>OV050032.1:174559918-175802881 GCA_920105625.2 Clusia tigrina
ATATATATATATATATATATATATATATATATATATATATATATATATATATATATATATATATATATATATATATATATATATATATATATATATATATATATATATATTATATATATATATATATATATATATATATATATATATATATATATATATATATATACATATATATGTCCATACCTCCCACGTCTCCCTCTGGAAGTTGACAAACAGCTCACCGTATAAATTTAGAATACTGTTTTTTCCCAATTTTAAGGGTAAAAGGTATTCAAAATACCGAGTATTTGAAACTCACGACAGTTCTTCGACGGCAAATTAGTTTCAGAGTCTGGGGTTGCGGATTCCCATAATTACTCCTTGCACGTAATTCCCTCTGAACGGCAGTCATAATTGCTAATGTTTTTTTTTCGTATTGATCCATTTTAAAGAGGAAATATGTATTTTTTGTATTTTTGAGAAATTTCACACCGCTAACTGCATTATTCTATTCGACCTTTTGTCCACCAACAAATTTTGTGCACAATCATATAACAATAATATTTATTTTTTATTATTATAATTTGTACAAAAATTAATTAGTGTACAATTTGTAAGAGGAGCACTAGCAACTGCGGCTTTCAGCTCTCGTGTAATAAATATGGTATATTAGTTTTTTTACATTTAATACATGTTGTATACTTTGTTACTATTTTTAAATGAAATTTACAAACATTTACTATAAGCGATCAAATAAAGAAATAGTGAATTTTGTTAATAGAAATGTGACAACAAATTATGGGAGTTTTCGTGCTTTGCAGTACAATATACTAAATTTTATATCCAAAAACCACATATCTGTGACTAATCTAAGTGATGGAAATCTCTGCGCATTGGTGAAATCGTGCCATGACGCCGACATATTTTTGAAATCTAAGACTTACCTGCAATCTAGCAAAAACTTATATTCAATTGAACCTAGCTCCCTAAAAGTTACACCTGCATAAACATATGGCCGGGGTAATGAAATCGATTGAGACCTCTGATAACACGTTTATATCAGAAACAAAAATAATTCATTAATAAAATGCTTATTTAAACCATATGCGACGAGAAAAACAATCGCGTGTGTATCAACGAACTAGAAATGTAAAGAATCTAATATCATGAAAAAAACCCTATCTTCAAAGAAACAATGAAGACCGCAAAACGCTTCCATTTTGAAAAATTAGGTGATGACATTTCTCCCGTCACTAAAAAAAAGGTGTGATCCGACCTAAATTCATTGTCATGCTTATAAAAAGCAATTGCAATCCCAATACTAAAAAAGCCATCTTACTGAATCAAAAGTTCCATCCCCTATTTCTCGTCATTGCTGTATATGAACGATCTTAGATATAATGGTTCCGACAGTTGCTCCTTCTTAGTCTCTTTCCAACGTAACCCATACAACACAGGTACCGTCCTCTGCAACAACCACAGCCTTACTTACTTGCTGGCAAAAATCACCGTCAGTTTGGAAAGTATCAGACGTCAACATTTTAAACAAACTAGCCCCTCCTATATCCGAAACCGTCCTCTTCTAATATATTAACGATATTGAAATCTGATTACATACTTTTAGGATCCCATCTGGAGTTTGAGAATGAGTGCACCACCCTGTGTGCATATAAGTCAAGACACAATCCATGCAAATAAAAGCCTCTTTCGTGGTATTGATAATGGTGTAAAGAATGTTCTCATTCAAGGTGTATGTAAGATTCGTGGTGTATATAAGATTCTAGAATGATCCAAAAACTTCTACACTATTGTGGATGTTTCTACTTCAGCCATTCGAAAGCTATAAAAGCCACCACGCTATTCAAAGTCGAACACAGTTGAGCAGAGATCGTAACAGTGTGTACATCGTGCATTTTAATCGAAGCAGCAGTATTTGTAATTGTGATTTTGTAAAGTGATGAAATTAATTATTAAATAAAGGCAAATTGTAATAAAGTAAACTTTAAGCGTACTATTAAGTGTGTAGATAGCAATAATTAAACAAGGTTAGTTATTTTCATTTTTTAACGAGCGATGTTTTGGCTAATACACAATCCAGTGGTACGAATCCGAGTAGAGAGAGTTAGAGTAAATTGTCAGGAGCGCAATTTCGTAACAATATATTCCGTTCGATTTTTAATTACGGTGCTCGGCGGTATGAGTATCGTTAGATAGCTGGCCGTTTTCGTGTAATTAGGAATCCAACGATACTCAATTATTCTGGTATTTCAATAAATCGGTAAAAGCGATCAACGATCCAGCGACGAAGTGCCCATCCTAGCTATTTGGTGTGTCTTCAGCGGTACTAAATATATTGTCGGGTGACATTTTCATTGATTTTAACAATATTGATATGTAAGTTCAATACGCATTATAAATTTCGGATTTGGATGATTGTTATCAAAAGTCATTAGAATGTTGTATAGGATATAAAAGAAGTGCACGTAAATGGACGTGGCTGTCTTACGATGTAGATTAATAGTTTTTCGAGGTATCCAAATATATCTACTTAACAAGAGTACTATCGTTTTTGCCAAGTATAGCTCCAGCATCATTGATCACACTTTACAAAAAAGTCAGTCTTATACCTTATATTATCTGTTCTCTCTAATTTCTTCGCTGACTGCGTGGTAGGAAACTACGAGTATGTGTGAGCAAACATTTTTAAAACGTATGTAAAATTGTGCAAGTGGGGGAGTCATCCTGTGCCTTTTTAGATGTTTGCCATTTCTAGATGCAATTATTTTATAAGATGATATAAAAAAATTTGGTGAACAAGCCCATTGTGCCCCCAATATAAAAACTGCTGCGCAACTTTCGAAAAATTAGTGCGCGGTCGCATACCCGCACAGCTTAAAGGGAACTTTGAGTACATACACACTCTGTGTTCACATGATACTGCTTGATTGAAAAAATATGCTGAAAGACTAGAGTTCCCATTCCATGACTTCTGTCGCATCTGCGGCTCTGAAGAAAAGGATGAGTCCGCTCTTAGTCTCATGCAGCGACTAAATATGGGCAATATCTATTCTGATTATAAGCATGTGATTTCGGGTGTTCCACAGGGATCGATTCTTGGCCCACTCCTGTTTACTATATTTACAAATGATATTTTCTCGGTGTGTAAATATGTAAATATACATGCATATGCTGATGACCTACAGATTTATCTTTCTCAGCGCATGGATGAAGTTCTAAATTCTATATTTGATTGGTTAAAAAGAAATGGACTTTTCCTAAATCCGTTAAAGTCCTATATTTTACCAATCTCGAAGAAGACACTAGAATTGGACAAACTTCCTTTAATATCTATTGGTGGCGCACAGCTGAAGTTCGTTTAAAGGTCATGTAGTTTGTGCTTCCATATTAATTCTTCTTTCACTTGCACTGATCCAGTAAATAGTATAGTGAAAAAAGTTTTTTTTGTGCTGAGACAGTTACGGATGTCAGCAGAGTTTACCCCTGACGAGACTTGGCTAAGCGGCTGGTTGTACCGATAATCTGCTATTCAGAGCTTGTATATAGTAAGTTGGATTCAAACTCCCTACATAAAATACAAGCTGTATTTAACTATGCCACACGATATGTGTTTGGATTACGTAGGTTTGACCATATAACTTCCTGGAAGACAAGTGTTCTTGAATGCAGTATTGAGATCTACTTACGGATCAGAAATTGTATTTTTCTACACAAGCTGATTATCACGAGAATTCCTAATTATTTCTTTGAGAAATTTCAGCAGAGCCAATCAATAGAAGTCGGTGCATAATAATACCTCAATTTGCCTATGATAATTCAACTTGATAGTTTTTCATTTATGTCATTAGAATTCACTGCCTTCTGCTGTGAGAGGTGTGGCAGGGTTGGCGAGTTTAAGTATTTAGTGTTCCAGTACTTTTGTTGAGAGCTGACATAGATCTCTCTTAATTTTACCCTTGTAAATAACCAAATATCTCTTTTATTGTTCTTTTCTGTCAGTATTCTTTTAATTTCTTATTATATTCATTTATTAGTTATTTATTATTTATTACTTATTTATTTATTCATTTTTTATTTATCTATTTAATTAGTTGCTAATTTAATTTAATATATCTATTTTAATAACTGATATATAGTTATATATTAAAACACTTTGTCTTATTGTATAACTTTAAACAATAAATTGAAAACTGAGTTGAAATGGAAATGTGACCGTGCCCTTTCCCAGCTAGGAAAAACATAAACGATTTGTTTTGACTTTCCTGATTTGTTGAATTGAATTATCATCCAAAAGTATCAGAATCATAGCCAGATTCATATCGGAATCAGAATGGTTCCCCACGTAGAAAATGTGACTTTCATATGAGATCAGAATTATGCTTAAGTAAGCTTTCACGAAGAAGGCAGGCACTCTCACCTGATCTTCTCTTAAGTTACGAAGGACCTCCAGTTGAGAAATATTCCAAGCACTTTTTACAAAAGTCTGACACATTGAGCAAAAAATTCATTGCCAACTGAGCAGCACTCACTTACTTGTATAGAGCTCCCGTAACACTTTTATATTGATTTTTGTATAGACATATACTCGTATGTTGCAAACCTCACCACTCAAGGTTTCCAACAAATGTCTAGTATGATCTTCAGTTTTTTATTGCAGACTTTATTATATTTATGTTTATAATTATTATTATTATTATTATTATTATTATTATTATTATTATTATTATTATTATATCTTACACGATAATTAATTATGAGTGCAAGGTATTGGGGAAATGAGTACTAGCTACAGAGGCTTTCGACTCGACGAGAAAAGGATTTTATAGAAAGAAGCATTTTGGAGACCAAACCCGTGGCAGGATTTGAACCTGCGACCCTCAGGGTGTGAGTCTGGCATGCTTACCACTACACCACAGAGGGTGGCTATGTTTATAATTATAACTGCAGAGCATTCATATTTCTCTGTATGCCAAACATCACTATCTCATCACCATTTTCATGAGCACCTCTTCTTTCTGGCGTATGTCACTGGCAGCATCCGGTAAGAAGCACTTTCATTTCCTGCCTTACAGTTTTCCTAAGTCTATATATATTAAACTATTCAGCACTACATCGTTTTTCTATGGGTGCCCTTCCGTCAGACTCTTTAAGCACGAGAATTAACTGGGAATAATAGAGCCAAAAATGTTGTTTACACATTTCATTAACGTAGTTGCTGAAAGTGATTTGTGTTTCATGTGTGTGCTCGTGGGTATGTTTTATGTTGCGGTGGGTTTCTAGAATTTCGGCATTTGCCTGTTCGCTGTATGTATTTCTAATATATACGTTCATTGCAACAGTTCTTTAATTGACTTTCTAAGCTTGCAAAAAGTTAAAATAATTTATTTTGTGTTTTCGACCGAATTCAGCCCAACCCAACTTCACTCAATTCAATTCAATTCAAATCTGTTCAGTTTTGTACAATACACCACAGCAGGGCACACCTCCACTGAATCTGTCAAGGTCCTCTGAGGCTCGCGAAAGGATTCCTCCATTAATGGGAAACGTTTTTAGCTTGCTGGTTAGTATTTTGTTTTGTTGTTAATTTCTGACTCTTTCGAACTGTTTCACTTACAGATTGCTTCGTGTTTGAGTAGTGAACGAACGCGAATGCGACTGCGCACAGTATGACAATTGTTAAAAGTTCTACCCCACTAATTAAATATTTTCTTTTGGAATAACTAAAAGATGTTGATGTGGTATTTGCTGAAATGTAGTACATATCTCCAGTCACATCATCAAAATGTTGCAATTCAAGTTTCATAAATATTTCTACATTAAGTAAATTAACGACAATTAATGACCTGATTTGGCTACTCCAGATGGTAGTCATCCTTTAATTGTGCAACTCGATTATAATTGCTTTAGCTACATATCGAATATATGCTTTAGATGTCATATTAGCGTTTTAGCTCTTTTCACATTTATATTGAAATGATCTCAACTGTAGACAATTATGGATTAAATCTCTGTTAATATGAGTACATCCTGTTAAATTATTATTTTTACTGTATGTTTGCGCATATTTGCGACACTGTGCAGGGAAGGATTGCACCGGGTGTTATACTTGTAGTATCTATGCAATTGTGTAGATGTGAGTTAGTGTGTTTGGCTCTGTGTTTTAGTCTGTTTGTGTTTGTTTACTAAGAGATATTTACCAAGCTCTGTATAATGTTGTTGTTTCGTTTGCACTAATGGCACTTTTCATAGGGTTGCCCCCATTTCTGGGCAAATTGTTTCCGTTTTGCTGTCGTTGTTGCTGTTAGCATTTGCCTGCTACTGGTTTTTATATTGCGCTTTGTTGTCTTGTTTTTTGTTTCTTTTTTTTGCTTTTGTTCATTTTAAATTCCTTTCCTTCTTCTCTTGCTCTTTTCTATAGCTGTTTATACCCTTTACCTTTAAAAAAGGTAGTTAGGTAGGTAAAATGGCTGGCGACCTCGGGTCGCCTCAATTAGCAATAGTGCCGTTTTGTTGCCGTGTCCTCGCGAGCCTAAAGAAAATAGAAATATACTTTCGTACATTTACAACTATCCGGAGTTGCTAACAAATTTGGATAGGTCTGAAAGTTCTAATGCCTTAGACTCTCCAGAAAAGGACTTCCGATATATTTGAGTCTCAAGGGCTGGGCAATCACAAAGAGAGTGTACGACTGTTTCTTTCGCCTGTGGGTATTTACAGCTCCTGCAATGAGCATTGAACGGAATGCCCATTTTTCAGCGTATGTGCCGATAGTTCAATGACCTGTGCAGATAGCTACAAGGTTACTAATTTTATGTCTCGATTTTTTGAGAAGGTGGTTAGTTCTTTTTCCACTGTAATCAGGCCACATCATTCTCGAAATAGCACATGCCGCAGTGCTTTTCCACCTCTCGCAAGCCTGGCAGAGGAAGTGATTATAAATATTATTAACAACAGTTAGGGGGACGCCCACGTCCATAAAGGAAAATACTTGATCGGTTTCCGATGAGCCTCTTTGTGCTAGCTCATCAACCCTCTCATTGCCCTCAATGTTCCTGTGACCCGGAACCCAGACAAAGGATATTATACTATTTCCCGATAATAACTCAAATTCCTCCTTGCAGAGGCCGACCAACTTAGAGCTGGTAAAATGTGACGCTAGCGCCTTTATTGGCGCCTGGCTGTCGGAGTAAATGGATATGTTTTCTGTCAGCTTGTGCCCCTGCAACGCCCTGCATGCCTGCCAAATTGCGAAGACCTCTGCTTGAAAGACACTTGATGTTTGAAGGAGAGCAGAAAATTGAGAGGTTCCGAAAATATTCCGGTACCCACCCCATATTCCATCTTGGAACCATCGATGAAAATGGGCGTACCTCCTTTTGCGAGCACCTTTCCCTTCTTCCAATCATTCCTACTTGGTATGGTGGCTGTTGGAGTGATCCTAGGCAGGAATTTTTCCGAGCCTGACAGAGCCCTTCAGTCACTCAATAGATTCGCAGTGGTCTTGCTAAGATTTGCGTTTCGCATCCCGTACTGCTTTATTGTATGTCTTTAAGTTATCTCTGTAAGCTTGGAAATTTCGACTTAGGTAGCATTCGTTAAAGACCCTTCTGAGGGTTGATCTCAAGTCTCTAAGATTCCCATCCCACCGTTGAGGAAAGGTATATTTGCTACGTGAGATAGGTCAAGATACCCTAAAACCAACCTGAAAGGTTTCCTCGAAGGTCTCTACTCACTTCTCCAGCATCATTATAGAAGAAGTGGATGATATGTTCCTATCGAGTCTGTTTTTGACCACCTTGTTAAAGAGACTCCAGTCCATTCTTTTTGGGTTTCTGCGGGGTAAAACCATTTCCCGATCAACCTGGCGTAGAGCTCCTCCGAGACACTGTCCAGTTATCCACCCGAAGATGGGGAGAATTTGTTACCAGAATGATATCAAGATCTTCTTCCCACCCACTTGAAGTTTCCGAGCCGGGGAAGCTCAAAGACGGAGAGCGGCCTCTGTTCCATACACTTTATTTTACACTGTTATTTTTAATGAAATCGAAAAGAAACTCACCTCGTTCATTTGTCTTGCTACTTCTCCACAACGTGTGAATCGCGTTGGCATCGCAGCCTACCAGAATAGCTTCTTTTTTTAAGATTGTTGATGCAATGAGTCGCCGCACCTCCCCAGGGGCCAGATCATATGCAATATATGACGAGGCGTCCAGAAGACATTGGTCGACCACTGTGACATCTAACGAGCTGTAATTAGGTTAGAAGAAAACATTTAATGTATTTTTGGCTAAAATATATGCCCTCGGCTTACCTTCCCCGTGGGGATAGAACAAGTTATATACTCCATCCCTCAGACCCATAACTTGAGACTCCCTGACCTATGGTGTTTGGATCAGGCAGATTACGATATCCTCCTCTCTAAGAAGGACAAGATGGTTATAAGTGGCTGATTTGTAGTGCTGGAGGTTGATCTGAGCTACCCTCAGCATGCTTTTTGCCGCCTGGTGGTAGCTAACCTTCAGTAAGCTTCCTTTTTGTGCTAATTCGCTTACTACAGCCATCTCAGATAGCTAGAGGCCTCCCAGCAGCTTATTTGCCTCCGCCACCTCCTCCAGGTGGCCGTCCGGAGGAAAGATTTTTAATTTGGCCCCCCTGATGCCGAGCCGCAACCTATGCTGCTGCTGCTCGAGTACCCCCAGGGACTCCTCACTGATCAACAGCAACACAGGTGGACTATTTTTCTGGATTTCGTCTACTTTTAGGACTGACCAGTCGTCTATCGGAACCCCAGGATTTTGCAGTTGTAGGCACTGGATGAGCTTCGTGCTCTCTAGCTTTAATTTTGGCAACAATATGCGCGCCCTACGTTTTCTCGGAATCTCCGAAGCTGGGATAAGTTTCAATGTGAAACCATCCCATGCATTGCTGATCTCAGCAGCACACCTCTCCAGAAACTCCTTCGAGAACCCATCTGCACACCTGATCACCCTGCAAACTCGGCACAACTCTTCGCAGTTGAAGGCCGGGGGCCGACCCTGGTTCTCCAAGAGGTGCTTGACGACCATCTCCGACAATCGTCCCTCTATTGAACCCCACTTATCCAGCACCCGTCTTCCACTGTTGCTACTTGGATCTACAAGGACAACTTGGAAGTGGTCCCTAGCCACGTCACTGTCAGCCAACCTCGCAATTGCCGCAGCACTTGTGGAAGGGCCCTCCTCCCATTTAGATACATACTGCCCTCGTTTTGTTGCGGGATCGATCACTTCTTGCGACCGATTTCGTTTTGCCGCACAGGCCGGTTATGGTAATGGCTGTTATTTCTTTGGTGTACCATCGTCTCAAACTCCTGGACCACTACCATATATTTTATTTTGTTGGCGTCACGCTCGTGCGCTTTACACTCTCTTTCGTTCTTGTCAATCTTGTCAAGAATGAATAGGGCACTCTGATACCGCGCCTTCTGTACCGAGCCAGAAGACTTCTTATTTTTTTTGTTTAGCACAACCAATTGGGCTAGTAGCCGCGCAATTTGGGTTATTATTTCGCTTGGAGGTACTGGGGTGCTATGGCTGGCATCCTTGGTACCACCGACTACTATGTTCTCCTGATTAGAGGCCAGGAGTTCATCTCCTCAAGAGGTAGGATAATGCCTATGATTGTGTTTCCATCAACATCAAAACATATCTCTTTGATTTATGAATATTAAATTTGGCCGAATCAATTTTCTTTTGAATGAGCACTTGAATCAATTTTCTGAGACAGATATTGACCAGTCTATTTCTCAGCAGGCCTTACACTTACAAAATATTCACAAAAAAATTATGTAAATCAAATAACAAGCAATTGAAAAAAATTTAAAACAAAATTTCAATGAAATTGCTGCATGAATATTTCGTGATTTCAAAAAATTTCGAACAAAATTTCGCAAGCCATGTCCGTGGAAGTATTATCCACAAAAAAAAGGAGCTTTTGCAATGGGTGAACGACATTCTTGGAACGCACAATTGAACAGTTGGGCACTGGAGAATCATACTGCGAACAGTATTTCCACATATACTTCCAATGAAACGAGCCAAGAAGAACTGCAATTTGGTTTATGACTTTTTGCACAACTTTAATTAGCCTTTAAAAGACTACAAATTCAACATACTATTGCGACAGAAGAACTGATAAGAGGGAAATTTGGAGGCAATCTGGATTCTTTGAGATGGTTCAACAAGTATTACGAAGCTAATATTGAAATTCTATTCTAAATTGGAGATTTTCTTAGTATAAAATCTATATGTACGAGGGCGGATTGATATTGAAGCTACCTAAGTAGGAAAAAAAAAATTTTTTTTTCAAAAACCATTTATTTCTCAACATAGTCTCCTTTTACTTCGACACACTTAGTAAGACGATATTCCAACTTTTTTATACCATCTGAATAATACGATTTCGTTTGAGATGAATCTTTTTCCTGCGAGCCATTTTTTCAAGTTTGGAAACAGGAAAAAGTCACTAGGAGCTAAATCTGGACTATAAGGTGGATGATTAACCAATTCGAAGTGTATTTCACGTAATTTTAGCATCGTATCTAATGCTGTGTGAACCGGTGCGCTGTCTTGAAGAAAGAGCATTTTTTTCTTCTTTAAATGTGGTCGTTTTTCCTTGATTGCATCAATCAATTGATCCAATAATGAACGATAATACTTTCCTGTGATTGTGGATCCTTTTTCAAGATAATCGATCAGCAATATTCCGTGTGCATCCCAAAATACAGTGGCCATAACCTTGCCAGCCGATTTCACTGCCTTCGCCTTCTTCGGAGCACTTCCACCAGCTTCCACCCATTGTTTCGATTGATTTTTGGTTTCAGGTGTGTAGTGGTGGACCCACGTTTCATCAACAGTTATTAATCGACGCCAAAAATCAACAGGATTACGCTTTATCATGTCCAAACACCGCTGTGAAGTGGTCTGTCGAACTCGTTTTTGTTCGACACTGAGCAAACGCGGCACCCATCTTGCCGATAGCTTTTTCATATGCAAATGTTCATGCAAAATGTTGAACACACGTTCATATTATATGTTTACTATTTCAAGGATTTTCTTCATATTTTCCTCTTTATATCCACCTCTTTTGGTCTTCCTGTTGATGGTATTGTTGCAGTGCTTGTTCGGCCGCGTTTAAATTCAGCAAATCCAATATTTGACCATGTAATCTGACGGAGCAGACTCACCGTAATGTTTATCGAGCTTTTCTTTTGTCTCTTTCGCCGTTTTCCCTTTCAAATAATAGTGTTCAATCACTGCACGATATTCGCTTTTTTCCATTTTTCAAGAAACACAAAAGTTTCTTACTTCAAACGACTACAACAAATAAACTAATCGATGAATTTGGGTGAAATTTTAACAGCTGACGTTTGACAGATCGCTTTTTGTGTTTGTGCTCCCATCTGGCGCTAGGTAGCTTCAATATCAATCCGCCCTCGTATGAGCACCATTTCCATTCTAATCCATTGCAGAACCCAAAGAACTCCAAAACACTGCAATAGTCAGCACCAACAACCACAATCCTTGGCTGAAGCTTTTATTTCCTCTCAGCGTACTGAAACAAATATTTCCTCAATTTTAGGCGAGACTCATGAAAAAAGTACTGCGAGGAGTTTGAAATGCTCCCAGCAGCTACCCGACTCCAGAAATCACTCAATAAAGATCACTTAAATGGCCTTTCTACACTCAAGAAGGCTGACGGAAATTTTACAGAGAGTCTGGAAGAGACGGGACAGCTTTTGTTTGACACTCACTTTCCAGGATGTGGAGAGGACAGTGAAATCATCGAGAATACTCGTTTCTTGATGCCTACACGGAGGGAAATCTCACTGGCTCGCAGAATCTTCAACAAAACCTAATGGGCTATCTCTACTTTTAGACCATTCAAATCCCCAGGTGTCGATAATATACAACCGTGCCTACTTCGGCATGGTGTTGATGTATTCGTACCTGCGTTAACAAACATTTTCAGAATAAGACTGGAATTATGTATAGTGCCTAAACCTTTGACGAAGGCTAGGGTGGCTTTCATACCGCAGGCAAAAAGGCGGACCACACGCCGAAGGCCTATCGGCCCATTAGCTAAACTTCATTAATGTTAAAAGTTATGGAAAAACTTCTGGATCAATATATCTGGGAAAGTTATCTTAAAGACTCGCCTCTTGATATTGAACAATATGCTTACCAATCAGGCAAATCGACTGAGACAGCCACACATAGCTTAACAAGCAAAATTGAAAAGGTAAATAAAAAGCTCTCTGTACATCGGTTGACATTACGGGGGCTTTTGACAATGCTACTTTCAGATCAATTGAGGAGGGGATGAACAGGAAATGTATAAAAATACTAATCATAACATGGGTACTCAAGATGCTGAAAAACAGAACAACAATTTTGAAACAGGGATAGCAATCCTAATTGTCGGGTCAACCAAAGGATGTCCCCAGGGGGGGGGGGGGTCCTATCGCCACTGCTATGGTTATTGGTCACTCAAAACTGGTGACAGGAGAAAGGACTATCGATAAATCCGAACAAGACAAACGTGGTACCCTTCACCTAATGAAGGAAACTGAATCTGGGGACCTTAAGTTTAGTGACCACGAACTTAACAATGTCCAACGAAATGAAATATCTGGGAGGAATCCTAGACAAAACTCAGACTTGGAAAAATCATTTATAATACATAACTAGTAAAGCCTTAAGAGCAGCCTACGCCTGTCAGAGGCTGTACGGTAAATCATGGGGACTACGACCAAAAATGATGGCGTGGTCATAAAAAACAATAATAGTACCAATGATCACATACGCTTCGTTGGTATGGTGGCCAAAAGTAAACCAAACAAAAGCCCAGATGACCCTTAACAAGATTCATAGTATAGCCTGTTTGAGTGTGACGGGAGCAATGAGAACGTGCCCCAGACTAGCTTTAGGAATGATCACTGGACTGACTCTTCTACACCTTGTAGTTAGGAGTATGGCGACCAGCGCGGCCCTAAGGTTTCCTAATCTAGCCCATCTTAAAGAAAGCAATTTAGCGGGGCATGCAAAGATTCTGGACACTGTCTGGAATTCTCCGTGCCTCATGGTCTTCGACAAAATGGACAGAAAATTAGACTTCTCCAAGCACTGACCGTTCAGCTTGGAGAAACAATGAAATAATAACAAAACAGGACTCACAGTTGTGGTATACAGATGGGTCCAAAATGGAAGATGGCAGTGCTGGAGCGGGAGTTGTAGGGCCAAATTTCCAAAAAGCAATTGCAATGGGAAAAACAGCT
Source organism: Clusia tigrina (assembly GCA_920105625.2). Taxonomy (NCBI): domain Eukaryota; kingdom Metazoa; phylum Arthropoda; class Insecta; order Diptera; family Clusiidae; genus Clusia; species Clusia tigrina. Next base: position 174,573,231 of record OV050032.1, read on the forward strand.
ACCATTTTCCAGGCGGAGCTCCACGCCTTAGAGTTTTGTGCTGGAGAATGTCTACGCAACACCAAAATAGGCATTCTCTCAGATAACCAGGCAGCTCTAAAATCATTAATAAACTTCTCATTCCAATCAAAGCTGGTCTGGGAATGCTGTAAACTTCTCAATACCCTAGCAGCGAGAAACTCTGTTACGCTAATGTGGGTACCGGGACACGAGGGACATGAGGGCTACGAAATGGCAGATTCTTTAGCAAAAAAGGGTGCAGACAATGCCTTTATAGGCCCAGAACCCTTCTGTAGGGTAAACAGTAGCTTCACAAATAACTTGTTGTGCGAACAGGAAAAAGGTCTGCTAAACTACTGGAGAGCCCAAAAAGGCATGCGGCAGTCGAGACTACTCATTGATCCTGAACACATCAGGGTAGATGCTTCTTTAAACCTCAGCAGAAATGACATCAAACTCTATACTGAACTTTTAACAGAACACTGTAGACTAAATTACCACCTGAAAAAGATAGGCGTGGTAGAAGACGATTCCTGTCGACTCTGTCAAGAGGAGCAGGAAACGGCAGAACACATTCTATGCACTTGCCCAGCGGTGGCAAGACGAAGACATAACTACCTAGGCAGTGGGTTCATATCTCCAAATCACCTAGTTAAAATTAAGCCCACAGCAGTTACGAGATTTATAAACAGTCTAGGACTGTTTTAGTTGGGTACGAGGCTGCACAATAGATCTTTTAGGTCGCGGTGTTCTTTTAGTCTGTTAATAATAATAATAATAATAAAACGATGATAATTATAACTTTAAAATATTGAAAATGTTGAAACTAGGCATGAAGGATAGAGAAGTGAAAGATGAAAGTTAGAGAGGATGGATATATTATAGAAGAGAAGCAAGAGTTGAAGCATCACCCTGAACTTGGTATAAATTGTAATTACGGGTTTCCTCTAACTGTGAAATCTCAACAGTTACTCATATGATTTCCAAGACCTCCAACTTGTCAAATAAACCAAAAAATAGGCGTTGATGTCCTGATTAAAAAATAATTCAAAATTTTATCCTGACTTAACACAAATATTTCTACAATTATAATCGAAATTATAATCGTATTTCAATTTACTTTAATTTCAATGTACAATCATGAACTGGTTGGTTGGTTGGTTACAGTGGCTGATCCAAGTCAGTCCTCACATGGATCACAATTATCGCCTTAGCGACGTTTTGATACCACAAACTCTCCTAACGCCAGAGAAAACGATGGATTGTTCAGTAAATCCACTTTGTGGAGTTTATGTATCTTAAAAGATCTTTCAGTTTTACACCCGAGAGATCGGATAAACTCGCTAGGAAATAGTTTCATAGTGTTCTATTTCTTGCGGCGGCCAGAGCCGGGCATTCGCAAAGAAAATGGATTAAGGTTTCGTGACCTAATACTCAATTAAAATTACACGTCTCATTAAATATTTCATCCCCAATGGTGTCGAAGGTAATGTAATATGTGGAATCTACTTTGCAGCTGCTTTGTCGCCAACGGAAGAGACAAAATTATCAAGATGTGGTTCTTGTCTCCAATCATGACTCCCCACGCTACCCGAATACAAACTTCCTTTTCAACAATCTTATTTAAGTTTATATGAGTATTATATCCCATCTTATAATGATTTATAATTAATACACAGATTCTTATTTTCATTATCAGGCCGACAGTCATTGCAGCCAGTAGCTTATTCCTTACAATAGTATAAGTATTCAAAATGAGATGTCACTGAACATAAATAGTAAAATGCACAAAAGTGCACAGAACCGTTTTCACATCTCGTAAACATGAAATTTCCTTACCTAAGCCACTACCGATGGACATAGCTCCAAAGTACGATTTATGACGTCATATACTTTGCACACGCAGCGATCTGTTGGAATTCCTCTTTCCATAACACTTCTCGGAGCCATCCACCAATTTCGAATCATTTTGTTCACATTCCTTATCATTTTCGTTATTTCAAAACAATATTTTCTACGCTTATCTGCTAATTAAAACATACCATATACTATATGTGAAATAGTGCACGGTCAAGAGCCAGATCCAGAAGTTTGCGTCATTGCCGTGTGGTAAGTGCAGCGATACAGTCGGGCCGCTTTCCTCATTTCGTAGCTGCGATGTAGATACTCAGTCACTAAAATATACCAAAATGTAAAAAATCTCCAATTAATGCTTGCTTTAGAAAAGAGTAGCAAGGATAATTTACAAATCTACACTCATGTATGTCTATATACATATATATTATTGTGACTTCTCGTACATATTCCTCCCTAATTAAATGTACAAATATTGAATACGTTCAGCATTAATATAGTTATGATGCTGATTATATTAGAAATTCGATTTATTAGATTCATTTAAGGGTGTTATACAACGTGAACTGAAAGATCTATTGCGATGAACCTATTTATTATGTTGACTGTGTATGTATATATATATATATATATATATATATATATATATATATATATATATATATATATATATATATATATATATATATATATATATATATATATATATATATATATATATATATATATATATATATATATATATATATATATATATATATATATATATATATATATATATATATATATATATGGACAGAAAATTACACTTCTCCAAGCACTTCAAAGTGGTGACCGTTCAGTGACCGTTCAGATTGCAGAAACAATGAAATAATAATAAAACAGGACTCACAGTTGTCGTATACAGATGGCGGTGCTGGAGCTGGAATTGTAGGGCCAAGTTTCTCAAAAGCTATTGCAATGGGAAAACAGTTTCCATTTTTCAGGCGGAGGTCCACGCCTCAGAGTTATGTGCTAGAGAATGTATACGCAAGGGTACACGCAACACCAAAATATGCAATCTCTCAGATAGCCAGGCAGCTCTAAAATCACCAATAAACTTCTCATTCCAATCTTCCAAGCTTGTCTGGGAATGCTCTAAACGTCTCAATACCCTAGCAGGGAGAAACTCTGTGACGCTAATGTGGGTCCCGGGACTTGGAGGCAACGAAATGGCGGACTCTTTGGCAAAAAGGGGCGCAGGCACTGCCTAGGTCCAGAACCCTTCTGTGGGGTAAACAGCAGCTTCATTAATAACTTGCTGTGCGAACTGGAAAATCTGCTGAACTACTGGAGAGCCCAAAAAGGCATGCGGCAGTCGAGACTGCTCATCGCCCCTAAACACATCAGGGTAGATGCTGCTCTAAACATCAGCAGAAATGACATCAAACTCTATACTGAACTTTTAACAGGACACTGTAGACTAACCACCATCTGAAAAAAACAGGCGTGGTAGAAAACGATTCCTGCCGACTCATTCAAGAGGAGCAGGAAACAGCAGAACATATTATATGCACTTGCCCAGGGGTGGCAAGACGAAGACATAACTACCTAGGCAGTGGGTTCTTATCTCCAAATCATCTAGTTAAAATTAAGCCCAAAGCAGTTACGAGATCTATAAACAGTCTAGGATTGTTTTAGTTGGGTACGAGGCTGCTTAATAGATCCCTTAGGTGGCTGTATTGTATTAGCCTGGTAATAATAATAATAATAGGCAATTATTTACAAACAATTATCTTAATATTTTAGTTACAACACATACCACTTCATAGCCACAATAGTCAATGAAGCCCGACCATTCTTTAGGGAAAGAACGCTTTGTACTTCTGAAGTTCTGTGAGGAACGGTTTCTCTCCAATATGTCAATTCAGTTTCCCATGGGCTGCAATTGTGCTGCAACTAACATTTTTTTCACAATATTTTTCTATGCATTAAACTAACAAATTGTACAAGATCAATAATATATATCAAAAAAATCCTACCAAATTTTATTGTTGCCCGCACTAATTTCCTCTCACTGGCAGCAGAGAACACAGAGAAATATAGGGAAAAGAAACTTAAAAGTCAAACGGCAAAGCAGCGCAATAAAGCAGACGGACTTTGTACACGAATCGTGGTGTGTCCGCTACGGACGCTGGCAGCGAAAAATACTTTCTTTTCTCTGTGTTCTCTGACTGGCAGTTTCTAATAAATTATATTTTGCATACACCGATGAATTTATCCAAAAATAGTTTGCCTGTAGGGTTCTCTTCTTTCCTTGTTTTCGAGGCAAAAAATATATTTCCTAAATAACAAAAATCATTATACAATTTTAAAAAATTGTTTATACATAAAATATTGGTTCAATTTACTGGGTTCGCCTTAGGGAATTTTTCACATATTGCATTTGCCCATTCTTGCATTGCTTTATATGACAGTTTTGATTTTGTGGACAGATAATGCTCCACAATTCAGTGGATCAACACCGTTTGATTTTTAGCTTCCAAATAACCCGTAAATTCAAAACAAGTTCTCCTCTCAGAGTTGGAGCTGTTCTATGTCATATCCCTGTGAGGATTAAGGTGTTGATGATCTGGACATTTTAAAGCCTACCAAGTCGTCGGATATTTCTTCTAACCACTCAAGATCTCGAGAATTCGCCGACATGGTACCTTTGTCGCACATTAATGGTAAATTCTAAAATAGAAATATCATACAAAAATTATTTTCCACTTACCATTTCTGTCCGCCATTCTCTCAAACCTGCTTTAAATTTCACACGTTCTCCAAAATAATGTATTCCCAAAAGATTGAATAATAATTCAACGTCTTCCATTTCCATATTTTTTAACACAAGTAAAGACTTAATACCGTGTAAAATAAGCAAAGAGCAAACAGTTTCATTAAGCTCCCAAGATTGAAATATTGGTACCGTTTCAATAAACTCTGGGGTGAAGCAAGACTTTCTTCCATACTTCTCCGTCTTCTGAAATTACTGTAAAATTCCGTTTAAATGTTTTATTAATACGACGATGCGTAGTGCTTTGATTCTATTTCGAGAATTAAATAATTTGAAAAGTAATTTGAATGTGGTTATGCACATATTGCATTATATTATGCGCTATAACTTTGATTTACACAAATTTTACATTTAATACTGCCAGACTGGAAATTGATCATTTTGAAATTTCACAGCATTTTCGCTATGTGTGGCAAGTTTGCATTGTTTTTTCATTGCTCATATCAAATATCCGCAGAAGATAACTGTATGCTAGTGCCCAAAGCGAGAGTTATAGAAAAAAATCGAGAATATTCCTAATCAAAATTTATATTTGACAACAACAAAATTTCACAGGAAAACACCTAGTTAATGCAGAGAAGGAAGATATCTCTTGAATTTAAGGAGATATGTTTTTAATAAAATATTATTTTTGATAAAAAGATTTTCCACATTAAAAGAAGACGATTTTCTTTTTAAAATTTCTTCGTCTTCGTTTTTTGCCCCTTGGCCCAAGATCGTTTTAAAAAGGCAATCTTCTTTTTTTTATGTGACATTTTTGGATCTGTGCATGCAAAGGAAATTGGGTCGATCAGATAAAGAACACGCCTCCCTTTGTTATATTCAATTCAATGATGATGATGATTTATGAATAAAACATATCCATTGTTTAACTCGCACGTGGAAGCAAAATGTCCTGCTGGCACATTGGTATAAATGAAAATCAATGGAAGATATGAACGATGTGAGGCCGTAGAGAAAACTGAGCTGAGCTGAAATTTTAGTTTAAACAATTATAGCTTTTAAACAATTTAAATATTTAAAAGTATATATTTATTATGCAAACATTTTATGATTATGTATACTTTTTGTCAAGGAAAGCTTTATCCTGGCAAATCCCGTCTTGCAGTCCCCCATACTATCTTACACCCACTCTAGCAGAACAAACTGACAGCTACGCTCAAATTAGCAAAATTGAAAAATGATACCTTCCGATAACCTAAATAGGTATAAAATGAATTATGGCATATTTGTCTGTAGACATGCATGCCTTCTGACCGGAGCGAAATGATTTTAAAAATCGTAGAAAAGAGTTGGAGCGCGATGACATTGATGAGCTCAGTCAATTAACATTGACCAAATTTGCCAAATTGGCACACCCATCTAGCTGAGACTGCTTAACTAATTGGCAATAAATTGTAATGGCTTTTAATATTTTAAGTCCACTCACACTGGAGATGGCTTGTAAGACATTTTCATGCATATGTCAACTTGTTCCCACCATTTGAATTCTTTATAGTAGAAGGTGTGTTTCGTAGGTTAGTCGTATGATAAAAGAATTAGTTTTGCAATCAATGCAAACCTTCGCTGTCATTTTGGTCAAGGTTAGTATGGTAAATGTAACCCATTAACTGGATGACTAAAATGGTGGTAAAAGCAAAACTGTATTGGAACCTAGCTGCTCCTAAAAGTTTATAACAAGGGCGCGTATTAACCTTCGTTAAAAAGTGACATATGTGTTCTGTATCAAAAAGGCAAATAGTTTTTAGGAAATAGAGATATTTCGCTGCTGTCCCCGAATTCGTAGTCATGCTTTCCCGTTTCCATTCGAGCCATGTTTATATAATAATGATAACATCATTAGCGCTAATTTATATATAATATATGTATACACCCATTATCGAGATCCAACCAATCCCATCAAATTTATAATTAAATTCCCAGAATATTTTCTCTTTTGTTGTGCGGGAAAATGTAATCACTTAATATAAGCAGAAGGCATTGTTATCTGAACCTCCCTCAGAAAAAGTTCAGAAAAACATGAAAAAGCGGATGTGAGAATTGTTTGGGTGTGTCCAGTGTAGTAGTCGGAATGCGCTCTAGTCCTCCACCTGCATATCCTTCAAAAGGAAAACTATTTTCAATTCAAATTTTTTGTTTTTTTCATATCATTACAGTACTTCAACAGTTTGCGTAATCATATCCAAAGCAATGTAGCATGCAAATTTCCAAATAAAAGCCAGCTGTCCATTCTAACAGCCGGTAGGGTTGGTTGCTAAAATATATTTGGTATGCATGTGCAATGCACTCGCTTTACTACGAACGAAATTTTAAAACTTCCAAGAAGCTGCAGAACCAAAAAATGAAACTAAAAACCAAATAATATTTAAACCACGGATACAACAAAATAAATTTAACAGGACAAATACCACTGGGGACGGTGGTAACGGTTTACATAAATCATAGCAAATTGAAAACACCATTTAAAAATATGTGCTTCAGAGGACAGATGATTGGGTATAGATTTGTTTAGATATATTATTATTATTTACATATTTCCTATAATTAAAATTATTATCGGCTTAGATTTATTTTAGGGTGATTCCTATTTCTTTAATAGAGTAGGATAGTCTCACCTATAGATCTTCTATCAGATTAATTTCCGATAGGAATTCATGTATTTTGGAGGAGTCAAGTTGAGGGATCTTGCTCATATCTAAGATATCTAAGATATATTCTCCAAAACACCTGAGTCTTTTGTGTGCCAATGGTCCGCAGTCTGTGATCAGGTACAGTGAGGTTTCGTCACTTTCTCCACAGAATCGACAGATGGCATCTGAAGATATACCCAACTTGTTCAAATGGTAGTTGAGTCTCCAGTATCCGCTTGAAATACCAGAGATGATTCTCAATTTACTCCGAGGCATATTTATTAACTCTTTAGCTCTTTTAGGATTAAAATCTCCCGGAAGAGCTGTGGATTGTATTAATCCCGGATGATTTTTCCAGGTTTTACTTCTTTTTGCATCTGTACACTCCTTCAGCAGACATCCAATGGTATTGGATGATAGTCCACAGAAGGGTTCAGGGCCGTTGAAAGGAGAGACCGCCGCCTTTCTAGCTAAGCTATCAGGTGTCTCATTTCCCTCTACTTCTATGTGGACAACTTATTCATACTCCGTAGGGAGTTCAGTTTCCCAATACAGTCCCATACAAATTTAGACCTCACCAGGGGTGAACTCAAAGTCTTGAGTGCTGTCTGACTATCGTATGGGATAGTATCACGATGTTTTTCCCCCGATATTTCCTGTCAATGTTGATCTGGGCACATCTTTCAATAGCGTGAATCTCCGCTTGAAAAATGCTTAGGAAAGAACCCATTGGTTCCCAGTAGTTGGTTCTATACTCCTGCCCCAGTTCCGTTCATTGTCTTAGAACCGTCTGTATAACATAAGAGGGAGTTTTCTCTAATTTTATACGTCTCAGTTAGATCTTTCCATTCTTTTTTGCAACTCATATTTTTACTGTATTTGTGTGCAAAGTTGAATTTTCTTTGCATAAAATCCTTGTGAGATATTAGTATAACGTATTTTTGGGTGTAATTTGGTTCCCTCGAAATAATTTCCTGTATTCTGCTAGAAAATTTCCTAGCAGAGTATTGAATTACTAGATGCAAGGGTACTAGATCTAGTACAACTTCCATTGCTGCCGTTGGACAGGCGCGCACAGCTCCAGTGATAACAAGGCAGGCAAGGCCTTACTTAATGCCTTACTTAATGCAGATATAGCTGTCTTAAGTCTGACTCTATTTGACCAGGCTACAGAACCATAGGTGATGATTGGTCTCACCATCATGGTATACATTCAGCGAACGATTTTTAGATTACATCCCCAAGATATACAAGCAAGCCGTCTACATATCATTAAGGAAGCTGTAGCCCTCTTTATGGTTGCAGTCAGGTGAGCCTTCCAGAATAACTTTTTGGTCGAAAATGACACCAAGCTATTTGGTCTATAGCTAATATCGACAAGTGTACCATTTAGAAGAATAGGTTTAATATATGGTAAAGATCTTTTTCTAGTGAACGGCACAATGGTGGTCCTCGAGGCATTTATTTTTCAATCTTGTTCCCCTGCAACCTGCACTAGCTGCTAATAATCCTTTTTGGATAACATCACAATGGGTGGATTCACATTCTGCTGTAGTTATTATGACAATATCTTCCGCATACCCTTGACATGATATGCCTAGATTTGCGAGTTTCACCAGAAGATCATCAACTACTATGCGCCACGAAAAGGGTTATAATACCCCACCCTGCGGACATCCTTTATTGACATTGAGCTTAATAGTTTTATCACCTGCTTCAGCTTCATTCAATCTAATGTTAAGTAAGACGCGTATCCAATTGGAAGTGATATTATCAGTGCTGCCTGAATAAAATCAATCATATGGCATAGTGCAGTTTCAGTAGATTTTGTCGCAATATACGCAAACTGACAAGGAAGTAAAGGTTCCCTTTTCAATACGGTCTCAAGGAGATGTATATTAACTATTTTCTCCATTGCTTTTAGTACAAAGGCTGTCAAACTGATAGGGCTAATGGATTTGGGATGGGCCATATCCTTCTTGCCTATTTTGGAGATAAATACCTCTTTAGCTGTACGCCATCCTTCCGGAATATACCCAAAAGCAAGACTTACCCTAGTGATATTTACCAGGTGCGGTATCAGTACCTCACCACTCCTTTGGAGAAGGATTGGGAAGATACCATCCTCACCCGTTGATTTGTATGGCTGAAAGGAGCTAATGGCCCATCTCAACTTCTCAGTAGTTATGATTTCTCTAGCCACCTTCCAGCCAATTTTGCTTACTCTTCTAGGAAGAGCATCCATCTGCGAAGATGACGGTATTTGGATCCAGCTTCCAGGAAAATGCGCACGCAGCAAAAGGATGGCGCGATCCTCTTCATTCGCCGTGCACGTTCCATTCTCAGATATTAATGCCAGCTTTAAGCCTACTCTGTTGTTCGCAAGAGCAATGGAGTCATCCTATTTCAGGAGTCGATTCAACACTTTCCCAAAGGATCTAAATCTAATCCTTTTGGCTTGTCTGATCTCTTTGTTATAGATCGTCAACTCTTTTTTATATTCATCCCAGCCCCCGCATACTTACCTATAGTAGTCTATGCACCTTAGTACGTCTAGACAGATTATAATTCCACCAGGGAACATTCCTGCTGTTTTTCTTAGCGTTTAGAGGAAAAGGCGAAACAGAGGATTCAGAAGTAATTTCATTCAGCTCATTGAGACCCTCCTATACCCCTGCCGGATTTTTATATATTCGTCGGATGTTTGAAGATGAGAGTAGTGAATGCACTGAAGTATCGAAGAATTCCCAGTTAGTATACCTAGGATTTATAAATGCTATTGCATTGGTGATCTTATATCGAACTCAATGGTCCGACTGAAAGGGTTCCAATTGCTAACAATATCAGTTAACCCTGGACTATAGAGAGTCAGGTTAAGAATTTCTTCCCCAATCACATATCTAAGCGTGGGCGTGTTCTCCCTATTTAATATATATATAAATTAAGTGAAAATATAAATTCTAGAACTGACTCATCCAATTTATTGGTGTCACTGCTGCTCCAGATGGTTTTTTGCGCGTTGGAATCGCAGCCAACCAAGTGCAAGCCCTTTCGATAGACAATACCGCGCCAGCTTAACGATTTCTTCCGGGAAGTGGTTGATAACTGATGGAACGTAGGCTATGCAATGACTATGTCGCGAGACACCCTATCACTTTCATATTTTACAATGATGGGTGTGAGATCTCGCGAGATGAATACTGAAAGACATATGTAATTAATATCATTTCTAATCAGGATACAGGTGCGGAGAGTCCCATATTACCCATGCAAACACACTGTCCTACATACGAGTATGTCCTACAGTCTGGATAAGGATGGATATTGACACATAAGGTGTAGCACTGTTTCTTCTTACTCCTCAGCAGTACACCCACGGCAGAAGTCAGTGGCAAACCTAGCCTAGCCGCATGCACCGCATCACGCAATGCCCCGTCAGCACCGAAACCGTAGTGCTGATGGAATCGTGTCTGAGTTGAAGTAGCTAAGCGTTCGTCTCTTGCTAAGGCTAGGCCAGGTTAGCCTTGAGATACGGCAAGACTTTTCCTCCACCCACAGTTGGTTGCCCTCCTCGATATACTTGCAGCTTGACTCTAGCAAGGGGGATGCCAGTGTCTAGAGAAGAGCGTACTTCGGAGGGTAGAGTGTCTGCTTTAGCAAGCTGATCTGCTTCGCAATTTCCCTCGATGTTCCTGTGACCAGATCCCCAGACTACGTCAACTATGGAATGCATGGAGAGCTCGTTTAGAGCTGACTGGTATTCCTATACGAGTCTTGAGAACGTCGTAGCGCCCGCAACAGATCTAATGGTAGCTTGGTTGTCCGAGAAACCTTGATACTGAGACCAAAAATCCTTGTTCTTAGAACCAAATTCACTTCGTGGTAAATTACCATTACTTCTACCTGAAAGACACTGCAATGGTCAGGAAGTCTAAACGAGATGCTAAGGTGCCAATTGTGGGAGAAGATGCCGCTACCTAGTTTGTCCCCAAACTTGGAGCTGTTATCGGTGATCACTCTGTTCCTAATCCAGTAAATTCTGTCCGTCAATAACTTGTGATAAGGCACCACCAGTCCTGAAGCCATATTTAATTTTATGCCATGAATTGAAATCGCAAGGATCGGAACTGTATACAGAAGCTCTTTTAGCATGTTGAATGGCTTGTCCTGTTCGTTTTTCCACTCAAAAGGACAATTCTTCCTCGTTAATTGATGCAGTCTAGCAGCCACGTCTGCTAATTTTGTGACAAAGCGTAGATAATATGTGCAATAACCCACCAAACAACGCAGCTCATACAAACCAGTTGGTCTTGGCCATTTATTTACTGAGACAATCTTATCTAGATCTGTGTGTAGTCATCCAGGGATGACTTTCACTCCATAATACTTGACTTTTTTCTACATTTGTTTGCGCTCCAAGCCTGAAGCTGCTTTTCGCATCAATACTTCTTCCAAATTCTTCAAAGCGTCATCAAGTCAGTTTCAAGTACATCAGCAGTGGCACCTTTCACTAACACGATTAGTGCCGCCATTTTTTTATGAGTATTTAAATCATTTGTGCTCAAACAGCATTCTGAAGACTCCATCATGGATAGCTGGCTTCAGTTTTATCGAGGATAAAGCTGGCGTGGGCAATGATCCTTGCTTGTTGTTTAAATTCACTCTGCTTTTGTCGTCCCAAAGAATTTTTCGATGAATTCCTACCGTGTCTTAATTTCACCAGCCTTGCAATCTACCATCTGCTGTAAGTTTTGAAAGGGGCATTTCTCTCTACTGTAGGCACAGTTGCACATTCTCATCGACTTGCTGAAATTTCTGTCGCAACTATTCTTGGTGTCCTGGTTGACAGATTCAGCATCTGATTGTAACTGCATTTATATTTATTGCCATTATGCATTTAAAATTATTTCTAATTTTTAATTCCTTTCTTTTCTCATTCTCATTGCAGATTGGTTATCACCCACTAAAGTAATGAACTCCTTTGGTAACTATACTAGTATGCTCGTAATGGTGAACCGAGTGACTACTCCTACTGCTGCTCATAAGATTACTAAAAAATAATTACATCCCTGCTTAAGGATATCCTCCCCAAAAAGCTCTCTTGTATAAATGTATTGTAAAATTATTTGATTTATGCATATACTAAAAAACAAAGTTTGTATGTTAAATGTTGAAGAAGCTTTTTTAAAATTGAATACACATTTACATAATCGTATATATTGTAAGTTAAGCTCTGTTCATATTCTAAAAATATGCTGCAAATCAGACATGCTGATCAAGAATTATGTTCATAAACTCTCTGGCAAGCTGCAAGCGAAAGCATCACAAAAATGCCCAGAAACATTCGACAGTGTGCAACAATTGAGTGCAAAACTGCACCCGAATCACGTACTGAAATTTGCATGAATTTTGCTTTACTGCTGAGAGTTTTTGAGCTGTGCTCTAGATCAGCATGTCTGGCTCTAAATGTTTGGTATTAAGTTAGAGATGAGGTGGAAAAAAGAAGCAAAGTTTTAATGCTACTCTTACTCAATTCCACTTATGTATTTGGAATGAAATGTAACTAACGTTATTCACCTTTACTTTTAAGATAAGAGACACCTCAGAAATCCCAGCCCCCCTCCTGTCCATCATACCGTTATCTTAAGCTTACAAAGCAGAATTTAAAGTAAATAATATTATATGTCTTTGTGTTGTTAACTAAAGCCAAAATATTTTGGAGAACAAATTTAAAAGAAATAATTAAAAAGATAAAACAATAATTTATAAAGAGAAATGTGCATACATACTCGAAACAATGCTATTATATTAATTAGAAATACTTACATACATATATCGAGAAACTAAATATATATAAACTTGCATATGTGGATGCATTCAAAAATAATTGTCTACTAAAATATGAATTAATTAAAATATAAAATACAAAAGTCATTCGAAAATTTTACATAGCTTCACAAGTATTTTCTGTCCACTTCGAAAGCTTCTTAAATTCTCCATACGCAATTGTTTTCTCTTCGATGCCCATAGTTAAGCTGTATTATATGCATGTGGGACGTACCAGTAATTTAATTTCATACATTAATGGAAAAAATGTGTTTAGTTCATGCTCTCACATGACAAAAAATCATGAAATTTTTTATTTTATTCCAACATTCACAAAATTATTGCTGCTGGAATAACTTTGAAACATATCAACTATCTGACGAAATTAAATTATCTGTCATTATCAATAAAACAACATCCAACCGAGCAGATAGAAAATAGTTTATATCAGAGGTACCGGATGGAAGATACTAAAATACAGGAAGCAAATAGGATATAAAATCAATGTACACTGAAGACTAAAATGTAAATGTCTGCACGAGAAAATCAAAGAGAATATGGATAGAATGAGAAAATAAGCAAACAAGAATTTTATAGAACTACGAACGAGCACAGACCACACAAGAAATAGCAGAAGAAAGTTCCAATCAAAATAATTAGGGTTATCAAATTGAATCATATCAACGAAGAACAAATATCCACTATAAAAAAAGCAGACATGTTATTAAATAGCAGCTCAAAATAATATAGAAGTGGGTGTAAATCCCCCACTGAACGGTACACCAGGGTATGCCGAATTAAACATATCTTTACCTAGCTTAACAAAGATAGAAGAACCCATACTAAAGCTGAACAGCAAGCAACGCAATCGTTCCCGAATTCTTGCAATATGGAAGCGACAAACTGTAGAATCAATTAATATACGAGTATATAGCAGGGGCAGTTGCTCACAAAGTAAGAAACCAGCATCATCATGTTTGTAGACAATAAAGGCGACGAGGCAGCTTGTAATAACTTGATCAGAATATCATGACTTAATGTAAGACACAAACGAAACATATTGTACCCAACACTTAATACGTTCGCAGACATACCCACACCATAGCCGACTATAGAGGGAGCTCTTTAATAATAAATCCAAAGTAACCAAATTTAATGTTTGAGAAATTTTCCGAAGACTATAAGAGTATAAATAAGACAGAAGACTTTCAAACATTTCAATGTACATAGACAACACAGCTATTGACAATATATTCCTCAAAAGAGTTATTTATACTTTAAGACTATACGAGTATATAGTTTATAAGACAACGAAACTTCGCTGGATGCATTTCTATATTACCATTATCGCTGGATGCATTTCTATATTTCCATATTAAACCCACACATAGTTGGTTAAATTTTCTATGGCTACTTAATCCTAAGGGGTGGTATGTTTCTATACAGACTCCTTTCTCTCTGAGCTGAACAATGGAGCTCTATTTAAACTCAAATGATACTGAATCTTCATGTTCCAATATTTAAATAACTTACCTTTTTCAAACGTTTCTTCGTATCGATAACAAACAGTGAAACTCATATAACTACTCTAGGTGCAGCAAATATTCGGTAGTCGCACTAAGTTCAATTAAAATATGTTCACCACTTTACTAATTACTTCATTCTATCCTTCTGTGCTAATACTTTAAAACTAGATTTATAATTAATTCATGTTTTCTCTTCTTTTGTAAGTATTAAGACTACGAATATATGCGTCGAGTATAATTTGAAGAGAGGAAGGCCTTTTAAATAGATTTCATATTGCATTAATCGTCAGCAAAACAGTTCTACCCACGTCAAATCGCAGAACTCAATCAATTCTTATTCGATATTAGTCAATTGAAAAAGTAAGATCCGATGTAAAGATTAATATGAACCCTTGAAACTTTGCCGTTAACCAGATTGAAGCGCTCCTCCTAGAGTGCCTAATCATTCGTTTTTCTCTATTTTAGAGAGATAATGTTGTCTTGCCTTACTTTAGTCGACTAGGCCTCTCGGCTGATTTCATGTTCAGATCTCCATATTTATGCGTTAATAATTTAAACTATGATAAATATTGTGTTGTTACGTCTTCCTGTAAAAATTATATTGTGCTAAATGTCCTGTATTCTTAATTTTATATTGTCTAATTCGATATCGATCTGACACTATCGATATTTCTTATCTTTGAGTGCATTCTATACAGATGCGGGGCATAATCAGAATTATACTCGGATGGCAACTGGAAGTTTGTGTGTAAAGGATTTATGATGTGTTTGGATAGCAAAGAAACACAAATTTCATAAAAGTTTTTCGATTAACTTATATTGAATACGATTGCAAATGGATAGCTCAACAATTACAAATCAGTCCATTGGTATGAAGTAGTGCTTGATAGACCGTGAAACTGATGACCGTGAATGTGAAATACCGAACATTCATAAAACAATAACAAAAGTCAGTCTGATGGCAAATATATTTTATAGCATTACAGATACTTCGGATTAGAATGATGCCTCCTGCAGTTAAGAAGTCAGTAATGCTTGAAGGTCTTCCTGACTGCCTTACACAAATCATTTCCCGATTTATGTATGTATATATGTGTACATTTTCACCTTTTATATTTCTCAGCATCACATTTAAACTGAAAATGGAAGATTACAAAGTTAACTGCAAATCAAAGAGGAATTTCGCTTTTTAAATCTCCAAAATTTAAAAGTATTCTGTTGTTTGGTTAACGTGGTAAACTAAAACTATTGATGAAAGAAAAAAAATTCTCAAAAAATTAGTCACCAATGTGAGGTCATGTCTACTTTTTGAGGGACTTTCGTATTGACATGCGTATTTCTATATATAAGGCTACACATATTTGAAGAATAATTAAAACAAATAAAAATTGACAATAGTTTTAAGAGCTGTAATATTATTCAAATAATATGGTCCTTGTACAAAAACTTTAAAGTAAACAAAAAAAAAAACAAAAACAAAAAAAAAATTCAAAGAAAATGTAACTAGAAATCGCTTGGGCATTGAGTGAAAGGAAAGTCAGAAGAATATGGTGAAAATGTTGAAAATCGGTAAAGCATAATCAAGCAACAAAAAAATTGTGTGTATTTGAAAATGTTTGTGAGCTAACTAAAATCATAAAAAATAAAATTAGTAAGTTACAATTTTTGTTATAAGGTATCATCATTTCTTAATGTGGTGTTCATCAATCAGTTCAAACTGTTCAACCAGGTATGAAGCTCAGCTTCAAATAAGTAGTTCCACAATAGCTGGGATTTCAATATTAAGAACTGATTTCGAACCAAGCGGTTGTAGAAAGTCTGCTCTCCTTTTATTCTGCTGCTTTCACCACACTCACAAATGTCCGACGGACCAATAAATCAAAATCTTATTTTTGTGATCTATTGAATGCCGACAAGAATGGCAGCAATGGTGTTTTCCGTGGATTTCTTTACACTAAAATATAAATATCAATTTGCTTTGATGCCGAATTTTGAAATCAAAGGAAAAAGTTAATTTTGAAAATTTAATTAAATAACACAATAACTGCATATTCTGTGTCTACAAATACATACGAGTATACATTCATATATACATAAATACATAAAAATATAACTCTTTACTGCATAATGTAGGTACATAGAAACATACTCGTACTTAATTGAAAACTACATACATACATGATAATTACTTATAAACACATTTCATTGCTACAATTGCTAAAAATTGTGTAAATAAATAAAAACCAAAACAAACAAAAAATGTAGAAGTTGTTTATGTTGTAAGAGTTAAGAATCCCCCAAAATAAATACCAAATACAAATAAAACTAGAAATGACAAAAACGATAACGAAATTTGATCACTTTGATACTTGGATATTTATTTTTTATACTTTTTACCCATAAAACGGAGAAAGATAGTCTACTTGAGAGGTATTTCAGAAGGAGGCATGGCAGGTATAAACATGGATACTGAAATGATGAGAATCACGGACACGCCCACTTTCCATATAAGGAACTTTCCAGACTAAAATTAAAATTTGCCTGCCTCTCCTCGTATTGGTGATATCTGAATAAAAATTGGCAGTAATATACTCGTACATACACTACTGTACACAATATACGCAGCATACTACTACTGTCACGCCCACAATTAAACAAAAATCATTACTAAGTTTCAATAGAAGATTATGTTCGAAATTTCACTTGAGGGTTCAGGGAACAGGCATTATTTGATCTTTATTGAGTCTATGGATAACAGAAATCCTTACAGACTAGAGTTAATATGAAGTGAGTAAAAATACACATTAATAAGATTTAACATAATATATAAATTTAAAGTGACAGATAACATTGAAAACCAACATTAGGATAAATTAACAATGAAATTTTTAAAAGTAAATTTAGACAATGAGAAATCAATACAATTATTAATTGACAATGAGTTACATAAAGACAATGCTCTAGTTAAAGGTTCACTTAGAGCATAGTTAGTACGATGACATTTAATAAAGAATAATTTAGGGAACCGCAACTGCCTCATAGGTATATTAAAATTTACAAGATTAAGTAAGGTGGGATCATCAATATTCCCAGCGATTATGTCGAAAATAAAGGCAGGTAGGCAGCTAAGGCGGCCAACCGAAGGGCGCACTTAGGCCCACATTGTCCCATTGTGATACCGTATGAGACATCAGGTCCCATCCCTTTCAAAGGTCCAGCCATTGGGAGCTTTGAATGAAGCAGTTGATGGAGCCAGTCTTTTTATTTGAGATATCTCCCAAAGAGTCCAGAAAGTAGTCGCCTAGGAAAGTGCGCCTCCTTCTGGACAGCGCTGGACACGTGCATAAAAGGTGTGCAATGAACTTTTCATCCTCCGCGTCCATGCAACTCCCGCAGAAGTCATTCGAGGCAACCTCCAGCCTACACCCGTAAGTACCTAGAGTCCAGTGTCCCGTTAGGACGCTAATCACGGAACCTATGGTTTGTCTATTTAGAGCCAGAAGGTCCTTAGAGCGCTTGACATTTATCTCCGGCCAGGTTTGTCTAGCTATTTTACATCCTGAAAATTCAGACCAGCGCACAGTGGTGGCGCCCATACGACAAAAATAAAAAAATCGAAGTTAAAAAAGTGGACAGGTATCGATAAAAGTAGTCGGTAATCACAGCAAATTCCACTACACTGAAGTTTTTTTTTGGATTTCTAACGGGACTTTTGAAATATAAACAACAGAAGTACAAGTATGCTGTGAAGTGGTTAGTGGATTGAAAAAAACACGGAAATTAAGTCAAGCTTCAGTTGTAAAAATCTTAATAAAAAAGACTCCAAATTGAATATACCAAAAATGGAAGTTAATGTGAATGGTATAAGCATAAATTTTAAATATATATATATATATATTGAATAAGTGTGTAGTTTTAATAAAATACTAACTTTTACAAATAGTTTTTTAACGTAATTTTTGGAGTCTACTCAAATTTTTCTTAGAGTTTTAAATTTTTTCCCCCCCGATTCCCACGACAATTTTACTTTTTTATACTGGTTCATGCCTCTATATTATGAAAAAGTTTAGTTTAAGTGCCAATATTTGCCAGAATTTGTTTCACGTGTAATACAGTAACACAACCTCATTGTTTTGAAGTTGAGTTTTTTGTGTGTGTTATATTACGTGTGTGTTGTTATTGATACATATAAATGAGCAAAAGTGTTATTGTTATTGTCAAATGTGATTATTCTCTTCTTTATTTATTTTTGGCTATAGGTACATCTTATCAATGCGTTTTTTCTCGATTGTTCGTTTTTGAAATTTGGTGTTCCAAAAAAGGGAAGGATTCTGAGAAGGCTCGACAGGTGTTCGATGAAGTAGTCACGAAGATTGGAATAGAAAGTGGCAAAGAAATGTTTTTTGAGTTATTAAATCGTATCAATTTCATTTGTAAGAAAATTGTAGCGTTTTGGCAAAAGAACAAACGCACTAAAACATTGGTTTTAAATAACCATTCCGAATGGTTGGACTTTAGAGAAGTTATTGTCTTAGAAAGAGAACCCACCCCCTTAGAAACTACTCATAGAATGCAAGAACCATCCTCAAGTAAAAAGCGTGGGCGCCCTAAATCTAATTTTTCGAATTCTTCGAAGAGAACTAAACAACGCAGATTAGCAGAACTGGCAGAAACTGATGAGTCTGCTGCCGATGCCTTACGTGGTGCAGATTTACAACCTAAACACTGCCATGTGGAAGTTAATACTACCGAAGTGCTATCAGTCATAATGGAAACTGATCTATCAAAGCATCAATATTCAAGTATTCGGGATTTTATAAACTCAAAACTTTCATTCAGTATGTTACCAAGTTATGAGAAGGTTTTAAAGGAAAAGAGTAAAAGTTATCCCGATAAAATTACCGTGAGTGAATCGCATGCAGAAGTTGAGCTACAAAGTTTGCTTGATCACACTGCTTCGCGTATATTAGATCTCCAAAGTAAAGTGCTGGACGATATATCTGATGAATCCGTAAGCAACCTTGTGTTGATAGGAAAATGGGGATTCGATGGTAGCACGGGGCACAGCGAGTATAAACAGAAATATAATAATAATAGCATACAAGACAGTAGTTTATTTGTAACATCGTATGTACCCCTTCGACTAATAACTAAATCTACTGGATTACAAGATTCTAAAATAATTTGGAAAAATCCACGCCCATCATCAACTCGTTACTGCAGACCTATTCGATTTCAATATATAAAAGAGTCCAAACAAGTTTCTATTGATGAAAGAGATTATTTTAAACAGAAAATAAGTATGTTAAAGTGCACGGAGTATTTTGCTTCTGAAAGGCAAATACACATCGAACACAGCTTGCAATTGACTATGGTGGATGGTAAAGTCTGTAACGCTTTAAGTCAAACTTCATCTGCTAAATGTTACATATGCGAAGCAAAACCGACGGAAATGAACGACTTAGAAAAATGTTTGAAAAAAACGGCCCGTAAAGAAAATTATGAGTTTGGATTATCGCCATTACACTCATACATTCGGTTTTTCGAATATTTGATACATGTTTCGTATAGACTGGACATTAAAAAATGGCAAATTAGGTTGGTCAAACTAATTTAAAACAGTTGTCATTATTTTAAGATATTTTAACCATAAATAGGTGTAAGGACATTTAGATCACACCCATTTAAACTGATAACTATACATGGATGTCCCAGAACATATTCTGAAAATTTCAGATCGATACCTCCATTCTAACTAATTTTGTCGCAGCCCCCATACAAACGCATCCACTGTGCAGCGCCTCCCCGCTGTGCCTAAGGATATTGGATTTACTAAGAGCTTACATGTGGCAATAAGAATACCGAAGTTCGACCTATCTGGTTCAATCGGCATGGTAGGACCCTCACGGGCAAGTTCATCCGCTTGACAGTTCCCTGGAATATCTCTGTGGCCGGGACCCAGCACAGATGCAGACGAGTCTGCTTAGCTATCTGGTCTAGAGATTTGCGGTAGCTCTTGACGGCTTTTTAGGTGATAATATCCGAATCCAGGGAGCGCAAAGCTGCTTGGTTGTCGGACAGAATGCAAATATCATGTCTTCTTCCCTAGCCAAGACAGGGCCTCCTCTCTAGCCGCGACCTCTGCCTGAAAAACACATTAGTGGTCGGGCATCGTAAAGGACATGTTAATGTCCAAATCTTCTGAGAATACACCTCCTCCCACAGTACTCTTTAACTTGGATCCATCTGTGTAAATTTGAACCTCTTCTACATGAGGAGGGATGCGGTCCTTCCATTCGTCCCTGGAGGAAATGGAGATACTGCACTTTCCATTGAAAGCAAAAGTTGGTGTGATGTAATCGAAAGAGTCAGGAATATCCTCAAAATGTCTTAAAATAGACGTATAACCTACATTCCTGGCTACCCATTGATGCGTAGCTTTTAGCCTAGACCACACAAAAAATGGACTGTTTATTTTAACAGCCACAGCCAATATTGACAAATTTTTATAACTGACGACCTATACCAAATTTTTGGACGAAATTTTACCCGAATACGTATATTGACAGTACAAAGCCACATCAAGAAATGGGGTCGATCAGACAAAGGATACGCCTCCCTCCCATATAATGAACTTTAGGGACCACAATTAAAATTACTCCAGCTTTGCTCGTAATGATGATTTATAAATATAAATTGGTACCATTATGCGATTAAGTCTGGATTAGTGTGCATTTAAAACTTAGGACCGATGCAAAATTCTTGGGCCAGATTTGTTGTGAATAAATAAATTGACACTACAAAACCATTCCCAAGATATGGGGATGATCAAATTTGGAGACCCCATTTAAAATTATCCAAACTATACTCCTTCTGATGATATGAATAAAATGTACATCGCCATTGTATAACTCACAAGCACATGGGTATATCGAAGTCAGTCTAACCCGACTTCAGCTTTCTTTACTCGTTTGTTTTATGTATTAACGCTAACTCAAGTTGTATCTATCAAGAATACACAACTTTTTAAGGATTTTAACACCGAGTTGGGTTTCACCACAATCTCACAAATTTTTTAAAAGAAAAAGAACGTATAAATCCTTTGGCATCATCAACATCGCTTTGGTATGTTTCTAATATGTGAAAATAAGTCTATGTCCTTACCAGATACTAATGGCGAATGTCCTTTTAATAGTATAAATTAAATTTTTATCAAAATGGCAACATATTGCCTTAAATATCCAACTCTAAATGGAAAAGGCAGTTTTGTCCATTGCTCAAAGGAAAAAGATTATTGAAACTTTTTTTTAATATATTCTCATTTGGTGTGAAATCTTATCCAAATTAACATTATTTTGCAGAACCAACAAGATACTCATGTATAGATGTTGCTAGAAGGCCCTTAAAGTAACCGAATGGCTTTTTCGGAAACTATAGAGACGAAGGATTCGCAGATCCACTCTCGCAGTAAAAGGAATGCAACATAATTAAACATAATCATTAATTTCAACCTTCCTTGTCGTGCAAAGAACAAATGCACTTTCGAATATATGGTCTTTGATCTGCATGGGGAAAAGAAAGACACTTTTTTATTTCCATTTACAAAATGTATCTTCAACAATCCGTGAAGAAGAAAATTGCAAAGTGAATGATATTTGTCGATTGACTCTATGATGATCTGGTTTTTTTAAATTTTACTGCGAAAAGACTCACGGTCATTTTGAATCTTTCTGTGTAATGATACAAACAGATGTCGAATCCAACCATCAAAGCTAGAGTTAAGGTACAGAGTGTTAACAGTAAACCGTTCTGGAGTAAAATCTGGTCCGGTTGCTCGTGCAGTCACATAAAACAGACACAGAGACAGAAGCAGAATTGACAAGAAATTATGCTAAATTGTATGTCATTTGCAGAGCGGACGATAAAGAATTTTGTCATTATATTTATTAAAAAGGGGCAATATATTACAGCACCGATATGGAAAATGATTTGGAGGTGTATTAGGTTAATTTAGGTTATTTGGCTGTCCTAAGACTCACTTAGGCTTGTTCAATGCCCATTGTGTGCAACTAGAGCTTTTTCCCTTACACCTCCGGATCCTCCTTAAATCATCCTGTGGATTTGATAAAAGTTGACGCTTTCGTTAGATTCATCCGAGAAATCTCCTCAATGCTGTCCAGAAATGCAAACCAAGAGTGGGGAACCTTTTGCTGTATAGAGCAATGCACCCACACAGGAGGTGTTCCACTGTTTCCTCTTCCTCGACATCTTGAAGCTCCTACAAAAGTCATGGTGGGGTACCCCAACTACTAGTAAACAGAACGACCTTAGTCTGATCCGGGTTTACTCCAAGACCACAGTCCTCCGCCCTTGGAAAGAATATCTAGAGCATTTTTCAGCAAATCTCTCAGTGTAGATGTGAGTTTTACAGAGACAGCAATGACAACATCATCGGTATAAGCCACCACCTTACATCCCACCACCTGTAATCTTAACAGGAGTTTGTTAACAACTGTGTTCCATAGAAACAGTGAGAGGACACCCTGAGGTGTACCCCTGCTCATCAACTTACGTAGGACCGATTCTCCTAGATTCGCCTCACTGATTCTGCTATTCAGCATTTTACCAATGAGGCCTACCAGGCCCGTTTCCACCCCATGTACAGTAAGTCATGCAGTGATGGCCTCCCCTTTGACATTATTAAAGGACCCCTCAATATCAAGAAAGGCAGCCAGGGTGAATTCCTGCTTATGCAATGACCCTTCTGTAATGGAAATAAAGTTGTGTAGAGCTGACTCTACAGATTTCCCCTTTGTATAGGCATGTGGAGCCGATGAGATTAGATTCTTGTCTAAAGTTAAGCTTTATGTTAAGTGGATTTCTATCACTCTCTCTGAAATCTTCAAAAGAAAAGATGAGAGAGATATCGGTCTTAAGGCCCTTGGATGAGTATGTGAGCTTTTTGCTGTTTTCGGAGTGAAGACCAATCTTGCCTGTCTCCACTGAAGCGGTATATACCCAAACTTAAAGCATCCTTCAAAGATTGCTAACAGCCAGCCTTTCAGGTATCCAGCGGTCGTATGTTATTCCACTGGATAAATACCATCAGGACCAGGGGAGGACTTAAAAGTCTTAAAACAACAACAATAGCCCATATGAGTCGATCCTCAGATAGAGCGTCTATCCAAACTAATATCTGAGCAGCCTGGGAAATGCGTGCTGAGACTCCTTAGTTGTAGTGAATATGCCATCCACCTTCTGTAGAAGCTCCCAGTTCTGAGAACTTCCCGCCAATTTTTTCCGAAGTCTAGAAGCCTCAGTCGTTTCCTCTACTTCTTCACAAAAGGATTTCCAAGATTGCCTTTCAACAGTTCTAACCTTCTTCTTAAAGACCTTAAGAGCCTCTCTTCACGTAATTTCACTGAAAAAAGTCACGAAAAAATTCCGCAATATGACTTATACTCCACAAACCACCCAGATGGCACTGCGCGTGGGGAACTGCTGTAATTATTCGTAGCAGTATTGCACACGTGGAGCACGAATGTTATAAAAAGAAATACTTACAATCAACGGTTATAACAATTGACGATTGCAGCGGTGTGTTGGCCTCCCACCCACCCAGTTAACTGCGGAGAGTTCCAAGAATTTTATAACTCCCACATCAAGGTTCAAGATTCATCGCTGGGGGTGATTATAATGCTAAGCATCCGCAATGGGGGTCTAGAATAACAACTCCTACAGGCCGTAACCTATATAAAGCTATACAACAAAACAGCCTGTCCCACCTATCAGCGGGTGAGCCAACCTACTGGCCAATGGACAGTAACAAGCTTCCAGTCGTTACCGACTCTTTTGTGTCCAAAGGTGTACCAAAAACAAACACTTCCCTGGAGTCGTGCCTCTCATCACATCGCTCACCGATAGTCCTAACAATTAGCTGTGAGGTTCAGATCAGAGCAAGAACAATCTGTTTGAATAACAAAAGCACAAATTGGGAGTTGTTTAGACAAACCATTATCGAGACCTAGTCACCAATATTCCTTTAAACAACAAAACCAATATAGATGATGCATTAGAACTTCTAAACTCAACCATTCAGCATGCTGCATGGACTTCCACATAGGAACCCAGCTGTATAAGTAAACATCGTGATATAAGCCTAGTTTTTAAGGAGCAACTAAAAGAAAAGCGTAGATTGCCTTGAGGACAAAAGCCGGTTCAATTGCGCTACAAAGCAACTCAAAAACACCCTTCGCGTCCAAAAAAAAATGCAGAAATACAAAGCTATCTCAGCAGCTTGTCGCCTTCACAGGCTTCAGGTTATTCTCTTTGGAAAGCTACAAAAAAACTAAATCAAGCAACCAATATCACATGAGCCACCTATTAAATCGAAAGATGGTGGATGGGCCAGATCTTGCAAGGAAAAAGCACAGACATTTGCTCTTCATTTATTGGAAGTATTTGAACCGTTTCGAAGCAAATATCCACAAGAAGACATATGAATATCTGTTTTACTAGATGCTCCATACCAAATGGATATTCCACTCCTGCATTTTAAAATAAAAGAAGTTAGAGGAAAGAGTTCAAGAAAACGCTAAAAGACAAAAAATCGCAGGCAAAAATTACCAGATTGCGGCTACAAATTCATTGCCCATTCCGATAAATTCATTGCCCATTCAATGCGATTATCCGATGTGACGACTTCCCAAGCCAATGGAAAGTGGCTCAAATTATCCTTGTTCCCAAACCTGGGAAACCGGCAGAGGTGGTCACTTCATATCGACCAATAAGCTAGCTTCCGATACTATCTAAAGTGTTAGAGAAACGTCTATTGAAGCGATTCCTCCCAATGATCGAGTCAAAACAGCTTATACCTTCCCATCAATTTGGATTCCGAAAGCATCACGCTACGATAGAGCAAATAAACCAAGTATATGCAGTTGCACGGAATGCACTAGAAAACAGAGAATACTGTTCAGCCGCATTCCTGGATGTCACCCAAGCATTCGACAAGGTGTGCACCAAGGCTTGCTGTATAAATTGAAGATGCATTTACCCCATCACTACTTTGCCATATTAAACTCCTACTTTGAAAGCAGAGTCCTCATGGTCAAAGTTCACAGCGACGTAACTTCCCTCTATCCAATCCAAGCTGGTGTTCCACAAGGAAGCGTTTTGGGACCTGTGCTCTACACACTATTCACGGCTGACCTGCCTCTGACTGATACCACATATACCGCAACTTTTGCATATGATGCTGTTGTAATGGCCACCAACAAAAACCCTGTGTTAGCTTCACAGCATTTGCAGGAGAACCTGGATCAAATCGACTTATGGCTAGACAAGTGGCGAATAAAAGAAAATGCAACAAAATCAGTGCAAACAACTTTTACCCCATGTGCAGGTTTTTTTTTTATTATTCTTTTAATTAATCCTAATTAGGTATCAAAAAGGTGGACGAATAAAGTTCATTTTTGGTTCAAACATTTTTCGTGTTCATGGTTCCATTTTAATGCATTTTATATACTCTTAAGAACATTATATTCAATTTTGTATCAAATGTGCTTTGAAGTGTTGTTATATATATACTCGTAGCTATCTCAGCAGCTTGTCACCTTCACAGGCTTCAGGTTATTCTCTTTGGAAAGCTACAAAAAAACTAAATCAACCAACATCACATGTGCCACCTATCAAAACGAAAGATGGCGGATGGGCCAGATCTTGCAAGGAAAAAGCACAGACATTTGCTCTTCATTTATTGGAAGTATTTGAACCGTTTCGAAGCAAATATCCACAAGAAGACATATGAATATCTGTTTTACTAGATGCTCCATACCAAATGGATATTCCACTCCTGCATTTTAAAATAAAAGAAGTTAGAGGAAAGAGTTCAAGAAAACGCTAAAAGACAAAAAATCGCAGGCAAAAATTACCAGATTGCGGCTACAAATTCATTGCCCATTCCGATAAATTCATTGCCCATTCGATGCGATTATCCGATGTGACCACTTCCCAAGCCAATGGAAAGTAGCTCAAATTATCCTTGTTCCAAAACCTGGGAAACCGGCAGAAGTGGTTACCTCATATAGACGAATAAGCTTGCTTCCGATACTATCTAAAGTGTTTGAGAAACAACTTTTGAAGCAACTCCACCCAATCATCGAGTCAAAACAGCTTCTACCGTCCCATCAATTTGGATTGCGAAAGCATCACGCTACGATAGAGCACATAAACCGAGTATATGCATTTGCACAGAGTGCACTAGAAAACAGAGAATACTGTTCAGCCGCATTCCTGGATATTATCCAAGCATTCGACAAGGTGTGGCACCAAGGCTTGCTGTATAAATTAAAAATGCATTTACCCCATCACTACTTGCCATATTAAAGTCATACTTAGAAAGCAGTTTCCTCGTGGTTTTAGTTAACAGCGACGTAACTTCCATGTACTCGTATCTAATCCAAGGGAGCGTTTTGGGACCTGTACTCTATTCACCTGCCTCTGACTGTGTTTTGTGTTTCCGAGAAAGTTTGGAGGTGACCGCGGATACCTTTAGTGATATTAGGGATAATAATAGTATGTAAGCATGAAATAAATTTGAATACGGTCCCAAAGAAGTCTGTTTAATAACTTTGTGTGTTTAGTAACTAACTTTTTATTAGACGAATTTGATTTAGACATCACTAATTGATTTTTAAATTTTTCATCAAGAACTTACTTAGTTACAAAAGGTACCGATACTTGTACCAATTATCTTTTCGTTATTATTGTAGAATTTGTTGTTGAGTTCATTACTTAGCCAAGAAAGCAACAAAGATTTTATTTTTATTTTTTAATAATTAAATATATTTATAAAACGAGTAAGGAAGTCTGAAGTGGGATTCGACCTACTTCGAAATACCCTTCACCACTCCATGTGGATACTAGTTACATCATGACGGTGTACATTTTATTCAGATATCATCAATAGAAGTATTACTAGGGTAATTTTCGGTAGGGTTCCCTGAGTTGGTTATAATGGATGAAGGCGAGGCCTTTATTTGATCGTCCCCATTTATTGTGAATGGTTTTGCAGTTACAAGATACTAATTCATATAAAATTTGGTTCAAGAATATATCCTAGGTTCTAAGGTATCAATAGATGAAGTGGCTCTCTAAATTTACCGCCCATTTTTGTTCTGTGTTTTATACAGGCACTCTGAGCCATCGTAGGTTTTTTCGGTGATGAGGTGTTTCGGGCCCTAGAAATGAGTATTGATCAATTATGGGTTTGGCAGTATAGGTCATGCAGTAGACTCCTATTTGTTGGAAACCCAACTTTTGTAAGGTGTTTGGTCTTCTTTGGAATAAACACTTTACCAGGATATACATAAGGGGCCATTTTTTTGCCATTTTTTGTAAATATTTTTTTTCAACCTAAAAAACTTATGTCTATTCATATTATTGTGGTAGCTTTTTTACAATTTTCTATCCCAGTCCTTTGGTTGCCCGTCAAAGATGCGTTCATTGGTAGTTCATCATGAGCTGGAGTGTATCCGTTATCACTTACTACTAAAAACGAAGTGTTGTCTGTTGTATTTAAGGCGTTAACAAAAAGTATGGTGCAGGTTTGCGTTCTATACTGGTGCGTTTCCTCTTGAAACAGTTTTAAATAAGTTTCCTTGCTGGTCGTGCTTTTTTTTATTGAAAGGCCAGTTTGTTGACGAACCTATTTTGATTAAGATTTCGTGAATGGGTGAGATCTGTGTGGAGGTTGGGGTATGAAATGATTATCATCCTTTTCGAAATTTCGGGTGATCGATGATGGCCTTCTCATTTTGTTGTGTCTGTGTTTATGGATTGTGATGTATAAAATAATAGGTTCGGTCAACGACTAAAGAGTTTTGGTAAGGCATCTCATATTTATAATGTGATCTTCAATTGATTCGAAATGACTCTCTCTAACAAGTTGAGGATATTTGTTCTTCTAAATGCAAGTAAGGTTATCCAAATTGAAGTTTGGTAGATTTGATCGAGTTTAAATTCGATGTTTTGTGTTGTTATAGATAGGCAACCCACACTAGATTTTGGGGAGAATAGTCAATCTGGTATTTGTAACAGTGAAATGGTGTGGATCTGGGTTTTGTTGGAGGCTAAATATTTGATAATATTTAAACTGATAGTTGTGCTTTTTTTAGGTAATAACATTAACTATCCATCCGAATAAAGTTCCATTAGCAATGCCTTTAGCAACATGCATATTGCTAATAGATAATTCCACTGTCGAAGTGGCAAATTTTAGATGGGGACAGTTATCATCCTGCCTAATAAGTAGACAAACTTGGCCGGAATGGAATCACGGCCGTACAAAACTGCTGTATAAATTTAATAGGAAGGATATTAAATATGTGGTAGGAGTACGAACAGATCACTGTTTGACTGGTAGATATGCAAGTAGACTGGGGGTACCCCATTATGACTTCTGTAGCACTTGTCAAGATATTGAGGAAGAGGAAATAGTGGAACACCTCCTGTGTGGGTGCATGGCTCTATACACAAAAAAGTTATCCATTCTTGGATTCGGATTTCTTAACAGCATTGAGGAAGTTTCCCGGATGAAGCTGACGAAAGTGGCTACTTTTATCAAGTCCACAGGATGGTTTAAGGCGGATCCGAAGGTGTAGAGGAAAAGCTCTAGTAGCCTAACTGAGTCTTAGGACAGTCATCTAAGCTTACCTAAAATAATTACAAAAACTTAAAACTATAATTACAATCTATGGACTTGTACATATTTTCAAAATATTAACATATGTTATAGTTCATTATTTTGCAAACGTGAAGGTGTTTTGATCAGATCAGAAAGTGATATTCGAGCAACAAAATTTTTTGACCAAGTATCTATGTTCTATAAAACTGCAGCAAAGGCATATTTTATATAGTTGTTGTTTTACTGTTTAGCAATAACATACAAATTGTCAGCATAAACAGTATTGAATATTTCTTAGTTGTGAGATAATGTTGCTGAGATAATCGAAGCCCATTTTAAAAGGAGTTACTGCCAAGGGAGAATCTTTAGGGATGCCATTGTGGTAATACCAAAATGTTCAAAAATATATTGAAACATAAATGATTGCATACTTTTAGGATGTCATTTAAAGTTTGAGAATAAGTCCACCACCCCAGCCAAGACACAAAAATAAAATCCATGCAGATAAAAGTCTAGAACCTTATCAAAACTTCCTTCGAGGTGTAGATAATGCTTTCGAAAATTCCTTCGAGGTGTAGATAATGTTCTAAAATGGTTTTGAAATTATTTCCAAAGTGTAGATAATGTTCTAGAATGTTTTCCAAAATTCCTTCGAGGTGTAGATATAGTTCTAGAATGTTCTTGAAACATTTCCAAAGTGTAGATAATGTTCTAGAATGTTCTTGAAACTTTTTCCAAAGTGTAGATAATGTTCTACAATGTTCTACTTCAACCATTCGAAAGGTATACTCGTATAAGCCACCACAGCTGAAAAGCATCCGTTACAGTCTGTACATCGGGCATTTTTATCAAAACATCCAACATTTGTAATTGTGATTGAGAAGTAATAAAGTGATTGATGAATTATTTAATAAAGTGTATAATTGTAATAAAGTAAACTTTAAGGCAGCGGTTGTTTGATTACTACTCAATCCAGTGGGACGCATCCGAGTATTGAGAGTTAAAATAAATTGTCGAGAGGGCAATTTCGTAACAATATTATTAACCCTACATTAAACATTTGGCAAAATTAGTTGACAGTGTTGTATATTTTTATACCTATAGCCCAGTCTTCTAATTTTTTAAGACGATATGGGTCCCCATTCTCTAAAAGATTTTGACAAAGTCGGTGGAAAGGTTAGATGTGTGGTAGCGTGCAGACAGTTTCTTTATTATTTTATCATTATAAATAGGTGTGTCTCAGTTGATCTACCCGGAAAACCAATTTTGTTCATTGATAGTACCTCAGGCTTCTTTTTGAACCTTATAAGTCGATTCGATATATCATTTTCCGGCAGTTTTGTCAAACACAGCAGTAAGGAAATTGGTCTGTAAGAGCCAATGAAGTTTATGGTCTATCTGGCTTTCTAATATAGTTCTATGCCATTTTTGACACATTATGCACTGCAGCGATCCATTAGTTTGATGGATTCACTGCTTGAGGGCATTTCGCAATAAACTCCTGATCCTACACCGGTATCCAGTTTTGATCCGTCTGTGTATATCTTGATGTGAGTATCTGGTGATGGATCTCCATCGAGCCATTCCACTCTGGAAGGAATTCTTACCAAAAAATTTCTTTCGAAACAGAGGGAGGAAGGAAGGTAATCAATATCACTGGGTATGTCCTTATAGTATTCTAATATGGTCGCATGTCCATAAGGAACAGCTTTCCATTGTCTTGAGCCGAATGGCGGAACATGCCGCTAAATATTTGCAGAAGAGATCTAAGGGTGGCAGATGTAGTATGATATCCAATACCAAGGTTGGCGTGGTTTTCATGGTGCCACTTATTGCTAATTCTGCTGATCTCTGTATTTTACCAAGTGTTTCGTAGTAGGTCCTTTTCTACATTGCAGTCCACCAGACAACACTTCCATATAAGAGAATGGGACTGACAACCACAGTGTAAGGCCAGTGAGCTACCCTAGGCTGAATTCGCCGGGCTTTACCTACAGCTCTTTTGCAGGGATAAAAAAACCACCCCAGCTTTCTTACCTACTATCTTCCAAGTAAGCTTTCAATCAATTATAAGACCCAATTATTTCGTCTCTTCTGAAATCCCTCGAACTTTTCCCTTAACCGTAATTGGATCTAATTGAAGGATTTTACGTTTCCTAGTAAACAGAACGACCTTAGTCTTATCCGGATTTACTCCAAGACCACAGGCCTCCGCCCACTTTCTAGACCATTTTGCAACAAATCTTTCAGAGGAAATGTGAATTTTCCAGAGACAGCAATGACAACATCATCGGTATAAGCCACCACCTTACATCCCACCACCTGTAATCTTAACAGGAGTTTGTTAACAACTGTGTTCCATAGAAGCAGTGAGAGGACACCCTGAGGTGTACCCCTGCTCATCAACTTACGTAGGACCGATTCTCCTAGATTCGCCTCACTGATTCTGCTATTCAGCATTTTACCAATGAGGCCTACCAGGCCCGTTTCCACCCCATGTACAGTAAGTCATGCGGTGATGGCCTCCCCTTTGACATTATTAAAGGACCCCTCAATATCAAGAAAGGCAGCCAGGGTGAATTCCTGCTTATGCAATGACCCTTCTGTAATGGAAATAAAGTTGTGTAGAGCTGACTCTACAGATTTCCCCTTTGTATAGGCATGTGGAGCCGATGAGATTAGATTCTTGTCTAAAGTTAAGCTTTGTGTTAAGTGGATTTCTATCACTCTCTCTGAAGTCTTCAAAAGAAAAGATGAGAGAGATATCGGTCTTAAGGCCCTTGGATGAGTATGTGAGCTTTTTGCGGTTTTCGGAGTGAAGACCAATCTTGCCTGTCTCCACTGAAGCGGTATATACCCAAACTTAAAGCATCCTTCAAAGATTGCGAACAGCCAGCCTTTCAGGCATCCAGCGGTCTTATGTTATTCCACTGTATAAATACCATCAGTACCAGGGGAGGACTTAAAAGGCTTAAAACTTTCAATAGCCCATAAGAGTCGATCCTCAGATAGAGTGTCTATCCAAACTTCCCGACTATTTGACGTATCTTCCCTCTCGTGCCCAGTAATATCTGAGCAGCGTGGGAAATGCGTGCTGACACTCCTTACTAGTTGTAGTGAATATGCCATCCACCTTCTGTAGAAGCTCCCAGTTCTGAGAACTTCCCGCCAATATTTTCCGAAGTCTTGAAGCCTCAGTCGCTCCCTCTACTTCTTCACAAGAGGATTTCCAGGATTGCCTTTGAGCAATTCTAAGCTTCTTCTTAAAGACCTTAACAGCCTCTCTGTACCCTTTCCAGTCATTTTCAAGACGTGTATACTTCGCTTCATGAAAAGTTATCCTACTCTTTACCCGAAGCTTGCTTAGCTCTTCCATGCACCACCGAGGTTCCGGCTTTCCCCTCTTTAGTGGACAGGCTTCTACCAAGGCCGCGTTCAGGCTGTCAGAAGCTTATACCCTATATATTGAAATATATAGGTCAGATTTAAATATCCAGTGGTATTTATTTTTATTATTATTATTATTATTATATCTTACACCATAATTAATTATGAGTGCAAGGTGTTGGGGGAATGAGTACTAGCTACAGAGGCTTTCGACTCGAACAGAAATAGATTTTATAGAAAGAAGCATTTTGGAGACCAAGCCCGTGGCAGGATTTGAACCTGCGACCCTCGGGGTGTGAGTCTAGCATGCTTACCACTAGACCACAGAGGGCGGCCTTAAAACGTTTTGATTCCTAGAAAAATGTTGTTTCTTGCTTCAGAACAAACTCTTTTACTTGATATATTTTCTAAGAGAATTGAATTGTTTTGTGTTTTCAATGACTTATTTGTTGATTTTAGTTCCGTGCATAAATTTCGATTATGTTGCTGTTCAATATTATTGTATCTGGTGATGGTGAGTGGGGAAGTGAAATATTCTGGAGGAGTTGTATTATGAATATAAATGGCATGTGCAGCATTTTTTCTTCTTTGTCTGATTTTTGTGTGATGGCAGCTGCGTATGAAATTGTTTAAGGATTGCTCGTTTTTGCTCCTTATGCCGATCGATATATCATTAGGAACAGGGGTCTGTGTTGGTCCCTAACTTTATGATTTCTGTCCACGGCTTTCTTTAAGTATTCCTCGAGCGTACGATTAAATATTTCCCCCATTCCATGGGATTGCGGGTGTAAAGGAGTGTTTCGAGTTTTGCGTATGCCCATGTATTTTCTTATTTCCTTGAATAAGAGCTAATTCGAAATTTCTTGATCAGACTGCATTTCAACGGGAGCTCCAAATCTGCAGGTCCAATTTCTGATATACGCATTTCCAACGGTCTTTGCCTGTTGATCGAGAATGGCCATTTGCTAAAATAGTCGATTACGGTGAGAACATATTTGTAGCTGGAATCACTCATTGGAAATGGACCTGGGATGTCTATTGGAATACTCTCAAATGGCGCTCCAATGTTGTATAAATGCATTGTACCCTGGCTCGATCCGTTAACCAGCAGTTATACAAGTCTCACAAGCACCAGTTTACAACAGATTGCTAGAAAGCAAACGTAAAATAATTGAATTTTAATCTTATCAACTGTTTTCGTTATTCCCATATGCTTCGCTGGACCCGAACTACAATGAAGTTCTTCGTAATTTTTTCATCTTCGTTCTCCTACATTGTAAGTTATTGGATTGACCTCAATACTAGTTAGTTTCGGGACTCGAAAAGGACTTCTTTTAGAGACTTCTGCAGTGATATCGAATCAATGAGTGACACGGCAAAACTGGTGAAAGTCCTGAAAAAGGACCAAACCGCTAAGCTGGGGTCGCTCAGGAAACCTGATGGCTCCATACACCTCCTGAGGCAAAGTGAGACACTCAGCTTGCTGTTGGAGTCACACTTTCCAGGAAATCAGGTAAGCATAGCCCGTAAACAACCACCTTTGGTCAGAAATGTTGTCAGGGCAGCTGCGCCCTCTCGACATGATTGGTATGTCGCCAGAACTGTGGCGAATGAGGCTGCTATTGGATTTGCTATCAAATCCTTTGACAGCTTCAAGTCGCCCGTGCGGGCGGAGGAAGATTTGCTAGTGTCGTCTGGGGTTAATAGAGGCTGTCCCCAAGGTGGTGTACTGTCTCCATTGCCCTGGTGCATGGTAATCGATCCCCTGCTTAACGCCATTAATGACTCGGGGGTATACGCTCAGGCATATGCGGATGATGTTGGCTGTCTTGTGACAGGTCCATCCCTTATGATTGTCTGCAGAAGGGTGCAGAGAACTCTGGATATGATTGACACTTGGTGCAGTGCGAATGGGCTATCGGTTAATCCTGCCAAGACTGGTATTGTCCTCTTTACCAGAAGGAGAAAGCTTGATGGACTT
The DNA here is from genome assembly GCA_920105625.2 of Clusia tigrina. Classification (NCBI taxonomy): domain Eukaryota; kingdom Metazoa; phylum Arthropoda; class Insecta; order Diptera; family Clusiidae; genus Clusia; species Clusia tigrina. Next base: position 174,607,939 of record OV050032.1, read on the forward strand.
ATTCTGCCTACACTAAAAGGAGTCACTATCCAGCTATCCAAGGAAATCAAATATCTTGGAGTCATCCTTGATAACAAACTTCTTTGGAAAACACATGTCGAACTGAAGACATCCAAAGCACTGTCAGTTTTCTGGCAGTGTAAGGGTGTTTTTGGTAAGACATGGGGTCTTTCCCCTAGTAAGGTCCTATGGATCTATACAGCTATGGTAAGACCTATTATCACCTTGACACAGTGGGTTTGCATTTTGTTTCAGTCACCCACTACTTTGACCGTCTAATTTTCCTACTGGAAAGCTGAACATCTTTGGCATGATCGGATGATTGCAAAATTTGTTCTTGTATTTCTATTCTATAGTTGTAATATTTACGAATTTTCTGCGGTGTTTCCTATTGGCGGAATCTGCATATATCCATTCTAATGTTATTAGTTTCTTTTAACATAGAATAGCATGTTCGTCTGTCGTGCGATTTATTTTGTAAATATACTCGTATATGTACCTCGTGTATTGATTCGCGTATCTTGAGTTTTGTGTGGGTGACAAATATATATGAAAGATTGTGAATATATAATTTTCATCCTCACAATATGCGGCTATCAAAATGTTTCGATATAAAAATGTGAACCAAATAAATTGCGGGGACTTTATAAAGTATTGTATGACTTGAAGCAATCCGACAGAGAATGGAACGCTAAGCTGGATAGTGTGCTAAGGAGCATTGGATTTAAACTAAGTGATGGTGATACCTCTTTTTACCACGCTAAGATGAATGGAAGCTTAGTATTGATGTCAGTATACGTCGACGATCTGATAATCGACTGCAAAATTAAATTAATTTTGTTAGAAGTTAAAAGACAACTGTGCGGAGAGTTCGAAGTATCAGACAAGGGAACTTTAAATCATTTTTAGGGTATTGAGATACACCGATGTGACGAAAGAGGTGCTGTAGGTCAGGACATGTTAAATCAATTCGGTATGAAAAATTTTAAACCGTTATCAGTTTCACTTGAACCGGGGCATCGGGTGCAGTGTACAAGTTTCTTTATATAGTGGAGCCACAGCAGTACCACTCAATTATTATATTTGGCCGTAACTACAAGGCCAGATATATTGCACTCCGTCTAAAAAATGGTGCAATAAAATACGAATCCCCACATGGAGCAGACAGGCAGTAATTATATCTTTCGTTAACTCAAATTCACAGCGGAATACAAATGGGGGTCAGGAAAGCAGATATCTGTTACACTTAGCAGCAGTGAAGTGGAGTACATGGCAAGAAATGAGGCTGTAATCTGCGAAGAATTTGAATGGAGTTGAACTGTTTGAAGTTACACTTAACATTGATATGAATATCAGATACCATCACATAGGAGAAGTTATCCAAAACAAAGAGATCACGTTGCAGTACTCTCCAGCCAACGATTTAGTAGCAAATATTTAATCACAGAACTTTCCAAGGGTAAAACATAACAATTTTGTTAAATTAATGAAAATAAATAGAATTTTTTTGTGAGGTTACATCAACGAAGCTCTTTCCTTCTTGTAACTTGAAAAAGAGAGGGCACACAATTAATTTATTCCCGCATTTGCTTGTTTTATGTACATTTAAACATTATAAATAAACTTAATACTTATATGCAAATCAACATTACATTATTAAATATCTTTGAAATTGCAGTCCAACTTTTTGAAATACGAGAATTATTTATAGCGTATATTTGTACGCAATGGTTATATTCCCTAGAAATACCCTACAGTGGGTAACTGGTATTATTTAATAAAATTTATAAACACTTTCTTTCACCGATACTAAGCTCACTTGTGATATTATTCGACCCTAATAGTCACTCGTATTAAATAAGTTGTACTATACTGGAATCTGTGGTATACTTTTAGGATTCAATTCGTGCTTACAGTTTCTAGATTACTGGCGTCAAATTTATTCCTAAAAGTATGCTAAACTACTAACGACAAAGATAATGAAAAATATACCATTCTCCGAAGGCATAAATTAATTTTTAAATGAAAAAATTGATATTGATGAATTTTATATTTTAATCTTTAAAAAGAGCCTATTTTGTTGTTTTCTGTAATATTTTACATCCAATCTCTGTTGAAAGTACCCCATTGGATAAAGCTGAAATCACAGGAAGCATAAGAAAGTGTTGTTATAAATTTCATCGGCACTGTGCGAAGAAAATCATGTATAACAAATTTTTTTGAGGTACGACTACTCTCACTTTATCCGTCATATTCAATGCAGGGTATAGAATAGATGGGCCTGGACTCAGCATAACTTTATCTGATATTAAGTTAACTTTGACCGTCGTTTAGTAACAAATTCGTGACAAATAGTAATTAAAATTGGTACAAATTCAAAAATATGCGGATAACTGAACTTAAATATTCGCGTTTAGAATGAAACAAATTATTTATTGAATAGTTCAATGAAAACTTTCTTTGCGAAACAATGAACAGAACATTGAACTACAAGCGCAAGTTTTGCAAAAGTGCAACATATGCAATAATTATAATTCATATGTCCAATTATGGTTATTCTATTCGCCCAGATTCTACTTGCTCCATGATAGTTCATCATTCCTTAAGCATCTGCGTCCCGAAAGTTCATGGACAGGGTGGAGGTACGAAGGGAATATACGCTTCTGGTTATTTACCATATGGATGAGGTTCTATTTGAGTTCCCAGCGACTTAATAGTAATTTTCCAGTGGTTCCTAGGCTACAGGAATCCGGCTACAGAGGCGAGACAAATTGAGACTAAGGATTCTGTAATGAAAGAAAAGTTTCATTTGTCACCTAAGTTTTTATTGTACTTGGTTTTTTTCATAGTAAGACCATGAACATATTCGAGGTTCAGTTAGATCCTTGGTTAGTAAAACTTTCCAGTACTGATAAGAGAATCTGCAAACTCGTGGTAGTATTGCTCGAAAATTTCAAGTTTGAATGTATCGTCTTGTTATCAATCTGCACAATATTATCGATCCATAAAACTTTATGATTTGTTAAATTTCCCGCCGAAAATTCGAAAGTTAAATTGTATTTTCGGTAATAAACTCGACGTTCTCCTCGTCTCTAGTTCTGTATCGCCAATTCGCATCGCATCCCTTAAGGAGCTTAGGTACCATTCACTTCCAGGTATTCCACTCATTGTCGAGTTTTCAATCCAAAAGCAATCTTCGGCTGGACTATATATCTCGTTCTGATTGATTACCATATTGGCGAAATCAAGGTCGTGCTACTTTTCATAACGCGATAATTTCTTTTCTTATATTTCGCATTGAGAGAATGTATAGTAGCAAAGATCCATTTGTATATACCAATGGTTGCGCATATTCGACATATGGAGCATCTCTGCTTCAGCTGTTATTCAGGTGAATTTCTCGATGCCGGTTTTCGCCATTTGAGAAGCGCGTTAAACATCTTTTTTTAAAGATTAGCGTTATATTGAGAAAAGCTTGTTCCAACCCTTCTGAATCCTTTTCATAAGCAACATTGTTAGATCAATTTACTAGTTGTTTGATCTTTTGTACTACTCCCTGCATAGCCTCGAAGAGTTTTTCGCTAATATGATATTAATGGTTATGTTTTTTAACAATATCTCCTTGGCTTTGTAGAATTTGGTTCCAGTCTGCTGCGTGTGGAGATACCGGAATCGATTTCCATGCTGATTCAATGCTGGTTTTCTTCTCACATTCCTCAAGTCCTCAGTCGATCAAATGAAACTCTATGATTGTTCTTTATACTCTTTTCTGTCAAATGATATGCTTATGCTAAGGCAGTACTGTAGCGCTCCAAATTGGTATCGTGAACTAGTTTAAAGTTTTCGTTCCTTATTATTTTTGCTCCCATATACTTTTGTACCGCGCAGTCAGCGAAAAAATTAGAGGGAACATTGGTCGCAACTAAAGTTCGCTCTTGTTTAAATTCCGTTTTAAATTTTTTTGTCTTGTTATCTTTCGCAACAATTTCTTTTTTATAAAGTGCTTATTCTTCGCTCTCACCTAGGGTTCTCCAAATATTCTTGGTAGCATTTTGTTCCATTTACTTCTTCCCAATTAGTACCGCCAAATACCTGTTCATTTAGATAGAAAAATTATGAAATTTTCTTAATTTATTCGTGAGGCATCATTGAAAGAAATGTTATTCGGTTCTATCGTGTTACAGCGTGTACTGTGTTATAATTTCTATCATCCGCTACATCATGATATTTTACTTCTCAGTATCTAAATATTTCCAGCAAGGTCGAATGCAATCTTGCCTGTTTATTTCACTATGATGTGATGGTATGAAGTATACTAAAATACCTAACGACTCGACGAAATACGGTATTATGGGACTCAGCAAGCATTTTTCATTGTCAGCTACAAGGATTCTCAGAACTGTGAAGGAAGCATAGTTGTTATTGCTCCTTTAATCCGTAGCACTGATTTATCATTAACATGAGACAATTTGGAGATCTTAGAAAATTTGTCAACTATGCTTATACATTTTTCACCTTGTATTTTGATTATTTCCTTTTGGGGATTTCATATTGAAACATAAATGATTGCATACTTCTAGGATCCCATTTGGAGTTTGAGAATGAGTGCACCAACCTATGTATTTAAGCCAAGACACAATTCATGCATATAAAAACTTCCTTCGTTGCTTTTAGGATACCTCTATTAAGTGCAGTTCACAACGAGAGAGACACGATCGATTCGAAAAAAAGCTTACTTAAGAGCCCCCTTGAAAATTTTTAATTGTGCAGACAATATTCGATAAGTGTAGAGAAGATTCGAGAGTGTTCCAGAAACTTATTTTATTGTGTAGATAATACTCGAGAAATAATATTCGAAGTCTAGATAAAATTCGAGAATGTTCTCGAGTTTCTACCAAAGTATAGGGAATATTCTAGAATTTTCTACTTCAACCACTCAAAAGGTATATAAGCCACCACACAAATAAAGTAGAGACGCAGTTGGATTTTAATCGTAACAGTGTGTGCATTGTGCACTTCACTTGTAGCAGATACAGTATTAAGAATTAATAAAGTGATTAAGGAATTATTGAATAAAGTGCAAATTGTAATAAAGTAAACTTTAAGCTTTAATATTAAATATGTAAATTGGAATAATTAAATAAAGTTACTTACTTTAATTTAACCAGCTGTTGTTTGTTTACTACACAATTCAGTGGTACGAATCCGAGTATTGAGAGTTAGAGTAAGGTATCAGGTGGGCAATAGAAATCGTCAGAAGGGCAATTTCGTAACAATTGGTGTCAGAAGTGGGATTGTGTATCTGTAATAAACAATGGTTAAATTTGAAAAGCTGAGATTGGAGCAGCTCAAGAAGGAGCTTGAGCGCTCAAGCTTGCAAACACAAGGGCTTAAAGCGGAGCTGCAGGTGCGATTAAGAAGCGCTTTGGAGGAGCAGGGTATAGATGTCGATAAGTATGAATTCCAAGAAGAGCAAACGACATCTCGAGAAGAAGAAACACCTGAAGGAACTAATACTGGTAACTTTGACATGAGCACACTCATCGGGATAATATAATCCTTCAAACAGGATATGCAACAGCGAGATGAGAAGATGCAGCAGCAATTACAACAAAATGATCAAGCTGTCAAAGAGGATGTCAAAGAACAGTAACAACAAAATGCCCAAGCAGTCGATGAGAGGATGCAGCACCGATTACAACAAAATGCTCCAGCTGCCGATGAGAATATGCAGCAGCGGTTAGAGCAGAGTGAAACACGACTTGCTCTACTAGCGGAACAAAACTCACAGCAAATGAAATAAATGTCCGAAATGGTAGACAGGAAGGTTTCTGAAATTGAGACACGGCAGGAATCGTTTCGAAAATCTGTAGAACAAATATTCATTGCGAACAAGCCAAAGCAAAACGAATTTAAGCAACAAATTGATCAAAGAATTCACCTACTACAGGAAGGTTCATTTCCTTTTTCTCAATAAAACTGAAGCCTCCTACCTATGATGGAACCACGACATTTAGCGTCTTCAGAATGCAGTTTGAGACTGCCACTAGCACAAATAGTTGGAGTGCTCGCGAAAAAGTGGCGGCATTTACCGTTTCGTTGAAAAATCCTGCTGCTGATGTACTTCAAACTATCTCAAAAAGTGCGCGAGACTGTGATGACAGCTTGATGAATGCCGTTCAGCGCAAGTATGGTAGTGAACACCGGAAGCAGATGTACCAAGTAGAGCTACGAAGACGGGTACAGAAGAGTGGTGAGTCTCTACAACAGTTTGCGGCGGAAGTGGAACGGTTGGCTTATTTTGCCTACCCAGGAGAGATCACTGAGAGGTGTATGATGGACACCTTCGTATATGGCATTCGCGATGCGGAGATAAAACTTTCAGGGATAACAAATCCGAAAACTACATATATGGACACAGTAGCTAGCGCTTTGACATTAGAGACAGCAGCCTTGGTGTGTCGGCCAGAATGTCAGGTAAGAATCGAAAGCGGACAAAGTCTCTCGGGCAAATGCTTTACCTGCGGAAAGGTCGGACATATGGCTCGTAATTGTCAGCCGAGACGGAAACATTATGCAACACGCTCGCCGGTAAGATTGCTAAAGCAAGACAACATCCGAAGAACCGGCAACTGAGCGGACTCCCACAACATGTAACCGAAAGATCTTCGTTTCTCAGATGGCACGGAAAATTAACAGCCTAAATGTCTACACTGTAATAAGCGGAAGAAAAATTGTGGTAACATTGGATACGGGGGCATCACATTCCATAATCAGAAAGGGATCTCGTTCGGGGAATCGAGCCGCTTCAGGGAATAAGTTTGCGTACGGAAACTGGAGATGATGCACCGGTGTTTGGAAGATGCACGGAAAATCACTATCGGCACCACAATAGTGACGCATGAGTTTATAGTTGCGGATATTGTGGACGAATTAATCTACGGAATGGGGTCACGCTAGATTTCAAAAGCCAAATGTAAAAAAATATGCGAACACCTAAATACCGTTATTCATTGGTGAGGATAATTATGGAGATGTTAAACAAGCCATTGCATTGCGGTGGACAAAAATCCCACCCAAGTCAGAGGTAGTTATACGGGCCAAAATGGGCGGAGATGGTGAGAAGCACAAGAGAAAAAGTGGTCAATTTTTCAAATACCGCTAGAACCACAGAAAAGGTAATGGGAAATATCCAGGCAATCTCAGCAATTGTAAACAGTGAGAGGCACCCACGAGACACGATAAGCAAGATACGAGCTAATAAAAAGGTACCCGACGATCTGGCGAAAGAAATTACTAAAGAGTCATATACAGTACTTCCATGCAGCAAGCGGAGGGCAGTGAAACGGGCTTGCATACTGAAACATGATTGCATACTTTTAGGATCCCAACTTGAGTTTGAGAATGAGTGCACCACCCTGTGTGTTTATTAGTCAAGACACGATCTATTCGAATAAAATCTTCTTTCGTTGTAGAGATAGTGGTGTAAAGAATGTTCTCGAAAATGAAAACTTCCTGCGAGGTGTACATAAGATTCTAGAAATATCCAGAAACTTCTACGCTATTGTAGAAGTTTCTACTTCAACCATTCAACCACAAGACTCTTCAAAGTCGAATACAGTCAAGCAGAAATCGTAACAGTATGTACATCGTGCATTTTAATCGAAGCAGCAATATTTGTAATTGAGATTTTGTGATGTGATGAAATTAATTATTAAATAAAGTGCAAATTGTAATAAAGTAAACTTTAAGCCTAATATTAAGTGTATAAATAGCAATAATTAAAATAAAGTTAGTTATTTTAATTTAACCAGAGATTGTTTGATTACTACACTATCCAGTGGTACGAATCCGAGTACAGTGAGTTAGAGTAAATTGTCAATTTCGTAACAGTATAAATTGTCAAGAGGGCAATTTCGTAACAATATTTAGTAAATCCCCACACAAATTCGCTTTTTCTTTCTTTGTACATGAAAATCCGCTTAATCCGCTACTTAAGTACTTTTTATCGAAAGAGTTTCTCAATAGTTTTTTTGTACTCGTTTACTTGCAAGTGCATTTGTTAAGTTATATATCATTCCAAATAATTAAAATCCTTTTAATATACAAATTATTGCTTTTGCACGTGCATTTTTCATATCACAAAATTTTTGAAAGCGCCTTGTGACGTCACTACCAATCAGCTGTACTGAGTTTTTGTCGAGAGAGGAATAGCGGACCTGCGCATGGCGTAATCTGCTATCAAAGAGTATACATATATACGAGGGCGGATTGATATTGAAGCTACCTAGCGCTAGATGGCAGCACAAACACAAAAACGTCAGCTTTAAAAAAAATTTCACCCAAATTCATTGATTAGTTTATTTGTTGTAGTCGTTTGAAGTAAGCAACTTTTGTGTTTCTTGAAAAATGGAAAAATGCGAATTTCGTGCAGTGAATAAACACTATTATTTGAAAGGGAACACGGCGAAAGAGACAAAAGAAAAGCTCGATAAACATTACGGTGTGTCTGCTCCGTCAGATTACATGGTAAAATATTGAATTGCTGAATTTAAACGCGGCCGAACAAGCACTGCAACAATACATCAACAGGAAGGCCAAAAGAGGTGGTTACTGAAGAAAATATCAAGAAAATCCTCGATATCGTTATGAATGATCGCCGAGTCAAGTTGCATGAGATTGTTGAAATGGTAAACATATCATATGAACGTGTGTTCAACATTTTGGATGAACATTTGCATATGAAAAAGCTATCGGCAAGATGGGTGCCGCGTTTGCTCAGTGTCGAACAAAAACGAGTTCGACAGACCACTTCAAAGCGGTGTTTGGACATGATAAAGCGTAATCCTGTTGATTTTTGGCGTCGATTAATAACTGTTGATGAAACGTGGGTCCACCACTACACACCTGAAACCAAAAATCAATCGAAACAATGGGTGGAAGCTGGAGGAAGTGCTCCGAAGAAGGCGAAGGCAGTGAAATCGGCTGGCAAGGTTACGGCCACTGTATTTTGGGATGCACACGGAATATTGCTCATCGATTATCTTGAAAAAGGATCCACAATCACAGGAAAGTATTATCGTGCATTATTGGATCAATTGATTGATGCAATCAAGGAAAAACGACCACATTTAAAGAAGAAAAAAAATGCTCTTTCTTCAAGAAACGCACCGGTTCACACAGCATTAGATACGATGATAAAATTACATGAAATACACTTCGAATTGGTTAATCATCTACCTTATAGTCCAGATTTAGCTCCTAGTGACTTTTTCCTGTTTCCAAACTTGAAAAAATGGCTCGCAGGAAAAAGATTCATCTCAAACGAAGAAGTGATTACCGAAACTAACGCGTATTTTGAGGGGTTCCCGAAATCGTATTATTCAGATGGTATAAAAAAGTTGGAATATCGTCTTACTAAGTGTGTCGAAGTAAAATGAGACTATGTTGAGAAATAAATGGTTTTTGAAAAAAAAAAACTTTTTTTCCTACTTAGGTAGCTTCAATATCAATCCGCCCTCGCAGAGCTCGCATGACGAACAAAGTTATTGTTGGAAAAATTTACTAGAAAACCCCTCGAACAAACAAACACGCATTGCATCTCGCTTCCCCTTGCCGCTCACCGATTTTTGTGAAATCGCCTTCACTTCCATTTCACAAAATTTTAGTTGATTCAATCTCTGTTTATGTATACTGTGTGCTTCTGTTCTATCATTTTTGGATCTCTTCTAAGTCGAAAAGTGAGTGACATTTCAGATTGTGACTTTTATTTCTTTACTCTATGTTTCAGATTATTGATGGTCCAAAAGATTTGCGCTGTCAATGCGAATAATATGGCTCACAATGCGAATAATATGGCAAATTTTTAAAGTTTCATATCACGAATTTATGTATGGTTATTGCAACAGTGGATCTATCTCACTTAATCAGTCTTTAATTTCTCTCAAGTGATGTTATATTTCAAGTAAATTTCTAAAAGTAACTCAGAAACATTGTATATGGTGGACACATATATTCGACGTCTTCTCCTGATCTTGAGTGACAGAAGAACTGTTAATGACCACTGCTAGCGCGAATAACTATATGAATAAAAATCCTCCCTTATCCATACGTATAGTGTTAGTTTTATTTCTTAATCACACAAATTAATAAGCTTACTTTTGTCTGAATCGCTGGTCTGGACTACAAGCACCACCACTGGCACTCCCGCATAGCAAAAATACAAACCCATTTAATCTCGCTGGGAGACTCTGTTTGTAATGGTTTGTGTAGCCGACGGACAAAACTCCACCTTGCCTCCTTCAATGACCTGTAACGTGATCAAGCGCCATTAAGTAGGCTACACTTTTTCCTCTTCCTCGTATTTACATTGGGTTAGCTGACTTTCGCGTGTTTCGAATGCATTGCATAAATGCAAATGTGTTATAAATATTTATTGTTTTTGATTATGTGTTGTCATTCGCATCGGTTGCTCTGAATTGGTCTCTTTTTGTTCTGGCTTCAGTTATTGAAAATTCAAGGTTAAAGTTAAAAGTTAGGTCATCCACAAAAATGTGCAATTCGTATTCTAGCAACGTCAGCTGTATAGGATGCGTATGATAATGCCTCGCCGTGACTTTTTTATGTCGGTTCGAGTTGCGTTTCACGTGTTTCAATATACGAGTACATTATTTATTAATATTCATTAATGGTATTCACAAGCTTCGTTGGTATATTCGAGCTGAAAATATACCTCTTTGTGAGCATCTGAAATTCTCGAACATGGTATTTGCATCAGCTGTGTCAGTTATGCCACTGAATCGTCACTTGTTTGCGTTTGAAATGTGTTTAAATATTGTCAAGTAAGCAGAAAAGGAGAAAATTATTCAAGCTTTTTGCTTGCCACACTTTAATAGTTTAATTTATATGGATTCAAGTAAGTTTGTGTACTCTTCTAAAATCATTTGTTTATTCGTTTCTTCATTTTGGCAGAGATGGCAGCGAGCACAGCGAAGACGACGTTTCAAAATTGTTCCATGCTTCAATCCTAACAACAGTTCTGAACCGAAGGGGGTACACCTACGTGTGCCAAAAAGTGCGGAATGGAGAGCGAACGTTTTGGATCAACCAGACGATGGGAGATTTCGTCAAATGCTGCGTGTTAATTCAATTGAGTTTAAGCACATTTTTAATAATGGCACAACAGCTCCTCAGCTTTTCATTTAACTACAACTGCAAATTTCGCTTATGGGTTGAAGTGGCGAAGGTGTCACTATAAGCGGAATTGCCACAATTTTTGGAGTTGGAGATGGCGGAACGTTGCAAATTGTAACAAGGCGAGTTATAAAGGCAATCAATGATTTAAAACAACAGTTTCTATTTTGGCCCAACGAAGAAGAAAAAACGGAAATATTGTCGAGAACGCAATACGAACTTCCAGGTTGCAGTGACTAGTTGGATGGTACGGAGATAAAATTAGCGGAGGCACCTGGTAGAAATCATGCGCATTCTTTTTCTCGCAAACGATAGTATTCAGTGAAAATGCAAGTTATTTGCGATGACCATTTAAAAAGCCGTCAATCTTCTTATGGACATGCAGGAAGCATTCAAGACGGAAAAATGTTTTCAAAATGTGGTATTGGACGGTTTCCAAATCGTTTTTTCAGCAGATACGAATGCATCGCTGCAGACTCTGCATATACGCTACGTCCAAATGTTATTACTCCATTCAAAAAGAATAGTAACGAATACACAAGTGAGCAAAGACAAATATACAACGAATACTTCTCAAAATACCGCGCCAGAGTGGAGTAAAAATACAGAAAAAATTTCGCCTCGATAACTCGGAAAATAGAAAGAGATGTAACGAATGGATACTTGCGTGCTGCATATTGCACAACATATTAACAGATTATAATACGCCATCAGATACTACCACAGCACAAAGTCAAGCATAGAACGATAGGTCCCTAGCGATACCAGATGGGGTCTGACCTTTATGCAGATTTCCAGTGGACATCTCGTAGGATGTCAACGCTTTTTGCGAATTTCAGCAGTGCTGTCAACTCCATTCCTGAGATGTCTTCCAATCTCCCAAATTGTGGGGCTCTTAAGCATTTTAAGAGCGTTTTTGATAACGCAGGACATATAAAAAGGAGTTGTTCTAGAGTTTCCCTTATTCCAACCTCTCTACATTTTCTACATTCGTCATTGTCCGTAATTCCTATCTTGTGTGCATGTGTCGCCAGTAAATTATAGCCTGTCATTGTACCTATGATAGTTCTACAGTCTTTTCGTGAGAGCGCGAGTATAAATCACGTTTGTTTCCTATCGTTGACCTTACACATAGTTTTTGCAATCTTGCAGCTGTTTAAACTGTGCCAGCTTGCTTTCACCTGCCGTCCGTCCGGTTCATTGAATAGTTGTTTAAGAGGTTTCTGTATGTCGTTTTCTTGTTCAAGTGCTAAATAGACAGCGTTGTTTGCAATTTCATCTGCTAGATCATTCCCTTTTATGCTTTTATGACCAGGTAGCCAATAGATAAGCAGTCTTCTATTTGCGACTAGCCTTTCTATGGCTTCCCTGCTCTGTAGGACATTTTTGGATTTTATACTATAGCAGTGAATCGCCTTTATCGCTGCGTGGCTGTCCACGTATATGTTTATTTTTTAGTCATTTTCTGTCTTGGTGTAGGCTAGCTCTGCGGCTTTCCTGACAGCGAAGACTTCCGCTTGAAAGATACTGCTCTGGTCAGGCAACCTATAAAGCTGCCTGACCAGAGCAGTTTCTTTCAAGCGGTAGATGCCCGCTCCCACACCATCCATCGTTTTGGAGCCGGCTGTGTAAAAGTTAAAGGTCCTGCCCTCACGCCATCCCTCCTCTTCTATAGTAGTTCGATACCTTCTTTCCCAATTAAAGCGTGGAGTCATGTAATCAGTGTTGCACAAACCCCTTCTGCATATTGAGCTATGCCCGAAGGTTCTGTAAGTGAATTCTCCCGCAGCCGTCAGTCTCCCCGCGGATTTCATGATTGTATATATATGACTTTATACTGCGCTAATTCGTGGATTTGGCTGTGCTTGCTTTTATTTGCGCTTGGTGTGGCATGTGTGATCAGCGTGATACACTACAACACATATATTTTATTTTTTCCTGATTTCAGCGCGAAAACCGTTGGCGCTTTTCTGTTTGGCGCAAAGCAATTCTCTCTTTGAACTGAATTTCTTTTTGGCTCAGCGCTACTCTGACTTGTTCTATCGCTTCTTTTATGCATTGTTTGCGGATAGTATGACAGTGTCGTCTGCAAATGTAACCAGCATGGAATCTGTTGGTTCCGGTATGTCGGCTGTGTAGAGAAGATAAAGAGTTGGTCCAAGTACACTTCCTTGGGGGACTGATTCACAAAATTCCCTCCAAAAAGTTTTGAGGCTCTGTTTGTGCGGTACCCAGTTTGAATCCCTATAACACTGATTGAAAACTTTCCTGGTTCTCATCCTGAGATCCGATAATTCCTTTGTCCACCATGGTGGAAGGGCTTTTCTACCCCTACTGACGGGGCAAGCGCACTTGTAAACCATATTAAAGGCTTCCTCAAGATTCCTCACTTTTTCCTCTATCGTCCCAGTAGATTCTACTTTTAATGTCTCGGAATTCTTTAGTTTTGTTCCAGCTAACCTTGTAAAAATATCCCACTTCATTCGCCTAGGGTTTCTGAAAGGAATGGCTAGTTTCCAAACTTTACCTGAAGACTCTCCAATTGTGGTTCGAGAAGGACTTTTTATTGGAAACCCTCCGCTCTCCTACCTGGACTCCTTCGTTTCCGGAAATTAAGGTTAAATCTAGGACCTCTTCCCATCCCACATGATCTTTGGAACTGGGAAAGGTAAAAGTGGGAGTATTCCCTCTGTTACATACTGTAAGATTGGAATTACTTATAAAATTAAAAAGTGACTCACCCTTTTCGTTATCCTCGGTTCTACCCCATAGCGTCTGCCTCGCGTTGTCGTCGCATCCAAGAAGGAGAGGTGTGTTTTTGCAGCAGCATTGGCGACCACGATCGCAATCTCTTCCGGTGGTGCTTCTCTATTGTGCGCCATATAGGCTGATGCAATCAGCAAGGCTGGTCCACTGGGCACCCCGATTTTCACTATTGTGAAATCGCCTCTACTATATTGTGGGCAGATAAAAGTATTAATCGTTTTCTTAACTAGGATACATGATCGAATCTTATCACCGTTCCTGGTATAGAGAGTGTTGTAGTTTGACGTCATTTCCTCTGACCCATGACTCCTGCATAATGCCGATGTCAGCGTCTTCTTCATCCAGAAAAACGGCAAAGTTATCCTATGCGTTCCTCGAGTGTTGCTGATTTATCTGCACGACCTTCAGGATCATTAGCCTATGTGCAGGAGCTTTGGTTCCCTCACCTGAAGGTCCCCGTGCGCTTCTTTCTTGTTGGACTCTTCCAACTCGTCTATCCGCCCTCGTTCGGACGGAATATTTTTAGTTTGGCATACCTCACGCCAAAATGCAATTTGCAGTCAGCTGCTTCCAAGACGACTCCTCGTTGATTAACAAGAGGGGGGCATGCTTGTTTTCTGGGAACCTTCGTTCTTGATGATGCCCCAGTCATGCATTGGTACACCAGGGTTTTGACACTGTAGCAGCTGGAGCATTTGCCCGTCTTCAAGCTTTAAGATGGGTTGCCAGATGCGAGCTCTCGGTCGTCTTGGAATATCCCCGGCAGATATCAACTTAAGCCTTCCCATGCCTCGTTAATCTTAACGAAACACTTGCTAAGGACACTGTTACCAATATTCGTTGAGGTTATGTCCCTCAACCCTGGTCCTTCACCCAGCTGCCGTGACGCAGGGTGGTATCAAGGACATATTAAGATCGTATCTTGTTCGGACCAACGCTCGGCGGATCTATACAAGGTAGCGATCAATAGGGTAGGTGAGATATGGCCGGGTGCACAGCTCAACGCTGTACCTTTGGACCAGGTTCCCCAACGCCCTCGCTCCAAAACATGGCTTCCTGCCGAGCCCTCTGAGCCCGAGGCAATCTTAAAGATCCTCAGCAACACCGATCTTCCCACCGATGGCTGGAAGGTCGCGAAAGTTGGTGACCCCAAAGGCACTTTGCGTGAGGTCACCATCATTTTGAACGAGCAATCCCTTGTTCCCATCAACTCCCGCGAGGGGGTGATTAATTATGGCTTTGGAGCCATCACTCTCCGCATCTACAAGTGCGATGCCCAAGCCCCCCAACAGCCTACCCCAGCTGGTGCTGTCCCACTAGCCACTGCCAAAGAGCCTAGCTGCTCGGGCCCGGCTCTCACCCCTTTGTCGGGTAGTGACAATGAGAGTATGTGCTCCGTTACAACCAGAAGCAGCCGCTTCTCAACTTCCGAACTGGTCGGAAAATTCTTCGACCACATGGACACGGATGCGGCTGGTGGATACATCTCTCCAATGTCCGAAGAGGAGGAGTTGAATTCCACAATAATCACTCTTCCAGACAATGCTGAAGGTACTACAGATTAACCTTCAGCATTCGAAAACTGCCTCGGCAGCCCTGCTTCTCCGCCTCTCGGATATAGGGGAGGAGCTCATTTTCGTCCAAGAACCTTGGGTCGTAAATGACCGGGTTTCTGGACTCAATGCATACGGATATCGTATGGTATATATCGTGGATCAAGGTAAACCAAGATCCTGCATTCTGGTAAAAAACAGCGTTAACGCTCTTTTACTCCCTAGATTCAGTGACAAAGACAATGTTGCCATGGTCATTGAAATGGGTCCACGGACCTTCTGGATCTCCTCGAACTACATGGCTCATGACTATGGCGACTCCCCGCCACCAGATATACTGAAGCAAATGGTTGCTGTAGCCCACCATAAACAGATTCCAGTAATTATCGGCGCCGATGTCAATGCCAATCACGAAATATGGGGCAGCTCCGGCACAAATGATCGAGGTGGGTGTCTTTTCGACTTTATCATTTCAAATAACTTATGCATTGCTAACCGGGGAAATGAGCCGACCTTCGTTACATCCGTCAGGAAGGAAGTGCTTGACATCACCCTCGTCAGCGATAACTACTCCCACACCAGGAATGCTCCTTTTCGGACCACTGCTATATCACCTTTGACATTGCCTTGAGGGAGACTACAGGCAATACAGAATCTCTTAAACCAGTCAATAGAAAACACACGAACTGGCCTCTTTTCCGGCTCAAACTGGGGTCATGCTTAGCAACGACTTCCCCCATTATCCACAACTGTCCCGACATTGATCGGGCGGTCGACGATCTGACCACAGCTTTTAAAAAAGCCACTCATATTTCTTGCATCACTCTCGAACCACGGGGCAAACCTAAACCTCCGTGGTGGAACTCGGAAATTGCAAGTCTTCGCAAAACTTGTAGAATGCTTTTCAACAAAGCTAAAGTTACAGCTGATTGGGCCCCTTTCAAAAATAAACAAAAATAGTTGAAATACGCCATTAGGCGAGGGAAACGAGCGTCATGGAGGGAATTTTGCGAAAACATTGAATCGACGTCCGAGGCTAGCCGTCTTCCTAAAATTCTCCACTCCTCTAACAAAGCCCTTGACTGTATCCAAAAGCCAGATGGCAGCTGGACTCACTCAAGCGCCGAAACCCTTGATATCCTGCTAGACACCCACTTCCCAGGGAGTATAGCCTCAGCGGATTAAGCACTCTACCAGGTGGAGCAGGTTTCCCATGATAGCCTCCCCACATTCCAAGTGACAAAAAGTCACCTTGAGTGGTCCATTCAAACCTTTAAGCCATACAAGTCCCCCGGACCGGACGGCATCATTCCTGCCGATATCCAAAATGGGGAAGAGATTATCCTTCCATGGCTGCTACAAATATATAATGCAAGCCTCAGATTGCAATATATTCCCTTACGCTGGCGCACGGCTCGGGTCGTCTTCATACCAAAAGTTGGGAATGCCTCGCACACCAAACCTAAGGATTACAGACCCATCAGTCTAACATCCTTTCTTCTTAAGGTTCTAGAAAGAGCTCTTGACCTACATATCAGGACATCGATCAACCCTTCTCTTCTCTCTGTATCTCAACACGCTTACTCTAAAGGCAAATCGGTTGAAACAGCACTTCATTCTCTCATTTCTCAAGTTGTCAAATCCTTGGCGTACAAGGAATTCACACTTGCCATATTTCTGGACATCGAGGGAGCATTCAACAATGTATGCCCCAACGCTGTCATTTCCGCACTCTATAATCTTAGCCTGAATTCAGGTCTTCTTAAATTTATAGAGCTTCTACTAAAATCTAGGATCATCACTTCCACGATCGGCACTGCCCAATCCAGGAGGGTGGTTAACAGGGGCACGCCACAAGGGGGTGTTTTATCACCCCTCCTATGGAACCTGGCAGTTAACACACTACTGGTGAGATTGGAATCTACTGGATGCAAAGTGATAGCCTATGCGGACGACATAGCAATCGCGGCATCCGGCAAATTCCCCCAAACACTTTCCGAAAAACTGAACTATTCACTCTCTATTGTGTCGAACTGGTGTCGCGAATTCGAACTTGGGGTTAACCCATCCAAAATCGAGACTATGCTTTTCACTAGGAAGTACAAAATTCCAAAGTTTACAATGCCTAGTCTAAACGGCACTCCGCTCTCTTTGAGCACACACGTTAAGTACTTAGGCCTGATTCTCGACCCAAAGCTTAATTGGAAAGCCAATCTAGCTGAGAAGGCACGTAAGGCAACATGCGCTATATACTGCTGTAAAAGAGCAGTTGGTGCACGATGGGGACTTCGTCCTCGAGTCGTGCTCTGGCTCTACACGGCCATCGTTGAACCAAACCTGTTATACGGGTCGGTCTTCTGGTGGCAAGGTCTCGAAAAAGCCTGTAATATCAAACCCCTTGATAAAATCAGAAGATCCATTGCTCTACTGATCACTGGCGCTCTTCGTAGCACACCTACGAAAGCCCTTTTTGCCATGCTGCACTGGCTCCCCTCGGTGATCCTGGTTAAGCAACAAGCCAAGCTGACAGCGATTAGACTTAATGCTCTTTCGCACTGGCGCATAACCCTGACAGGCCATACTTCAATTGTGAATCAGGACCCACCAGTCCCCAACTTTATCGATTATATGTCGATCTATCCCGATTTGAACAGGGAATTCGACCTCACTATTCCAAGTCGGAGCGACTGGACCTCAGAAAACCGAATCGTCGGTGAAACAGTCGAAATCTACACCGACGTTTCCAAGCTTGGAGGTAGAGTCGGCAGCGGTATTTATTCCGACAAGCTGGACTTAAACATCTCCCTACGTCTCCCAGACCATTGCAGCGTTTTTCAAGCTGAAGTCATGGCCATTTACCACGCAGCCAAATGGATGCTGAGTAGTGATATCGGCGCAGTTGACGTATCTATCTTCTCAGACAGCCAGGCCGCCATTAAATCTCTTTTTGGCTCCACGGCCACATCAAAACTAGTTCATGAATGTCGAACATCTTTAAATGAGCTCGCAAGTCACTCTCGGGTGCACCTAGTCTGGGTTCCCGGACACAGCGAAATCGCGGGAAACTGCGAGGCGGACGAGCTTGCCAAGGCAGGCACGCTAATGCACGACATTCACCCCTCTGTAAACATCGGCATTCCACTGGCAACAGCCAAGCTCGAAATCAAACGGAAATATCTGGCTGACGCCCACAAATCCTGGGCTAACGAGGAATCCTGCCACACGGCTAGACTAACTTGGGCACGCATGGACAAAAACAGAACCAATCAACTTCTTCGACTTGATCGCGTATCACTGTCAACAACTGTGTCGGTTTTGACCGGCCACTGCATAATGGGACAGCACGCAGAAAGACTGGGCCTACCCTCAAATGACTTTTGCCGAGGCTGTGGCTTCGAGGAGGAGGACGAGACGGTTTTCCACCTCTTATGCCACTGCCCATCCTTGAGCAGAAGACGAATTCGCACCTTTGGTGCCCCATTTCTTACAAGCCTGACAGAGCTGTCATCCATTAATATTAGGGACATAGCCAGGTTCATCAAAATATCAGGATGGTTTCCTGAAACATGACGGGGGAGTCGTGCCTTTCCAGGCGCTGTCCTTGCGCTGACTATCACTATCCCAAGTATGGAAACTTTTTTAGTCAGTGCTTGAACGGCGCCACACCGTGGTATCACAATGGGCCATTATGTGTGCTCAAGTGTGCTTTTGGCAAACTGGGCGGCCACTCCTACCTACCTACCTACCTACTTGCTAAGGAGATCCTTCGACTGCCGATCGTGCCACCAGTACACCCCACATCCATGTAGCACCTGGGAGGAGTGGAAGCCGGGGGGTGACGCATCTGCATCGGATCCCATCACCATCACCATTTCAGCCAATTTGGATTCAATCTCCCTCCTCCGATATATCATCGATAAGCGCCACATGTAGCTCGTCTTTAATCACTTCGCTGTATGGTCTTCTTGTGATCGTCGATGGTTCGCCGGTTATTGAAGTGTTTATAGTCAAGGTAACTTTTAAGTAGGTCGAAGTATTCCGATAAAATATTTTTAACTTTAAGTAAAAGTCCTTCATGCCACACACTATTCAAGGCCTTTGCAGCATCTAGGTAAATGTTTTCCCCGTCTAATTAATTTAATATTTTGTTGGTGAACTTGCTGCATAGTTGAGTGTTTTTGTCGAAAACCAAATTGGTGCTCTTGTATAAGGTTTTTATGTGTTATAACTTTGTTAATGCTGTCCAGTAGCAATTTTTCGAATATTTTAGATATAATTGGTAATAGACTTATCGGCCTATATGATGTGGGCTCCGTAGGACTTTTAACAGGCTTCGGAACTGCGATTGTTTTAGATACCTTCCAAACGTTTGGATAATAGTTTAGTCGTATTACAGTGTTGAAGATATTCCTAAGATATAATATGGCACTGTCAGGCAAATGCTTTAAGAGCTTTCCAGTGATCCTGTCTTATCCGGCAGATTTGTTTTGTTTAAGTCCATAATTTTAATAATGTTTTATTTCTTTAATGGTTATTCTTTTAATTCTTATCTTTCTTGCAGAGCTATTTTGTGAGAATGAGATGTTCTCACCGTTGCTTGCATTGGTAAATGTTGTTTTGAAGTAATCAGCCAGTGTTTTCGCTTTGTCCATGCATGAACTAGACCAGGTACCGTCAGTATTTATGAGAGGAGGTTGGTGGATAGTTAAGTTTAGTTTCCACAGCGAATGTTTGTTTGCTTGCGTTGGGGTTAGGTTTGGAAAGTAATTCTTTATACATCTGTTATTTTGTTCATTGAGGATAGCCTTAAGTTCTTTCGTTGATTTATTGAACCCTGCTCTGTCCTGAGGTGATCTGGTTGTGTGCCAAATTATCCTTAGGTTACGCTTTTCTTTGACTTTTTTCCTTATCATTTTCGATGTGAATATAGGAGTACCCTTAGGTTGTTTTGAATCAGGCGTCGACTCCAACTCTCCGGAATGTCTTGGTCGAATTTTAATGGTATCATCAGTTCAATATTTTCATCAACATAATCTCGAAATGCACCCCAATCAAACTTGTGATTTGTATGAGGTGCCATGTACCTTTGCAGTTTTAGGCTTTTGTGGTATTCAATGATAATTGGTGAGTGGTCTGAGGAAATATCAAGGCAAGATTTTATTGTTAGGTGGTTTAAGTTTATGTTCTTGGTTATGCAGAAGTCTATAAGATCTGGTTTTTTCTTCCTGTCAGTGGGCCCATGGGTAGGTTCTTTAGAAATGGGTAGGTTCTTAGAAATTTACAATTGCTCTTGTTCAGGGCTTCCAAAAGAAATCTTCCTATTTTGTTTGTCAGTCTTGAAACCCAGTCTATATTCTTTGCGAATAATATGGCAAAAGAAAGTATATAAAATAAGCCGATGTTACTTTCTGAGTTATTTTTGTTTTTGTCCGTCAGTCTATGACAACTTTTTTCACTCGATTAATCCCAAAGAAACTTTGGAATTGCATTGTTTTGACATTGTGATACAATCAAATGGCTATATAAAACCAGTGGGACAGAGGGCACGCCTCCCTTGTTTCTAACTGGAGACTATTCAATTAAAAATTATATAACTTCGATCCAATTGATGAAATAATGTTAAAATGTGAGTCACGTATATGTGGATTTCGTATACAAAATCTGGGCAGTTTATATTTACTACCACATCCACTATAAACGCATGTTGATAAACGAAGATCTATACTAAATTTATGTAGGAAATTTGGTGTGAATAAGAAAATTGTCACTATAAAGTCATATACAAGAAATTATATGGATCAAATAAAGGATACGGCCACCTCCCATATAACCAACTATCGGGACCCCACTTCAAATTACTCCACTTATGGACATATTGGTAGTCTCCTTGATGTGGTGCGAGGGCTTAGTTACAATGATTCGACTTGGCTATGCTGACGGATGTATATTGCATTACAAAAAAGATCAACTTGACGCCTACTCCAGCTAACTGGGAATCCTCCCGCCGACGCGACGGCGGCTTGGGCATCGGATGTCCAAAGCTTACCATCCATAATGACCGAAAATGGCACTCAAGCTATTGCTCGGAAGCAAATTACTGAGTATAATTAGCGGCTCATTGATTAAGTCAAAGGAAAGCCTACTTTTGGAGGAAATGGGAGGCGATCTGTCATCGAACCAGTTGGAAACAACAAATGCTAAAGCTGTGAAGAAACTAGAGAGTTCCCCTAACTCCTACAGGAGACTAATACCGAGTACGTCTACGACAACAGTCAAAGCTGGTGCGAACCAGGAGGACATCGGTAAGAAACCGGAGGATATTGGTGGTCCTGAGACAGGCGGAAAGCTGCTTGCAAGACAGCAAAAAAGAAGACTGGGGTCTGTGCAAGAAGATGGGAATAGCAGAAAGGCAAATAGGAGGAAAGTTGTAAGACCGGAATCTGATCTGCCCGTATGCTCGAAGCAGGTGCCTGCATGCCAGCCTCCTTCTGTAAAAAAGTTGGCAGAAGGACCTCTAAATAAGTCAAATGATACTTGTCCGTCCACCTCTGGTGACGCATTCGGAGGAGTGAAAGCTAAGGGTATGGCGGTAGAGGCAGGTACCAACAAATGGGATGGTCTGTTGTCAAAATGGTAGGCAGACTATGTCGACAGCTTCTTTTGGAAAGCCATCGGTTAGTCGAAGGTCAAACCGAAGCTCGAGGGGATTCGTGTGGAAAGTGGCGTTACAAACGTGCTGTTTTCTTCTACGTCTTCCCGAGAATGGCTGACCAAAGTTGTGGCTGGAATGCCAGCTTGCGAAAACTCCAAATTCTTTCTCACGGACGGTTGCAGTAGCAGGCTGGTAAAAGAGAGTGCTTGGATACCGGGTTGCTCCCGCAAACCAAGCGAAATGCTCGCACGTATCCGTATTAGAACTAAGGACTGAACACGAACCTGTGGAAGATATATTCGTATATTAGGGGGATTCAGCCTCGAACAAGGGAGCGAGTTCTCACCTGGTGGTAGGTATCGACCTGGGTTCGCTGAAGGTCCTAAGCTCCAGATACGTTTACAGTTCTCATATGCATCTTGGACGCTTAATTTTCCGAGAAGTCCAATAGGGCGGGTTTAATGTTGAATAGCCCAATTAGTATCCACCAGCATGCATACCAGAGTGGAAACTCATGTGAATCAGCTCTGCACGATCTAGTGAGAAAGATTGAAACAGGGCTGGAAGCTGGTGAATAGGCAATGAGGGTATTTGTGGATATTGAGGGACCATTTGATAATGCTTCCTTTGACTCTATGTGTTCGGCTGCTAGAAAACATGGGGTGGACGAAACTGTTGTCAAGTGGATCCATTTCATGTTGTCAAAAATGCTGTTAACTGTTGGAGAGACAAAGGACAATTGTTCCGTGGCAGAAGTTGCTCGAGGATGCACTCAGGGTGGGGTACTCTCTCCTCTTCTGTAGTGTTTTGTGGTGGACTCTCTTCTGACTGAGTTAAAGAATCATGAAATACACATCCAAGCATATGCGGATGATGTTAAGTTCACATGTTTGAGGTAAAACAGACTACAGAGAAGTGTACGTTTGAGCATTACGGGCGGCATGGACGTTCTGAATGCTTTGTTGAACTTGCCACCACTGGATCTTATAATTCAACAAGAGGCGATGAAAACGATATGTCGGTTATACTCTTATGGAACTTTGAGTACAGAGTGATGTTCAAGAGGCTGTCGGAACAATGCCCGTTGTTTCTGGCACCGGAGGATTAATTCTTACCTAGAGTTTCTTTTGGAAGAAAATACAAAGTCAGCTTTACGACAAGGGAGCAATTGATTGGATCAGGAGCCATGTAAATAATATTCACAAGGACAGATGGTGCAGGTTAGTTGCCTGCAAAACAACCAAGTGCTTCTTAGAAATCCCAAACAGGAGAATTGCAGATTTCCTTCCAACATTACGAAGGAAAATGTTCGATCGTTGGTTGGGGTAATCACGCGGCAAACTCCATTGGGCCACCAAATGGCGACCATACGCATCTTGGAGAATCCGATGCGTATGGTCGCCTGGATCCGATGCGTTCCTGCCTGGAGGAAGAACAGCACGACAGAGTGAGGTGGCGCATATTAGCGTCAGATGTTTTGGGAATGGATAATGTACATTCCTTAACCCTGGACGGACTTCTCAGATTCATAAAAGAGTCAAAGAAGTTTGAAAAGGTGTCACTTCCTTTCCAAAATCCTGTGTCTTCCCCTTCCCCCAAATATTTTTCCAGGCTTATAGTACAATTGGCGTCAATGCCTGAGTGCTTGGAGACCCCTTTATTCGGCGGCTCTCTGACCTACCCCACTTCTGTCTCTATATCTCGGTTCATATTGACACCATAAAAAAATATGGTATCGAGATAAAGAAATTGATGCCATAACTTCATTGCCACTCACACATGTGCATAACTGGTCCCCTAAGGGAGTTTCAGCAACGAACTTGTACATTGTAGATCACAGTATTAGCAAAAACGCTAAACTAAAATTGGTCGAGTTAACTTCGATCTGAATCTATACGACTTGCATCAAGAATAATTGCAATAACAGCGTAAAATTGGAATATTAAATTTAGCTATCAACATGGGCATAATACATCCCACCTTTATATAGATTTTAGCAGTAAGATATTAAAAAAATAATCTACTTACTGTATATTAGCTGGCAGGAAGCTGTTGAAGTTAAGGTCCAAACACATATTATACACATTTACATGAATACAGGATGAACTTCCACATTTCATGGAAGTTCAACATATTTATTTTTTTGGAAGATTCGGTGCATTGGTATTTATAAAGCAAGTGCTGACTGCATTAAAGTAAAAGCTGTACAGAAAACATGAATATTCGTGGTTTTTTAAATATTCAATAAAATGTTTAGTAAATTAAATTGTTTCATTTTGTTAAAATTTTTGTATAATCTGGAAACTGGAAGGGTGTTGAAAATTTAGTTTTAATTGGAGTGATATATTTGCACTCTCATGTCAGTTGAGAAGAATCACTCCCCTAATGCTCCCAAAAGATGTTAAAGGGATTACTCCCCTCCAATGCCTATATAAAAAGGAGGCCAAAGAGGGTATAAAAAGGAGTATTCCCTTTGTGCTCCCCAAGGATTTGAAAAACACAGCTTTTTAGCTTTTTCTCTGTACTCCCCTGCGTATGTAAAAAGGAGGGCAATGGGTGTATAAAGGGAGTACTCCCTTTAACATCATGTAACATGTTAAAGGGACTTTTCTCAACTTTTCCTGTCAGAAAAATTTTTTTTTTGCTTTTCGCTCCCCTCCAATGGCATATCTACGTAAAAAGGAGGCCAAAGGGAGTACTCCAGGGAGCAATGAAATTTTCTCTTGGAGACTACGGGAATACTCCGGGGATGATCCCCTTTCCTGCTGGGTAGTTACATAAAAGGGGACTCGTACTTATATAAGTATATGAATAATATGAATTATAAATGGTTTTATATGAAAAACTTGTATGATAATGATTATACGATTCTGCATTGCAAATTTATGACGTTCGGGAAATTTCTTATATTTCAATACTATGAAAATCGTATAATCACTAGTAGCACATTTCTAATACTTATTTTAGAGTTGACTATTAACTCAAAAGATGCAATAAAGTCTGTGTAATGACTGCTCTAATAATGACAGCTTAGAGATAATCTACTTCTTGAGCAGAATAAATTAATTCATAGCTCTCAACTGATAGGCTCAAGTCGTTTATCGCAGAAAATGTGAAAGATATCAATCAGATCGATTGATTACTGTGTTACAATTTTCGATAGAAAGGAGATTCAACTTAAATAAATCAAATTAAGTCAACTATTTAAAAGAAAATGTATAGCATCTATTTTGAGTTTTGATATAACAACCAAAGCAGAAAGTATATTCTTTGACCTTTTTTGTGCTAATCCTCTAACGTGCTCGAGAAAAAAGCAGGAACACAAAAAGCAATATTTCCTAACAACGAATAAGTTCAATGAGCAGTTTCGAACAACTTTAGCATATTGCCAAAATGACTCCTTTCTTCTGCTGCTTTTTGCTCTAGGTTGAGACAGAGCAGTCAATATTACTATTGAAGCTACTTCAGAGGTGCGAACATTTCACTAGAGCCCAAATATTGTGGAAGAACGATACAAAATGTGGGTGATACTCTAAAGAGTTATACCTCCCTTGTTGACGAAACATATACTCTTACTGTTTCTCTTAGTTTTCGAATTGTTTGGCAAATGAATAATGAATTTCTCCCGGCGGTTGGTCACTAGGTATTAATACATGTGGAAATGTTGGTTGACGCCATAATTTATGTCATTTATTTCAGTCAACAGTTTCAGAAAAATTGCAACCATCTCATTGTTAAACGAATGAAACGACCTACCATTTGAATTGGCTAAAAATATGATTTTTTTTATAACTGATTACTGTGTATTGTATTTTTTCTTTGATCCCACAGTGATGTTTCGCCATTTATATTCAAATGTTCCATAATGAAAGCTATAATGTACTACCTCATACGATTTAAAAGCCCTGATGACAACTTAAATGTTTATTTTCCTATTGCAGGGCAAGATCCTACGTATACTAACTGGGAATTCTTCGATAGTTCAGTGCATTCACTACTCTCATCGTCAAACACCAAAGGCATATAAAAAAATCTGTTGGAGCTAGAGGAGGGTGTCAATGAGCTGAATGAAATTATTTCCGAATCCTCTGTTTTATATTGTCCTCTAAGGACAAAGAAAAACAGCAGGACTGTTCCTTGGTGGAACTCTAGTCTGTCTACTAGACGTACTAAGGTGAGTAAGCTATTCAATCTAGCTAAGCGTACGGGGGACTGGGAAGAATATAAAAAAGAGTTGACAATCTATAACGAAAGAGTTCAGACAAGCCAAAAGGACTAGCTTTAGATCCTTTTGTGAAAGTGTAGAATCGACTCGTGAAGTAGCACGACTCCATAGAGCTCTCGAGAAACAAAGTCGACTTAAAGCTGGCATTGAGATCTGAGGATGAGATGTTCACGGCGAATGAAGAAGAACGCACTCTCCTTTTGCTGTGTGTGCACTTTCCTGGGAGCTCGATCCAGATACCACCATCTTCGCAGATATATGCTCTTGCTAGAAAAGCAAGCAAGATTAGCTGGAAGAGCGCCAAAGAAATTATAACTACTGAGAGGTTGAGTTGGGCCATCGGCTCCTTTAAGCCATACAAATCACCGGGTGCGGATGGTATCTTCCCAATCCTTCTCCAAAGGAGCGGTGAGGTACTGATTCCGCAAATATCACTAGGGCAAGTCTTGCTTTTGGGTATACGAGTATACCGGAAGCATGGCGTAGAGCTAATTTAGTACTTATCCCCAAGATAGGCAAGAAGGATATGGCCCATCCCAAATCCTTTAGCCCTATCAATTTGACAGCCTTTGTACTAAAAGCAATGGAGAAAATAGTTAATATACATCTCCTTGAGACCATATTGAAAAGGGAACCTTTACTTCATTGTCAGTTTGCGTATATTGCGACAAAATCTACTGAAACTGCACTATGCCATATGATTGATTTTATTCAGGCAGCACTGGATAAAAAAAAATAGAACTTAGGTCTTTCGTGATATTGAGGGGGCGAAAATGTTTTGACAGCACTCCTCTCGAATATGTGATTAGGGCTGTTAACAATAGAGGAATAGATAATATCACTTCCAATTGGATACGCGTCTTACTTAACATCAGACTGAATGAAGCTGAAGCATGTGATAAAACTGTTAATCTCAATGTCAATAAAGGATGTCCGCAGGGTGGGGTATTATCACCCATTTTGTGGAGCATAGTAGTAGATGATCTTCTGGTAAAACTCACAAATCTAGGCATATCATGTCAAGGATATCCGAACGATATTGTGATAATAGCTAAAGGAAAATCTGAATCCACTCTTTGAGGTATTATCCAGAGGGGCTTATTAGCAGCTATTGAATGGTGCAAGGGAACAGGATTGAAAATCAATGCCTCGAAGACCATTGTGCCGTTTACTAGAAAAATATCCTTACCATATATCTTCTAAATGGTACACAGGTCGATATTAGCTCTGAGACCAAATACCTCGGAGTCATTTTCGACAAAAATTGTTTGTGGAAGGTTCACCTGACAGCAACCAACAGGAGGGCTACAGCTTCCTTAATGATATGTAGACGGCTTGCTTGTAAATCTTGTGGATGTAACCCAAAAATCGTTCACTGGATGTTTACCATGATGGTAAGACTAATCAACACCTATTTTTCTGTAGCCTGGTCAAATATAGTCAGACTTAAAGCAGCGAAATCAGCTTTAACTAAAGTACAGCACCTTGTCTGCCCTGTCATCACTGGAGCTATGCGCACCTGTCCAACGATAGCAATGGAAGTGATACACATTTACATCTAGTAACACAAGACTCTGCTAAGAAATCTCTTAGGAGAATACAAGAAATTATTTCAAGGGCACCATATTACACCCAAAATATATGGGATAACAATTCATCTAAAAAATACGGTATACGAAAATCTCATAAGGATCTTATGCCAAGAAAATTAAACTTTGCACACAAATACAGTACAAAGATGAGTTGCAAAAAAGAATGGAAAGGTCTAACTGAGATGTATAAAATTAGAGAAAACTCCCTCTTATGGTATACAGACGGTTCGAAGACAATGGACGGAACTAGGGCAGGAGTATTTGTGCCAAGAACCAACTACTGGAAACCAATGGGTTCTTTCCCGAGCATTTTTCAAGCGGAGATTCACGCTATTTAAAAATGTACCCAGATCAACATTGACAGGAAATATCGGGGGAAAAACATTGTGATACTATCTGATAGTCAAGCAGCACTCAAGACTTTGAGCTCACCCTTTGTGACATCTAAACTTGTATGGGACTGTATTGGGAAACTGAACTCCCTAGGCAGTATGATCAACTTATCTCTAATGTGGGTACCAGGCCACATAGGAGTACAGAGAAAGCTGATAGCTTAGCTAGAAAGGCTGCGGCCTCTCCTTTCAACGACCCTTCTGTGGACCATTGGAGGTCTGCTAAAGAAGTGTACAGATGCAAAAAGAAGTCAAACCTGAAAAACTCTTCCGTGATTAAGAGAGTTCAAAGCTCTTCTGGGAGATTTTAATTCTGAAAGAGCTAAGGACTTAATAAATATGCCTCGGAGTAAATTAAGAATCATCACAGGCATTTTAAACTGACATTGTAGACACAACCACCTTATGAACAAATTGGGTATATCTTCAGATGCCATCTGTCGATTCTGTGGAGAAAGTGACGAAACCTCACTGCATCTGATCACAGACTGCGGACCATTGGCACACAAAAGACTCAAGTGTTTTAGATAATATATCATAGATCCCTCAGCTTGATTCCTCCAAACTACATGAATTCCTCTCGGAAATCAACCTGACAGAAGATCTGCAGATGAGACTATCCTCGTATTTTAAATAAATAGGGGCATCACAATAGATCTTTCAGGTCGCGGTGTATAATACCCTTAAATAAATCTAATAACTCTAATTGCAGGGCAATAGTTTACAATTAGCTACCACTTAAGAGACTTGGTGCCATTTTTATTTAGTTTCAAATATTTCGCTTATTATTGAAATATTACATTTGATTTGTTTATATTAGCGTCTTAATGGATTGCGCTTAAGAGATATTTAGGCTGCTTAAGGCTGCTTTCATGTGTTAACTTACACGATGAAACCATTTAGTCGTTGAACAGACTTCATTGCGGCAATTTCTTACCGCGCTCCGTTGACAACAACTTACACTTAAAAATGCTTAACAGTCTTTTTTGGTGAAGTCGAATACTTGTTGTGTCGTCATACGATTACACGCTTCCGTTGCGCATGCCTGATGTTTGTGAAAGCAGGTTAAAAATTCTTATGGAACAAATGAAGAACCGCTGAAACTGTTGAACAATTTTCAAATTACGCCAAGTTGCAGGAATACATGTTATTAATTGACACATTATACACAAATTTGAGTGACAAATTTCAAGATTTAAAAAAATCGAGCATTTAATTGATCACAATCGTCTCTTATGAAAATATTGATAGCCAAATCCCCGAAATCCAATCTGAACTGAAAAAGTTACATATGGATATTTCAGTTCCCCTCAAACCCAATGTAGAATTTTGGAGAGACCTCGATGGCGCTACCTATATTAACATAAAAGATAAATTATATAATCTTTACTCTATGTTTAGATCCACTAATTGTTGTGAGACAGCTTTTCAATATCAGCTTTTCAATATTGACATTGATTAAAAATAAATTTCGAACGCGACTTACGAAAAGAAATTTTAAAAGTCTGCTACGAATTAAATGCTTTAATTATGAAATTGGCATTGAACTCAAAATTATCCAAGAAAAGCTTAAGAAAGTAAATATATTTTTATACGTTAATCGTTGGTGTCAAATTTACTAAGTTTTTTTTATTTGAAATATTCGCACTTAAATAAATAGATTTTTGGGAAAGTACAAATTGTGTTTTTGTTGAAAATTTTTGTTTCGGTGTGTTTTTCCCAGTGCAAACTTTTAGAGCAAAAGCTTTACAATACAAATAAAAAATTGTGTATGTTTTGTTCTGCGCACCCCCTGAAGTGAAAATTATAACCACCCAGCAGAAAAGGGGATCACATCAGGAGTACTCCCCGTAGTCTCCAAAGGAAGGTATCATTTCTCCCTGGAGACATCCTTTTGGCCTGCTGGGCAGTCTTCGAATCACACTATTAAATTTAATAGTAAAAAATCAAGTGGTTAATTTACTAGTTCAAAACTTATCTCTTAGTTTATCAGTTGCTGACTTCTGCGGCACTGCATTGTGTTTATAATAAACTTTAAGGAATTTTTGTTCCTTTCGTGTCAATTTTATTGAAGAGAGGTCAAGACCAACATTGGAATTTGAAGAAAAACAGTTCTTATTCTTTTTATAATTTCATCTGCTTTTTGTGATTCCTCAGCACAGAGATAAATTGTCAAGTTAACGCGTGTTCTAGAAGATCATTGAGTTCATCAAGTGAAAAATAATAATAATTTTACTTAAAAATAGTAAAATAATGACATATAAAAAAAATTTTAATGAAAATACATGGAAAAGGCATCAGCAAGAGAAATATCAGCAGAAAGAGAGCTATTTTAATAATTTAAGTATATCAGCAAGTACTACATCGATCGATACTAATATTCAATATTTATACATACTTGTATGTAAGTTTGAAAAATTATCATGTCTATATATTTCAAACTTATTACATAAGGTGTGTGCTATCAGGAGCTTATTAAGAAACGGATTAGTTAAGGGCATCTGCAACATTTTAAGTGAAGACCTAATATCAGCTTTTAATATTAATGGAACCCACAACAAAAAAAGGCTGTAAGATCACCAATATCTTTACAACGTGATAATGGATAATTATTAAAATAATAGTTAATAATTTTATATTCTTCTTCATGTTATTACATTGCTTGCAATTGCAATTGAATCGCTGCCATCTCTCCATAGCTGCCAGATCCAACTTAGAAAAGCCTTCCAGAATGTTAAAAACAGGCATTTCCAGAAAGTGTCCGCATAGAAAAGTGGGCATGCAACATCTGAATCAGGAGCTGATTAACACATTATTTATATATTATACATTATTATATAACATTATTATAATACACATATATTAACACATACACTCAATATTAATAAATTCAATAGATAAAAAAAAATTTTTAGATAAATCTTTTAAAAAACTTTGGGAATTCTTCAATTTCACAATTGCATATTGTGTAAACCACACTAGTTACATAACTCCTCAAAATATAACTACGTTGTAACTAGTTAAAATGACTTTGAACTTTGTTAGCATAAGTATAGTTTTATTGTGTCAAATGTCATGGAATTAATAATAATAATAACTAGTTAAAATGAAACTAGTTGGGACTATTCAATGTGAACTAGTATATATCATGGTTGGCTGGAATTTGTTATTGGTTAGTATATATCATACTAGTATTATAACTACTTAAAACCTCATGCATAGCAGGACAATTGTCTTTTCGTTGGAAATCGCCAAGCTAAAAATGCCAGTTGGCTTCATGTAAATAGGGATTGACGCTTAGGCAGTACTGGTATATTTTTAACTAGTAGTTTTACTAGCATTTTAACTAATTGGTTTCACTGCTGGGCCCCTGGACTGGAGCAGCTATCAAGTCTGCTCAAAAAGCTTTGACCTTGCTATTAGATTGGCATTATGAGTGATAGAGAGTTCAAAGCTCCTTTGGTTATCACTGCACTAGAGCAGTATCGGAAAAAAATTAATTCAATGCAGTACACAGGGACCATCCAGAAAGGGTCTTCTTGGGTCTTCGAAAAACAGTACAACAAAAAGACTATAATCCCCATTTTTATACTAATATATCAATAAAAAAAAATACATGATTATGAAATCTGTTTATTTTATGCATATCCATAAATTCTGTATAAATATTGGTAAGTCCCCGATCTGTTTATGCCACTTCACTAGTAATTTGTGGTATGGATTAATCAGCAGTGGAGTTCATTTCATCGCATCTGCCAATGGCAAAATTTTGAAAGAAAATAGAACAACTTATACAAAAATATAGCCTTTTACAATTCTTAGAAGACACTTTTTTTCTTTGTTTGTTGCTTTACTTTTTGTTATGTCAATCAGAGGACTTTAATATTGAGTTTAATATTGCTATAATTCTGCATTTTATATGGATTATAAATGAGGAGTTGATACAAAAATGGTGCAATGTCGTACGTCACAAAATAGATATTTTGATGATTCTGATCTTTATTGATCCTTCGTCCGTATATATATCCAAATTATGCTTAGCTCGTATTACTATTTAGTTTATATATTCAATGTATCCACTTTTTCAGTTCTAGCGCTTTTTCCTAGATCGTCCAGAACTTCGACCAACTGAAAGATTGTGACAACACTGTCTCAAACAAAAAGCTTTGAGTATTTCTTCTCTATCCAATATCATTCTCATCGATAGTTAAAAGCGCTCTGGTAGAGTGTGATAAATTTCTCTCTTATTATGGCCCATTTTCTGAAAGCTAGTATCCCACTCTCACTCACCTACTCGGCTCTTACGCTAACGTAACAGCAAAAATTTAAGCAAAATCATTTTTTCACACAGTAAATAAAGCAATAAAGCTAGCGGCTAAACACTACATTGCTAGCAAGCACGGCCCCAACAACCACAGCAGAAATATGCATAAGCAGAAGTGAATATGAGTTTGAGTGCGACTGCGACTACGACTGCATGAATGAGTTAGTGAGTAAATTTGTGAGTATCTTTTTTCGTAATTCCGCAGCGATTGTATCTGTGAGTTTCTTTTTCTGTGATACCCGCGATTCTCATTCGCTTGTCGTTTGTTTGATTCGTTGCCGGCGTTGCTGCTGTCGTAGCCGCTGCCTCTGCCACTGCCGCTGCCGCTGCCGTTGTCGTCACCATCACTCCGTTTCCTTGCTTATTGTGAGCTATTGTGTTATTGGCGTGTGTTGAGTGTGAGAGGAGTGCGCGAAGCTTATATACATTAGAAATATCGCGGTGTCTTGGCATCAGTACTAATTGAAACGTGAACGTGTGTAGATCTGTATGAATTAGTTGTCAAATTTTTGGTTTTAATTTCGTGTTTGAAGAAGTTTGCGTATTTATTCTGTTCGCTGGTTGTTCGCAGTTTTTGTGCAGATTTTTGCGCGTAACCAAGATCTGTAGCCAATACATTCTTCTAATGTCGCGTTGTAATCCAGTTTACGCTTTTTGACGGAAGTTTGGAAATTTTGGAAAACACCGCTGTTTGCCAATATACGCCAACTAAACTCATTCTAACTGTAATGTACGTATGCAATTTATGCTTTGCACCTTGCTTCTTTTTTGAATACTTGCTTGCGTATTGTTGTTGTTATGATTTGGGATGTGGTGAGTGAGTGCACGCACACGAATTACAGCACGTTGGCTTACAATGGTTTGTTGTCGTTTTTATGGTATTCTTGTTGTTCTTTCTGCTATTTTGTTTGATACAATTGCGTGCATTGTTTTGACTGTTTTGGGTCTGTGCTGTGGTGGTGACATCGATTTTTCTTTTTTTGCTGATATGCAGTACAATCTTGAAATATAATGAAGAAACAGAAATGTCGAGCTCCTCGTGTTTATCTTCGGATTGTTATTGTTTACTGGTTTCTTTGATTAGATTTTTTCTTTAGTAGGGTGGGAGCATCCAGTTTTTGTGTAAAATGAAGTTTTCATTCACATTTTTTTTGTTTTGCACTTCCGTTTTTGTGATATTAGAAAAATGAAATTACAAAAAATAATACTAAAAACAAAAATAAACATATAAAAACGATAGGTTGTAACTTCCTTTGGAACTCATAAAAATACAAATTTGTGCGTGGGCTGCGAATGGGTTAATGGGTTAATGTTTTTGTGACTCCGCAAACACGCATGTAATTTGCTCCAAATTGTTTTTATTAGATACCCTTTGACCTAATTCTGTTTCCACTTACTTCAGTTGCTTACGGTCAAAATGGCGAAGCGGTAAGGGAAATGTGGTTAGACCTTTGCACTTTTGCCTGTTTATACTAGCCAAGTTTTCTATAACTGTATGAACTTAAATCATGATTTTTACAACTTGGAACCTCAAGTTTGGTCTTAATAGATTACGTCGACCAACCACCTGTATTCTATACTATTATAACAATTATACTAGATATTATTACAAGTATATAATCTTATATTATAAGGATAAGTTGGAACTATAGTAATGCACTCTCAATTTTAAAGTCCTAATCATAAAGACCTAACAATAAAGTCCTAATCATTAAGTCCTTGTTATTTTATTGATACCCTCACTAAAACTTTAGCATTTTCTTGGAAAAATTTGATTTTTTTGGAAAATAAAGAATACTAAACTCACCCTCGGGCTTGGTCTCAAAAGGGCTTCTTTCTAAAAAATCGTTTTCTCTTCGAGTCGAAAGCATCAGTAGCAAGTACTCATTTGCCAACCCCTTGCAGTCATAATTAATTATGGTTTAAGCTAAAATAATAATAATAATAATAAAATCAAAGTAAAACTAAACGAATTTAACTCAATGCGCGCGTTGTTAAATTCTATTATTATTATTATTATTATTACTTGAAAAACAATAACTTAATTATTATTTTACATTGCAAGGGGAGCCCTAGCTGCCAGGGTCTTCAGCTCTGTTAAATTCTAATCCATAGTTCTGGAGACAATAATCCATGTGTGTACTCCTTAAATATCTCTAGACGAAGTAATAACTTGTGCCTTGGTTTGACTTGTATATGATGGATGGATGGGGGTGTTTTAGGGTATAGTTCTGGAGACAATAATCCATGTGTGTACTCCTTAAATATCTCGAGACGAAGTAATAAATTGTGCCTTGGATTGACTTGTATATGATGGATGGATGGGGGTGTTTTAGGATATCATTTTCAGTACAACACAATTCAATATCTGCAGGCAGTGATTATTCGCTTATATTTCAATTTTTGTCTATCAGTGAATTTCGTAAGACTGTGTTTTTTGATTATTATACATTTGGTATCTGACGTTGCTTACAAATCTATCTAATACTGCGCTCATCTACTCTCACTGTAGCATAACCAAACTTATTCTTATGGGGATTTACCGTAAGGGGCTAAGATTACTCATTGAATGGTTTAGTAAATTCCACATTCAATCACCTTTTTTCTGCCTATACGCAACTCTTTGAAAAGCCGATGACACTGTGTAATTTTTCACACTTTCAAAAGAAGAGTTGCAGTATTTTATTTACAGTATATTTATCACTGAAGATTTCCAATTAACATGTAAGTGCGAAATTTGAATTCTAGAACAAAAAACTTGAAACTTGCACGAAATCTTCGATATATTAATATATGCATATATAGTAAAGAGGAACTAATTATGTACTTAAATGATTTTGTGCTCTTATTAATGGTTTTAGTACAGAACGCCATAATTAATTACGTGGTCATGAGTATGAGGTGATTATTACTACCCACTAAGCGAAGTCCTTACTACTTGAAAAAGGTCATCAAATTTAGCTTGCTTAGATTATTATGACTAAATTTTATTTATTATAAAGTGAAATTAAAATGCCCTCTTTTACATTCTTTTCAACTGCCGTCGTGATAAAAAATATGAACTCATAATCTTCTTACAAGTTCATTCATATCTGTAGTTATGCTTAATGAAATGTAAAATTTATCCAAATTATCAAAAAAAATTGAATATACATTTTCAATTGTTTGGTTTAATTAATTAATCGAGGTTTTAATACAACTCACAACAAGTGACACGAGCTTGAAACGTAGAAATAGCAAATAACCATTCGCATACAAAAAATCACAATAACACAAATTTTTAAATTTAAAAAAAAAAACCATCTATCCAAACAGTCCTGAACAAAGAAAAGTAAAAATAAATTTAATAAAAACAATCAAAACGAAAATTTCCAACAAAAAAATTAAAAAAAATTTCAAATAATATAATTTAAAAAGTAAATATGTTGATTTTATCCTTTTTATTTGCATTTTTGCCGTTATTGTTGTCATAAGTTTTTTTTTATTGTTAAGTGGGTTAAAAATATTTTATCTCGTGCAAATAAAAAACAGAAATAACAACAATCAGAATAAAAACACTGCAACAACGCATTTTAATTTTCCCCAAATAATAAAGAGAAACAACAAATAGATACAAATAAAATATAATTGGTGTACAGTGTTTCAGCAACCCAAGACATATTTTATACATATATCTTATTGCCACAGCTGAGTTTGGT
Source organism: Clusia tigrina (assembly GCA_920105625.2). Taxonomy (NCBI): domain Eukaryota; kingdom Metazoa; phylum Arthropoda; class Insecta; order Diptera; family Clusiidae; genus Clusia; species Clusia tigrina. The sequence goes on from OV050032.1 coordinate 174,644,334, forward strand.
GGCCTTGGAAGTCTCTCTCCGCTTCCTCGATCCTATCTTTTTGCTGCATACCTGAATTTATTAGATTCCTCAAAAACACGAAGTTTGGGCGAATGATCTGGACAATGTCAAGCACCAGTAAACTGACTCTTAGAAAGTTCTTGGAGTATTCGTCCGTATCCACAGATCTATCTATATACACATGTAAAAGTATCTCCTGTCGGTTAGTCAGTTGATTTGGCGTCACAACCATAAATATAGCAAACGTACTTTTTTCTTTGAAAACAATTTGTGTAATAAATCTCCTGTCTTTTTATTTTGTTCAACTCTGATGTTCAATAACATTTTTGTATCCTTCAAAATATATAGAAAGAACCATTTCGAGTACAATACACATATACATATACACATATACATATATATATATATATATATATATATATATATATATATATATATATATATATATATATATATATATATATATATATATTTATATATATATATATATATATACATATATATATATATGTATATATATATATATATATATATATATATATATATATATATATATATATATATATATATATATATATATATATATATATATATACTCGTATATATATATACTTATTACTTTTACTATATATTAATTATACCACAACCGAAAATAAGCACCCACCCTATTCTTACCAGATTTAGTCTCGACCATGTTTCTGATTGTTCATTATCTAAATGATTAGGTTTTCATGCAAGAACTGTTCTCAAACTCAAACATTACAATAGTGGTGAGTCTGACCTCTCCAATTCATTGGTTCCACATTCATACTTTGAATCCCAGGTTGTTTCTTATGTGCCCTAGTATAGTTCTGCATATTTTCCCCAGTTTAAGCGTACTTTTGTACCAGTATTCTTTGCCCTCATTTATTTCTTTTCAGCAGTCCCAGCGAGGAATAAAATGCAGAAAATGACACATCGGCATTATATTCTTTTATAAAGGTTCTGTTATTTCTAACAATAAAAACTTCTGGGGTATTCCCGAGTTATGCTGAGGTGAATTTTGCCTTCAAACGATTATTCAACTTATACTTTAAGTCAAAAGTGTTCACCTTCTTTAAGTCCCCGCGTTCAATTCAGTTATTTATGCAGTACCACATCCATTTAAATCAACTTCTCTCAAGCTCCAACTTCCCTCCTAATGATTCAGAGAATTGCTTCGGGTTGTGTAACATCACTGCAGTATCTATCAATCGAGTGATTATGCTCTACAAAAGTATTCAAACTCTTCAGTTCTCAAGCTCTCCAGTTCTCTCCTAATGATTCAGTGGACTGCTTCGGATTGTCTAACATATCACCGTAGTATCTGTAAATTAGGTGACTATGGTCCCCTTCAATTCTCAAGTACTCAAGTTCCCTCCTAAGGATTCAATCGATTGCTTCGGATTGTCTAACATCACTGGACAAGCTGTCAATTTAAGCTATCGCTCATAGCTATGCTACCCTTGAGTCCCAAATCAAACACTGATAAAACTTCAAATGGCCCCAACTTCTGTACGGTGCGTCCTATACCTATCAAAGTTTGCAACATTCAAGCTGGCTGTCAATCGAGTGATTATGCTCTCCACCAGTTCTCAAGCTCTCCAGTTATCTTCTAATGACTGAGTGGACTGCTTCAGATTGTCTAACATATCACCGTAGTATCTGTAAATTAGGTGACTATGGTCCCCTTCAATTCTTAAGTACTCAAGTTCCCTCCTAAGGATTCAATCGATTGTTTCGGGATGGCTAGCATCACCATCACTATCTGTATGTCGAGTTATTATACTCTCCAGTCCAGGTCCATACTATTTGAAACAAAAGTTTTACTTGAAATTAAATAGTTTGTCATTATTTTCATGATAACTCACGATTTATTTCGTTTGTGTTTTTAAATGTTAGAAAGTAGGTAAATGCAATTTATCATTCGAAGAGTCAAGTTATTTTGTATTGTATATGAAGAAAGTTTAGAATTTCCGACTCTACCAGTTCCCTATACTTACATACATATGTATAGCATTGCATTATCTATTATGAATATCATCAATTTGGTCGTCAATATTTGTCTTCAAATCTATTACATTGTGAGTTTGTAGAATTTTTAGTACAATAATTAGTGATAATTCTGGGATGTTTGCGGGCGCTGCTTTTTATTTCATTATTATTTTTCCTTTTATTCTTTATTTTCTTGCTCAATTATCTTTGGAACTACCTTTATTTGGTTCTGTTTTGTGTTTGTATAATTTTCTAAACTGACAAATACTTATTCGTCTATAATCACTGACTAAGAGATTTGTGTCATCATATGTAAGTCGGTGGGAGTATATGATGGATAGTGCTTTGGATTTGTGGTCTAATGATGTACGTTGCTACATCTGAAGCCTGATTGACAGGCTTGATTTGACTGCAATTAATTAGTTATCTATATACACACTCCTGCACATATATGTAAACAATGTTAAATGCAAACTGTAGAGTGCACATTACGCGTATGTGTGAAAACACAATAAATAACATTTTTGCTTTGTTTCTTATTTTATTATATTTATATTTGGGCTTTTATTGTTTTTTAAAGACTCGGCTTTTCATCACTCCGAATACTGCGGGTCAAACTCGTGCACACATTGTAGTTTGTTACAATTTTTTCTAGTGGCTGTGCTACGAGAGGGTGAATCAATAGTAAAAATCATTTTTTGTTCACAACTTGTTATTTTTTAAGTTTTTTGATTCTTGATTTTTTTCAAATTCATTTATTTTGCACATTTTTGTGAATTTTCTAATAAAACTAGCAGAAAAGAAGCAATAGCGAAATAGTTGCAATTTTTTGCTTTTCGTATTACCAAAGTAAAATCTAATTCAACGGAGACAAGAACACTTTGCTTGCTAACAAGATTTTTCACAATTAAATGAAGTATGAAATTGCATGAGCGCGATTTTAATATTCCAGCGAAATCAAGCTGCAAACCATTTTCTTCAAGGACAATTTAAATTAATTTTATTTTATGGAGTTTTTTGATATCATTAAGAACAGAAAATTAACACAATTTTAATATATCATTTAAATTATCATTAATTCAAATGTTTCTATGAATAAAATGCACATATAAAAAACAGAATATTAAATTACAAAATTGAGAAGTTCATGACAAATTCCCACCTTCATTCAATGTGCTTTCAAGTCTTTGAACGAAATTCTGTTGGCTAATTAATATTATTATTATTGTTATTATGAAACCTTACACCATAATTAATTATGAATGCAAGGTATTGGGGGAATGAGTACTAGTTACAGAGGCTTTCGACTCGAAGAGAAAATGATTTTATAGGAAGAAGCATTTTGGAGACCAAGACCGTGGCAGGATTTGAAACTGCGACCCTCGGGATGTGAGTCTCGTATGCGTAGATCACAGAGGGCGGCTGACTAATTAATATATATTTATGTATTACGACTCAAAAGGATTTTTTCATTATTCATTACTTAAATACTCGTTATTGCAACTAAAAAGTGTATAACCCAAAATAAATGCATTAATTATCACATTTCTAATATTCTGCAGTATTCGAATAACTTTCTTTTCAAATAATTGTCAGGAAAATTTTTAATATCATATATTTTGATCAGCTGGATTGGAAATAATTTGTATACAAGTGTTTCGTATGTGAATTTCATGGTATTATTTCATAAGCAGTAACCAAAAATATTTTATTATTATCGTATGGTTAAATTAATAGGGTTTAATTTTTAATTACCTCAGCCGCTTTTTGAGCGGTACAGGTATTTAAAAAAAATATCTTACAAAAAATGCAGCCAAATAGTATGCATAAATAGAGATTAAATCACTCAATATTTTCAAAAAGGGAAGTGATGGCGATTTTACAAAAATCGGCGAGCGGCAAGGGGAAGTGAGATGCAATGCGTGTATTTATGCTCTAGAAAACCCCTCGAACAAAATTTTTACAACAGTAACTTCGATTGTCATGCGAGCTCTGTATATATATACTCCTTTAGTTGGGTGTATGAAACAATTATTTGAAAGCTTCGTGTTCCGTTGTGTTTTCACTCGTAACAAGTGCTCAATCTTGTATCTCTCTTTTGTATAAATTTATCTGATGGCAAGTGCTGTAAAAATACTTAGCACCCATTTCAGTTTTCTGCAGGACTCATTTTTCTCCAGCGTTTGAACGTCAAATTATGAATAATTGAGCATTATATTACTACATATATTCCAAATAAATTCCAAGTAGAGGAATGGAGACGATGAGAGAAATCTTATAAGCATGCAGGTAATGTTATAGGCGTTTGGCTGTTCTACCCCGAAGAAAGAAACTACTCTTGCATAGTTACTTCCTCAATTTATAGGAATGGTTTTCTTAAAAATTAGCACTGGCACAAGTGTACTCTTTATTGTTGATAACCAGCGATAATAACGTATTGTATACTTTTTAAGGTTTTCCAAAGTATGTAAGAACTAACTTTTATACTGCAATAAAGTGAAATATAACGAAAATATGTATATGACGTATGAGCTTACCTACAAAAAATTTCTCAATATAAAGCAGTAAATGAGCAATAATTTTTCTCTGTGAATAATTAAATTATATTTCTCATTTAAATATTTGAAATGACTTGGATATTTTTTTTTTTTATTTCTGCGATAAATATGAGTACTCATATATCAATTTCTTCAAACTGCGCTGATTATACCAGGAACTCAATCAGATCATTTAGTATTATGGGTTATTTGGAAAAGTGAATTTGGATTATTTTCGAAAGAAAAAGCCGTTTGCCTAGCTGTGTGGCAAGCACCGGGCTCTTACAAATATGATCTTTTGGTCTTGTACAAGTCTGTTTAATATTGCTTAATTGACCTCAAATATGCTATAATCTGAGTCAATAAAAATCTGACATCCTGGCGAACGTATTTATTGGAAATATTAATTCTATTTATGTGTATTCAGCTGTTGAGCACAGGAATAATATTTTGTACTGTGGGTCGATAGTTAATACTAGCACGAGACCGAGAATCAAAGACTATGCAAATACAGTGGACTAACCTAATACAAAAAGTTGACTATTTTTGATTATCGCATGTCTTGGGCTTGAGAATAGATCCACAACCAGAGTTTTGAGATATTTCAGGTTTTGAGTCCTCTGGTTACTTGCTCAGATGCTTGAGAAAAGAAACTTAAAAGTCAAACGGCAAAGCAGCGAAAAAAAGCAGACGGACGTTGCACATGAATCCATTCCAAATCCTGGTGAATCCACTCAAAATCGTGTTGAATCCACTAAAAATCGTGGTGAATCCACTAAAAATCGTGGTGAATTCACTCAAAATCGTGGAGTGTCCGCTACGGACGCTGGGAGCGAAAAAGACTTTCCTTTCTCTGTGTTCTCTGCTTTTTATTTTCTTCCGATTTAAACCGATTATTGTATGTGGATTTTATCTCTGATTGTGAGGTAATTGCAGTAGTAAAAGTAATACGAAGTTTTTCCAATGAGAGCAAAAGTTGAACTGAGGCTTCATAATGCAATACTGCAACCAAAAGATCATGAATTCTAGTATAATAAATATTATATTATTATTATTACACCTTACACCATAATTAATTATGAGTGCAAGGTGTTGGGGGAATGAGTACTAGCTACAGAGGCTTTCGACTCGAAGTGACCAAGATGTTATAGAAAGAAGCATTTTATAGACCAAGCCCGTGGTAGGATTTGAACCTGCGACCCTCTTGGTGTAAGTCTCGTATGCTTACCACTAGACCACACATAGCGGCTATATGTATATATATATATATATATATATATATATATATATATATATACAGTATTATTGTTTTTCCATATTTTTAATAAATCAGTTACTTAAAAAACTGAATGAATGCATTCATAAAACCGAAGAGTATGACTCTATCGAATATTTTCAACTTTGTCTTTCGCCACAAACTTCTGTTACAAAATGCCAAAGTGAAAAACATGAATAGAGGAGCTTCTAGTAGGAGTAGTCAGGTGGACCACAATTGCTCACTAAAGGAAATAATTGTATGGATATATTCTGCTTTACCAAGTGTTCCTTTCCAAATAACCATTTCACTGACAAAAACTAATACTGATGCATACTAACATAAATATACGAAGGATTTTCTTAAACAAACCCTCCTGCATTTCCCGCGTATCATTTTGTACTACAATAAAATAAAAAGTAATTTAAAGGTATCTGATTTTTTTATTTTACATTCTCTTTTCAGGATCTCAACTGTAACTGCATATAATTTATTGTCAAGCTAAATTTTGTTTATTAAAATATTATTCAACTTTATTTAATTACGAAAACGAGTTAAGAAAAATGTTTCATTCGTCGATGTTTTTACATTGAAGTACCGTCAATGAGTAAATGTGAACGTGTTTTCTTTTATTTTTTTGTCGGTAGACACCAAAAAAGGAAAATTATACTGTGTTTACTTATTTAAAATTTATTGTATTACAAAATTCACATTGATTTGCAATCAAGAAATTTTCATTTGAAACAAAAGTAAAAAAAAACAAACAATAAATTCATTGTGTGTTCACCCAATAACCCAATTCGATAAAACAAAAAAATAAAAACAAACACCCGCACAAGTTTAACAAGAAATTGTGTCATTTTTACAAGCAAAAATATCAATAAGAGCTCGTTAATAAATTCTAAATAATAAATTAAATAAAGTGTGTAATATATATTAATAAAAAATAGGAGCTAAATTAAAAAATTCAAAAAAAAGAATATTAAATAAAAAAATTACTTCTCCGAAGTGTGCGTGAAACATAAAAGAGCACAAAAGAGAGATTCCAACAAATCAAGGATAACCACCACTGCAACGCTGCGCTCTGAACTACTGCTGTGCTGAATGATCGGCCCGGCCGGTCACACAAAAGCGAAAATTGAACGATCTTCATTAAAAGGCAACCAGCCACACACCAGTTGCAACTAGAGCCAGCCACCCCGTCGTCGCCGTCGCCGCAGCACCACCGCAGCCATGAATCACGACACCGGCGCTCTCTGCTCGCTCCATGGCGTCATTTTGACGTTTTTGCTGCTGCAATTGTTCAATGTCTCCGCAATTCTAACAGGTAAGTGTGTCAACCGCTCAATGCATTTAGTGGGGCGTGGTGGGTGGGTGTGGAGGTTGTATGATGATGCGTTCTTCTGGCGAGACAATCTGCCATTCGTCAATTTGATTTGACGTTACGACAAACTGCAAGTATATCATTTATATTGCCAACTGAGTCGTATTGTATAATTTGCCGAGCATTGTGCTGTTCGTTTGTGTTTGTTTTATTTTCGGCGATTTCGTTATTGACGAGGAATGAAAATGAGATGAAAATGTTTTCCACTAAATTCAAATTCTTTTTTTATCTACTACACAAGCAAGTATGTATTGGTATTGCTGGTGGGCAAAGCAGCATAATCTCTTGCAACAACAAAGACAGCAAAGGTTGTAGCCTCATTTCAAACTCAATCTTTATTTAAAGAGAATACTTTGTTGTTGTTGTTTGTGGTGCACATTTTTAATAGCATTTCAATTTGTTTCATATTTTTGGGGGATGCCATCAATCGTTCACTTTGCGCTCTAATTCATAACAGATTGATTGCTACTGAAGTGCTGTGCTAAAACTTTTTTAAACAGGGGTTCGCTTGCTTTGCATTTACCTTGAAAAAAAAACTCTAAAGATGCCTGATGTAGATATGTTGAATTTATCGAATTCCGATGCCACAACGATGCCAAACTTCCCTGCATTGGAGTGTTGTGTCAATTAGTTTATGTAATTACAATTTTTTTTTAGCTACTCTAGATCTAACTCTAGCTTTCTGTTATATTTATACCATATAAATATGAGCTGAGTGAATGTCAGCATAATATATTAATGAAGAATTATCTGACAGACTTCACGGAGAATTCTCAACTAACTCGTAAAATGATTGTCACTTGTTCTAGAAAATGAGGTACAATAAGTCGAATATTTTAAAATTTCCAACACTTTGTTATTTTTGCAATCTCATTTTCCGAAGGTCCCTGAAAAGGTGATCTGGTTTTTATTTATTAAGTGGAAATTCTTCGTCCATCGAACTGTTACGCATTTTTATTAATACAATTATTTGAGCCACTTGTTCTAGTTGTTGTTGCAAATATCTCCCTGATTGAATATAGACTGACGTCATTAATTCATCATGTTTGTTCTTTTGTTTATAATATGGACAAAGCTACAAAATAGCGTTCGTTTGTTTATTTATTTTTCTGCTTCTGTGCCGACCGTCCCCCACCCACAACTCGTATGTTTATTTTTGTACGCATTTCATATAATTTTCAATTGTATTTTTTATTTGCCTCTTTTGTTTTTAATTTCTTTCATTCGTGTTTGTGTACTTATATTTTTGCATAACATTTTTTCATCTTGTTGAATCTTTGTGTTTCTTTTTTAGTTCTTTTGCATTTGCGATTCAAATGAAATTTCATTCATAAAATTCTTGTTGTTGTTGTTATTCATGTTGCTACAGTTTGGTGTTGCTGTTGTTGTTGTTGTTGTTGTACTGCTTCGACTTGCAGCAGTTTTCTCTACACGCAATAGTTTTCATTTAACTTTTCTTTTCCATTAATGCGTGCATGCGTTTCGATATTCTTTCTTCTAGCTGTAAATATGTCTTGTGAGGAATTTATACAGGTCCGTTCTGGTCTGGCCATGATCATGAAGACACGTGTCGTGGGTGGCAATCTATTTGTGTGTGCATGTGTGTTCCTCTGTTTTCACGCACCCACGTTATTAAAAAAATACATTTTTTGAAGTTCAATATCTTTATTGACTATTCTGCCTCTGGTTGTGTACCAAATGTATTCACACACACAAACACTCGCGCACATGTGGTTTTAATAATGACTTTTTATGTGTTGTTAAATTATGGCGTTGTGTGGTCAATTTTTTTACAATAATTTCCATATTGACGTCTGGAACGGAAGGTGCTCTGAGTCATTTGTGAAGTAAACACAATTGCTAATTTTGTATAAGAAATTTTTTAATCTCTTTGCCCGTAGCTGCTAAATAACATTTCATCACAATTGGTAATACAAAAAAGAAAGAATGAAAGAGAAAAAACTGTAGCAGATAAAATACACAAACCAATGCAAATACGGGCGAGTATAATCGCATTGGAATGCTCATGAGTCATAGTCACTCATCAAAGGGAGCATTTTGCTCTATTCGGTATAAAATTTGTAGCTTGTTTTATTAAAGTATTCAATTAAATGCCTGTTTTTAGTCTATGGTTTTATAGTCATTGGAATTTTGTTCAATACGTTGATGCGTTTACAGCTGCTTCTGATCGCCTTACCATTCCGAGTATAAACGAAGTCGAAGAATTTTGCTAAAATTGCATTAAATATGGAATTTTCGTAAGGTGAAACTTCATAAAAGCATTGCCTCAAATACATATATAAAAAAATATAGCAGGACATATAGCAAATAAAAGGGTTATGAGCTTTTCTTCTATACAAATGACACCAATATCAATTTTTCTAGTATTGCCTTTGATTTCTGGAACCTTTACTATTTATATTTTGATTTTTATTTATTTTACTTTTATTGAACTTAAACTTACTTTGCCAATTTTAAAAATCACCTGCTTTTCTCATACTAAACGTGGATTCGAACTACTCGGGTTGTCATAGATTTTTTTCATAAATTACAGCGTGCAAATTTGTATCAAAAAGTGTAAGAATATATTACACCAAAATTAATTATGAATGCAAGGTATTGGGGGAATGAGTACTAGCTACAGAGGCTTTCGACTCGAAGAGAAAAAGATTTTATAGAAAGAAGCATTTTGGAGACCAAGACCGTGGCACGATTTGAACCTGCGACCCTCGGGGAGTGAGTCTAGCATGCTTACTACTAGACCAGAGAGGGCGGCTAACAAGAAGAATATATATTTATAGAGTACAATGATATTAAGAAACTAGTACGATGTTCATTATCAGGACAATACAGGAGCACTTTAGGACCTTTTTATGCCCATGACACACCGCTGCAAGCAGTATTGTACCTATACTATTGCTCTATAGAGACATAAAGCTCCAAGTACTTTTCAAATAGTTTCATAATGATGATTTATAGTGATTTATTTACAAAGTTTGAAGCATTAGAACTATAAATCTTGAATAGGGTATTTAAATGCTTTTACACATACCTTCCTTACCTGACTGTACAGTAATACTGTTTATCGAAGTACTTCATTGTAGGTCAGCCGAACTCATTGCTACCATGATTAGAACTCAATTTCATCCTAATGAGTAGGGCTGTTTTTATACGATCTCTGCCCATTCCATAATCACTTTTTCTAAATTAACGGTTCCCAAAGGAATTTATTATCAGTATGAATACATTTTGTACACAGCTTTGCTAGGACTTTATGAAACTCAGTTATTTATTAGTGATGGCCTGCAATTTGTGACCATTGGTATTTGAAATAATATCAGATTCATTGTAATATGATATCTTCTTGTTAACTGTAATTTGTTTAATATTAAGTGAAGTTATATTGCTCTCTATATTTATATTTTACTACATCGCTCCAATAATTTATTTTATTATCTTCACATGTAAATACTTATTGCAACTGGATATTAATGAGCAGCCTCCTAAATTCTATGCCATCTTAGATTGTTTTATTGGACATTATGTTCTGTTCACGCTTTCTAGCCATGCCCAATATAGCAATCTTCTGTTCATTTAATATAGCATACTCCTTACAATTTGTACTATGAATCACGTACCAATGGAGTAGGTCAATTGAAACTACCTTACATGTGTATTTAGTACAAATTATGTACAACTGGTTTTTCATGAACCCCATTCCATAAGAAACTTCATCAAAAAATTTGTACACAAATCTAATGAGTCACTCCACTAAAATGATCGCATCCCATCGCACACGCCAGAACACTGGTAGCTGTATATAAATCCGGAACACATATTTAATGCGTTAATATGTTGCGCGCTCCGTAATGAATGTAATATTATTTATAAGTTTTATTACTTTACCACAAAATAATGAAAAGAAGGCAACAAGTACTCGTACAACAACAAGACAAAACGAAAATTAAATGATTTCACTCGAAAGCAATAAGTGCACAAATTCATGGAAGATGATGATTTACTGCCACATACGAAGACCAAAAATAAACGTACTAACTACAAACAAAACAATTAAATTAAATAGATCACATCTGCTGCTATTGCTGCCTCCACTGCAGCTAAACATTTTTTAGAATCGAAAAAAAGCAAAAGGTGCAAAATTCATAGATATGCGGCAGATATATGGAGAGAAATGGCGAGAGTGTCCAATCAATGAAGTTGTTAGTTGAGAGTATCCATAGTAGAAATGCCCGGTTCAGATCTAATTAGGAAATCTATTATACGGATAATAGACGCATCAATTGTCTCGGCATTACTATAAATTCCGAAATGGGATTCGAATTTATATGGAGAGACTCAAGGAGAAAATATGGCACAAGCCTGCTTTACAATATATTTTCTATGGTTCGGGTTATATATACTTGTATTATATTATATACTTATACCTAAACAAAACGCTACTTACATGCCATCATAAGAATGACGAGAGTTGTGTTTTTCACTTTCCATATGCCTGCTTTATGACAGTTTTACAATATATATGTACCTAGGTATAGTCTTGGTTTCTTACGGAATCCCATAAAGAGATCATAATTTATGCCTAACAAGGAATATCCACTTAAACCTCCTTCGCACAGCCTTCTTTTTATAATAATTATATAGTAGGCTTAAACTGGACAGCACCTTCAATTATTCCAAGCTTTTGTGGACATCGGTTATTCTAGTAGTTAAGGTGAACCTGTTCTTATCTGCATTACTATTGAATCCTAATTTCCAAAAACAATATTGAATGGAGTTTTCCACACTCTCTCAGAGTGTAAAGTGTGTACATGCCGACATTAGTCGTACATTTTTAAGCATCGCTTTCAATGTATTTGAGATATCAGTATGGAACAATCAAACTGAAAAATATTATAAGTCCAGTTACAGAATTGTTTCACAGATCCAGGTGATATAGTATCTTCTTTCGAATTCAGAGTTATTTATATCAGAATAAAACTCCCACCACTACTTTTTCATACCGTATTGAGGCACATATTTTTCAATTCATATGAGTACCTATGTTGGCGGGACTTTAAGATTACAGATAATGCATCAGAAAAGCTAAGAGGTTCTGGAATTACAGTTAGAACAAATCAATTATGGGTTTGCACCGAATTTCAAACGGCTCTATTGAAAACAGAATGAAGATACCGTAGAGAGAAACACATACTGAATCATCTAGAGACTAATTATTTATTTTGCTCAGTTATATTTTTCGGTTTCTGCAAGACAACTTCGAAAGCATTTGCCCAACACTATTACACCTGGTATTGGACCCAACTAGTTCTGGTTAGTAAATGCCTGTGTGTGTGTGTGTGTGTGTGTGTGGGTCAATGCAGTCTACAGCTAACTTCTTCAAAACAATTTCCTCTCTCGTTTTGTTTCTTATATTATTGTTTGTTGTGTTTGCGAAATTCCATCGTTCGCTGAGGAATTTGTTATTTAAACAAAATATAACCTGGGGTATTTGTTATATAAACAAAGTAAATTCCAAAATGTAGATAATGGGAATAATAATGCAAATGATGATGAGTAGTCGCAGTCGTCGTTGTATTTGTTTTCGTTGTCTGTTGCTGTTGTATCAGGCGTATACGTTAAAAGATAAAGGTGCTTAAACAGTTTTGAGCTGATAATACTTCTAAGGAACATTCATTAATATGAAGCATAGAATTTTGAAGGTGAGGGGTACCTGACGGACTGTGTGATTATCGTCTGCTGCTGCGTGGTTGTGCGGTTATTTGAAATCCATGTAATGATAAGGTTCTCATGACAAAACCTATGAAAAGAATGTGGCATGTCCCACAGCGGCAAATTTCAGAATTTTCTATTATGACTGAAGACTTTTTGTCAATAATATTTATGAGTCAATATTGAATACGGCACAATTATATTTGGATTTGTTTTCATTCAAAGCAAACTTTTCAGATTGAGGTGTAATTCCAAACAGCTACAATCCCAAAATCACTGGAGATTATAGCGCACGGGTTTACTTTCTGATATCCGATATGCTTCAATCATCATAGATTAATATCAATATCCAATACCCAATGAGAGACATTACAAAAACTTCATTTCATTTATTAATCAACCGTCGTTGCTGTAAGTAGATCTGTCGTATACTTTTACTCTCTTCCCCCTTCTCGTTCCATACACTTAATTACAATTGTTAGTGCTAAATTTTGCATTTAATGCGTTGCTAATTGTCCCTTTTGTTGTTACTGTTTCCTTCAGTACAAATAGCATAATATATTTTAGTTGATATTATTGTTATATTATAGTAATAAACAATTTTCTGTTTTCTGCTTTTCAAACAAATGTGGAATTTGCAAATGTGACTTGGCTCACTTGAGTACATATGTTCTTGTGCAATCTTCCACGCCTCTCGCTGTCCCCTCTACTTCATCGCATTTTTTGATTTCTAGTTAACAATGAGGGTCTATTATTGCTGTTGTTGTTGTTGCTTTGTTCCTGTTCTCGTTGCTGTTGCTGAGAGTGACTAATGTTGCCGGCATTTTGTTGTAGCTGATAAGTCATAACAATGAAAGCAAGAACAATGGCAACAACTTCACCAGCGACTGTTACGATATGCAAAATGAGCAGAAGAATGTGTAAACGAAGAATTAAATAAAATAATTGCAAATAGGAATAAAAAATTTATTTAAGCGGATATATTTTAATTTTGGAAATGTGTGTCTTTCTGCGCAAAACGGATGCTTAAGCTAGTGAGTATGTACCTAAGTACATAGTATGCGGCCCCACGTGGGTGATAAATTTTGTAAAAATGCCTAGGAAGGAAGTTATAATTGATAAAATACAAAAATTTGTTATTTTTTTTCTGTTTCACTTAATTACAACAAAAACTGTATTCAATTGTTTTTGGAGTACGAGTATGGGGAGGAAATTGAAGCTGAAATGCTTCAGCTCTCACTTTAGAGTATAGGTCGGTCCCAATTGTTGTCTATTGGTCACGGTGTTGCCATCTTCTCTCTCGAAGTTAATTATGAACAATCGATTCCTTGAATGAATGAATGAATGAATGAATGAATGAATGAATGAAATAAAAAGGGAAAATGTACCTCGAACAATTTGATCTATTGTTCACCTCCTGCATGTACCTATTAAAGGTCTTCTATTAGTCGAACAGTTCTAAGGAAGCTTAGCACTGAGTTGGGGTTCATTGCTTTAATGTCTCTGCCCTCGGGCCAGTAATGCCCCAGATATTTCTTTCTACTGCGAGCTGAGGCTTCGCAGTTCATTAGAAGGTGCTCTGGTGTTTCTTCTGCCTTCGTGCAGAACCTACACGTATTGACTGGTGAGAGTCCCAGTTTCCTGAGGTGGCTTCTTAAACGACAGTGGCCTGTGAGGTGACCTGTCAGAGTTCTTCAATTGTTTTTACTTAACTGTAGACATAGAGCTGCACGTTATGAGTTGCAGTCTCCAATCATGAGCTTGGATTGTCTAAGTTTTGGTAGTGAGGCCCAGTAGCGTGATCTTCTGGATTTTTTCTCCAGTCTTAATTTATCTGTTATGCTATTTGCCCCTATTCCAAAGAATGGTTCAGGCCCAATAAAAGGTGTGGCTGCCCCATTCCTGGCAAGACTATCCGCTTTTTCATTTCCAGGCATCCCAGTGTGTCCTGGGACCCATATTATGGTAAGTTTATTGAGGCTTCCTAACTTATTTAAAAGCTCTACACGTTAGGAATGAATCTCGAGTGAATTGAGTGCTTGTATAGCTGCTTGACTGTCAGACATAATAGCAATGTCTTGAACCACAAGGTTACGTTGGAGGTTAAAGATAACACAGAGGTGAATTGCATATATCTCTGCCTGGAATATGCTGGGTGATTTCCCCATTGGTTTGAAGTGGTTGACCGTCGGCCCAAATATGCGGGCTCCTATCCCTTCTTCTGTTTAAAGGCATCTGTGAACCACTTGATGGTATGATCTTTTAGGATATCTTGAAGTAATTCAGGTTTCCATTCCTTCTTGTTCCCAAGCACAACTGTGAAGCGTTTCTAAAAGCTATACATTTTGTTCATAATCGATTCCTTTTCATTGTAATTATAATGTAATTATATAATTTATGCCTGAATCTCTTCAGTTAGTCAGTGATTACATTACATTTCTGTGACTATGATATGTGTGAATATGGTATCTATTTTATCAAAAATATGGTCCAAGTAAATTTATTCAGAAACATGTGCTAATCATTCTCTTTCGGCCCTTTTTTCCCCCGCGGAGCCATAGGACCATATATGTATATACATTCTCTTTCATGTTACTTCTACATAATTTAGCTAAATTAATATCGAGTGTTTCACCACTTTAGGTGCAGGGGGTGACTATCCTCATAATAACTTGTATCTTAATAATTTTCCTCCTCATATGATTTCAGCTGAAGTGGTTCATATTATTTACGAGTACATTATAAATCTATTCTAGACGTACCCATTTTCTCTTATCTTTTCCTGGTTTCACTATAGCTTCTTGTGTTGCTGAACTTGCTTTTTAACTGAAGTATCAAATGAGAAAAAAATTATTTATAAAAAATTAAACGAAAAATAAATAAATAATGAGTACAATCAATAAAAAAAAATCGCGTGTCAATGTACTCTGATCCAAAAAGAAAAATTGAAGAGTATTGATTTTAATAATTGACCAATTATCGATCGACCACACATTGCAAGACATAATGAGTGCGCACATTTAAAGAAAACATTATTATATCAGTTAATGAATTACAATTTTTTTTTTTAATTTTGTAATTTTGTTGATAAGTTTTGGTTTTTTGTTTTCTTCTCTTTTATTTAACTTTTTTATTGTGCACTGTCGATGAAATTTACCGGTTCACCATTTCTGAGTGCGAATTGCGTTGTCATTTCATTTGTTTGTTTTTTAATATTATTTTTCGTTTCTTTTGTTTATGGGAATTTCAATATTTATGAAGAGTTTTTATTGATAAGTTTTGACATTATTATTTATAAATTCCGCACACATAAATAAAAACTTGTTATCGGGTGAGCGAATTTTGTGCACTTGGGCCCCATGGGTATAAAGTGGGGCGCTTAATTTGCGATTTCTACGAACATTCTCATTGCACTGTGGATAGATAGTTGCGTATTCAGTTTTAGTAAATTTGGACTTTGCTCAAAATGTAAAGGTTGACGAACGTAGTTCTGAAAAGCTGACTGAAAAACACAGTCCAAAAATAATGCACCACATAATTGTAAAAAACGAGTCATTGGGAAACTTTGTGTCATGGAGACAATAAACTAAGAATAAACTAAAGTTATAAAATTAAATTTCGAGCCGGCGCAATCCAGAGGACTGGCTGAGGCCAATCTGAGGAAATAGAAATACTTTTTCTATATAAAAGAGTATGCACTACAACGACACTCATAAATAGTGTCAAAATAAATAAAGAAAATAGAGACTAAGCAGATTAACCCCTCTATTCTTACTCAGTCACAAAATCTACTGACAAAAATCGTGTCTCACTTGAGGCAGATCTCAAGTGAGACAGCTCACGCGAATAGAGGGGTAAAAGAATGTAGAAAGCAGTAAAAATGTTCGCTCCTTATGAAGGACATGCTTACTCGTCATTATACACACAAATGTAGCCTTCAGAAAAACTACGCGTTTTAACAATTATTAAAGAAAGTTTCTCTTTATTTGAAAGCGTAAAAGAAATATTAAATGTTCTTTTCACTTTAACAACTGTTTTCAGAAATGAAGTAATTCTTTCAGATAAATGAACATCGTATCACAAACAAAATTGTTCCTCGTTTTATAATTCAATGAGATTTCTTTTCATAGTATTAACTAACTAAATAATACTGAAAAACAAAAGACGTTTTCTGTTTGAAAGTAATGTTTTAATTGACTAAAATTAAAACATATTAACATATATTGAGGAAGAGTGTTTCATATTATTGAATATAGTAGATAAACGTAATGTAACTCAATAATCTTAAGATAAAATATATATTATGCGTATGTTATATTTATAACTTTCAGCATAGAGTAAAGAAATAAGAGTCACATTCTCGAACAACAAACTGTTTGCATGATGGCGCTGCTAATAGCGCCTATTACTAAATAGCTCTCATTTTCATATCGCAGCGCCAATCTGGCTACCACCCCCGACCGATCTCTTATATGTCGAAAATTTGTGATATTTCAGATTGTGACTCTTATATCTTTACTCTATGCTTTCAGTTATACGAAATAATGAATCACATAGAACAGAGTTGTAGTAGTGATAGTTCGCAAAATTCCCCACGGAACCAAACAATAATTCAATTAATGTCAAATAACACATGGTACATTTTTTAAAATACCTGCTCTTTAAATGCAGCAACACAAAAGAATCTCGTAGAGTAGTATTGTAAAGATAATTACCCTTGCCTTAATAACAGAAAAAATTATTTGGATTGCAATTGGATTTAATCATATTGTTAAGAGAACTTTTGACTATTCTCTCTTAGTGATTCAATTCGCAAATAGTGGCATGTAATTTTTTTTATTTTTACATGTTTATTACACATAATTTTTACATGTTTGTTACACTTAATTTAAATATTTTTCAATATAATTTCCAGTTTAAAATTGTTTTTAGCTAACCATCTCCGTAGTTTCATACCACTAAAGTGAATTAAGAATACAGAAGTGTGGATCATGTAAACGAAATGTCAAAATATTGCCGGCGACATGGAACTGGTATATTTCATTCTGTTTTCGACATACATAGCTATAAAAAAATTATAATATATACTATAAATATACTATAAAAAACTGACTTAAATATAGTTACAACAAAAAATTTGATTTCACTAAATATCACGTCATATGAATAATAATTATTGAAAACGTATTCTTGGGTTGACCGACTAAAAATACTTTCAATATGTCCTAAATCAACAAACCATTCCGAGCGTCAAAGTCTTAATGGGAGTATGGCAAATCTCATACATAAGACTCCGACTATTCAGCTTAAAGTTAACCATTCTACATAATTAAAAAATGTTGTTTATGATATATTTTTCCCTGGCTTATCCTATAAATACTAGAAATAATTTCGCTCATCCAGTGACTCTCTAAATATTTAAAATGTAACAACATTGTATAAACAATAAACACAAAAAATAAACAACAAATCCCTAAAATCCCATAAATTATCATTTCGAAGGGTCAATTTACATATAAAATATAGTTTTGAACACAAATTCTTTTGAAATGATTATGACTCATAAATTTTGCAGTGCTATGTGTCATCAGCAGCGGAGATTTAGTTAATTCCATACTGATTTTAGGCTTTTTATTAAATTTTTGTTTGTAAAATCATTAGCATGAAATGTTAATAAAGTAAACATAACAATTTTTGATGTTTCCAAATTTTTTTTCTGCAAATCGCTTCGACGTTATTAAACTGTTCAATTTGAGTTATCAATGAATTTATCAGTGCCGTGTGGGCAGGCGCCTATACTTAATTATTTCAATATTTATGAAATATAAAAAAAAGCAATCAAATTAAAGAGCGCTTAAACAACAGCAAAAGTATGAAGGGGCTCGGAGGTATAAGTCTTAAAAGAGTTGAAATTAGATTTATAATCAACACTTTTTCGATACGATTTAATTTATTAACTGCCAAATTACTTTGAAATTCCTGAATTGTTTACTTTTACCTCTATACGAAATTTTACTTTCGATAATCTTTATAAATGCGATAGAAAAAGAGTGGGCAATGCAAGAGAGCACATTGTGATTGCCATAGATAACATAGGCCAGTTGATAAATAATACAGTAGGCCCCGAAACGTTCAGACTAAGGATTCCAGACAAGAATGAAGTGTTGCTGTAGACAGCTGAAATGTATCTCAAGTAGGGTTAAAGCGATTACATTGTGCGGAAGTTGTATAATTTGTGCTCGTATTATATATTTCGAAGCAAACATTTCAGGCACGGTTTCCCAATTTTAATGTACGAGGGTGGATTGATATTGAAGCTACCTAGCGCTAGATGGCAGCACAAACACAAAAACTTTTTTTTTAGAAATTGCGATCTGTCAAACGTCAGCTGTTAAAATTTCACCCAAATTCATCGATTAGTTTATTTGTTGTAGTCGTTTGAAGTAAGCAACTTTTGTGTTTCTTGAAAAATGGAAAAAAGCGAATTTCGTGCAGTGATTAAACACTATTATTTGAAAGGGAAAACGGCGAAAGAGACAAAAGAAAAGCTCGATAAACATTACGGTGAGTCTGCTCCGTCAGATTACATGGTAAAATATTGGATTGCTAAATTTAAACGCGGCCGAGCAAGCACAGCAACAATACCATCAACAGGAAGGCCAAATGAGGTGGTTACTGAAGAAAATATCAAGAAAATCCTCGATATCGTTATGAATGATCGCCGAGTCAAGCTGCGTGAGATTGTTGAAATAGTAAACATATCATATGAACGTGTGTTCAACATTTTGCATGAACATTTGCATATGAAAAAGCTATCGGCAAGATGGGTGCCGCGTTTGCTCAGTGTCGAACAAAAATGAGTTCGACAGACCACTTCACAGCGGTGTTTGGACATGATAAAGCATAATCCTGTTGATTTTTGGCGTCGATTAATAACTGTTGATGAAACGTGGGTCCACCACTACACACCTGAAACCAAAAATCAATCGAAACAATGGGTGGAAGCTGGTGGAAGTGCTCCGAAGAAGGCGAAGGCAGTGAAATCGGCTGGCAATGTTATGGCCACTGTATTTTGGGATGCACACGGAATATTGCTCATCGATTATCTTGAAAAAAGATCCACAATCACAGGAAAGTACTATCGTGCATTATTGGATCAATTGATTGATGCAATCAAGGAAAAACGACCGCATTCAAAGAAGAAAAAATGCTCTTTCTTCAGGACAACGCACCGGTTCACACAGCATTAGATACGATGCTAAAATTACGTGAAATACACTTCGAATTGGTTAATCATCCACCTTATAGTCCAGATTTAGCTCCTAATGACTTTTTCCTGGTTCCAAACTTGAAAAAATGGCTCGCAGGAAAAAGATTCATCTCAAACGAAGAAGTGATTACCGAAACTAACGCGTATTTTGAGGGGTTCCCGAAATCGTATAAAAAGTTGGAATATCGTCTTACTAAGTGTGTCGAAGTAAAAGGAGACTATGTTGAGAAATAAATGGTTTTTGAAAAAAAACCGTTTTTTTCCTACTTAGGTAGCTTCAATATCAATCCGCCCTCGGATATACAAAAAATAAAATAATAAAATATTATATATATTTTAAATTTTGGTATTGACTAAAGAGAAATTGACACTCCAAAAAAAAAATAAAAATTTTATATATATACATATATATATATATATATATATATATATATATATATATATATATATATATATATATATATATATATATATATATATATAGTGCTAATTCTATTATATGTATATATATATATATATATATATATATATATATATATATATATATATATATATATATATATATATATATATATATATTATTACTATAATTAATTATTATAACTAATTTTAAATAAGAGTACTAGCTGTCAGGGCTTTCGACTCTGATTTACTTATATATACATACATCCATACAAACGCATGCATACAACATGCAACCCACACGCATACACGCATATGCATATATATACATATATGTACATAATTTTTATATATATTTTATTAGATTAGCTGATTTAAAATAATGTTCTATTGCTGATATATTGCTATAATTAATTTCTTTTAGTAAATTTGTAGGTGTTTTGTCTCCAAAAATGTCATTTCTAATTTTGTTGAATATTGGGCATTCATTTAGAATGTGCTCTATAGTGGCTGGTCAATTGCAAACTAGGCATCCTGTTGAGGTGCTACCATTTAGTAGGTGTTGGTGAGAGAATATCGTATGACCAACTCGTAGTCGCACAAACAGTTTAGTTTGCTGGCGTGAGCAAAAAGCTGGGTATGATGCTTTACATCCTCCGGTATTAAAATTTGTATATATATATATATATATATATATATATATATATATATATATATATATATATATATATATATATATATATATATATATATATATATATATATATATATATATATGAAGTCACGATTTCGAGTAGCTAGAAAGTAGCGAGTTCTAACTAATCTGCCACCGCCCTCCTATTGTTAGCGATAAACCTTGTATTAATAATTCTAAAAAAAAATTAACCTATCTTAATTATGTGGGACTATGCGACTTATTCTTATTCTGTCCCGTTCCACACAATTCCTCTTCGTATCGAACATTGTCGAAAGTGCTAATTCTATTATTTGAACAGTGAATGTTTTTGACTTTTTAATGAAAAGATAAGCACAGGAAATTTGGGTTGATATATTTTTACTGAATTCCAATGAGTGTAGTAATTGCAATTATACAAGACGCCAGTCAGAGAGAAAGCAGGTGGGGATATCTACAGAATGATATATGTATCTACCAAAGTGTAATAAGTCAGTAAATATCCGCGAGCACAGAGGGTTGGGCAGACAACATTAACATACAAATACGAATATGTTCGCGCATACTCAAAGACTTCCAAATCGCTTCATTTATAGCAATACAATTACCGTGACTGCATTGGAATTATATATCTTAGCGGATATACAAGTATTACATTCTACGTTCCTGCGACTTCCTTGCAACTCGATAAAGTGAAATATTGTATTTGTTATCTTACCTTTGACTATTGCTTCATTGTGTTCAGTTCTAAAGAAAAAGACATATTTTGGAGCAGAAAAGTATGCCAGGGGTTTAGCTATTGCAAGCACTGTAATCCTTTTATGGTCACTGAAATGGGAAAGAGTGAGAAATGGCCCAGAAGTTTGCGCATAATTTTGGTGGTAAAAATGGAGGGGCAATTTGAATGAAGGTATCAATTCGAGAGTCGTTTTAAAACAGTTCAGACCAGAGAGGAATCATTTTTTTATTTGAGCTCCCAGAAGAAAAATCATGTAACTCGACTGAAATTATTCTTGTCTTGTTTACATGAAATCATTTTCCAGTGTCGAATATTATATTGTTTCCCACTGCTAACTTCGCTGCAGCAAACCGTTATGAGACATACACTGAAAGGTCTGTTTTTATTTTTAATATTGTGAGTAGTGCATTGTATTCTCTTGAATACTATCTACTGTACTCGTACATGTCATTTGTAATATGAGCAAAGTCCAAAGTCCGAAAGAAATTAAATTTCCTTCAAGCCAAAAAAAAAGTTTCCCCTATGTAACTGAATGTGGTTAGCAACAGCGACAGCGACAGCGACAGCAACAGCTCAGATAATAACTTGATCAATAAATACTGATTGATTTTCTGGTTGAACGTCTATGCGCGTGTGTGTGTGGGTTATGCGTATGCATACTGCTTTGTGTTCTTTTTGTATGTTGGTTTTCAACGCCCCCTATTTCATGCAGACATTGTATTATTTACTTTACTTTGCTTGTGTTTCACCCTGAGTGATGTAATTAAAACCATATCGACTAAAAAAACAAAAAAAAGACACGAAAAGGTTGTGTAACTGTGGCAGTAAATGATACGACTATTCAAATATGAGACTAAATATTTGATTAATATATTGTAATTTGTTCCTGATGAAACGCGCAACGATTAACTCGCTAGAAAGTATTTCCTGGTATTGGTAGGTATCGAGGCAGTTCATCATGAAACTGACAATTTTTGGAAACCGTGCTATATAATCGAATGATGTACCATGAGCTGGAGTTTCCTCTTCAAACAGTAACTGAAATGAAGTAGCAAAAGATTCATTCGTTTGCACCCTACTGCTTTCTTAATGGGCTCTTATGGCTACATAATATATATATTTAATTACATACATTACAGTAAGTCATAAATTCAGTGGCGTATGTACTAAATTCAAATCTTAAACGTGTACATAACTGTACATCATCATTCCCAAAGCTCGATTATTTGGACATGAATTGGTTTCAGAATAATATTGAGCTTCATTTCTTAAAAATAGTGACTCGCCAGTTTTCAAAAATTATGATTCCTAAAAATGGGAACTTCATTAACTTTGCCAATTCTCAGAGGGAGTACCCCTAGTGGGCAGTGCGAATGACTAAGAGATTTGCTTTTGGGTTTGTTTTATTTTGAACTTTGTACATCTTCACACCGCGTAACTAGACCCAACTGGTAACCACATTCCTTCAGCTGGTATTGTTGCCATTACTTGTTTGGTGTACAACTAATTCTGAAGTTTGTTTCTAATATTGCTGTTTGTCTTATCTTTGGTATTATTATCATAAAAAAATAACGAAATATATTGTTTAAAGCTGATTATTGCCATGTGATAACTCAAGAGACAATTGGGGAAGTACTTGAATCGAATTTTTTTTAAATTTGTTGCAATCAAAGCATTCAAAGTCTGGTTAAGAAATTTTGGAGAAGATACAATAAAAAAATAATTATATAGCAAAATATCCTAAATAAATAAAAGCCTGTAAGAAATACTTAAGTCCGGTCAGACCGATTCGAGATACCCTTTACAAATAACAGCAAATTTCTTCTTACAAATCGGCTTCTTCGGCTTTTTCTAATGCGGAGAAATGTTTGTATAAGGTTAACAATTCGCTATTATGATTATTGTTGAGTCACGTACTCTCAATCACTGTAATTTCTACAACCAGAATTACCTCAGACATGATAACCACATGGAACTTCCGCACGTTCCAAAGAAGACGTGGTGAAGCAGGTCGCAGCCTTCCAGTGGAAGGGGAACATTAGTGTTCCTGACTGTTATGGATCACTTGAAGATTTTTCTCATAAACTCGTTGTATATACGATCTATATACCTATAAATCTTTGTATGATAATTCCCGCCAAAATTTAAGTCGTGGATAAATAAATTAATTCATTAGATAATATTATTATGAAATCTCCTCGATCTTTCTTGATAAACTCGATCTTTCTTAACTAACATACAAAACTGAAGGAGATGAAAAGGTTCGTTATCCGAATAGGATTGCAATGACTTGCGAAAGGATTGAAAAATGTCATTATCAAAATATGGTTGCAATGGTGGTGAGAATTTGTGTGTGTCCGCTTGATTGTCTTCGGCTTAAATATTGGTCAATCAATTTGAACGCTTTTTAAAACACGACTAACTTTCATCGTCTTTCCACAATTTTTCCAGTTTAAATAGTGAATAACAGTTTTCTAACCATACAGAGGCGCCCACTAACAAGGAACTCTGTGACTATACGTGCAGAATATCCTGCTCACAGCTCGGTTGCGTGTATTTCTCGTACTATTTTGATAAAATTTGTCTTTTCTGATGCGTAAAGCTTTGATGATTTGGCTATTTTGGTCTGTATGAAAACCTTTTTAATTCATGCTCGAAGCTGAAGACACCAATATACTATGGATACTTTGCAAGGTCGGCACTCTTTTGTCTAGAAATATTACGGCAAGTACGTGGAAATTGTTTGCAACTGAATTTCTTTGCTCACTAAGTAAATGCATCAAACTATGAAAATAAACAGAAAGTGAGCGGAGCCAATGACGTTGCTTGCCTACATAGATTAATGACCGAGTTTTAGCCAAGTACTCCCATTTCCATTAACTTCTTTGAGATTTGATGTACATAGCAACTGGTTTTACCCATTTTTCATTTTGTAGTGTATATACAAATTGGATATGGGCAACTGTTTGATGCGCTCCAAAGGAGGCATGGTGGAAATGTCAAATAAATATGGAACTAAAATGTGTAAGAGGATGTGCTCAATATCTACCTGCGCTGCCCAGTATTTGAAGCGCATTTGAAAATATCCGGTATTAGATAGATTTATTTAAGGGTGTTATACACTGCGACCTGAAAGATCTATTGTGATGCTCCTATTTATTTGAAAGATAGTCTCATCTACTGATCTTATGTCAGGTTAATTTTCTACAGGAATTCATGTATTTTGGAGGAATCAAGATGAGGGATCTTGCTAATATCTAAGATATATTTTCCAAAATACCTGAGTCTATTGTGTGCCAATGGCGCGCAGTCTGTGATCAGGTGTAGTGAGGTTTCGTCACTTTCCCCACAGAATCGACAGATGGTATCTGAAGATATACCCAACTTGTTCATATGGTAGTTGAGTCTACAATGTCCGCTTAAAATGCCTGTGATGATTCTTAACTTACTCCGAGGCATACTTATTAACTCCTTAGCTTTTTTAGGATTAAAATCTCCCAGAAGAGCTTTGGACTGTCTTAATCCCGGAAGAGTTTTCCAGCTTTGACTTCTTTAAGATCAGGTGCTAAGAGCTGAGCATTTGTATTTGGATGAAAGTTTTTATGTGGTTGACGTGTTCGCAAGTGTGGGCTTATAATTTTTATACCCTTTACCTTTAAAAAAGGTAAATAGGGTATACTAATTTATTTAGGCTATTCTTACTAAGTTAAACACATAACAGTGACAGTACTAAGTAGTCACATATTTCCGATATTGATTCTTTCCTTAGTGTTCTACCACATGTTCATCATCAAGTTATGTGTTCGGATGTGGAAAGGCTGCTTAACAGAAATCAAATGTTTACTTCTATGTAGCCAATAGTGTTACAATGTCTGTCGTTTTCTGGCTGGACTTAGCTGTGTAGCTTTTTATGCGTGTGGTTAAGCTTTTCAACTATTAATTTAGTTCTTATAATCGTAGCAAACGTACATAAATCTTTCTACCATATTCTTTCCCTCCATGATATTTTCTAAACAAATCACAAATCTTCTCATTATTACTACACCATTAAAAACAGATTAAAACAAATTTGACTTGAGAGAAGCAACGATTCTAGATCTAGAATACGATTATATGATTTAAGTCTCTCGAGGGCATTTACCTTGGTTCATTTGTTTCTTAGCTACGCGCGCCACGTTATTAGTCACCATCATTAGCCGCTTCCCAAGTGACTACTACTCCACTGCTACATATTTCTTATTTGGTTCAGACATGCTTCACTACTAACATAAAGATTTTATTAAAATTATTATAATAGAAACAGAATTGAACAAAAATCGCAGACACAAAGAAAAAGATATAAGTATAGAGACAAACAAAAAGATTCCTTTACGAAATTTTTGTTTTTTTTTCTCATAAATTTGTTTATCTCACCGCTATGAGAGTTTCAACTTTAATAAATTTAAGTTAAAAGTCAATAAAGACGGAGTTATTTATATCCCAATCTGTACTCTTATTTGATTCCAGATCTTTCTAAATGAGCACAATTACTTCATCGACATGTAGGTCACTTATCAATCAGCCATAACAAAGTTTTGCGTCATGTTCACCACTCCAGTGTTTATATAGATATAGAAATGGAACAAAAAAAAATTAGATAAAATATAAAAGTTTGAAAAAGTAACAGTTATTCAAATTATGTGCACTTCACACACTCACATTACCAGAACGTAATAAAAACAATATAAAAAAGGCGTAAAAATGAAAATGAAACTACCAAAAATGAGGACAACCCCAAATGACCCCAATCCAGAATAGACATTAGTTGTGTCAATTATACTCTACTAATTTTTTAAACGTCCATTCGGATAATTTCTGCTATAATTCGATTAGTAAATGTTTGTTATATGTTTAACCTTAATGACCATTTTTAATTATGCTGATATATTATTACAAATTAGAATTCCTATACTTTGGAACAAAAGAAATACCCCGAAGACTCGTTACTTCTGGGATTAGGACAGTCCAAAGCTCTTCTGGGAGATTTTAATCATAAAAAAGCTAAGGAGTTAATAAATATGCCTCGGAGTAAATTAAGAATCATCACAGGCATTTTAAGCGGACACTGTAGACTCAACTACCATATGAACAAGTTGGGTATATCTTCAGATGCCATCTGTCGATTCTGTAAAGAAAGTGACGAAACCTCACTGCACCTGATCACAGACTGCGGACCATTAGCACACAATAGACTCAGGTGTTTTGGAGAATATATCTTAGATATGAGCAAGATCCCTCAACTTCATTCCTCCAAAATATATGAATTCCTGTCGAACATTAACCTGACATAAGATTTATAGATGAGACTATCCTCAAATAAATAGGGGCATCACAATAGATATTTCAGGTCGCAGTGTATAACACCCTTAAATATATCTATCTATCTATCTATCTATCTATATTTCTAATAAACAGTTCTCATTAGAATTGTGAAAAGTGTTTTTGTTTTTCATCTATTAATATCGTTTTTCGATATCTGAATCATCGAGAGATCAACATACGTATTTTTTTTACTTTTTTCGGAAATAAAAATAAAGAAACAATTAATTTGCTGTTGAATTAATAGGGAATAATTTTTATATGCATTTTCAATAAAGAGAGAAAACTTGTGGCTGGCGTCACACATTGGGATGGCGCCTCTTCTCTTCAATTACTCGAACATATTAACCTGACGCATAGATTGTAGCGTCACTTTTCCACTCTACGCACTTTGCTTTTTTTAATTGCTTTTGTTTGTTTGTGTTTACCTTTTTTACTTTTTGTTTAGCCAAGCGCCGCTTGAGTGATTTACATAATTTTACTATAAAATATTATTAAGCGTTAATTAACATAAAATTTAAGTCAAACGCAAATTTTCGTTGTATTCTCATATCTTGCTCGTAGCTAGCGGGCCCCTGCGTAAGGAAGCTACTAATTATAGAGCCAATGGCATTATTAAGAGTTCAGAATTGTGGGTGGGAACAGGGCAAAATTTATGAATTTTATGTGTAAATTAAATACAATACACTATACCCCCCAAACACTATTGTCACACTATACCAACTCAGGTACAATTTTCGCAGCCGGAAAGGTTAAAATCCGCTTTTATGAGGAAGCAATGGTATGAATTTAGAAGCAAAATATGTATGTGGCTTGTAAACAGTTCTTTAAATAGTTGGTTGTGTGTGTATTCTAGAGTCAGATCAATGATCTGCAATTCTACAAACTACTTTTTTATTCAATATGATTAGAACACTATACCTATACAACTACTATGAAAAATAACGGATCCGATGCGGCAATCTTATCAGAAGAAGTTAACTTACAAATAATTTGCATAAATTCACATCAATTTATACAAATTTTTAACATCCTCGTGGGTAATAAATAATAATATATAAGCCAGGAGACATATACATTAATATCTGTTCAGATAATAGAATTATCCTGGTAGTACTTTACATTTCACATAATAGTTCGTAGCTAGTCAAAATATTTAAAGATATAAATGAACAAAAGTGAGTTCGCAGTTTCCACGACACTTTGAAAATTACAGGACATGTCATTGCGAACGGATTAATTAACGAAATCTCGTAAATATCATTCAATGGCTGGAACTTGGATGCCAATGTTAGTAGTACATACCTATTATACTGCATTAAATAAGGCCACGCCGCTGCGACGTGACTATCGCTAATAAACGAGCAAATATGTTTGCTAGACTAAGACTATTATAAACAGAAGGCTAGACTAAAACCATTATAAACAAGGCAAAATATGCTGACGTTTATTATCAAGGACCACTCATTTTGACTGAGTCATAAGCACCATATTTTTAGTATATTTTCACGATAGATCTTTGTATTAAAATTGTTCGTTTCGCAAGACACAGAGTTCACAGTTCCCGAGAGGTATTCCCACAACCATAAAATGGAAAACATACATCGGTTTACTCCAGCGCTACTTTACGAAGTAAGAGCCATAATGTTAAATTATAATTTTCGAAAGCACGATTCCCCAACTTCAGAAAACTATAAGCTAAATTAAAGATTACATTCCGATATGAATTGAATTGTTTTAAAATTAAGTTCATTGTTCCATTGAAAGTGCCTTAGTCACGTTAATATCAGGGTAAAAAACATAGTCTTAAATCTCAGAACAGAAGCAGATTTCATTACAAAATTTTTTAATATTTTTTTCAATTCTTTTATTTATTAAAACTAAAAGCAATTTTGCTAACAAAAATCGTACTTCTGTTCTTCTTTTAAATTTCGAATCAAATTTGCTTTTGATAGAACCTAAAAAGCCATTTGATATTTTGATGTAATTGTCTGTTTCTATACTAATTTTATATGTTGAATTAAAATTTGGTTAATGATTATTTAATCTCTACGGGCCCTTCGAGAGTTTAACTCCTTTCTTCCAGTAAACGAAGCTCGCAGACTACCAACCCAGGCTTGGGCAGTGAATGACCGAACGAACTATCTGATATATTTCACTGAACTGAAATAACTGAGCTAGTTCAGATATGTTCAGCGAAATAGCTCACTTGTCCACTTGCCCACTTGCTCACATGCTCATTTGGTTCAACCAAAGAGCATACATATATAGAGCTCACATGACGAACAAAGTTATTGTTGCAAAAATTTAGTTCGAGAGATTTTCTAGTAAACCCCTCGAACAAAAATACACGCATTGCATATCGCTTCCCCTTGCCGCTCACCGATTTTTGTGAAATCGCCTTCACTTCCATTTCACAAAATTTTGAGTGATTCAATCTCAATGTTTCTATCAAAAATTCAACGATTCTTCTTTGGTTTCTATACTCTTTGGTTCCACCGTTTATTCCACTCATATGAGGTGATATACGAGTACATACAAACAAACATTATGATGACCGTGCATTTTCAGGTGGTAAATTTTAGATGATAGGAGAACTTTGTGGAATTCTGAAAAGGTTTCTAGTCTTCTATTTCACATCTAAAAATTGTACTAATTATTGCTGATATTCTTTAATTTTATATTATTTTATTAGTTCGCACTCACCACGATACCTTCTTATCGGACGAAAAGTTATGCAAAACTTAAACAACAAAGTTTTCAGCATTCTAAACGTAACTGAATTAACTGAACAGTATGCACGGATGGTCGAGGTTTGTGATTGCATCTGCTTACTTTCCTTACGATGCTTTGGAGGCGCCACCACCTGGGAAGGTCGCTACTCTCGTAGGGTTCTGTGAGCGGCGCAGTCTTGGTCTGGTTCTTTGCTGCGATGCTAATGCCCAGCATACGATCTGGGGCAGCAGCAAGTGCATTGAGCGAGGCTCTCAACTTTTCGAGTATGTATATTGCCTCCTCCAGCCTGAACATCCACAATGTAGGCAGGTAGCCTACTTTTGTGACTACGAGAAGGCAGGAGGTAATTGACGTCACCCTGTCAAATCCAAGACTGGGGTGGTCGATCAACAACAGATACATTGAGTTTCAGTGTGGCGAGCGGGCGCAGATGCCATTGCCCACCAGAAACCCAAGAAAAACAGACTGGCCGAAGTTCAGGGAGGCACTGCGTAGCAATCACGTGACGCCACTGAGACTTCGCAAGGAGCAGAACATTGAGGCGGCTGTTGAACATCTCAACACCGCTCTAACAAACAGCTTCGAGCTAGCCTGCCCAACTAGACCTCCTCTTAGCCGGACTCCTGTTCCATGGTGGAACCGAGAGCTTCAGGTGCTGAGGCGTGAGTCTAGAAAACTCCTCAACCGGGCCCTCAAGACGAATCTTGACGAGGACTGGGAACGATAGTGACGTGTTCAGAGGGACTACAAGAAGCTAATTCGGGACTCGAAAAGGACTTCTTTAGAGACTTCTGCAGTGATATCGAATCCCTGAGTGACACGGCAAAACTGGTGAAAGTCCTGAAAAAGGACCAAACCTCTAAGCTGGAGTCGCTCAGGAAACCTGATGGCTCCATACACCTCCTGAGGCAAAGTGAGACACTCAGCTTGCTGTTGGAGTCACACTTTCCAGGAAATCAGGTAAGCATAGCCCGTCAACAACCACCTTTGGTCGGAAATGTTGTCAGGGCAGCTGCGCCCTCTCGACATGATTGGTATGTCGCCAGAACTGTGGCGAATGAGGCTGCTATTGGATTTGCTATCAAATCCTTTGACAGCTTCAAGTCGCCCGGACTGGATGGCATATATCCGATTGTGCTGAAGGAAGGCATTGAGTTAATGATGGCAGCACTGAAGAAGATCTTCACTGCATGTCTCGCACTGGCCTATGTACCACGCTCTTGGAGGATGGTGAGGGTTGCCTTCATTCCTAAGGTAGGAAGAGACGACTACACCAATCCCAAGAGCTTCAGACCTATTAGTATGACCTCGTTAATGCTAAAAAGTTTAGAACGGCTGGTGGAGCTTCGCATGCGTAGGGGATCTCTGAAGACGCATCCACTCTCTCCATTTCAGCATGCCTATCAAAGCGGAAAATCCTGCGAGACGGCTCTGCAAAACCTTGTTGGAAGGATAGAGCGAGCCATCGACAGCAAAGAATACGCAATAGGCATCTTTGTGGACATAGAGGGTGCGTTTGACAATGTTACTTTCGACAGCATGTGCGGCTCTGCTAGGCGGCATGGCGTAGACCGGGTCCTAGTGAGCTGGATACGTTCAATGCTGGCCCAGAGAATCATAACGGTGCGGGCGGAGGAAGATTTGCTGGTGTCGTCTGGGGTTAATAGAGGCTGTCCCCAAGGTGGGGTACTGTCTCCATTGCTCTGGTGCATGGTAATCGATCCCCTGCTTAACGCCATTAATGACTCGGGGGTATACGCTCAGGCATATGCGGATGATGTTGGCTGTCTTGTGACAGGTCCATCCCTTATGATTGTCTGCAGAAGGGTGCAGAGAACTCTGGATATGATTGACACTTGGTGCAGTGCGAATGGGCTATCGGTTAATCCTGCCAAGACTGGTATTGTCCTCTTTACCAGAAGGAGAAAGCTTGATGGACTTATTCTGCCTACACTAAAAGGAGTCACTATCCAGCTATCCAAGGAAATCAAATATCTTGGAGTCATCCTTGATAACAAACTTCTTTGGAAAACACATGTCGAACTGAAGACATCCAAAGCACTGTCAGTTTTCTGGCAGTGTAAGGGTATATTTGGTAAGGCATGGGGTCTTTCCCCTAGTAAGGTCCTATGGATCTATACAGCTATGGTAAGACCTATTATCACCTATGCATCGATGGTTTGGATGAGCAGACTCTCTCTTGTAGGGGTCAAACTCTATCAAAACTACAACGTGCTGTGGCCATATGTTGTACCGGAGCATTTCCGACTACTCCAGGCCCGGCACTTGATGCTTTGGTGAATCTCCCGCCACTAGATGTCTTCATCCGCGGAGAGGCCGTTAAGGCCATCTGCAGAGTGAAACATAGTGGCCACTGGTATGGGGTGTGCTCGATGTTGGACGACGGCGCAGGCACTGACATCGATTCTGCAATCCTGTCTATGGCCCCGGACTCCATGTCGTCAACCGTCATACTAGAAAAGCGGTACAATGTGTTGCTGCCAGAGGCTCGTTCATGGTTAGATCCCGAGAACGAGTCCGGTAAACACTACTGCCGAATTTTCACTGATGGCTCCAAGACTGAAGACGGTTCAGGTTCTGGTGTCTTCGTGGAATCTTGTGGGACCCGTCGGTTCTTTGCCCTTGGTCTGCATGCGTCTGTGTTTCAGGCGGAGGTGTATGCGATACTTGAGGCGATGGACTTTGGACAGGTGGAAGGGCAAATCTATTTGTGTCTGCAGTGACAGCCAAGCTGCGCTCATGGCCTTGGATAGTCCGACCACCACTTCCACGATAGTCAGGTCCTGCAAATCCATGCTAAATGATGTTGGAAAACATAATAGTCTGACGCTGACTTGGGTACCGGGACACGCTGGCATTGCGGGTAACGAGACCTCTGACTCTTTGGCCAGGATGGGCTCCGAGGCTGTTTTTATTGGCCCTGAGCCTGTTCTGCCACTCCCTTCCGCTGCCATCAAAGCCACTGCAAACAAGTGGGTTGTTTCGACCCACAAGCGAGCATGGCGGGCTGAGAGAGGCTGCGGATGGACGAAAATTATGCTACCTGCTATCTCTGACCGATGGTCACGGTTCCTTCTATCTTTAGGTAGGAGGGACTGCAGGCTGTTGGTTGGCGTGATGACAGGGCACTTTCTATGGGCTAGGCACATGGAAAGGATTGGCATATCAGACAGTGCGCTGTGCCCAGCCTGTGGAGAGGAAGACGAGACGGCGGACCATTTTCTTTGCGTCTGCCCTGCCTTTGCTCGAATCAGGTTCGGGATTTTTGGCACTGATGTGCTGAGAAGTAACCAACTTGGCTCCTTGGCACCACAGGATCTACTTCTACTTCTTCGGAGGTCGAGTAGATTTAAAACAGAGTAAAAGGGAACCTTAAGTGCAGTACAATGGACTCTGTCTGAGTGCTGCGCTTACTAGATTGTTCCGACAAAAAAAAAAAAAAAAAAAAAAAAAAAAACTGAACAAATGAACGATGTGACCAACATACATAGTTCAATATGCTCAGTGAACGGGAATGAGCGGTTTATGCCAACTGAACGAGCAACTCCAACTCTATGCTTGGTATAGGTCAATAATATTTGAAGACTCATTCAGTTTTTGATAAGTGTAGATGACTTTTCTAATTGCCATTGTATTATTCGCTATAAATTGTGCGTATTAGTTCTTAGAACACAACTTTATCATTGTCTGTTGTATTCGTATAAGAATAAATCAAACCATCAAAAATGTTTGTTGAGTAAGTTCAGTTTACCTGGAAACAAGTGAATTATTCTGAAACTTTTTGGAGTTTTATGTACCCGTACACTCCACCCAAAATTTCATGTTTACACCGAAAATATATAGTATTAACTTTTCACAGTTTTTGGTTCAATCCACGGATGAATATTCTGAAATTAATTTAAAGAACTTTCCAATCACACATAATGCGGATTTTACAATTGAATACCTTGTGAACAGTGGTCGGTAATTAAACACTAGAATAGCACCTTTAATGATCACGGAAATCGATACTCATGACAAAACTTGGCTAGAATTTAAATTACCAGTGATAAATAGAAATTCATAGTGAAGTAAACTTATCGCTGAAATAAATATATGATCCTTGGTTAGAGAGGAAAATCCAATAATGGCAAATAAAACAATATTAGATAAGGTTTTCTTCAAATTATGATCGTTTATTCCTTTTGATGGTTTTAAATCTTTTCTTTTATAAAAATCGATCAAGAAACTGTATAAGAATAAATGAAAAATTATTATAAATGTTTTATTTACAAAAATGTATTATTGGTAAAAACGATATAAGTTTATGATTGCAGCGTAATGAAAATTTTCTAATATATGTGAGATTTATATGTAAAAACAGGGACAGGCTAACACTTCCGCCGCACTCCCGATCTATACATACATATGTCAGACGTAAGGTTCATAGAAAAATTATCATTCATATGCGACTTGATGGTGTGTCGAAATCTGTGAGCAATATTTAAACAGTCCTGGCTTTATTCAAGTGCAAATCAACAACCACAAACATATTACAAACTGTAGTAATCAGTCCTACAGTTTGGAGACAGTTTACCCCCAACATTCATATGTGTTTATTTTTGTTTTTTTTTAATAGTTTGAAGGACGCCAAGTATCCGGAGCACGCCGTTCGAGACTGAGCTGGGTCCCCAGCCAGGTTGAGCATCGACACGAGTCGCATGACATCTTGCTCCAACCCAGAGGTTTTTTATAGAGGTTATCTCCTCCGCACCATGTATCCGGGGAGGTGTTTATTGACTCCTCAGTATAGATCCGTAGTATTCTGTTATAAATAGCAGGGTTCCCTCGAGCAGGATGTGACTCTTCGCCACGCACTATCGATCTAGATGGGATAGAGGCCAATGTTCCTAGAACCATAATCGCATATTCCCATCCTGCGAAACTTACGCTTCAACCCCTAAGAATTCTTTACATAATAAATCCTTGGTCCTTTTCTTGACTATTTCATATATCATTAAAAAATTGAAAAGAGTACCACAAGGGTTCCGTTCTTCAAAGTGTTCAATTAGCTACTATGAAAAGTGTTGATCCGTTCACAATTGGAATGAGACCTATAAATAAATAAATAATTTTTGTACACAACCGGGTCCATAAAACATTGGTTTTAAAATTACTTTCCGCTGTGTTCTTTGCATTTGAAAACCCAAAAAAACCACAAATATAACCAAAGATTCGATTATCAATTTCTTCTCCTTTCAGATGCGAAACCGTTCAGGCAATTAAACAATTTCCTAAATATTTCCCAGTATTTATTTAATAAGGAAAATATTAGTCATATAATATTTCCTGATGTAATACAATAAGTCAATGTTTCGGGTGTAAGCTCTTTGCTATTACTTTCTCAATACTGGCGCCTCCATTTTTACCATAGCTCATAAATATAGTATATTCGTTCTGTTGCTGAAATGTAGGTCGGATTGTGGAGCGGCATGCAAAAATTGATTGCGATTGTTATTATCAAATGATAAGAGAAGTGTGAAAACACGTTCGGAATTTTTTGGTATTTTTGCTGTCAATTTTATTACATTCATTTGTAAAAGTTTCAATATGAACTGAATTGCAAAATATTTGATAAGAAACGCAATTTATTGAGACAAATAATGTTATTGTCATTGCACTTTTACAATGTCTTTCAAAGTTCTCTATTCAATAAGATTTGCGAGTGCTTTCACATGCAGAATCTGCTTTTTTCTTATCGGATTTTTAATGCTTTAGTGGCGTTTAAGTTGCTTTTGAAATGCTAATTGTAATCATAATGAGACGCCTTAATGTAATTTAATGAAGAGTTTGTCGCCAACACAGACAAAAAAGACATTAATGAGAATACCAATGTTGCATGAGCCATTCTGCATTTAAATGTGAAATTTCTGAAATTTAGTTATAAATACTTTAGAAAGAATTCTGAAAAAAGGCTACACAAGTTTT
Source organism: Clusia tigrina (assembly GCA_920105625.2). Lineage (NCBI taxonomy): Eukaryota > Metazoa > Arthropoda > Insecta > Diptera > Clusiidae > Clusia > Clusia tigrina. The sequence goes on from OV050032.1 coordinate 174,680,419, forward strand.
TCGATCCTTTAATTGGCGCTGATGGCATTTACCTAGATTTTCTTAATTGTTTATTTGGAGCTATTCCTGCAAAAATAGGTTTACAAGCAACCCCTGTATTAGATTATACTATGGCTATTTGCTACTTCAGCCTTCAGAATTATTAAAATTTTGAACATATGCTTAACAAACTGCCTGCAATAGTAGAACTTCATTGCTGGTTCAGTGGTGATAGCGCTTGCAGAAAACTGTTTTCATTTTCGAAGAATTCATATAGAATCATAGGTGGCAGACTGAAGGTGCCGAAACGAAGTGTTGGTCACAACAATATCGCAAAGAGCTATGGATGAAGAAAGAGGAAATGAAGGATAGGATTTTTACTATAGATTGGTAATCCCATGTACCCAGAAGGCATCGCTTACAGTTTGCAGACTGAATTTGAACATATATGAGTCTAATTTATCCAAGTCAAAATTTAAAAAACTGGACAATTTATATATTTGTTTGCGGAAGAAGCCCTCAGCTGAATAAATGTGCTTAAGTTTATCTTTATTAAGGTTCGTTTATTTATTGGATGCAAAGCTACAAGGGATCATAATGTAACTTGTTCAAATACTCCCAGTAGTAACCCACTGATATAATCTCAGAACTCGGCTCAGTGTTGTGGATATCCTGAATGGTGCCGTGACGTGTTCCTTGCATGGCATATTAAGCTTTGTGCATAATCATAAGTGACACGGAGCCAAATCTAGCGTACAACCGAATCTGCTAAATATGGACATACCTTTACTGTTGATATCCATGACAAACAAGTTTATTCCTGACCTCAAATTTGTGCAAAACTCCCAACTATTATTGAATTTTGTACAGATAACCTCATTGGATTCGAGAAACCCATTGTGCATGGTTCGTATTTGGGTCTTCTACACACACTATATTTTGTTAAAATTCTCCTGGGTCCTTTCATTCCATACTCTGCCGATTTGTGTTTCATCACTGCTTCATAAGAAGTCTAGAAATCCATTCGTCTACTTTGTGTTTTTTTAATTTTTAGCACAATTGGCTCAAACTTTATTAACACGTTTTTAATGGTTGCGATTAATTAAATTCCAGCAAATTTTGATATAAAACGACGAGGCGGAAGACGACAACGATGGGAGTTTAACGGGTCTTAAATTAATTTTATAACTTCTAAACGCGTATCCTGCTGTTTTCGCTGCTTCTGCCTCCTTCCTTCACTTAATTAACGCCGGTAACAAAAACATACGAGCGTCGCTTAATATACATGTGAGTACATTAAGCTCGTCAACGTTTGCCTCATCAGTGTTGCGGGTGCCGCCGCCTCACACCATTGGACCGAAGTCTGTGCGACTGCAACACATCAATCTAACGAGGGAAGCTGCCAATGACTGTGTCTGTATTAGTGTCGGTGTCGTAAAAAATTACTTTCAATTAGCAAAAGACGAGCGCCTGTGAAGCTCAGGAAATAGCTGTCTAACAATATCGTAAGTGCTACCTCAGCACTGGCATTTGACTGGCTGCCTCTGCACTGGCTGGCTCTGCACTGGCTGGCTCTGCACTGGCTGCCATAACCGTGCGCAAGGATGCATATGTGTATACACATAGATGCTAGGAAACTGCCCTTTTTAGTGGCACGAGCCGTACAGATGACGCAGATAATTCCACTTCCTAGCTAGGCAAGTTGAGAATGACAATGACGTACACGATGAATTGCTGGTGTCGTCATTAATGTTGCAATAGCTGTGTCAGCCCTAGCACCGGCAACGGTACCATTTGCCTACACTTTGCCTGCCGTTTTGTTGCATGTCATTGCAGCAGGTGACTGAAATTTAGATGGATACATGTGTGAGTACACAATGTGATGCTTGAAAGATTCTCACTGGCGTTATTTATGTATGCCTACGCACTTTATATAGCTCGATTTAAATTTATACAATAACCTACAAACACATTATACATACTCGTATGCTTGCATAGTTTCCCAGCAGAAAATGTAAGCGTGGTCCTTAGGAAAAATGCTAAATTGTGACAAAAATTACTCAATATTTATTATAGCCAAAATGCAGTGCCGCTGTAGTCCTCAACTGGTCAACAAATACATAAGTTTTAAACTAGTGAATCAACCACTTGATTTTTTACTATTAAATATTTTGAAGACTGGTGATAATTTTCACTTCAGGGCAGTTGTGTGCACGTGTGTATTTATGCTGGTGCTTATAAGCACTGAAGGCAGTCGGAAGTATAGCCAGCCATCTTCCATACTTGAACACTGCTTGCCACGCTATTAGGGACATTGACGTGTATAACAAGAACAGCAACCCATTCAACCCAATTCCGCTCACTGAAATTGATGTGTAACTTTATCCGGATACTGTTGGCTGTGTATTTTGTTGTTGGCTCACACTGACTGATTCACGATGAATGGATGTTGACGACAACGGCGACAATAAGGACGATGCTGATGATTTTGCTGATGTTGATGATTGCTGGTATGATAATTAACGTACAACCCCACTGCTGTAATGCTCAAATTTATTTCTAGTAAACGTAGCATGCCGTTGCGACAGGCACTCGTGGCACATACTTTCATGTTAACCCAGTTGTTACATGTAGCAGAGATACGAGAGGTGTTAAGACCTTGCGAAAGAAACCCGTATTACTCTCGCTGCCAGTTTACTTGTTTTCAATTTTTAATTAATATTAATTATTTATTGGAAGTTCTCTCCCTTGCTGTCGTGTTGCCTCCTATTTGATGTGTGATGTCTGCTCTTCTTTGATATCGGTGTTAATTAATTTTATGCTCAATATCACCAGAGCAATTAACAGCGTAATGGTTTATGCAATTATTTATAAACCTTTTAAAATTTGTTTTGATATTTGTTATTAGTCAATAAATTACAAAATTATACTTAATATGCTTAAAATACTTAGTAAATGTTTTCCGTCTCTTTGCAGGTAAATTAAATTTCCGGCGTAAGTAAAATATTATAATTATTATTACAAACTGAACCTTACATTAAAAAAATTATAAGCCTAGTAAAGAAAGCTAAGGATGCTATGACCTTCAGCTTCTTCATATGTTGGATAACTAAAGTTTAGTTAGTACTTAATATTCAGGACTTAGAAGTAAATATTAGTATTTTGTTCTAAATTTTTGACGATCGTTACTTAATCTAAATGGTTGAATATACCTTTTATATATAATTTTGATATATATATTTCATAACATACGAGGGCGGATTGATATTGAAGCTACCTAGCGCTAGATGGCAGCACAAACACAAACACTTTTTTTTTAGAGATTGCGATCTGTCAAACATCAGCTGTTAAAATTTTACCCAAATTCATCGATTAGTTTATTTGTTGTATTCGTTTGAAGTAAGCAACTTTTGTGTTTCTTGAAAAATGGAAAAAAGCGAATCTCGTGCAGTGATTAAACACTATTATTTGAAAGGGAAAACGGCGAAAGAGACAAAAGAAAAGCTCGATAAACATTACGGTGGGTCTGCTCCGTCAGATTACATGGTAAAATATTAGATTGCTGAAAGGCGGCCGAACAAGCACTGCAACAATACCATCAACAGGAAGGCCAAATGAGGTGGTTACTGAAGAAAATATCAAGAAAATCCTCGATATCGTTATGAATGATCGCCGAGTCAAGCTGCGTGAGATTGTTGAAATGGTAAACATATAATATTAACGTGTGTTCAACATTTTGCATGGACATTTGCATATGAAAAGGCTATCGGCAAGATGGGTGCCGCGTTTGCTCAGTGTCGAACAAAAACTAGTTCGACAGACCACTTCACAGCGGTGTTTGGACATGATAAAGCGTAATACTGTTGATTTTTGGCGTCGATTAATAACTGTTGATGAAACGTGGGTCCACCACTACACACCTGAAACCAAAAATCAATCGGAAAAATGGGTGGAAGCTGGTGAAGTGCTCCGAAGAAGGCGAAGGCAGTGAAATCGGCTGGCAAGGTTATGGCCACTGTATTTTGGGATGCACACGGAATATTGCTCATCGATTATCTTGAAAAAGGATCCACAATCACAGGAAAGTACTATCGTGCATTATTGGATCAATTGATTGATGCAATCAAGGAAAAACGACCGCATTCAAAGAAGAAAAAATGCTCTTTCTTCAGGACAACGCACCGGTTCACACAGCATTAGATACGATGCTAAAATTACGTGAAATACACTTCGAATTGGTTAATCATCCACCTTATAGTCCAGATTTAGCTCCTAGTGACTTTTTCCTGTTTCCAAACTTGAAAAAATGGCTCGCAGGAAAAAGATTCATCTCAAACGAAGAAGTGATTACCGAAACTAACGCGTATTTTGAGGGGTTCCCGAAATTGCATTATTCAGTTGGTATAAAAAAGTTGGAATATCGTCTTACTAAGTGTGTCGAAGTAAAAGGAGACTATGTTGAGAAATAAATGGTTTTTGAAAAAAAAACGTTTTTTTCCTACTTAGGTAGCTTCAATATCAATCCGCCCTCGTATGTGTATATAATATAATTTTGATATTTTTAAGAATGAGATTATTTTTGGATATTATCAACTCTAGAGTTAGAAGCACATTGAATAGGATCGGTGCTATGGAATATATAGTTTCTATGTAAATTATAGACACAGCAATCAGTGATGACGTGTTTAATGGAAATTGTAGAGGAATTGCGAAACTGACATGTGCTAGAAATGTTGCAGTCCATGAGATGTAAATGTGTCAGCTTTGAATGGCCCAGACGAAGTCGTGTAAATTCAACGACATCTATTCTAGAGAATGAGTGGTCGATACTGAACTTTAAAAAGTGCTTTAAATATACTTTTTGTGTAATTTGGGCTTTATACCATGTTGAGCATTTTTCCCCAAGTCTCAAATTTATATTGTTTTAGAAATTTCTTCTTGAGAGATTAAATTATGCCATTAACATTTATATTAATTGGAGTTATGGTGGCATATTTTGCAGAGCTATCAGCAAGTTCTTTACCTTTTATGAGCGCATGGCCTGGGGACCATATTAGTAAAATTTTAGGATAGGTTAGGTTAGGTTAGGTTATCGTGGCAGCCGGTCCGGACCAGCTCACTCAGACCACCATGGGTCTATTGTGATACCACCGCGTAACAACACACCTCCGTTTCACTCGTCGAACCATTTCGAAGCCCTAATAAAGCGCAGGATTTGCTTGACCTGAGGTCAAATTTTAGTATATCTGTCAGTTAAAATTTCGAGAAGAGTACTCAATGCGGAAAATGATCATCATTTTCAATATTGGAAATAGTATTAAGAGAAGAGAGTGAATCAGACAGAACATATCACAAATTTACCTTTCTTATTTTTTATTAGGTCAACCTCAGACATTATGGCAATCAATTCTGCCGAGTAAATCGTGCTACTATACTATTCTAATAAGTAAAAGATACTTTTAGTATATATCTTTGAAGTCATTTTTTTCTAAGAAAATATAAGCCAATAATCAAATTAGTCAGAAACAAAAAACACAGAAGCAAAGAAAAGGTTAAGGTTTTCCTCCTGGATTCGGGTAGAGAATGGATTAGAGGCATGGCACTATATAGGGCACGATCATACAAACGTTCTATTTTGTGAATTTTGACTATTTCTATTGTGTAAATATTTTAACATTGTACTCGTTTTGTTACTCCAGCCAAACAGGGCTTGAAGAGCACATTCACTCTTCGAAAATAGTCCCTTTTGCCTAATTTTGTTATATATATTGTTTTCCGCATATATTTACAAATATATTTTTTCGAGCCACCCTCTGTGGTCTAGTGGTAAGCATGCTAGACTCGCACCCCGAGGGTCGCAGGTTGAAATCCTGCCACGGGCTTGGTCTCCAAAATGCTTCTTTCTATAAAATCCTTTTCTCTTCGTGTCGAAAGCCTCTGTAGCTAGTACTCATTTCCCCAATACCTTGCATTCATAATTAATTATGGTGTAAGATATAATAATAATAATAATAATAATAATAATATTTTTTCGATGTTTATTTGATCCGATATTGTGCTGTTCTCATGGATGGAATTTTGTCACACAATTTCGACATTGAGGAACACACTTTTTAAAATGATTTATGTGGGTTTGTTATTTGCATTATGTATTTCGTTTTTGATGGCAAAATGATTGGGCAATATTTGCCACATATCTTATCATCGAGATTAGTTTTCAGAGTTTTGCATAACCGTTGAATGAAAGCGTTTTATGCGCTTTACAAACTGTCAGAAACTGTATGCATGCTGTTTATTAAGAGAGCTCCCTTAGCGTAAAATACTAACACGGCACTGAAATCAAAAAAGAAAAAATTGGCTTAGTGATTAACTGGAGTTTCGAATTGTACCGCTTTTTGCGCTTATCATTCGTTATTTGAAAGTGAGTCTGAGCATATTTCCTTCCTGTTGTTTCCTTCTGCGTGGCGTGGTGGGGCTTTTTGCATGTCGTGTTACAGTGCTCTAGTTTTTTGTTGCAAATATACGTTTCCGGTACAGCTGTTAGCATCATGTAGCACACATTTAAGTGGAATGTGTGATAAGACACCAGTTTCAGCTGGAATCGGTTCTGTTGTTTCTTTACGACAGCTCAATTTACGCATTCGTGGGAGGAAGTTTGATTATACAGTCCAGAATAGAAAAAAATAGCAAGACTTGTAGCGGTTTCAGTTATTCAAATATATTTGCAAAGTCTCTGTGTTAGGATAATATATTGTTATATAACGGTTGTTCTTTATAGTCTGTTATACCTTTTATTTGATGTGGGTTGATTCTATGGTTCAATATGACATTTGTGTTTAGTATACTCACGCCTGACAGAGCTGTCTTCCTTTAATATTAGGGACGTAGCAAGGTTCATCAAACTATCAGGATGGTTTCCTGAAACATAATGGGGGAGTCGTGCCTTTCCCGACACTGTCCTTGCGCTGACTATCACCATCCCAAGTAAGGGAACTCTTTTTCTTAGTCAGTGCATGAACGGCGCCACACCGTGGTTACAAAATGGGTCATTATGTGTCCTCAAGTGTGCTTTTGGCAAACTGGGCGGCCACTCCTACCTACCTACTCACGCAAATTATTTTAAGAAATATTACACTGCAACAACGCTTTCAATTTATGGAAATTTGATTCCAAAATCGTAGGTAAATTCAATAAAAGGGGTAATCGATTCGTATCTTGTATCGAGCTCGTGTCGAGTTGTGCGAATAAAACAGCAAATGAGTAAGTTGGTTACTTGTCAGCACTCTTTCAAAGAAAGCACTGAGAAATTAAACAATCCCAGGGAAATTTTCATGGGTAATTTTTTATGCTCGTTGGTTTCAAGCAATTTTAAACTTGGAAGCACTTTCTATCGAAGATAGAAAAACTCGCTCGTTTCAACCGAGTATAATTTACTCGATAATTTTTTCCATACAAAAGTCTGCCCTATCCTCGTTAGTGTGGCGAATCGAACACGCCTAAAGTTACATAGCGAAAAATGGGTTTAACGAGGCATATTTATATCTTAATTAGTATGAAAACAAATAAAGTTCTCAGATTTGAAGTTAAAATAATTCAGAAGAGATTCATAAAATCAGATCCACAAAGACACTTTTTTTGCTCACTGTACTATCCGTAAGTCTTATTTTTTCCAAAATGAGCTGGGAGCTCGTGTTACCTTCTGTAAACTGAATTTCCGCATGATGACCAGCTACTATTTTCTTGCAAAAATATGTGAAATCGATTTGGAAAACTTTTAGTTTTAAGAATATTCCATACTGCCAACTAAACTATGGGTTACATAATTTGCGGATTGGTTCGGCGATAATTTTATCTCACACTATACTCCAGTCAATTAGCCACCCAGATCGTGTGATGTAACCCTACAGGATTATACCATTTAGGATATATTAAGACGCTTGTCTATGCCGACAATCCAATGACGTTTGACGCGTTAACAAAATTATCCACGTTGTTGGCAATATATTTGGCCAGAAATGGAACTTCTAAAATAGTCTATATAGGAGGTAAAAAAGTATGCATTTTTCATTGATTTTCAGTTCAGAGATATCCAATAAAATTAGAGATTTGTATATTTAAAACATTTGTGTATTTCCAAAAAAAGAACTATAGAGACTATTAGAATAGCATACCCCAATACAGCAAAGTCAAATGAGCAATTTGCACTTCACAACAAATACGTACTATTTTATTACTATGAACACAGAAGTAGTTGAACCAATTTGGTTACTTTAATTCCCGCTCCAAAGACTTTTTTCTCGTTCGACCGTCCTCCAGATCCGACGGCAGTATTAATAATTTATTTGCAGAATTTTTAGGCAACTCGATCTTGAAGCCAAGTAGTCTACTGCAGAACTGGCTGTTTTCCCCATGTTACAATAAGCTTTCTAAATATCTGTCCACTAATCATCGGATGACCTCGACTCCATTTCTTTTCTATGACTTTAAGGCGTCAATATACTTATTCATATAAAATTGCATCCACATATTATGTATAGGTAGTAAGTTATAAAAATGTGACAAAAGCGGGCGTGGCTGTAAAAATAATCCAATCGTTTTTTGTGTGGTCTCGCGCGAAATTTCGTTGATGAATCTTCTAAAAGGACCTAGTAATGATTTTTAGTTATTTGTGGGCGTGAAAGTATAAGTATGTCGCCCATATTTTACACACGCATAAGTATGGCCCACATGTCCTTTTTTATTTATATATCATCAATATAAGCTTAGCTGGACAAATTTGAATTTTAGTCCCGAAAGTTCATTACATGTTAAGTTCGAGTCTCCTGATCTGATTATCCCCATTTATTGCTGGTGGCTTTATAATGTCCACATGCTTCTTCACATAAAGTTATATACAAATCTATAAATCTCAAAAGGCAAAATGACTTCACTGCAATTTGGCCGAAGTTACAGTCATTTCAAAAAGGTGCCTACAGTTGCACATATGGGAGGTAGGCGAGCACTTTGTCCAAAGGGGTTCATGTAGCTATCTGGTTCCGCTATGGTCCAGGCTATACTTTTGCAAAGTTTCATTAAGATATCTATATCGGTGTGGAAAAGAACTGACCACAGATTTCCTTAGAAAGTACATATATCCATACCTACTACGCCTCCTTCAGGTAGAAAAACAGCTCAACCGCACAAACTTATTATACCTTTATACCTTCCGTTTTTAAGGGTAAATGGTACTACTACACTAGTATGATAATTTATGTGGCCGACCAGGTCAACTTTCAGCCATTCCCTTGGACTCAATCATTGCATGTCTTATTATTACATCATTGATTGACAATATTGCTATAGACTTCTCAAAGTGATGTTTTACAAAATCCGAAAACGCAATAATTTCTCAAATCTTTACCACACATGAAATCTTTTCCTCTGCTCTAGCCGCTTACACTTTCAATGTTTATCCGCTCTGAATATGCTCACTCATAATGGTTCATTTTTCAATTTGAAAATTTCGCACCTTTCAACGAGAACCAAAAACCACTTCGATATTTCACGAATTTTTAGATTTGTGTTCTGAACTGAAGATAAGTGACAATATTTTTAAAATTAATGGCACTTTTTCCTAAATTGCTGCACTATGAAGCAATTATAAACGTATTTCACGGCTTTTTAACTCTTTCAAGCTTAATTAATTTTGAAAATGCTATTTGTTCTAATCGCCTAGCAAAGAAGAGTAGGCACAAATTATTTCCGATTCGTGGACAATTACGATTTTTCAATTAGAAATCGAAAACTGTTCAAACTGTTTGGAACTGTCGAAATATGTTCAGAACATTATGTTTTTGCAATTTTTTAGTTTTGTTTTTATTCTACACTATGCCAACAATCGCAGTGGTAAGCAATTTGCAACAAGAAACTAAACGTGCCATAAAATTATTTATTCCGCAACTTGTTCCAATTGCAGCGCAATTTCGAAATAAATTTCACTGGTTTGGAATGCAAGGTTTATAGTGATATCATAAGCAGCTATAATTGCGTCTTGCTGCCAGTGCCGGAAGCACCCAAACTCATGACGTTGAATGTTAACTTCACATTTTCCCGGCCAGTCTCTCAAATCCATTGTAAGATGCTAGTGGAGATGATGCGACCTTCAGCAGATGAACAATCATTCAAGCTAATGGACATTGATGTTAATATATGTGACTTTCTGAAGACCAATTTTCGTGGCAACATACTCGCCATCTACTATAGAACATTGACGTCATACATCAATGAGATGCCCAAGTGTCCCTTGAAAAAGGTACGCCTTTAAATTACAACCCAAGCCATATTTCCTGTAAATTTTCTTTCTCTTACCCCACATGCCCGTTCCTCTAGAACTTCACGTATATTATTAAAAATTTTCGGTATAATGCTGAAGATTTCCCAACCTATACACCAGAGGCCAAAGTCAGAGCAAAATTTGAATATTTTGTGGGTGACCAATTACTAGCGAATCAATACATAACAATTCAAATTGTACGTACGCGCAAACTTTAGAAAAATAAATGGATTTGAAATATGCTGAAATGGACAATCGGATGCACTACAAAGTGGATGGACAGCACGGAAAACTCCCATAGAAATGAGCATAATTACATAAAATGAAGCTGCAAATTGTACAGTTCACATGCACATGCATGTTGCCAGTCATTCAACTTTTCGTATATATTACTTTTCACATACCTACACTCGTAATCTTACTATCAATTAAAAGTTTATTTCGTTCCACCAAGGCAGGCTTAATAATAAACTTCACCGAATAGAAATTACTCCTTTTTCACAAAGGACATACAAGTTTTACATGACTTAAATATAATTTACATACGTGTGTGTAAATAGCATACGTATGCAGGATAATATTCTAGATCGCTTTAACGAAATTTGCCCACAATTTGATCAAAGCTTATCACATTTTCCCTTACTCAATATATGACTGTTACACATCTGCAACTTAGCTACTTTACAGATTTCTTGTCTGGCTGTGGAAATTGAAAAAATATATATAAAATCTTTGTTCAGCAGTTGTGAAACAATTACATTGTAGAACTACTGTCAGTCAATAAAACTGAACAACAATTCAAATGGATGTTACATTTTTAATGTGAAATTAATTTGTGATCAACTGCTTATATTTCTCTTTCAATATAATATTATCAATTTTTGTTATAGGATAGATTGATATATTTTTAAGGGTGTTATACACTGCACCTGAAAGATATATTGTGATGCCCCTATTTATTTGAAAGATGAGGATAGTCTCATCTATAAATCTTCTGTCAGGTTAATGTTCGACAGGAATTCATGTATTTTGGAGGAATCAAGTTGAGGGATCTGGCTCGTATTTAAGATATATTCTCCAAAAAACCTGAGTCTTTTGTGTGCCAATGGCCCGCAGTCTGTGATCAGGTGCAGTGAGGTTTCGTCACTTTCTTTACAGAATCGACAGATGGCATCTGAAGATATACCCAACTTGTTCATATGGTAGTTGAGTCTACAGTGTCCGCTTAAAATGCCTGTGATGATTCTTAATTTACTCCGAGGCATATTTATTAACTCCTTAGCTTTTTTATGATTAAAATCTCCCCGAAGAGCTTTGGACTGTCTTAATTCCGGAAGAGTTTTCCAGGTTTGACTTATGTTTGCATCTGTACACTTCTTCAGCAGACCTTCAATGGTATTGGATGATATTCCACAGAAGGGTTCAGGGCCGTTGAACTGAGAGACTGCAGCTTTCCTAGCTACGCTATTAGCCTTCTCATTTCCCTCTACTCCTATGTGGCCTGGTACCCACATTAGAGATAATTTTTTCGTACTCTCTAGGGAGTTTAGCTTCCCAATACAGTCCCATACAATTGTTATGGGATATTGGCACAATATATTTAATAACGTTTAAATGTTATATGCGAACGCAGTAACACTCTTTCAATGTTGCACTCACCTCATATATACTCGTATATTTAGAAAGGAACACAGAAAATTAAGTTCAAATAAATATTTAAAAAAAAATTCAAACAGCCCTCACGCAGGGGTGCACTTATTTGAGACAAGAACACAAAATCTACGCAGAGTAAGGCAAGTGTAACATTTGGGGTAGAAAAGAAAACGCTATAAAATTCGATCCACTAAATGGCAACCACGCCCATTCTTGCTGAATTGCTCCTTTTTAACGAAATTCCCAACATAATATGATATAAATTCGGTACTAGTTCTTAAATAAAAAGACCAATCTCTCTTCATTTAGCTTTGGCATCGTTTTAGAGTCATTGCCACATAAATTTTGCTGCACTTAAGCCTAAAGAAACCAAATTCAATTAGCGTGATAATCAAAACAATAGATCATGGGAATGGAAATGTTTGTATGATTTGAATCATGCGGTATTTGGTGGCACTTTCTTATTTGATGAACATGTCTTTCACATTACTATTGTCCGATTGCTGAAACGAATTTTCGTTCTAATATTATTCAACTTTGACTGCTAAAGTCGCAGTACGAGAATTTTCGAAAAGGTACGCCCTCTCACTGCGGCGGTTTATCTGTTGACCGATAATTTCGAGGATGTACAGCAACACAACTTATATTATAGGGAACGGATTATCAAAAAACTATGACTTGGGTGGAAAGTCGAGTCCTCAAAGATAATTGAACACATTTGATTCTTTTTCATTTAAGCATTTTTCAATTGAGTTCTGTTTTCACTGCAATGTTAAGTTGGTTCCCTTCTCCCTCAACATAACGTTTAAATATGATTTCTATCGCAGGCTTTATGTTTTAGATATTTCCTTATTTGAAAAACATTTCAACCTATAGAAGCAAATGGTAATCATTATCAGAAGCCTGATTTTAATTAATTATATCGCTAATAGGATGATGTTGTACGCAATTTTTAGTATAATAATTAAAGAACTATACCAACAAAAAATACAAACAAAATGTGGAACAGCAAATACACTGACTGGATTAAGAATTTTCCCACTAAACTCTAACCGAAATATTTTATAATTACTTTTCTAAGCTTTTGCGAGTAGAGAGCGTTACCACAATGCAAAATCATCAAGAAGAACAACTTTTTAATTGGAAATCCAACTATCATTGAGGAGCTGTGGATATTAAAAATGTATTTTACTGAAAGAGTTGCCCATTTGTCTACATACTAGCTGTCTGTATACAGTGAATTCTGGAAAAACGTGCAAGTTTTTTACTCTATAAATTTATAAAAACACACACGACTATGGTAAAATGATAAAAACACACGCGACTATAGTAAAATGATTAGCACATAACAGCCCAAATGGCGATGCTCTGTACGAGAGTAGTAAATCTTGACACATTCGTGTCCAGGTGTTGTTCTAAGAATTAGGCCTCTCTCTTTGAACTAGGCTTTTGAAGATTCTTACTTGATTTTAATCGCAAATATAAATTTGAGTGATATTGAGGCAGTCGCCATCTTTTTCAGATCACAATGTATGGGACTTATCATTTGGGTCGTCACTCTTGATACCATTTAAAAAATTTGGCAAATACCATTCTATTCCTCGATATATAATCTTTGCAAGAGAAGAGATGTATAAATTCTCGTATATATGTGTACAAGTAGACAAAAGGTATTTTTCACTATTATTTACGGGATTGATTTGATCGATTCGGAAAAAACTGAGTTGTTCGCGATAGTTAATATTATGAGGCTTAGTTAAAACATAATTGATTACTCAATTTTGAAATATAAAGAAAATCATTAAAAGTGTATTACAGATATCGTGAAATTATATTCTATATATATCATATGTCAACAAAGCTGTGAGTGAAGAACGAAAATAAAAGAAAATCTCTGTTAGGACTTCCAAAAACTTCAAAGTTGAACAGTACTGCTTATGCACACCCGGAAGAACAGTTCTATGACTTGCCAGACATTCAAAAATTGCAAATCGTCACACCTCCTTTTTTATTGCGATTGCAAACTCTCGTTAGACACGATAACAGAACAACAAACATTATAATAATTAGAAAAAAAGTCGAAGGAGTAAAAAAGTAATTAAGCAAAGTTCCCAACAGAAATACGTATATATGTATATTGAAAACAAAATGAAGTAGCGAGGAGAAAGGAAACGATGAAGATAACTAGAAGCACAATAAAAGCATAGACCTATCCTCAAGTTTTACTCTGCCTCTACCAGAGTCCTTTTGAGACATTGCTTTTTAACTTCCATCAAATATTTTCAATTTGTTTTCAAATATCTAAACGAAATTTTGAGTAATTTTACAAAACTTGCATTATTGCTTATACCCTGCCTTTCACACCTCCTTTTTTTAAATATGTGTAAAATTATTTGTAGCGCATTCCGCTTATTGAAAGTCACGTCTCAGTGCAGCAGGTGAGCGAGGCTTTTCCGGTCATTGAAAATTCCACATCTTCTATTTTGATTGACAGTTTTGAGTTGGTGATTCTCCGGATTTAATTGAAAAATATTTGTGAATTTGACCCAAAAAAAAGTGTTCTTTTTGGATATTTTGTGAAAATGCATTGACTGCTGTGTGAGCTTGCATGGAATGAGTAATAGTCAGCATCGGCGGATATGTGCAAGGCAGAAGTAGTCATATAGAAAGCTGCACAGCTGCTTTATTTTCGGAATGCATAGAATAAATGTTTTAATATTCATGGCGAACAATGTTCCGTTCCCGCATCATTTCTTCCTAAGGTATCCTTTCACAGTGACATCATAGATTTTCTTTCTGTGTGTCAGTAGTGTAACTAATGCAGTAAATGTCACTTCGGGTAAATAGGGCGGAAATTTTTCGATTGACACACCGAAATATTCCAATTTGTACGCTTTGTGCTGCACCGATGCATATGAAAGAAAAAAATGTATATTTTTTTGTGCTATAATTACCACATTATATTTACCGCTTCCACAGGACACCTGCGAGGGAATGTGGCGGAGCCCTGCAGACCACTCAAAATGCTCTTCGCCATGTTCAGCTTTTCGTAGCCGGAATTTAGAAATTTGCACACATCCAATTCCAAATCAATAAGGCGCAATTGCGTCTTGTCGGCCTTCTCGAAGTCAATAATGAAATGAAACTGTAAATCGGACAACTCTTTGCTATAAATGAATGTGCCATTAATAGTGTTACGTCCGTTGTGCTTCACAGTGTACACTTCGAGTTTCTCCATCAATGCCTGGTTGTAGACCTTGTAGCCGGTATCCTTTATAATAATATCCAGTGCGGTCTGAAATAGATTTTGAGTTTAGTACTAAACTGGAACTTTTCTGCCTGAAACTTACCCAAGCCTGCACCGAGGCCAAGTAAAGTGTAATGAGTACTAGCGGTGTAGCCACAGAGTGTGTGTACATTTTGGTCTCGCTATAAATCGTCAATGCAATTGTTTGGAAAATTCTTTGCTTGTGCGTTCGCAGAGGTCGTTTCGTACATTAATGAAGCCATTTAAAATTACCCTGCAAAATTGCGCTTAATAGCTAAAAAGCTTTTAATTTTGTTTATGCAGTTGTTGAGGGTTCATTAACTTGCTTTTGTTTTTCCCAAAAGCTAATGGCTTTTTAATTTCAGCCCTTTCCCTAGTGGTCAAAAATGTATATCTTATTTAAATCGGTTTATCAGCGAGGTGACTAGAATATCTCTACAAAAAGGCAACTTGTTTAGAAGGGGTCGATTATAATAAATTGATGAAATAGAAGAATTTGGTATTTTTAAGAACTTTTAAAAGTTAAGAGATTAATATGTTGGAAAGAATGGGCATATACATCATACGTCATAGATTCATACCCGAACGATAACGACTTAAAATTTATTTTTTATGTAGTTTCATATAAGATCTTACAGATCATAGGTAAAAATGCAATTAAAAATAGTGCCTTTAATTCTAAACTTAATAAAAAAAACCGACAGTTAGTCGTGTGGAACGAAAGCTGAGATTTTCATATATACTCATAAGAATCTATTATCTATATCCTTTTGTTTCAAGAAAAATCTGCGCTATAACTACTAGGACGGATTGATATTGAAGCTACCTAGCGCTAGATGGAAGCACAAACACAAAAACTTTAGAAATTGGGATCTGTCAAACATCAGCTGTTAAAATTTCACCCAAATTCATCGATTAGTTTATTTGTTGTATTCGTTTGAAGTAAGCAACTTTTGTGTTTCTTGAAAAATGGAAAAAAGCGAATTTCGTGCAGTGATTAAACACTATTATTTGAAAGGGAAAACGGCGAAAGAGACAAAAGAAAAGCTCGATAAACATTACGGTGAGTCTGCTCCGTCAGATTACATGGTAAAATATTGGAGTGCTGAATTTAAACGCGGCCGAACAAGCACTGCAACAATACCATCAACAGGAAGGCCAAAAGAGGTGGTTACTGAAGAAAATATCAAGAAAATCCTCGATATCGTTATGAATGATCGCCGAGTCAAGTTGCGTGAGATTGTTGAAATGGTAAACATATCATATGAACGTGTGTTCAAAATTTTGCATGAACATTTGCATTTGAGAAAGCTATCGGCAAGATGGGTGCCGCGTTTGCTCAGTGTCGAACAAAAACGAGTTCGACAGACCACTTCACAGCGGTGTTTGGACATGATAAAGCGTAATCCTGTTAATTTTTGGCGTCGATTAATAACTGTTGATGAAACGTGGGTCCACCACTACACACCTGAAACCAAAAATCAATCGAAACAATGGGTGGAAGCTGGTGGAAGTACTCCGAAGAAGGCGAAGGCAGTGAAATCGGCTGGCAAGGTCATGGCCACTGTATTTTCGGATGCACACGGAATATTGCTCATCGATTATCTTGAAAAAAGATCCATAATCACAGGAAAGTATTATCTTGCATTATTGGGTCAATTGATTGATGCAATCAAGGAAAAACGACCACATTTAAAGAAGAAAAAAATGCTCTTTCTTCAAGACAACGAACCGGTTCACTCAGCATTAGATACGATGCTAAAATTACGTGAAATACACTTCGAATTGGTTAATCATCCACCTTATAGTCCAGATTTAGCTCCTAGTGACTTTTTCCTGTTTCCAAACTTGAAAAAATGGCTCGCAGGAAAAAGATTCATCTCAAACGAAGAAGTGATTACCGAAACTAACGCGTATTTTGAGGGGTTCCCGAAATCGTATTATTCAGATGGTATAAAAAAGTTGGAATATCGTCTTAGTAAGTGTGTCGAAGTAAAAGGAGACTATGTTGAGAAATAAATGGTTTTTGAAAAAAAAATAGTTTTTTCCTACTTAGTTAGCTTCAATATCAATCCGCCCTCGTATTTCACAACCCAGACAACAACAAGACTGTTCTAATTACGGAACTGATTTAAGCATGTTTCCTATGGCTAAACTAGGGATATTATAAGTAAAGTAATTGGTGATGTGGGCGAAAAGCATCGTAGTATGAAAAAATAATAAAAAATACATGAAGAAGAATATAACTAATTTGAAATAAACTGATAATGATGTAATGGAATAAAGACAGCAATATACTCGTATGCATTTAGACAAGCACGCTAATTAAAAGAAGTATATGAGGAATTAACAAACTGTAAAGATATCCTTTCACATTCTGAGATGTTACCTCCCGGCAATTATGTAAATTTACATTCAACAGAGTAGTGAAAAATATGTCCGAAACAGCTCACTGCTCGGAATCTTTGGACTAACTCTCTACTACAGTTTTCAAGTTATAAATATATATATAGAAATGTGTAAGTAAAGCAATCCATATTCAAACAAAACACTGATTTAAGAAAATCGACAAATACTTCAAAACATTACATTAGCTTCATTCGTTCATCAAACACATTTGTCCGGGAAAGGCCAATATTTTTGCAATATATTGCATTCCACCATAAAAGATCAAACTAAAAAGAATATGATAAATTGCTTATTATAGGAAATACTTAAAAATAATTTTATTATTCAGAGGAATAGGAAATGTGCAAGATACACACAATTTAAATGTTCCTTAGAAATTGAAATAATATTTTAATTACACTTGTGGATTTGTGAACAAATTAATTAAACAACAAATGACAACAAAAATTTAGCTATAAAGATGCAATAGAATACATCAGTTTTTGCATGAATGTGTCAAACTTATATATAAATATAGGTGAAGAATTCGCAGTAAGCCATTTACACATTAACGAGCTTTATTAGGAGCTACTCTGAATTTATTGAGTATAAGCGAGTCAAATTTCCCATATGCCATTTACAGCTAATTTATCAGAAAATGCAGAGATAGTCTCAGTAGGAGTAAAATTCACTGGCATTCACAAGCATCGTATGGTCATATAAATACTGCGCACAGCATGCTGAATATGATCAGCAAGTTCGAGAGCTGTTCGAATGAATTCCAAGGACAACAACAAAGTTCACAAACATCAGACAACTGTCATCAAAAAACAAAGGTGACGTCCCACTACAG
The DNA here is from genome assembly GCA_920105625.2 of Clusia tigrina. Taxonomy (NCBI): domain Eukaryota; kingdom Metazoa; phylum Arthropoda; class Insecta; order Diptera; family Clusiidae; genus Clusia; species Clusia tigrina. The sequence continues at coordinate 174,698,872 of OV050032.1, forward strand.
AGTGTAGTGTTTATATCCTTTAACTTAAAAAAAAATCAAAAAGGTTATACCAAGTTTGTATTGTTGAGCGGTTTGAGTCTGCACGGAAAGGATCCGCCCCGGCAGAGCCAGCATATCGAGGTAAGGCACTTAAATGCAACCGACCTTGCCTTGGCGTCGGAGGGGACCATTAGCGACTGGTTGCTTTCACACTACCAACCATGCAGCTATCGGCACGGATACCTTCACACCTTAGCTTAAAGTTCTGTACCTGGCTTGGTCTGGCACCTCAAAGCCTGACCTGTCCGGCATGGGAGGCCCTACCAGAGCGGTAGGTAAACACGTAAAAAGAGTATACTAATTTTGTGCTATTGAGGGGGGTTGCAGCTACAAGAAGGAAGCGTGGTAGGTATGGACATATATATACAGATATGATCAGAATTACTTTCTGAATAATTATAATTTTGCCCGAGCGTCTGACCGTCAGTGGGCTTTTTTTCTCTAGACCGTACGAGATATCGTAAAAAAAACTTTGCAAAAATATAGTCTGGACAAAAACACAGAACCAAATTGCTATGTGAGCCCATTTAGACAAAGGCCACGCCTACCTCCCATATAAGCAACTTTTTTACCTTTTTGAAAATTACTGTAACTTCGGTCGAATTGACGGAATAGTGACGCAATTATTGTTGTCCAGTTATGCAGATGCGTGTCCCACTAAACACGTCCACTATTAACAAATATTCATAACTTAAGATCTATTGGAGATTTATGGACAAAATTGTATGAGAAGCAACACGAAATGAAAATAGCAATAAAAAACATTGGGTCCATAATAGTGTGTGGGGAAAACATGGGGATCATACTACTGCCACGCCCACAAGTAAAAAAATATCATTACTGGGTTCCTATAGAAGTTTCATCAACGAAATTCCACAGGAAGGTTGAGGGTACTAACATTACTAACACCACACAAAAAATGGCCGGTTTATTTTTACAGCCACGCCCACTATTTTATAACTTACGACCCATACATAATTCCTCTTCGAAAATTTATATGAACAAAGTATATTGATGCTACAAAACCATACACAAGAAATGGGATCAAATCAAATTAAGAATACTCCTTCCTCTCATATAATGAACTTTAACAAAATTACCCTATCTAATCATGATATATGCAAGCAAATTGGTAGCTGTATATATGAGGTACTAAGCACGAAGATGCACGCAAAATATGGCGAGATTATTATCACTGACACGCCCACAATTAACCAGTATTCATCTCTACGGCCCTATGCAAGATTCAGTACCTCAACTTGACACGAAGTTTCAGAGTTCTAGTATACAGCACTCAACAAGAAATAGGCTAGACATTTTGAGAGCCACGCCCTCTATTGACACATTAAAACTTAGGACCTATGCCAATTTCTTGCACCGAATTTTATATGAAGACGTATATTAATATAATATAAATTGGAACAATCAGATAAAGGCCACGGACGGAGCTCCATTATAATCAACACAGGGTACCCTACAGAAAACTACCTTAAATATGCTCCTAATGAAGATATCTGCGTAAAACATCGCCGTGGCTTAACTCGCACACAAATGGAAGAGTAAAAGGAATTTCGAAATCGGTCTCAGCCGACTTCAGATTTTACATTCAGACTTTTCTCGTTTTTTATATGAGCATCACAACAATAGTGGAGTATAGACTGGTCACTGGTCACTTGCCAACAACATAACATGAAAATTAGTTAATATGGATATTATACTTACTATACTCAATTTTCAGACCCTCTTCAGCTGTGTAACACGCACAATGAGCCTCAAAAAACTCAGACAATTAGAGTACTTAAGATTACGCTCCGATTCGGCTGAATATGATCTTCACAACAAATTTTGCCAATTACGGATTGATGTATCATTAAGATCATCATTACAGTGTTTTCTTTTCAGATGCTACTATCCTTATTATCTGGACATGGAAACCATGCAGAGGCGCGGAACTTTATTTGCATTTATTGGCTATATTTGAGAGCATCTCTTCAAGCCTCTTTCAAATTTTTCTTAAATACAATACTGCAATATTTTCAAGTGAAAACTAAATTGAAATAATATTGCTCGAAAAATTTTTTGTCCTTTTATCCTGCGTTTGTAAGACTGAAGAAGAAGAGTGAGGTGATTTGACTTATTTCCATAAACATTTTTTTTTGATCAGCAAGCAGCAGACAAAATCTGACAATTCAGTCAATAAAATATTGACAATAACCAAATATCGCGCTTGGTCTAAGAACACGCTATTGGTGGTCCTGCATTTGAAAGTGCTTGGTAAGAATAGGAAGTTATATATTTGCTCTTCCATAGTTTAGCTGATTATAAATTCGTCCTCATCAACCGTGTTCATTAATTCACGAATGCCTGCTCCAAAATCCTTGCCTCAATTTGCATTACAGTTTGTCTGGCAACTAAATTTTATATACCTGGTAATACAAGAACAATTCTGCAACTACGGAGCAAGTCAGCCACTTACAAAATTGAAGCAGCAACATAGAGGCTCTCTGACTCCTACCAAAGCCTTTTCAAGTGATTTATGACTTCTACGCTGGTTTATTTTTCGACATACCCCGAGAACTGTCAAAAAAGGGTTCAACTTGAATAGCAGCCGAAGAAAAAAGAACAAAAACAAAAAACAAAACCAAAACAAACAAAAATTCTGCAGGAGAAAAGGTTGCCAAATGTGGAAATAATTTAATTGCATGCAGAGGGCATTGAGCAAACATAAACCCGGAGGTTAAACGTATCTGACAGGTGAACCAAATCAAAATGAGGAACGAGTTGGAGGGAACTGTAGCAGAATGCGTGTGTTGGTATGTTACAACAATAGCCAGAGTAGTGGGAATGGCAGTGGTGCTCTCCCAGTTCCTAGAGATTTTTATCACACTTGACTTTGCAGCGGAAATTTTGGGTTCATGTTCTTTGATGCCAATAAAAGAGGCACATATTTGTGTATTAATTTATTTGTTGTTTTTTTTTTTTGCTCCTTTTAACTGGCTTGTCACAATAAGCACACACTCACACAAAAGTATGGAGCTGGAGCATTTAGGGATGGGCGATATACCCGTTAATATCTAAAAATCAAAATTTACTCCGAAGTATCTTATAATTCCATTGGAAAGATAAAGAATTGTACTGTATGAAAGATCGGTTGATTTTAGTAGTAAAAAGTTGTCAATGAAAATCTTGGTTATTTTCAATACCTTTATTGACTAATATTATGATCACATGTGTATTGGCCGATAGTTCGCCAGCGATACTTTGACGAGCATTATATTTGTTAGCAAAATATCGATATATTTTATTATATCGCCTAACACTAAGAGCAGTAGTGACGAACGTGGAGGCAGTTGCCAAACGTTATTTATTGCAGTTTTATTGATAAAGGTAGCAACACACAACTGTGCTGGTCGCTTCCACAGTAGCCATGCTCTCCTCTGACTGATTTATGGCATTTACCTTCAAGTTTTGTTTGTTTTCTTTTTACTCACTTTTTTCTGCTTATTTATTGAACATTTTACGCGCCCATGAGAAGCGAGCCACCCAACCCAAATGTCCAAATGTAATGTAAACAGACGTGCTGTGCTCGAGTTGACTGGCGTTGAGCGGCCGCCAATGAGTTGAGATGTGCGCTTGTGAGAGAAGCTCTTTGAAAAGCCATTTTCCAAATGTCAAATGTGCATTTCACGAAACTCTACAAAAGCATTTTTAATTGAAAATGTCTATAATTTTTCAAATGGATTTCAGTGCGCATTCCACATTTCACATACGCTCGCTTTGAAGCCGTCATTCAGTTTAGATGGACGCCTCACTACTTTGTCCATCAAATCCATGCAGCAATTTGAACTGTTTTGACTATCTACGCTACGCTCCATTCTTTAGCGCGTAATGCAGTTGTGTGAGTGCAAGTAGCACTCATTTTTGTTTTTGTGCAGAGCAACAAAATTCAGAATGAATCCTACAAGCAAATATATTCGCACAGTTCTTCTTCTACAAAATTTTTGTTATTCGATTCTGTTATTATGCTTGGAATAATTTGAAAATAGGTAAAGAAAGCTGAAGTTGGGTTAGACCGACTTCGAAAAATCCTTCGCCCTTCCATGTGCGAGCGAGTTAAACCGGGGCGATGTACATTTTATTGATATATCACCATTAGGACCATATCTAGGGTAATTTTCGGTAGGGTACCCAGAGTTGATTATAATTGAAGGCGGCATGGCCTTTATCTGATCGTCGCCATTACTTGTAAATGGCTCTGTGCAAGTGTCTGAAACTGCTTCGCTCGACCACCTTCTCTGACAGTTCTGGGAAGTGTAACAGCCTCCGCAAGATCGAAGCTCTCCCAGACTGATCAAGACTGCCTTAATCTCTACTCCAAGACTACTCGTCGGGATGCTACGGAGCGATACATAGTTTCTCTGCCGTTCAAACAAGGGTTTGTTCCGGAGCAGTCCCTAGGAGCATCGCGCTATATTGCCCTTCGGAAATTTGAGCGCAATGAATCCCTTCATATATACTTATAAAATTTCGTCCAAGAATTTGATATGGATCCTTAGTTTTATACATGTATAAGGGCGTGGGTCGCAAAATGTGCCGCCCATTTTTTGTTTGGTATTTTATACAAGGACTGTAAGCCTTCACTGATTTCGTGGATGAATCTCGCATATATTATATATTAATTCCATGACATGAATTCCATGAATCTCGCATAGGGATTTGTAAATTGTGGGCTTGACAGTGTTATTAATCTTCCCACAGTTTGCAGGAAGACTAGTACGGACATAATGTACGATACTGCTACAAATTCGTATACTACTACAAATTTGTATTCATATATCATCATTAGGAGCATAGCTAGAGTAATTTTAAGTGGGGTCCCAAAAGTTCATTATTTGCAAGGGAGGCGTGTTTTTTATCTAATCAACCCTATTTCTTATGAGTGGCCTTGTAGTTTTAATATACGTATTCATTTAAACTTTCGTCCTCAATTTTTTGTTTGAGTTGTAATTTATAAAAATATGTCAACAACGGACATGGCTATAAAAATAACCCGTTCATTTTGGTTTAGTTTGTAACGCTAGTGTCCTGAAGTCTCCTGTAAAATTTCGTTGACGAACCTTCTATGGCAACCTATGTTTGGTTAATTTTGTTCGTCCCAATGGTCGTATGCGCCCCTATTTTACACGCACTAGTATGAACCCAATGCACATTACTGATAATTTTTATACATATATCATAACACGAGCATAGCGAGACTTTTTTAATTTTACTCCCGAAAGGTCCTGTTGGGTGTTTTGATTAGTTAATCAACCTCATTTTTTCCAGATGGTTTTATAACATCCACTGACTGCTTCGCATAACCGTTCAACAGCACAAACTTAGCACCTTAATGCGAGAAAAGGGCATAAATACAGACTAAAAATCTGTTGAACATAAACACAATACCACTTTGAGGCACTGTCCGTAATTAAAGATTTCCAAATTGCATAGTTATATAGAAGATGACATATTGTGATTCATAATAAATCTGCTTTTAATAATCGGCACATATTAATTAAGCTTCTCATCAATCTTTTGCGTTTACTACATTTTTATGAACCTTTTTGTTGCCTCCACAATGGCGTGAAATTTACTGTTTTTTACTCTCAATAAATCGCTTCAGTTTTCCCTTTCTCTGTATCACTCTTCTTTCTCACTATGTTTAATCTGAAATTACCTTTTTTTAATATCCCTCACATGCATCTCCAAATTTGTTCCCCTTTTCATTTCCCCGCTCACACTTATTTCTATCTCGCTTTTGTATATTACATATTCTCAATGTCCTTCAGCCTTGATAGCTCTGGTATGTGCTCCTTTGAATGGTTCATTAGTTTTGCCGGTACGAGCATTTTTCTCTCCTATAATCGACGCGCTCTAATAAATGCTCTCAAGAGTAATCGTTATTATAAAATATGACAAAAATCCATAAATACACTTTATTCATAATAATATTTTATACCATTTAATTCTGAATTTATTTAAAAAAAAAAACGCCAAGTGTATTTTACTTAATTGTACACACTACACTCTTGAATGTATGCAACAAGCAATTGTAGTCATTATATCCTTTACCTTAATTTTGTGCCGTTGAGAGAGTTTTCAACTACAAGAAGGAGATATGATAGATATGGACGTATATAGGACAGATATCATCATTCAAAATATGGGCAAATTATTACTATTCCCATGCCCACTGTTGTTCAAAAATAATTACTAGGTTCCTATTGAAGATTTATGAACGAAATTTCTCAGGAAGGTTACGGGTACCAACATTAAACAATGGGTATGTTATTCTCACAGCTACGCCCACTATTGACACATTTTTATAATTTAAGACCTATTCAATATTTTATATTAGTACGTGTATTGGCGCTTCAAAGCCATACACAGAAATGGGTTCGATCAGATAAAGGAGACGCCTCCCTCCCATACAATGAACTTTGTGGACCCAACTTTACACAAAACTACCCTACCTTTGCTTCTAAAGATGATATACGAATACAAATTATTAGCAGTGTGTATTAGGTTCGGGCAAGCGTGCATTCAAAATATGGGCGGATTATTACTACTGCCATGCCCACTATTGTCCAAAAATTATTACTAGGTTCCTATTGAAGATTTATGAACGAAATTTCACAGAAAGGTTGCGGGTACTAACATTAAACACGGCAAAAAAATGGGCGGGCTATTTTTACAGCCACGCCCACTATTGCTACCTGTTTATAACTTACGACCAACACAATTTATCTCCGAAATTTTATATGAACAATCCATCCATTTTATACTGTCCAAAATTAACCGATGTTTTATTTTTGACCCCTATGCAAGATTCATCAACGAAACTTCATACGAAGATTCAGGGTGCTAGTATCATATACAAACCTAAAAATTGGTGGTAAATTTTGAGAGCCACGCCTTCTTTGATACCTGTTTAAAACTTAGGACCTTAGCCAAGCATTAATTCATTATCACTAAGGGGCTTACCTCCACATAAATTAGTTTTGAAATATTCGTAATTTTTGCGAATTGCGAAGTTTTAACCGCTGCATCAACTGGGCAACGTGTTTTGATATCAAGAATACATCTAACTTATTCTGGTACGTTTTTACCACTTAGAATTCGACGAATGCAATTTCCAACTATACTTGCTTTTGCCATTGCTTTTAACAAATCGAAGGGGCAAACTTTCGATAAAGTAGGTATTCATGTCACAGAACCAGTATTCAGTCATGGTTAATTATATGTTGCTCCCAGTAGAGTTTCGTACATTTCACGGTCTTCGTTTCGGCATTTCAGAGTATCCGAGACAGGGCTATTTAATGAATAATGATCGCGTATTTACGAAAAATGTTGTATATTAAAAATGTTTTTAAATATTTTATGGTATAAAAGAACCCAGAAAACATAGAAAAATATGAAACAGGATGAAATATTCAGAAAAAAAGGTTCTGTTCAGACCTCCCAATTTATTTATAAAGAGAATAAATTTGTAAATATATTTTAAAATAAAAATTGGCTCCATTGTTACATAACTGACGACCCTAGAAAGATTTGCTGGAATTTGGAGCGACAGGCGACCCTAGTTTATATAATTTTGATACGACATATGTCACGTACTCGTATGCTCTCGTTTAGTCGGTGTTGACCGCACTTAGCAATTAATTGTGATTATTAATAATTTTTCATATTTAACAAATTTACCAATTTTGCATATTAATTATCAACACTACCACCATTACAAAATAGTCAATACAATTACAGCGAAATTAATTCCCCAAACTGTCAGCTTGCCAGCATTGTGCTGTGCAGTACGATATTTCATATTCCCAAAGGAGGCGTAAATTACTTTTTGGCATTCATGCGCACACTGGCGCTCTTCTGTTTCCCTATCCCTCTATCTAATAAAAACTTGAAATGAAATTGAAATTTCAAGCGTGAACAGTTTGAAAATCGAATTTATTCTAAATTAAATTTTAATTTACAATTTGTTGCAATTGCAAAATATTTGATGTGCTCGCTTAATAAATTATGCTAAACTTTTTGGGAATATACGGGAAACTATGGTAGACTAATTATATTCTATTGTTTCAATATGCTTTCATTAGTTCATATTGAATGATGGGATGAAAGGATAAAAGTCCTCCGTCGTCGTCTTCAGGCCAACTTATGTACTCGTTTGCATGTTTGGTTAGTTTGGGAAGGCGTTTGCGAATACGGTATCCGCAGTTCCACTCGGAGACACCTATGTCCATTGTGACTGCCTTCAAAAATGCCAAGAGGAGGCATACTCGTCCTTACCCTCGATTTCCGTATACATTGGAAATACCATCCCTATTAAACCATTTGGTTTTCCAGATGAAAGTGAAAAGATTCGATAAGTCCACCTTCGATATCTCTGCCAAGCTTGGGAAGAAGCGCGACCCCAAATATTGAAGTCGTTTCAACTGTAGTCTTGGACATTGACATAAAAATTGATGAATCGACTCTGTCTCTTCTTCATGGCAACTCCTGCATAGCCCGCTCGACGGAATACGCCAACGTTGAAGCATTGCTGCGATAGCACAATGCCCGGTAATGACCCCCGTAAGCACTCTTACTGCAGGATTGTGGAGCCCTAAGAGAACCTTCGTTCTCTTCATGTCTAACCTAGGCCATAAGGGCCTTGAAACTTCACAGGCATAATGTTCATAAAGATTTATATGCAAGAAGGTAATAATCTTCGATTTATGAGGTCAGATCAAGAATTTGTTTATAGGATAAAGCTCCCGAAAAGAATGTCTGAAAAATGAAAAATGTGCCGGTGGATCAAAGTTATAGTATATTCAATTATATTCATTCTCTACTCTACTATTTATAAAATGTCATTATTTATTGATACTGCTTTCGCTCAGGATTACTAGCATTAGTTTTGCTTTGTATGCATTCCGAATTAAAATGTTTGTTTTGCAAATCCGGGGTTCGCTGTAAAATAAATGAAAACAAACATACGAGTATGTGAAGAGAGGTTGTGAACGCGTGAATTTGTTAAAAATTAGTGAGTTTCCTTATTGTAAGCCCACTCCCTAGAATAATTAATTGCCGTTTTGACGGTAGTTGAATTTAGTGGTTTCCATTTATGAAATGTGTTGCAGCTTTATTATATCGTTGATATATAATTATGTTTATCCGGAACTATATCCCAGTCGTTTTACCATTACAATTTACTTTACAATTATTTTCAATTGGTTTTACGACATTCGCCTGTGTACAGATCTTTGTCGATCTGTTTTTCGTTAGTACAGACAAATCTCCTTTAAATGTAGGAAATTAAGTTTCTCTTTTCAATCACAAGCGAACACACATCTCTAAGCAAACGTATCGGTACTTATGTTACTTTTTCTCCAAAGTATATCCGGTAGAAGACCTATAGGTAGGTAGGTAGGAGTGGCCGCCTAGTTACTCAAAAGCAGTCTTGAGCACACATAATGGCCCATGATACCACGGTGTGGCGCCGTTCAAGTGCAGACTAAAAAGTTCTCTTACTTGGGATGGTGCTAGTCAGCGCAAGGACAGTGTCGGGAAAGGCACGACTCTCCCATCATGTTGCAGGAAACCATCCTAATAGTTTGATGAACCTTGCTATGTCCCTAATATTAAAGGATGACAGCTCTGTCAGGCTTGTAAGAAATGGGGCACCAAAGGTGCGAATTCTTCTTCAGCTCAAGGATGGGCAGGGGCATAAGAGGTGGAAAACCGTCTCGTCCTCGTTCTCGGACCCACAGCCTCGGCAAGGAGATATACGAGGTGTGATCAAAAAATAACCGTTATTTTCATCTTTTCGTGAGTTACGTATGTTCGATGTTCGCATTTTTTTCTGTTATGTTGGTACACATGTCTGTTATATATGTTGGCAATACCAACCATTTTGGATTGTCAGTTTGTTTTTGACAGATAAAAAGGTTAGTCGTGTTTTGGTGTGCTCTTCGATTTTGTACTATTCGAAAAAATGGATCAAAGAAACTGTATTCAGTTTTGTGTAAAAAATGAAATTAAATGCGCAAGGACATTTGAAATGTTGACTGTGGCCTTTGGCGAGTCTACTATGAGCAGAATACAAGTTCAATTGTGGTATAACCGGTTTAAGGAAGGCCGAGAAGATGTCAATGACGATGCTCGTCCTGGTCGTCCTGGTCGCCCGAGCACGTCAACGACCGATGAAAACATTGACGCAGTGAAGAAAATGATTTTGGATAATCGTCGAATCACTATCATAGAGGTTGCTGATGATGTTGGCATATCGTTCGGCTCATGCCAAGTAATTTTTACGGATGTTTTAGGCATGAAACGTGCGGCAGCGAAGATTGTTCCAAAATTGCTAAATTTTGAGCAAAAACAACGACGCATGGACATCGCTCAGGAGCTGTTTTTGGCCAAAAACAAAACCGTTATCATGCCTCAACCACCGTATTCACTGGACTTGGCCCCCGCTGACTTTTTCCTCTTTCCAAAACTGAAGACACCGATGAAAGGAAAGCGTTTTGCTACGATTGAGGAGATAAAAGAAAAATCGAAACAGGAGCTGTTGGCGATACCAAAAAAAGCATTTCAGAAGTGTTTCGAGGATTGAAAAAAATGCTGGCATAAGTGTATTATATCTGAGGGGAACTACTTTGAAGGGCACAAGATAGTTGTTGATGAATAAATAAATACTTTATTTTTTGATCACACAATAACGGTTATTTTTTGATCACACCTCGTATATTTCCAAACATTTGATATGCTATTGCCAGAGATGAACTTACTCTATGAATATGTATCAGAAAACGGAGATCCTCGAATACACAGCATGTGTAAATATATATTATATATTAAGAAAAATATCTGTCCTTTCAATAATGTAAATCCCGGGAAACTAGGATTTTGGCAAAACTATTTTTAAAGGGGATAACCGCAGTTGAACCTATTAAAAAATAAATTGGAACATCTATGTTTAAACGATATGAACTTGATAACTTGAAATGAATGAGAGTAAGAGCTAATTTCACTAACATAGTTTAGTGAGGGAATTACTGAAAGCCGAACAATTTTCTTTATGTTTTTGGCTTTTCTTACAAATTCAATTTTTTGTTCAGCTTGATCGTTTATTTATTGAATCTTCCTTAAAGCAGAAACTAAGAATAATTATACAAAGCTTACAAACCAATCGCACTAGTCTCCTCCTCCAATGTCGGTATGCTCAGATTCCTGTACACAATTTTATTCCGTAGGTATCCTGGAGAGAGAATTTCATTTTGTGAATGTTGTGGCTTCCCTCTATTAGAAATGCATGTTGATCCCCACTGTCGAATCCCATTAGTCCAGTATAGACTTGAACACATTGTGTTCAAGTGGCTTTTTAGAGTGCCAGTACAAGCTATTCAATTAAAGCTTTATCTGAACGTATTTAGCTTCGATATGTTTGTACCAGGTCAGTCTTCTATCCAGATATATACCGAAGTATTTAATTACGTTTCATTGCGGAATGTTACGGTCCATTAATATTACGGTAGGACAACCACTTATGACAAAATTAAAAATTATAAAATTTAGTCATTCAGGTATCAGGAAGGTTAGAGATGGCAATCGTAGGAACAATGCCCTATCCACATGAATTTTCCATTATTTTAGCTTCCATTTTACTGTACCTACAACCAAGAAACCCATTTTATAAGTGAACCCAGCATGTGGCCACTTTTTCATAATGGCAAAATTAGCTCTTCAAATTTGTGCTTGAAAAAGTTTTTATTTCCAATTAAATCATATTTCTTTTGATGAATACACCAAAAACTTAAATATGGTGTATAAGAATTGCATTTCGAATAGTTCGTGAATTCTCTTGTTTGTAGCAAATTTGCCAAATCCGTGTGCGTATGAGCGAATATTTATATGGACCTATGCAGCACATCCCTTCTTTCATAGCACTCACCAATATATACCTGTACATGAACAAACAGACACATTTGTCAAATTCGAATGGCATCTTTGTCCCCAGCAAACAAAAAAAGAAATTGTTTTAAATTGGTATGAAATATAATCTAAATTTGTCGTGTCTTTCTAGCAGCATTTTGAATTTGTAGCATTGTGTGCTGGTGTATCGAGCTATGTGATATAACGAGCATGTGTTTCCCTGTGTGGGTCTCATGTGTCAATTGTTATTTGGTACTTTGTACCTCTACGATTGTATGTAAAGAGATACAACGCTTAATTTCCGTATAAAGCAGCTTCACCCCAGTCGCGAATCATTAAAAAGAACAATCAATTAAAATATGGTTATGTATGCAAATGTAATGATCAGCTATAGTGGAAGAACAGAAAAGGACCAAGTAAGATAGGTGAGAATTCGGCTGAACAACAGAAAGGACCCAATATGAAAGGGGAGAATTCAGTTGAACAACCGAAAGGACCCAATATGATAGGAGAGAAATCAGTTGAACAACCGAGAGGACCCAATATGATAGGTGAGAATTCAGTTGAACAACAGAAAAGAAACCAATATGATAGGTGAGAATTCAGTTGAACAACAGAAAGGACCCAATATGATAGGGGAGAATTCAGTTGAACAACCGAAAGGACCCAATATGATAGGTGAGAATTCAGTTGAACAACCGAAAGGATTCAATATGATAGGTGAGAAACAACAGAAATGTCCCAATATAATATATGATATTATGATTTGAGTTAAATTTCATGGTGATGCTGGTTGAGAGTAAAATATTGTAGGTTCAAGTTTACCACTAAACAATAATTATTCATGAGTATGCTGAAAAGCAATTATAAGCATAGTTGTATATTGAGAGTATTATAATCATCCCCTGAATAAGCAATATTAAACTGTAGGAAACTACAATAAACCCTAAATGAAGTATAAAGCACAGCAAGAAGGGAACATTTTTAGTTTGGATTTTAGTTTATTAAATTCTAGAATGTATTTTTGCTTGCCAATAGATATTTACAAAGCTAATTATACTGCAACCCTCTCTCTTGCAATTCATCTCTATTTTACTTTACTATTCTTACTATGGTTTACCGAGTCACATTCAACTTGTATTTGTTTAAATCTGGAATGTTGATCTTCTGGATTAAAAATAGTTACTTATTATGTATTGATTTACTTTAAAAGTACAAATCAAGTTTTTATCTAAGTTTTAGGTTACTGACCCACAAATAATTTGAGGATATTTTCTTTAAACTTTTTATTCAATTAATGAAGAATATTTAATGCCAATCACACTATCTCACATAAAGTCCACTTTGAACTACATTAGCAAGTTAGCAAATTTGGTGGTGTGTTTGAAGGAGCTTCATCCCTCCCCTCCCACAGTTTCATCACTTTTTGTCAATCTTATCAATTTCTTACTTGAAATGATTGCAAGCAAACTCCAAAATATTCGAGGCTTATTTAAGTGTTGTAAAAGTATGTCACAAATCTATTGTCTCTATTGCCAATTGTCATCTACAGCCTCCAAACTCATAGTTCCAGTCTATTGTTTGTTTGTTTGTTTTGATTCTAATTTGCATTTCCTTAAATGTATATGCAAATACTCATGTACAACCCGAGCAGGAACTGGAATCGTTGTTAAAACTCTTCAACAACTGTTGTCCGCATTCACTAAAAAAGTATTCAAGTAGATTTCTAAGTTATTGCTGAGCATACTCTCAGCTAAAGTAAAGCATGAAAAAACTCAACGACAGTTTTATTATTGAATTTTGTAAATTGACTGGCGCCAGTATTTGTGTACGCTGACTGTTCCAAAGGCCCTTACCCGAAAGTGATTTGCCTTCAAAATTGAACAATCTAGCAGTTGTTATGCGTATTCATCGATTCTTCAACACCTTATTTTCGCTCTGTGAGCTGGAGACTTTTTGAATTTATGCAATTGTTTGTACGTCTATACTAATCGAGTAAAAAAAGTACATTGTTTACCTCAAAGTTCATATTTTCTCACACACACTTTTCAGGAATAGTCAGATTCATAAGTACCTAAAATGCATAATATGGGAAAAAATGTTTATGATGCACATTTTACGTTGGTGAGTATTGATATAGAACACGGGAAGAAGTAATTGCTGTTATCAGAGTAACCTCTGTAAATTGTGAGCACATAGATATATTTAAGGGTGTTATACACTGCAACCTGAAAGATCTATTGTGATGCCCCTATTTATTTGAAAGATGAGGATAGTCTCATCTATAAATCTTCTGTCAGGTTAATTTTCGACAGGAATTCATGTATTTTGGAGGAATCAAGATGAGGGATCTTGCTCATATCTAAGATATATTCTCCAAAACACCTGAGTCTATTGTGTGGCAATGGTCCGCAGTCTGTGATCAGATGCAGTGAGGTTTCGTCACTTTCTCCACAGAATCGACAGATGGCATCTGACCTGTGCCTGTGATGATTCTTAATATACTCCGAGGCAATTGTGAGTACATAGTATAAACAAATATAGGCTTTTTCTTATGGGTTGGTCAAATTTTTCGATACCGTAACAGTTGCGAAATGTAAGTTATTTTTCTTCTACAAGGCGATATTTGTGTTCGGTGTACTTTAACAAATGATTATGGGAAGACTTAAGCCGAAACATCGCTTAGACATTGCGATGATTATTTGTCCATATAAAAGAAGTGGGCGTGCGAGTAAAATCATAGAGATATTGGAGCCTTAGTAATATTGAGATTGACTCTTCGTTGAACATTTTTCATACTGTTGAATTTTACTTTAAAGTGGGATGTGGCAGTCTACTATGGTCACTAAGTTCATAGTTCAATTTTGTACTGTTATAGCAAATTTTATTGATGAATCTCGTACACATCTCGAGTTTGGCATATTCGCCAATTGACAAAGCTTTTATACTGCCACCATGTAAATTCATCGATGAATCTTATGTGAGAGTTCAAATTGGAATATATGTGAATTGAGGTCATATTTAATATTCTTAATTGCACAAGTAGTTATTTGACTGTTCTTAATTCCACACTCGAAAAAAGTTTCAGTTATTACGAAAATGAGTTTCCGAGGTTGATAAAAGAATTATATCAAATAAAACAAATACCTTGGTTCATTCTTGCTACGTTCACTTGTTTGTGGTGACATACCAAAAAGTCAGATTCAACAAAATAAGAAACATAAGTGCTGATACCCTCAGAGCACCATTTGAAATATCGTCCATTATCTTCTGAACTCAGAGGAAACAGTTTTCGGTTGTTACATTATTATGTGGTCCACATTCCTCGACACTCTGTGACTCTGGCAACTTCAGTAAATTATAAAATGTTATAAAATTTTAATTCAAGCACACCGCAAGCATGACTTTTTCCCCATCTAACTTTGATTTCATTGTTGTGGGGCATATCTTTTAGCCAACAACAACAACACTATTGGCAACATTTATCGCGTGTGACTTTATTAAAACCGCATTTGGTGATTGTTTTTGTTGTTCTGCCACACACTCATACAGTGAAGCCAAAAATTGCACCAATGCTGCCCAACGCACCATATTGGCTGTTTTTCTTGCTGTGCTTTTAGTAGTTGTAGTGGGGTTTTTACTGCGCTTTTATAAAAACATTTTAATTTCAAATTCGTATTCAATGGCGCTTAAGCCATTTTCAGAAACCGTTAGCAAATTTGTGCAGCGCTGTGTAAATCGTTTTTACACTTCCGGTTTGGTTACTTGGTCGTCGTGGTGACTAAAACACAGTCACACAAGCCAACAAACCCAAAAAAAAAACACCAGTTCGCGTCCGTCAATGAATATGTGCTCCTTTTTATCGTTGTAGTTGTCGTCGTCGCAGTACGATACGCAATAGAACCGGGCGACTATGTACGAGTATGCCGGACGTATGGCCAATAATAGCAGGAAAATTATTCAATTGAGTGTGAACACAAATGGCACATGCAGGAATGGCAGCGTTGGTAGCATGAAATCTAATTGAAGTGACAAAGGAATTTGTGTAATGCTACTGCGGACACTTTCATAGTAATCAATTAATTATTTCCTCTATTATCGAGTGTGCGGTATGCGGCAGATTATGTAGTTATGCACTAGCAACAAACAGGAAGTGGACAATCCCGAGAAGTAAAGTAATCAGTAATAGAACTTTTGGAAGAGGTCACAAGTCAGACGCACCGAAGTCCTCTTGCTTTAGTGTTGTAAACGTCAGGTGAATTTAGGTGAAACTAATTTAGTTAGAAACATGAAATGTCAAGGAAAATTCATAAATATTTGGAAACATTATTCCAAGAGAAAACTTAACCTAAAAATAAATATATACAACGCTAGGGTGAATAAATGAGGCTTAATGGATGTTTTGAATAGGCAGACGTGTCCCAAACAGTTACGTCCGTTCACAACTTATATATTTCACAAATCTATAACTTTTACAAATCTTAGATATAGAAATAGAAGCCATTTAATGAGAAAGAATCACACAAGTGTTCAATATTCGAAGGAGTAAGCTGATTTGTACTGTCTATTCAAGAGCAATCCCCATCGTGCTATCACTTTAGTCACAAATTGACTATTTTTCCTTCAAGAAATGTTTGAATACGGATTTGGTTATCATTTGAGCAACATTGGATTTATTGGCCTTTTCCAGTCCTCACAGTTCAAATTCCGCACATCAGTGTGTCTGGATTGCTTTTAACTAGAAGATTACTAAAACTCATGAGACAGATGAGCTGGTTGAGCCACTATTTGTATTGTATCCTTGTATTTGAAACAAATAACACTGGACTGGTGGTCATCTAACAACTTAAAGGTAACGAAGGGGAGAAATTTGTGCTAGTACACCATAAGTCTCTTTTTATGTTTTGTCTCAAATATCAAACAGCCTTGCCTTGAAGCTTGTACACAAATGAAATTTCCTGAAAATTTAATATGTTTGCGTGCTGTTGACAGACGAATATGGAGGGAGTGGAGAGCAGCTTCATTTATCTCACTTGATGTGAAATATGTTTACCTAAAATTTATTTGAAATTCTTGAGACAGCATTAATTTTCTAGCATTATATGCTACACAAAAGCTTAACGCACTCAAACAAACGAACACGCAACTGTAGCCAGCACGAAACAAACGACTGCACACAGGCCATGGCGCAGTCAGTTTCTGCTTAGAAACGAATACGGACGCCATTTTAATATGCTCTGAGATACGTTTTATGAAACCTCTGCTCACACACTCTTACGCAGAGGCACACATTGGCACGTACGCACTTCAATGCATGTGAGTGAAAAATACATGGAAAGAAAAGTGCATTTTCCTTATACCCCTATTGTCCCAGTCGAAAACAGTTCCATTCGTCTACGAAGCATGCTCAAAGCAAGAGTATATGAATGCAGACTACCGCACACTTTGCAATAGTAGCGTTAGTCAAGAAAGTGATACAGATTCAAGTCTTTAGAACCGTTCTAAATTGCTGCCATGTGGTTAAGACTAAATTTGTATCGTCCATGAAAGTCGTTACCTACAAACTTTAAGTTGGAGCGTAGTGGATCACCCTTTTCTCTCTTATCTCTCAGATCCTTCCAATTACAATGCTGTTATGGATTCACATCAGAGGCCGAAATCGCAAGAAATACACTTTCCCTGGTTTGGAAGCATGATTAAAGAATATCTCATACGAAGAGTTCTGAACTATTGTCAAAATCATTTTTCTCTGTTTACACATTTGTTTGAAGCATTTATTTATACATTTTAGTCAATCCAGATTACACCTCTCAATTTATCTATTTATATTTATGTGTGAAGACTATTTACAATGCAGAAACCAAACCCAAACCTTGCAACCGTTTCCTAAAAGAGTAATGTTTGTCATATGGTTTGTGATAGCTGCTCTTTGGGGTAGTGTTCACAATCTTACATTGTGGTTTGTGACAATATGCAGTCGTCTCTTTCAATTTGATGTAAGGAACATTGTCCTTGTTTCCGAGAGGGTGTGCAAATATTTATGTGTATGCATTTGAAATGGTCAAACAAAGCCGTCCTGCTCAATTATGAGCCAATAGAAGCATACGTGTCTGGCTAAATTCGAAAGCGTTTAAAAATTTGTTTATACGAGTATAAACTCGTTATTATTTTGTTGTGCTTGTGTGTAGGTCTATATATATATATATATATATATATATATATATATATATATATATATATATATATATATATATATATATATATATATATATATATATATATATATATATATATATATATATATATATATATATATATATATATATATATATATATATGTATATGTAAGTGTGTTCGGAGAGATTTTAATGATTATCAACATTTGTACTCCACTTGAATTTAGTACTAGCACAGAGGAGCAAAAAGTTACCGCTTGTTTTAAAGCAACTTGTTCATATTTACTGTTTCAAAGAAAATGCAGCCTATCCTACGCAATGTATGTTTATATATATATAATTAGATTTTATGACATTTAATGTCCAGAATATCGGTTTGATGCAGTACAACAATTATCATTATATTAGTCTATATCAATCCTCTCAGGATATCATAATGTAAATCCGCTAAATTCTGTCCCCTCACAAATTTTAAAAACAAATTGTTTGCCGATTTTTCAATCATTACAAACCTCAGCAGATCCCGTGTGCCTAAGTACCCAGAGGTTGCGCTAGGATACCTGGACAAAATACCTCGAACCTGATTCTAGCGAAAGTGGGGCACACGCACAAAAAGTGGTCCACCATCTCATCTTCCTCTCCATAAGCTTGGCAAAGTGCTCTGCCTACTATGCCAATCATCTGCATATGCTTAGCCCATGCAAAGTGACCCTTTATCAGTCGTACCAGAAATGTGCAGTCTCTCCTACCAAGTGACATAAGAAACCTTGACGTTCTATCGGAGATTACAACAAGCTTAGCCCTTGCCCATCTGCTGCCTCTTACGGCTCCCCATTCGGAATTCTCTGCACACTAAAAATGGCCCTAATGCAAATGGCCCAGCAAAAGTTAGAGGAAGAACAGGTTCCGGGCACATTTCTCTGTACTCTATATTGGGGACACTTCACACTCTTGATACACTATCTTTTCCTCCAGGCCACCGACGCGTAGGATATTATGGGCCTGATCATTTCGAGGGCCCCACGTATTGCCAGAAATTCTCTTTCACTGCCAAAAAGTTCCCAGTGCTTTCGCTACCTTTAATTCCATATGTGGTTTCGAGAGTAACTTACTATCAAGGACCTCCTTGTGAATTGTGTTGGCCGAACAAAACATTCGACCTTCATCCTTCTAATAAAGAGAACTAGATTAGTTTAACAGGGAAAATTTGTCACACTTTGTGTTAAACTTATTCAGAGTAGGCTGCACTTTCCTCATACCTGCGTATAAGAGATTCCTGCTATTATGTAGGCTACATCATCTGAATTTGCCTGAGCGTAGATAACAGAATCATTTACGGAAACGCGCAGAGTCAATAACATTCTACTAGAGAAATGGAGCGAGCAAGACACCCTGAAGGCAACCCGTATTCACAACCGACGATACCCACAGATCCTGCTCCCTTCGCAACACAACCCTATATGCTAGCATTGAACGAATCCAATTAAACAGCACCTTTTGTAAACCATGATGACGAGCAGAGCTGCATATACTGTTAAAAGTAGCATTATCAATAGCATCCTCTATGTCTATAGAGATACCCACAGCGTAATCATTCCTTTCGTTGGCCTGCTAACAGGAGTATGCAACCCCGACTCGTAAGATTTTCCGGTCTGAAAATACTGAAATGTACTCGTAGATATAGTTTGGGTGCTCCTTAAGCGACAATTTACTTTAATCGTTCCAGATCTGTAAGCATAAAAGACATCATACTAATAGGTATGTAGTTCCTAGAATTAGCATAGTTATCTAAACCCACTTTTGGGATAAATGAAACTCTCACATACCTCCAGGAACGTAGAATATAGGCTAGCGCTAAACCAGTAAAGAAAATTATGCTCAATGCTGTTATCATCAACTATATACTCTACTTCAGCATGACTGGACGCATCCAGATTGCAGACAGAGAAGTAGACGCCCTATATAGTTCGTGGGCGACCGTAACCTGATTTCCAGAGAAGTGCAACTCCAATAGGAATGCCTCACTAAGCATTTCGATAAAAGTAACATCAGGTTTCCTATACGACCGCGAATTTGGAGAGCGATACTTCTGAAGGCTCTTAACTAATCCTAATAATGTCACATAGTGATTCGATATTGATGCAAAAGTATCTAAAAATAGTCCTCTTCGATATCCGAATGGCCTTCTTCAATTTCCTCCGCGTTTCTCGATATTGGTCCTAGATACCGGTTAAGAAGATTTCTCGGATCCTTCTTCAACTCATCTCTTGCTTCCACCAGGATATTGGAGTCCATTTGAGTGGACGTTAGTTGAAAAGTTTTGAAACGAAACAATTATATTTTTTTATATTATTTATTAATTTTTGTATATTGTTTATTAATTTATCTGTGTCTTTGCACAATATTCTCAATTTTTCAGAATATGTCGAATCTGCTTAAATTGTTTCCACCACGAAAAGTGCTGATGTGGAAATAAAGTTTTCTAAATTTTCGAAGACAATTTGACAATGCTTATTTTGATCAATTTCTAATGGTTATTTATATTTTCTGTTATATTTTAATTAACTTTTTTATATATTGTTCGATATTTCCTTTCCTTAAATTTTTTTTCTTTTTCAAACTATATTTTTGTTAAATATTTTCATTCGATATAAGCTTTTTTTGCGGCCACTGACCTGCCACTTTCACGGTTGTCAGTGTCACTCACTGATATAGTGATACAAAATATCAGCAGCAGCAACTACAATGGCCACAACAACCGTCGCTATAATAACAATAGCTTCGTTACAATCTTCACGACAATAATCAAATACCGACAGTACATAATAATAACAATAATAATAATCATAAAAAATAATCCAATTGGAGAATTGGATTATTTTGTGGTCATTGCCGTTGTCGTTTTGGTTTTGGTTTTGTTTGTTACCTTAGAAATTTCCTTTATGGTTTGGTTTGTACTGATGGAAAGTGGTTCACATTTCTGAGTTAATTTTGCTGTTTGCCTTTACTCTTTTGTTTGTGGAGAATAATTTAACACTAAACTGCAAGGAAATTTTTTAAATAATGTCTGTTTCCTATGTATTGAAGTTTAACATTAACAATTCATAGAAAATGAAGAAGGGAAGTCGAAAAATTGGTTGACAATTCATTCGCCATTTCCTTTATATTTTTCTTGGAGAACAATAGAAAAATAAATTGAATAAAACTTTAATATTCAAACTGTGGGAATCATATATTTAAGGTTTGGAAATTATGGGAAATGTAAGAAAAGTGTTTCGTCAATTTGTCCGAGTGGTACTCAACGCAAGTTTCACACCTACATCTCCGAAATTTTTGCTTTATATGCAAGTATACCACTATATAATTTTTATTAAGGTTCAACCGATGTAAAAACATTTCAAGAAACATGTTTCAACACACTTTTCAACGTTGACTTACTTTCTTCAGTGAACGCGTTGCTTCCAAAATGAATAAATGAGAGTGGAGACCACCTTGAAGTATACTATTTTTCAGGCACAACCGTGAATTTAGCTTCTATGATTGCAGTGTTAGATAAGCAATATTTTTGTAGGTGACTAATACATCATTGTTTGCTCTGTAAGAAATTAAACCCAGCCAACCGAGCCCCTGTATACCTCATTCTTAATCGGTCATTGCAGTAAACTTGGTAAAATAATTGAAATGCATAACTTCCTCTCATTTTAGCCTATCCGCCACAGTCTCTCTGCTATTCTTATTTTACTCAGTTCAACTAAATGAGCCGCCTTCAATTTTTTGGCGATTTGAGTTCTCTTCAAATTGCAATTTTTTCAGGCATATGCCCATAATTAGATCAGTATTTGTAAAATTAAACAATGAAACAAGAAGCAGTCGACTGTGAGCGAAATGCCTGTACTGAAGCGCGTATATCTCATTTGAAAGTGACAGCTCTGTGCATATAAATCAGCCATTACGCGCATTATGAATGCAACGTTACCGAGAAGTGCCACATGAAATTCTATGAAGTAAGCTGAGATGATCAACTTAAATATGTTATTGCCTGGCTGCTAATTTGAAGTGCCACGCTACATATTCAATTTGTTGTAAAAACACATTCCCCAAATGTAGAGAGCACTTGGCAGTTTGAAAATCAATTCAATGCATTTACTTCATTCGTGGGTCCGAGCCACCACATGTAAAATTTTACTCATTTATTGTATCTGCAACTGCAGCGTGAACAGCATGAAGTCATTGAATAGCATCAAGAAGCAGGGGACTGAGAGAAAAAGCATTTGACTCGCAAGACAGTACCCAATGTCAATGTCAAGTACACGGTGTAGCGTGCACTTCTCACACCAACGCTTAGAGAAATGGATCGAGAGACAACCGTAGAAGTAATTGCAAACAAGGAAAACAAACTAAAGTAAAAACAAAAAAGAAAGCAAAACGTAGAACACTTCGAATGCATGTTGTTGTGGCGCAGCTCTGTATCAGCCTACCAGCCTGCATGGCCTTGCTGTTTGCCAGCCATGCAGAGATAAGACCCAACCAAAGAAATACTAACGAAAACTCATTCATTACAGCTTTTAGGTTTTTTACTAGCTTCACTCTGGGTTTGTGTGTGTGCGTGTTTTTTTCTTTAGATGGAAAAACTTTACATTACCTCCGCCAGTAGTGTGAGATTCTTACTCACTAAATAACCACTTACAGTCCCTGGGTCCTCCAGGGAACCGCCACCAGGCATTACTTTTTTTATAATACTCAAAGCTCTTCTCTAGTGGCCCGAAGGCGAATTACAGTGCATTCATTCTGTACATCTCAGCTGCTCCATCACTAGTTTCGTCATGTCACTGAACGCGTTCCAGTTTTTTCCGAAAGTAGCATATGGCGTACTATATTTTCGGGAGTGGACTGCTCACTAATTGTAGTTGCGAGTGCTACTTTTTCTCGCTGAAAACGCAGTCATTGGTAGAATATTGGTGGAATATATGAGTATACTCTGCATTTTCGATTTGTCTACCTTGGCAGTACGAGTAGTCCGGCTCATTTTCGTTCCTATGACGACATCCATGATTACTTAGGAATTGAGTCAGATAAAAATTGACTTCTCCGTGCTTTTTTGTGACGCAGGGCTCTACATTAAGTATTAGTCGATGGGTCTAGCGACCCTTTTCCGCGTCGTCCCAGCGCTGCTGCCAAGGATTCGTCGACGCACTAGAAGGCGATGTTCGCTTCATGCTTTAGTAAATAAATTAGTATCATGCCCGCTACTGCTAATACCGCCTCATGTGACACCGTTCGGAATGAGCCGCACACCTTAATCGCGCTCAGTCTATACACTGCATATTGCGTCACAGTCATGGCATTTGCCCATATCGGTGATGCGTAGAGTAGAATAGATTTCACCACTCCTAACAGCAGATGCCTTCGGTTCTGCGTCGGTTCTTCTTTGGTCCTCTCGTGTGTGACATAATTATAGACAGTACAGCCGCACGAGCAGCTCTTTCACATACAGTACTTTCAAGTACTTGATGAGGATCTTCGTGTTTATTACATGTTCGCCCATTTTTAATGAGCTGACCTCTAATTTTTTCCTGCTGGTAATGAAAACTGTTTCAGTTTTCTACTCTGCAAGACTAAGTCCTACCGAGGTCAACCATTCACATACGACACCTGTCGTTTGTTCTGCAATTTGTACAGATTCATTGATATGTTTTGCAGTAATTACGACAGCTATGTCGTCCGCATACCCTATAATATCGACCCCGTTTGGCCGCTTAATTTCCAGAATACCATCATACATGGCGCTCCAGAGAAGTGGCCCTAGCACCGATCCTTGTGGGCACCTCCTGTGATGTTGTACTTTTTTGAGCCTTCCTCTGTGTTGTATAACAATATTCTATCTTTACAATAGTTTGCTATGACGCGTATTAAATATCCAGGGATATAGCAAGGTGCTTAGGACACTTAGGATCCGATACCAATTGGCAGAGTTAAATGCGTTTTTAACGTCTAATGTAACTACCGCACCCATCCACCTTTTTCCAGCCACGACTTTCCGCGCTATTTCGCATACAGATGCAATTTCATCCACGGTGGATCGCTTCTTCCTGAATCCACATTGCCGTTTAGCCAAACCCGGGGCTCCTTCAGTATAGTATTCAAGTCTGGTGCAGATTATTCTTTATTCCAGCACCTTTCCGTCTGCGTCCAGCATGCACAGGGGTCGATACGATACTGGTTCTTATATAGGTTTATCGCCTTTTGGGAGGTGAACCATTCGCTGGCGTTTCCATCTTTGGAGAAATGTTTCTTCCCTCAGACACTCCGTGTAGAGATTGCTGAATATGTTTGGATTTCTTTTTATGGCAGTTTTAATTACTATATCTGTTATCCCATCTAGACCTGGAGCCCTGTTGCTTTTCATTTTATCAGCCGCTCCTAGAATCTCTTCTGTTGTGACCGGCGGTATGGGCTCTTTAGCCTGGCTTACTTCCCATTCAGGCCTTATCTCGGCATTCTGTGGAAAGAGACCTGTCACAATCTTAGCAATTGTTCTCGCGCAGATAGGTGTGTTAGAAGTATTATGGAGTTTCTTCAACATAATTGTGTACCCGCCGCCCCAGGGTTTATTTTGTACTTCTTCTCTGAGGGCGATGAAAGCCTCACTATTACTTTTATTTATTGCCTTGCACAATTCCTTCCTTTTTTCCTTAAATTCTGCTTGGGTCTGTTCGTAGTTTTCAGAACCTCTAGCCCTTTCTTATCGTCTGCGACTGGTTTCGTTCCACCAATACATTTGTGTTCTCCCATTTCCTCTTCCTTTTCTAGGCATGGCGGCATCACGTGCATTAGTGAGGTGGTCCATAAGTCGCCTGGTTCTCAGTTCTGCGCTACCTTGTGTTTCTTCCGTGTGTCAAGCATGTACTCCAACATTTCGCAGTCTATCTGCTTCGTCCAGCCTTTCTCTTGTACCTTACGTTCTGTCTTACGCATTTGAAATCGTTTTGATGACTAATTAAATACAATTATTATAGGTTATTAATAAAAGTGAATTGAATTATAAATTTCGTGCTAACATTTACTATATGTCTTACACCCTCAACATAAAGCAAACACCGTCAATCGTGAAACAAACATTTTTGACATTTGTTTTCGGTGTTCTGCACTGTTTCCAGCTGCGGCAATCTATGGAACCAGGGTAATAACGAAAGGTGACACAGTACCGAAAAACTATTTACCTGTATTTTTGGGATGATGTTCAGTGTATCAACCAACTAACATAATACCACCAATTTGTGCATAAAGAGGACACAGCATACAAGCGTTTTCGCTGCATATGGTGGATAGACCGCTCATTCATGAGCGCCATTGCGGCTCAGTACTCAAACGATGGAAACAGGGAATTTTGGATGGGGTTGTTTTAACCTTTAACCTGATTTTGAAATCCATTTGGAGACTAGCTGGACTTAAAGGGCGTTTACTTCAAAACTCTGTCCAAGTAGTACGCTTCTAAAAATAATGGATATTCAGTTGGAGTAAGGATTCCCCCACATTTTCTACGTTAGTTCTACTCACAATCACTTTCTTACATTTATTTATGAGTTTTCAACCGCCTTCAGCACTTGGCATTACTTACTTTCCTCTTTATTTAAGTGCCCGTCTATTCTGGGTATAATTACTTCTTTTGAAACTAGTTTTCATTCCATACTTCAGTACGGACGCACTTACTCGTACATTTGTAACTCTTTTCTACAGTTTCTTCGTTTCCCGCGTTTAAGAATTCATTTATTTTTTTTAATAAAAAAATTAAATTTACGTTTCATGTTTAATCTCATTAAGTTCTTAAATTAAATACAACCGTTTTTTAAATAATTGCCCCCACTTTCAATGCAATATACGAACAATAAAAAATAAATAAATACGGCAAAAGTAAAAAATGTATAAACCGCCGCACGAAAGAGGCATAAATCCAATTAGCCAAATTATGTAGCACGTAGCATGGCTGCAATAATTTTGTACATTTTTCACGCTCCAACTGCGCATAAAGACTGACAATGAATTTTGTTTTGTGTCAATTGCGCTTGTGTGGATTAACCCGCACGCTATGCAATCATTTGACAATTTATGCAACATGCCAAACGCGTGCTCCCTTAATTAGTTTGCTTATCCTTAACCAAATTACTCGTTGCTAACGGTAAACTCATTTGGTTGCCATTCAATAAATATGTGGATATGAATGCAGGCAGCTTCACACAGATTCACTGAGTTTCGCAACTTCCGCGCTGCGCTGCACAGGATTATATGCAAAATTCGAAATATTTCCCAAATAACAATTAAACGCATTTTCATTATTATTTAAGTGAGGAAGGGTTCGCCGCAAATGCGCTTAAATGTTGACACATGCAAAACACGCAGTGGCATAAAAACAAAGATAAATTGAACTTTGTAGCAGTGATTCGTCCACATACAACAGTGGACACATAAAACAGTGGTCACATACAACAGTGGACACATACAACAGTGGACACATACAACAGTGGACATATAAAACAATGGACACATACAACAGTGGACACATACAACAGTGGACACATACAACAGTGGACACATAAAACAGTGGTCACATAAAACAGTGGTCACATAAAACAGTGGACACATAAAACAGTGGACACATACAACAGTGGACACATACAACAGTGGACACATAAAACAGTGGTCACATAAAACAGTGGTCACATAAAACAGTGGACACATAAAACAGTGGACACATACAACAGTGGTCACATACAACAGTGGACACATACAACAGTGGACACATACAACAGTGGACACATACAACAGTGGACACATACAACAGTGGACACATACAACAGTGGACACATACAACAGTGGACACATAAAACAGTGGTCACATAAAACAGTGGTCACATAAAACAGTGGTCACATAAAACAGTGGACACATAAAACAGTGGACACATACAACAGTGGACACATACAACAGTGGACACATACAACAATGGACAACTTCTCTAGCAAAGCTCACTTCTTTGTAGAATTTGAGACGCTTTTTAGAGTGATTGTTTTATTTTGCATAGGAGCAGTGCCACTCCGTTGTCGATTTAGCCATGTCCGTCTATCTGGCATCTTTTCTTGTAAAGAGTCAAGCCCAATAACGAAAAGTGGTTTTGATATCAAATTTGGTTGGAACATGCACGCTCATTTTCTATGTGCCTCTTTTATTCGTGAAAAAGCCATTTGAATAAGTTTGCTATTTTTTTATACCCTTTACCTTTAAAAAAGGTAAATAGGGTAT
Organism: Clusia tigrina; assembly: GCA_920105625.2. Lineage (NCBI taxonomy): Eukaryota > Metazoa > Arthropoda > Insecta > Diptera > Clusiidae > Clusia > Clusia tigrina. Next base: position 174,726,346 of record OV050032.1, read on the forward strand.
ACTAACTTTGTGCTTTTGAGAGGGGTTGGAATTTCAAGAAGGAGGCGTGGTAGGTATGGACATATATATACAGATATGATGAGAATCACTTTCTAAACAATTTTTATTTTGTCCGTCTGTCTGTCCGTCTGTGGCCACTTTTTTTCTACACCGTTAGAGCTATCTTAATGAAATTTTGCAAAAGTATAGTCTGGACAAAGATACAGAACCAGATTGCTATATGGGCCGATTTGGTCAAGATCACGCCTACCTCCCATATAAGGAAGTTTTTTCACCTTTTCTAAAATGACTATAACTTCGGTCCAATTGACGGAATCGTGACATTATTTAGCAGTTATGGATATGTGGGTCCTACTAAACACTGTTTAAAAAGTGGGCGGTATATATTGACTGCCACGCCCACTATTAACAAAAATTAATAACTTAAGATCTGGTAGAGATTTACGGACGAAATTTTACAGGAAGGAACATGTGGACATTACAAAGCTATCTGTCACAAATGGGGCTCATCAGAGAAAATACACGCCCACTTTTGATATAAGGAACTCGGGTCTAAAATTAAAATTAGCCTACCTATGCTCGTATTGATTCCAGCGGATTCAAAATTTGCAGAAATATACTTGGGGCCCATAATAGTGTGTGTGCAGAATATGGAGATCATAATGGAACTGCCACGCCCACAATTAGGCAAAAATCATTAATGTGTTCCTATTAAAGATCTAGCAACGAAATTTCACAGGAAGGTTCCGGGTACTAACATTAAACACCACACAAAAAATGGGCTTGATATTTTTACAGCCACGCCCACTATTGACAAATTATTATAACTTACGACCTATATAATATTTTTGGACGAAATTTTAAAGTAGTACGTATATGGACCCTACAAAGCCATATACAAGATTCAGAGTCGATCAGAGGAAGGATACCCTGCCATATAATGAACTTTGGCGACCCCACTTTAAACAGAATTACCCTACCTTTGCTTCTAGTAATGGTATATGAATACAAATTGGTAGATGTATACACTGGGTCTGTACTAGCATGCATTCCAAATATGGGCAGATAATTACTATTGGCACGCCCACAATTATCCAAAAATCGTTACTAGGTTCCTATTAAAGATTTATCAACGAAATTTCACAAGAATGTTGTGGGTACTAACATTAAACTTCACACAAAAATGGGCGTGTTTTTTATACAACCACGCCCACTGTTGACATATTATTATAACTTGCGACCTATACAATATTTTTGGATATATTAGTACGTATATGGAATCTATAAAGCCATATACAAGAATTGGGGTCGCTGTTATCAATTCAAGGTACCGTACCGCAAATTAACGTAGATATGCTCCTAATGATGATTTATGAAGAAAACATCCCAATTGTTGAACTCGCACGCACAAGAAAAGGTAAAGGGTATTTCGTAGTCGGTCTAACCCGACTTCATAGTTCTTTACTCGTTTTTGGATATTTTTGTGTTCCCGTCTCGAACAAAGTACTGTTCTCAATGAAATCCCTCCAACCAATTGGCGACAATCAGTATGGGTCCTATTTTGTACTTTTGAATTATATTTACTCCCCAATATTCCAATCTACGATACTGTCACAATAGCAAAAGTTGCTGACTTTTAATGAAACTTTTATTGAAAGTGTAAATTTGCGAAATAGTTTTTTTTCCATTCTGAACTGAGTATTTCAGTACAAAAGCAACTTATTGTGTGCCAGCACTGTATTGTGCAATATAACACATTGTGCTGTTCTTGACTTTATTATTCCACCAGCATCATAGTGACCTAAATGAAATGTTTCATTTGGTGCAGCCTGACGGTGTTTGTGCCACTTCAGATGCTACTATTTGTGCCCCTGCCATTGCTGCCGACATCAGTGCATCGTCACATACTGGTACACGATCAACAAATTACATTGAATGACTGATGAAATACATTTGCAGTTTTATAGTTGCTTTTACTCACAAGGCTTACATCACCTACAATTAGCACACAAGCATGAAGTGTCACCTCATATATTTTCTTGGACTTGATGACGAATGCAGCTCAATGTCATCAACGGCAATGTAACGGAGGTGGCACTGAATGACAGCAACCTCAATTCATTTTGACTTTAATAATGCCATTTACACGTATCGACTACAACCACACATTCGGAAGTATGAGTAATCCTTTCACTGTTTATTTCTCATTTGATTGTGTTTCGAGATTTTACTTCACTCCACTTTTCCTACCGCCGCGGGTTTTACATACATATGAGATTCTTGCAAAAATGAAGGTGTCGTACCCAAGTCATTCTCCCGCAGCATTCAATTTTGATGTAAAAAGAAATTATGAAGAAGTCCAGACAATGATTAGTGGTACGGTATTATAAAAAAAAGAACTCTTTTAAGACAAATCTTTAGACGAGATAGCTAAGCAGACCCGTCTGCATCTGTGCTGGGTTCCCGTTCACAGAGATATTCCAGGGAACTGTAAGGCGGTTGAACTTGCCCGTGAGGGTTAGTTGGTTGGTTGGTTTCAGTGGCTGATCCAAGTCGGTCCTCACATGGATCACAATTATCGCCTTAGCGACGTTTTGATACCACAACCTCTCCTAACGCCGGAGAAAACGATGGATTGTTCACTAAATCCACTTTGTGGAGTTTAGGTATCTTAAAAGATCTTTCGGTTTTAATCCCGAGAGATCGGATAAACTCGCTAGGAAATAGTTTCCTAGTGTTCTATTTCTTGCGGCCGCCAGAGCCGAGCATTCGCAAAGAAAGTGGATTAAGGTTTCCTTCTCTTCTGAGTTTCCACAACTTCTACAATGGATATTGTATGGTCTCTGCAATTTCTCTGCATGAGTTCCCACGAGCCAGTGACCCGTGAAGGCCGCCGTGAGGCGGCTGGTGTCCATGCGGTCCCTGTTTATGAGATCCCTAGATCTCGCTGTGTTAAAAACTGGCCAGGTCGCCCGGGATGTATTACATGTTGTAAGTGTCCTCCATCTATTGCCCGCTAAGGTAAGACAGTGCATGTAGATGCCCCTCTTAATCGCACCCATGGAAACAAGTACTAGTTCCACATGGGTTAGATCGAGAGAGGCTCCTCTGCTCGCCAATTCATCAGCCTTCTCATTTCCATCTATATTCCTGTGTCCGGGGACCCAGATGATTGTGATGTCAGCATGGTGACCTAGCGCCCCAAGTTCCTCCCTGCACTGTCTGACCAGTCCGGAGTTGATGGTGTTTGATTGGAGGGCTTTTATGGCAGCCTGGCTGTCCACAAAAATAGCAACCGTGCTCCTCTGCCCTTCTCTAATGTGGTGGGTGATCTGTCGACATGCCTCTCTGATCGCGAGTACTTCCGCCTGAAAAACTGTAGCTGTATCGGGTAGGCGTGTACAGTAGTTAATGTTAGCGTGCGGAGAAAAGACCCCCGCCCCACGCCCAGGTCCATTTTTAACCCGTCCGTACAAATTGGTATATCGTACTCCATTTTGGTCGAAAAGGAACCACAATTTTCTTGAGGGAAATCTAACCTTGAAGTCCTTTTTGAAGTCCAGTTGTGGTACTATGTAATCTGTCGTCATTTGTGTTAATTCCCTCGGCACTGTGTATAGCACCTTACCAGGACCGTACGTTCGCTCAGACCAGCAGGTTGTCGCTTTTAACCTTAGCGCACTGTTGCAGGCTACGTTCTTAATGTACAGCCCGTGAGGGTACTACCATACCAACTGAACCAGATAGGTCGAACTTCGGTATTCCTATTGCCACATGTAAGCTCTTAGTAAATACAATATGCTTAGGCACAGTGGTCAAGTGCTGATCTGAAGGTACAGGTTGCAAAATAGCTAGACAAACCTGGCTAGAAATAAATGTCAAACTCTCAAAGGACTGAGTATCTCTAAATAGACTGAGTATAGGTTTCGTAATTAGTGTCCTAAAGGAACACTGGACTCTAGGAACTCACGGATGTAGGCTGGGGATTGCCTCCAACAACATCTGCAGGCATGATCTGTTGCATGGACGAAAAGGAGGAAGAGTCCATTGCACACCTGTTGTGCACGTGTCCAGTGCTGTCCAGAAGGAGGCGCGCTTTCCTAGGCGACTACTTTCTGGACTCTTTGGGAGATATCTCAAATGAAAAGATTAGCTCCATCAACTGCTTCATTAAAAGCTCCAAATAGCTGGACCTTTGAAAGGGATAGGATCTGATGTCTCATGTGGTATCACAAAGAGTCAATGCTGGCCTAAGTGTGCCCTTCGGGCGGCCGCCTTACCTACCTACCTAAGACAAAATAAAAGGAGAGCACAGTGACTACAGATAGAACTCTATAGAGGTAACTTTTTTGGGCTCTTCTGGGCTTTTTTTATCTCTGCAGACCCCAAGATCTCTTTCAAATTACTAATGCAATCTAATTTTCTTCGAAACTACGAAATGCAATTAAGTAAATTGTATCTCGATCGGGACCTTGGTGGAATACTTTGAGTACTTGCGATTCCACAAAATAATGCAATTTAAAATTTTGGATTACAGTATTGATCTAAAAGTACCTCAAGTACGGCAAAGTAACTTTCTTATTTTATTCCTGTACGCTTTATTCACTGTATGTTATTTTTATTTATTTGTATTTATGTTTCATCATTTTATAAATATTGTTACTTTTCTAAGGATCTACAAGCTTAACTAACTATTCTAGTAAAAATATTGAGACACGAAAATTTAAAACAACTATAACATGTGAAGATTAATAGAGAGATTATTAACATAAATTAAAGCAAAGGTTATAAACCAAATATTATGAAACTTAACCCACATTAGGATGAGTAAATGATCTAATAATAAAGATGGAAGGAAGAAAGTTTAAGCTTAATATTAAATAAGTAAAATCTTGACTCTGAAAGCATAAGTGTTATTTGCTCTATTGATGTGGTTTGGTAAGGTAATACTAAGTTATATAATACATATTCATGCTTGTAGTTTTTATTGGAATATCCGTTTTTAATGGAAGTGTACGAGGAATGGTCCCATATGTCCTAGATCAACATCACTTCCGATATTGAACTAACCATGTTCATCTGATCTCTTTTCTTGGAACAATTGTATCTCTAGAGGCAAAAGAGATGTTTTGTCATTTAAGCGTGTTACAATTTGGCTACCCTGATAATATTTGGTAAAACAAATGTGGAATAAATATGCCCAGTTGCAATTTCCATTACTTTTCTGTAAACTGAATACCTCTGAAAGCCACAAAAATGCCAAAATGAAATATTAAAAAATTAATATAGATATATTTGGAAAAATATTTTTTATATACTTGACCATATCAAATATTTTCTGGCTTTGTCAAAAATTATGAAATTAGCAATTAGTAATAATTGTATATAGTCCCAGCTTAAGCAAAACTATCAGCTTATTTAGTTCTATTTTATTGCAATACGTATTTTCTCAATGCACATTGGGAAGCAATGATTGCGACCCCTAACATTGCTTATAACAATCCTAGTATATTCGGTGTTCTAAATCATAATCCTCATTTATCTTAATAGACGACAAAACATCTACATGCATATATCTATCTTTGGAAATTTGCATTGAACTTTCATTTGTTCGCATTTTTATCTCGATATCTTGCATTACACATGTATACAAAGTTTATCTAGAATCCATTATGTAGTCAATATACCATATAGTCACTGATTATGAATCGTAATTATACGATATGTGTAAAAATTAGTGAATTTTAATGCGTCTCAGTGTGTTTAGAAGGATTTCAAAAGTTTAGAGCACAATTTCTAACTCTGTAATGCATTACATTAATTGTATACAGACGCACGAACATATCTGGTCAGCTGTTTAAGGCGATTAGAATTGCTCAAAGTTTAAAAATAATTGAGTTGCGTTTGTCAGAACCTTTCAAATATTTGAAAACTTAATTATGAATAAGGCAAAAGAGAAAATGAGCTTGCGCGCAGAATAATAATACGCAGGTGTTTTAAGATTTAATTAGGCATGAAATATAGTATATGTGTGTACATTAAAAATAGTATATGTGACAGTACAAATTTTTGTGCAACATTGTCGTTATCCTATTCTGGTTGGGTAACCCTTTCTCTTAATCAGCTCTGCTAAACGTTTCGGCATTGATTGCACTAATTTAGCGGTATCTGTTGTACCCCACTCCGCCCGTATTACGTCCTTGAGCATAGCCTTCGACTAAATATGGTGATTTCGAATGTGCCGTTCTAGTAAATCTCATAAATGTTCAATCGGATTTAAGTCGAGTGATTTTGGGGGCGTGCGCAACTGATTTGGGTGCATTATAAAGGAGACAAAGATTCACTACCTCTGCTGTATGCTTTGGGTCATTGTCGTGCTAGAAGCAAAGTGATGGATCTAAGGAAAGATTTTTGCGCTGGTTTTTATCTTCGGTTGGAAGATATTTTGGTAGTCCATTTAATGCTCAAAAAATTCAAATTTGTCCATTCCTGAAGCTGCCATGTACCCCAGATCATCACTTCTCTATCGCCGTGTTCAACTCTGCCAGTTAAATGATTTTTATGGATGGCTCCACTGGGTCTGCGCCAGACTATTTTAGGTCCTTTAAAGGTAAAAATGCAACATTTACTTTCGTCAGAAAATATTACCTGCTTCCAGAAGTTTTCACCTTCATTTAAATATTTTTTGGCAAATTCTTGTCGTTAAAGTCTATTTAACTTTTGAAACATACGGTTTTTTGCGAGCGATACGGTCATGTTAGTGGTGCTCTTCTTAAATTTTTCGCACAGTATCGGCAAGTAATTTTTTTGTGTGCTTCTCCTCAGCATCCTTTGCCAATTCCGCTGCTGTTAGTCGTGGATTGAATTTTACTTGCCTTCCTTATAAGACCCTGGGTGTCCCTGGTCTTTAATAGTGATGGACGATCAGAACGTGGTTTTGATGTAAATTTATCCGTCTTTTAGAAGTTATTAATAACTATTTGTAAAGCATGCTCGGTCTACAATTGCGCCAATTTCACGGTATGTTTTCTCTTTTTGGCAAAGAAGTATCATGATCTTCGTTCACTGACGTTGATTGCCTTTCGTTCAGCTTCCATCACAAACAAATATTTGAAATTGATTATATTCTTAATGTTTCAAGTATTTAGCATAAGAATACCGCTGCTGAAGTAACAGCATTGATATTTTGGAGTAATTGTGTTTATTTGCCTTAATAAGTATCTTTATGCTTTTTGTACGTAGACTTTTTCTGCATTAAATTTCCCTCTTTTTTGATTTAAGTTCAATTATTTTTTGTTTGTTGTTGTTTTCACCAAATTTTTCTTTTTCAATTATACAACAAACCTAAAAGAACACGATACTGCATCAACAAAGTTTTAAAGAGTCATCTCGATATTGCATAAATAGCTTCAATTTGTTGTTTTCATATGTTGTACGTGGACTTTTTCTGCTAAGTGTATGCCTAAGGTTACATGTATAAGATCACATGTGATCTGCAGTAACCGTAATCAATTCTGTCGCAAAATTCTTTGAAGAAAATATTCATTAATGCGTACTCTTTCTATTCAACAACAAAAAAAAAATACTATTTAAATGAAGCAAAGAAATAAATAAGTAAATAACAATAAAATAAATGCTGAAAATAATGAACTGTCAGAAACAACGTGTTTTAATTTATCTTTTACTGCACACGTATAATTCTATTTTTTCTCGTTCGTACTTGAAACGTTCTCACCATGAGATTAATGTTACACTGCACTCACACACCCATGCATATTATGACCCCGGCTTTTTTTGCTGAGCATTGCTGTGCCTCCGACTTCTTTAGTTTTTCTTTCTTCGGCTGCTTTGGCTATTTTTCTTTAAGGTCACTCCGAACGAGCATGGTGTGGACTCGTCCCAAGATCCGCCGAAAGGCATTTTGATCCTCACTAAAGGGCGGTGCAGCATCCAGTGGCAATTGAAATTGTTTATTTAATTTGTGGCAATTGCATCACGAATCACACCCAAGTAAATTGAGATTTAGAAATACCAAATACAAATACTCACATAGATACCGAATGAGAAGGTAATATGAGGTCTGAATTTGAAATCGAGTACTTTAGTTGGCACTTGAAATAAGATTACTTGAATTAGTAGTACTTTAGAGCAACACTAAACTAGTTATAACGCCTACCACACTGATTTACGGGAACCGCTACGCTACGTGAAATCGTGCTTGCTGACGCTTCGTAAGATACCGGCAAATTTTATACCCAAAGAGCACTGAAACTGTAATGTCCGATTCGGTGTTTATCGCTACTGGGCTCTGTGGCACCACGCTCGCCGACGCTCTTATAAAAATTAAGCTTTCTTGTTATTTGTGCTGAAATGTACATTTTTAGATATCTACAAAATGTAATAAATCTTACTACCTCAGATTTATATGAAATTTGTGATGGATGTTGCCGTTGAATAGGAATTAGCTTTATTTGTATATTAACAAATTGCACAGAGCAGTGAACTTGAGAGAGTAATTTGCAACATGTCTGATACATATGCCCATAGTCGAACTCCTTTACCAGGTAGTGCAAAATGGGAGACAATTTTTATCCCCAAGATAAGTGCCACATAGAAGCAAGTTCTTTTACTACGAACACCTAAAATTGTCATTGGATCACACACAAAAATAGTAATTCTACTAGAGATTTCTCCCTTGCAGGCGATAGTGACACAGACTTAAAGAAGGACTTTTGCTCTACACATGAACCTCCATATGCACATGTGACAAAACCTAAGAAGAAGCGGCGCGCTATGAATGCATTACATACAAGCAGCGATATTTGAAATTGCCTGGACCACAAGTACCATATCCCAAGGTAGTGCAATACGATAAAAGAAATTGATTGAATTGCTGGAACTTCATTCCTCAACCCCATTAAGATCTATCGCCACTCTGATTAAAGCTACTGTCATCTGTCTGTACATCAAACTGCGGAGAATGAAACCCTAAAATTTGTAGTTTGAGCCTACCAACGGGAGTTTTTTTTTAAATTTGACCAAGCTGGAACACAATTGTTAACAAACGCGAAGGGGCTGGAAGCAAAGATTGTGTCATGCCCTTATCATTTAATCGAATGAAGCAAGATGACAGCTGTCAACTTTAAGGCGATTAGAATTGTTCAAAGTTTAAAAATAATTGAGTTGCGTTTGTCAGAACCTTTCAAATATTTGAAAATATAATTATGAATAAGGCAAAAGAGAAAATGAGCTTGCGCGCAGAATAATAATACGCAGGTGTTTTAAGATTTAATTAGGCATGAAATTTAATACAGCTACACTCGTCTCAAGAACAGAACTGAAACAAACATAAACCAGTAAATAAAGCTAGAGGCAGACTTAACTGGCAACGAGACACTCTATACTCCAACACAATAAATGAGACTATGCCCATAGGGTTGAAGTGAGTGCGCTATTAAAGCAATAACGATTTTGTTCACATATTCCTTAAAACACTAAAACCCTACCCTTTTTAGAAACATTTCACATTGCCAACTCCCCTATGAATGTGTGCGTGCCATTGGATACATTACCATTAGGTTTGCAGTTGCAGTAAATTTAGTTGAAAAATACTTTATGGATTTCGATTTAAACAACCATTCTAATTTGCAAAAAGGCATTGAATATAAATATCGAAAGAATTTTGTAAGCTTTCAGCTAACTTTTTACTGGCACCTGTCGAAACATATAACACACATTATATAAACACCCTGTATAATATGACAGATTTCTTGTGTTTATCTCTATCTAGGTAAATTTCTGTAGTCGACAACGTATGAAGACAGCCGCTTTGAGAAGCTTCCATCTCTGATAATGCAATGCAAATCAAATTTCCAGTATCATAGTGTAAATACACTGTCTACATCAGTACATTTTCCCGTTTGAATCGTTAAATATAAAGAGGTAATATGAGGAGTATGAACAACTGCAGGACTCGCAAAACATTCATAGGCAACTTTTATCTCTATTAAATCAGAGATAATGGGTACACTGAATAGACTAACTGGATCTTTGAATAAATTATTTATGTGTACTGAGCTCATCGATCCAGTTTACTGAAATGAACCATTTGGCCCACATTAACAATGTATATTTCTCTGTCAAATTATGTTTTCTAAGTGTCATTTCTATTGATCCCAATCAATCCAATTACTCTACAAACTGAACACCCAATCTAGCTGTATATAATGTGGTAAGGATGTTAGGAATATTTAAATATATTTGAAAATTATGACAGTTTTTTGTATTTGTTATAAGAATGACTTACAGAACTTGCAACCACCGAGTGTTGCAGCTGCTGTGATCTCACAGATTTTCCAACATCCATGTCGCTATCAAGTGGATGGTGGAATTTTGTTTATATTTACTTACCTCATAAATAAACTATTCAAACAATGCCCGTGTTAATTGCTTTATAACCACATATATAAATAAGTATTAGAAGATGTGAGAAAATTAGTGTACCTCGCGTCACTCTGTCCTCCTCACAAGCATGTCCGAAACTATGAGCAAACAGCGCCAATGTCGGAGCAAACATAAAATTTAATCTGGCTGAAATTGGAATTAGCGCATGAAGTATGAGTTTCTCCATTTTAAAACAGTAATAACGTTTAATAAATATAACAAACAAAAGCCCACAACAGCACAGCAATATCATCGATGCCAACAACCACAGTACTCCAACGCAAAAGCAACTGCAAAATAAAATAAATATAACAATAAATAAATACAAATAAAGAGAAAAAGAAAAATGTTTCACAACATAAATTTAGGTCATATTTTTGCGATAATTGCTTAATAAATAAGAATATAAATATCAAGCAAATATCGCACATTCATACGTGTATATGAACACGACTCTGCACACTGAACAACACAACAAAACTATCAAAATTATAAAAACAAAAAAAAAACAATACGCCAAGTGGCGAGTCACGAATTTCTCCCAAATAAATCATCCATCCGAAGATGCAAGACTCAGGCGATTTCATTTTTTGGTTATTAAAACGTAAAATTGGGAAACAATAACAAAAACCGAATAACAAAAAAAAAATTTGTATGATCAGAATATTTATCCGGTGGGTTGTCACGTACCGAGAAGCTTATCGACGACAATGGAAAGAAGTGGGTGAGCGAAAAGTAAACAGCAAAAGAAAAACGAATCGGAAATTTGGCCAAGCCAAGGCGGAGTAACCGGCGACCAGAGAACACAGAGAAAAGAAAGTCTTTTCCGCTGCCAGCATCCGTAGCGGACACACCACGATTTTTAGTGGATTCACCAGGATTCTGAGTGGATTCACCACGATTTTGAGAGGATTCACCACGATTTTGAGTGGATTCATGTACAACGTCCGTCTGCTTTATTTCGCTTCTTTGCCATGTGATGTTTAAGTTTCTGTTCTCTGCCGACGACAGACCTTCGAGTGATGATATGACAGGTAATTTAAGATTTGGAGCTCTGGTGTATTCGGCAATAATTTCACAACTTCAGAAGTTACTTCTGCAGTTTAGAAAATTTTTTTTATTGGAAATAAATGTGCTTCTAAGCAGTTAATTAGGAGTTGTATGGGTTCATCTGTACGGATATCTTTACTTTAAATTCAAACCATGCCATGCTTACTACCAACATTATCACATTATCGTAATATGTTTGTTTTAAATGTACGATATCAACCACCGAGTGGAGTAGGGATAGTAGATGCTACAAAAAGAAACGATATATGCGGTTGCATCTACAAAGGTTGTAATGGAATAGAGACGATGGCACTTTGAACTATATTTTCCTATATATTATATTCGACAAATATTTTCTGGTTTGCAAGAAACGATCATCCAAAGAAAATCACTATGGCAAGATTCCAAAACAGTTATTCATAATTATAAAGTTCGGCCGGACGAAAGGATCGCACCAACATGCCAAATTGATTGAGTAAATTATTCGGCGGTTGCAGAAACTGGGACTTTCGCCACAATTATTGCTTAATTGTTTACTGAGACATAAAGGCGAGCAAATCTCCTTCAGCTATTCGTGTCTTAAATAAGCTCCATAAAATTTCGTTCTGTAGGAAATGTGAAATATAATTATACAATTCTCATTTATAGCTATTTTGGTAAATTCATTAACAGTTTCTGCTTAATTAACAATTTCTGCTTAATTAAAAATTTCAGAGTAGCGCTGAGCCAAGTAATAAATTGGCTCCAGAAATGCGGTATCAAAATTAACTAAGAACAAAACAATTCATATATGTACACTACTAAAAGGAAGTATAACCCTGTGAATATCTATTTGAATAAGCTCTTGTCAATGAATTTAAATACCTGGCTATGGTAATAGATACAAAATATACCAGGAAACCTCAGATAATCTGCAAACGAAATCAAATAAAAAACAAATTCAGACAGCTTTACTGGATCCTCTTTCTTGAGAAGAGAGATACTCATGTACTATTCTGGACACCATATTAAATTGGAGAAGTAATATTGAGGAGAGAAGAAAGAAGGGTTTGGCTGCATACTATACCTGTAATAGGATCTTTGGGAAAAAATGGGCATTGTCACCGTACATTGTGTATGGGATGTACACCACAATCATTAGACCAATTATCACCTAGGGGTCAATCGTCTGGTGAAAGGCGTTGGCAAGGAAATGTAATCAAAATCGTATTGGCAACGTACAAAGACTTGCTAGCCTGGGAATTTCAGGGGCTGTAAGTAGCGCGCCGCAAGAAGGCTTAAATATATTATTTCACCTTTTTCCACTAGGGGTGTTCCTTCAGGGTTGTGCCGCCAAGTGTGCTCTCAGACTAAGGGAGTGCTACATGTGGAAATCTCTCAACTATGGACAATGTACAATCCTGAGCGAAATAAAACGCAAGGGTCAAAGGAGAGTTACGGCTGACTTAGAAAACGGCTACAGACTACATGACTTCTACTCTAGACTTTACAGCTAGAATTCCAATTCTCTATCCAACCAGGGAAGACTGGGAGTCATGCTGTTTAGCGGGTAATTCTGACATTATCATCTATGACTGATGGCTCAATAAAAATATAAAAATAAAATTGATTTCAACACAAAGGTGATTTTCAATTACTTTGTGTATTATAAGAACTCGAATATTTTCTCTCCAGGGAATTCCAGCCAGGGAAGACTGGGAGTCAGGTTCTGTGACGCGAAATTCCGACATTATCATCTACACTGATGGCTCAAAGATGGAGAATGGAACGATGGCGAGTGTCTTCTCGGAAGTCTTGCACGCAAGACAGTCATATCGGCTGTCTGACGCAGGCAGCCTCCTTCAGGCCGAAGTCTATGCAATTGAAAAAGTGGCCAGACTGATACAAAGTAGTACAATTCGACCTTCGAATATCACTATCTGTGTGGATAGTCAGGCGTCGCTAAAGGCAATATAGTCCAATACAGTTACGAAGTTGGTAATGAAATGTCGTACCTCACTACTAAACATTGGACCCCACAAGGTCTCACTTTGCTGGGTTCCCGGACATAGCAATATATAAGGGAATGAATTAGCGGACGAGATGGCCAGAAGGGGCTCTGAAATGGACATTAACAAAGCAGATAGCTTAATACAAATCTCGAAAAGTGAACTGTTTAGGAACATAGATGAATTCACTATTGCAGTGACAAACAACTTATGGACTAATCGTGTCGACTGTGAAGTTTCAAGGGCCTTATGGCTTAGGTTAGGCATGAAGAGAACGAAGGTTCTCTTAGGGCTCAACAAACCTGCAGTAAGACTGCTTACGGGGGTTGTGCTATCAAACCAATGCTTCAATGTTAGTGTATTCCGTCGAGCGGGCTAGATAGAAGATAGAATCGACTAATCACTGATGACTGCGGTGAGCATTAATATTTTATTTTGTTTTTGTTTATAATATTTAAAATATACATTTTTCATTTTATTTACAAAAATAAATACATTTTTCACTCGATGATAAAAATTTCACCACTGCATACACATACGAGTATATTTTTACTTTCCTCATTTATCAATCAGACTAATGAATAAATCACATACTTGCATATAAGCCAAAAGTAAGTTTAGCACTAAAAGACGAGCGCTCTAGACAACTATTGACGGCATTAAGTCGTGATCTTTATCATGCCATTATTTTTGGGGGCACTGCGCATGCACGATAAAGCCAGATAATTGTAAATGTCAGTCAAAATGTATATACATAAATCAAAATTGATATAAAAAAAGTAAAGGCGAAACAAAATTGCTTTATAAACGCGATACGATTACGGGAGCAGCATAATCTTTGGTTTTTTTTTTGTCTGTTTGTCTGGAAAACAATCAAAACAGTGAACAATACTTCATAATTTTATACTTGTTCCACACCTTACTCTTTCAGTGTTCCTTCTCTCGATGTGTCTCTAAGAGTCTCATTCTTTTTTGGCTTACCTGGGTATTTTATGCAGCTTATCTTTGATCTGTGCCGTTAAATACTTGCCCGCCAACCGACGGACGATTCGATCGATGTGATTCTGCATTTAAGTCATTACATGTGATAAATCCAAAGCTTACTTTGGCCTAAACACAGCTTGTGCATATACATATATACATCTATACATATTTTTGTGGAAATGTGTGTGGTGATTGTAGTCCTCATACTAATCCGTAACGGTCGATAAAAGCCACCAAAATTTTTTATACAATTTAAGCGCACGATCCCAAACACGATCACGATTACGCTTGCCGCATCGCATTAATTTGTAGATTATGGGTACTACGGTAATGGTCAAGTCATAGTACGACTATCGGAGTTGCCATATGTTTCGATTATTTAGTTCACATTAGGCTCTGATCTCATGAGGCAGCAGAGCATTTGGTAGCTGCTGCTAGGCCTGCCAATACCTTCTAGTAGCCCTGCTAGAAATCTTCATTGAATTAAAATATTTTTGCTCTGCTGTGCTTTATTCAACATTTAACATTTATTTCTTCAGCTTCTTTAATAACTGGATTGCGCTGTACTATATGTAGTATTCTTTGCTGATATCTTCACTCTTGTAGGATCAGTTAATTAAATATTAAATTTTTAAGATCTCTTCATAGGATTAGGTTAGTTCGTACTTGTTATTTGTAGGCAATATTTTTCTATAAGTACAGGTAATATGAAGTTTCGGAACAGCTACGATGCAGAATAATTTATTTTAATCTGGAAGAGTGATTTTGTAGGATTTTATACCAACGTGTGGATATATACGAGAATACATATATTTCTTCTCTGTTGCATTACTTAGGTGCCAACATTATCGCCCACTTCAATTCTCTCCAATCTGTGCAATGTTAGCTTCAATTCAATTGTAAAATTACCATATTCTGTGTATGCGCAACTTATCGAATCCTGATTTGATATCTTTAAAAAGTTATTGAAGGCCAAAACACATAAACACTTTATTCGTCTGGCATGCATCGACACGTGCTTGTTGAGATTTTACACAAAACATGACTTTCGTATGCAGCACTCCACACTTGTTCTCTCAATGTCGAATGCTCACGCATATCAAAAGTTCTTTCTTGATGCAGGATTTTCATGTGATCACTACCATCAGAAGCCATGTGCAGAATTTAAATAACATATGCTTAATTCTTGCATATTTTTTAGTTGTGATGCCCTTTAAGTGAGAATTAAGTTACAAACTGGGCTTAAATGCTGAATCCTATACAGCTTTAGTGCATTTATTGCTACCTTCGTTTAAGTAGTAGCAGGAATTTAAAGTGAAATGACACGTCATTTGGGGTTAATACTCATCTTCATCCTCTTCGGAGAAGAAAAAGATACAAATCAAGCAGTCTGGCGCTTTTCTTTCTTAACCAAAACACCCAAACAAAAACGCACTTCATTGTTTGAAAACCACATCAGTTTCCAAATGTTCGACAGCGGAATAAGCAAAGCAGCACATATCGGTCCGTTTCAGTTCGTGCTTCAACAATCGGTGAAAGCCGGGGAATTCAGATAACTGAGTTCTCAGCCACATTTTCCCAAACAGTAACTAATTAATTATGACCATGAGTGGGCTACGCATATGTCTTCTATTTTTAATGATAAATGATATTTAGAGAGGCCCGCTCAGATGTGCAACCTCGTACAGGTTTGCACGGAAAAGTATGGACGACATTTACAACAGTATATCGTTTATTCTGCCGTATTTTCCGTCTGTGACGGGCTTAATTCTATCTCTATCTTACTTTGTTACAAGGATATCTCTTGTATCAAAGTATCTCATGTATTGTTCAATTAACATCAATTTAATCCTACACCCATAAGAGGCAGGCGTGACTTTGGATCTCAATTGTCTATATTAATATATTTGTATTTAATGCAGAAGTATGTGGCAGGAAAAGGGAAACTTTACACTCATAATAAATGTCATTTTTACACTCATAATAAATGTCCTGAGTTGGAGTGCCAATCTTAATCTGAAGGACCTTTTTCCTTAATTTGTAGAGATATTTAATAGAACCATGCTACGACAATAATATAAAAGCACGACTATATGAGGAAAGGGATCTTATAAAAAGGCACCGCAGGGACCACAGCAGCCTGACGGCGGCCCTTACGGGTCACTGGCTCGTGGGTACATGTGCAGAGAAATTGTGGAGACCGTACAATATCCATTGTAGAAGTTGTGGAAACTTAGAAGAGAAGGAAACCCTAATCCATTTTCTTTGCGAATGCCCGGCTCTGGCGGCCGCAAGAAATAGAACACTAGGAAACTATTTCCTAGTAAGTTTATCCGATCTCTCGGGTATAAAACCGAAAGATATTTTAAGATACCTAAACTGCACAAAGTGGATTTAGTGAACAATCCATCGTTTTCTCCGGCGTTAGGAGAGGTTGTGGTATCAAAACATCGCTAAGGCGATAATTGTGATCCATGTGAGGACTGACTTGGATCAACCACTAAAACCAACCAACCAACCATCCAACCAACCATATGAAGAAACCCGATGTAATTTACCAATCATCACAATAGTCAGCCCCAAATTTCGGGGTGGATAGTCCTACGCAAATTACAACCATTATTTTCTGCCGTTTTTTTCTATAATTTTGAATTACAACTTTTTTAAAATCGTGTTCAACTTAATCTCTCAAGCTCCCTTCCCAATGTGATCTTGTTCCTCTTTTACTAATAGTTTATCTGCATTTCTTTGCGTTTTTAGTTTAAATTGCAATTATAGCTTTTGGATGACGGACCATCATAAGTGAAGGGATAAGCTGGGCAAACAGCTACGTATTTTTCACGCTGCTGTGACGTCAGCACCCATCAGCTTAATGTCAAATTCGCTGAGAAAACAATATCGGACCTGCGCAATGCGTAATCCTATTCTCTAACCTTCTTTGAGGTCGTTCGCATACTACATATCAGTGATATTTCCACTCGGGCTCGATATTGTCATTTTTTATACTTGGCAACTCTGTTCCTTGGACTTTTGGGTAGGTACACTGGTTAGAAAATTACTGAATGCCTCGAACCAAATGCAATAAGTTATAATTTCGAATACGGCAAAATTATAAGTTCGAAATTTTGATTAATTGACGCAGTCAGCAGGTATGCTTTGGAATTATTTGAGAGGAAAAAGCAAAGCACCGAAGGAAAGCCAAGATTTATGATTCAAAAACCAGAAACAATTGACAATGGAGATTTGAAAGATTTCATGGAAAACCGCACTTACAAACTTTTCCACTTGAATTGCTTATTTTGCACATGCGTACAAGTATAAATTTTCCAATTTCAATTTGTCTGTGTACAATATTTACAAACGCGTTTAATGTCAACTCGTCGTTGCTGTCGTCGTCAATGGGCGGTATCGAAAATCGCGATCTAAATTGATCGTTTAAGCACTGGGTACATGCAGCATATTCCTCCGCTTCTTTTACGAGTGGTGCTTATGCTGCTGGTACCATTTTCAATTAAACCATGGAGACACAGAGGCAGGCAGGCAGGCAACCAGCTAGTCACAGCCAGTCACAGCCAGTCACATAAGGTAACAGCGTATGCGCCAACTTCCTGCAAATCCACTTTTCCAATACCAACCAAATGTGCTCAAATTGCCATACCGTGTACTGCATCAGCACAAGCGATCACATTGTACGCTATCTAAATGCGTTTAATCACTGCCATAATTCGCCGGCGCACATATGTCAGAGATAAGTCGGCCGCATTGGCAGTTATGGGACGCTGAGCTGATTTTAATCCAAACGCTGAGTGACAAGCGACCAAACGCCAATTGTCAATTAGCGTGCCGGCGCAGAGATTACGGATGCGATATGTACGGATATGAGTCGTATAACGAATGCATCTGGCGGACGTTTATTTATGCTAATGTGTTACGGAATCAACGCTGGTTGCAGTATTCGAGCGAGACGTGGAGCGCAGGGCGCAGACAAACCGAACTGAATAAAAAATATCTGAGTTGTCATGCATGAATTAATGTCTTCATAATAAATCAGTCTATTAACCATAAATCTCTCACTAATGTCTTCCTCATTGCCATAACCGCCAGCTTCACACCTAAGGCACTGCTGCTGCAGCCAAGTGCGCCGCCACATCACACGATATGTCCGCTTGGAAGCGACGGCGTCTTGTGGCCACACACACATATATTTATTAATTATTTTCAGTGCACGCATGTGCACGCGCTAAATTGTCGTTTAGCATCTAAATCTGCGCATAAAATTGAAACGCATTGTTGTACTGCACAATGACGGCTGCCTTGCAGGCTCGTTAATAAGCATTCTCGCACACTAAAAGCTAATAAAGCGCTTTGGCGGCATTTTGCCCCACTCGCCCATAGATTGTTTTTAGTTGTTTTTGTTATTGGTATTGTTATTATTGCGCTGTGCTTTGAATTTTTAATACTTTTAGGTGTCGGGCCGGCCGCAGTTGTTCAGCTAGGCTACGCCTTATGAGGAGCCTCCCTTGAGACATTTGTAGTAATTGCACGTTGTAAATTTGAAAATATAAATAACGTACACACAGTTGAAATATCAATTATTGGTCCAGTAAATTGCAAAAGTTACATTCAGAAAAAATGATTCTGGTCGGTCAAACCGACTACGAAAAAGGGGCTCTACTCACAGCCGGCCCCAAGCTGCATGACGAAAGCGATAGAAAATCTGCGGAATTTACGAATAAAACCAGCGATTCAAGTACTATTCTGATTCGAAATCGAATATTCTTTCGTGCTAACTTTGGTTTGAGCCAAAGTTTTGTTAGCGATACTCGCAAATCTATCATTTAACGTAATGAAATGAGGCGATGCTGTTTGGTGGTGAGTTGGAGTCATATTTCTTTCATTTTGTACACTTGTCGTGCGCATATTGAAAGAATTTTCAACATAAGCTATTATCGAAAACTTTGTAATCGAGAAAGAATGTTTGCTGCAAAGCACCTGTATCAGATAGAAATGAGTTATTGTTCCCAATTTTAACTATTTCATAACCGTACTTCGCATTGCAGGTTAAATGGGAAACCCTCAAGCAATTTGTTATTTGATTTTTCAGTCCTTTCAATCATATCAATTTTAACTGATGCTCTCTTAATGAAATAAATCCTCTAATTCTTCTAAGAAACAAAATTCGATGAGAAAAAATAATAGCATATTTCGGTACACTAACCGTCTGTATTATTGAGAAGTTATATGTTTTCCATTTCTGACAAATATCTTAATTTGCCCCAAGTTCTTTTCAAATTTCAATGCACTTACATTCTCAAGAGACCTAAATAAATTGCATTTTACTTCGATATATAACGGAATTATAGCTTAGCATTAACCAGGAGTACAAGGAAGGAATTTGCTTTACAATGTCTCGCATTAGCACATCTGCTAAATCATTCTGACTTATGCAATACTTTGGATGAAGCAATATTCTCATAGATAGATAGATATATTTAAGGGTGTTATACACCGCGACCTGAAAGATCTCTTTACTTAAAAGTAAAAATTGCTTGTGTCATTCTTCATCAAGAATATCTGCCAAAACTACAACCCACATGTAAAAGGAAGAAAATTCCTAAACTTGATGGCTTTAACCCTCCGACGGTTGAGTCATCCGTTGCCCTTATACGAAGTACAAGGTCCACAGGGACCTATTTCTATTTGTATGGAATTTTATAAGAAAACGCATTTTTTCACGTTTTTTTTGTTTTGATCATCATTGTATCATTGTATCAAACCCGATTTGTTGGCGTTGTAATCCAAAATAGTAAACGGCTTCTTCTTTTGAGTTTGCATGTCCACACCGCAAGTATAATGTTATGTCGACAGCAAAATTACCGCTTTGTTCTTCTTGGGCACATATGAACATAGTGCCATATCGCCTTCGTTGAAGACCAAACTATTGGTCGGATCGCTTTGAAATTTTTTTTTCTAGATAAAATTTCCTTGGAATACATGTGGGGGTCGGGTATACTTCCCATGGACCATCAAGGAGTAATTTCAGTTTTAAAATGAAAAAGGTCCCCAGGGACCTTCTCACCCGCCGGAGAGTTAAATCTTTCTAATTTATCAATTTTTCTATGCTTTCTATTGAATTTTAATAAGAATTCTTTTTACTGGTTGATATTTTTATATTTAAAGACAAACTGTGTCTTATAACTTTTATAAGAGCTATCAGCATAGTTTTCGTAACTCCTGAGGAGACCACATGCATGTAGTTTAAGGGAAACTGCTTCATCAAATCAATTGTCGACTCCTCCAAAATTATTGTACCTAATTTATTGTGGTAAGAACGATGGGTTCTTATTCGAAAAGCAAGCAGACACTTAAAGTAGTAATGTGTAAAAATGAGGAATAGATAAAGGAAATCTAACGGTTGTTAACAGCTGTTTGAGCACCCAATCGGCAACCATCAAGAAACTTTCCCAAACTATTTATAATCAACGATAGTCTACCATCGAAAATACTGCAAGTTTTTGCAGCATATGTTAAGGTACACAAGCTGTTGCGAAGCCTCTGTTTCCCACTATTGTCAAATCAGAGTTCCACTCTCTCCTGAATAAATTAGCAATCGTCAAATTTGACCTCCTTAAGCCGTAATTATGATAGACAGAGGTCAAGTCGTAAGCACTTCATCTGTCTCGCATAATCAGGCGATTTTCTACCTTCTTCCCAATAAGAGAATTTGCCGTTTGCTAATTTATTCAGGAGAGAGTTGCACTGCTTTGACAATAGTGGGAAAAAGAGGCTTCGTAAAACCTTGTGTACCTAAACATATGCTGCAATAACTTGCATATATTACGATACTCTTAAATAGCAAATTTTTGGCCGACTGGGCTGTGACTATGGACACAGATCCCTACATACATATGGTGCACTGACACAACATCTAATGAAATATGATATACTCATATTCACATTGACACCAAAAAATATTCGAATCAATCTGATGTTTACCTACATTGAACGCATCCAAAACTTTTCATCGCTGCCCGCTATTCGTGTTCCCTGTCGGTCTAACCCGACTTCGGACTTCTTTACTCGTTACTAGTACAGTAACTACATTAACTGCAGGACTACAGTCATCGCATGTGTATTTAAATTTTCGGTGGCTCTTCGTTGATTTTCTCGATATTCTCGAAAGCTTACACTAAAGTTTCTTATTAGAACATTTGAACTAGAGGTTTGATAAGCGATTCCTCAACACATACGGGTAGTTCCATAAAACAGAATATTTTCGAAGTAGCAGACGGTAGAGAACAAACATATCACGTTATGGGTTATATAAATTTGTATTCTTTATAATCTTTATTGTATATAATATTTCCTGATTTCCTGCCAATTTCTGGATATTTTTCAATTTCATGTTTTTGTATTTTTAGGTAAGCCGTTTTCCTCTCGTATGTCCTCTCCTACTGACGGGAAATTGGTAAGTTGGGTTACAAAGAAACCTTATATTGATGATAGAAATGTGAATTTCTCAAGTTCGCAATCTGACAAAATATCCGCTGGTGAAGTTTTACACATTTTATATAGATTTAACATTCAATTTAACTCTTAATTTATCGGCATGTCCGTACCACATCTCATTTTATCAAAAAATTGTCTTACAGTTATGTCCAGTCCTGTCAGAAAGTCCAAAGATCGGTTACTTTGTTGATAGATTTATCCGATATAGATTTAAGATCTGTCAGCTTTAAAATTGCTTTGTTGCAATATTGAAGCCAGCACAGTCTACGAAAAACAATTTGTGCTTTAAGTTAAATTCAGTGTCATCTGCACTATGTGTGATGGAAATTAGTAAATCTCAAAGAAACCTCGCTCTGGCAAAAGCTGAATGCATTTAGTATAGTAATTGTAACTTCTTTATTGCTGTAATACATGATTTTGTCACCACACACGATTTTCGCTTCAATTTGTATCCTTCTATAAGAATTCATAAAGAATTTTCTGAGTAAATACTACAAAATGTATCTGAATATGAAAGTCGTAAATATAAAAAATTATATGAATCTTGGCATCTCCTGACATCAAATTTAGCTGAAATTCACACATTAACTACACACAAATAAGAAAACACACACTTCCTGTTTACAAATGAAACAAATTTGTTAGTCGTATTTGCTTCGCTCCTTGCCTTCTGCACAACTAATTTACCACGATACGAAGCATGTCTGTGCGGCATTTTGTCAAAGGTAAACAAGCATGATTTTAAGCTGTGCGCACGCAGGTCCAGAATACAGCTAATATAAAGTAAATAAATTTTAAAACTGTTGCAATTAGTGTGACGCTATTGTGTACGTCTCACTGTAGCTGCCCCGCATAATTATATACCTCAGCGAGTACTTTAGCAGTGAATGGGAAGTGAAGCGCTACAAATACTCTGTGAAAGGTGTTGTTGGTCTATTGCTCAACTTTGTAGAACGTACAACGTATTTGGCAATCTGTAAATAAAAATTAATTTTTCAATTAAAAACGAAATGATGATGAACTTGACCTTGAAAATCGAAACTTCTACACGAATTGTTTTGAAATTTATCAAAAATTGCTCGATTTTTTCTCAAATTATTTTACTTTTTTATAAAATTCGTTTGCTTATACTACACGTACACCGTCTGTAATGTTAATTGAATTTCTGTAAATCGTGTAAACATATATCTGTGTGTTTGTGTGTGTGTATATATAAAAATATAAATACAACTTAAAAACTAAGGAAGCTGGGACCAACCCGGCATAACCATTACCTTGTAGAAAGCAGTTCTGGCACCGTTTAGATGGTTCGATATACTAACTCTGCAGATAAACTAAAACTGAAATCCGATCCAATTATGGAAAAAATAATAAGAACGGAATACTGACGATAAATAGTTGGCTTTAGTCGGTATAATAGTCAGTAATGCCAGCAGTATTAAGGAGGGTTTACAGATAGCGCAGCGTGACGCTGGCCGGACGCTTCTTCATTCACACTGAGCGACCGCAACACGAACAGCAGAAATTGAATTTTTAATATGTTATTATTATTATTGTACCTAACACCATAATCAATTATGAGTGCAAGGTGTTCGGGGAATGAGTACTAGCTACAGAGTCTTTCGACTCGAAGAGAAAAAGATTTTTTAGGAATATGTATTCCTAATGCGAATTGCGTTGTACAAACACCAAATACAAGTACTCACATTGGTACCGAATCCAATTGGTACCTGCACTCACACAAGAAAAATTGCATGTATAAAAAGGTACTTTGACACATACCATATGTAAGAGTTTAGTATTGCTTTATTTCTCTGTTTTACAAACGAATGAAATAGTATAGAAACTAAGAAAACAAGAGAGAGTAGGACTGTGTGATCAACACATTCGAAATTTAATTACACCGTAATACAACAGCTTAGTTACGCATAGCTTCAGTATATGTGTTGTCGTTATATACACACGCTCTTCATAGCAAAGTAACAACATGAAAGAGAGAATAAGAACGTTTTACTAAATCAAATTCAAGGATCCCAGAAGTATCATAAATATTCTCTTGAAACTATTAACACACTAGCATACGAGGGCGGATTGATATTGAAGCTACCTAAGTAGGAAAAAAATGCTTTTTTTTTTCAAAAACCATTTATTTCTCAACATAGTCTCATTTTACTTCGACACACTTAGTAAGCACTTCCACCAGCTTCCACCAATTGTTTCGACTGAATTTTGGTTTCAGGTGTGTAGTGGTGGACCCACGTTTCATCAACAGTTATTAATCGACGCCAAAAATCAACAGGATTATGCTTTATCATGTCCAAACACCGCTGTGAAGTGGTCTGTCGAACTCGTTTTTGTTCGACACTGAGCAAACGCAGCACCCATCTTGCCGATAGCTTTTTCATATGCAAATGTTCATGCCAAATGTTGAACACACGTTTATATGATATGTTTACCATTTCAACAATCTCACGCAACTTGACTCGGTTCATGCAAAATGTTGAACACACGTTTATATGATATGTTTACCATTTCAACAATCTCACGCAACTTGACTCGGCGATCATTAATAACGGTATCGAGTATTTTCTTGATATTTTCTTCAGTAACCACCTCTTTTGGCCTTCCTGTTGATGGTATTGTTGCAGTGCTTGTTCGGCCGCGTTTAAATTCAGCACTCCAATATTTTACCATGTAATCTGACGGAGCAGACTCACCGTAATGTTTATCGAGCTTTTCTTTTGTCTCTTTCGCCGTTTTCCCTTTCAAATAATAGTGTTTAATCACTGCACGAAATTCGCTTTTTTTTCATTTTTCAAGAAACACAAAAGTTGCTTACTTCAACCGACTACAACAAATAAACTAATCGATGAATTTGGGTGAAATTTTCACAGCTGACGTTTGACAGATCGCAATTTCTAATTTCTAGTTTTTGTGTTTGTGCTGCCACCTAGCGCTAGGTAGCTTCAATATCAATCTGCCCTCGTATATAAAAATCCATATTAAAACACTAACATATATAAAAATCCATATGTGACATGTTTACTTTGTCATTTAAAAATCTTCCCAAGCAACATACATTATTACAAAAATGATTGCAATAAGAAACCAAATACCTAAACAAAGGGTACAAAATAATACCTGAAACAAATTCACATCACTGAACTGTTTTTGATACGCACACAATGCGATAAACGAGATACACAGAGTTCATTCGTTACCGATGAATACTGCAGAAGCTGTGGTGATGAGGAGGAGGAGGAGACTTTGGAACATCTCTTCTGTAGGTGCCCCGCTCTGGCTAGAAGCAGAGAGGGCTCTTTAGGCGATTACGCTTTTAGCTCTCTTACGGAAGTGTCTGGCGCGAAGGTCAAACAAACTCTGCGCTTTATTAGGGCTTCGAAATGGTACGACGAGTGAATCGGAGGTGCGTTATTACGCGGTGGTATCACAATAGACCCATGCTGGTCTGAGTGAGCTGGACCGGCTGCCACTATAACCTAACCTAACCTAACATATCGAAACCACGCTACCAAGGGCAACTAGAATTTTGAAGCCCGACAACGTGTCGCCGTCGCCAGCTACAAAACGCTGTGTAGAAATGGCGCCATTTGATTACATGGAAACTTTATCGAAGCGACATTTCTTTTTCCGCTTGGAGTTTATGCTATATATAAATCGGCCTTAAACATTCCTTACTTATAATTTTTCTTTGAATTTTCAAGCGCATTTTCTATTTGTGAACAAAGTGATCCAAGGTACTTCATATGAGTGTATTAATTTTGTTTTTAATTCGTTTCGTTTCTTCTTGTTTTTGTCTTTATGGTGGGATTTCCGCTACCAATTCCAAAAAAATTGCAATTTTCAAATACCAAGGATGTAATTGGGCCTCGCACATATTTACAGTTTAAGTGGATTTGAAGTTTAAGGTTTTGCAGCTGGTATATCTAAACCTACCGAATTCGTCAAAATGTCCTCTATTGACCAAAACATATATGTGACAACTCCTCTCAAATAGCCTCAACCTTTCCATTGTATGCCTAGAAACTTGAAACCAAAATGGGAGCCCGTACGAAATCATGCTTCTGATTATTTGAATATAAATCATTTGCTTTAACTTCTTTTGTAAGCTGTTGGAGGTTTTTAATTCCAAGCAGCGAAGGCTCCTTTAGCTTTTCTTATAATGTAGTCTACGTGTTTGATAAACTTGAATTTTTTGTCAAAGACAATACCCAAATATTTCACTGCGGCTTTTTCCAGAATAGGATTATTATTTAATAAAATGTTTGGTTTGTATTTTCTGCAGTTTTCGTAACTAGACTTCACCCCCTGAATGGTCAAAACTTCAGCCTTATCCGAGTTGATTTCCACACCCCAGCTCAAGTAATACTCACTCCAGACCTCCAAATACTCATTGAGTAGCCCTGACATTCGACGCATACAGCTGCGAGTTGAAAAGACGGCGTACGCCACCATTCTGATCTCCTCTTCTTGGGGTTGAGGAAGGTCCGAAAGGTTAATATTGTAGAGATGAGGTGCAAGTATGGACTCTTGGGGAACACTTGACACTATTCTATTAAGCGATGAAACACCCTCACCGCAGCTTACTTTGAATAAACGATTTTCTAAGAAGCTCTTCAATTATTTGGTCAATTTGTTCATGAGTTTCAAAATCAACCCGTTAACAAATACGGAATCAAAGGCCTTTTTCACGTCAATAAATACTGCCACTGTGGCCCTTCTTCTATTTAAGTTGGTAGCGACACTATCCGAAAACTAAAGTAGGGGATGTGCTGTTTCTGAAATCCCATTTGGAAGTCTTCAAGCTCATCTTCTAATTTGCTGTAAATGCACCTTTCGAATAACTTTGATATGTTAGACAAAAGAGATATGGCTCTTTAACTTGACAGTTGCCAAGGAGATGTTCCAGCTTTAGGGAGTGGTATGATGTTGACTATCTTCCAAGAATTCTCTCGAAAAGTAGGAAATGTTAAAACATTGATTGAAGAGAATTGCTGCAAACCGTGCAAATCTCTTCTTAGTTTTCCTGAGTATGTGGTTGGTGAATTGATCGAAGCCGTGAGACTTCTTGTTGTTCAGTCTCTTCAGAATTTTCACAATTTCTGTACTGGTAACGAAATTTTCTTCAATTGGGCTATTGATTTCGCCAGTTGCTCTGTACTGGCTGTTGAAATTCACTATCGGTTGTATGGAAGAGAAGTTAACGGAAACTTTATTATCGATGGACTGTTTTCGGTATTTATCTATCGACTTATTGCTATCCGTGAAGGTTGACCCAAATAACTTTCCGAAAGCGTCAGCTTTTGATTGCCCATCTCAAATTTTAGAGCTATTTTCATCAGTGATTGTAGGAACTTTGGAATGTTTCCTTATTCCGGCCATGTTTTTAATGTGGCGAAAACTTTTGTTGTCTAATTTAATAGATTCCAATCGTTTTTGAAACACGTATGATGTATAACTCCTAATTTCAGAAGCAATAATTTTTGCCAACACTTGAATATCGGTGCGTAAATAGACCATGTTGGGGTTGCACTTGTGTCGGAAGCAGATTCGGTGAAGCTTGTTCTTCTCTTGAATTATTTGCAAAATTTGTGCGGGAAGGGGACAAAGACCTGACTGATTGACAACCCTCCTAGGAGTGCTTCGCGCAATCGAAAGCAGAATTCATATATTCGATAACATTATCGATATCCCTTGGTATCAAGTTTCTATTTGAGGGAAGAGTTACTTCGTCTAAATGAGATTCTAGAATGGAGTTGAAAACCTCAAAGTTCGTGTTGTTGTACTCAAGGAATGTTTTGTTGTCTGGATGAATTGTGTTGGCTCGTTTAACTATTATTTCTAACGCTGTGTGATCGGACGGATAATCAAGTCATTTGGCGAAGTGTCCGCTTTGTGTGTATGCGGTGTGAATCGAGTCTGACGCTATGAAAATGTCAAGAAAGGAACGTGATGTACCCCCATGATAAGTTGGCTGTGAAATTTGAAGATTAATAATTTATATTTAAGACAGTTCAGATAATACCAAGAGCAAATTGAATTACCCTTTGGTGAATTTTTGGTGTCACCCCAGAGTTCGTGTCTAGCGTTAAAGTCGCCTCCTAAAATAAAAGGATCAGAATCTGACAATTGAATCAGTTTCTCAAGATCTGTTGTACATGGACCAGTGCGATTGATGTGGTTGTAAGAAGAGAATATATTCAATGTTTTGCCCTCCTTCAGGTCTATCTAAGATAGGGATGGTGGAAAATTTGATGTTGTCTTTCACCAAAATGGCTAAAACTACATCCAGAGAAGCTTGTTTATTCTTCCGAACTAAAGAGTAGATTTTGAAATGTAAATTAAATTTCGGTGAAAGTTTAGTTTCACAAATGGACATAATGTCTGGTTTGTGTGTATTTTGGAATGTATCTAGCATATGGCGCTTTTCTAAACTTATTAAAGAATTCAGATTACAATGAATTACTTTAAGATTCTTACAACTGGCCATTGGAACAAATGGACATAAATAAAAAAGTTCGAAAAAGATCGAAGTGGGGTTCTGTAGGTAGAGGCGGACTGCCTAACAAATTGCCTTTTATTCTGTTGCTCTTCTTTTTTCGAAGCCAAGTTCTTTTTCAGGTTTTGATAAACCTCGCATTTTTTATAATTTGCTGTGTGACCTTCTGTCTTGCACAATACACAATAAACTTGGTGACCCATGTGCTTTTTGATGGTCCCGTCAGTTAAAGTTTTCGTTAACACTTCAGTGTTTTGGTCTTTTGGGGGATTTTGCATTTTAATTATTATTATTTATATTTTTAGTTTTTTTTTGCACTGCTCCTCACTTAGAAAGATGTTCACTGTTCGCAATCCTCTTCGAGCCTCCATCTCTTGTCATCGTAGATAGTAAGCATTCACACTAACTGCATTTATACGAAAGTCGCAGAGGCTTCAATTGCTTACTAGTAGCTCACTTGATTTGAATGGCTCTAGAAACGAATTGTTATTTCGGTGCTGCAAATATATGCTGTGCCTTTTGTTCTTGTGTTGTTTCCCAATTATCTGTATATCACTCGTCTTAGTACGAGCACTAATGAATGGTAGCAATAGCGAGATAGAAACAGGAGAGCAATCAAATGTGGGATGTAATTTTGTACAGTTCCTGGGCTCACCTATCCTTACTGGTTTTATTGAACTATCATTCATAAGTATCAAAAGCATACCCAGGTTCAAATCGGAAGCACAATGATTCCCCATGCATGGCGCATTAAGCTGAAAGAAGCAAAATCGGCTCCGATAGACTTCACATACAATAGAGCTCGATATCTTCCATTATATATAAATGGCGTACAAATCTCGTCGTACCATAACACTTGAATTAGAATTCTGAAATATATATTGGCTGATTAGCAAACAATCTGCTTTATCCACATGTAATAATAATTATTTAGTTTTAGTAGTTTGCCCATGGACCACACTGCGACCTAAAAGATCTTTTGTGTCATACTACATTTGTCATTAATGTTCCATGTGATCACAACTGTCCGATCTACAATGCCCTATAGGTTTAGTACCGGCGTTTCTTCCGTAATGCCATAGCATTTCGTCCGTTTGGTGATGTCAAAGCGTCACAATTAAAGTTATTAGGTTCTTTTCTACCTATATGTTCCTCCTCTAAAGAAGGGAAGTACCTGAAAGTCATGTTCATTCATTATCTTTTCCGCTTTATGGATAAATTTGAGAATGTCCATAACAGGAGCATTCTTTATTTCTTCCAGAGCCAGCTGGTCGCGGTGGAATATATTCATTCTGGTTCTTGCCAACGCAATGCAGTTGCACAGTATGTGTTCTGTGGTATCCTCTTTTTCTAGACAGAGCCCGCACCCCGTATCCTCAAGAATGTGGATTTTAGTCAGGTGATATTTCAGGTAGTAATGACCTGATAGAAAACCTACTATTTTTCCTATGTATGGTTTGCACATATTGCGCAATTCTTTATTGTAGGTGAATGGCCTTACCAGTCTTTTGGCTTGGTGAAGCCCCTCTATCCCTTCCCAGTGTGACATTCTGAGACTATGTTCCCAACTATCTACCCTGGATTTAGCCTCCGCCCAGTTGATACCACAGTATGGCTCCGGACCTATGAGGCTTGCTGCGGAACCGACCCTAGCCAGCTCGAAGGCAATTTTATTGCCTTCAATCCCCGAGTGACCCGGGACCCAGCAATAGCAAAGGTTGTTGAAGCATTCTTCCACCAGTTTCGATTCTAAAAAATATGAAGCTAATGCCTATAATGCAGCTTGACTATCTGAATTGGTAACTATGTATGCGCCCTTGATACCCGTTTTCAGATTTGTCCTCGCACATATTGAAATTGCTTGAATTTCCGCCTGGAAGACGCTAGGCCACATGCCCATTGGCTCTGAGATTTTGGTATTTGGTCCATAATCCCCTGCACCGACTCCGGTGTTTGTTTTTGAACCGTTTGTGAACCATTCTAGACTTCTAGGGTCGACCCGAGGTCCTCCTATGTCCCATTCATCACGGTCTCAAAATTGCGACTATTGAGCAGATTATGTTTTGATCTGTTATGTTTTTTAAAATATTGAAATGACCATAGTCATGAGGTTCTTGTCTAGACAAGATCTTCATCTTTAATGCGCTTCTAGCAGCACATTTTTTCACGAATGCGTGTAGTGGGGATAGTCCTATTATGGCCTCAATAGCAGCGGTTGGGCAGCTTCGCATGGCACCGGTGATTGCCAGGCAAGGCTGCCTTTGAAATCTTGTAAGTATTTTCTTACCAGATTCTTGTGTTGTCCACATGTAACAAAATCCAAAATATTGAAATGTGCCATCAATGTATTTTTGCATGTCCGCAGCAGCGATCTCGAACGCGATCTTGCCATAGAATCAGTTGCCGCTGTAATACAAA
The DNA here is from genome assembly GCA_920105625.2 of Clusia tigrina. Classification (NCBI taxonomy): domain Eukaryota; kingdom Metazoa; phylum Arthropoda; class Insecta; order Diptera; family Clusiidae; genus Clusia; species Clusia tigrina. The sequence goes on from OV050032.1 coordinate 174,757,258, forward strand.
AATATGCTAAGTCCCATATGGAAAGGCTATCTAACCACGTGAACAGCGAAGCCTCAGTCCTTACTCATCCAAGCCAATGGACGAAAGAGCTAAAATATAAGAGTCCGCACCATCTCATGTAGTTACCAACTTCTCTGCAAGTATTGTGCAGAGCAGCATCACAATAGATCTTTCAGGTCGCAGTGTATAACACCCTTAAATATATATATCTATCTATTGTGCAGAGCATCAATGAAATTGCTTGATTTATACAAAATTGAATACAAATTGTTCGTTAGTTTTTAAATATTTTAACTATTTACAATATAAATAAATATAAAAAAAATTCAATTGTTTTTTCGCGGTTTGGGGGTCTCGTTCCACGTACTTTCTTTTGGTGACTAGGAAACGACTTCTTAAACTCACCCGCGTTCATAAAGTTCACATTCCCTGCTTTTGTAACACTGAGCAAAATGGTAAAGAGAAAAGCTATTGCGGCACTGCTAAATATTATTTAAAGTCTGCACGTAAGTGGGCGTGTCTGTCAAAATATTACGCCCCCTGTTAGCAAATCATATTTATGCTCCAACAAATTTTCGCGACTTCTTGAAGGAGGATTTGTAAATTCAGAGTAAGTGACTGCCTCGTTGGCTTCCCCTTTCAGATTTAACTTTCACTTCTTCGTATCTCTCTTTTGGCACTATTGACATATTCACTGTAGTGAATTTGAATAAATTCGTAGTACATTACTTTGGCAAAAGTCTTCCATTGTCTGTCTGCCTTCCACTTCGGCACTGTGCTTGAGCTGCTGCCAAATCAGCAACTTAACTTAATTCACCACTTAAGCACTTTAAAAACACACCTTAAGCTCGCCTAATTCAATTTGGCGCAAAGTGACGTACAAAGCTCGCTTGAGACTGCAATTAAAAAAGCAAAGAAGGGAAAAACACATATAAAAATAAAATGGTGCGTACTCGTAATTCTAATGTTGAGAAACAACATTAGCACCCCAACGCAGCGCGCAACAATGGCGCACGTAGCCACTTGCCGCCCCACTTGGCTGGTTGGCTGCAGCAGTGCTTGCAACTGCGAATCACCTCAACCGCCGCTACTGCTGCCACTCTGACTTGGGGAAAATATTCGCAAGGGATTGTGCTGCAAGTGTTAGCTCTGCTCCGCCTGCTGTCTTCTATACTAGTGCTAACAACAGCAGTCGCAATTATGCGCTCCACGCCTAGTGCACGCTAAGCTCAGCACGCTTCAATTTGGCAGCGTTGTTCGGTCTTGTGCATTTCTAATTTGTTTATTTTTATTTTAATTTTGTATTGTTTCAAGCAGAAAACCAACAGAAACATGAAAATTAAATGCAAAATGTTTGAAATTGAATTAGCAATGAAAATTCAGCGCGTTCGGCGAGAGTTTTCTTCCGTTTTTTTCGCTTTCTCGTTAAATTACATTGTATCCGAGTAATTTCCTACGGGCTAATTTAAATGCTCTACAGAAACAAAGATAATAACTGAAATGCCTACGAGTACCATGGTTTTTACATCATTCATAGACTTACCACACTCCACATACCCCGCAATTAACCTCTCAAGTCGACATCTTCTCCAATAATGCAACTGACCAGATAATGAGAAGGCACTATTTTATTTTTAACGATTACAAACGATGAAAAACGGTTAAAGTGCAAAGAGGAAGATAGAGAGAGGAAGATAGAGATAGGAAGCTAGAGAGACGGAGATAGAGACTGGAAGATAGAGACAGAAAGAAAGAGGCAAAGCGATGGAAGAGGCAACGACTGGTCCTGGCGCTGAAAGCCAACAAACCAACAGAGGACCCTTCAGCCTACCGCCCACTCTGCATGTTAGATACGGCGAGAACCATTCTGGAGCGGATAATCTGTGACAGGATTGATGGGGCCATTACAAAATCTGGAGGGCTCTCAAAACGGCAAAATGGTTTCCGGAAGGCGAGATCCACCGTGAACGCCATCAACGAACTTGTCCACACAATCAAAAAAGCGATCCAGGGGAAACAATGGAGGGGTGGAACCAAGAGGTATTGCCTTGTGGTCACCCTAGATGTCAAAAACGCTTTCAACTCAGTAGTTGTGAACGCATAGCCAGCGCGTTAGCAGAGTTTGGGGTACCCATCTACCCGAGGCGAATGATTGCCAGCTACTTCAGCGACAGGATCATAATCTACCAGTCCGAAGAAGGTGTGGAGTTGCACAAGATTATCGGAGGAGTTCCTCAAGGATCGATGCTTGGATCGTTACTCTGGAATGCTATGGACAACGGCATCCTTCGCGTACTGGTCCCTGATGGTGTCAAAATCATCGGATACGCGGACGCAATAGCATTGGTAATGCCAGCGAAATACTTGGAGGAAGTAGTAGCAGAGGCCAACCGAACTGTGGCTACCGTCGGAAGATGGCTGGCAAACGTTGGACTTAACTTGGCTGAACACAAGACCGAGGCAATGCTGGTTTTGAGCCGCAGGGTATTGGAGGTAGTGGAAATAAGAGTTGGTAGATGCACCATAACCACGATTCCACACCTCAAGTACCTAGACGTGTGGATAGACGCGCGACTTACCTTCAAAGAACATCTGCGGCGCGTGGGAGATAAGGCAGCACACACATGTTCTCTCCTATGTAGTCTCCTATGCCCAACGTGGGAGGACTCAGACAACGGAAAAAGCGACTCATCGCTGGGTTTGTCAGTTCAATTGTTCTCTATGGGGCGCCAATATGGGCCGAAAATGCGGGTGTGAAGGCTTACGTCCGCACCATTGAGGCAGCATACAGAAAAAATACACTGCGCACACCACAGCGTATCCATAGATACCACCTTGGTGATAGCCGGCATGACTCCCATGAACCTGCTAGCGAAAGAACCGATGAACCTCTATCACGGCAATGGGCCTCATGCGACAAGTGTAGAAGAGCTCTTGGGAATTTTAAAGCGGAGGACCCTTCAAGAGTGGCAAGCCCAGTGGGTCACATCTTCAAAAGGCCGCTGGCAAAAAAGGCTGATTCCCACTATTCAGCAATGGGTAAGTAGGTCATATGTCATATATCAAACAATTGCTGACAGGGCATGGAAGTTTTCGGGCATACCTGCACAGATTCCACTTAGAGGAATCCCCCTACTGCAAACTGTGGAGGTACAGAGATAGAAGATGCCAAACATGTCTTCTTCTATTGCCCACATTATGAAAGTGCTAGGGAGGCACGACAAGAAGTCTGTAGAGAGCCAGTGATGCCTGATAATATAGTGCAGCATATGCTCGAGAGCCCGGAGAAATGGGCTGCGGTGAGTGACACTACCGCCGCTATTATGAAAGACCTCCGCCACCTTGAGTGGCGAAGACGCGCAATGGGAAATAGCTACGAGAAGCCCGCTGACCATACGATAGTCTCTCTTATACATCTACGCATATGTGTTGAATTAAGATGTGCTCAATGCTTTGGACTGTGTTAGTCAATTTAGAAACTGTTTCATTACAATAGTGATTTTTTGTACCGCGGGATAAAAGCGGGAACTAAAAAGATAGAGACCGAAACAAATATAGCAAAGAAGGAAGGAAATAGTGAGAATCGATCACCTCGTGCTACGAGGGCGGATTGATATTGAATCTACCTAGCGCTAGATGGCAGCACAAACACAAAATTTTTTAGAAATTGCGATCTGTCAAACGTCAGTTGTTAAAATTTCACCCAAATTCATCGATTAGTTTATTTGTTGTAGTCTTTTGAAGTAAGCAACCTTTGTGTTTCTTGAAAAATGGAAAAAAGCGAATTTCGTGCAGTGATTTAACACTATTATTTGAAAGGGAAAACGGCGAAAGAGACAAAAGAAAAGCTCGATAAACATTACGGTGAGTCTGCTACGTCAGATTACATGGTCAAATATTGGATTGCTGAATTTAGACGCGGCCGAACAAGCACTGCAACAATACCATCAACAGGAAGGCCAAAAGAGGTGATTACTGAAGAAAATATCAAGAAAATCCTCGATATCGTTATGAATGATCGCCGAGTCAAGTTGCGTGAGATTGTTGAAATGGTAAACATATCATATGAACGTGTATTCAACATTTTGCATGAACATTTGCATATGAAAATGCTATCGGCAAGATGGGTGCCGCGTTTGCTCAGTGTCGAACAAAAACTAGTTCGACAGACCACTTCACAGCGGTGTTTGGACATGATAAAGCGTAATCCTGTTGATTTTTGGCGTCGATTAATAACTGTTGATGAAACGTGGGTCCACCACTACACACCTGAAACCAAAAATCAATCGAAACAATGGGTGGAAGCTGGTGGAAGTGCTCCGAAGAAGGCGAAGGCAGGGAAATCGGCTGGCAAGGTTATGGCCACTGTATTTTGGGATGCACACGGAATATTGCTCATCGATTATCTTGAAAAAGGATCCACAAACACAGGAAAGTATTATCGTGCATTATTGGATCAATTGATTGATGCAATCAAGGAAAAACGACCACATGTAAAGAAGAAAAAAATGCGCTTTCTTCAAGACAACGCACCGGTTCACAAAGCATTAGATACGATGCTAAAATTACGTGAAATGCACTTCGAATTGGTTAATCATCCACCTTATAGTCCAGATTTAGCTCTTAGTGACTTTTTCCTGTTTCCAAATTTGAGAAATGGCTCGCAGGAAAAAGATTCATCTCAAACGAAGAAGTGACTACCGAAACTAACGCGTATTTTGAGGGGTTCCCGAAATCGTATTATTCAGATGGTATAAAAAAGTTGGAATATCGTCTTACTAAGTGTGTCGAAGTGAAAGGAGACTATTTTGAGAAATAAATGGTTTTTGAAAAAAAAAAATGTTTTTTCCTACTTAAGTAGCTTCAATATCAATCCGCCCTCGTATATAGAATATTTTCACTCCACTGCTCAGCTAACTATATAGTATGTATAATAAATAATAGTTTTAGTGTCTTAGTTTTCCACTGCAAATAATTCCTTCCTCCTTAAATACATAAGGACCAATATGATTGCCCACATTCTCAACAGCTGATTCATTTTCTTTTGCTAGAAAAAGAAGTTTTTTAAAACTATTTTTGCTGCGATTATTGCAATGCAAAAGTCAAAAGAGCTTATTCAAGTGCAAACTAGAGGATGTCTGAGTACCTTGCACCGCACCCTCCACCCATTGCCATCACACCTCCATTGACCCACAAATACTTTTTTGTGTGTAAAATGTTGTCAACCGCATAATCAGTTTGCACTTACAACTTAGGCCTCATGTGGCGGCATTTTTCAAAGCCTTCTTTTTGCACGTCTTTAGCGAGAAACACTCTGCGATGTGTACATGCAACTGCTGCCGTCTGCTCGTATGTAGTTCGGAAAGGTGCGTCAATTGTGCGCTTTGCATACTAATTGTCTGAGAAATGTGCGTGCCCGCTCAGCTGAGGCGTTTCCCATGCGTTACCTCACGTACTGACGGCACGCAAACATGTCCCATGCACTTTTCAATAGAAAATTGGGCACAAATGTGCATATATTCAAATAAAGAGAAATAAGTTCAATTATTAAGTAAAATATTGTGAAAAAGATTTTTTTTTAGACGATTCTCTGTTTAGTTTTTCTTTTTTCTTACGTGATTATTTTGAATTTATTTATATTTATTTATTTATAATTTTTTATTTTTTTATTTTTTGCTTCATTGTACATGAAAATCCGCTTAACAACTCTCAACGTTAATTTTGAAAAATGTGCACTTAAGTATCAACAACTTCAAATTGCAATTAACTTGAGTGCAATTTTTTGTCATACAGAAATTTTTTTTATTATTTTACTTGTCGCGAAATGTGAATTTGCTTGACAGTTGTGAGCAACAAGTCTCCCGATAAGATAATTTTAATTTAATTAGAATACTGACAAGAAAAATAAATCAATTATATTTGATATTTTTTATATTTCCACTTAAGTATTACAACTAGTTTTGGAATTTAAAATCGTGGCGCCTAAGTTGGTGAGGCAGACTGTTACAATGAATGCCGAGTATGTAATAAACTTTCAAGACCACACAATTTTATCAAGTATCAATTATCACTTTTTTTTATACAAATTATAAGAATGGATTTCACCCGTTGACACCCATTGAAATGTATATTTAAAATTTATTATTTATTACCGAGGGTTGCCGGTTCAAATCCTACCATGGGCTTGGTCTCCAAAAATGCTTCTTTCTATAAAATATTTTTCTCTTCGAGTCGAAAGCCTCTGTACGTAGTACTCTTTCCCCCCAACAACTTACACTCATAATTAATTATGGTGTAAGGTATAATAATAATAATAATAATAATAATATTATTATTTATTAAATATTTATTTATTTATTTATTTATTAACAAAATAAGTGAATTAACTGAATTAATACCTAATTAAAAATATAGCAACAATGGCTTTCCGCTGCTTATGGGTAAAAGTAGTGAGTCAACGAGGGTGGATTAAATTAGGTAATATAATTTAGATCTTTTCAAATCGTCCCATCAATATCTGTTGGGGAGGTGTTAGAGAAAAGAGATACGGGATCATCATGCTGAAAGATATAATATCCTAAGCGGTTCAGTTCTGGACACTCACGGAGGTAATGTGATTGGATACTGTTAGGAATTTGGATAAAGCAGTTGCATATGGACTTGGGTTCAATATTCATCAGGTGTCCGTGAGAAATATTTGAATGACCTAATCTGAGTCTTAGTAATTTTTGCTGTCCAGTGTGCTGATTGTGTCTGTGGTACAAGGACAAGAGAAATTCGGTTTGGGTTTATGTCATTATACCAGGTCGAGATAACGTTTCAAATCTGCTGATTTTTATCGGCGTGGTATATTTTCAATTAGTGGTTGATGTCGGAGAAGTTGTAATTAGGAGTGGAAGTCACAGGAGCAGCGCAATCGTATTTTACAGCGTGATCCGCGAATTCATTACCTTGTATTTGAAAATGGCCCGGAACCCAAATTAAGGTAATTTTTGGGTTTTTGCGATCAAAATGGATCTAATGTGTGTGGCATAGAATTCATCGGTCTGTGAATTAGACATGGCGTGAAGGGAGGAAAGGGAATCGGTATATATGGCAAAGCTGCCGAATCTGCATTTGGCATATATTATGGCTGGAAGCCTTTTCCGAGCCATTCGAACTCAATAACACGTTGAAATTAAATATTTTTGCTTCATTTAAAAAATTTCTCTCTCGTTTAAAAATTCCAAATTATAGAGAAATTTTTGTGTGCTCCGATTGGTAAGCGTTTGATATTGATATTCACTTTAACAAATATTTATTTGGATTACATGAGCGATTCTTTATTTGTGTTTTGAATCATTATTCAGAGCGTAACATAATATTGATGAGGTGTCGTATTTCTTCGAATCCATCTGCATCTAATATAATATTGTTTATATTTATTTATTTATTAACTAAATAACAGTTTCTATAATTAATACTTAATAATAATTGATTCTTTGGAATTCCCCGCAAATTCCTTAATTTCTATAATAATATGTAAGTCTAAAAACGGCAGTCTACATTCCACATTTGTTTCGAAACAATTTTTTCCCCCTCTGCAGAATTGTAATTATTGATATATCTTTTTTCCTTTAGATCTCGCAATGCTGGTAAATAGGGACATATTATCCATGGTCGAATATTCTTCAGAGATTTACATGAATTAGAAATGCTAAATGAGCCGATGAAAAATATGAATATTAAAGATACATCAAATAAAGAATCTTTGATTAAAGAAGTATTCTGAAGAGAAGGATACTTGATTTTTGGGGAAAAAATTGTTTGCCTGAAAATTTTGAAAATTTTACAATCTTTGGTTTATTTCAACAAAGAAATATTTAATAAGTTGATATATTTTCAATCCTGTTATTAATTCAAAATTTTTTAAAAATTTATATCGCTTTTTATTGTGGTGGTTTCAAAACTGTTCAGCGCAATCATTTATTTTGATGTGAGGTGTCCTGGATTTTATTGGACGGCCTCGACACACAGAAAAAACCATTGTCAAATAATCAAAGCACAATGAAAGTTTGAAGTCATTTGTGTTCTAGATTATACTTATCTTTTTTTCTTTTCTTACAATCACAATTGTTCTGCCATCATTTTCGACTGATCAATCTTTACACAACTTTGGCATTCCTCGTGGTCATTGTATTTGTTTCAAGAAGCAATAACCGCTTAAGTCTATATAACTGTGATCACAAATGAAAACTGTTTCGGCATTGACTCTACCGGTTTTTGCTTAGGACCTTAACTCGACGTAATCGGTAAGTACGATAAGTACCATAGATATTAGATGCTACAGAATTAGTACCTATTTATGAGTGGTTGGTTACTCGAGGTTAGTCAAGGTACAACCAAAATAGACGAGACTTAACGATAGCGATTGGACGAACGTCTGCACTCGTTACGTCGATTTTGACATTTAACCCAAAATGTGACGCTATCAAACGCATCGATGGATGGCTTTTTACACAAATTGCGAGCTCATCCCTCACAGCGGCGAATAAACTGTAGCAAAATTCCGTAATTTTAATTTAATTTTTTTTTTTTAAATAACAATCTTTTGACAGACATTTGCAGTTCGGTTCTTGCGAAACCGAACGTCACGTCTAAATGTTTCGTTCAGTTTCGATCAAATACGTACGGCCATTTTGGCTATTAACATTGATTCACATATGCTTGAACTTACTCGTTACGTCACGTCTCGTCTATTTTGGTTGGCCCTTCACTCTGCAGCTGGTGACTAGTCATGTCCAGCTCAGGGCACTTTAAAAAAATATATACACTTTCCAATTGCATATCATCAATTAGCACCTAACAATATACGTACACACAAACACACACACACACATAAGGAACGAAACCTTAACTGATGGACCCACGGGATTGAAGCAAAGGTGGTTTTAGTTGGATTAGAGTCCCACACCTCGGCATGATGCTTTCCACCTAAGGAAAAAATAAGCCATTGCTCAACAGAAATTACGATACAGAACACCCTCGCATACATCTGCACTCACACATATCAATTCCAGGAGGGTGTGTGCTCAAGTATTATAATCAGAAAATAATCAGAAGACTTGCCCTTAATAATTTATCATTGGTATTAATGACTGAACCTTTGGTGATATACCTTTGGTTTTCTTTTGCTCAGTTTCTTCGCCTTCCAGAAGCGTACGAAGGAGCAGAGCATATTAACTGCATGTGCGCCTAAAAGAAAGTGTGTTGCGCCATGGGAAATTCATTTATTTGTTCCTGCATTTATAGAAATCACATAAAGATCAATCAATCAAATCAATGATTGAAATCTCTTGATGTCAAATTACATACTTGATTTGTTTAAGCCCAATTTTTTATAATGTTCCCAATCTTGTAACCCTGCAAACATGTTTAGAAGATATTTGCTACAAGTGATTGAAATTATTCCCGATGACCTCAAATAATTTCAAGAGTTTCAAATGTATTCAATGTTCGTTTATGAAAACTTCATCAAGTATTATGATTTATTCATTAATATCATGAAAATTACTTCGAAACATTTCAGGTGACTTCTGGTTTAATGAAGTTCCCTCTTAATAAGTGTTCATATTTTATTCGAACAAGGAGCTGTATTTGCTTCGTAGTTCCTGATTATAGCCATGTTTCTATTGTCTCTGAATTATATTTTTTTATTCTTACATGTTTTGGTGTCACTTTCATTGATAAGCGAATGACAGCTGGTTAATTAATGGTCACCATATTTTCATTTCTCATATTTTTTAATTGTTAAATCGTATGCATGTATTTGAATATAGTAAACCCTTCTTACTCGTAAATTATAAAGTCAAAGGGAACAATTATAATATGTCAGATCGGAGTCGTTTTGATTTTTATACACAATTAGCAAAATGCACAGATTTTATTATTTTCAGGCCACCGGAATATTTACAATTTGGCAAGTTACGTTTCGAGTACACATCAGCTTTCTTCAAGTCAGCCTCTCTCTTTAACCCAGTTTGTTTCAAAATTTCTGCCTCGTTATAATCACCAAGCACAGCAAATTTTACCGCGGCACTTGAATTGCAGCTGTTTACATGTTTACAGTTCCTTTATTCTTGTTGACAATTTTCGTGCAATTGATTGATGACTTCAACAGAGCTTTGAACCTGTATATGTGGTTGTGTGGGGTGCTTGCCACCCCATTCGCCCTATCTTGCTGCCGTTGCTGCCCTACTTGGCGCTTTACAGATATAAAGCACTTTTTTGTGGCATATCCTTTAGGTACACAAGGAAGCAAAAAGCAAACGAAGCAAAGGAAAGCAAAGCAACACGATGTGAAGCATTGACACCACATGTGCACTGGGGACTTAAGCTGTTGTCTCCACTCGTGCTGTTGGTGTTGTTATTGTTATCGTTGGTATATTGCATGTTTACATTTGTATTTGCACTTCTCTGAATGTAGTGCTGCTCCTTAACTCTGCATTTGCTAGTTGGGTGCACTAAAAGAGTACGGAGTGTAGTAAAATCAGCGTAGAATAAGTTTGCTGGCTGACTCCTTGCTGTAACTTAATGATAATGTAGAAGAGTTCTGTGACGATTTTGTTGCATGCAACAAAAGGCAGCTGCATCCCTGTTTCTTATACGCATGATTTATTGTTTTAATATAGTTTATGTGACTGTATATGTTATGTGTACGAGTATGTGTGTATCTGAATATGTCTCAAGTGTATTTTTGCTGACACCCTCTCTCCTCTTTACTGACACTACAGCTATCAATTTGCCATAGATTTATTTGTGGATTTATTGATTTGTTCAGCTCATTTGATAATATAATTAACATTTATTTCCGAAAAAATTTTCAACTTTTCCAATATGAGATTAAGTTTCCTTCCTTACTTTGAAACCGTCAAAAGTTGAGACAATTTTAATATTTAATGTAATTTAACTTATAATACATGAATTAATTGTATTCATAATATCGAGATATCCTTCATTCAATTATCATTCATTCATTCACGAGTCTCACAATCGTCTCCTTCGACATATTTTAAAATGGTAAATGTAGCTTTGACAAACTTATTTTGCGTCTGTTGGCACTCGATCAAGTCGCACCTAGCCTTATAACTCCAAATCAAGTTGTGTAGCTGTGAAATAAAGTTTTCCCCTTGTCAGGTATCCTTTTTGTATGAAAAATTTGCATGCTTCGGTTGTTCGTCAGAGTTTGTGCTTAAAAGCGTTCTTTTTTGCAGCCTGTGCCACAGCTCGGTTTTTCTTACATGCTCAATTTCCCTTCAGAAGATCATTTGCCAAATATGCTACCTACCTTTAAGTCAGGCTCTATGACCCGAAATTATTTTCTATTTGAAATCTTAGCGATTAATATGGACAATAAACGTTGCCTTTAAGAGTAGATCGCTACTTTAAATACTATTGCCATTTTATTCTTATAACCAATTTGAAAATGTAAGTAGGTGCACAATTTGGGAACTTTAATGGGATTTGTTTATAATAAATGCCCAACACACGTTTTTACAAAATTTTACTCTTATATAGAATATTGAAGCTCTATGAATACTGGGCGTGGCCTTCTCTGCTTACATTTGGTACGAGTGTAGTGCATCACAAACAAATTTTGGTGTTTCATCATATATTGCAGCGAATTTGTTATACTAAATGAGGTGTTGGGAGTTATGGAGGGTGCACGTATCCTTAACCCGATTGCATGCACAGGGAATATAATCATCTTCGCAATGTTTTCAGAGTATTAGCAATTAATTTGAAAACAACTTTGTTGGCCACAAAATGCTCACACAATTTTTTTCTGATCCGGAACATTACAACTTGGCCTTCTTTATAGATAATGAAAGAGAATATTTAAGTAATATGAATGGAAAAAATAGTAAATGAGAAATTCTTTTGTTCTAGAATGACTAATCACAGGCTTCCTTCACTAACCCATAAATGAAACTCTATGTTTGATATTTTTTTGGTATGTTATGTGATCTTTTTTTTAACAATTTAGCTTCAATGCTGATAACAATCCTCAAATAAAATTTTACTAAGACAATTACCCAATATATAAAGCGCATATAGTAAAGATGTGGGTTCTTTATAATTGCAACAGAGGGTTGCATACGGCTGCTCAGAGTCCACACTAACCCCATTGAAAATTTGTGGGCACTTTTAGGAAGAAAGGCGGTCAAGAGGCAACCAAGAGTTCGGGCAGAGCTTAAAACGGCAATACTAAAGGAATGGATGAAAATACCAATCAAATAGGATGTGCAAAAGTTGATTTGCTCCATTAGAAGAAGATTACAAGCTGTAAGAGATGCTGATGGAGTCCATACAAAGTACTAAAATACTTTATAGTGCTAATTTTCTTTTTTTTTCTTTGGTCTTTCTAAATAAGTTATCATTCGTAAAAACACTTCCTTTGACAGCTGATTTTTTTTATATGTTCTGTCTTTGTTATGTTTTTTGTTTCTTAATTTTGATATTAATAATAATAATTTTGTTTTTGTAGTTTGCCCCATGGCCGACACTGCGACCTAAAAGATCTTTTGTGTCATACTACATTTGTCATTAATGTTCCATGTGATCACAACTGTCCGATCTACAATGCCCTATAGGTTTAGTACCGGCGTTTCTTCCGTAATGCCATAGCATTTCGTCCGTTTGGTGATGTCAAAGCGTCACAATTAAAGTTATTAGGTTCTTTTCTACCTATATGTTCCTCCTCTAAAGAAGGGAAGTACCTGAAAGTCATGTTCATTCATTATCTTTTCCGCTTTATGGATAAATTTGAGAATGTCCATAACAGGAGCATTCTTTATTTCTTCCAGAGCCAGCTGGTCGCGGTGGAATATATTCATTCTGGTTCTTGCCAACGCAATGCAGTTGCACAGTATGTTTTCTGTGGTTTCCTCGTCTTCTAGACAAAGCCGGAACCCCGTATCCTCAAGAATGTGGATTTTAGTCAGGTGATATTTCAGGTAGTAATGACCTGATAGAAAACCTACTATTTTTCCTATGTATGGTTTGCATATATTGCGCAATTCTTTATTGTAGGTGAATGGCCTTACCAGTCTTTTGGCTTGGCGAAGTCCCTCTATCCCTTCCCAGTGTGACATTCTGAGACTATGTTCCCAACTATCTGCCCTGGATTTAGCCTCCGCCCAGTTGATACCACAGAGTGGCTCCAGACCTTTGAGGCTTGCTGCGGAACCGGCCCTAGCCAGCTTATCAGCAATTTCATTGCCTTCGATCCCCGAGTGACCCGGGACCCAGCAAATTGCAACCTTATTTGTTGCCCATAGAGATTGCAGGTTGTTGAAGCATTCTTCCACCAGTTTCGATTCTATATAATATGAAGCTAATGCCTATAATGCAGCTTGACTGTCTGAATAGATGGCTGTGTGTGCGCCCTTGATACCCCTTTTCAGATTTCACACAGATTGAGATTGCTTGAATTTCAGCCTGGAAGACTAATTTTGTTATTAGTTTTTTTTTTTTTGTTACTTTTCAGTTGAAAATATATTGACTAATGAATTAAAAAAATTAATCAAAACAATAAAAAGTACTAAATTATTCAGGGCGAAAATCTAATTGACGAGTTTTTTACTTTGCCAAAACACTTTCTTGACAAACTTTAATATATGACGGTGTGAGCTTCTGCATAAATACTGAAAATTATATTTTTATTTACATATAATTTTATTATTTGGATATTATATGATACATATGTATATCATGGTTTTTGTTTAGATCACGTACTGTAAACTTTCGAACGAGGAAAACCAGAACAATTTAAAAACAAATTAACTTTTTTGAATGTATTCCTAAATGATGACATTAGAAGCTGAATTCAATTGCAATGTGGGACATTGTAACACGCTGTCATTAAAGCCACCACTCTTTACTTGTTGTGATTAGGAATATTATTAGTAATATAATTACTTAAATTGTTTACCCTGATTTATGTAATTTCCAGTCCGACATTGGAAATAGCTCTTAAGCATTTTTGTACATCGCTTAATTTGCAACTTCTTATATTTTAAGTGATTCAAAAGCCAAATTTCTATATAAGAAAAAACACGTAATGGAAATCAAATAAAGATGGAAATTAATAAATAAGCATCCATAGCCTACCGAAAAGCCTTAAAGATGTTTATTGAAGAAACATTTCACATTTAATGTAGCGTATGATGATAAAACTGCATGTCGCATGCAAAATCGGCGTGTTGTGTTTTTATGAGGGGAAAACCGACCTTCGCAAAGATCATCATACTCATAAAATGGTAGAAATGACGATGACGGCAAAGCAATTGGCAATTAATCACGCCAACTTGACAGCGCGTTGAAAAATGAGGACTGAACGAGCCTTTTGACAGTCAATGATGGAGTTTGTTTTTTTTTAGGCACGATAGTAAAATGTAAAAATGCCAGCTGGGGAACACACTAAAAAAGTATCGCAGAAAACGACTTTCAATTAAGTCGGTCTCTCTGAAGTTTATTGTAATGTTCAGAATTCTACTATACGGCAGCTGTGGAGCGTGAAGGCTGGCACACACACACCCGCTAATATCACACCTGCTGCGCTCATGCGCACTGCTGTGGTTAGCAGCTGTCATCAGCCCATCTGAAGCACAAAGGGCCAAATAAGCCTAACTACATATTGACGCTTAAGATACCGAGCTTACAGTTTTGCATATATATATTATATACATACTAAAAGAAACGATTTTTATGCGAAGGGGAACGTGAACCAAAAACTGAAAGAGATAGACTGCTCTGTAGAAATGTGGGAAGTGTATTGAAAAAATTGCCAGATTACGTTTTCGAATAGAAAAAGGTCAGTTCTGCGCACCTTATTGACCGAAGTTTTTTTCAAATTTATTTATTTACTTATTATTAACAGACTAAAAGAACACCGCGACCTAAGAGATCCGATGTGCAGCCTCGTTCCCGACTTAAACAATCCTAGACTATTTATAAATTTCGTTACTGCTGCGGGCTTAATTTTAACTAGGTGATTTGGAGATAAGAACCCACTGCCTAGGTCATGAGTCGCTAAACTTTTTTGATCATCGAACCCTATATAATTTTTCGAAATCTCCATCGACCCCCATAAAAGTAATTTTCTGTTAATTAAAGCAAACTTTGTATTTTTTTTACGAAAATCGCAGAATCTCCAGGCTCAGATCGACCCCCACTTTTATTAAATAGACCCCTGGGGGTCTACTCGTATATACACCACTTTGGCGACCTCTGGCCTAGGTAGTTATGTCTGCGGCTTGCCACTGCTGGGCAAGTGCATAGAATGTGTTCTGCTGTTTCCTACTCCTCTTGACAGAGTCGGCAGGAATCGTCTTCTACCACGCCTATTTCTTTCAGATGGTAATTTAGTCTACAATGTCCTGTGAAAAGTTTAATATAGAGCGTAATGTCATTTCTGCTGAGGTTTAAAGCAGCATCTACCCTGATGTGTTCAGGGTCAATGGTGCCTTTTTGGGCTCTCCAGTAGTTCAGCAGACTTCGTTTTTCCTGTTCGCACAACAAGTTATTTGTGAAGCTACTGTTTACCTCACAGAAGGGTTCTGGACCTATGAAGACAGTGTCTGCGCTCCTTTTTGCCAAATAGTCCGCCATTTCGTTGCCCTCATGCCCCTCGTGTCCCTCATGACCCCACATTAGCGTAACAGAGTTTCTCGCTGCTAGGGTATTGAGGAGTTTAGAGTATTCCCAGACCAGCTTTGATTGGAATGAGAAGTTTATTAATGATGATGAGTCAGAGCTGCCTGGCTATCTGAGAGAATGCATATTTTGGTGCTGCGTGTTCCCCTCAAATCCACAGAATTGATGCCATGAGGCGATGCCTTCTAAGAATGTTCAGTTTTTAACAAAACAATAACTTTTTAAACTTCGTATAAAGAATTTATATCACAATAAACATCTTCCAAGTCATCAAGAACATAAATATGTGTTTTCGATGAACAATGCGTAATATTGTATATGAATGTGATTTCTGAGATCTGCGGACTAGGTTTACACTTATGTTTTGTTAATTTTGTTAATGCCTCTCATATTGACATTGTAATGCAGTTATTTCGTTATGCCATTGGCATATGTTTTTGAGGCTGTACCACCAATTCGATCAGTTTCAGCAGATTGTTTTATTGATGGTAATGCTAAAGTAGTCTAGGTACAGAAATTCGATCTCCATTAATCTCCGTCATGCAAACTTCACACAAATTACCTAGACCAGAACTTATTAACCTATTGCCCTCTGTGATTCTTTCTACTATGCTGTGATTCTTTCTACTATACTGTGATTCTTAAACTATAGCTATAATTAATTAACTTTTGTCACTATTATGAATAATGAACAATGGTTTACCTTGCAAGATCACCTTCTTGAATGAGAAATTTACACAAGTAATTGAATTACTTTTGCTTTTTATGCAAATGCTTTTATTGCAAAAACTCGAAAAAACAAAACAAAATAAAAAATTCCAATAATAAAATTTACGAATAAAAAACGCACATGTGGACACATTGGCACACATTAAAGTGTCATAAAATGCCGAAACTGTTTTTATGAGTACGAGGGCGTTGAACTGCTTCTCTTTCTTCAGCGTAATCAATTTGCAGATGTGTTAATAAAACACAAAAACACAGTAATAAACCAGTGAAGAATATTGAAGTCAGCGTAGATTGACTGAAAGTTGTTCGTTTTGTCTACCTATGAGTTTTTTAAACTTGGTGATATTGCTCCATATTTCTCTATATCTGTAAAAGTGCGTTGTCAATTGAAATAATTGAAATTACGTAGATAAGGATACACCAGTCAGGCACAGAATTTTGATCTTACTCGATGAAATAGCGAGAAGCCACTGTCTTATTCCACTTCGAATTATGAATCTATAAACTTTTATAAGTAGTTGCCAAGAGTTCACAAACACACGACTCAGCTGGAGAAAGTCCTTCTTATAATTACAATATGACATTGACATGCTGCAATTATGAGGCTTACGCTCCCGGCATTTATAAATAAAGTAATTAAATCACGTCACGAACCACAAATTCTTCCACTTTTTGCTGTCCATTAGAGTCCATTAGCATGTAAACACATTTTTATGTGGAGTCTCTCCAATCGCTTCTGGAATAGTCTGAAATCAATTGGTAAAACAGTTACAAAAGTTGGCCATTTTTAAAGTAAACTTCTACAACTTGGTTATATTTTTAGCTATATCGAGAATGTAATGAAACCTTTTCCCTTTACATAGGAGTGATATATCAACTGCAATCAAGGAAAACTATGAATCATCGCTTAATCGCTCTCGCTTATTTTCTATGAGGGTAATTTGATGCTCTTAGAATTTTTGATTTTCCCGCTTCACCCGCTGGTCATTTTTAGAATTTTTTGTTATTTTTTTTACTATCTGAATTTAAAACTGTAAAGTTTTGCGAAGGTTTCATATTTACTGCAAATTTTCCCGTAACCTGGTACGAAACAGCGAGCTCAGCTTAAAAGGGAATTCCGTGCAAAGTTGAACAAACTTGAACATTAAATTGGTGCATTATTGCAATGTAAAGCGTTATTTTGTCGATATACAAATAAAAAATTATTTTTTTATACGAGTATATCGTAGTTTGGAAAATGTGTCTATAAAGCGAGCAAAGAAGTGTGAAGTCGGGTTAGTCCGACTTCGAAATTCCCTTTACCTTTCCGTGTGCGTGGTGATTACATCGTGGTGATGAACATTTCTTTCAGATATCATCATTAGGAGCATATATAGGGTAATTTTTTAAAAATTTGATGTCCCCAAAGTTCATTATATTTAAGATGAAAAAAGTTGCCTATATAAGAGGCAGGCATGTCCTTTGTCCAAATCGGCCCATACAACAATTTAGTGCCAAACTATATTCTTTCCAAATTTCGCTAAGATATCTCTAAAGGTCTCGAAAAAAGTGGCCACAGACCGACAGACGGACTCAAAATTGTTCAAAAAGTGCTTCTGATCATATCTGTATATATATGTCCATACTAACTGCCACGGTTCCTTCTGGTAGTTGAAAAACTCTCAACCACACGAACTTAGTATACCCTATTTTCCTTCTATACAGGTAAATATCCAAATATTCTGATATAACTAGTTTGAGGTTGTAAAAGTACTCTTTGTTATTCGCAACAATCAGTAATAGAAATGTTGCTGAAAGGCGGCCCAACGGACTTTCAAATTGTGTAATAAGAGACTATAGGATTGAGGATAGTTGGATCACTATACTAGTATCAAGAATAGTACTCTAAATTTTTGTGAAAGGGAAATAATTGCTCCAGGTCGATTTCGACAGTGATAGTCTCCGTTTTCAAACTGAAGTTCATTGGCTTTGAAAAGGCAATATTATAGAACTTTGCATATTGGTGTCTTAAATTGTCCGCCAAGTTTCTTATTTAAGGCATTAAAAATAAAACATAAAATTTGGAAATTTGTCCGCAATGGGTTTTATTTTTATCACGTACCCTGTGATGTGAAAATGTAATGAAACACCGATTTAGAGCGATTGAGAAGTGCTTTTGATATTTTTGCTGCACTAATTTGAGATTACTATAAAGTTGGTCTTTCCAGCATATATTTTTTCTGATCCGGTACAAGTCCGTTTACCAGAGAGTCAGGATGAAACAAACTTCTTTATTTTTTTTCAACAAGGAAACAGCCCTAAAATCTGTATATTCCAGCATCGTCCAAATAATTCCTTGAGACACTGGCACTAATTTCTTATACAGCAATAAAGGCTTCTTTCAGCTTTATTGGTATTTTTTTTTTGTTTTTTCCAATATTGGAACGAAGGTGGAAATCTTCAAAAAGACACTGGTAACATTACGGCAACAGTAGTGTGGGATTCTTACCCACTAAAACCATCTCCATCGCAGCTTTAATGGTATAATAATAGTGTTAACGTGTCAGTCAATAAAAGGACTCAAGTGCCCACCATTAGCCATGGTTCAAAGCCTCGTTTAATTAGGCATAATTCATACAGAGTCCTTCCCAGGAAAATTCCTAGAATTTATGAACTCCACGATGGTGTTTGTCAACTTGGTAGTGCACAATACGATACTTGTAACCAGAGATCCTGAGCTTATGATGAAGCGCGTACTCGTGGGGCGACCTATCATTACTCCCTTGTGCAAGTTTAATTTATTAAAATGAACTCTGAGAAATTGTTGACGGTGTTAATCGAATATTCAAACTTTGTAATTTAGTTGCCGTTCCTACCACAAAGCGAGAACATTTTTTTTAAACGAATTACTTTAACTCATCATGAAGAAAAAAATATGCCATCCTTATCCTCTGCCTCTCGTTAAATAACTTGAGACGTTGGGTATACTCACTTTTACTTCAAAATTAATGTAAATCAATCCTGATGCTCGGCTTCTCCTCACCGCTCTCGTAAATTTTTTGTCACCACCAAGTGCGGGATACGCGTCAGTAACTAATCAAAATCCAAGCTGCAGAAAATGAAGGCTAACAAAAAATTTCATGCATATATAAGAGTGGAGGAGAGAAATTTTCAAACTAATTAAAAGTTAACAAAACACAACAACAACAAAGGGCAATTACGTAAAGACTAAAAAAAAAACCAAAATAAGAAAAAAATGCTTCATTAGCCTGCAAGGCTGCCCGGGGAAGACGGAAGTGCTTGAATTTTCAAATTGCTTCCCTCAATGACAGAAAAAAACCTAAAATTAGTAACAAATTTTCAGCAACAACAATAATAATAGCAACAACAACAGAAAATTACAAGCGCGACAAGCATCCCTGATGTCATTAAGGATATTTCTTTTTTTCCTTTCGGCGGTGCACGCTTTTGCGGCTCATAAGAAATGGCAACGACAACAAAACCCCAAAAGCAAAAAAAAGGAAGACGGGAAACGCCATGCCGCGTTGGGGAAGGTTTTTATATAATTTCTTAAAACTTCGCTCTTAGAAAATTTCTTCACGCGTATGCGTAAATAACACAAAAAGAGAACAAAAAAAAATTCAGTAAACCCAGCAAGGCAGGAAAAAAATATCATTTGTCATTTACTGACTTTTGCCTGTGATGTGTTTGTCACTTGTGTTGATGTTGTGCTTGCAGACAGTGGCAGCATATCCAGCCAGACCTGCCAATCTTGTTCCGGCACTTTCTGAGTGTTCGGCATACAAAATGAAGGCGTCATTCAGCATGACATTTAGCGGTTACGCTTAACGGTCTCCTTTCGTAGGGTTTTGATTTTTTCGATTTGGTTCTTTAATTAAAGTTGTGCCAAAATGCTTTCCTTTTTGCCACCTTTGTATACCCTTCATTACTCCTACTCGTGTTGCCTCTCTTTTTTCGGGTGCAACGAAAAATAGCATTTCCATTTCAGGTGTAATCTGTCAGCGGTGTCTGTTTAAAACTTATCGATTAGTATTAAATCATTAGAGCTGTTTTCTATTTAATCAGTGACACATTACTACAGTGTTTATCATCCGTCCTACTAACAACCCGAGCAAAAAATTATCACGCTTCATTTCTAAAGGAAGTTATGACTAAAACACAGGTAGGTTTCACAAGTGTTCAAGGTTCTTCCAAGTTGTGGACTATCTGAAAGTCAGAGCATATCAAGGTTTTTTACTGGATTCTGACTTGAATTTCCGCTGCGTTAGCATCCTCGGATATTATGCATTAACATTCGCAAATGCAACGCTTCCGTTTAAATCGCATCCGTTGCAACTCTACAAATTAGTTTTATCCCTGTGAATGCTGGGCATTGACAGATTAGCTGTTTAGGATTCTCTTCCCCTTCCGATTTCCCTCTTCTATGTGAGTATTCCTTTCATGTCTTTCTTTTAGAGACCGTGTGTTAAATCGAAGTGTGGCCAGTTTGCTTACATATTCGTTTTTCTACCTGTTTCCTTTCGAATAAGTAGAGGAATTGTTTATAGTGTCTTTGAAATTTACTTCCGGTCTTTACTTTTGGAATAGAGAATTTTAATTTTGGTGGAATATATTTTATTGGGTCGTTTCGAAGCGGTTGAAAAAGAAAATACAAAATAAATAAGTAAATTCATATTTTGAAAACTATTAATATTGTTAAGTGAAACGAAAAAAAAGTAACGGAACTATGGACAAAAAGAAGAGAACTCAGGGCCGTCGACGCTCTAAAAAAGCAAACCAATCTATCCCAATAGTGGTACCAGATCCAAGTGTAACAGAATTGTTCGACCAAATTATTGAAATGGTTTCAAGCGAGGATGTTGATTGGTAAGCGTGAGTTTTCTTCTGAGTTCAATAACAATAATATGGAGTCTTTCACATGCAGGAAAGATATGTATGAGGAGGAGGAAAGTCCTGCTCTGCAAGCCGCACTTTCACGGTAAGAAAATTATGATGTTAATGAAATAGCTTTGTCAGGAATATATGTTCCTCCAATATTTGTCCCATGACTTTACTATGTAAGATTTAATTGTTTTGATGATAACACTGAAGACGATGGAACTACTTGAGTGTCGCTTCCATGTCCGAAAGACTGGTTGCATTTAATTTCTGCTATATAGATCAAAATTAGAAGACTAAATTTTTCCTAGAGATACTTCTCACCATTTCCATCTCTCCCTCTCTCATGTGTTTGCTCTACCAGCACGTCGATGTTAATACAAGACTATCGAGAATTTAAAGCGGCCCGCACCATTCAAACAGCTTTACGCGGATGGTATGCGCGTCGCATCTATATCAAGAAGTATCGGGCTGTCATTGCTATCCAGACAGAATGGCGACGCTATCACGCAAAGCGCTACTACTTTCGTTTCCTGGAAGAGACGTTACAAGCGCGTATTACGGCATACTATTATCGTTCAGCCGTGTTAATACAGTCCTTGTGGCGCGGCTGGTGGGTGCGTCAAAACATCCATGATCACAGACGTCTGTCCAACATGCGCCTGCGTACCGCCGAGGATTTGCTGCACTGCATTGCATTCAAGTTACATCACTTCCTGCGCACCAAACATATTCCGGGCATCTATTCGCTGCGTAATTCCAAGTGGGTGTCGTTTTCGTATATCGAGCCATAGTTGGATATTTGTCAATTCATTGTTCCCAACATATTTGCATGTACTGTCTCTTGCGAGAAGTTGGCGATTATATGATCTAAAAAATCGCCGAGAATATGGCTCGATATGCTTTGCTTTGATGTACTTTGCTGTCATTTTACCCTACTGTCTCTGGTAATTTTCCGAACACCACGTTTTGTTATTGCAGATGTTTGTCCAAAGTAGAGCAACTGTTGTCCACAATGAGTTTCAAGCAGCACAATCAGCGCGTTCGTCGAGCTCGTGCGAAGCGTGCACTCGCCATTAAAGAAGGCAAAAAGAGTCACAAAAAATGTGCCTTCGGCACAGAAGTACCGTATCCAGGCCCGACCTATGCCGATACGTACGATCCAAAGTGTATCGCTTTCTATAAGGAATCCGACGCCGACAGACGAATGTATGAAATTCTTGCTTTGTACCAGGAAACAGCCAAGCAAGATCCACGTGCTAAGCGCAGACGTGCCAAATTGAAAGCGAGAAGTACGTTTTTTGCATTTTTTATATTGAACCCTGAACTCATACACTCTGTTTCGTCCATAGTGCCAGTTGAAATTCCTCCGCCGAAGGAAACCGATTTCTGCGAAGATGTTGTTAATAGCATGAAGCGCTGGGATATTCTGAATACAGATGATCTTAGCATAAATGCCAATGTCTTCCATAATCCCGATAACGTGGAAGAGTTTCTGAAGGAGGCACAATCTATATATAACCAAATACAAGACCAATGCGTTTGTATCAGTGGCCCAGCCGAATGTCCGTAAATGGAGGATATTTTTATTTTTTCTTGTCGAAATGTTTTATCAAATAAAAGTTACTTGAACATAAAAAAGCACACACTTCTCTATATTACTACACTTTTTTATACTCAAAGGAGTGTAATGAAACTGTAAACACGTTCTTTCACGTGTTAGTTTCTTCATGAGTGTCGATCCTACACTTCGTCCTCCTATGTTGGCAAATGTCCTACAGTAGAAAAATATATTTCTGGCACTGATGATAGTTAAAGTAAAGTATTTTGGCTGCTCCCTAATTGGTATCAGGCAAATCTATATTCCAAACGGAGATCAATAAATTTTTATTTTCCAGAACTCCAAGAGAGAATTTCGGTTCGCAACCATAAATTGTGCACTACAAAGAGATACGGGTCTGGTACCAAAATGCGGGAAAACTGAACTCCATATACTTCACGACCGCTGCTTGCGAAACAGATTGATTGGATTGTACAACAAGTAACCATGCCGGGTTTTTTCACATTAACGATTTCAGAATTAGCCTCATTTAGTAGTCTGCAGAACTGAGCCAACCATACAAAGATGAAATCTATACTCAAATTTTAGTGGCATATTCAAAATTTCTCGGATGTGGGTACAATCTATTTTTGTACGAGTATGAGTAGTAAAACAGCCACAAATGCGGATAAAAAAATCGTTGCATCGTCCAACTAAGTTTATTTGTTGAAATATGGTAACTTTCCGTACAAGTGTCCATGAAAAGACTTACGTGATCAATCTTTTCTTCTCTATTCTACTTTTGTTTATCACGTGCATTTCAAATAAATCTAACTCGTAATGAGCAATTGAAATTTTATGGCTAAAAGTGCCTTCAGTACACATAATAAAATCCAATAAAGTTAAATGTCAATAAATTATTGACTCCCTGCTATACCGTATAACAGCAAAAAGACTTGCGGAGGGGGCGTGGAAGCACTCTTAATTAGAGTTCACAAATAGCCATATATATGTACATGGATGAAAGGGCTCTCTTTTCATTTTGTGCGATACGAAACCTGACGCCGAGCAACGAGTGCCGTAAATAAAAAGGCAACAATTAAGCAAATCAGGAGCTAAGGAAGCACAGCCAGCAATTCAACGGTAACAATACAAACAACAACAGCTACGAATAAACGAACAAACAAAAACAATGGAAAACCTACGAAAGACAGCTCCTGTTGTGGCTTTTCTACTCGCGTTGGCGCGGTGATGGTGGGCATGTCTTTCCCTTGTCCATTACTATACGCTTGCACACATATGCATACATTGCCAACTGGCTGCGTGGCTGTTTGCCTGGCTTTCCGATACAACTGTCAAAAAGGGCTCTTGCGTTGCTCGAGTAATCGGTTCTCGTTAAATGTGCAGGTAACGAGTACTGCTCAGAGTGCAGTTTAGTGTGGTACAAAATACATTTACATAAACAACATACATTTGCTATCGATAGTGACGCAAATAAACAATTACAATGTACAAATTTTGACTGTTGTGTTTTCGTCTGTGTTGAGCGCATTCACAATTTCGTTACAAAATTATATTAAATGTTAATTTGGAAACCACAAAAATTTTGATTGCGTGTCACTAGCATCCTTGCTTACATTAGGGAATACGGCACTTAATGCATAATAAAGAGAAGCGATTGCGGCGAGAACAGCACCGATGGAAAATCGTGCATTGTGACGCAATACGTACAATTTAAAATATCACAAATCAGACTCAGATTTGAATTTTGGTGAATTTTATGAAATGTGAATCCATTCCAGAAATCATTTGTACATATTTGTCACTACTATTTGGAAGCTCTTTTTGCAGTTAAATAAATTGATGAACATATGTAAACAAAAATAGTCCTTATATAGCAAAAAACCTATTCTCTGTAGTACACCAGATATTTCTCAAAGTCATGGCAAGTAGTAAAAAAAGAAAAATTGTTATTTTGAGGCACTATCAAAAACATATTGATTAAACTAATAAATATTAGGAGCAGATGATTTTAATGGATGTTTTCAAAAAACAAACATTGCAGCATAATCGTATAACAAAAATATTGTCAGGGTAAACACTTAAAAAACTACGTGCGTACACCAGATCAGTCATTGGGAATGTCGTTCTTCTCAAATAACCAAATTATCTCTACGATACCATATTAACTCTTATTTTGAGATTGCTACGTAGTAACCCAACATTACTCAGTATCGAATGAGGTAAATTGTGAGTGCATGCAACGAATGATAACAAGTACCGATCAGTACATGTAAATGACACCACTACCAGTGTGGGGGTTTTACTGCCTACCAGGCCAGCAGCCCATGGGCCCTTCACTACAGGCATGGAGCTTCAAGAGCGTAGCCTGTAAGTCAATCGTTGTCAATTATTGTTATTGTTATATTTGAGGTTTTATGTTCCAGCGGCAGCAGCCGCAGCTGCATCAACAGCAGGCATTGCGCAGTTTAATAAATGTAGAGCAATTGATAGACAAGATTTATGTGTGCCTCACCATCAATGGCAGTAGCCCCAGCTGAAGAAGCGCCACTGTTTCCACAAATAAGCGGAACAGGTAAATTGGACGCCTCATAAAATAACTGCAGCTGCGGTTATGGCAGCGATTGGCGCTGTGGCTGCAGCTGAGGCCACCTAAGTTGCGCATAAATATGTACGCAACCGTGACCAAAGGCGTGATGCTTTTTGCCATAAACAATAATAATTCCGGCTAATGCCCTCACTACAGCCCGTGGCAACGTTAAATAATTGGTAATTAAGTTTTATTTACACAAAGGTCCGTAAACATTAGAAAATAGCGCCGAGAATAAGACTACTCGCACTTACCAGAGAAATAATAGATAAAAGAAGACCAACTCCACGCTTGTCTATACGTGTCTCATGTTTTCTTTAAAATTGTGTTTTATTCTCTGTAATTTTCAGTGAAATGGCTGGAAAATTGTATACGAGAGACTGGTAGGGCCAGTAAACAATCATAAAAATGAATAGCACCGTATCTTGAACTTGAATTCGAAGCATCGCCCTTTTTACGCGTTTGTTCATATCCCCAGTTTGCATTTATGTGTGTTTTTATAGTCTCCCGCACTACTACCAGCCAAGTAGACTCTTATGTCCTTGTATCTATGGCAATGCGTAATCAGTCGCTCATTACATTTATAAAACCATTTAAATAATTTCAAAATACACCAATGCCTTCAAGTACAAATTTGGAAATTGCAAATGCCACTTAAATTTCACTTGCAATACAATGCTATAAAAGGAGCAACTTTTTACTGGCTTCAAATGAAATCCTGACTACTTTTTTTTCAAACAAAAAACATAATTTTTGGCGGCTTATTTTTTATTTGATAAACATCTCGACATGTAATAGAATCAACATCTTCAACAATAGTCTTGTAGTTGATATACCGATTTACCTTCCTGTGTACAGATGCAAAAAGAAGTCAAACCTGGAAAACTCTTCCTGAATTAAGACAGTCCAAAGCTCTTCTGGGAGATTTTAATTCTAAAAGAGCTAAGGAGTTAATAAATATGCCTCGTAAATTAAGAATCATCACAGGCATTTTAAGCGCACATTGTAGACTCAACTACCATATGAACAAGTTGGGTGCATCTTCAGATGCCATCTGTCGATTCTGTAGAGAAAGTGACGAAACCTCACTGCAACTGATCACAGACTGCGGACCATTGGCACACAATAGACTCAGGTATTTAGAATATATCTTAGATATGAGCAAGATCCCTCAACTTGATTCCTCCAAAATATATGAATTCCTGTCGAAAATTAACCTGACAGAAGATACTATCCTCATCTTTCAAATAAATAGTGGCATCACAATAGATCTTTCAGGTCGCAGTGTATAACACCCTTAAATATATCTATCTATCTACTACCTTCCTGTGATTAAGGATACGATATCAATAATGAAAATTCTATGTATATGTGTGCACATGCAATGCTATGTCGACTTTATATACATACATACTCGTATGTGATAACGAGCAATCTTCTTTGCCTGGAGCTCTTGCATTTCAAACAGTTTTCTTATCAACTTAAGCCTGTTTATTATTTGGCATTACAGCAGCTGTGAGATGTTTGACCTTAAAAGCTTACATTGCTGGACCTGTTTAGCAGGTGCTAATTGCTGTTCAATAAGCCGCAATGTAGGCGTTAATGAGACTAACGGATTTGTGTTTACTAATGCTTATTCGCTTTCCCTATATGCACGCCCGAACAACATTTAATAGCCGAATATGTGATGTTTCCTTCCCTTAAAGCTCAAATTTCCCATTATTTCAACAATGTCTGCCTCCGATTATTGCCTCCCTCCTTTTACTTTGCCTCTTTTTCTTCGCTTTGCTTTGGCTTTCTAACTTTTCCTAACAGCAAAGAAACCTGAAATTATCCCGCAAATTAGCATTAATTGACAACTAATGACACGCGAGCTGTCATTAATTAAAAGCAAATCAAGTGTCAAACTGCGAACCCACAAGCCAAATGCAAACAAAAACATACATACACGTAGACATGTATCCCTGCTGTGAAGCAGATTAACTCCTTTTCACAGATAACAGAACAATAAAGTCTTGTAAACAAAACTACAGACAGAAAGACAACTAAATTACTAAATTGATTTTTGAATGATTTTGATGAGTTTGATGCAGTGGTTGTCAATTTAAATAAGTTTTGCTAAGTTTCACTTAAATATATCCAAGGAACCGTGGAGAAAAAGTGGACTACAGACAGTCGAATAACTATATCGAATAAGGAACTGAAATAATATGTTTATAAATAAAAAAGGAAATTAATAAATAAATAAAAAATGTATACAGACTAAGTAGAAAAGGAAGTAACAACATTTCGGTTTAGCATTCTGTATTAATCCAGTGCAAAAAAAAAATTTATAGAAATTCAATCTTAAATATAGAAATTATTGAATTAAGATAAACACACGAAATGTTATTAGCTTTAAAAATATACTCCAAATAAAAAAATAATAACACAACATAACATTTAATACGATCCACACCATTTTTCCTATTACCGATTAATTGTTTTTAAAGGACATGACCATTGACATACCTAGATATGGAAATAAACCTCTCTTAGTTTGCAAAATCTCGGTCGGTACTTACCACCGGCACATCGAGTTGTGAATGTTGATGAAAGAACCGAACAATTAGGATGACTTCATTCATTGTTTTCATTTACGCAGCTTCAACTTTCCAATGTTGTTTTACTATTTCTAGTCTTTTGTACTATTTAGTGCACAAATCAATTAGTTTATATATTTTGTTCTATATTTGATATACTACGTCATAAGTAGCAAAAGCGCTTGCTATGACATGAAATTTGCTAATTCCATTCTATGAAATTTTGGTGTGACCAAAGTTGCCTTCAAAAGGTACCACCCAGATTCGGTAATTTTTTAAACAATGTGATTCCCTGCAGGGATACGAATTTGAGCGCTGTGCCACGAGCGTCACCACTTTTTTGAAATAGGTATTGCCATTAACCAAATATTTACAGAATGTTGTATGTTGCCGTGTCGCACAGTGTCCTGTCTTAGACATTTAATGGATAAAAGTTTCAACAAATTTTCCGTGCACTGATTTCCGAAGGCTTAATAGTGTTTCTGAAGTTACATTAAATTGTTACGTTCTCGTAAATTATATTAAAATCAGATAATTGGCTGACATAATAATGATAAATTTATTCATATTTTGCTTTTACATATTGTATGCGCAGTATATTTTATGCAGACATATAATGATTATTGGAAAAGAATAGGCATTCTCAATCCGCCCACTTTTACAAGCACCTGAGATATTACCAAATTACATAAAAAAATTCTTTATGAACATGGTGAAATACTCATTTATGTATCTTTGGTATTTTTTAGCTCAAAGATCGGTGTTAAATACGACTTCACAAAAGTTTACTTATTTCATATTATTTTGCATTTAAATGGATATTTATGTTTGTTTGTTTAAATGGATATTTATGTTTGTCTATGTTCTTGCTACCAATTGAACATTTTCTAAAATGAAGACATTAATTTTAAACTTTTAAGAGATCATGAATTTTCATTAGAATTGATCTTTTCCATGCTAATTCACTGAATAATGCATTATTCTTCGCGAGTTGTGATTTTCCATACTTTAAATTCGAAAATGAATGCTGTCATTTGGTTTCATTTGAGATTGGCCACATCTATGACACTGTGTCTTGCCGCTGCGTTTAGTGATAATGATGGCTCTGCTCTTGGGTTGGCTGTAGCAGCTCTCATTTACATGCTTTGCAAATTAGTTTTGATATTGCCAACAACTTCGCACGAGCAGCGCAGAGCTGTTCCACAAATTTTAACTGCCATTTGCTTCAAGTAATTTCGTTGATAATTTTTCTTCCACATACGTTAGCGTTTGTTTTTCCATGCAGCTCTCCCCTTCGCCCATTCGCTCATCGTTTCGCTTTTAGACATGCCAGTTACCGTTTGCTTAGACGGAAGCCACTTAACTTGACGTGTGTGCGTGGGAACAAATGTGAGTAGCAGTGTGACTGTGCTTGACACATTGATTACCCACTCTTGTCAGACCTCATTGGGTCGTGATTTGAGTTCCTTGTTTTACGTGCGACTACCTCTGCATTGAAATTGAGTCTATTAATTTGTTATTAATACATTTATTGGCTGCTTAAAATTGATGTGCATTTGAATTATAATCTGCGTATACTCGTATATGTGCGTGTTCGTGTTGGCGCCAATTGAACTCGATGTTTGATTACCTGGTACGAAGTACTGCCACTTTTAATGAGGCCAAAGTTTGTTTCACGTTAATTAAGTGAAGAATTCCCCCCGAACGAATTGGATGTGAGTGTTTGCTATTCTGTGAAGTGATGGTACTCAATGTTGAAGGATGTGAGAGTGCTGTTAAATTAGGTACAATAATTACAGGGCGTAGACAACGCACTGAATATGAATGTATCTGAGCGTTACAAAGGATTTTATATTGTGTTAACATTTTCAAATTACAGCCAATTTGAAAGGAGTCAAAGGATTAACTTTATTTAAATTCTAGTACTGAAGAATAGAAATTTCACAATAACAGCCAATTTAACTTGATTGATTAATAGGTACACTTAGGGTACAACGTATCTCGGAGTCTCTCCGGTCCAACTTCAATCTTTGTTCCTGGTTTATATAACCGAAAGCATTATATCAAGGAGTATAGAAACATAGAGATTGAATCACTCAAAATTTTGTGAAGTGAAGGTGAAGGCGATTTCACAAAAATTGGTGAGCGGCAAGGGAAAGCGATATGCAATGCGTGTATTGTTATTCGAGGGGTTTACTAGAAAACCCCTCGAACAAAATTTTTGCAACAATAACTTTGTTCTTCATGCGAGCTCTATATATGTATGCTCTTTGGTGGAATCTATTGATAACTCAACTAAACAGTGTGAAAAAATAGAAAATGGGTGAAATAAACACTCGTCTCTTGCATTACTTAATGTGGAATTTCATCGATTTACATTTTTTAGTTCATATTCCATTCCATTTGCTCTAAAATATTTTTAAGAATATTCCAATATATCTGCATAAATTGTGATTGTTATGAACATCCAGTGTGCTATTCGTTCTGGCGACGGCAGCAATAGCATCACTGGAATGCACAGAGTTGACTCATTGCATTCGTGTTCTCAAAGGAATTCCTTTTGTTAATGATGTTGAAGAAGCGGGTGATGATAATGTGGGACTAAGTACCTTCGCCACCTACTGCCATAAATTAAGAAAGTTTCTTGTATTATATACTATTCTATTGAAATCTTAAATGCTTCCGACTTTAATTGCCATTCGTATGCTCTTTGCTTATACTATTCTACTAATACATTTTTTAAAATTTGTCTCTTTCCAGGTAAATTTCCTGCCGAATAACAAAATTATCACAGGTTTCAATTAAGTGGATTGCTTGCTATCCTGGTATATGTATATGTACATATGTATAAGTAAGTTCGAAAAATTTTCTCAGCAATTTGTCTGTGTAAATAATAACAACAAATATGTAATATGTAACCAGCAGTCACGGCAAATGCTTGACTGCTAGTTTGTGGGCACTAACAGAGTTTACAGCGTGTAATAAGAAGAACCGCAGCAAAAGCACCAGTAATACTGCAGACAGTAGCGTCGGGGAAAATAGCTGATGCAGCAGCAGCATTAACCTTGCAACAACAACGACAACAACAGCGAATATAGCTTGCAACAACACTTTAGTGACTTCACTGCACGTATGTATGTAGGAGTGCAAACCAGCCCGCAAAGAAGTGTTGCGCTTTGTTGTTGCCCACTTGAAGCAATTTTCTATTGCAGCTACAACATTAGCGTTGTTATCATCTTCATCAGCAGCATATACGAGTGCAACCGTAGTGGCAGCAAGTGCACAAGTGAGAAGTACACACCCAGTAACTTGAAGAGCGCATACGAGAGCGATAATGATCTGCACTTTTCTTGCGTCGAGTATTCACAATGCCTGTTGTTGTGCTGTTTGCTTGCTGAAGGCTGTGTGAGTGCCTGTGAATGTGTGAGTGTGGGCTGCACTTATTTTTCTACTTGTTTATAATATTTCCTTGATTTTTTCTTTTTTCTATTTTGCTGTGTCAGCAGACGTTTCACTTTTTAAGCATTCGCATAGCCCCGTTGTTGCTACTAACAGCAATTTTATTGTTGTTACATTGCGCTTTCGTGGTTTTTTTTTGTTGCTGCGGTATTGTTACTGCTGCTCATTATTACGGCAATGCTAATGATGGAAATGATAGTAAACACTCCTAGAGCGGGAAGAGCAACAACATAAGTGCCTATGACACACCAGCAGTAATTAGCGTAACAGCAGCAACAAAAATAACAATTTTAACCGCAGAAACACTTCTATCAAATAATGCCACGGTATGCGGTTTTCCATCCTAAATTACGACAACAAAAATCGGGTTTGTTGTATGTGTTGTTAGTTCATTTAATTTTGAATTGTTGTCATCATTTCAAAATAGATATGTATGTGGATCTAACTTGATTCTTATAATTATAATTTTTATTTAATGGAAACTGGAATTTGTTTCGTGACCACAATTTGCAATTGCAATATTTAAGTAACCGAAAATATACTTAATATGCTGACCACTTTGGAATACCGTTAGAGAACTACACTAGTGTAAAATTATATATAATTATATGCGCTATATCGGTAATGTAGAAGTGCTAGAGAGAGATCATTAAATTTATTTAAGGGTGGTTAACACCGCGACCTGAAATATCTATTGTGATGCCCCTAATTATTTGAAAGATGAGGATAGTCTCATCTACAGTTCTTCTGTCAGGTTAATTTCCGACAGGAATTCATATATTTTGAAGCAATCAAGTTGAAGAATCCTGCTCATATCTAAGATATATTCTCGCCTGTGCCTTTTATGTGCCAAAGATCGGCAGTCTGTGATCAAATGCAGTGAGGTTTCGTCAGATGGCATCTGAAAATAAACCCAACTTACTTATATGATAATTGAGTCTAAACTGTCCGTGATGATTCTCACTCTTTACCTCTTTTCGAATTAAAGTCCGCCGGATGAGCTTTGGACTGTCTTAATCCCGGTCGATTTTTCCAGGTTTGACTTATTTTTGGATCTGTGCACTTCTTCATTAGACCTCCAATGGTGTTGAATGATAGTCCATACCCTTACATCCCCAAAATTTACCGCCAAGCCTTCTGCATGTCATTAAGGTATTTGTAGCCCTCTTGGTGGTTTTTGTCGAAAATGACTACGAGGAATTTGGTCTCAGAGCTAACATCGACCTGTGTACCATTTAGAAGAATATGTTTCATATATGGGAATGATCTTTTTCTAGTTAACGGCACAATCGTGGTCTTCGAGGCATTGGTTTTCAATCCTGTTCCCCTGCACCATTCACTAGCTGCTAATATGCCCCTCTGGATAATATCCCAAAGGGTGCATTCAGATTTTCCTCTAGCTATTATCATAATATCATCCGTATATCCTTGACATGATAAGCCTAGATTTGTAAGTTTTACTAGAAGATCGTCAACTACTATGCTCCAAAAAATGGGTGATTATACCACACCCTGGGGATATCCTTTATTGGTTTTGACCTAAACAATTTTATCACCTGCTTCAGATTCATTCAGTCTAATGTTAAGTAAAACTCCTCCATAATGCGTACCAGTGAAGAGCAGTATGCGGCCTCCGCCCCTATCTCAACACTGGGCGCCCTGGAGGAGATTTCCGGGGCCACAGAATCCGGATCAACCTCATCTGACGGTGGGCTTCCACTCGTACTTACCTTCAACACAGGTGGGATGTTTGTCTCCCGTACTTCCTCTATCTTGGGCTTTTTCAAATATATAGTTCGGATTTTAATTGTGTATGCAGGAATTATTATTTATTATTGCTTACTGCAATCCAGTTCCTCGTGAGTTTCAGCATCTCCGGTATAATGTTTAGAAGAGTTGGAGCTTCCTTAGTAGTTGTGAAAAGCTATCTATTAAAAATGGGTGTTCGAACAATGATTGGATGTTCCACCTTATAGGATAGTATGCGGAGTAATCGCCATTAGTCAGAATGCGATGAACCTCCATGTGGCAGTGCTGTCTCCAAAATAATCACCATTGTTATGTTGTACACGAAACCTACGATTCTGATTCAAATTCACACTTAAATTCTAGTACATCATCACACATTATGTGCCATAGACACAGGATGATGTATTCATTCATATCTCCCTTGTTTCTTGCGTTATGCGGCTAAATAATTACTATATAATTGATATTTTGCCATTGATCGATATTAAAATCGCTCATACGACAACAATAACAAAGGAAACCAAACATCAACTAGTTAAATTCACTTTTGCTGAGAACTGCAACTTTCAATTAAAATTTTTTATATACATATATGAATAAATTACACCCAGATACAAACAAATCAGCCTTCTGACCGGCAATAATAAGCATCATCATCCGTCCGCCATACGTATATTCATTTGACGGTCCATCCCGCATCACGTCACGGCGCGTCCCATACAATCCAATCCAATTCAATCCATTCATTCATTCATCCGATCACCGCACCCCAATTGCGCAATTGCATCTGCTCTATTAAAGTCTAATCTTATCAGTTGCATTTAAAAATCATCTTTTACAATTTCAATTAATTGGAAATTGTTTGTAAAATAAATTAAAATGCATTTTCGCTTTTCAATATTACATTGACACCCTACATTCAACGCGCAACGTCTCTGTTCCAATTATTTGTACCCTCCGCGAAAAGTTTCTCTATTTGGAAGTTAAACAATTTCAGTGCGGGGAGATTGATAGATACGCGTTATAATGTACTGATTCAAGAAACGGAAGGGCAGAAAAAGTTAAAGTTGAGGTTGATAATGTAGAAAAAAAGTTGATTGGAAATATCAAGAATAGCACTTTCCATGTTGAGAACACAAGAGCTGCTAAATTTACTATTTTTTTATATTAATTTATTCTAATGAACCATAGTAGGAAACTATTGAAACTACTTCGAACGAGATATCAAGATAAAAAATATAGCGTACTCCTTTCTCCGATGTTGTATTACAATGTAAACATTTCAAAGAGATGGGTCTAAAGGTGTAATGTTAATGTTATATTCAGAAGAAACACGCACACTTTCTATGTTATATACATATGTAGATAGATGGAAGATAGATAGACAGATATAAGATGGATAGGTAGAAGATAGGCAGATATAAGATGGATAGGTAGAAGATAGGCAGATATAAGATGGATAGGTAGAAGATAGGCAGATATAAGATGGATAGGTAGAAGATAGACAGATATAAGATGGATAGGTAGAAGATAGGCAGATATAAGATGGATAGGTAGAAGATAGGCAGATATAAGATGGATAGGTAGAAGATAGACAGATATAAGATGGATAGGTAGAAGATACGGAGATATAAGATGGATAGGTAGAAGATAGGCAGATATAAGATGGATAGGTAGAAGATAGGCAGATATAAGATGGATAGGTAGAAGATAGGCAGCTATAAGAAATATATATATATATATATATATATATATATATATATATATATATATATATATATATATATATATAAGATAAATGGACAGCTAGATAGAATATAAATTTGTAGATAAAATATAAATGGGTAGATAGAATATAAATGGGTAGATATATTATAAATAGGTATATAGAATATATATAGATAGAATATAAGTGGTAGATAGAAGATATATAGATAAAATATAAGTGGTAGATAGAATATATATACATAGATAGAATATAAGTGGTAGATAGAAGATATATAGATAGAAAATAATTGGTAGATAGAAGATATAGAGATAGAATATAAGTGATAGGTAGAAGATATATAGATAGAATATAAGTGGTAGATAGAAGATATATAGATAGAATATAAGTGGTATATAGAAGATATATAGATAGAATATAAGTGGTAGATAGAAGATATATAGATAGAATATAAGTGGTAGATAGAAGATATATAGATATAATTTATATATATAGATATTTATATATATATATATATATATATATATATATATATATATATATATATATATATATATATATATCTATATATATATATATATATATATATATATATATATATATATATATATATATATATATATATATATATATATATATATATATATATATATCTATATATATATATATATATATATATATATATATCTATATATATATATATATATATATATATATATATATATATATATATATATATATATATATATATATATCTATATATATGACTCATAGATCTTGAAACTATTGCAGAGTAGCGCACATTTTATTGCAAACCTTGAATTTTGTATTGTTTTGCTAAATATACTGTTTCAGAGCCACATTTTCTACCGTTAAAACGCTGACGATCGATTAGATGGTTGGGTGGTTGAGTGGTCCAGTGGACGGTCACTGGCAACCACACAGCAGCTGTTTTGACATGCGTCTTGTTGACGTTGTGGCATACTTACAGCAGCGTTCTTATTGTTGCTGCCGTTGCCTTTGGACTTAATGCATTTTTCAGCTGACGCTGCAATCGCAGACTACGGTCCTGCTATCTGTCTATCGCATATATTGTTAACTGATGTCAGCGTTAACGGTAGCGGCTGAGGTTGCGGTTGGTGTTGTGGCAGCGGATGCGGCTGTGGCGGCACACTTTAATAAACATTTACGTTAAAATAATAAATTGCCAGCAGTTTTTGCATATTTTAC
This sequence comes from Clusia tigrina, assembly GCA_920105625.2. NCBI lineage: Eukaryota > Metazoa > Arthropoda > Insecta > Diptera > Clusiidae > Clusia > Clusia tigrina. Next base: position 174,793,458 of record OV050032.1, read on the forward strand.
TGTTAATTACTGAATTTAATAATGCACAGTAGGTGCATTCACGTAAATAAACGTGTGTGTGTTTGTTTTGGTCCGAGTTGGAAAACTGCAAATTGCGCCTTTATGGTATTGAAATCACATTTTTGATTTAAATATTAACATTTAATATAGTTCATTTCAAGCTAATTTAAGTTTACGTAAAGAAAGGAAAACTAATAAGAAACAATGGAATATCGTTAATTATTCCTCTGTATATCGTAAATAAACAATCTTTCCCACCCCCAACTGTCGGCCCACATTACTTTAAGTAGCGTATTCACATTCCAGATTATTATTATCCAAGTGGTTGATAGTTCCAAGGCATTTGAAAAAGTATTTATATATTGTGAAATATATAGCATTGTATGAGAGAACGGGATAGTTTAAATTATTTTATTTTTATTGTACTTAGAACCTCTGATGGGGGGCATAATAGATCGAAAGATCGCGGTGCTTTAAATCCCCTACACAATAATACTAATACTAATTATTGAATATTCTAGAAGCAATTTGAATTGAATGGTTGCTTGCTTTAGTCATGGATATAGAAATTACTTAAATGGATAGAATAGATTTATTTCAGTTAATAGACTCAATTTTTATCCAGCTAATTTATCTGTAGTAATGTTTGTTAATGTTTCATACGAGTATTTATTGAATGCTAGTAGAAATTTGTCTTAGCTTCGCGTCTATTTTTCTTTAAGAAACTAGACAAACATTTTAAACAAAAATTGTAAAACACTTAAACACAACAAGTGAATAAGGAACACAAGAAAATACTCCCTAATTTCGAAGTGTGAACCTTCCTGTTCTCAAATCGTCGAAACTCTGTTTGTTCTGACAAAGATTATAAAATTTTATTTACGTTTGAAAACTATATTTCTTCCTTCTTTTAAGATCGAAACTGACTTTTGTCAAATTTTTTTAATTTATGTGTTCATTTATAATTATAATTATAGCAGAGCTGTGTACCTATTTAGGAATGCAAAACAGCAATAGACAATGAATATTCAATTTGGCGACTTGGTACTGAGACAGGCAATTCTGAGGAGCTTGAGTTGGGTATGCACAGTTACTATTATGTCGCTTTGTGGTAGTTTTTTTCGCTGAGTATTGATGTAATCAGTGCACATTTGTTTGCTTTAAGTTTAATTTTCTTAATTAAATATTAAACGGTTCTGCTTCGTATTTCATTTTGTTTTATACAGTATAAAAATAAACAAGAAAAAAAAAACGGAGACAGCTCATGCAAGCCAACAGAAATCACACGTATGAAACGTTAAAACTCTTACATTATTCATGGGAGAACTATACTGAGCTGCCGCATGAACATGAAACGGATATTATCTCAACACGCCAAGGCGTTGACAGTTTCGTGCTGTTATAAACACATTTTACTTGACTTCTTGGCCACCTAAGTGACTGATTGATTAACTGACAGTTGTGCACGGAAGGACACATATTTATGTATTTAGGCGAAAGCAATATAACTGTCGTTACAATAGTCTCTTTTATCCTATCGCTATGCTTCCGGTATAAACATCTACGCCTCACCCAACTAAATGTCCCATTGAACTTAGTGGTTGCTTGTGTTAATTATATAATTACACTTTGACATGTCCTGTGTTAAGCACGGTGGTTGCCTGTTTTACAACGACCTGTTCTGGTCTTGCCCTGGCCTGACATCTTTGCTTCCATAAATGTGTGTTGACAATTGTAGGTGTGTAAGCTCACTTATTTCTATACTGTTCTATAATTGCGATAGTTTATACACATATGAGTATTCCTGTCTGTTCTTTTAGGACTCAAATCGTTCAATATGTATATTGCTTTCCAGCCCATAAAGAACGCCTATGAAACTATTTTATTACTGTCTTCTAACTGCCCAGGTTGAATTATTGCTTTATTTTAACACCACTTTATTAAACATTAAACATTTATATGTCACGGCTGCAGCTTACAAAGCGAAGATTTCGAGAGGTGCAAATCTCGATCACCTTTTGGAATAACTGTATCGCAAATAATGTGCATTTTATTGGTTTTCAATTCGCCCAAATAGTCCTTTGTTGTGAAATAATATTATTTTATTGGCTAATTAAGATCTCTTTTGCACACAAAGTAATTACCAAATTATTCCGCTGATATATGTCACGTAACAAACGGTAACTGGGACCAATGTTCCCTCTAATTTTTTCGTTGACTGCGCGGTACAAAAGTATGTGTGAGCAAAAATCCAGCAGGAAAGGGGATCATCCCAGGAGTACTCCTCGTAGTCTCCTAAGGGAGATATCATTCTTCCCTGGACACCTCTCTTTGGCCTCCTTTTTACATAGGCATGTCATTGGAAGGGAGGTCAGAGCGAAAAGCTAAAAACTTTGTTTTTCTAAGCGAAAAGCTCTTTTGTCTGAGAGACCTCCCGTTAACATCCTTTGGGAGCACAAAGGGAGTACTCGAAGACACTCAAAACCGAACAAAAAAGGCACACTGAGCAAAAAGAAACTTTATACAGTGAGAGTAGAAGAGAACGAATGTAGCTTCCATGCATAAGAAGCTTGATATAAAAAAATGGCAATATCAATACTCACTTTGAACCCAGGGCAGATCTCCCAAAATTTTTGCTGGCAATGTTCAAAACATACTCGTATGTAAAAGTGTGCAAGGGGTGTGGGATTGTAGATTTTCGGATTTTTGTCATTTTTAGATGTAATTCTTTATAAGATGATATAAAAAAGGGTGAACAAGCTCATTGTCCGCGGAATACAGAATCGGCTGCGCAACTTCCGAACAATTAGTGCGCATCAGCGGAACTTATAGGGATATTTAATGGGACAGCTCTCACATCACAGAAGATACGAATTTGTAAGATTATTTTGAATTTCGATATTTACTGTGGTACACAAAATTCATCTCCTTTATTTGCAGATATTTTATTGACGTTATTTAAGTTACAAATAGCATTAACAGAAGATCCTTATTAATTAAAAAAAAATCATTGTATGAATTATCGCCTTAGCTTCGCCTATTAAGTTGGATCAGTGAGTGTCAAGTTGCAAAAGTTGCCTTTCTCACCACGCATTGTGTTCCCAAATAATTGAGAAAATTTTCCAAACGCTTCAGAAACTCAATATATCTAATAATGTAGACAGAGTTTAGGTTTTTTGGTCCTCTGATAAATCTCTTAAACATATTTTTAATGGCGTCTAATAGTTTCAGGATCTAACGATAGCCGTATAAGTTTTGAAAGAGTTTATTTAATCATAAATTGAAATATGTATCTTACTCTTAACAATATTTGTTGTTTCGGTATGTTTGCCATTCCATTGTTGACATTGGGCATAACTAATACATAGCACGCTATCAAAAGATTGAACTAGGGTATCAACACTTAAATGATAGCCCACATATATATTTTCAGAAATATATTTTAAATAATAGTTGATGCTATGCCAAGTAATACACCAAACAATGATACATTTATATTTCATATTAGTGGAAGGTATAAGTTTCTAATTTGGAATCACAAGACTCCGTTAACTTTGAACTCTTTTATTGCAAATTTCCAATCCAACAGATTTAGCGATATTTAATTTCATTCTGGCCACTTTCGAATCTTCTTTTTCAATTGAAATTTATAAGCATACCTATAGAATAAGAAAATACTGTGCATTCGTATACCAATATACTACGTGTTGTTCCAGTGCTCCTTATATTTGAGGAGACGTCCACCATTTAGTTGAGGCTGGGTGCCTTGAAGTAATCAATATCGACCAGTTATACTTATCCTTTACCAGCTAAACTGATTTGAAAGTGTTTACTTGCTTTATTCTTGCATTGAATACTCGTAGGTGAGCACTCACAGGCTCTTTGAAAGTTCTTATGCTTAGTTAATTTTTTTAGTATTCGGTCAACTGAAAAGTGTTCCTTCATTTACTATAGTGTTTCCGATGTGTTTATAGTCGAATAGGACAACCCAAAATAGAAAAGTTTTTCAATTGACCTTTTAACTAGCAATCTGCTTTCATTTGCATGCAATAAAAAAATCTCCGAAGTGTGTGTATATCAATAATCTGGCAACATTGTGTGGTCTTCTGTGATACTCGCTGCACTACTTGCGCCGCAAGATGCAGCTGAAACTAAATGTAGAATGGAGAGGGGTGCGGCGTGTGGGCCGGGGACGCATGCCACTCTTTCGCTATCATTGATCAAAGATATCAATATAAACGATCGTTTCAGCAACGTTTTGGCGCTCATATAGCGATAGCTCCATTTGTTTATTTGTCGCTGGTAGCGCTGGATCGTTTAAATTAGTGTTTGCGCGGGGCGCTGCCAATGATCGGGGCAATTACAGCAACCACAACAACAACAAGAACAGCAACAAGAAAATAAAACAACGACTACGACAGCGTCAACAAGTTGAAACGTCAGCTTTTGACGTCCGTTTGTAGAATTTCAATTATTTTTCTTGCAAGACTTTTGATTTCTCTCTGTAGTTGTTGTTGTTGTTGTTGTTGTTGTTGTTGTTGTTGTTGTATTCACTATCGCCTGTGGTTTTATGATTGTACGCGCGTGATGAAAAAATGCTTAAAGATTTCTTGTTGTTGGTATTTTCCTGACCTAGTGCGAGTTGAAATTTATTACATATTTATTTATTTCAGTGCCCGCTACTCACCCCACCCATTGCGTTGCCATATTTTTATTAGTGGCCGTGTCTTGACTCGCAATGCCTTGCCTTTTATTTTCGTTCTTCTAGTGACTTTTGTTATTGTTGCTTCTTCCTGTAATTGCTTGTGACAATTACGAGTACTATAAACGTAAACGACGTGCTTTCGCAGTCATTGCGGGCAACTCGGTTTGTATGCTTCACAATGCTGTTGTACTTTTAAATAGAGCGTGTTAGATAATTGGCCATTGTTGTGACGACAGCTTGTGACAGTTTTGAATTTATTTGTTGCAGTCATTTTTAACAATTTTATTCTAATCACAATTTAGCCCATCTCTGCCCTCTCACTCCATTCTCTCCTGTTGTGCGCGCAATTACACAGTTGACATTTGGATTAGGCTGTGGCACTTTCAACTTTTTTTATGGGAAAGTGAATTTTTTTGATTGTGCTCAACTTTTTAGCATTTGTATTTAAATTTACAAGAATTTGATATTATGGCGTGATACAATTTAAATGTAGAGCTGAAGGCCCTGGCAGCTAGTGCTCCCCTTACAATGTAAAACAATAATTAAGTTATTGTTTTTCAAGTAATAATAATAATAATTTAAATGTACCAAATATTTCTCCAATGTGTATTCAGAATGAAGAAGTTATTTATCCCACAAAAGCAGAATGTGATTTTCTCCAGAAGGTATTTTCGGTTGCTTCATACAATTTCTTCATCAGAGCAAAAGCAGAATGTGATTTTCTCCAGAAGGTCTTTTCGGTTGCTTCATACAATTGCTTCCTCAGAATTCAGCTGTGGAAACGAATTAACAAATTCCCAGGTGTGTTTTTGTCTTGGGCCGAGAATGCTTCCCAATATTTTAGTATTCAGTATTACCCGGAATCTATTTTTAATATATCTACCAGATTCAGGGCGCTCTTCTTAAAAGATCGGCTTTAGTGGTAGTTATTAACTTGTATCTGGTAGTTCAACCGGAGAGTAGAATGGGCCTTTCTTATCCCACCTAAGTGATTTATGTCTCTAAGTACTCTTGCCATTGGCAAGCTTTATTTAAGAAATCTTCCCCGATGGTCATTGATATTGCAACGCTCAGCAGCACCCTGTCACTAGTATCATTGCTTCACTTCAGTTAGAAAAATTCTTCTTAACATCTCTTTTTTTCGTATTTCTTTATAAATAATGTATAACCATTGGACTGGATATTTAGTTTTACTTCTGTTGCCACTTTCGTAGATGAAGCATTGTACTCTTCTGCAATTACTGTGTTTTAATTTCACGTATTTTCTGTTTATAATACATCGTCAATGCTGGTACTCCGTTACTTCTTTAGAAATGTCTGCTCCCTTTCAAACCCTCAACATTGCGGGAAGAAAATATTTGAAAGTAATTTCATGAACACTTTTGAAGAACATTAAAAAGGGCATTACTCTTTGTTTCTCATTCATCCACTTCCGTTGACTGGTTTTATTATTATCTTATTATTTAAAGAAGTGTTCCCCTTCTGTCTGTCACTCCGTTCATATCAAAACTTGTTATATTTTTTACACCCTTCATCTCGGTCGCCTGAAGATGTGCACTTTTAAAGAGCCTAATGAGTATCTGAAGTATCGTTGTGTCACTTGGGTATGTACGAGTATATGTGTATATATCTAATAAATTACGATGGAAGAAAGTAACTACTAGAACAACTTTTTTAAGTGTTTTGCAAGTCAACTCAACCGTTGGACGAGTGAACTTAAGTGTAAGAAGTATGAGACAATTTGGCGTCGAAATGAAAACTACCAAGTGTGACAGTTTGTATTCGCAATTAGCCGCATGCACACCTGATTTGAAGTGATTCGTTGCAAAATGAGTCACTGGTAAAAACTCCTCTATAAACAAAATGTTTATCCCATCATTATTAGATGAAATCGGACACCAAAGACGTACATCCTTTAAGATTACGGCGTTTTCTTCTGGAGCTAATTTTTTGGAGCATACTTGTTTCTATAAGAGCCCTCACCATACTAAAAATAATAAACTATATTGGGCATTAATATATAATATTATCGACTATTGCTTCGCACTATGGAAAGGAAACATAAATAATCCAAAATTTACTATTGCCACTACTTTCACTACTGGAGATATGGTCAGCAAAATAGGAGATATTTTTCTGTCACTTGTGTAACAAGGACTCAAACACATGGAAATGTTGCTGTATGAAAACTAAGCAAATGCCACCGGACAAAATTTTATGAAATTAAAAAAAAGCAGCTTTAACAATCCGCAACTGCGGATGTGTAAGCCACACCGCAAATTTCACCATGCACCATTTAACAAGAGATATCGCACATCTGCAGCAATTTTCGCACACAACTGTAAAATGTGCAACCTGTTTAGCATAACGCCATGCGTTTGTCCAACGCCATGAATCGATCCGTCGCCAGCGCTTGCAGCAAACACTGTGGAGCACCACTCACAGACCCAGCAAGTTGCACAGTGAGTCCACTGACACATGAAAATACATTTTTAGAAAACTTAACTTAATTGGGTATCCATTTAAAGCCCATCTTTCCAGTTGATAAGCTCAAGGATATTTTGATTTCCTTTCTCAATTTAAGCTTAAGTGGAAAGTTATTAACAATTTTATTCGTAATTGAACGCCGGGTAGAACTGCAAGCAATCTGCGTTGTACTTACGATGCTGAAGGCAGAACGGAGGTTGCACTAATTTTTATGACGGCAAATTATTTCCATTCTGGTTAATGACTCAAGTGTATCCAATTAGGGTCTATATCGAAGTCTAATTGGCAGATTTAAATCTGGCAGAATTACAATTTTGATTTTAATGTTTTTACGACTATTCTAATTAATTAACTTTACTTAACTGTTAATTAAATTATTAAATTATTAATAGACAAACCATAGGTTCCGTGATTAGCGTCCTAACGGGACACTGGACCCTAGGCACACACGGGTGTAGGCTGCGGATTGCCTCTAACGACTTCTGCGGGAATTTCATGGACGAGGAGTAGGAGGAGTCCATTGCTCACCTGTTGTGCACGTGTCCAGCGCTGTCCAGAAGGAGGCACGCTTTCCTAGGCGACTACTTTCTGGACTCTTTGGGAGATATCTCAAATAAAAAGATTAGCTCCATCAACTGCTTAAAATCTCCAAATGGCTGGACCTTGAAAGGGATGGGACCTGATGTCTCATGCGGTATCACAAAGGGTCAATGTTGGCCTAAGCGCGCCCTTCGATGGGCCGCTCTACCTACCTACCTACCTATTAAATTAAAGAATAAAACGCCAATTTGAACCACAACTGGATTGAGCCAAAAACAGACATAAAGAACGATGCGGGAATCATTTAAAAATCAGTTTTGGAAATGAAATTTCATTACAATCTTCTTATTTTCACCAATTTCCTATTTACTGCGTAGAAGCAGCGGGATTGACGCCACAGATGCTGTTATTAAATCAGTTTAGAAATTTCACTATTTAGCTAATTTAGTCCATTTTTACCCTTAGTAAAGTAAGAACTATTAAATTTAAATATAAAACAATTGTTTTCTATTTATTTTAAATTGTTCGTCTTAAAATCAGATTCATTGACAAGACTTCTCTTATAATATTTATGTGAGATGAATAATTTGCAGTGATTTCCGTCGTATAATTTTCGGCTATTTGAAATTATAGCTTTGTTATCAAATTTGAATTATAAATTTGAGGTAGGTTTCTCTCGATAGAGCTCGTTTGTTTAGGTATGTAAGAGATGGGATGAGGAAAACAGCTTTTGCTGGCCATTTCTGGTACATGTCCACAGCAAAATGCAGCCATCTCCAATTTAGTTTTGATCGATTTAATACTTGGAACACCTTGTGGAAAACTCCTATACAAGTATGTATCTACAAAGCACATGCACACATTCCCAGTCCAGCACAGCACACGGACACAATAGAATATTTCAAAAAGATGCTGGTCCATCTTCAAAGATAGAATATAAATACATACTCGTACATGTTTAGTCTATGATAGGAGGAAGTTTTCGCATCTTATTACATCAAAAACTTGCAATTTACCGCAGCTAAATTTGTGTTTCTAAGATTATGTGATATATAAGTACAACAAAACTAGGAATGAATTTTTCCCAAGCGATATTTGTTCTGTGAATCCTCTTTGCTGAAGTGCTTAGTTACACAAATTATTTGAGTAAGATGCATGCCATCACAATAGATCTTTCAGGTCGCAGTGTATAACACCCTTAAATATATCTATCTAAGCTGCATGCTGTTTGTTATATATTCTTATTCCATATTTATCAGATTCTGTTTACGAAAAACAATTATTTCATCTGTAGAATGGGTAAAATTTGTTTGAGATCAAGCACACTCGCGGCTTCGCCCTCACTAACCTTGAATCAGAGCAGAACAACCAAAAGTGAAGTTATTACACACATTATATATCTCGCTGTCCTCCTCGTTCACACACCAAATTCCATTATTGTACCTTGTATCTCTAGTTTCCACACTTCCCATCATTATGTAGTCCTTTAGTAATAACTTAGTAACGAGACAGACACATTTTCCATGTAATTTGTTTGCATGGCCAAATGATACCAAAATCTACCCAAAAATTTAGGAGTCTATCTTAATAATATGGCTGTGCAATACCATCAGCATCCACACTGATACAGGACAATATCTATATAATATATATATATATATATATATATATATATATATATATATATATATATATATATATATATATATATATATATATATATATATATATATATATATATATATATATATATATATATATATATATATATATATATATATATATATATATATATATATATATATATATATATATATATATATATATATATATATATATATATATATATATATATATATATATATATATATATATATATATATATATATATATATATATATATATATATATATATATATATATATATATATATATATATATATATATATATATATATATATATATATATATATATATATATATATATATATATATATATATATATATATATATATATATATATATATATATATATATATATATATATATATATATATATATATATATATATATATATATATATATATATATATATATATATATATATATATATATATATATATATAATTAATTGTCAAATTTCAAATATTTGATCAACCAAAATTAATTGAAATTTGATCGGTTTTCCAATTTCGTGAAGATGAGAACGGTGTGTTCGGGTACAACAAAGCTGATCACCAATTCCGATCTGTCTCCTTCCACACGGGTATTTGACAATTTGTTTATTGCATGGATGCACTGTGCAGTTGCAAATTTATCGTTGCACTGTCAGTTGCAACTTTGTGGCATTTGTGTGGCACACAGTAAAAAGAAAAAACAACAACAAAATACAAAAACAATAAATAGATTTAAAAAAAATTACATTTGATATGTTAACTCCTGGCAGTGGGGCTGCCACCACCTCATCGGACCGCACTGATTTAGCCAGACATGGAATGCAGCCTTTGCTGTATAGCGCACTCTCGCATCACACTATAAACGCTTTACAAACTGCTAATTGCAACTATAACTTCACGCACAAATCACAGGCGCTACTGGGGCTCGCTGCAAGCTGGTATGACGGCAATTGATTCATGCTTCACGACTACACGAGTACAGAGCTGGCTGCAACTGCATGCGCCACTCGCTATTTTGTTATGTCTGGTGGTACAAATTAATATCAACGTCCTTGTTGTTGTTGTTTATGGTGGCTGTTCATTATTGAGAGGCTGCTTGCTCTATTCCTGCTGCCTGCTGCCGCTACCACCTTTCAATATTGTCGTCTATGCTGTTGCCGTAATTTCATTACCTGGCAGGCATGCATACAATATTTATAGCCGCTGTTATTGTCATGGTTGTTGTAGTGTTGTTATTTTTTCCGCCATGTAATTGCCGCTGGGGTTTCTCGTACTATTGCTCCCACTGATGTTGCTTCTGCTGTATTAGCCACACTCCACACATGTTGCCATTGCAATAGCATGGCTCTCTACTAATAGTATATGCGGTCTACATTGGGTATTGTTGCTGCTGCTGTGACCGCTGGAGCCTTTAGTGTTATTATCGCTCAAATGCACACATGAAATCACTTAAAAGCAGCAATTTCGATCGTTTAAATGTGAGCATGGAGACGCTAATAAGGCATCACTCACGTGATTGTTCCCCTCTTCTGTGCCAAAAATTTCGACTGGTGCCGACAATGTAGCCTTAAAAGCCAACAGCAGGCGTTCATGTGTCGCTATAACAGCGGCAGTAGCGCGGCATACTCATTACGCTACTCTTTTAGCGCTTTCCCATATATTTGTGTGTATATGTGTGCTTTTTTGTACGTATGTGTGCATGTGGGTGTGTGTGAGTGTGTGCACTTGCTTGCCGAGAAAACGTTTTGCCACTTTCTAAGCATGTTATTCCCTAAATGCCGGATGAAGGCTTTGTGTGTTGGCGGCCAATTGAAACAACAGCAAGCGCGCAACCAGCAAGCAAACTTCCAACTAAAGCAATGCATGCAACACTTGCCTTATTATACCAGAGCTTTGCTGCAGATGCCCTCCTCGCTTTTCCAAATTGACTTTTTGTGGCCAACAAATGGGAACTTCCGCGCCACCAACCGAAAACCATCCACACAACCATGCACAGTGGTTCCTAATCTGGAAAAATGTCAAGCCACCAAAATTCCAATTTTGGATTTATTATACGATTCCGCCGCATTGGCATTGTGCGGCCAGAGAATGCAGAGAAATGACTCTCGTTTTGCGCTCACTAACACATGAGCAAGACTGTAGTAGTGTGGCTGATTTTCTACAGAATTCTGGTTAACCAATAATAAACAAACCTATCCATATAAGCAACTAATGATAAACAAAGACAGTTGTTTTTAAACGTCAGAAAATTTGACGTTTAAGTGTCCCATCTCCACAGTCTCTGCTACAGCTCAGGTCACTAGTGAAACCTGTTTCACGCTAGACTGCTGGACTTTGCGGTTCTTTAATAAAACCAGTTTATTATTATTATTATTATTATTATTATTATTATTATTATTATTATTATTATTATTATATCTTACACCATAATTAATTATGAGTGCAAGGTGTTGGGGGAATGAGTACTAGCTACTGAGGCTTTCGACTCGAAGAGAAAATGATTTTATAGAAAGAAGCATTTTGGAGACGAAGCCCGTGGCAGGTTTAAATTTCGTATACAATAACTAGTTACGATTGTAGCAAGTACAAGGAAATTTCTTTGAATTGCAGGAATCCAATTGAAGGCCGCAACAAGAAACTAATCGTATATAGGTGTGGCTATAACAATAATCGCAGCAATAAAAAGAATTGGTTTATTGTTGTCGTATTGTTTGTGTAGCATAAACTGAGATAATTTGAAAACACAATATACACGATGTTTTCATTGAAAGCAATCAGTGTTCTGGATTTGTCATTTATTGTTGGCCTTGTTTGCATCGTAATGCTCAGACTGTTGAAAACATTTTTGTCAACAGAGAGTAGAAAGCAACTTACATCAATTTTGCATAGGCCGCCTCTCCAGCAGAAGTGTTTGTTAGAAGGACTGTCATTAAGAATGCTCAAGTTTTCTTTTATTGATTGCATGACTTATTCTTGACATCATTACTCAGTTTTATTGGAGGTCATGGAGTAGTGTTTCCCTTTCCGCAAAAGTGTGATCGTACAGATACTGCTGATTAGATTAGATTAGAAAAATTTAAGGGTTTTATACACTGCGACTTGAAAGATCTATTGTGATGTCCCTATTTATTTGAAAGATGAGGATAGTCTCATCTATTAATCTTCTGTCAGGTTAATTTTCGACAGGAATTCATAATTTTGGAAGAATCAAGTTGAGGGATCTTGCTCATATCTAAGATATTTTCTCCAAAACACCTGAGTCTATTGTGTGGCAATGGTCCGCAGTCTGTGATCAGATGCAGTGAGGTTTCGTCACTTTCTCCACAGAATCGACAGATGACATCTGAAGATAGACCCAACTTATTCATATGATAGTTGAGTCTACAGTGTCCACCTAAAATGCCTGTGACGATTTTCAATTTACTCAGAGGCATATTTATTTGCTCCTTAGCTCTTTTAGGATTAAAATCTCCCAGAAGAGCTTTGAACTGTCTTAATCCCGGAGGAGATTTATAGGTGTGACTTGTTTTTGCATATGTACACACTTTTTCAGCAGACCTCCAATGGTATTGGATGATATTCCACAGAAGGGTTCAGGTACGTTGAAAGGAAAGGCCGCAGCCTTCCTAACTAAGCTATCAGCCTTCTCATTTCCCTCTTCTCCTATGTGGCCTGGTACCCACTTGAGAATTAACTTGTTCATATGGTAGTTGAGAGGCACAGCTCATAGACTGTAGAAAATGTAGAGCTAGTTATTTGGTTCTATGTTGCAATTTTATTTTATTTTTTTGTTGATATACGGTTGTACGATTATTTTAATCTTACTAGTCTCTATTCTATAATATCTTACACCATAATTAAATTATGACTGCAAGGGGTGGGATAATAAGTTTTAGCTACTGAGGCCTTCGACTCGAAGAGAAAATATTTTTTAGAAAGAAGCATTATTGAGACCAAGACCGGGGCAGGATTTGAATCTGCGACCCTCTGAGTTAGCCCTGCGGCATATAGCATGTCTTTAGATTCAACCGTCACTCTAAATAATTATATTTTCTCTTGATATCGAAAAGCTATGTTAGACAGTAATCTTGTTATCATTTTTTTCAATTTAGAATTATTTTAGTAAGTAAGTGTACAGAAAAATTGCAATGAAGTGTTCCTCTTTGCAAATGTAGTCAGCCTTGGCCAAAATAGACACTGATTTCTTAACCATATTATAATGGAGTTGTTTTTCACCTATCAGTATTGGTATGGTATTTTTATAAATTGGTTGTGATGTCCTTTATCCACAAGATTTCGCAGCTCTCAGAGCATTAAAACCATTTTAACCAGCTAATGTGATTTCAAAAATTTCATAATAAAAACAAATTTTTGAAAACCTATTTAAAGCATTTTGTTTCTTTTTCATTTTTTAATCGGTAGTAACTCTAATATATATATAAGGATTATAAGCTGACAGGGATTCATACAATAATGCGGGAATATATATATAATACATTTCATATGCATACTTGCGTGTTTTCTGTACATATGCAAGGCTTGAAATCATTCCGTTTGCTCGGCTCTTAGTTACTGCTATTTTAGAATTATAAATGAATGTTCATTCATTCTGAAGAGCTTTGATTACATTCTATCTATCCTTGCTGGTCAGTACAAGTTTTAATACATCAGTTCCTAGGGCATTTGGATAAATGAAATTTGTCTTACATTTCTCATAATTTTGAGGAGCTTTTAAAGTATCAATCAAAGGATATTTGCATCTTCATTAACAAATCGGCTGCAATCAAATTCTCATCATCCGAATTGTATACAGCACCAATGGCATGACAAATAAACTACTAGTAAATTTATCTAAATACATAGTGCTCCATGTGGTCGTTTCAACATAATGCACAAAACTGTCATATGTTCCCTACATTTTGAGATTTAGACAGAATTATTTCGTTTTTCTGCTACTGAGCAAAAGGATCCACTGTGCGACGCCGGTTGGAAGCACGTTCGGCTGGGAACGTCTGTGTAGCAATTGAAACGTGCGACTATGATTTGCACATAAAATGCATGCAAAGCGAGAAAAATACATGAAGGAAGCAGCAGCAACAACAGTACCAGGAGCAACAGCAATGCCAACATTTTCGGATTTTGTGGTTTTGATCATGATGTGCGCTTACACACAATTGGGGGCGTGTGTGTGTGTTTTGGCTGCGTTTTGAGGCTAATAATGCACGAATAAGCAGGAATATCATCTGCAGCACCAGCAACAGCAACAGCGACACTAAAAGCCACAAAAACGTAGAAGAAAAAGGAACAAATGATAGCCATGCAGACACAAATTTGAATTATGTCAGCAATCGGAAACACATGTTGCTTGCTGCACAAACTCCATTTGCTGCTGTTGCTGTTGAAGCTGTTGCATGCAAATGCGTTGTCGACGTGCTACTTTAGTTAGAGCAGCAACTGACCGACCAACTGAGCATGAACGAACGTAGGCAGAAGAACGCAAAGGATGCGTTTTATTAATAAGAGCCCAGTGGCAATTATTCATGCAGGAAGCACTTCGATGCTGTGAATATTGCATTTAAAGTGGAGCCAGCATAAATCAACAACAACAAAAATACCGCCACAGCACCAACAATAACAACATCTAAAACAAATGGCAACAACAACAGCAGCAGAAACAGAAGGGATGTACGGTCGATGGTTGCACGAAGAGTTTTTAACGCTTATACGGGATGTTGTCGGTTGCAGCTGCAGTGATTAGCAACAGATTATAATTATTTAAGCAGAAAACATATCAAAAATTTGTTTATTGATTTGACAAAAGTGGGCATTCATCGTTTGGATCACTTTTAATTCCCTAACGTTGTTTCACACAATTAACTCACAATTGAGAGATAAGCATAGCTTTGAGGTACTCGTAAAATAAAGTTAACGGAAACTTGGAAAATTCAAAATGAGCATCAGAAGGACGAATAGGGGAAAAGTCTTAATAATGTTCTTAGGGATTTTAAAACAGTCATGAGGATAACATTTTCTGACTTGTGAGGAAATAGTTTTCCATTTTCCATATTCTTATTTAAAATCGATAAAGGAATCAACTGAGTGACATTTCTACAATATTTTTATTGCCAAATAACGTGCCAATTGATGTTACGAGGGGTACTATTTATATTTCGGGAATAGCAAATAATAACAAACATTTTTAAATGAAAATGGCTTTATTGTTTTTCAAAATATTCCCCTTGATGATCAATACACTTTTGCATTCGTTCAAACCATTTGTCTTAGCAGTTTTTCCATTCCTCTTGAGACACCTCCAAAACATGGTTCTTTAACGCTTCAACCGCTTCTTCGACGCTCGTAAATAGTTGACCACGCAGTTCACCTTTGATATTCGGGAAGAAGAAGAAACAGGCGACGATTTGCTTCGTTGCGCTTCTTCCACGAACAACTTTTGTTGGATTTAGCTCGTCTTGGAATACCCACACGGTCGATTGTTGTTTTGTTTCCGGCTCATACGCATATATCCATGATTCGTCACCTGTCACGATTTTATACACGTCTTCTGAAGCACCACGGTCGAACTTTTTAATCATTTCCTTACACCAATTGACACGATCCTTTTGTTGAGCGATTGTCAAATTATGTGGGATCCAACCCGAACAAATCTTTTTTACAGCCAAATGTTCATGCAATATTGAATGTATGGAAGTGGAAGTAATGCCCAAGGTGTCCTCTGTCTCACGATATGTCACACGGCGATCTTGCATTATCAGTTTGCGCACTGCATCGATGTTTTGTGGCACAATAACCGATTTTCGACAAACTTCACTGAGTTCGTCGGCGACCGAACTACGACTACGATTGAATCCACTATACCAGCGATATACTGTGGTTTTTGATGGTGCTTTATCACCATACAAAGAACTGTGTTCATCGACACATTATTGTTGAGATCATCCACGTCGAAAGTTGTGAAAAATAATCCAACGAAAACCTTATCTTGAAATTTCCATTTTTTGGCCAAATTGATTTTCTTAACTCACTGTAAACAAAAGAAATAGCACTTGTACATCAACACGTTGTGAGTACGTTTATGCTAAAAAATGTCAAACTTTATTATGGTGTTGCCAGATTTTAGCTATTGACATAAGTATTGCCAGTTCCCGAAATATAAATATTACTCCTCGTATTAATGGGTGACGTTCAATAACATTTGCTGTCTTTTATTTATTACATTTTGTATTATTATTTTGGTTGATTGTTTTCCATTTAATTTGATTCTAAGCGATCTGGGCAAATTTGAAATAGATGTTTTTCAAAAAATAATGCTCAGTAAAATATATCATTTGCGACTGCAGATGAAGAGGGTGGTCTTAAAGAAATAGGGGCAAGTAAAGAAAAAATTATGTTTTAGAACCATGCACCCGTAGAGGCAGACGCTAGATGCCATATGCGCAACCCTGTGAAAAGCATAGAAGAGTTAATGAATGGATTACAGATGATTAGTTGATGGTTCTAAGTAAGTCCATAATATTAGTATTCATAAGTTTCTATCACTTTATCGGGCTTTTACTCTATATTTTGATCTGAACTTATCTGTCGGAAGATTATATAATATTCAACGTTGTGGTTAAGAGCATTTTCCAACGTAACTGTGCTTTAAAGAATAATAAACAGGTTTATTGCGGTTCCCGATTGTTTTAACTGATAAACCTGAAGTACACCTTCAAAGGCTCATTAATGAAATATCTTATTATCTCATCATCTATCTCATTAACTTAAAGCATATTAAGATTATGCTAACTTAACGAGTGCAGTTGGAAAGGCTTAAAGTTATTACCAGAAAATTTTATATATATTATTTTTTGTTACAAAAATAAGTAACCGTAATCTTTGCTCATGATATGTAGATGACTTGATCTGCAACCTTGCTTTAGAAGGTGTCTCTGCACAGTTTACGCATTTTTTTTTTAATGTAAATGGGTCGCGTTCCATTCAACTGTCGCAGCCTGATTTGGCTTCTAACTATATGAGTGCGAAAAACCGCTTTAAGAACAACTTTCAATTTTACTACCTAGACAAGAGCCAGAAATTGAAAATTCTTGCATAGAAATATGTTTCGGACGCCTTCATTGGCAGCTCAATAACTTGCTAAAACCAATTTTGTCAGTCATATTTAATTATACAAGATTTTGCAATAAATTCGCCTTCAAGAAAGCAACGCACCAAGTGCCGAAAGGCGCAAGTGCTACAAAATATGTCAAAACTTACCAAGCTGCAAAACTGATTAAAACGTTACAAACTACCCACGCACGCACACATTTATCCTCACACAGCCAGACACACACCGTACGTACAAGTCTAGAAATGGCGCAACTTCTTGTAATGATTTCCGTCGCGTGCCAGCAAGATAAGATTTGCGTATCCAGCAACAAACAAAAAACGAAAAGTTGCAAAAACTATTTTTTCACTTTAAAGTTATTTTAATAAAATTATAAGAGGCAAGTATAAGAATATGTTTTTGTTTATAAGTTTAGGTAGGCTAATTTTAATGATAGACACAAAGTTCCTTATACCAAAAGTGGGCATGTCCTTTCTCTGATCAACCTCAGTAGTTGCAGTTAGCTTTATAATGTCCACATGCAGGTTTTCGTAAAATTATATTCCATAATATTATTAATCCATAAATCTCTGAGAGATCTTAAGTTATGAATATTTGTTAATGATGGGCGTGGCAGATAATATATACCGCCAACATTTTGCTTTATGTTTAGTGGGACCCTCATCTACATAACTACCGAATCACTACCGTCACTATTCCATCAAATGCACCGAAGTTATAGTCATTTTGAAAATGTAAAAAAAGTTTCATATATGAGAGGTAGACGTGGTCTTTGTTCAAATCAATCAAAGCAATCTGATTCTGTAACTTGCTCCAGACTATACTTTTGCAAAGTTTCATTAAGGTATCTCTAACGGTGTACACAAAAGGTGGCCACAGACGGTCAGACAAAATAAAGGTGTTCAGACAGTGATTCTGATCATGTCTGTATATTTAAGTCCATAAGCACCATAAACCCTTCTTATAGATGAAACCCCTCTCAAAACCACAAAATTAGTATATCCTTTTTACCTTTTTTAAGGGTAAAGGGCATAAAATGAGAACTACAGTACTGTTATATGCCATCTATAAGAAGTTGCTGGCGTTAAGTCGCAATAGTAGAGCTCCCTAAAACACTTTTGCACGGCTTTAGTGTATGTACAGAAAACAATTCTACTACTTCCTAAGGACACGCCATAGCGACTCATCAGCGGAGCACTCAGCATTATACTCAAAGCGACTATAATCAACTTTTTCACACCGTTTTCACACAAATTAGTCAGTCAAACCCGGAAAACTCTTCCGGAATTAAGACAGTCCAAAGCTCTTCTGGGAGATTTTAATCCTAAAAGAGCTAAGGAGTTAGTTGAAAACTCTGTAGAATTGCTACCTCTCATTGAAATGCTTTGGTAAATGTTCTAAGCAACTGCTAATTAGCAGATTTTTCTGAATTACTCTTTACTTGCAGCCTCAGTGTAATTTGTAAGAAAGGTAGTATATAGTTTTACTAACCAAAAAGCTGACTAACATTTTTAGTCAATGAAGAGAGAGACTCTTGCTCAAATGTCAAAATTTTACTCCATTTAGCATAAGGATATTTAGAAAAAGTGTAGTAATAAAATCATGCCTATAAAATGAAAAGAAAATCTCTACCGGCGGTCGCAAACCATGATTACCAAAACCAGCTATAATTGAATCACAAACTTGCATTGTTGACAATATATAAAGCGGAAAGTTAGTAACAAAAAAGTTTATAAGCTATAAAAATTGCATGACTACGCCGCTGACGCCACAAACGCCAACAGCTTGCATTTTAGTAGCAGTTACAATCTGGAACACCGACTGATGTGGGTATAT
The DNA here is from genome assembly GCA_920105625.2 of Clusia tigrina. Lineage (NCBI taxonomy): Eukaryota > Metazoa > Arthropoda > Insecta > Diptera > Clusiidae > Clusia > Clusia tigrina. Next base: position 174,812,824 of record OV050032.1, read on the forward strand.
TGCTGGAGGTGATTTGCAGTGGAAAATGATGCGAGTGCCAATGCGATTACAATGGGATGCAACAAATGGAATGCACAGTGTAAGAAGAAATGGCAAACAGCTTTGTTGCTTTGTATTGTCTGCAACAGTTGCTGTGGAATAGACCACACAAAAGAGACTGGATTTGAAATAAATATTGACTGGGCTTTCTTACCAAATGAATGAAACTATACAATTGTTAGGGAACTATTTCTGTATTGATAAGCATTGACAAATAAAGTTATGATGTTGATGCTAATAATACAGTTTTAAACCTTCGCAAGCACTTGAACGGTTACGTATACGCCCCCTCCCCCTTTTTTTAATCATTAATATACATTACTAGATTATCCAGATAAGCTAAACAAAATGGCCGGATGGCGATTTAAGGATGGTATGCTAGTTGATACGCGTATAGGGAATAATCATGGTTGTGAATGAAAAGAGTTATTTTTATTTCAACCTATGTTTGGATTCGTTTAAATGTATCACATCAAATATAAATCTAATATAATAAGATGCACTGTTCATTCTGTTTGCAGTCTGAGATAGTCCGAGGAACATTAAATTCAGAAGTAACCTAAAAGTAATGCCTCATACAAATAACAAACTTTCTCACATCTATCACCCCCCCCCCCCCTCTCTCATTTCGTCTATCTGCCTTTAATTATGATCTAAAGTCGTTGGTCTGCAATTATTCACGTAGTACAAGAAATATAAATCATGACCAAAGACGAAGCCTACGCAAGCCATTGGCACCTGCTGTCACCGACGGCGCTGCGTTATTGATTTCAAAGGTGCGCACATAACGGTTTCACTATTAATACTACACTTACCGTGGAACACCAACGCCAACACAAGGCTGAATATTTGAAAATGTGTCCATCCCAGTCAGAAACAGAAAATTGCATTCGCATCGGTTTGACACAAAAAAAATCAATTGCCGAGTAAACATCGACACTTCGCGTTAATAATTTTTCGGGAAACAACGCTCAAATATCAGACACCCAGGATGGACTTGAAGAAGACAAGTTTACGCCGTAAACTTCAAATTAGAGCACATCGAAGCAACCATTTGTGCGCCAACATTCGAATTTATTTATGAGTATTCCACTGATTCCACTGAACACTGAGTTTTCACTCTATATTGCTATGTCAACCGTTATATTGTGCTATTATATATTGTCCCGTATTTTCAGACGTCAGCGAGGAACAGCAACATCGCATTTATTTTCCGACTGGGCTGCCATTAAAGCGAAATAACGCTGCAAATAGTGACATGAATTTATCATTTTAGCGTGAGATCTTGTTTCAATTGTGGTTGTTGCCTGGTTAGTTGCTAGTTTTGTGTGGCAAATTGTGCGCGCGAATTTAATTAAAGGCGATTTGCGTACAAAAGATTTCCATGATCTATTAGCAGGCGGCTGCAGCGTGGATAAATGGAAATGTTACGGTTTTACCTATTTGGAACCAGTTTGGATTTTTAATGATTCTGAATAAATAATGCAACTGAAAACATTTTGTCATCATTAAAAATATATTCGTAAGCATGCTTACATGATTACGTACTCTAGAGCGCAGAAAGTTGGTCACTTCACCACTAGCATGCAACAACCGCTCGTCTATGTAGTATGTGGCAATATCATGACTTAAAAATCGATCTAAAACGATCTACGTTATCCACATATAGCAATATTCTCTTATACAAGCAAGTCCTTAAACCGGTATGGATTTCAACTATGGGAGTGCTCATATTCCAGCAATATAATATAGATCCAAAGATTCCAAAATAAAGTACAGAGATGAGCCGTAAATGCACCTTGGCATATCCGCAGCAGCGATCTCAAACGCAATCTTGCTATCGAGTCAGTTGCCGCTGCAATAGAAAAATATGCAAAGTCCCATATGGAAAGGCTATCTAACCATGTAAATAGCGAAGCCCCAGCCCTTACTGATCCAAACGAAAGGAAGAGAAGGCTAACACGTAAGAGGCCGCACCATCTCATATAGCAACCAACTTCTCTGCAAGTATTCTGCATTTTCCCACCATTAGCAATGAATTGAATGGGATTCCAAGGGATGTGAATCGAGACAGAGATCGTAAAACTGTGTCACTGGAAATGTATCAATTTGAAAGTGTTCCACAACTTTTCCTGTATGCATATATATTTGCTTCAAAGATAATCCGGGCGATACTTTTATATGTATATCTGCTTTAGTATAATTTAAATTGTACAAGTGCATTCCAATGATCCAACCGTCGATTAGCACCACAACCACTTTTATCAGAGATTTTGTTCAATATAACTTTCTTAAATTTCACTTGAACTTTTTAAACTAACACAACAACAGCAACACAACAATGGTAGATTCAACAACAATTTACCAATATTCAACCTGCCCGCTGCCGACTTGTTTCGTGCAACGCTAACTCAACAAAGAAATTTGTAAAGATTTATGGGCGCCACTTAAAGTGCTTTCTTCAATATTAATACAAAATAAGCTTCAGGCCCTTCAGGCTGCAACAACCGATACATATACGCGTAAACTGTTCACTAGTGCAGAGAAAGGCAGCCGTGTGAAGGCAATATACACTGTTAAAGCGCTTGAAGCGTCCTGCGGAAAACAAGGGCTGTCGTATAAATGGTTACATAACCAATACAAGCGAACACTCACAATGCCAGCAAAGCAAAAATGTTTTGAATTATGTTTAACAATCGTATAAAGAAAAATTCATACATTCAATGGATAGGCAACCGGCTATAAAACCGTGCGAAATATTTTATGACTTTAACTCAGTGCAGTACACGCAAATACCAATTTTTCGTTGAAGTCGTTGAGGTACGCAAATGCTTGGTCCAAAGTTGTTACGATGTGTTGGGTAATGTATTAAAAATATAGGCTTAATCCTACTGGTCTAAGTAAGTTCTGATATCTAACTTAGAAATATAATCACCACAAGCACTAATGTTCCATGTTTTACTATTCTCCTCCCTCTTTTTTCGAATTCCTCGTTCCTAATTATGACATGAACATAATCGGACAATGTACACGACCAAAGCCAACTTTGTCCTCTACAATCTCAGCGATTATATTCGAAACTTTAGTAGCAGTTGGTTCATTTACATGTAATATACGTAGGGGAAATAGATCTTTGGAGACTATCCTATTATTCCTTGTCAATATAATATTTGTTCATGATATTTTACTGTAATTTTTTGAAAATCATCATTAACAACGTTTAGCAAATTATTGCACAAAGCATACAAATTATTTATTTCGAAAAATTGCGTCCTATTTTACAGATATTTTCTGATTTACATTAATTATTTGATGTACATGGTTGTCCAGCTTCATTATCCGGAATGTTATAGGAACCGGTCGTGTATGTAGTGTAGTATATAAATCAACGTCTTTTCGTCGCCGTAACGATCGATGAAATTAAAACATCACCACCAATGGCGCAAGTCCGTGTCGGAACATAAATCTCTCAATTCTTTAGCGTTCGCAGGACCTAGGGCTGATAGTTGGATTGATTTTGATTCCACTCTAAAAATATGGATTTAAACGATGGCTTTTTTCAACCAAACTAGCATTAAATACCGCTAATCACGGAACCTATACTTTGTCTATTTGGAGCCACTAGGACCTTAGAGCGCTGGACAATTATCTCTGGCCAAGTTTGTCTAGCTATTTTACATATTAAAAATTCAAACCAGCGGCTGCCCGCTGCGCCTAAGGATATTGTATTCAGTAAGAGCTTACATGTGGCAATAAGAATACCGAAGTTCGACCTATCTGGTTCAATCGGCATGGTAGGACCCTCACGGGCAAGTTCATCCGCTTGAGAGTTCCCTGGAATATCTCTGTGGCCGGGACCCAGCACAGATGCAGACGAGTCTGCTTAGCTATCTGGTCTAGAGATTTGCGGCAGCTCTTGACGGCTTTTGAGGTGATAATATCCGAATCCAGGGAGCGCAAAGCTGCTTGACTGTCGGACAGAATGCAAATGTCATGTCTTCTTCCCTAGCCAAGACAGTGCTGCCTCTATAGCCGCGACCTCTGCCTGAAAAACATTGCAGTGGTCGGACATCCTAAAGGACATGTTAATGTCCAAATCTTCTGTGAATACACCACCTCCCACTCTACTCTGTAACTTGGATCCCTCTGTGTAGATGTGAACCCCTTCTACATGAGGGGGGATGCCATCCTTCCATTCGTCCCTGGAGGGAATGGAGCTCCTGCACATATTATTGAAGGCATAAATTGGTGTGATGTAATCGAAAGAGTCAGGAATACCCTCAATATGTCTTAAAATAGACGCAGGACCCACGTTCTTGGCAACCAATTGTTGCATATTTTTTAGGTTTATGGATGAACTTGCAGTCGCCCTTTCGCCAAGAAGCCTGACAGGCAGCAGATTGAGCATAACGTCCAATTCTGCCGTTGGAGTCATTCTAATGGCACTATTTGTGAATACCTCTGCCGTTCTTGGTACCTTTGTTACCAGCCTATTGTATGTGGACTTACTTAGGGCTGTCCACCAAGCAAGCACCCCATAAAAAAGGACTGGTCGTACCACAGCTGTGTATATCCAATAGGCTACCTTAGGCTGTAACCCCCATTTTTTACCTATAAGGTAAAGAATGCAAGAGTAGAGAGCTACTTGAGCCTTCCAAATGCGTTCGCTTATATTAGCCTTCCAGTTCAGTTTCTTATCTAGGATCACGCCCAGATATTTAGCCTCCTCGACGAGGTTAATATCTACACCCATTAGTTTTGGAGCAATAAATTGACGAATTTTATACTTCCTAGTGAAGAGCACCAGCTTAGGCTTGGTCGGAGTAACCCCCAACGCACAGTCAGTAGTCCATTTAGAGAGAATGTTCAACATGTGTTACATCAAGTCCCTCAAAGTAGATATGTATTTTCCCGAGATACTAATAGCAACATCATCAGTATACGCAACCACCTTGCACCCTTCCTTCTCCAGTCGAACAAGCAGCTGATTTACCACAAGATTCCAGAGTAGGGGTGAACGAACTCCACCTTGAGGTGTGCCTCTGCACACGGACTTTTTGGCCTATTGCGTCTGATTTGATGTTGTTAAAAGCTCCCTCAATGTCCAGAAAACCCACTAGGGAGAACTCCTTGTTATGCAGGGAGCACTCAATACTAGAGACTAAGGAGTGTAAAGCGGTCTCAACCGATTTACCCTTGAAGTAGGCATGCTGAGAAACTGACAGCTTCTGTCTGTCTATACTGAGCCTCAGAATGATGGATGAGTTTACAGGCATTAAATATTATGACCCACTTTGATACTTCAGACAGTTTGAAAGAGTGAACTTTCATAGTACACAATTGGGTGAGTCATCATATTTCTTACAAAAAATCTGCTTCCTGCTGCATTTCTTTGGATTCAAACTGTGTATAAACCAGGTTTACTACTAGTTGTATAATAGAATTTGTTGTGGTAAATAAAATGTTTAAGTCAGTGTGGTTCAATAAAAGATAATCGACAAAAATAATTTTTCCTTTCCGGATATTTTTACGTTTATTCTTTTATAGTCCTTTTCAGGCGTTCAAGCTGTCTCCGTGGGCATAGTAAAGTAATGCGCCACTACACGTGTGTTTTTCACAAAATGCACCCCAGCTCCAAAAACTTTTCATGGGCGTTGTCCTGCTGCACACGTATAAACACGTGCATGCATTTGTGGAATGCAATCGCCGCATTTGTGTGAGGAGTAAATTTGGTGAATTTAGTGTTTTTGGCACTAACCGCACTAAAATAATCGCACTTAACTGAACGGCCACACGTAAATGCATTAACGCTTCTATGGAAATTGTGCGCAGTGAACAAATTTAATGTGTGCATGCATGTATTGGTATGTGTGGCCATAATCATATACACATATATAATTGGATGTGTAAGGGTGTGTGCGATCGCGTGTTGCCGCATTTTCCTGTAAAATTCTGCTTTCCAACTCTGGCGGGAAATGCACTAATGAAGCGTAATGGCGGCCAATAGCGGAAATCAATAAAAAACAAAAAGAATTTACTTTAATGCATGTCAGTCAGTTTATGGTAGAGCCATTATAGTACTTGGGCGCCGCGGTACCTAATCGTAATTGAAAAGCAAAGAAATCTGAAATAGAATGTGAAAATTAAAGCAAACAAATGTGTAAAGCTGTCAGGAGCATGCAAGAGTGCTTGGTATGCAAATGAATTGTCAGCAACACGAGATTCTTTTGATTCACAAATTTATAGCTAGCCTAGATAGATAGATATATTCAAGGGTGTTATACACTGCGACCTGAAAGATCTATTGTGATGCCACTATTTATTTGAAAGATGAGGATAGTATCTTCTGTCAGGTTAATTTTCGACAGGAATTCATATATTTTGGAGGAATGAAGTTGAGGGATCTTGCTCATATCTAAGATATATTCTCCAAAACACCCGAGTCTTTTGTGTGCCAATGGTCCGCAGTCTGTGATCAGGTGTGGTGAGGTTTCGTCACTTTCTCCACAGAATCGACAGATGGCATCTGAAGATGCACCCAACTTGTTCATATGGTAGTTCAGTCTACAATGTCCGCTTAAAATGACTGTGATGATTCTTAATTCACTCCGAGGCATATTTTTTAACTTCTTAGCTCTTTTAGGATTAAAATCTCCCAGAAGAGCTTTGAACTGTCTTAATCCCGGATGAGTTTTCCAGGTTTGACTTCTTTTTGCACTTCTTCAACAGACCTCCAATGGTATTGTATGATAGTCGACAGAAGGGTTCAGGGCGGTTGAAAGGAGAGGCCGCAGCCTTTCTAGGCAAGCTATCAGCCTTTTCATTTCCTTAGCTTATAGATAGCCTAAATGAGCCAAATTGGAGAAGGTTTGCAAATGTAGTTGCATTTATGTACTCGTACTTCATCTGATGACGTAAATGTGCACGGAAACATTTAAACGCATAACACTGCTCAACATAGAAAACCCCTAAGAATCACATGGAAATTCTACGAATAGTAAGTAATATTAATGAGTCCTAAAAATACTGCCAGCAAAGACAACAAAATAATGTAGTTGGCCCAAATATGAAAGCACATTAAAAAATATAGATTTAACAGTAAGATATAATGCGAGGAAAGTATAAGAAGTCAGTGATCAATCCAACACGGAATGATATTTTTCATTGCCAGTTGTCCACATTATGAATCGGCAAAATCACTAGAATTGCGGTTGAGCAACGCTAAACACATCTTTGTATTAAATTGTCAATTATGAGCACCTTGTCGGGAGCTTTCTCTTGTTCGGAATCATTCTATGCGACGGTGCTCAACCACATAAAATTTGTAGAACCTACTTTGTCCTTTTTAAAAGTAAAGCGTATTAAAAAAAAATAACCACATGCATGCAAGAACCCTTCACAGTTTAGAACTACAAAAAAGGAGACGTAATCGCATGTGCTGTTTCCGTAGTTGTATGTATTCTGTATAAATTATTACAGCGAAATGAAACTACACCCATCACTCACACAGAAAACAGGAACTCAAGTAAAAAGAACAGGACATACAGTGAACACACACACACACACACATATATATATATATATATATATATATATATATATATATATATATATATATATATATATATATATATATATATATATATATATATATATATTTATATACAGTGTGCATGGAGCAAAAATTGCAAAATACATTCGCGTTCGTTGCAACGAAATCCTGCCCAAATATCATTAAAATGCCAACCGACCGAGTTTTCCGTTTCGGTTTCCGCTTTTTCCTTTTTACAATAGCAGCACCTGCTTATGTAAATATCGGTCATGTTTGTTATAACACTTCCGCTTGGAATTTCCTCGTATGCACTCGTACCTTGAAATATGCGGCAAACTCACAAATCATAAATAAGAGAACTTTTTCTGGTCCGGCCAGAGGAAATTGCAATCAGCCACACAACATCAAAAAGGACATTTTTCACTCGCGCAGTCCATAAATCACCGTGACAAGAAACAAAGAAGAAGATACATACTTACACATCCGCGGCCGCCCAAACGCACATTCATACTCCGTCAGAATTGTGTTTGTGGGCATTTTTGACATTTTTGAGATGTGCGTGACAGTTGCATGAAATGAATGGGCTCAAACAGAAAGTATCTTTGCAGCGTCAAATAATGTCACCAAATGTACACTGGGCCCTCTCTTTTTGGGTCTGTGCTAATGAAATACAAAGAGAGGTCCATCCATTTAAGATATTTTTACAGAAAATGCTAGAAGCATTTTGATACTTGTATACTCAGATTACTATATGCGCAGTGTAAACATTTAGAAACATATTTGTAGCAACCCTTTTACCATACTTTAGAATGCAACTTCTATATCTCCTGTGGATAACCGTAAATAATCATTCTTATCCTTCGTTACGAACGTGAAATTCGAAAGCGTTTTTTTTTAACGAAAAGTATTTAAAAATGTATCTTTTATGATTTTGTATTACTTTTTATATTTAGGGTAAACTATCTTTTTCGCACATTGCGATTATTTGTTTACATATCGACGATGCTATATCATTGTTTACATATCAGCTCAGCATATCACGCCACTTCCCTAAGAGAGGATGCTTGACGAAATTAGCTTCCTATACGCAAAGCTGTATGAGGCCGTGTTTTTATTCACACGACCGAAGGGACCGAGAATGTCGTATGCTGCCGTAGCTAAAACAGTTACAAGGAATACTTCCTTAAGTAGTGGGCGAAGCAGTACAATGAAGCAAAAAATATAGAAATACCTTATTTTGGAGTTGTTCAGCAGAATCTAAGTCTGCAACTACAGGAAGCTAGGAGAAACTTTTCAAAAAAGGAACTAACATTGGTCTCAACCCAATCGGGCTGCGCTTACATGAGGCAAAGGTAAAGGCCCTATAATCTGGAAACCATTGCTTACAGTAGACCACGATGAACCAAATTTTTTGGCACGTCTTCCGATGAAGCATGCCTGGTTAACCAGCAATAAATACTTTATACAATGCACCGTCAAACATCCTCTGAAAGTGAATGTCTAAGTATTCTGCTCAGAACGCGGTTTTGGGACATTGCTCTCCTCTTCACTTAACATTTGAATGCACAATTCATTGTGATGCTATGAAGCGTGGCCTTCTGAAATCACCCAATAATATGTTAGGACCGAAAAATATGAATTGATCTCTACCAGAAGACAATGACCAAAACCATCGGAGTCTTGGAAGGATGAAAATGGTGGTATCACAGTGGATTGGCTGCCACAATGTGCAGATGCGAAACGTCTAGGCCATTATGAAAATCAAGATTGCAGAAGCACCTAATCAGATAATGAGCTTTTTCTTCAAAATCTCGAGTTCTACGTTTCTGCCGATTAACATACCTTCATTTGCATTATCCGGTGTTCGCTTTAGCAAAGTTTTTTTGAAATTGCACCTGCCTTATCTCCAAAATTCTTAATGGAATGCCATGTTTCACAAAGCGCAGTCCCTTTTTCTGGGCAACACATATAAGACCTTTGAAATTTGATGGTTTCGGAGTGCAATTGATGACTCATCTCAACTTGGCGTGATATGATTTCTTCCTTTTTTCAGAGAGATGAACTTCAATTAATGACATATATTTTGGTTGAGACTCCGAAAGTCATGTTTGTGAGATGGTTTCAGAATGATGCTGCTTCGCGCGTATGATATCAGCAAAACTTAATTATCAATGATCGTATATTGCAAATAAACTTGCAGTTGTGGAGAGTCAGCCGTTCTACAAGTTGACCTTCACTATTACAGAATGGTAGTCCTTCTCTATGATTGGAACTGAATTTCGATATGACGAGTGCTATGAAAAAACAACAATCTCAGCTTCGAATGTGATTTTATTTTGGGCTGACCCAAATTTGCTGCCTTTTGCTTGCCTTTTAATAAAGTTTCAAAAGCCATTGCCGAACAGAAACGTTTGTGGTTTCTGCTGTTCGTCTCCCAATTGCCTTAAACATCATTTCGGAATCGAGCACTGACCGAATTTTTCCATTTCCACACTATTGGTGAAGTGATTCTGTTTCTTGTGGCTGAAATGTTGGCTTGTCTCATTCCATTTTCTGTTTTCAAATTTACCGTGAGTACAGAGAAGTATGGCAAACATTTTAAGGAATTTTTGTGAAAGAATTCTCAGCCAATTGAAAAGCAATCAAAATCAATTTTCTAATTGATGAAATCTTCGCATACTTTCATTTCGGCTTTTGACGGAACCTCCTTTTGTTGCACACGCTGCCGATATTTATTTGTTTTCCCATTTCACATTTCTCCATTTCTTGCGGTTTTATCAACAACTGTTATTTTACTATTGAATACTCACGCATACATACGAGTACATACTGCTATCCAGATGTACACGTGTTCGAAGCTATGTGCTCGTAGGCCGGTAAATTGGTTTCAAATTAACAACGTGTCAAACAATTGATTTACAATGCAATTGTTATTTACTCGTAATAGAGTTTGAGACCAATCGTATGAGACCAATCGTATGAAGTACCGGTCGTATGATCAATTTCTGCACTAATTGTTTTGACATCAAGAGCGTAATGTCAAGCATCTGATTTGAAATTTATGCCACCAAATGTTCACATATGCAACAAAATGTAGTTTAATTGATGACATTTCAGTAAATTGGTTTGCCCCTCGTGCATTTGTGGGTTCTTGGCAGCAGCTGGATACAGCATTTACTCCACCTCTATACATTCTTCTGGTATTTCTCTTTAGTTGCGCACATTAATTTGATCAACATTCTATTCAGAGCAATGAAGGAAAGCGCCAAGTAGCATTTGACATGCACACATGTGCCATTCATATGCTAAGCGAGGTTGCTTTGCATTGTTTACAATGGAATATTCCATATTGAAGAGAAGATTTTACATAAATCACTCTTCAGAAGCATGGTTGAAAAGATTTTATTCTAAACTCACTCACTCATTAAGTCAATGAAAAGTACAGAGGAATATTTTGGACACGGCCAACTCATAGAAGAGGCCTTTAACTTTTTATAATATAATCACATCTCTTCGAGTCGAAAGCCTCTGTAGCTAGTACTCATTCCCCCAACACCTTGCACTCATAATAAATTATGGTATAATAATAATTATAATAATATAATCACAAAAACGTCAAACGAAAATATATCTTTGTAGACTTTAAATTTACTCTAGTCATTCAGTAAATTGTCTTATACAATATGGATCCAAGATTATTTGATAAGTAATTGTTATTCTTAGAAGAAAGATTGTTGGCTATCTGAAATCTCAACGTATTCTTTTAACTACGTAACTGACCATGTTACGCAACTACATGACACATAACCCTTGAATAGCATTCAACGGACTACATCGCTTGGATTGAAAGAAACCCGGAACCAAAAAAGACTTCGATCTGTAGCGGTATAAAACGTTTTCATCACGTACGTATGAAAACTTCCTTTCTCAACATCGTATAGAGGAATTATATTGACTTATGTTGCTTGAACTGTTTCATTTTTATGCAGTATTTTGCTGATGGGGTTTTCAAACCCGTAAATATTGGTTAATATAAAATAAATAGGAGACAACATCATCTTCAAATAGAAGAATTTAATAAAAATAGTTTGAATTTATTATAATTATAATTTTTTACGTGTGTGTGTGTGTGGTTTTTTCAACGATGGAAGGTGCACATCTTCTTGAGATACTATGGAACTCACGGCCCGGATTCCTGACTCCTCCCGACTAAAACCACCTCCTAAGATCACTACTCCTCACGAGACCACCGCAAGATACTACTGCGGGGAGGGGTAATGGTCATAGGGCCTCTTCTATTCACGTTGCCGCTCCCTTTGACCTCCACCATTCACAACTGCAGCTGTAGTGTAACACACCGCCTCCCATTTCTCCGGACACTCCAGTATGTGTTGCAGTATGTTATCCGGTGTTACTCGCTCTTCGCACACTTCCTGTAGTGCATCTCTAGTACTGACGGACCTCGGACAACAAAAGAACACATGTTCTGCGTTCTCTGATACGGTCCATTCACAGTTTGTACGCATGTGGGATTCCTCGTGTTTGAACCTGCACAGGTTTTCCCGGAGAACTCAATGCCCGGTCAGCAGTTGTGTGATGTGATAATTCACCTCACCATGAAATCTATTTATCCACCACTCTGCTGTCATGGATCAGCCTCCTTGTCCAGCGACCTTTTGGAGACGTGTCCCATGAAGTTTGCCATTCCTATATTGCCTTACAGTTGCCAGATGCTCCTCCTCACTGGCTTCCTGCGCGTACTCTCTCCGTAGTTCAGACCCCTTGCCTCTTTCGTCAGTAGGTCTACTGGGATCATTCCGGCTATTACCAGCACTGCATCTGCGGATGTGGTGCGGTATGCACTGCAAACCCGGAGTGCGGCCGTTCTATACGTTACCTCAATATTATGGATGCTCTCGGACAATATAATGGATGTGTGTATGGGTTTAACGGAGCTTCTATTTAGTAGATTTTATTTAAATAAAGCATTTCGATTTTAATAAATATATTATGATTATTCATATATAAAGATAAGACGGATTGAAGTTTTACTGCTGCCAATGACTGACTAATGTATTCAGCTGCCAACGATTCATCAACATTCTTACATTCGGCCATCCTAATCATCATCTGTCGCAAATGATAGGTCGTGGTTTGTCTCTACATATGCCCATAACTTAATATTATTTGTCGTCGATGAACTCCTATTAGATATTTCCACATCCGCAGCAGCTGACTATATAAAGCCTTGGAGACGTTATGAAACTGATAGCGAAGCTGAGTCGTCTGAGGCCGAATGTAAGGTAAATACGAAGCCAAGCATGCCGAATGGTGAAGGAATATTGACATTCACAGGCAAAGAGCGACTAAACTTTCCAAGACATCAAGCAGAAGGGAATGCGTGAAGTTGCTGAACAAGCAATTTGTTAAGAATAAATTTGTGTGTGAGATATCAGCAAATTAACATTATGTTTGGAATATGACATCGTTCAAAGTGCTTCGCTGGGTGGCGCGCCTCCGAGAGGTGTAATTTGCGATGTCTCTGGCGCATAGATCTGACTGCATTTGAGCGGTGGCACGGGTTATGTTGACTTTGAGGTCACTGGTCGTTTGCGGCTTATTCGCATAGACCTGCGACTTAAAGAAGCTCCACAAGAAAAAGTCGCACGATCTCTGTGGTCGGTTGCAATGGCCTTTGCTTGAGATAGCCATGTCCTTAAATTGCTCGTGCAGAACCTCAATTGTGGCATCAGCTGTGTAGCATGTAGTTCCGTTCTGTTGGAACCACATGCCGTTCACATCCGTAGCGTCTCATTGGTTATCATCGATTTGTAGCGCTTTCTGTCCCGTTGTTGGTGATGGGAATGCCATCGTCGTTTTCGAACAGGTACGGACCGATGATGCCACCGACCCACATTCCACACCAAACAATGACTTTCTGTGAATGCATTGCCACTTGGTGGACCTCGTGTGGATTGGCATCAACCCATATCCGGCAATTTTGCCAGTTGACGTACACGTTCATCCAAATATGGAGGGACTATGTAAACAGCATGTGGCATCTTTGCCACAAGACAAAATTTTTATAATAAAGTTTCATCATTTCCACGTGCTGCTCGACTCTCTAACTTACCATGGCAATTGGTTTTTAGTGACTGAAAAATATAACACAGAAAAGTTTACAACAGATAGAACAACCGGCATGAACTGTCAAAATATATCCGTCCCTCTTGGAAGACCATTTATATTGATTTTTTTTCGTTACGGTTTCTGGAATATTCATACAAATATTATTTCAAGTCCATATCTGTAAGCGTCTTCTAGAATGCTGAAAACTGACTTAAAACATCCCAATGAAAGCTTCTTAAAATGGAAATACGGGCCTAAGAGGGTTTTTATTAGCCAGTGTCTACTTTAATTTTGAGTTGGATTCATTTGGGTTTGCATTTTTTGTTGCTGTGTAATTGAAACAGATATAAAAGAAACAACTCGTTCCTCAAATTTCGATACAGTCTCTTGAACTCGAAGAGTAACTATCATCTTTCATCGGTATAAAGCGTCATGAAGAGAAACGGATTGCAAAGGGAAGGGTGGGCTGTCTTCTGGTTTTTGTTTTTAATTATTTATTATTTTGGTACTGACAATACTCATGGTCTGGATATCTGGACACTATAGTTAGGGTAAACCTCCGAAACACGAAATTGGAAAACTTTCGCTTCAACAACGTTGGAATTTGTGAAATTTTATTTCTAAAGGTAGCGCTGAGTTGCCGAATCAGTGTGAGTTTTGAGAAGTGTGGGTCGAAGGAAGGACCGATCGTGATAAGCGATCCAGTGATTTTTGAATATCGCCGTTACCAGTGATTGCTACTTTTCAATCACCGTGATTTTAAACAGTGACTGCGATCGCTGTTTCCATTGTGTTCATACATATACTCGTACATATATATGCATGCAGTCAACCAAACCGTTATCAAATATGCAAAGTAACAGCGAAAGCGCGATTTTTAACATACAGCTGTAATCCACAGTGATTGAATATCGCTACTTTTAATAAAAGCGTAAAATAACAGCGAATGGTGATTTCACTACTTTGGTAACGAATGCATATATCAATCACTGTTTTTATAATGTTAGTTAAGTAAATTTATGTATGTATGTAGTTGTTGCTGTTAAATTATCCCATTGCTGGAGAGTGTGACAACTTATGCAAAGTTTGAATATTCATACGTATCGCTATATATTTTAACATTTGCGCATATATAATAGAGAAGCTGATAGATATTTGGAAGATGACTTAATTCCGCGAAATTCCGATCCTTTATTTTGGTGGCGGAACAATAAAATCTTTGCACATTGGCATCTTCCGTACCATGCGAACGCCTTTTTTCGCATGTTGGACAGATATTAAGCGAGCGGAGAAATCGTTTAGGGGATGAAAATTTAAAAATGTGACTATTTTTTAATTGTAACTATAAATACTGTACTTAAGCATTATTTATTAATATTTTTTATTATTTATAAATATTAGATTATTAATAATAAAATGTATTTTTCCAGCTGAATATCATAATTTAATTATTTGACGATAAGATATTAAAACGACTACTTGTAAGTTATTGAATGGGATATGTCAGTAGCAATGCACCAATCGTTCAATTGATTAGTTTTACTTTAAAATGTATATCAGAATGTGTTCAATTTCCACAATACCAATGTACGAAATTCAAATAAATTTTATAATAACATAACTACAAAATGTATAACACCATTGAGAAATTCCATTAAATTCAAAACATTATTAATTATTTAAAAAAATTCAAATGAAAAATTTCCCTTTGTATAAAATTCATGCATTAAAAGTAACAGCAATCAAGAAACAAACTGATATTTTACAGTATGTTCTTTTCCGTTGTAGTTTAAAATGACTCCGGAAATAAAAGCAAACTGTCCCTCTCTGTTGATTAGCTTTATATACGCATAAACTTTCTTTAATGTTAAATGTATAAGTTGCACACTTGGCTATAGCCAAAATTCACATAATACCATTCTCTCTCTCTCTCTCTCTCTCTCTATTTCTCTCTCTCTCTGTACTCACTTAAAAAGCGCCACAGAAACAGTGATTTCTATCAAAGCGTGAAATCAATCGCGGCTGTTATTTCACGCTTTTATTAAAAGTAGCTATTTTCAACCACTGTGAAAAAATAACGGACTGTTAAAAATCACTCTTTTGATCAAATCGCTGTTACTTTGTATATTAGATAACAGTTGCTACCAGCGATTTTTAAAAAACAGCGAAAAAATCACCGGCAGTGAAATTTTGCTGTACACAAGATTGTAAATTATTGTTGTCCTCCTGTTCGTTCAGTGCGGTCAGTCGAGAAAATTGTGGCTTATGCCGAAACTGTGACTCAAGTCACAAAGTCAGCAACTGAACATAAGCCGCAGAAGTCTGGGCAGAACTCTGCAAAAATACCTCGGATTATTCAAATACAAGGTCGTACTTACTCAGTCATTAAAGGAAAATTACCACCCGCTCCGTTATCACTTCTCTGTTTAGAGTTTCGAGTAACCCGATTTTTGTCAAAAAATCTTTTTTTCGGATTGGGATAATTTTCGTTTGGTCGGCTATATAAACCAGCACGGCTGCCAAAACATATCTACCTGTAGAAAAAACTTGAGAGCTACAAATCTATCGACAATGAAGACTCATATTATTATATAATTTTTAAGCGCACACTGCCAAGCGAAATGGGCTCACATATGCATGCACATAAAATCTCCACGCAAATAATGAATAAACAAAAGTCTTCACTTGTTTACTCTGGAAACGAAAAGTTTATTTTCATTTTACACCATGTCAACAAAGTTATTTAAAAATTAAAACAACAATTACGAAATTAATAATCAAATTGCTTGCGCTGCCAACAATTTCACGACTAACAAGCATCAACAAGGCGTCCTGCAGCTAATACGAACGCGAATATGTAAACACTAAAGCACCAACTCGGATATTCCAGCTGCAACAGGTACCGAAGATACTAATTTAAAAAAAAACACACATGCCAAAAGCAGCAATCGTAATAAAAACAACAGTAACACCAACAGCCACAGCAATAATAAAACAAAAATACAGCCAATTGGCAGAAAATTTAATTAGCGAACGTTAAATTGATATACAAACATATAAATGCCATAATGTACAAATGCAGACGGACGAGTATGAGCCACAACAACAACAACAGAAATGAACACAGTCCAACTGGCCTTAGTTTGGGAATGCTGCTCACTCATCCACCCTTTTCTACACACAATTAATTTTAATACCTAATTAATTAATTTAATCATTGCTGCTTCCCTTCACGTACATTCCGCATTGGTGCCTGCCGGCCACACTGCTCGTCCCAGTCGATTTGCTTCCAAGCGCCAACTCTCCCCCAACCATATGCATTGCAGTCCTTGATTCTAATGTTGATTTGATTGAGTGTCTGTGTGTGAGTGTTCTTGATTTATTGACTGCAATTATAGTCAAAATACCAACGCACAATGCAAAATACTTCATACGTTTACTTGTGTACGGGCACGAAGGTGATGCGCTCCTAATTTTCCTCGCCAACACCATATGCGCCACGAACATTCGAAGTTAATCATATTCTTTGTCCGCCGTAAATCATGGTGGTGGCCATCAGACGCGTCTCCATTTTGTATTATGATTGCCTTGCCACAATTGATAACATGAGCAGCACTTGATTGCTTCCGAGCATACATATGAATGTGTGTGTGTGCATGTGTGCGCTGGAGGGTCAAAATTTGCACTTAGATGTGTTTCATTTGTAATGATTATAATGTATTGCAGTTGCCGCATGTGGCAACAGGGCCACACACAATTAGAGCACGAAATGAGATCAGTTTGAGGATGCGAAACAACATTAGTGGACATGATTGCTTTATCCTTGAACTCCAAAAGAATTACTAATTGGAAATATGTATGTCTTAGTCTGCCTTTCAGTATTGAGATTTTCTTTCTTCTCGGATTGCGACAAGTAGCTTAGGTGTGTTTACAGGTACAAAACAAAGAAAATAGTTTGGTTGGACAGCAGTTCACTACTAACTAGTTAATACGGGTGACAAATTCTGGGTGGTGGTTAATTGTAGTTTTTAATTTAAGATAGAATGCAATAAAACAGAAGAAAAAAAATTTACTCACAATATCCCTGAGTAACCACTTGAAGCTCAGGACCCAATATTGAATTTGCTCCTACGCGTAATATCAGAAATGATTTTTCTTCTCCAACATGCCAAACAAGTTAGTCGCTGATCTGTTGGCAATACAATGAAATGTTGTCGCACTTTTTGTCTTCCACACTCAATAATTTTGTTTGTATGGTGCGCCCCTTTCACGCGTACAATTGTTTTGTTTGCTTTATGCTTGGGTTACTCCTCATGCTAATTACCGGGACACATCTTAAGCAATTTAAAAATTTTAGAATAGTCCTGAATCCATCGATTAAGCCAAAATCAAAACACGTACTGAAATATCCTCCTTGGATTTCCTATGCTACTTGGTACACTTGTTCAAATGTGCTTCTTTTGCCACCAGGATACAATGACCGAAAATCACCTATCGACTTCTTTAAATAATCATAGTTTACCGAGAAGGTGATTGTGAGACATCGACCTCTCCATTGGATTCTTTAATTATGCAACTTGACACCTATTGATGATTGATCTGATCGATCCCATTTCTTGTACATGGCTCTCTAGCTTCAATATACTTATTCCCATAAAACTTGGCCCACAAACTTTGAATACGTCCTAAGATTTAAAATTTTCTCAATATTTGGCGTTGGTTTCAAAATGTATCGCCCACTTTTTCTTTTTGTTGTACTAGCATGATGAATCTTCGTTGTGAAATTTCGTTGATGAATCCCACATCGAGACCTAGTAACGAACAGTTGTTAATTGTGAGCGTGGCAGTAATCTTCCCATATTTTACATATAATATACATTATTGCACATCTATCATCAATATCAAGTGAGGATAATTTTAAATGCAGACTCGAAAGTTCCCTGTATAAAAAGTGGGCGTCTCTCTACCCCATTTCTTGCAGATGGCTTTATAGTATCCATATGCTTCTGCGCTACAAATTTCGTCTATAAATCTGTAATGGGTCGCGATTTATGAATATGGGCATGGCAGTAAATATATGCTGCCCACATTTTGCTTAGTGTCTAGTAGAACCCATTATGTAGATAACTGCATGGCATTATGTAGATAACTGCATGGCGTCACTATACCCTCAATTGGACCGAAGTTACAGTCATTCCAAAATATATTCTTACAATTGTACATTTAGGAGGGAAGACCACTTTTCTCTCCCAAATATGAATTTGTCCAAATTTGCTCATATAGCTGTTCGGTTCTGTCTTCTTCTCCAGACTATACTTGTCTAAAGTTGCAATAAGATATCTAACGGTGTGGAAAGCAAGTTGCGACAACGGGATAGCCGGACAGACGGTTGGACAAAATTGCTCAGAAAGTGATTATGATTATTTGTATATGGCTTCGCCTCCTTCTGGTAGTTGAAGGTAAAGAGTTTAATCAAAGAGCATACATACTCGTATGTATATAGAGTAAATAGAGTATTTAAGTTACAATCAACTGGATCAACAATACTAACAAGGAAAGTTATATCAAATAGAGCTCGCATGACGAACAAAGTTAATGTTGCAAACATTTTGTTCGAGGGGCTTTCTAGTAAACCCCTTCGACAAAAATGCACGCATTGCATATCGCTTCCCCTTTTCGATCACCTGTTTTTGTGAAATCGCCTTCACTTCCATTTCACAAAATTTTTAGTGATTCAATCTTTGGTTTAATTTTCCACTCGAGATGTTTTGTAATTGTTGCTTACAAAATGAAAAAATTAATACACTATAATTCATAAAGAAATTAATTCAATATTTTTGTATATTTTAATAATATTTTCTCTCTTTCTTTCTAGGTAATAATATAAGCTTTCGAGCGCATTCCTCAACAGTTCCCTTACATTGCTCCGTTCCTATCCCTTCCAACGCTCTTGTGAGATAACGATTGTCTGATAAGAAGCACTAAAAGTAGCACACAGTAATCCGGTAAGTTATTAAAAACTATTGCGGTTGTTCTCGTTGTTGTTATTGATATTCCTATAAAGTCTGTTGCGCACTGTTGAAATGTGAATTTAGTCGTCACAAGTCCCACAAGTCGCCCCGATGTCTATCCGCAAATTTTTTTGTTTTACTAAATTAAAATTTAGAGATAAAGCAAAAACAAATAAATAGAAATAAACAAGCACCGAAATTGGTAAACAACTAGAATACAACACACACAACAACAACAACAACAACAACAACAACAATTCTTTGTCTTTATACTTTTTTATTTTGGGAACTTACGAAACACACTATCTAACAGAATTACTGACCTTGCCCATTTTCACGCAGTATTGAGGCAAGCGAGTCCACGAAAGCTTTACTAATATTTCGAGTGAAATTAAATTCCTGCTAGAGATGCAATAAATATTCGGCAGCTCTTTGGCAGAAGCAGCGTTGCTTCATTATATTCTGCTGGAATAGGATAAAAGTCTCCTTGAAATGTGTCCCCAGCTAACCTCAGCTCAACTTTTGTCTTATCTAAATGTAAATATAATAAAAGCCGCCGATTCCAACTTTGAAAACTTAGATTATTTCCTTCCTTATTTTGCTATCAGCTGTTTTTAACTTCGTTCATGTCCGCTCTCTTAATGTATGAGATTAAATCTGAAAGCAAATCGAAACCAAAGAGCACACATACTCGTATATAGAGCTCGCATGACGAAGAAAGTTATTGTTGCAAAAGTTTACTAGCAAACCCCTCGAACACAAATACACGCATTGCATCGCGCTTCCCCTTGCAACTCACCGATTGTTGTGAAATCGCCTTCACTTCCATTTCACAAAATTTTGAGTCACTCCATCTCCAAAAATAATAGATACTTCTCTATCATTCTTGTTCCATCTCTATGTTTCTATACTCTTTGGCGAAACTCTTCAGTTTTGACTTTCTTCTGCACTTAAATGGCCCTTCAATATTTTCTATCTCTTTCGTTTGGGCTCCCTTGAAAAGTGCAAACCGCATTTTGAGGCTAACATTTTATTTCATTTCATTTCCGATAAATTGGTTAAATAAGTATATTTGTGCGTGGTTTTGTGGTCTTACATTTACCCCTTCCCCTCTTCATTCCGGAATCAAAATCATGGTTTTGTGTGGATGTGTATATGTGTTGCCGGTGTGTGTTTGCAGGCCCTGGTATGGCATGAATGTGTGTAATGCAAATTGAGGCAAATCTATCACACTCTTTTGTTCGCAACAATTGCATACCAAAGGGGGATTTTGCGTGGGATTCCCATTGATGGGAATAGGTATTCTTCTCATGGGATATATTTTAGTACTTGTACGTGCATATCTTATGATTTTTCGACAAAAATTGTGTATTGTATATAAATAAAATTTCTCTGTAGGGTGAGTTTTCCAAATCATCGATAATCTATATTTGTACATGATTTAGCAACACTGAGACAATTGTTAGAAAATTGCATTTTTACACATTTTTATGTGTACTCTTTTATGAGGCTAAGCAATTTGCAATGAATCTTAAAATATTTCCTGGCCCTTTTTACTTCTATGGCACCATTTCTTCCCACACTCTTAACATTGCTTAGCAAATCAAAAATATCGCTACAGATACAATATTTCACATCGTCGTTTACAGGGTTCATTTTTATGAAATCTTGTGAATTTTTAACCATTTCTCCATCCCAATTCTACCAGTTGCCTGCTTGTTAGCCGGTTGCCATGAAGGGGATCCTTTTCGAAATTGGTGGAAATTGTTCTCCATATTACCTCGTGAGTTTTTGATACATTCCTTATTTCTTTCGGCGTACTTCCGTGTTTGCAAGCAATTTCAATTTCGTTTCAGTTCGGGCGAATGTGTTTCCAATGTTGTACTTATCTTTTGTGGGCATGTTTGTGTATTTATTACACGCTACGCACACGTGTAGAGTAGATTGGATTCCAGAAAATTTCTGTAACCTGCAAAAGGAGCCTTGTCATCAGTATATATATTATATGTATAAATATATCTGTATTATTGATTTGTTGCTGACTCGATTTTGTCACATCTGTCCGACAGTACTCAGTTCTTGTAAAGATCATAACTCAAGAATAAGATATGATATTGTTATTAAACACATACGTTATTGTTATTATCAGAGTCAACACAATGATGCCCTACACGTCTCTTTAGGTCCTTGGACCATTAATACATCCACATATCAAACTCCTATATTTCTGCCAAGAACATATCTCAAGAATCAAAAGAGCTGTGTTACTGATATATTTTGAAGTGAAGAGTTGAGCCCTTTTGAGCTGAGTGAAATTTATTAAGTTGTGTATATATATTATTCGGAAATTCACTTACTAAAAAATTAAGTAGCAAGGAGTATCCCTACACATCCATTGCCTTCTAAAAAGCATTTCTAAATACGTCTGCCCTAAGTTATTCTGGACTCTGACTTTGCATATAAATCAAATTCTGGACAAATTATTCAATAAAAACAAAAAGAACCGACAGTAACACAAATGTTTGTAAGGTGTTTAGAATAGTCTCTACGACCCACTACAAACATTTCTTATTTGTGTTCTCAGACGCCATCATTTCCTTTTTTCGTTTTTTACAACATTTTTTGTGAATTTTTATACACATACGCTTGTGTTTATGTGCAGAGAGTTTTCAAGGTTATTGGAGCACAATCCCGGCACATGGCGAGATATTTGACGTTATGACTTATTACACACAATGTTCAAAAAAATGAAAAGTTACAGATAAATTGCGGTTACACTTTCAAGGATATTAGAATCTTTACCAGTACTCACATGTCCCATTTATTTGAAGATCTCCTTTTCCTGGACACTCTAAGTTTATTAGAGAAGCTATCGTATTGAAGCACACCATTGGCGTTTAATACACAAATAATCCGTAAATTATACCATATTATTAAGATTTTAGCACTTTTGATCAGCAATTTTCTATAAAACAACTATTGTTAATAGATGGTTTGATAATCGGAGGAAAAATTTACACTTGTCCTAGATAAATTATAGCTGTAAAGTGTGACATCTGAAATATTTGTATGTAAATCGAGCAAAAGAGGAGCAAATCAACCCTCTTAACATTATTTTTTTGTTTTAAACTGACCTGAATCACTTCCCGGCGTATGGTAATCGGCAGAGACTACACCTTGTATGCATGCCCAGACATATGCATATAAGTCTAGTGGTAAACAACACCGTTGCTGACTAATGCCTCAGTTAATATGCATATTATTTCATGTAATTTGAATGCTATTAATTAATGAGACTGCATTATAAGGTTTAATTTAATTCTAACTGGTGTCAAAGTGACTCATATGAACCCATGAATAGTGAGAAAGTTTTTTTTTTATTTTCAGTTGGGGTGTGCTTGAGCAAACGTGCAAAACTCAATGTAAATATTTGAATGGTTGTTAATTTACTTATTTTTAGTTTGTTAACGTAGAAGAACAGAACGGAAAATTATTAAATATCCGCAGAAAATGTTCGAAAAACTGCTAAACTAATTTCAAAGCGTCAACAGTAATGGCAGCACTAACCAGAACATAAATCAACGGTACAAGCCACAAAATGACAGCTTAAAACACACACACACACACACTGCTATTGCAGCCATATCCGCCCTCACACACATACACGCACATGCAGGCGCGCACACAGCCGCCCAACCAAAGTGATTTATGAGCCAGAGTGGTAAATTTAAATTGTGGGCTTAATGTGACATAAAAGGCTCTTAGTGTAAAGGCTATTCGGTGTGTTCTAGCAGAAAGTGTGTGTCGCCGTGTTGCCGGCAATAGAAGTAGCAGCAGCACCGACAGCAGCAGTTAAAGGAGGAGGTAACCAATTGCTGTACATAATTGTACACTGATGCGGTGCATGGCAAAATTGATGACTTGGATGCGTTTCCATCCAGAAAGCTATTTGTGAGTGATGTTCACTCAATCAAAACAATCCTTCCAGCTTTCACCTTTGGTCCTGTCCTAAGGTCATAAAATGTTACGTTTCTAACACGACTATCTGGCGATATCGGGCAACTAGAGGGTAGTGGCGGTCAGATTAATGTGCATTGTCAAAATCAGTGCGTATATGGTCTAATTACAGTGCTGTGCAACCGCTCCAGTGCATCGCAGCAACAGTTAATTAACTAGGAGAGGATGCGTGTGATTTGTAGTAGTCATCTAATTATTTACATTCATATATATACATATACGAGGGCGGATTGATATTGAAGCTAGCTAGCGCCAGATGGCAGCACAAACACAAAAACTTTTTTTTTTAGAAATTGCGATCTGTCAAACGTCAGCTGTTAAAATTTCACCCAAATTCATCGATTAGTTTATTTGTTGTAGTCGTTTGAAGTAAGCCACTTTTGTGTTTCTTGAAAAATGGAAAAAAGCGAATTTCGTGCAGTGATTAAACACTATTATTTGAAAGGGAAAACGGCGAAAGAGACGAAAGAAAAGCTCGATAAACATTAGGGTGAGTCTGCTCCGTCAGATTACATGGTAAAATATTGGATTGCTGAATTTAAACGCGGCCGAACAAGCACTGCAACAATATCATCAACAGGAAGGCCAAAAGAGGTGGTTACTGAAGAAAATATCAAGAAAATCCTCAATATCGTTATGAATGATCGCCGAGTCAAGTTGCGTGAGATTGTTGAAATGGTAAACATATCATATGAACGTGTGTTCAACATTTTGCATGAATTTTTGCATATGAAAAAGCTATCGGCAAGATGGGTGCCGCGTTTGCTCAGTGTCGAACAAAAACGAGTTCGACAGACCACTTCACAGCGGTGTTTGGACATGATAAAGCGTAATCCTGTTGATTTTTGGCGTCGATTAATAACTGTTGATGAAACGTGGGTCCACCACTACACACCTGAAACCAAAAATCAATCGAAACAATGGGTGGAAGCTGGTGGAAGTGCTCCGAAGAAGGCGAAGGCAGTGAAATCGGCTGGCAAGGCTATGGCCACTGTATTTTGGGATGCACACGGAATATTGCTCATCGATTATCTTGAAAAAGGATCCACAAACACAGGAAATTATTATCGTGCATTATTGGATCAATTGATTGATGCAATCAAGGAAAAACGACCACATTTAAAGAAGAAAAAAATGCGCTTTCTTCAAGACAACGCACCGGTTCACACAGCATTAGATACGATGCTAAAATTACGTGAAATGCACTTCGAATTGGTTAATCATCCATCTTATAGTCCAGATTTAGCTCCTAGTGACTTTTTCCTGTTTCCAAACTTGAAAAAATGGCTCGCAGGAAAAAGATTCATCTCAAACGAAGAAGTGATTACCGAAACTAACGCGTATTTTGAGGGGTCCTCGAAATCGTAATTTTCAGATGGTATAAAAAGTTGGAATATCGTCTTACTAAGTGTGTCGAAGTAAATGGAGACTATGTTGAGAAATAAACGGTTTTTGAAGAAAAAAAAATGTTTTTTTCCTACTTAGGTAGCTTCAATATCAATCCGCCCTCGTATATATACATATATAGAGCAGACACTTGATATGAATGTTTTTGTGCGAGTTCTTCTAGTGTGAGAATTCTTTAAAATTTATGTATGGGTTAGTAAAAATACAGTGAACCCCATTTAATTCTAACCATCGTAATTCCTCAATTTACGTATTTTGCCAAAATAACTGAAAACACAAAATTTTGTTGGAAATTTCTCATTGTCAATGAACTCTCAAGATCCACAAGTCGAACTATTGCAGTTGCGTTTAAGTAGAAAAATTAATTCGACAAACTAAAAAATTTATTTTCGTCATTATTAAAGAAAGAAACACTACCTCGGTTTAATTAAAAACATAATCCCGTTAACATAGTTCGATTCGCTGCATTTTTGACCTATTTTGAAGATTTTTCTAAGATTTTTTGCAACAGTTGTTAAGGGTAAGTATCTCTTCCTTACCGTGAACAACTGTTAAATAATCTCCAAAAATTTAAAGGCGGTTTCTGTTCCCTGTCCTTTTCCACTTGTCGCAGAAGCTTCGATGGAATCCATAGCCATTTCCGCCACCCCGTCCATTTCTACCACCATTGGTCGGGGGCATACTGTAAAAAACTCAAGTTCCCTTATGACCGGTAATTTCTTAAGTTTCGTTTCCCTATGCTCCTTATTCTTTTAAATTTCGATTTCCTTTGCTCCTTCGTTCGGTCATGACCATAGACAAATATGCACGCAAAGGGGTGCTGTTGGGGCACTCGGACCCCATTTTAATATAAATGAATGTTTATTAATTATTTTAGTTATTAGTAATATAATATTATGCCAAAAAAACAAACAATTATGATTCTTAAACTTATGATTACCATTGTGCATTAACAATGAACAAAAGTGAAAATGGAAATCATTTGGATCAGATTTTATATTAAGATTAGTTATAATATATTAAATGAACTTGTTAACATTTGAGTTTTCAACTCCAAATTAAAGATTAAAATTTGTTTGGACTAGATTAGATTAGATATATATATATATATATGTATATATATATATATATATATATATATATATATATATATATATATATATATATATATATATATATATATATATATATATATATATATATATATATATATATATATATATATATATATATATATAAGGGTGTTACACACTGCGACCTGAAATATCTATTGTGATGCCCCTATTTGCTTGAAAGATGAGTATAGTCTCATCTACAAAACTTCTGCCAGGTTAATTTTCGACAGGAATTCATATATTTTGGAGGAATCAAGTTGAGGGATCTTGCTCATATCTAAGATATATTCTCCAAAGTACCTGAGTCTATTGTGTGCCAATGGCCCGCAGTCACTGATCAGGTGCAGTGAGGCATCGTCACTTTCTCCACAGAATCGACAGATGGTATCTGAAGATATACCCAACTTATTCATATGATAGCTGAGTCTACAATGTCCGCTTAAAATACCTGTGATGATTCTTAATTTACTCCGAGGCATATTTATTAACTTCTTAGCTCTTTTAGGATGAAAAACTCCCAGAAGAGCTTTGAACTGTCTTAGTCCCGGAAGAGATTTCTAGGTTTGACTTGTTTTTGCATCTGTACACTTCTTCAGCAGAGCTTGGATGAAGGGTTCAGGGTCGTTGAAAGGAGAGGCCGCAGCCGTCCTAGCTAAGCTATCAGCCTTCTCATTTCCCTCTACTCCTAAGTGGCCTGGTACCCACATTAGAGGTAACTTGTTCATATGGTAGTTGAGAGGCACAGCTCATAGGCTGTACAAAATGTAGAGCTAGTTATTTGGTTCTATGTTGCAATTTTTTTTTCTTGATATACGATTGTACGATTATTTTAATCTTACTAGTCTCTATTCTATAATATCTTACACCATAATTAAATTACGACTGCAAGGGGTGGGGCAATGAGTTTTAGCTACTGAGGCCTTCGACTCGAAGAGAACAGATTTTTTAGAAAAAGCATTATTGAGAACAAGACCGGGGCAGGACTTGAATCTGCAACGGTCTGAGTGAGGCCAGCATGCGGCACATAGCATGTCTTTAGATTCAACTATCACTCTAATCAAGCATATATTTTCCCTGGATTAAAATCTCCCAGAAGAACTTTGGACTGTCTTAATCCCGGAAGAGTTTTTTTTTTTGACTTTTTTAGAAGTTTCGTAGTTCGTTTTAAAATACAAATGAAGTAACCCCCTAAAATTAGAAGTTTAATGTAAACGTAGCCCTGATTTTTTATGATTTCCTTTCGCCGAATAACCGCTATTTTAGACAAACATGGACAACATCCCAGCAGTGAAACCAACTAGTTAAAATACTATTAAAACTATGTATTTGTTATAATAATGCGTACTGCAACATGTATAATAATTTTTGTGCATAAATGAGGAATGTGTTAAGTCAGCATGTTAATTTATGGTGCCGCATTTCCACTTTTCTTTGCGGACACTTTGCGGATATTTTGAAACACATGTTAACTTGAAGATTTATCTTTAAAATGAGGATTGAGGAATTACAAAAAGCGAATAAAATTATAAAAGAACTGTTTTTCTTCAAATTCCAATGCTTGTCTTTACTTCTCTTCTTATCAACTTGACAAGAAAGGAAAAATTTATTATACACGGGAATGAAGTGTCGCAGAAGTCAGCAACTTGTTAACTTAAAGATAAGTTTTGAACTAGTAAATCAACCACTTTACTATTAAACTTACTAGTATATTTTGAAGACTGTCTATAATTGTCACTACAGGGATATGGAATACGTGTACAACAGACACAGTAAATTCACTTACACCAGAGACCATAGAGACGTGACACTTGAACGTCTCTCGTTTTGCGCACACTTACACATGCGCAAAACTGTAGTAGTGGGGCTGATTTTCTTCAGAATTCTGGTCAACTATTGATAAACAAACTTATCCATATAGGCAACTAATGATAAACAAAGACAGTGTTTTAAACGTCAGAAAATTTGACGTTTAAATGTCGGTTCTCTGTGTTCTCTGCTTATACTATACGTGTGACCGAAAAAAATCGTGGAAACGGTAAATAGATAACGCGCGAATCGAATGTCTTTTCTTATTCTTCTTTGGTCTGAACCATGGCAAGGTGTGTCATATATGTACATATGTATATTGTTCTTATTTACCATTTACTTGCCAATTTCCAATTTTATAAATATCTCCTCACCCCTTCCATTAACAATGTGTACAAAAAGCACAAATGATACAATTAATAAGTATATACATACATGTATGTAACTATGTCAGAAATATATACCATTCCGTTAATATGTACATACTATATACATACATATTACTTTAGTTTCTTCTATGATTTTACCAATACTGATTTTACTGTGACGATACAGTAAATTGCTTTGATGTGTGTGTGTGTCATAACCAGATTATTTATAAACTTTTCCGCACAACGCTATTCTTTATTGACTGAAACATCTTCGAAGCGTAGACCGAACAAATTCTGACTCTTTCAAAAGTTTGAATAAAGATTGTGTGAACTTGTTATTTACTTTATTTTATGATTATTTACTCATCTTGCTTTTTTTTGGTTTTGACGGTTTTCTGTTTCGCTAATCAAAAGTACAAAGTTCAATCATTTCTGTGCAGAAATTTCAGAGAGTAGCACGGGAAATGTGAGCGCTCTGAGCAGCTTTAATATTTGCGCTCGAAGCAGGCAGGCAAAAAAACGTAAACAAATTAATTTGTATACATGCGGCAGAAAATAAAAAGGCAACTACATCATCATCAACAAGAATAACCAGAAAATGAAGTGTAAACAATGTATTTGGGTTTTGTTTTTTGGCTTTTTAAAGTTTATATTGCGTTGTCAACAAATGACGGCGCCAAAATGATTCGTGCGAAAAAATCAACAAACTTTGTTGTTGTGTTCGAATACATGGAGGAGTAGTCAGGTAAAATATAATAAAAAGCAAGGTAAATGACATTTTAAATAACATTAATGAACACTTTACAACTTATAATAATGTTAACAAACGCTATGAGAAGCGTTTGAAGGACTAGATATAAATTAAAGACCTACCAAGCATTGCAAGGGAGTAGTATATTATATAGCAGGGGGTAAAGGAGTTGAAAGTAATCTCAGAAGAGTGGTGAGAGCACAAGTACGATATGTACGAGGGCGGATTGATATTGAAGCTACCTAAGTAGGAAAAAAACATTTTTTTTTTCAAAAACCATTTATTTCTTAACATAGTCTCCTTTTACTTCGACACACTTAGTAAGACGATATTCCAACTTTTTTATACCAACTGAATAATACGATTTCGGGAACCCCTCAAAATATGCGTTAGTTTCGGTAATCACTTCTTCGTTTGAGATGAATCTTTTTCCTGCGAGCCATTTTTTCAAGTTTGGAAACAGGAAAAAGTTACTAGGAGCTAAATCTAGACTATAAGGTGGATGATTAACCAATTCGAAGTGTATTTCACGTAATTTTAGCATCGTATCTAATGCTGTGTGAGCCGGTGCGTTGTCTTGAAGATAGAGCATTTTTTTCCTCTTTAAATGTGGTCGTTTTTCCTTGATTGCATCAATCAATTGATCCAATAATGCACGATAATACTTTCCTGTGATTGTGGATCCTTTTTCAAGATAATCGATGAGCAATATTCCGTGTGCATCCCAAAATACAGTGGCCATAACCTTGCCAGCCGATTTCACTGCCTTCGCCTTCTTCGGAGCACTTCCACCAGCTTCCACCCATTGTTTCGATTGATTTTTGGTTTCAGGTGTGTAGTGGTGGACCCACGTTTCATCAACAGTTATTAATCGACGCCAAAAATCAACAGGATTACGCTTTATCATGTCCAAACACCGCTGTGAAGTGGTCTGTCGAACTAGTTTTTGTTCGACACTGAGCAAACGCGGCACCCATCTGGCCGATAGCTTTTTCATATGCAAATGTTCATGCAAAATGTTGAATACATGTTCATATGATATGTTTACCATTTCAACAATCTCACGCAACTTGACTTGGCGATCATTCATAACGATATCGAGGATTTTCTTGATATTTTCTTCAGTAATCACCTCTTTTGGCCTTCCTGTTGATGGCATTGTTGCAGTGCTTGTTCGGCCGTGTTTAAATTCAGCAATCCAATATTTTACCATGTAATCTGACGGAGCAGACTCACCGTAATGTTTATCGAGCTTTTCTTTTGTCTCTTTCGCCGTTTTCCCTTTCAAATAGTAGTCTTTAATGACTGCACGAAATTCGCTTTTTTCCATTTTTCAAGAAACACAAAAGTGGCTTACTTCAAACGACTACAACAAAAAAACTAATCGATGAATTTGGGTGAAATTTTTTGTAAAGCTGACGTTTTTGTGTTTGTGCTGCCATCTAGCGCTAGGTAGCTTCAATATCAATCCGCCCTCGTATGTAGTCAGAAAAGGTTGACAAACATCATAGCAGAAGTGCTCTAAAGTTTGAACCCACTGAATGGTCCCAATAGGCACGTGATTTGCTATATCACTGAGTTTTCATAAATCACCGTTAAGAAAATGAAAATAATAGATTTAACTCTTCAGTGCGATACTTCAAAATAAAACAGCAAACATTTGATTTTCGAATGCTTCATTTTGCCAGAATTCTACGAGTTTTTTTGTAAACAGCTTAAATCCACAGGTAGTCCCTTCTCTTAGTATTCTATAATAAAAGAAAATCGATATTTTTGTTCAAGGTGTGCCTCTTTATTCAAAATTGCTTCGAGACGATACCACTCCAATTTGTTAGGCAATTATCTTCCCAAAATGTCGACATCTGTGGCAATAAATTATTAAAATTTTCTTTCACTGGCGATTCTAGGCGTGGACATTAAATCCACACATATTTTCCTCTCTGTATGATGACAATTTTCTTAGCAAGTAAATAACATAATTCTCTCCCTTTATAAATCCAGCGCCTATACTTCCACCATGATCGGTGTTCAATTCCTTGTGGTTTACACATATTACTGGTAAGAATTTCGGGTATAGACTCAGAACTTATCACATACTGTAAATGATCTGTTGTACAATTTGACTTGATTTTATTCACAATGCCAGCAAAACACAAATTTCACTTGAAACGTTTCAAGCTCATACACACTTGCAGATACATAATTCTAACACTACCGCTGCCACCAACGCATACTCCTGAATGTATCCTTGCACTAATGTAAGTTAGTAAAAATCATTACACCAGTGACACCGTTGTCATTTCACAACATTATCAATAGGAAGATGAGGGGCTTGGACTGAATCGCAGCTTTTCCAGGTCAGAGGGGGACGTGGCTGTGAAAAATGCAATTTTCTAGCTTTGCTCTTCCAGCACAAAAAGTAAAATGAAATTTCAATTTTCCTCTTGTTGCACGTTGTTGCCATGCCATGGTAGGGAGGGTGCTTGCGATGCCCGAGGAATAATAAACTAAAGAAGCGCAACGCTGCAAAACTGACTGAAATTGCTTAAATTAATATTACTGATGTAGAAATATTTGTGGCAGGATCGTGGTATATTTTGTTGATGTTATTTTACTAGTTGTGTTGTGAACGGTGTGGGGGGGTTTGGGGTCGTTGGCGACGGCAGTGGCTTGACGCTCATTGCTATGTCGGGCTATGTCGGTGTGGTCGGTCGTGCACAATATCATTATGAAACACAAGAAAATTGTCAGGGCGCAGTGAAGTTGGAAAATTAAGTGCAGCGAAGTGAATTATAAATAATTGTGTTGCAAGTGGTTGTAAGCAGGGGAAGAGCAAAAACAGTTGCAAAACATTTGTAGTAGCAACAAACGGTTCTGCTGCAAGTGTTGCCAGTTTCACTTTAAGCGAAAATAAATGTTAACAGACTTCGCTTAAAGGCAAAACGGAAAACTAGAGTAAAAGTAAATCATTTACATTGATTTCGATCCATATATGCACTCTACATCCGGCCGTTGCAGTGGTTTCCGCTCTCACTCAGTCTTAGATAGGACTCCCGTAGCAAAAGGAATACCTCTCACAGATTTTTGGTGATTTTTGAAGCATTTCAATAATTTGCCTAGGTTAAATAAGAAGTAGACGGAAGCCTTTGCCGACGTGTCCTCTAACATGAATTTTGAAAATGCAGTCTTTTGAGGCCCACGCATAATCACATCACTGTAGAACTCTTGTAGGAGGATGAATCAACACCTCAGAACCAGGCGGTCAATGTGTTCGGATCATCCAGGTAAATTTTCTCATTGTTAAGTAAATCGACACTCATGCATAGGGCTTCTTCTCCTCTCATTTTAAGCTGTTTTCAAATAAATGTTTAGATCCATCGCGATGGCATTAGTGATTATGTATTCCTCTCACTAAAGTTTTCGTACAATTGTTTATGAATACGTTATTGAATGTCTTATTAAGTGGTGCACTCCCCAGGATTATAAATGGTACTACCAACATAGGCTCAGTTTTCCTTTGTTTCTTGTAAATTTCTGATTATATGCAGTTTATAGAATTACTGTTGTATTTATACATGTGTCTAACTTAGTTGAAATCAACTATATAAGCCCTGCTAGGGATGATTATCTCGTTAAAGTTTTTGAAGTATCAATTCTCGATATTAATGTATACGCTGCAGTTGAAGCAAACATGTCTAATATAACAATTGTTTCCCTTTCTGGACTAATTGGGAAGTCACACGGTCATTACATTGCAACTTTTCCCCAATGACTTTTTCCATACAAAAGTCTGCGAATCGAATACACCTAATATAACGACAATCAATCTTTCACTCTCCTAGCGTTCGCGTATCTCTAGCAAAGGCAACGTAAATACTCTTTGTCTCTGGGTTCTCCATTGTTTGCTTGCAGTGGCATTGAAGAAAGGTTCAACTTTCTTACTTGGGCACTTTAAATGCGCTCGAACTAGGTACGTAGCGTCATAACTGTTTGCCGGTGCAGCGTATACTGCCCTTTCAATCATCTTCTGTGTCCCCACCACTAAAGTGTCATCATACAATCCACACTCACATACAAACTTATCTAGTTCCTCATTGACAGCGGTATCCTTAGTTAGTGTTAGTTCTGCTGGTAATTAGTGTAAGTTTTGCTGGGTGGAGGCAATAATAAACCACGCTTCCATTGTGGTTGCATTGCCAGAAATGCA
The DNA here is from genome assembly GCA_920105625.2 of Clusia tigrina. Taxonomy (NCBI): domain Eukaryota; kingdom Metazoa; phylum Arthropoda; class Insecta; order Diptera; family Clusiidae; genus Clusia; species Clusia tigrina. The sequence goes on from OV050032.1 coordinate 174,846,229, forward strand.
TACCAACCCATACCAACGAATATATCTGAAAAGCTTTAACAATGCAAGTAAATTTTAAAAGGAATTTAATGGCTGGGATTTATTTAAATGGAAATTTACGATTGGGCTGCGCATTTGTTGTCGGCAGAAGGACAAATTTTACCAACCCAACAATTTTGCATTTGCGATTTCATTTCATTACGCAAAAGAACCACACCACCCAAGCCATGTTCTTTATATACTCGTGCTCATATATCAAGTTTACTTGTATGAAGTAGTACTCCGTAGAATGTAAATCCGTGTATGCACGGGTTGCCATCCGTCCTAATATATCGATACGGTTACCTAAATTCTGTATCTTGGTTGGAAGGAAAAAGGACCGACATTTGCTCTTCATTTATTGGAAGTATTTGAACCGTTTCCAAGTAAATATCCACAAGAATACATAAGAATAGCTGTATTACTAGATGCCCCATACCAAATGGATATTCCGCTCCTGCATTTTGAAATAAAAGAAGTTAGAGGAACCATCAAGAAAACGCTAAAAGACAAAAAATTGCCGGGATATGACAATATTAAGAACAGAATCCTTAAGGAGCTATCAGATTGCGGCTATAAATTCATTGCCCAATTATTCAATGCGATTATTCGATGTGACCACTTCCCAAGCCAATGGAAAGTAGCTCAAATTATCCTTGTTCCCAAACCTGGGAAACCGGCAGAAGTGGTCACCTCATATCGATCAATAAGCTTGCTTCCGATACTATCTAAAGTGTCTGAAAAACTGCTTTTGAAGCGAATCCTCCCAATCATCGAGTCAAAACAGCTTATACCGTCCCATCAATTTGGATTCCGAAAGCATCAGACTACGATAGAGCAAATAAACGAAGTATATGCAGTTGCACGGAATGCAGTAGAAAACAGAGAATACTGTTCAGCCGCATTCCTGGATGTCACCCAAGCATTCGACAAGGTCCTCCAAAATATATGAATTCCTGTCGAAAATTAACCTGACAGAATATTTATAGATGAGACTATCCTCATCTTTCAAATAAATAGGGGCATCACAATAGATCTTTCAGGTCGCAGTGTATAACACCCGTAAATATATCTATCTATCCATCCCATCACTACTTTGCCATATTAAAATCCTACTATGGTCAAAGTTCACAGCTACGTAACTTCCCTCTATCCAATCCAAGCTGGTCTTCCACAAGGGAGCGTTTTGGGCCGGTGCTCTGCACACTGTTCACGGCTGACCTGCCTCTGACTGTGTACCACTTATACCGAGCTGATACTGTTGTAATTGCCAGCAACAAAAAACCTGTATTAGCTTCGAAGCATTTGCAGGAGAACCTGAATCAAATCGACTTATGGCTAGACAAGTGGCGAATAACAGCAAATGCAATAAAATCAGTGCAAACGACTTTTATCCTACGTACAGGTTCTTGTCCTCCAGTGACACTAAATAACTGACAATTGCCACAAGCAGACCATGCAAAATACCTTGGGGTGGATCGGCGCCTTACATGGCGCTGTCATATCTTCTCCAAACAGAAACAACTTTGACTAACGTTTAGGTCATTGTTCTGGCTACTTGGACGAAGGTCGGCCCTAACACTTGAAAATAAAGTCCTGATATACAAGGTAATACTGACACCCATATGGACTTATGGTGTTCAAATTTGGGGAACAGCATCCAAGTCAAACCTGGACATCCAACAACGATTCCCATCAAAAGTTATACGACCGTGTGCTAATGCACCTTAGTATGTCAACAACGACATCATTCATCGTGATCTAAACATCCCAAAAGTAAATGAAAAAATCATGAAATGCAGCCACTCACAAACGTCTTAGAGTCCATCCTAACAACTTGGCGGTAGAATTGATAAACAGCGATACCAGCGTGCGAACACTAAAAAGATATGTACCATCGGACTTACCGTTCAGATTTGCCCCCTAAGATTAAATTAAAAATAAAAATAAGATTAAATTAAACACAACAAATATCATGAATGAATGATATTAATATACATGAAATCTAACTTTGTTAAACTAATGTACTTAATGTATTGCATGCTAGTGAAAATTCACACACATGTTTATAACCCAATAAAATGAAAGTAGTACTGAAGGTCCAGCTGGACAGATTGTGGTTAAATAAATGGAGATCGACATGACCATTTACAGATATGGCAACTCTCTGCTTGCACTAAAAATGTATGCATTAAATTCTGATTTTTACTCCCAGTGCCTCTGCCAACGTCTCGCCACACGCACTTATTGGTGTATGGGTATTTACCCTTTTGTAGTTTTTGTCCGTTAAAACTTTTCCAACTAGTAAAATTTAATTTCACCACAGATAAGCAAACATAAAAGGGCAGGCCACCTGGGCAGGGGACGGAGAGGGAGTGGGCCGGGCCACACTGCAGCGTACGTACGTCAATTGAATGACAGGTGGCAACAGCACGGTTGGATTAAAATTCATCACGGAATCTTATGAAAGGTGCACAGACCGCCAGCTCAAAGACTACAAGTGCTGGTTTTATAGATGAATTGCAAATATGTAAATTCAAAATGGCGGCGGTGATACAAAATTCGCTGCACTGCAAATAATTTATTACATTTTTTTGAAAAAATGGGATATATGATTATTCCTCCTTTAACCTGTGGTTTGGTTGCCTGAAATCGGTTTCATTAGAGAGGTTGCTTTTACTGAGGGATTACGTTCAATGTAATTACAATATATCATAGAAATAGCAAATGAAAATTCGAGTAAATTTCCAAAGATGATGAGAGATGATTGTAGTGTGTCAAATACGCCATTTATGATAACCTTTTAAAGTTATACACGGAGAGAAATGGAAAAGGCTTGCAACAAATGCTATGAAATATCACAAAGTCGAAAAAAATTTATCCAAATCACACTTCGACGTTCGGTAGTCGCATTTTCTTAATCAGAAACCCAGAAAACTGATAAAGGTGATTAACATGAAGTGACCGTATTTTCTATTCAATGTTTCTATTCAACATTCTCTGCATACCTTTTTGTTTATGAGTTATGGTTTAGTAGAAGTTAATAGAGAATAATAAACATGAGTCGCATATGAGAAATGCTACATGTCTTTTTGGTGAAAATGTTACCAAATCAATTAAAGATTATGATTAGTGAATAAACAGCTACTAACAATAGTTCAATCCTACTTAATCTAGAATAAATTTAAAAAATGTCTCGAAACATAATACAATCAAATTATCCATCGATTTTTTTAACTGCATTGTTACAAATTCTTAATTACTTCCAAGGTTAACGAAGCTAAATGTGCGCACCTAACATTCACATTAAGGAAGGACAAGTGCGCCCCTATTCGCATCAATGGTCAAAACATTCCACAACGCTCTGACATAAAGTACCTGGGAATCCACTTAGACAGATGATTAACCTGGACTAAACACATTGACTCAAAGAGTGCTCAGATCAAATGGAAACTCCATACCTTGAACTGGCTACTAAATAGACATTCAAACCTTGCCTTAGAATATAAGGTACTAATTAACACTAGTATCATTAAGCCTATATGGACATATGGGATTCAATTGTGGGGCACCGCGTGTCCGTCAAACAGGGAGAAACTCCAACGCCTCCAATCGAAAATTTTGAAATGATCACCGGTGCTCCATGGTACTTGAGGAACATAAACATCCACCGTAACCTGAATATACCCACGATTGAAAATGAAATGGTGAACATCTACAAAACCTACGCTCTTAAATTGCAAAATCACCCAAACTGCTTGGCGAGGAACCTACTAAAGCTTCCCTCTACAAGACGCATCAAAAGGATATATACCTTAGATCTGATTTAATGACGTCTTATTACATGCTGTGGAAACACCAAATTTTCGATGCAGTGGCTAAGGATATTACCTAGATATATAAATGTAGTCTTGTAATCTTATAAAAATTACTGTTAGTTTCTTAACAAAGAAAGATTCCGTAAATAAATAGATGAAAAAAAACTTCCAATCTACCGATGCAATCGCAACAGGTTATGGGATATATTTTTATAAGATTCCTTCACCTTTAAGTTGACTTAAAAGGTATCAAAATCAACGAAATCTTCCTGATAAAACAAAAAACAAACGACATTGGAAGACACTTCTTGAACGTGTCCATAAGAAAACCAAAATGAACCCGGTGTTTAATAACTCAATTTGCAATTTATCGTGGATAAAAAAACTGATTTCGGCTAAAATCTACTTTTATATAAGAATCGCTTTTTCTGAAAATTCTGGGCAGTTAAACGCGATATTCACCACGATTTTTCCCGAGATATACATACAGTGTTTTCATTTTGTATGAACGAAATGTGAGTGAGTACCAACTTTCCGCATTCAGATTGCTGGTATTCTTATTGAACTTTTCTACAGCAGCTTTCACAGTGAATACCTACAAATAGTATAATAATGGAATTGAGAACAAATGTCCTGTATACAATGCCATACAAATATTCCTATAATGCTGGTACAGCATTGGTCGCTTTTTTTGAGTCTTTTGAATAATAGAGTTAAATAATTCTACTAATGTTCTTAGAGACCCTGTTACAGTTAACTACAGAAAACTAAATATCCAACTCTTTAATTCTGTGAACAATGTTTTAATTGCATTGTACACACGTGGAAAATTGTATAGTTTGTATCTTAAAATATCACTTACAGCTGATTGTCAAACTAGCGACCAACGGAACTCCTTGTCATCCATCCCCCTAGTTCAGGCTCTCTCTCCCCAAAACTAGAGTACAACTTCATATGTCCTTCATATTTGAGTAATTTTGTGAACTTAATTTTACAGTGGAAAAGTTCTTGCATGATGTGCAAAGTGGAAACTCTGCCGGAGTTTTTCTTACTCTCTTTAGAGCCGCTTTAGTACTTCGTTATAAATAAGCACTGTTTTGAGCAGAAAAGACTTTGCTCTTCTCCATAAGTTTACATTGTTAGTTCCTTCTCGTTCCCATGCGCCACTTCACTTATTTGTCTTATTATGGGGGAAAAAAGTTTTAAATGTAAAGCAAATGAAAGGAAAATCATAAATCTTGAAATGTTGACGCTAACTTTGCATATGAAAATTAAACCTACCAACAGCAAAAAACCATGAATAATTTTTTACACATATCCATTAAAAAACAATTGAAGCTGCATTTCAAATCCTTTTCATAGTCTTCTTCTTTTTGTTTTTTAATTGAATTTTCCTCTGATTTTTTCAACTGTGGCTGCGGTTTCATTAGAGCGCGCCACTCCTGCGCACTTGCTGGCAAATATGACTGCACTGCATTTACTCTTCGTTTTTTCTTTGGGCGCTTAGGGCTGCAGCTGCCATTGCCAGTGCGAGTAGTTTTTATGTGTTTTTAAATGTGGCGCGTATGCAAAGTTTTTGACTTTTTGGTTGGTAAACTTTATGCTAATTTAAACTTTGCCGTTATTGTTAAACGCAAATGAAATAAAACGTGCGCACGCATGACAGGAAAGAAGCAATGAGGAAATTCCAGTGCAGCGCCCAAGTGGCAATTAAAGTCGGAAGCATTTAAGATTTCAATAGAATAGTATAGAATACAAGAAACTTTCTTAATTTATGGCAGTAGGTGGTGAAGGTACTTAGTCCCACATTATCATCATATGCTCCATCAACATCATTAGCAAAAGGAATTCCTTTGAGAACACGAATGCAATGAGTCCTACATTATCATCACCCACTTCTTCAACATCATTAGCAAAAGGAGTTCCTTTGAGAACACGAATGCAATGAGTCAACTCTGTGCATTCCAGTGATGCTGGTACTGCCGTCGCCAGAACGAATAGCACACTGGATGTTCATAACAGTCACAATTTATGCAGATATATTGGAATATTCTTAAAAATACTTTAGAGTAAATGGAATGGAATATGAACTAAAAAATGTAAATCGATGAAATTCCACATTAAGTAATGCAAGAGACGAGTGTTTTTTTCACCCATTTTCTATTTTTTCACACTGTTTAGTTGACTTATCAATAGATTCCACCAAAGAGTATACATACTCGTATATAGAGCTCGCATGACGAACAAAGTTATTGTTGCAAAAATTTTGTTGGAGGGGTTTTCTATTAAACCCCTCGAACAAAAATACACACATTGCATATCGCTTCCCCTTGCCGCTCATCGATTTTTGTGAAATCGCCTTCACTTCCATTTCACAAAATTTTGAGTGATTCAATCTCTATGTTTCTATACTTTTTGATTCCACTTTGTATAACAAAATAATACTAAACATAGTTTAAGACGTGCAAAGATCTATTTCCCCTTTCATATTCAGAACAATTTTCTATATCGGGAGGTTTTGAAGTTTGTAATTTTTATTTAATAGGAGTTTTTTATATTGGGTATTTGAAATGCAAATTAATGTATGGGGCAAACGGCTTTAAATATTCATTCGGGCATATGAGCCCCGCGACTTCAACTTCTTAAGGTCATTGGAGTATTAAAATTATCTCTAACATGCGGCCCACGAAGCTTGCCACTAACGCTTAATGTTGGTATCGAAAGTGTAATTCATTTGTGCCTTATCAGAATAGTCCAGACATTTCCGGTGCCCCACAACAAAGATTCCAGAACTAGGCAAGCCGTAGATGGATCCATTTGTGACAAAAACGCGATCATAAATTAATTAATTCTTTGACCCGATTTACGGCATGTACTCGTAGAAGGTTATATTGAAACCAATTGTGTCAAAGATTTCGCAAATACTTCATTTTTAAAAAATAAGGCATGGCAATTCTGCTGGCTACAGATTGTATTTTTCTGGATGGAGTAATGGCTCCTGAAAATTGCTTGGTTATTCTCCTCACTCCAAACACAGCATTTGTTCTGGTCTGTTCTTTTCTCTTTGAATATTTATAATGGTGTGGTTATGCTTACGATCATGTAGAAAAGATAAAATGAGTTCTTACGATGAGAGGAATGAACAAGGATATATAGAACAAAACTGTTCGCACCTGAGTACATCGAGGAAACCAACTTATTCAGCAATATAATACATAATATGTTACCATATAATATGTTACCATTGTTGTAAATTTGCAACAACAAGTAAGAAACCCAATTCTTATGGATAACCACTGAACAGTGCAACAGAAGAAACTAACAATTAACGCAGGATTCTAATCGAAATGCATTCCCACAACAAAGCTGTTGCGTAGTCAAACTTTCTATGATGAGTTACTAAACTTTACGGAATAGAAATATCATTTCGAAGTGTCACAAAAAACTATTTGAAAAAGAGTATCTTATTGAGGAGAACACACTTGAAACAACACACCTTTTTTAAACCAGAAATAACTTTGGGGATGAATAGGAAATCTGTAATATTGAATTATATCGGGTTTTTCCAAACACACAATAAGTCTCGCTAGAACTTTTTCCTCAAAAATTTATATCAAAACGCGTTAAGAAGTCGGATTAGACCGACTTAGAAATACCCTTTACCCTTACATGTGCGTTCGATTTAGTATTGACTGAGCCCTCTGCCTTGGCACACACCTTGATGATTTTTATTCCCATAGCATCAATACGAGCATTGGTAAACTAAGTTTAATTTTAGTATTAATTCTTTTCTTGCAATTGGCTTTATAATGTCCACATGTTGCTTCGCATTAAATAAATCTCTAATTCATCTTAAGTTATGAATATTTGTTAATAGTGGGCGTGGCAGTTAATATATACCGCCCATATTTTGAATGGTGCTAAGTAGGGCCCACATCTACATAACTACCAAATTGCGTCACTATTCCATTAATTGGACCGAAATTACTGTCATTTTCAAAAAGGTGAAAAGAATTGCTTATTTGGGAGGTAGGCGTGGTTTTTATTCAAATAGGCTCATATAGCAATCTGGTTCCTGTATCTTTGTCCAGAGAACACTTTTGCAAAGTTTCATTAAAATGTCTCTAACTGTGTAGCAAAAAGGACAAAAACCAAAATTGCTCAGAAAGATTCTGAGCAGTTGTGTATCCTTCTGTCCATACCCGCCACGTCTCTTTCTGGTAGTTGAAACACCCCTCAACTGCACAAACTTAGTATACCCTTTTTAACCATTTTAGGATAAAATGTATAAAAATAGAAATAGTTCATCAACGCTTTATTCACAGAAAAAATTAATTTCATCGACTCAAATCATTTCGAAAACTTTTTTACTGATGTCTGTCAAATATGTTCTTCCAGGAACTGCTTTTCTGCGTGTTAACTCTTAACTCTGGCCATTGACAAAGCTGTGAACTTTGCAATTGAACAGTTTTTACATAACCAATCAACTTCTTCGACTTTATCGCATATCACTGTCGACAACTGTGTCGGTTCTGACCGGTCATACTGGGACAGCACGCAGAAAGACTGGGCCTACTGTCAAACGATTTTTGGTCGAGCCTGTGGCTCCGAGGAAGAGGAAGAGACGGTTTTCACCTCTTATGCCACTGCCCATCCTTGAGCAGAAGAAGCATTCGCACCTTTGGTGCCCCATTTCTTACAGGCCTTACAGAGCTGTCATCCTTGAATATTAGGAACATAGCAAGGTTCATCAAACTATCAGGATGGTTTCCTGCAACATGATGGGGGAGTCGTGCCTTTCCTGGCGCTGTCCTTGTGCTGACTATCACCATCTTTAAGTTAGAGAATTTTAGTCAGTGCTAGATCGGCTCCACACCGTGGTATCACAATGGGCTATTATGTGTGCTCAAGTTTGCTATTGGCAAATTAGGCGGCCACTCCTATCTACCTACCTACCTTGCAATTGAAAGCAAATAAAAATTGCCGTACTTGCAAATAGCAAAAGTGGAGCACTAAATCTCCTAAGCGTTAAGAGCAACAATTCCATCCCATCACAAATAATATCAAAAATAGACAATAGCAGCATAGAGTTATTAGAAATATACTATTGGGCGATAATAGGTCACAGTAATATTAATCTAAATGAACGAATCGGTAAAGAAGCCAACAATGCCGTTCATCAAGCTGATTAAGTCGACTTCCCACAGCATCAAGATCCTATAAACAGGACAGACACATCAAGAAATTCAACCACAATGAAAATGGGAATATGCCAATCTATTTCCTGAAAATGGCATCCTGTGGAGAACTGTTTTCAGATATTTTCAATAATCCTTCATTAAAAAAAATAAGGACTTGAACGCGGCGGAAGTCAAGCAAATTTACCCAGCTCTATCAGGATATAATTCTGCAAAAATACAAAATATTAAAAAATGTTGTTAACTAATTCAAAAACTAAAGCACAATAAGTTATCGGTTTCTGAATCAAAGATTATCTAGACATAAAAAGATGTCTCTTAATATTAACTCTATCTGAACAGTATTAACTCTATCTGAACAGTATTTCTATAGTAAATTGCAGACTATAGTAAATTTCACAATTGCTGTACAGTTCGAAACTGAAAGCTTCATATTGAAGTTATTTCATTCTTTACACGAGAACTTAGTATAATTCTTTTGCAGCCGCAAACACTTCGTGTTTTATTCCTGTGACTGGCAGCTGTCAATTCATGACAATTGCCCCCGATCGTTCTAACCGCCAAATTGTTAAAAATGTCTTCTCATATTTCCGCTTCTGTCAGTTTCGCTGTCATATGCACACGAACGACTACAATGTGGTGCCATATTGAGCACAGCATCCCGAAGACTGCTTTACCTCTCCTTCAACCCAAAGAGTTCGATTTCAATTGATTGCTGCCAGTCACCATTTATACTGTTGCCACAATTTAAACTGTTCGTTTGCCTGTGTGTGGTCAACTCCGCATAAACTGCTCCAATGTCGCTGTCACATTTGACATATTGCATACTAACGCTCCAATGCAATGACAATGGAAAGATAATTCTCAAATCAACAAGTTATATTGCAACGCCGACGCTGACGCTATCGCTGTTACTGTCAAAGCTGGCGATGTTGCAGCTGCTACACTCCTTCCTACGGCAATAATTTTCAGCAAACAGCCCACGCAGTTGCTGTACATTGTCTCTCACAATTCACTGTCGAAGTCAGTCACTTTGTAGACATTTTCCATTTGTAATGTGCGTGTTATTTCCCCCACCACAGCCTTCTCCCTTATACTCGTATATGTAGAAATAATAAAGCAATTGTCAAATTGCTTTTGTCGCTTTTCCTATGCACCGTCGTCGCCGTTGATCGATCATTTTTATTATGTGCGACTTGATGAGAAGAGTACGGTACGAAAAATAAAGTGAAAAAGTCAACGAAAAGAAAAAACTTTTTTATTGACTTTTATGCGTTGACAATCGTAGAAGACAAACGCTGTCGTCATTTGCCAATTGAATGGAAAAATTGTTGGCACAAATCTTCCATGTAGTGAACTCTCATCGTCGCACATTAGCTGGGACCTATTAAGTAATTTAATAAAATGGTTATCTAATATAAATATTATAGTTTTATACTGTTGATTTAAACATTTTGCACAAAATAAATTAAATCAATTATGATTGCCATGCAGTTTGACATGCTCGTATTTCCTTACAAGTTTAATTGATTCGAGGCATTCAAAATTATATATTTCCGCTTTTGTTTTTATTTAGTGAAGTAAAATTAATTTGTATTAGCCTGACGCATTCCCACAAAGGCCAAAGTACATATAACATGTCATTGTACTTTTTTTCAGAAAGTCTAAAGGTGATCTGCAACGTCCATTCTTTACATGGTCATGCATATGTATATTACACTGCCCGAATATGTTGAATACTTAAAAATCGTTTATGCGAATGAGATTATGGTTGGTTGTTGATTGGTTCAGGTGGCTGATCCACAGCATCCTTGCATGAATCACAATCAGCGCTTTAGCGCCGTTTTATAATCACTCCTAAATGCTGGAAAGAGATGGGTTGTTATCTAGATCCACTTTGTGAAATTTAGCTTATTTAGAAGATCCATCTGTTTTACAGCCGAGAGGTGAGATTGTTCTGCTAGAAAATAGTTTCCCAGGGCTCTATTTCTTGCGGCCGCCCAAGCTGGGCATTTGCAAAGAAAAAGAGGTATTGTTTCCCTCTCGTCCGAGTGCAGGTGTTCACTATTTCATTTTTAATAGTGGGTATATTTAGGTCACGATGGATGTTTAAGTTCCTCAAGTACCATGGAGCACCGGTGATCATTCTCAAAATTTTCGATTGGAGGCGTTGGAGTTTCTCCCTGTTTGATGGACACGCGGTGCCCGACAAGTGAATCCCATATGTCCATATAGGCTTAATGATACTAGTGTTAATTAGTACCTTATATTCTAACGCAAGGTTTGAATGCTGATTTAGTAGCCAGTTCAAGGTATGAAGTTTCAATTTGATCTGAGCACACTTTGAGTCAATGTGTTTAGTCCAGGTTAATCGTCTGTCGAAGTGGATTCCCAGGTACTTTATATCAAGGCATTGTGGAATGTTTTGACCATTGATGCGAATAGGGGGACACGTGTCCTTCCTTATGCCAAATGTTAAGTGTGCACATTTAGCTTCATTAACTTTTATTCTCCATTTGTTAAGCCACTGCTCAATATTCTAAGTGGCTCTGTACCCATTGCGATTGCCATTATCTTTGCGAAGAGGTGACTTGTGTTTTATAGACCCTTTGAACTTCCTAGCAGCATGCCACAATTAGTGCTCGTTGTCGCCATGAGGAATCTAGATTCCAAAATAGTCTGCTACTGATTTTTGGGGTTTCTGTTTCAATGTGTTTTTTAGTTTGCGGGTGCAACACGCGAGTTCACTCTTCAATGACCGATGAATTTGCCATTCTCTTCTAAGACGTCGCGTCTCTTTTACTAGTTTTTCCACATCACTAGGATGGTACAATAGTGAAGCCTTTTGAGTTACGGGTTATAGTTAGCCGTATGATTTTCTCCGCAATTTGTGCATTTTTTTACTGTGTGATCACAATCCTTAGATACATGTCCGCATATTACACAAACCGTACGTAGAGTACAGTATGCTTTTATGTACCCATATTCTTGGCAGTTATGGCGTTATACGGAGCCAGTTTTCTTTCTAGGCTCTTCTACTGTCATTTTGCGGTGCATCAGATACTTTAATGCATGGGGTGAGTTTCACTTTTTTTCAATTTAATTTTTTTAATTTAATTTAGTATTATCCTTGTGATTCCCACGAGTGCAGCGGATTTGCAGGTCCACCACATCATATTCCCCGATAATGTGGCAAGGTCATAGTTCTACTCCGAGCCGACCAGGTATCGGAGAATCTCCGTTCAAATACAGCTTTTGTATCCCTTTGCTGACATTTGAATTCTCCGAAATTTCTTCACCATGTAGTCCTTACTTAGGGCTTTTCACCACACCACGGCGTCGTAAGTTAGTATAGAACGTACAATCGTCATATACATCAATAACCTTACTTTAGGATCGAGTCCCCAATTTCTGCCAAACATGCGTTTGAAGGCATAAAAAGCATTAGAAACTTGTAACATCCTATACCGTATTTTTCCGTCAATTCAGCTAAATATCCAGTATTACTCCCAGGTGTCTGCCGCTGGATGAAACGGTCAACTTTTGTCCACTGAGTTGTGGAAGTCTAAATCTGGGTATCTTGATTCTATTAGTAAACAATATCAGATCTGGTTTGCTTGGACTTAGCCCCAGCCCACAGAGTTGAGATCGTCAAGCGCCTTTGCATGTTCCAACTGATTATTCTAAAGCAAAGATCTGATAGCATTAGTACAACATCATCGGCGTACGTCACTACTTTGACTCCTCCTTACGCATAGTCAGAGAAGATGTGAAATAATATTGTCCTGAGGACTCTGCCTACTGATGTGTTTAACAAGGCTGCAATTTTTTAGATTCCCTGGTCCACAGCAAAAAATGGATTCAATTTGTAATGCAACAGATCACTCCTATATTAGCTAAATACTCCTGGATTCCCGCGATGCGATCATTATTTAAGGGCCTGTCCATATCCAGGAAAGCGGGCTTCGTATACCTCCTTATAAATAGCCGTTTCGGTTGACTTATCCTTAAGGACAAGCATGCTGTGCACTGAATAGTTTAGAGTTTTCCAAATAATTCGGGACGTAAACGTCTAAAAGGCTTTCAATACGAAGGATGTTACGGTGCTCAGCCTAAATTTCTTCGCATATTCGTGCTTGCTCTTACTCACCTTACCTGCTTCCAGCGAGCGGAAATATGATTTAATTTTAAACATGATTTAGAAATATTTTCTAGCCATGGTATACTATAACAACTCAATGTGCAATAGCAGCGAAGAGAAGGAAGAGGGGAAAAAGAAATCTCAATCATGGCAGTGTCTTATACCATGACAAGACCACCGTTCCACTATGAGGCGCCACAGTGTCAGAGACGCTCCATTCAGAGACAGCCTAATTTAATCCCTGACTGCCAAACCATCCAATAAGCCCGGATCGTCTGGATTAGGAGAAGTTTTAGGGATTTCTCCCTCCGCCTAGAGTAGCTTAGCTGTATGTCTGCAGTCAGATGGGACCAGCCTGCCCGTCGAGGTGGAACCATTCCCAGCCGTTTACACTACCATCAGATCGCTCAATTACGGCATGTACCCATGCACATGTTGGTCCAGTTAAGTGACTGATGGCATGACGACCAAGCAGTGACATAGAAAATCATTTAATTTTTTTAGACAACTACATTCAAATGGTTTTTAAATGCGTTATTTTTATAATTAGATGACAGGTTTATATTGCTATGTGTGTGGCGGTCTAACTACTGTTTGCAAGTCAATACAGTCATCATGCAAGCGCATCGGTATATATGTATTCACTAGTAATACTTAAAATATATATCTAGATATTCATTGAAGTCACCTCAACACTACTGAAATGTTTTGGGTGGTATAAAAAACACTTACCCTCTATTGAACAGTGGCTTAAGAAATAGAGAATAAAGGTAAACGAAGCTAAATTTGCCGTAATATTTGCCTTAAGGAAGGACACGTGCCCCACTATTCGCATCAATGGTCAAAACATTCCACAACGCTCTGACATAAAGTAACTGGGAATCCACTTAGACAGATGATTAACTTGGACTAAACACATTGACTCAAAGAGTGCTCAGATCAAATGGAAACTCCATACCTTGAACTGGCTACTAAATAGACATTCAAACCTTGCCTTAGAATATAAGGTACTAATTAACACTAGTATAATTAAGCCTATATGGACATATGGGTTTCAATTGTGGGGCACCGCGTGTCCGTCAAACAGGGAGAAACTCCAACGCCTCCAATCGAAAATTTTGAAATGATCACCGGTGCTCCATGGTACTTGAGGAACATAAACATCCACCGTAACCTGAATATACCCACGATTGAAAATGAAATGGTGAACACTTACGAAACCTACGCTCTTAAATTGGAAAATCACCCAAACTGCTTGGCGAGTAACCTACTAAAGCTTCCCTCTACAAGACGCATCAAAAGGATATATACCTTAGATCTGATTTAATGACGTCTTATTACATGCTGTGGAAACACCAAATTTTCGATGCAGTGCCTAAGGATATTACCTAGATATATAAATGTAGTCTTGTAATCTTAGAAAAATTACTGTTAGTTTCTTAAGAAAGAAAGATTCGGTAAATTAATATATGTGAAAAAAAATGTATGTATATATTTATATATAAATATATATATATATATATATATATATATATATATATATATATATATAAATATATATATATATAAATATATATATATATATATATATATATATATATATATAAATATATTTATATATATATATATATATATATAAATATATATATATATATATATATATATATATAATTCATTGGCAATATTTACAAATTTCAACCCTCAAAATTTGATGTTGATATCTTGGTATTTCTTCGAAAAAATTGCTTTTAAATAGATCTGGTATATGGAACATATGTAAGTGCGATTTAGTTGCAAATATTGATCAAATCGATACGGAAACTCTGAGTTTTCAATCTTGATTAGATGAAGTGAAAAGAGACGGATTTGGAGGATTCACTCATGTGTAGTATCAAAGAGCATACATATATAGAGCTCGCATGACGAACAAAGTTATTGTTGCAAACATTTTGTTCAAGGGGTTTTCTAGTAAACCCCTCGAACAATACAACACGCATTGCATTCGCTCCCCCTTGCCGCTGACCGATTTTTGTGAAATAGCCGTCACTTCCATTTCACAGAATTTTGAGTGATTCAATCTCTATGTTTCTATACTCTTTGGTAGTATTGCATGCATACCCACACTTGCATGCTAAAAGTAGTTTCCTAAATGCAATATGCACTACAAGTGTGTTTGGTGATTGATAATGCGAAAATATGCAAGAATTTAATAACAGAATTTTTATGTTTGACGAAAGTCCTGGCTATATGAGACTATTTCCACTAACAATTGGCCAGTTATTAATATCTTTCTCTCATGCATACTCGTAATTCACTTTTCCCTGTCTTTCACTTCTTCTAAATATTCATTTGTAAACTGTAGGAACGTGGTTGAGTAATACTGGTATCAATTGATATTCTTGTTGTCACATGCCAATGAATACCCAAATGCATGTTGCATGTACCAAGCTGTTATTACAAATACATGCACATGTTATTAAAAATATATGCACATGTTTAATTACAGTTCACAGGAACTCTGGTTGGTTTTGCAAATCAAATTATGTTAATCATTAGGAAATATCAGGGCTTGTTTATTATTTCGCCATTCGAATTATGTCATTGACTATCTGGCAATTCTGACGAATAAGATTTCAAGGGTGCACAACGTTTGTTAATAATATATATTTGCAATTGTGATATGAAAATCTGCACTTTAAACTATCTTGCAAATGCACATTTAATATATTCGCCGGGATAACCTCGCCGCATTGCCAGGGGTCATATAGGAATTTTTAGTATTGGGTTCTGGGTCTTATGGAATTCAAGTGATTTTAATTTTTTATATATAGCAATGTGAATTAAACTTATTTTGTAGTTTTACGCTAACAGTGATTAACTTTAATTCATGCGCTGCAGCAGGCCGATTTGAAAACCCACTCTTCTCTGGAACAGTGCAGTCCAAGTCTGTGTAGTTTCAACGGCAATGGATTCAAAAACCTCCACCCCGTATCAACTTTGAGGTGCGTTTTACTATGAAAGTGGATTCACAGACCTAACCTTCATACTAATGCAGAAGCTTTCGTGTCTGTGGGTTCCAATTCTCTAGTCTCAATGGCCGTGGATTCAAAAACCCTTTCCCCGTTTCAACTTATCCTTGGGCACATTACATATTGTATATTTGTTTGTTCATATGATATTATTGCAGTCAACTAGTGGAACATGTTCTCTTATTGCTTCTGTCGACCTATTGTTTTGTTTATAGTCATAATTTTGCTACCACTCATTATTCAATCATAAATTATTGTGAAAGGCATTAATAAAACACATTTAACATTCTTCAAATACTCTGTGTGTCCTTGTGATTCCTTTCAATCAGTAACATTTTGTTTTTGATATTTTGTTTATTACATGATTTAGTTGTTCATTATAAAGTATCGCAATTATTAACCGAAATCGTATTATCGTGATAAACAAATTATCAGTACTGCGCCCAGATTGTTTCATGTTTTATGGTTAAAGTACCAATAAATTTAAAGTAAGATAAAATGAAATATAAGATAAGTATATAAACCACATATACACCCAGAATTTCTGTCAGCACCGATATTGATATCATTGATGTTAACACCAAATAAAATTAAAAGAACGAATATATCCAAAAATTACTGAATCAAAAAACATATTAAAGCTAATAATGAATGACCTTTACTACATGTATTCAGAGACCTTCGTATGAAGTGTTCTCTTCAACAATTTTCAAAAGGTGTTGTGTTTAAAAGTGTATGAATATGCTCGGTCAATATTTGTACACTTAATTGTGTTTGATATGTCACCTAAGAAAAAAGCACCAAAATTATTCGATTTCAATTTAGACTGCACTTGTACTGATTCAACGATATCATGAAGTAATAATAATAAGCGAAAAAATGAACTCCGAGTAGACAAGTCAGATTTGGAATTTTCGAGATATACTGCTACAACAAACTTTTGCACCAACTTCACACAATCTGTCGCCTCTCAATATTTATTTTACTTCAAACTATGAGTATATAAAGTGTTTGCTTGAAAGGCAGAGGGTCACAGAGTGCAAGGAGGAGAGAGAACACAGTACTTGTGGAACTTTTTAAATAGCAGTTCCACACTTTTAGACCGCATTTCAAATTCATTAGCCTCATAAAAAAATGCCGCAAAAACGCTGAAAAAGTACAAAAGCAAAATGCTAAAAACAGCCGCAAAGGATTGGCAGAAAGGGGCACGCCAAACTTTGCCCACTTTGCTGGCAATGAATTGCAATTAAAAATGAGTAAACTTTGCCGCGTCCTAGACTAACGGCGGCTGAAATCAGGTCACTTTTATGCTCACAGATACAAATATATGTAGCTTTAAGTACGGTCCAGAGCTGGTGTTGTTAAGTTACTCTTTATTCATAAAACCACTGGCTAAAATAAACGAATTGCATCTTAAAAATGCATATTAAAAGTATCTTAGAGATACATTTGAGAAGCTGGACTTCGGCAGATCTCCGACTAATGCAGTGTCTTGTTTCATGATAAGGCAAATGTAAACACATTGCATCCTAGAAATTCGAGCAAGGCTTTGTCTTGAGATGCTTTGTTCTCACGCTAAAAATGAAAACATCACCAGCTTCCTGGTGATGCAATTTCTTATCTCATGATGAAATAGTTATTTCTTTGGATGAAAAAGCTATTTTGTTGATATTGAAAAACTATAAAAAGACAAAGGCTTGATTGACAGAGTTAGTGGGTATTCATCAATTAGTTGTTCTACGTCACTGAATCAGTTGACAGTTGGTATTCAAACGGTTCTTCAGAGTTCTTAAATAAGTAATAAGTGTAAGTAAAATAAGTGTTTTTTTTTAAAACAAAAACGAACCCAATGTAATTAATTTGCATGGGTATAAATACGGCATTTCAAATTCAGTTCGCAATCTTGCAGCTGCTAAATGCAGCTAATAAGTGGCCTTATGTAACACAAATCATCTCCGCCCAATATCCACTACACTGACTAGCAACAGGCGGAATGGGAAAGTGTCTCGCAGGAGCCAGAAAAGTGTGTGTCACTTGGAATCTGCCTGTCTGCTACAGCAATCGACTGCCACTTTGCGTTCACCGTCTTCTTTCATTTTATTTTCCGACTGAAAACTAACTGACATTGAAGTCAGCCGCTGACACGCTCTTGTAAAAATCTTCCCTCAAGTGGCAACTTATCATGCTGGCTAGACAGCAGTGCCCATTTGGTCCTCATCACTTTGTTTACCTAAGCATTTGCTTCACCTTCAATTTACTCGTAATATTGGATTATCTTTTGCGGTGTGAAAATAGTTTTGTGGGTGGTAAGAGAAGTGAGCCAAGGGAATCAGATGGAAGAACAATTTCTTAAAGTGTTGAATTGAAGCTAGGTACCATTTAAAGTTCTTGCTGGCAGGTACATCCTCTTGCTGTATATTCAAGCCATGTAAGTCCTCTGACAGGCTCCACTCATGGTTAGGTTGGGTTTTTATTTAATAAGTGGTGCCTATTTTGCACCGTCTGTTAAGGTTAGTTTACAATTGCTAAAAGCTTCTTATGGCAGCGTATAGAGCCAGTTTCGTGCCAGCTTAGGCATCTAAAGTAAGATATGATAAAATAGAAAATATTTATATATAATAATGATGCGATTAATCCTCTCTTTACGAAGGTAACTTTATTAATAATTTTAGGAAATACATGCTTAAAGCTAAGTACACAATGAAAAGCTTAAGAACTAGCAATGGAATCTAACAAAAGGTAAAGATAAAGAGTTCAAAATATAACAAGTCAATTGGTTAAAGAGCAAATAAAGAAAGTGGAAGGAGGGATGGGAGAGGATAAGTAGTTTTATGAGAATTAGGTAATGTAGGTAGTGGGAATGCTGATATGTAACTATATTATATATTACATCATAATGAATTCGGTCTGTAAGGGTTTGAGAAAATGACTAACTTCAACTAAAGCATTCGACTCAAACAAAAATACTTAGAAAGAAACACTTCGAGAGCATGTCACAAATCAGGCTTGAAACTCGCGGTCCTACGACTGCGAGACAGTTCCAAATTTGTCAAAAATGTACATTCTGTGCTGGTTCTGAAAATATTTATCATACACTCAACCACCAGATTTTGTCGCTACTCAAATGGAAATTTAAGAACATTTTTCTGCTCTTCCAAAAACTTTTTGCTTTTTCACTATTTCCAAAGAATTTCTCGCACATATGCGGAAGTTTTTTTTTTTATAGCTTAACTAACGCCTTGCATGGTATACCTAATGTCATGAATCGTAACATACTGGAGCTCCTGGCCTCACCTCCATCCTTATTATTATTTATTTATTAATTTTTTTTCTTGCTCTACTTAATCATATTTCAAAATGCTGCAAGGACGATGCCAACAAATTTCAGCACAACAGCACTCCTCGTATGGCATGTCATTATGTAGACATTTGATCTGCTCTTTATCCTACTCCATGTGCTCTTATGCTTGAACTAAGTAAGCAGCTTTTCACTGATTTGTACTTTTTTGTTATACGTTCCATTAATGGACTGTTTAAAAGGAAAAAGCTAAGTAGAGGAAAATACTATTTCAATTTCATGGTTTTTTTTCTGAATTTTGTTGACTTGTGTTGTTATTGGTATTATTTCTCATATATTGTTTTGTGGTTTCTGTTTCGTTACTGATTTGCTGGTGTGAAAGTCCAATTGTTTTTGAACGGCGCCTGAGAAGATGCCTGCAAGTGAATTTTATTTATTTGGTGCAGAATAAAGGCTTTAATATTTAACAAACTATACATTTACCAAATCCAGGTATAAAACGGTGGGTCTCCTTACGTAAAACACAATCCACTTCTTATACCCTTTATAAAACGGTAAAAAGGGTATATTAAATTTGTGCGGTTCGGCGGGTTTTCAACTACCAGAAGGAATGGGCATATACGAGTACATGTATTCATAACTGAATATCTATTATAGATTTATGGACGAAATTTTATGTGAAGCAACATGTGGACTTTATAAAGTTTACTGAAAAAATGGGACTGTTCAGAGAAAGGATATGCCCACTTTCCATATCAGGAACTTCGGGACTAAAATTAAAATTACCCTACCTGCTCGTATTGATGCTATTGGAATACAAATGTAATGTGCATTTGATCCATAATAGTGTATGGGCAAAATATGGGGATCGTACTACCATTGTCACGCCCACAATTAACCAGAAATCATCACTAGGTTCCTTTAGAAGATTCATGAACGAAATTTCAAAGGAAGATTGCGGGTACTAACATTAAACACCAGCAAGAAATGGGCACACCCACTATTGACACATTTTTATGACTTACTACCTACATAATATTTATGTTAGTAAATACACTGACGTTACAAATTCATATGCAAGATATGAGGACGATCAGATAAAGGCCACGCCCCATTATTATTAGCCCAATTATTATCAGCTCAGGGTACGGTACCGAACATGGCCGTGGATATGCTGCTAGTGATGGTTTATGAATAAAACATCGCCATGGTTTAACTCGCTCGCGCATGTAAGGTAAAAGAAATTTCGAAGTCGGTCGAACACGACTTCATATATTGATTTATATATATATATGCAAATCTATATTTATACACAGCCTTTGCTCCCCCCTGCGGAACAATCGGAATTAATTTTATATTATATTTATACATATCCGCACTCATCTTTGCACACCTTTGGCAGATGCGGAAATAAAAGGCTAAAAACATTTGCTTGTGGAGGGGTGGGAAAGTGTCTTTTACGAACAAAAAGTCAAAAATATAAATTTATAACTGATATATGCAAAACTTTTGCTTGTTGCATAGGATTTCATCACACAATAAAATTAGCAAAAGTTTAAAAATTTCCATACATTAAGTTGCTGTTGGGAGACTTCAACCGTAACTTTGAATACATTTCTGTGAAAAACATGATCAAATTTCACCAAGTACATCACCGGCGGAAGGTCAGAAATTCACAATTTAGGGAATGTCGATTTTATATAATTTTATAATCCTAGCGTGTGTGACTGTGTGTGTGTGTGTATAATAGTTTCTGTGTGACTTTACCTACTCATCTACAATTGGAAATATTCTACGAGTATCATAACTATAAAGTCAACATAAATATGTGAGTGTTTTTGTAATTAAAATTGTTTGCTGAACAGTATCATATTTTATTATGTTGCCTGTGTATAAATGTTAATTGTGTTACTGACAGTTGCTCCAACTGTACTTGAGTAGCACCTATCTCAAGCCTATACTTGGAAATTTTCTCCGCATATTTTTCGTTCGGCTTCTACAAAGTTTGGAACTTGCTAATTGCTTTCAGATCCTTCTACTTAAATTATGCTAACTTATTGCATGTTTCATGAACCCACTACATTAGCTCCCTCCCCACATCTCGCTGCAAAGCCACATTTTGAAACACAGCAATATGAATTTCCAAGTAAGTGCTTGCGGTTACTGCCTCCCTTTTTGCTATTTTCCTGTTGGCCGTACTTATACCTGAATACAGTTTTAGCTACACATAACACAGGTAGTTTTGTGTCCCCAGACCACCTGCTCAACCAACCATTGATTAATGTTTCCTGCTACCCCAAAGCTGAAAAGTTCACTCAATGACTGCTTATAATATTTTCTGAGAGACTTCTCAGAATTCGCCGTTTGTATATATTGAAATGTGAAATGTCTAAGATAAATGGCAAAAAGGCTAAGATAAATGAAAATTAAAGGACGAATACCTGAACAACTTTGTCATAACCGCAAAATGATGGTATTGTTCCACAGTTTGATAAAATTGTTTCTAGACATAATTGGTTACATAATTTTTATTAGGTGAGCCAAGTATATTATGGGACTAGAGTAATCAGATATTGAATGAATTGAAATGTAGGGGTTCTTTGAAGATTCCTTATATACTTGCTTTTTTGACATTTGAAAAATAGGGTATATATAAATCAACTCTTTTCAACAGACCTGAAGTAAATTTATTTAATTCTCATGCTGATTTATTTGAGTTGGAGAACCCAAGTAATGAAACCACAAAGAAAATACAAATGTCATATTTACGAATGGCATCGTATCCAGGAAATGAAGGAACATTTTTATAGAATAAAAAAAAACGACGCGAAGTTATAAAATATTTGAGATGTTAATACATTTCTGATGAGGTAGAGCAAAATGCAGCTGTTGTTTTACTAATTACTGTAAATAATTTTATGTAAGGAATGCTTTGGTGTCGGTTAACGTCATACGCCCTGTTTTCGGATATATTCTGTAACAAACGTGCAAACAGAATACTGCAAATACATTCGCTTTACTAGCATAGTGCAAATACTGGATCTGTTTATGGAAAAAGGTACTAACTAAATTGGCAAGCATAGTGCAAATACTGGATCTGTTTATGGAAACAAGGTACTAACGAAATTGGCAAGCATAGTGCAAATACTGGACCTACTTATGGAAACAAGGTACTAACTAAATTGGCAAGCATAGTGCAAATTCAAGACCTGGTTATGGAAGAAAGGTACTAACTAAATTGCCATGTTTATATCGGAATTATATAATTTAAATTTACTTGACTGCCTATTTAAAGCGCACTGAATTAAGTTGCCTGTGAGCCTTTAACGGATTATCGATTAATTAACAGTTAATGCATAAATTAACTGCGTCGCCAGCTGCTGTGATGCAGCATTGCAGCACATGTAAATTGCATTGCTTATTGTAGCATGCTGTTGCAACAAAAGCACAATATCCGTAGTGCATTGTAATGAACGGCGTGGTATGGCATTGTACTTCTACTTTTATATCGAAATGAATTTTTAATTAAAAACCTGTCACTGCCAGATGCTGGCTGTGTAAATGCCATCACTGTCTATCATATAAACGCATTGTTTTTTCCCCAAATAATACTCGTTAAGCAAACTTATTGAAAAGGATATTTTCTCGCTGTTGCTATGAACGTTATATAAGACTACTACAGGGCGTTATGCTACTTTCGTAAGGAAACGAACAAAGCATTAGCATTCTTTATTCCACATTCAATATTAACCCAATATTTACTATTGTATATAATATGCCGCACTTACAAAAAAAAAAAACAAGCTCTAGATTCATGCTTCGACAATCTACAAAAAGAAACGTAATTTTGATAGTGTCTTGCATTGAATCGATAATACAGAGTATATTACTTACGAGTAGATATTACTTCCTGTTGTTCATTACTTGCTTATATGTATATTTTCATGATCCATTCATCCTTTTGAAATATTGTTTTCATAGAATTTTCTGTTCTGCAAAAGCAGTCAACGGAATTTTAATTGTGCAAATATAGGTCATGTTAGACTGGCCGGACGTGAAGACCACACATAGACCTGAAATGTCGTTTGCGATGCCAGATGAATATCCATTTAAGAGCTGTAGTATAAATCGGTAAATGGAGAGACACTCTTAGCAAATCTTAAGAGCGAAACTAGCCCCAGTTGAGCGACCTCTTCTAGTCCTTCAAACCAGGGGGCTCCCAGATGTGATAAGTGCGTTTTAGATATTGCGGGGCATAGGCATAGATGCTCCAGAGTTTTTCTTCCCCACATTTCCTGCATTCATTGTTGTTTGTGAATCCCATGACAGTGACCTATGAGTACTCCTACTAACGTTCTGCAATCCTTCCTCGGAAGTGCCAGTATCGATTTGGTCTGAGTTCCGTACGGTTTGCACATGAGCTTTGCGATCTTACATGTGGCAATACTCCACCATCCTTTCACCTTTCTCATCATGCCATCTTCCATACGGCTATTCATCATTTTTAGAGGTATCGGTACGCTACTTACTTGCTCGTTGGGTAGTAAGACTCCGCTTTTTCCACACTGTAGTTTCATTTGGAGGGAGGCGTTTTAATATTTCGCTAGTGATGAGGTCAAATCCTTTAACTTTTTAGACTTTATTTTTGTTATTTCTTAAAGATATTTTCAAGTTACTCCGAGACAGCTGCAGCTTTTTCTCTGTTACTTTTGACCCACGTATTGTCGGCTTCTTTGAATGGTGGGTACTGTACGGTTGGTTGAGAAAAATATTTTGTGCTCCTCCAAAGCGAGTAGTCAATGTTGCGTTCCTTTAATAACTCACTCATATATTTGCTAAGAGAATTATTTTTGAAGGTCAATATTTTACGGGTAAGCTCTTTTGATATTTTATCAGATGGCGCCCTTTTTTGTTGCCACCGTCGACGTATTCTGCGTTTTTCCGTAATTATTTATTTTATTTCTTGTGTACACTTGTGTTCTGCTGTGCCTTTTCTATTGACTGGTGTACTAGGCCAGGCTGCGCGTTGAGTTCCGATCTTCGTCGCTAACTCGTTAGTATAGGTTGCATATTTCTGCGTGATGGTCAGCGTGATCTGACAGGATTTTATTACAGTATTCTCAATCGGTGTATTTATTTACCAGCGTAAGTGATGATTCCTTATTAACTATATTTACATATATTGTTAAGTAGACTGGAGAACAGTAAAAATTCATATATAACCCATTTTCTATGCATTGGTTTGAACTCTTTCTGTCAATAAAGAAATCAATAAGATTATGAGTTTTTTGTGAATGTGTTGGCCAATAAGTCGATGTTCTAGTAGGAAATGACCTGCATCCTATAATTTGCAATACTTTATACCTTTTGTATTGATGAGTATCGAGACTTAATAGATGTGCTTCGCATTAAAATCACCGTCATTAGGAACAGGGTTTTATGGCTATTGATTAGCTGTATATATTGGTCACATTTAATCTGATGCCTGGGAGGGCTAAAAACTGCAGTTAGCGATAAGCCAAAGTCGCCATCTAACGTTATGTAAGTTGCTCAAAATTCGCCTGCATCTGTGCTGCCTTGCTCATGGTGATTTATGTGCTTCTTATTTTTTGTTTGTCGTATCGTTTGTGTAGACTACGTATTATTTAGTAATTGTCCATCAATACATCAGCTTTCTATATTATACTTTCTTTGAAAGAGCTTTCCATGCAAAGTCAAGGCCTTTGGTTTCCCAGCTACAAAATTCTCACATGGTAGTTTATTATTATTATTATTATTATTACTAGAAAAACAATAACTTAATTATTATTTTACATTGTAAGGGGAGCACTAGCTGCCAGGGCCTTCAGCTCGGTAGTTTATTAGTAATATACCAATGCGGAATATAAAGGTTATTTTCACTTTTTATAGTAGCCTCTCAATAACAAATAGTTAATAGTAAAACAACTGAGAGAGGGAGGAGACCATGAACGGTTTTCAAACATAGGTGGATATGTACAAGAGTTTTCTGTTTTGTTTCTCGCACTTTTTTTATTGTATCTTACACCATAATTAATTTTGAGTGCAAAGTGTTGGAGGAATGAGTATTAGCTACAGAGGCTTTCGACTCGAAGAGAAAAGGATTTTTTTTATAGATAGAAGCATTTTGGAGACCAAGCCCGTGGCAGGTTCTGAACCGGCGACCCTCGGGGTGTGAGTTACAGTTTTTTTTTACGTACAAAATTTTTTATGTATATGCAACTTTTGATTCATGCCAGATATTTGTGCAAAGAAAGTGTTATATACATAATTTTTTAAAATAAACACTCAAGACCACAGCAAGTGATATATTGTCGAGAGTGGAGAAACAATTAAAGCTTTACAAAAAAAGGAAGAATTAAATGTCCAACAGAGAGGCAACAATATCATTCGCGCATGGCTGTCGCTCCTCTCTTATTTGATTCATTTTTTACTCGAATATAAAGCTACTCGTACTGATTTAAGACTCATGTATGAAAATAATGGGCCATGCAAGTAATTTATTGAAAAATTATGTGTATCCTTGCTGCGGAAGTTAATTTTAATTCCCTTGGTACGGTGAACATATGCAATTAAGGATTTTTTGTCATACATTTTTATTTACTTACGCTGCACATTTCGAGAGACCCATACCACTTTGGAACTGTGCCGACTGCTTCAGTCCTCAGCCTGCAATAAAATAATACTGGCAACAGAAGCGGCAAGTGTAATTTCATAATTTCAATATCTTTTGGACAATTGAATTTTTTATAATAAATGCTTTTTTAAGTTAGCGCACTGTAAATGTGACGCTGTGTCAGAGCAGCAATTATAGTGCAAACCAAGAGAGCTCAAGTCCAGCCAGAATATAAAAAGTATGAGAAATAAATAAAATGTATAAGCATTTTTATAAAGCGAAACTAAATGAAGTCAGCATGTAATAAATGAAATTTAATGTGACGCACACACCACGAATGGCACTTCTCTGAATTAAAATGAAATTATCAGGAAGAAAATGTGTGCAAAGCAAATTAATCTAGCGTCAGCGCTACAAAGGATTAAAATGCTCACGCGCCCATATCCGGTCCCAAATTAAATTTAAACTTGAATGCATAACTACATAGGCAAATATCCATTATCCCGCATACGTGAGAGAGAGAGAGCGAATGTGTGTGGGAGAGGGTGAAAGAGGAAGAACATAAATGCCAAGCTTAAATATGCAAGTTGCCATATGTATAAAGATAATAATGAAAATAAATTGCATATCAATTGATAAATGCATTAAAATGACACGTAGTAACGTACCGTACAATATTTATTTCTCTCATGCATATATCTGTGGCTACCCTCGAGTGTATGTAAATGCGTTGGAGTGTGTGTGCAGTATAAGTGTCAGTGATAATGTACTACTCAAACAGATATTTTATAGGAAGGAGGGATCCACACACAAGCAACCAAACAGCTAACAACCAACAATGAATACAAAGCATGGGAATCAAACGTAACTATGCATGCATATATCCGCATATGAATATATGTTATGGGTATATATTAATCAATACACCATATAAGGAGAAAAATAAAGTTATGTCGAAATTTGGATGAATTTTATTGGAAAACCCTCAAATCAGTAAATCCAGTCGCTGTGTCATACACACTTGCACTTAAGTATGCACCCTTGTAGCACTTAGATTCGGAAAATTTTATAAGGATAATTAACATTATAATGAGTGTAGTAAATTGAAGCAGATTGGGCAATTATATTTACGCTTATATTATCTAATCTTCCAAACTTATATTAAATTGATTGCCTAATTACAAAATCTATCCGATTTCTCTATATTGGGGGCTAATTTATTACTTTGACTTTTACAGTAACAGAGCTACAGCCATTTATAATAGACATCTTAAGTGTACGTTGTTTATGATCAGCTCGTTAATCCAATGCATTAATTCACTCTACGCATCTACTTTACGTTTATTTTAACTTTATTTCAACAAATCGGTAAAATTCAAATGTTTGCACCGCTTACGTTGCTCTAATGCACCGCCTATTAAATTGAATTTCAATTGTTGAATAAAGTACAAAATGAGAGAACTTCATAACTCAACGGATGCTTGTGATTATATTATTTAGATGCGTTCATTATAATTCAAATATCTGCAAGTGATTCCTTGTAAGAATTATTTTCCACTTTCTTGATTTTTATGCATATAATTTTTCAACGACCGACTTCTATTCTCAAATACCCATAGCAACTTGCTAATGTCCGTATCCCAAACCCCTTTCTTATTTAAGTTTATTTTATTATTATCATTTTATTAAATTAGCACATGCCACATTTCACTCCCAGCAGATCATGCTTCTGTCAGTGTATCATCACACATCGCCAGGCAATTCTATCGATATTAAATCAAAATCGATTTTAAACAAGACGCTCATCAAGAAATCAGTCCGAAATACACCAAGCCAACCAACCAATTTCGCGCAGAAGGGAACTTAACAGACAAATCAAAAGTGCCACATCAACTTATATATACGAGCTCTGCCGCAAACACAATCGACGAACGGCAACCAAATGTTTTAAACGAGTATATTAAAAGTGGCAAGTGCCAAGTGCAAAAGCAAAGAAATTCAATTCAATTTTAGCTAAATTCTAATTCAATGAGAAAGTGTCAAAATTCAATAACAATAAATAACGACAAATGAGCCTAGTAGAAAAAAAATTTTAAAAGCGACACCAAAATTGAAGGCAGCAACATAAGCGCTTATCAACCAAATAACGGGTAAAGGCATTGAAACCAAATCACAAAGCAATTTGTTAGCAATTTTTATAAATTTAAGCGAGAGAAATATTAAATTTTTAATTTCAAACTGGCTGTTTGCTGCTTCATTCAAACACTAACAAAAGTTACGTATACGTCATGGTGACCCACTTCTGCATTAAATGTTAATTTCGCATTGCTACCGCTGTTTATTGGCAAAATGTTTTAGCTAAAATCATTTAAAGTACATACCGTACACATAATATGGCTTCATTTAATGCAATATTATGGTACTCACTCAGTGAGTACATGGAAGCACATTACAGTAGGACATTGAATTTAAATAATTATTGCCTATGATAACAACGATGTTGTAGTTGTTGGCTGTGGTTAACGTAAGGGTTCGTTCGAATTACTAGTATAATATTTCCGACTTGCAGTGCAGCAGATTATTCCTTTTTTGAAATGGACGACTAAAATTGCTTCGTTCAATAGGACGAAGTTTTTCGCAATCCGCATTTAAGTGTAGCGTCACATTCGAATACGAGTATTATAAAGCCAGTTGGAAATTGAGAATTAGAGCCAAAACCTTTACATTTATCATCAACACCTTGCAACTATGATCGACTTGTTTATTATGCCATGTTACACAACACGAATGAGACATCATTATTATCACAGCATTACGCACAGCAGAAGGAATAAATTCACATATTTTTGAAACTGAAACCACTGTGCGATAGGTGGGATATGAACGAATTCTTGTTAATTTGTCGAAAAGAACGTTTAAACAAATACAAACACACTACCCAACAACTGGGTTAAACGCATAAAAATCCTATTTCAGCAAAACAAAACAGCAGAAAAATTTTACTACATTGCAGAAGCCATAAAAGCACAACACTAAAAACTTAATAAAGCTAAAAATGGGAGAGAATAAAAAATTTAAGAAAATCTGCTAAGCACCCATTTAGCTCAGTTTAGTTTAGTTTGAATTCTCAAGCGTTTCGATATTTCATCGCATACTGCTTCAACATTTTGTGCCATGTCGGCTCATGTCGAGCCCCACATCACACTAAAAGCATTATCATAATCAGAGAATACAGAGAAATTACTCTTTTTTTTGAGCACACTAGCAATGATTCTGGTTTTGTACAAAACTGTATTAGTGTGGCTGGTTTTCCTCAGAATTCTGGTTAACCAATGATAAACAAGCCTATCCATATAGGCAACTAATGATAAACAAAGACGGCAGAAAATTTGACGTTTAAGTGTCCCGTCTCTATGGTCTCTGATCACAATAGCGTGTTGGGTCGTCCGCGCGTTTGACAGTTAAAGTGGAAACAATGTATGAACCAATTTGAAATGCGGCTTCACGCATTTGATCAGAAATTTTTACAAAAATCGTAAACGCGTTCAAAACGCCCGACTAGGGCTAGTTTCTAGTCGGTCGTGCGTTTGAAAAGCAGTGTTGCTATTTAGCCATTTTCTTCCAAAAGCTTCGGCAACACTGTTGACAATAAAATTTCCAATTACCCAAACAATTGGCATTTTATTTAAAATTTGTAAAACTGCCGTTCTTTGAAGAAGCATTTATAAATATAATAGGGGAGCAAACGCGCTATTTCGTATTAGCAACGCATACCTCACGCGTTAAGCAAACGATATCGTAAACGCAGAGTAAACGCCGGTGAACGCGCGACCGACCTAACGCGCCATTGTGATATAGCCTTAAATCTCACTCACCTGAAATATGCAACTAAATTTGTACGTGTTACATGCCCTTTGGGCACATTTGGCTTTTGGCAAATTCATTCGATGCCATTTTCGATACCATTCGATTCGATTCCATTTTGGCAAATCGCAATCAAAATCATAAAATCGAATGCGCGCTTTGCGGCGCTTTCTCTTGTTAGCCGTTTCATTTGATGTCAGGGGGTTGGAAATGAAAGTAAAAACAAAGCTTGCACACACAGCAAAGCATATATACATAAATACACTGACGATTATTTGACACGTGTGGTCGACGACTGTTCGAGGGGTAAAATTAAATGCTACGTGACAGGCATAAAAGCCAAATGATGAAATGGAGGCCACATACTTCCGAGTGTGGCAGCAAGAGGAACATGTGCGAACTTAGGGTATTAACAAATTTGCACAGATCCAGTAAAGTGCAGATTTCTATGTTTGCGTGTTAAGCATTGAGAATATCTGAATTTGCTAACTATGACCAAAGGTGCAAATGCGTCAAATTCCTTTGAGGATTTCGTCAGCGGAGGGTTCATTATCCAGCCGCTCAGTTTCCTTGCTTTATAAAGTCATTGTGTGTATCTTTCTGTGCGTGCAAAGGATTGTGGAAATTTTAGTGGGCAGCTTAAATTGTAAATCGTTTCATTGAGCTAAGGAAGATGTTAAACCAAATCTGTGCCAGGAGATGTGGTTACAATCAAAAACCTTTTTTATAGTCCCGACCTTGTAACCTTGATACTGCATATGGTAAACTTTTTTTTATATACCCATTATAATGAGTATATATACATATACTCCAAATTGTATATAAATTGTGACTTAAAGATATAAAACAGGAGAACTAATTGTACACTCAGCATGGAACAGGAACTTATTATCTTGAGAGGCGGAAGTTAACGATTATCGAATTTTTTTTTGGAAAAAGCAAATGATCACGTTTTGTAAAATTGGCTCATTACAATGATCATCAAATTTCTCCTCCACATACTCCTGTTCGAAAAGTCACTTTGGTCTAATTTTAATAAAGGCAGAAATATGGTGACAGTATTTGTTTATCAATCGGACTAAATGCTTTAAATCAAAAAATTAAGAATTTGGCATTAGAGGAAATGCTCTCTTAATGCTTCAATATATTTTGTACCCTAGCAATCAAACACTTTGTAGATTCAAGATGTGTTCCATTTTTACTGGGAACCTTCTCACTTATTCAAAAAGGATGAAGAATTCGTAAAAAATTTTACCTGAACATATCGACGAATTTGGATGGTGTGTGTATCTACAATATTGAAAAACCTAATTTTGTACATCCGAATATCCGGGTGTCTGACGCCTAGACCGAGCTTATTATATGATGTTTTTCTTTATTACTTTACTTTTTCTGTTTTTTATACACATATTTGATTGAAAAAGTCCTTGAAGTACTCAAAATCATTGAAATGCACATATTTCGCAGCATTAAGAGTACCCCATCTTGTCTATTGACTTCATCAATTTCCAATTTCATTCATGCTCAAATAAAATAAAATATTTCAATATCCTAGCTATTTTAACTCTGCGACGTAATGTTATTTTAATGTAATTTCAATTGAATTCGTTTTCCTGTGTCGTTCGTTCCCGTCTGCCCGTTAAATCTTCACGCAAAATTCAATCTCACCGTTTGCACAACTTTTGTCGGTAACCTTGCTAGAGTGTGCACCCCGTTGTGAATGTGGCTACCGACTTTGCTGCAGCTTCTATACACAAACACACGCACACGAACACAGAGTAAAGAAGAGCAGAACACATCCCTTAAGGATATTTTGAAAAGCACTTTCGACATTAGCTGTGCCATTTGTTGTAATTTCTTCCGGAGTACAAACTTCCTAGTGGCTATGCCAGTGTCCTTTTCTATAATTCTCGTTGTGTATTACTCTGTTGCGTTATATTGCGTTGTGTTGCTCTGTGTTGCTGTGGCTGCTTTTGCCGCCACATTGTGTGATATTATTTCGATCACGTTTTCATATTTTCCAGGTCAGTTCGCTTCGTTCGATTTCAATTCATGCGAACGAACGTTGCAGGCAAGTCCTTTTAACGCGCATTTTGGGGATACTCGCTATACTAGCACAAGTTGGTGGTGGTAGTGGACTTTAACTTTTTCTTTTACATACACACACACACACTCATATATATTTATTCCATGTATAAACACACATTTGTACATTTCTAAAGCAAATGCGGGCATTGAATTACTTGATCGTAGTTGTCCCAACAGCAGAAAGGCAACTGCTCTGTTTGCTGCTAGTTTTAGTCGCTACTCTTGTTTGTTTTTGTAATTGTTGTAATTGTTGTTCAAATATTTTTGTGGCACTTGTTTTTATTTTTGTTGGTTTTTTTTTGTATTTGTTTGAATCCCAGCAATCCCAAGCGAAGTTGTATGCACGTGTGTGTGTCCTTGAATTTGGTTTTTCTTTTTTATATAAATTTCACTCTTTTTTGGTTTTTGCCATTTCTCATTTGTGATTTTGGTCACGTCAACATTTTTACTCGTTATAATCAAACAAAAATATAGAATATTTCATTTTCTTATGCTAGTCTACAAATTGAATTCAAATTGCGTACTTTAAGTGGATGAGTCTAAGTTTGTACCAAGAAAGATATGAAGACATAATTTCCACTCCAGAAAAAGATGACATTGTAGCCTAATACTATTAATGTCTACATTTGAACAGTGTGTGTTTAACAGTATGAAATACTGCTTATCCTTTTTAGGTAATGTCAATTTACTCGGTTTTTAAACAAACTTCGACTTACTGAATTGGGTGATGAAATTGAAGGAATGGATTCCCATAACAAGAGATTGGACTGAGCGAAACTTACAACGCATTGAAAACAATACGAACTTTTAATCAAACTTTGTTTTCGATTAAATATTGGTGTTTATTTAGATTTAGATTTTCTTATTTTGTACTGGAGGAATGCAGGTCATTACTCTGGCCAGCTTCTCCTTTTTTGTTGTAATAATTTCTACCATATATATATAGGACGAGACAACCTCCACCTTCTGGATATCGTACGAGGTGGCGCCATCAGTTTCTTGTTTCGTTAACATATTCCGATAGACAACAACTGATCCTGTAATGGCGGGCGGAACTTAGATGGAGAAGTTTGGCTTGCGGCAGCATGTTCAACCACCGGTCCTTATTGCTTGCTGCGCTGGTACTGGTTGGACGTATGAGTCCACAACGCATTCTTATTTTTCTGTGGTGAAGCTGGTGTAAAGTTGTGTGAGTGTTTCGCGAAATTAAGAGTTTTCTCGACTACTCAACTGGACAATTTCTGGAAACTTGCAGAGTCATATTTTGTTATCTGTACGGTATTACACATATTAATCGCACCCAACTCTTAATATATATTTATAAATGTATATAATAATTATAATGGGTCTGGGATGGAAACTGTGAACCCATAGCCTCTTCCATCCAATAGTCAACCTCACCTACACGTGGTACCCCCTATCGATAACAAACGGGGCTCTGGCGACCGAGTAGATACGGTATAACCTTACCATCGGCAACCGAGGAAATGCTGTTGCAAAGTAAGCCAAAGGTTGGCAGCAAGTCTGGTGGCTAAAGTCGACACATCGACACCAGAATCAGAAAGGTAGGCTGATAACCTGGTAATCTTAAATATCATCTTATCAACGAAACAGCAAGAAATAAGCCTCAGATAAATCAAACCGACGACATTTTGCATGAAAAACAGGACTAGATTTGGAACATAGGACGTTCGAACGCTTTTGGAAGCCTCAAGACTAGCCCAGGTGATGCGGCCCTTGCTTCCCCGCGGAGCCATAGGACTATATATATATAATAATTGGAAAAATAAAGCGTCTCAATATCTCACACAGTTCTTTTTAGGTAACGTTACAATGTAATAATAAATTCATTTATCACTGTCAAGGTTAAGATCTCATGCACATTTCCAGACAATGTTGAGTTCAATTTTAACCAGAAATGTTTGGCCACAGACAACATTTGATGCCAATTTTCATCGAATATGGAAAAATGTTGTTCTAACACTTAAATTACAGTTACTTTTTGTAACATACTTAAATCTTATCCATTTTTCCGTATAACTCAATAAAACAAAATTGAGCCAAGGTGCGATCAGCCCAACATTTGCAAGTACTATTAAGAAAACGAATGTTTGTTTCATTTTATATGTGATAATCGAAAAAGTTGTGCCCGTTTAAGTTTTAATCTTGCACTTAAATTAAATCTTCCACTTTCATTAAAAAACTGTTTTTATTCCGCTTGAAAGCCAGTTATTGTTTGTCAGCTTTACGGCCAACCGTCATCCAATCGATATGGATCTCCCATGTAGCATCCACCTCCCCCAATATTTGTGTATGTAGCGGGGTATTGTTGAGCTTTTGTTGTTCTTGTGCAAGCACATAAAATAAAATACAACAACTTTCACATTTCATAAATGAGTGAATAAAGCACTTAAATAAAATGATGTCGGCAATTTTTTAATTATTATTGAAAATATGAAAACAATGCGAAGTGTACACTAAAAAAATGCGCAAATATAAAAATGAAATATAATGGAAGAATGCACCGTGAAAATGTTATTCCAATTTACATACGGTATCAATAAAATCCTCAATCATAAAATATTAATAATGCAAAAGTCGCTCAAATTAAACAGAAAAAAGTCCGCAAAAAAGAACAATTCTCGTGTGGAGCACACGCCCGCACACACGGACTGGTCGGCGAACATGCACGCGTATGCATACAATTTCGTACAAAGATTTCCACCGCTGCCTGATAATAAGTGATGTATATTAAATTAAATTTGGGCATACGCAGTCTATATACCATGTGTCATTGGTTAATATTAAATATGCTGAAACGATCTCAAAGCAATGAAACTTATATTTCGTATTTAAAACTCCTGAAGGTGAAACCATAAGAATGCTAGAAAGAATGGAGCACTTTATAACTAATTTTGATATTTTTTATTTATTATTATTTAATATAACTACAGCAATTTAATAAATAACTAACTATCATTTAGAATGAAAGATAGCGATACTAATTAGGTCCTTTTGTGAATATATTAAATATTGTATAAACTATAAAATAATGCTTTGCTTAAAGGCCGAGGAAAATTTGTCACTTGAGATGTTCCTCTACTATCGCAACACAATACTCCCCAAAACAAAAAAATTCGTTAGTTTAAATAATAGTCTCTGTTTTTATACCCTTAGATTAGACCAAACTTGAATAAGTTAAACATAAGAAATCCATACCCTTAGATTAGATTAGATTTATTTAAGGGTGTTATACTCTGCGACTGGAAAGATCTATTGTGATGACCCTATTTATTTGGAAGATGAGGATAGTCTCATCTACAAATCTTCTGTCAGGTTGATTTCCAACAGGAATTCATATATTTTGGAGGAATCAAGTTGAGAGATCTTGCTCATGTCTAAGATATATTCTCGAAAACTCGCGAGTCTTTTGTGTGCCAATGGTCCGCAGTCTGTGATCAGGTGCAGTGAGGTTTCGTCACCTTCTCCACAGAATCGACAGATGGCATCTGAAGATATACCCAACTTATTCATATGGTAGTTGAGTCTACAGTGACCGCTTAAAATGCCTGTGATGATTCTCAATTTACTCCGAGGCATATTTATTAACTCCTTAGCTCTTTTAGGATTAAAATCTCCCAGAAGAGCTTTGGACTGTCTTAATCCCGGAAGAGTTTTCCAGGTTTGACTTCCTTTTGCTTCTGCACACTTCTTCAGCAGACCTCCAATGGTATTCGATGATAGTCCACAGAAGGGTTTAGGGCCGTTGAAAGGAGAGGCCGCAGCGTTTCTAGCTAAGCTATCAGCCTTCTCATTTCCCTCTACGCGTATGTGGCCTGGTACCCACATTAGAGATAACTTGTTCATACTGCCTAGGGAGTTTAGCTTCCCAATACAGTCCCACACAAGTTTGGACCTCACTAAAGGTGATAATTACTCGGTAAGCATAGAAATATATTTGTATATAGAAGCGCTTCTTCTATGTGCTGATTTGAAATTTATAGTTTCAAAATAGCATTTGCTTCACTTTGCCGAGTTTATATATTCGCCATAATATCATTGATGATATGCACATAAAATCAGTCATGCTTTCCTAGATAGGTAAGTAGGAGTGGCCGCCTAGTTTGCCAAAAGTACACTTGAGCACACATAATGGCCCATTGTGATACCACGATGTGGCGCCGTTCCAGCACTGACTACAAATTTATCTTACTTGGGATGGTGATAGTCAGTGCAAGAACAACGCCGGGAAAGGTACGACTCCGCCATTATGTCGCAGGAAACCATCCTTATAATTTTATGAAGTTTGCTATGTCCGTAACATTGAAGGATGACAGCTCTGTCAACCCTCTCAGAAATGGGACACTAAAGGTGCGATTTCTACTTCAGAGCAGAAGTCGTTTGAGGGTAAGTCTCAGTCTTTCTGCGTGCTTTCCCAGTATGTAGTGGCCGGTCAATATCGACACAGTTATCGACAGTGATACGCGATCAAGTCGAAGAAGTTGATTGGTTCTGTTTTTGTCCATTCTTGCCCAAGGTAGTCTTGCCGTGTGGCAGGATTCCTCGTCAACCCAGAATTTGTAGGCGTCAGCCAGGTATTTCCGTTTGATATCGAGCCTTGCTATTGCCAGTGGGATGCCGATATTTACGGAGGGCTGAATTTCGTGCAGTAGCGTGCCTGCCTTGGCAAGCTCGTCCGCATCTCAGTTTCCCGGGATTTCGCTTTGTCCGGGAACCCAGATAAGGTGCACCCGAGAGTAACTTGCGAGCTCATTTAAAGATGGTCGACATTCATGAACGAGTCTTGAGGTGGCCGTGGACCAAAAAGGTAGTCATACTTTCCTAAGGCAGTATCACTTTTTAACACCTGCAGATTTTTTTATATTTTATAGTATCGATTAATTAATAAAATTTTACAGTAAAAAGTCCGGGGGTGTTAAGCATAAGATATAGAAGCATTGGTCCAGGTGACCTACCAAAATTAAATAATTACTAATTTTGGATAAATGGAATATTATGTTATAGTAATGAACTATATATTAACCGATTATTCAACAAATTGTGAACTCCAAAGAACCAAAAGAATTACACTATTTTGGGTGCACACACCGAAACGGAATGGAAATCCCGCAAGGGCACTGATGCACCCGTAGAGTGCGATAAATATTGCTGTAGATTGTGGAATCCCACATTAAATTATATGTTTATGTTATGTTAATGAGCGCAAGTTTTCAAGCAACAATTTAATTAGCATTCCATCAGTTTCCTATACCTATAATGCTTTCGGAGTATATTCACAGGAACCATTTTCCGCGCTTCATTAATGGTATTTAATTTTAATCGCACACACACTTCAATTTAAATTTTAAGAATTGAAAAACAATTTCAGTACTGTGTGGAAACACAGTCAAACAATCTTACGTTTTATTATTAACTAGGCTATGCAAACGTTTGATTGTTTTTATATCGTGTGACAATGTTTCGGCAGTCACAAATATAAAAATGCAATAATTATTAACAACAGCATAGCACATTTGAAGTGATTGTTTACATATAGCTCCCACACCCCACTTGCTTCTTTCTCTGGTATGTGGTGTTCACACTAACATAATTTAAAAGAAGCGATTTATGTGCGACGACAACAACAACAACAGCAAAGGACACCACACAAAAATAAATAAAAAGCCAGAATAGCAACAATCGCACTCTTATGGCGCACGAATTGTTGAAATATTTCTGTGAAATTCATAGCCATGAAAAATGTTGTGCGAATTGCATTTAACGCAAACTAACAGCTTAACAATTTCCGCTTTACAAGCGTAGTACTGGCAAAAAAAACACTGACAAAGAATAACGGAGGAATAAGCGCAGATATTCAGCTAAAAATGGCAGCAAACAATGGCGCTGCCAAAAATACTCCGCAGACACACATTCACAGATACGCACACGTGCACATACACACAAACGCATACCCAAAAAATGCACATATGTATATTGTTATGCCATGTGAAGCAAGGGAAATGTACGCACTTGCTACTGTAGCTACCGCCGCAGAAACCCAGATATATGCGCTCTCATATTCTTTGGCATGGTTGCCCGGTTGTCATATATCAGCGCATATTTTGTCTGCCATTTGCAGTACTTAGTGGCCGCATATCGAAGTTTTTGCCACACTTGGTCTTTGTTTTTGTGAATTTTGCATGCATATGAAGTAGCGATAAAAAGGGCAGCATAACTAACTAACTACTGACATACCAGCCGCCCTCTGTGGTCTAGTGGTAAGCATGCTAGACTCACACCCCGAGGGTCGCAAGTTCAAATCCTGCCAAAATGCTTCTTTCTATAAAATCTTTTTCTCTTCGAGTCAAAAGCCTCTGTAGCTAGTACTCATTCCCCCAACACCTTGCACTCATAATTAATTATGGTGTGAGATATAATAATAATAATAATAATAAATACTGACATACTAAATTAAATCCAAAGGCCTTGTATTCGAAAAAAGAATATACAAAGTTTTTAATATGCGAAACAAATCATGATACTTTTTATTGCCATCTCCTCAGAATGAGTGCCAATTCGTTAAAATTTGTTGATGTGATATGTGATGTAATCCGTCTGCTACCATTAAACATAAAGGCAATTGACTAATAAATTCATATAATTCCACTTAATAGACTATAGGCAGCAAATGGAACACTAAGTTCTCCTGACCCTCTTTCCCAGGGAAGATAACAAAGAGGTTGACAGATGACAACAGCATTCCATTAGTTATTATGCAGAGCTTACTTCTAATAATTTTTTCAGAAGGTGTGGTGCACATGGAATTATGGGACTAAAGCTCTATATTTACAAAAATAGCTATCTGCCTGCAGTTTGAGATAACGCTTGTCACATTTACGTTAAATAAACCAACTCAACTTTATACAGGATAGCTGAGTGCATATTTTGCAAATTAATTTACTTCAAGCTACAATCGTAGTCAAACTTCACATTGTGAACCCCATACAAGTGCGTATGTGGGTGTGTATCTCTATCTGCTCTACTTACACTACTAACAGAGACTATCAAGAGTGCTCATTTAATATTCCTTGGTGCTTGTTGCAGACCAGTGCCAGAAGAGCAACTGAGAACGTTACCAGTTTCATTAATATTGCTTGGCAATTTAGTTATATCTGTCGTGTATATCATTACATATGCCTGCGAATTGAACAACAAATTATTACTCGTCAATCTTGCACTTAACATAACATGCGTTATTGGTTTATATTTTTACTGAAATAAATTGTCAAAATTCTTTTTACTTTCAGTATCGCGAATAAAGAATTCATAACAAAACACGCTTAGAAACGAAATGAAATGTTATCGTTTTTATTTATGGGTTCATGATCCTTCTCTATGCAGACAAATTATGTGCGGCACAGATTTACGTATTTCTAAGAGCTCATTAAGATATTTGCTACCTGCTAGAAGCTACCTAGCGCTAGATGGCTGCACAAACACAAAAACTTTTTCTTTTTAGAAATTGCGATCTGCCAAACGTCAGCTGTTAAAATTTCACCCAAATTCATCGATTAGTTTATTTGTTGTAGTCGTTTGAAGTAAGCAACTTTTGTGTTTCTTGAAAAATGGAAAAAGCGAGTTTCGTGCAGTGATTAAACACTATTATTTGAAAGGGAAAACGGCGAAAGAGACAAAAGAAAAGCTCGATAAACATTACGGTGAGTCTGCTCCGTCAGATTACATGGTCAAATATTGGATTGCTGAATTTAAACGCGGCCGAACAAGCACTGCAACAATACCATCAACAGGAAGGCCAAAAGAGGTGGTTACTCAAGAAAATATCAAGAAAATCCTCAATATCGTTATGAATGATCGCCGAGTCAAGTTGCGTGAGATTGTTGAAATGGTAAACATATCATATGAACGTGTATTCAACATTTTGCATGAACATTTGCATATGAAAAAGCTATCGGCCAGATGGGTGCCGCGTTTGCTCAGTGTCGAACAAAAACTAGTTCGACAGACCACTTCACAGCGGTGTTTGGACATGATAAAGCGTAATCCTGTTGATTTTTGGCGTCGATTAATAACTGTTGATGAAACGTGGGTCCACCACTACACACCTGAAACCAAAAATCAATCGAAACAATGGGTGGAAGCTGGTGGAAGTGCTCCGAAGAAGGCGAAGGCAGTGAAATCGGCTGGCAAGGTTATGGCCACTGTATTTTGGGATGCACACGGAATATTGCTCATCGATTATCTTGAATAAGGATCCACAATCACAGGAAAGTATTATCGTGCATTATTGGATCAATTGATAGATGCAATCAAGAAAAAACGACCACATTTAAAGAAGAAAAAAATGTTCTGTCTTCAAGACAACGCACCGGTTCACACAGCATTAGATACGATGCTAAAATTAGGTGAAATACACTTCGAATTGGTTAATCATCCACCTTATAGTCCAGATTTAGCTCCTAATGACTTTTTTCTGTTTCCAAACTTGAAAAAATGGCTCGCAGGAAAAAGATTCATCTCAAACGAAGAAGTGATTACCGAAATTAACGCGTATTTTGAGGGGTTTCCGAAATCGTATTATTCAGTTGGTATAAAAAAGTTGGAATATCGTCTTACTAAGTGTGTCGAAGTAAAAGGAGACTATGTTGAGAAATAAATGGTTTTTGAAAAAAAAAATGTTTTTTTCCTACTTAGGTATCTTCAATATCAATCCGCCCTCGTATAAGTTTGTCCATGTGTCATTTTCTTTCATAGTTTGTAAACGTTCTCTTTCATATACATACTTCCAAATGAAATAAACTAAATTTTTTGGCAATTACCAAAAATGCTTTAAAGAATTTTGATTTCTCGATTTTAATTTTTATAGAAAAAGTACCCTGCATTGCAATGTTTGAAGCCGCGAAGCGAAATCTCTGTTAATATATCAAGCGAATGCACTCTATCATAATCCAAGACCCCTTACTCCCATTTCAATTTGACTAATTATGCGCCATTATAAATTGCAAACACAGCTCTTTATTTTTCTTTACGAACAGTATTGAGCTGTTTCCACAGCATAGTACAGCAGGCAATGTGCGCCATATTGTTACGACAACCAGCATATACAGTAAACTGAACTCTGCACTTTTTTCTGATTCTTTGCTCTTTCCATTTGAATATAGTAAAAATCTCAATAAACTAAGAAATATACAAATTTTAACAAATCACTCATGCGGAATGCAATATCTACTCCTAAGTTCAATTTCATTTTTTAGCCAACGCAATATTTGAAGCAAATGTTTCATATAGCACAGATATTTGGGGTTAATTGATTAATAATCAACAAAATCCAATAAGCACTGAAACATTTATTTCTTTCATGTTTTCTCAATTATACTATTTTCTCAGCGAAGTACGAGGGGTACTTTTTATATTTCTGGAACTGGCAACACTAATGTCAATAGCTAAAATCTGGCAACACCATAATAAAGTTTGACATTTTTTAGCATAAACGTACTCACAACGTGATGATGTACAAGTGCTATTTGTTTTGTTTACAGTGAGTTAAGAAAATCAATTTGGCCAAAAAATGGAAATTTCAAGAGAAGGTTTCCGTTGGAATATTTTTCACAACTTTCGACGTGGATTATCTTAACAAGAATGTGTCCATGAACTCAGTTCTATGTATGGGGATAAAGCACCATCAAAAACCACAGTATATCGCTGGTATAGTGAATTCAATCGTGGTCGTAGTTCGGCCGCCGACGAACTCCGTGAAAGTCGTCCAACATCGGTTGTTATGCCACAAAACATCGATGCAGTGCGTGAACTGATAATGCATGATCGTCATGTGACATATCGTGAGATACAGGACAGCTTGGGCATTACTTCCACTTCCATACATTCAATATTGCATGAACATTTGGCTACAAAAAATATTTGTTCGCGTTGGATCCCACATAATTTGACAATCGCTCAAAAAAAGGCTCGTGTCAATTGGTGTAAGGAAATGATTAAAAAGTTCGACCGTGGTGCTTCAAAAGACGTATATAAAATCGTGACAGGTGACGAATCATGGATATATGCGTATGAGCCGGAAACAAAACAACAATCGACCGTGTGGGTATTCCAAGACGAGCTAAATCCAACAAAAGTTGTTCTTGGAAGAAGCACAGCGAAGCAAATGGTTGCCTGTTTCTTAGGCCGAATGGGTCATGTGGCCACTGTTCCGCTTGAGCAACGTAGGACGGTCAATTCTGAGTGGTACACGATCATTTGTTAGCCGGAAGTCTTCGGAGAAGTTCGTAAAATCAACCGCCAAAGACGAATCATTCTCCATCATGACAATGCGAGCTCTCACTCATCTCATCAAACAGGTGACTTTTTGAGCAGTCAAAACATCGATTTGATGACTCATCCTCCGTACAGTCCTGATTAGGCACCCAATGACTTCTTCTTGTTCTCGAATATCAAAGGTAAGCTGCGTGGTCAACGATTTACGAGCTCCGAAGAAGCAGTTGGAGCGTTCAAAACCCATGTTTTGGAGGTGTCTCAAGAGGAATGGAAAAACTGCTATGACAAATGGTTTGAACGAATGCAAAAGTGTATTGATCATCAAGGGGAATATTTAGAAAAACAATAAAGCCATTTTCATTTAAAAATGTTTGTTATTATTTGCTATTCCCGAAATATAAATAGTACCCCTCGTAGCATGTTTGCTACTTGTAGTGATTAGTTGACTGCGAGGTACTCAAATACCAGTAAAAACGAAATATTGTTTTACTGCAAGGAATGCCATTTCTCTAAAATTTAAAATGCTCCTGCAGTAAATGTGTTAACGGAATTCCACACACATATATATATTTATATATATATATATATATATATATATATATATATATATATACATATGTGTGTGTGTGTGTACATATGCATACTTAGGCAAGTGTGTAAACGGCAGCGGAGACATATTTGTGCAAAAAACTGCATAAAGTATCAAATGTTGGCTGTTTGTATATTATCATGAGTAATAAATGCACCTGCAGCAACAGTAACAGCGCCACCAACAGGGATACTTGCACAAAATTTTGTGGTTTTTTGTTCCGAATGTGCATTTGTTGCACCTAAAGCTGAAGTAGCCATTTTGCAATTGCAGCTGTTTTCCTTTATTTAAGCGTCTTTTTATGCTCCATTTTTGTTTTCATTTACGTAATTTTTTGGAGCATATTTTTTGAGCTGAATGTGCAACATACCATTGAATGGGTCTGCCAACCAGCAACTTTGCCAACCTGTGAATTTGCCAGCCATAGAAAGCAGAAAAGTGAGAGCGACAACGGTAATAAACAAAAGCAAACGGAATGCATTAAGTGTAGTAAAATTTACGAACATTTTGCTAAATAATAATATTGAATTCTTTTTATCTATTAACGCGTACACACTCCACTCCCCTGCTACCTTTTTCTGCAGACTACCTTCTTTTATTTTACTACATCACAAAACGTATAGTATTGCTTGCTTTTATGTTAGCGAAGCACTTTTATATTATACAAGAGCAGAAAACGACTCAAAGCAGCGTTTTTTCGAATATGCACAGAAATGATAATCACTCATACGACCAGTTACCCGAAAAAGGAGAAAGCTTTTTAGGATAATTGACGTTCAGGAAATTAAGCCACAGATGAGAGGAGTATAATAATTATAGAAGTATAAAAATAAAATGATAGGTGTATTTTAAAATAAATAAAAATGTGTGAGTAAGTCGATAGTCGTCAATTCTTGTCAATAAATTCGTTACAAAAATAATCTTCATATAAATAAAAATTTATTTATATTTAGCGACAAAAGCAAAGAGAAAACTACTCACCAAGAGACCGATATGCTCAGACTAGAATCGCCGGTAAATAATGCCAGGAGACAAGAGAATTTCTGTATAACTTCATATATTGATTGGACTATTAAAAAAAAATGTTTAGTTGCAATGTGAACACGAAATGTGGACGTTACTAGGATTCATTTCCGAGTCTCATTTTTAAATGACGAACAACGTTGAATACATACATTAAAATAAAATAACATCA
Organism: Clusia tigrina; assembly: GCA_920105625.2. Lineage (NCBI taxonomy): Eukaryota > Metazoa > Arthropoda > Insecta > Diptera > Clusiidae > Clusia > Clusia tigrina. The sequence goes on from OV050032.1 coordinate 174,890,391, forward strand.
GCTCTAACTGTTCTCATGGCCGAGGCTAAGTCTGCGACTATCTAGGAATATCATTAGACTCAATAGACTACAAATTAGGACTCTAATAGGAGTCCTCACGGGACATTATCTAATAATAAATCATGCAAGAAGAATGGGAGTTTATACACATGATTTCTGCCGCAGCTACAGGAACGAGGAGGAACTGGAAACGATCCAGCATCTCTTCTATACATGTCCAGCTTTTGGTAGAAATAGGGAACGTTTACTAGGATCCCACTTTTTAAAAAGTATAGATGGTCTATGCCAGTCAGGTGTTAACAACCATCTTCGCTTTGTAAAAGGCTCAGGTTGATTCAATCTGGAGGGGGAAGCATAGCCAGGCCTCGCATCCGCGGCTCACAACGGACCCAACTGATGGTCTAAGTGGCATCACTGGTTTATTGGTGACGCGGCTGCCCAACCTACCGACCTAAGTGTTCCCTTGTATTTCTTGCGATTTTAATGAAAACAATCAAGGATCTTATATGTTCAATAAGAAGATCTTCTAATAAATTATAACAGTGTTATAACAGTGTTATAACAGTGTTATTATATTCACACTGTTATTATATTCACACCATCTTTTCATTCATTCATTTTTTAAATCTACGATTCATCACTTCCTTGTATGTTATAATTGTCTTATGTATGTTTGACATTATTGACATATCCTATATATTATTCTAGACTTCAGAATACCGTTTAAAGATGAACTTGATTTTCGAACCCGATGGTTACAAATCATGAGTGATTTCTGTGATCAATAATTACTGATATCAGTCAGAATCATATATTTTACTATCCTCTATTAGTAAGGATTTGGCGGGTCGTCTACTTTATTAATGGAATACATGTTTAGCTCAATTTGATCGTAATAATACATTTTTATTACTACTAATTCTAATGCACTTTATTAAACATGCTTCTTAAACACCAAATTTGGGAAAAATGCTTCAGCAGGTTAAACCAGCATTTACAAGTTTATTACTTAGACACCTTACAACGTGTTGCGTTGGAAATCTGACAGTTATAGTCCATGCATATTAATCCGTTTGTTATGCAACTCACCCCGTCCGTTTCTACATGCATTAATTCACAAGAAACATTACCACATCTGTGGCAGTTATCATTATTAACGGACGTATACAAGCACACTTGCCTACACACAACTAACTTCCCTGCAGCGAAACGCTGATGGATTGACCACAATCAAGGTGCACCATAAGAGCGACAACTAAGAACATTGGCTTTCCAGATTGCGTTTTTCAGAATATTAATGTAAAAGGAGAATTATATAATATTTTCAAATACATTTTTCGAGTACTGATTCTTCGATTACTGTCATGCGCACTACATAGATCTGCTCATCGTCTATAAGCAAACATTTGGAAATAATATTTGTATTTGATTTAACTTATCTTATTTAATTGCAAAAATGTTTCGAACTAGAACTCACAACGTCTCTTTGAATATACAGTACATTCACATACGTTGATCAACGCAATTGTTGTAACACAGTTTTCGGATCATATATTCTTCAATATTTCTTCGCCTTCTTCTATTCCTTCAGTCAGTCACATCCATTTGAATGAAACTTAGTCTGATTGTATTCGTTATATTGGTCTAAGTAAACATAATTAATTTTACTCTGAAGAGTAATTCATATGCACTCAATTTAGTCATTATGAAGAGGGTGGAGAATTGCATTTCGGTAACTATTTTTGTGTTTCACAGCAGGGTCATTGGCTACACACAAATGTACTCTCACAAGTAGCTGCACAAATGCATGCAACCCCACATCCCACTTAATGGACATATCGCAAATGGTTTTGTGATAAATTAGGGTAACCTTGGCCTCCCATTTATTACAGAACCAGCACCATCTGTCATGCTTTCGTCAAACCTTAAAATAGGAGTGAAAATAGTTTCTACCTTTTGTAATATTGAACATTTTTCTCAATTCTCAATTATTTTCATAACATTTTTAGTACTCGTACATAAAGGAAGCACTCGCCAAATTGACATTAACGTAAATTAATTACTATCACACTACGCTTTATACCAAGAACGGAAATTAAGTTTCAGAACAAGGGACAGAACAAAGTAATCATTTCTAATCATGTAATTATACGTATTCATAAAGCGTCTTGATCAGCGCATTATAAAGTTATTACTAGGAATATACCCAACAATATTTCTCTTAAAAATTACAAGCTGCAGAGCTTATAAAAGAGCCAACCTAGAGAAATTGATGCTTAAAGAAACATTTATTTCGAAAACCGAAAAATACATTTGATAACTGAAGAAAATACTTAACAACGAAGCTGTAAAGACATCTGAACACGTAAACCTAAAAACATTTGAAATAAGCCTTTTAAGGGCATGTCCTGGATGGCATTTGAACCTTTGAACCAACAGCTGTGAGACTAGCATGCATCCCAGTAGACCTCGGAAGCCGACCAAATATTGCTAAATATATAAAATAAATTATTTATTTAAAGGCAACAAGGAATTTTTTGCGTTAGTTTAGATTTATATAGAAAATTATAAAAATATAGAAAATTATAAAATTAATACATCTTTGGACCTTGAGTGTTTTCTACCTGATAACAATTTTTTCATTGCACTCAGCGAATCAGAAAACCTACACTCAATATTAAATTCGTTGAGTGTGCCAAATACAATACGTGCATTAGCAGATTTCGATTGCAAATTCGTCTTCTATGTTAATGGGTTAAGGGCTGAGTGGCCCGAATGGTATTTGCACAAAGCAGAAAACCAGCACAGTGTGGAAACTCTATGCATTGAGCACCCAAAAATTATTTTGACCTCGATAACCAGAATTAAGGCTTTCAGTAAATAAACTTCCGTACTCATACTCGGGCTTCACAAATTATACAGATACAAACCTCTCGACAGAAAAAAGCATATCTTATTTTAGGTAAAAGCTAATCATTTCAGTTCACTAGTCTATGACTATTAATACACTTCGCTGGAGTTAACTTACAAACGTTTTCTAACAAGCAAAAGACAAACAAAAATAAATTGAGTTGTATTTGAGCGTTTAAATAGAGTATTTAAGTAACAATCAACCGGCCCAACAGCACTAACAAGGAAAGTTATATCCAAGAGCATACATACATATATAGAGCTCGCTTGACGAACGAAGTTATTGTTGCAAAAATTTTCTTCAAGGGGTTTTCTAGTAAACCCTCGAACAAAAATACACGCATTGCATATCGATCCCCCTTGCCGCTCACCGATTTTTGTGAAATCGCCTTCACTTCCATTTCACAAAATTTTGAGTGATTCAATCTCTATTTTTCTATACTCTTTGGTTATATACTATTAAAGTGTTATATACGCTTATACCGACTATTACAAATTCAGTATACTTTATGCAAGTTTCTGAAATATTTCCACGCCTCCTATTATAGTCCCCATACATATTCCTATTGTGTATTGAAACAAAATATTGTAAAGTGTAATAAATCGGTTTTGATTACCAAATATACAGATGTGGTGATAAGGAATCAGGAAAGTTATCTGGCTACTGAAGTTAGTTGAATTGGCTTGCCTGTAGCCTAACAAAGGGGTTTCCAACAGGGACAAGAGATATTTGAAGTATTCTATTCACAAATATTTTGCTACCGCCAGTGAAACTATCAGATAGAAACTATCATTGAAAGGTGACAAACGCGCATTAAAATTATTCGAATTAATCACCCGAATATTGTTTCTGTACTACAAACATTTCTTGATTTATATGATCTGTTTACTGAACTGTGCGGTCAAAATGATTGTCCAGTGGAAGCAACCTCAGTGAAATGACATTATACATGCTTGAGAATCCAAATGTCTTAATTTCTCGACATCCGCAATAAGTAAGATTTTCGCAGACCTAGCGATGATTTGCTATTTTTCTTGTCCCAATTGTCAGTCTACTGGCATTTTAAGACATGATACACAGCAAACTGCCGAACAACACAGAAATGTAGTAATTTCATAGAACTGGCACCAAATCGCAACTTCTTGTACGCCAGTTGACAACAACAAGTTGCGATTTGGTGCCATTTAACATCTTCTTTTGGGGTTTGAAGTCTCCCAACTAAACCAACGAACCAAGCAAAACTTGAGAGCTGAAGCAGAATATAAATTTAGTATGGGGCGAAATTCGGCTTCTTTTTTGCTAGAAAGTTGTAATTTCCCGCATATGCCTAATGTCATAAAATATGCTTCATGATGTCGTATATAAAAAATTTATCGAAAACTCATACACAACTAATTGTATATAGTTTCCAAAAGCTACGGTGCTAAATAGATACAATTTAAGTACCCAAAAGTTAGACAGTCCTCCGTATACCTATCCATAGGCATTGATTCAGGTCTAATAAATAATTTGGATATCGTTTCGGATTCTGCACATATATACTTTAAAAGAGGTAGTTACTGTACGAAATTTAGGGGCATCATAATAGATCTTTCAGGTCGCAGTGTATAACACCCTTAAATATATCAATCTACTATACGAAATTCATTAGAGATTATATGTTTTCTCAATTCTCGATAACATATAAAATTTGATTTCGATGTCCCATTTGGTTCTGCAAATATTAAAATATGTTTATAGAAAGTGGAGATATTTCACATGATTGTCTCTTTTGGTTCTACGATGTTGATCCCACGAGATGTATGGGTGAATACGTGAGGAAGTGACACAAGAAAATTATGCCATGTTGCATTTAAAACTTTAAAATGATTCAAATATAAAGTTAAAGGTCCATGCCTGCCCCCCGCATTTCTGAGCAATGTCAACATTTGGCAAATAATGTATGGAAATGGGAGAATATTGCATATTGTTTTCAATGGCGTTTCAAATCTTTTTTGTATATTCTTTTTGTTCAACTGCTTTTCAAATTAAATAAATATTTTAAGATCGAGTCGAAGGCCCTGGCAGACACTATTGTATTTATTGTAATAATAAATTTATTAGAATAAAGTGTAATAATAATAATAATAATAATAAAATATCGTATTTTCAATTTGATTTTGTTAATTTATTAAAATAAAATAAATATTTATAACAATTAAAAATAGTTATTCTGATATTTTAACATTTACGGAAATTTATTGAAAAAATGTTTCCATAAAAATATGTATTGAATCAGAGAGCTGGCCTTGAATGTGTCCTGCCGTAAGCTTAAGGAACATATTTTTGTCTTGGCTTAGCACGACATTTGAATTCAAATTGTTCATGTTTCAAATTTTCAAATAAGCAGTTTATTTTTTGATTAATTTTTACCATGTCTGCGAAACTGTGCAGCCCCTCCTTAGTTCAAACCAGCACAGACCTCCATAGCCATATTCATATCTGTGACTAGGTCTCGTGCTCAATGTCCAAAACAAATACGAGGGATGTGCTTCCAAAATATTTGCAGTTGTTTTTTGTTCTTGTTGTGCTTGGTTTTGTTTTTGGCACATCAAAAAGTCTGCATTGATAGCCTTATGAATGAGTACACGGGGCAGAGTGCAACACAGGATATGGGAGCAGCAGCGCAGTGATCTGCCATGTGTACAAGTGTGCATTCGTGTGGCTGTGACTTCGTTCACACACCCATGGATGAATGTGTATATTTGGCAGTGTGCGTGTGTGTGTGTGTGTGTGCGTGTGTGTACGTGTGTGTGCGTGTGTGTGTGCGTGTGTGTGTGTGAAATCTGGTGCAAATTGTGTTTGCATTGTTCGACATACTCGCATTTTATTTGCTTCTTTTCTCTTGTTGGATGTGTATTTGTTATCTATCGTATGTGTGTGAGCCTTTGGTCTGCAGAATTTCTAAAGGGTTTCATTTGTTTGCAAACAAATCAATATTATCACAGGCGCGCAGAATATCATATTTCCAAAAATGAAACACAAATGTTCAAGCGAAAATAAAATTGAAAAAATTTACCTTTTAGGCATTTGTTTGACCAGCTGGCATGAGCCGGAAGCCGTGGCCAACCAATAATGCAGTCAATTTGCAGTTTATGTAAAAGTGCCACTTAAGGTAAAGATGTGAATCCGCAAATAAAAATAAAAACAATTTTAAGAATTTATTTGATATTGGAATTGATTTTGATTTTCCCCGCTAATTTACATATGGAAAAATAGTGATCAAGGGTACAGAGATGGGAGCATGTGGGGCCAAAAACTATGAAGCTAGAAATCTTCATACAAGCGGAACAGAGCACTGTGGAGATGGAGATATCAAGGAAGCATCTGAGCCTACAATAAACAAAATTAAATAGCTGCACCACTCTTAGTGTCACATTGGTAGCAAATTAACTTGATTTAGTAAAGTTGCACAATCAAAATAAATTCGCTTTTTCCTTCTTTTTTTTTAAATAACTCCAATCTGTTTTCCATCCTGTTCAAAAGTTGCAAATGCATTTTGTTTTTTTTTGTGAAATATGAATAAAAACGAATGTATTTGTGAAATATGTAATAACGTTACTGTCTTTTTCCGCGAGGAACGAATGATGAGGGTTTGTTGGAACATTAATCGCTTAATAAAATATATATGACTGTTTATCTTCGTGGTCTAGTGGTAATCATAATGATAGTCACACAGTCGCGTTGGTGGTAATCATGATAGTCACACAGTCGCGTTGGTGGTAATCATGATAGTCATGCAGTCGCGGATTCGTTGGTTCGATTCCTGTCCAGTATATTCCTGAGTATAGTCTCGAAATCCTTCTGTAAAATCGTTTTCTCTCTCAGTCGAAGGGTTCAGTGATTAGTTCATTCCCCCAAAGTCTTGTCAAAGTCTTATAGACCAGATTCATTATGTTGTAAGGTATAATAAATAAATATCATAAATTTAAATTTGAACAAAACCGAGGAACCCATTTGCAGTCGCAATTTCTTTCTTTGGAACAATAATCAAAAACAATTGCTTTGAATTCTCATAAAAGGGAAGCGGTCGAAAATTCCGGAAAATGGATGTCCCAAAATCAATGTTTCTATTACTGGAAACATGAAATATTTAAATTCGTTTAAATTTAAAGTGAAATAAAACATTTTAACTTGAAAAATCCGTAAATGTTTGGATCGAAGATGGGTGTGTTTAGTGCCATTTTATTGCTTTAGACAATAAGCGGTATATTATATATTTAAATAATTATATATAGAAGTCTAGTTTTATATAATTATATACGCATCATTAGCGTCTATATAATTAGCATTTTCGACTATGATTAATGACTTATGGGGGGTAGTGGGAGTGAATTGTTCTAATTTGTTTGTTCTAATCTATTCTGAAAAAATTCTTGGGTTTGGGGCTAAAATTTGTGTTGAACAATTATCACCTTTTTCTTGTTTTTAGAGTGCTTTCATTTCTTTTTGACAGGGAATGCCTTTAGAAATTTGTTATTGTTCTCTACATAATTTTTCCATTAGTTGGTATTAAAGTGTCAATTAAGGATTGGTTTCTTAAATTTTTGATTTATACTAGATCCTGCCAGTTATTTATTTTCGTTTCAAGTGTGTGGTGTAGTTCCAACCCTCTCCCTTCCCTTCCTCTTGTACCACTAAATTATTGTCAAAAATAATTGAGCTATCCGTTAAAAAAAACTATTCTTGATTTTGTTACGAAATTGTCCTCCTGACAATTTATACTAACTTTCAATATTCGAATTCGTATCACTGGATTGTGTAGTAATCAAACAATCACTGGTAAAATTAAAATAATTAACTTTATTTAATTATTGCAATTTACGCACTTAATATTAGGCTTAAAGTTTACTTTGTTACAATTTGCATTTTATTTAATAATTCATTTATCATTTATTACCTCTCAATCACAATTGCAAATATTGCTGCTTCGATTCAAATACGCGATGTACACACTGTTACGGTTGTTTTTCAACTGCGTCTCGCTTTAATAGTGTGGTGGCTTATATAGCTTTTTAATGGTTGAAGTAGAATATTCTCTATACTATTAAAGAAGTTTCTGGATCATTCTCGAATCTTATATACACCTCGAAAGAGGGTTCTTGAGAAAGCTTTTATTATCGAGAACATTCTCTACCCCATTATGTACACCTCGAAAGTTTTTATCTGCATGGATTGTGTCTCGGCTTAAATACATACGGTGGTGCACTCATTCTCAAACTCCAGATGGGATCCTAAAAGTATGCAATCACGTTTCAATATATTGATATAAATTGACTTCGTGGTTTTGCTTGACTTTTTTTTAAATGAAACTTCTGTCATGTTTAATAAATTGCCCTACATTTGTTCTGTGGTTTCTTGTGTTTATATTTTCTTTTATGAACTGGTTCGGTTTCTGGAACAATTTGCCGTTCTGGAGTCATTTGCATTATAGATGTAGAGCTATATGTCAATTCGGCTACAAGTTAAAATGTTTTTAGTACATTTAGGGTATATTAAAAGAGTCAGGGCTTACTTGAGTGTTAAATGCTCCTCTAAATTGGTATAATATTTATTTTTAATTATAAGTTTTTCTCCCAATTTAAGATCTCGTACGCATTCTCGGTAGAAATTAATGGTCGTTAAGATACAAGATACATTTATTTAGTTTTTCACGAAAAACTAAATAAATTTCATTCAGAGTTCCATCACTGAGTTTCACTGAATATTATGATTGTAATTAAAATTTCACAAATAAATTGTTAAATTTAGCAAAACATAGTCCTTCCGATTGTAAAAAATTAAGAATAGATCGGAGGGAATCGTGAAGGCATTCCGCAGCCACACAAATACAAGGCCACAATAACTGGCGAAGTTCACAATTCAGTATATATTTTATGCTATAACCAAGCACGAAACCCATTTCTTATCTGAACAACATATGATGAATGTGTTTTTCGGATTACTAGGAATAGGTCTGAAAAGTGTTTAAATTGAAACATTTCGATCATTTATATTCAAACGCCTTATAAACAAATATATCTTTCAGTCCTTTGTAATTTAAACTGTTTCTGTGACAAAAAAGAAGTATTCTACAGTCGGAATAAACACCCTGATAATACCAATTATTACTGATATTGCGGGTTACTACTAAAAATACTAATAACAATGTCACAAAAAACAATGTTTGTGAGCCAGTGTAGTAATTTGAAATATTTCCTTGAAGTTTTGTGTGTATATAAAAAATTCTCGAGCAACAATATTTTATAAAATTTTCGATTTATACCTAAATTAAACAAAACTTAACTGGAATATAAAAATGCAAATATTCTGGAGATACGAGTACATGATTAGAATTATTTAACTGCATCATAAAATATCGTAACCACATTTGGTAAAATTTCTATCAATTCATGTCTATTGGCGCACAATTAACTTCCCAGTCTCATAGCTATTCACACATATTGCCCAATTAATTAATAATTATTAACTCATTAAGCAAATTGTTTGTTAACGCTTACACAACTGCACAAGAGTAAATACCCATAATTCACACACAGTGAACAAATGGCAGCACGCACACATTCTCATATTTGTTCGCACACATATGCAGACGTACTCGTACGTTTATGCATAAAATGCTCTCGATTTGATCATGATATCTGCGGCAGTCACGTTCCATACACGCGACGCGACTCATTCATGGTGTTGCGCATTATTGTTTGAATTTTTTTTTCTTTCTACACACACGTCTAACCATGCCTACCCAGTTGGCTAAACTTCGTTCATGGAAAGTTTTCGTTGATGCTGTTAAGGCGTATTAGTAAATCTTGTCCATGGCATCATACAACAAACTGATTATTAACATGTCCAAAAAAGTAAGAACTGATAAATGGACAAATAGCAGACAGAAACAATGAATTAATTTAAAGCAAAAACTAATTAATTTGAAGAGAAAATGTGCCTTATGAATGCTTAATGTATTCGCTAAGAGAAATATCCTTATTTGTATACGAGTATATACTCATAAGAAGAACACTTTATTTTCTTGACGTTACAAGCTCTATTGGACGATATGATATAAGTTCGTAGGTGTATAAAACTTTGTTCAAGAAATGTAGGCAACTTCTGAGATTTTACGGTAGATCGAAACACTACAAATAGTTTTTCCAACACAAAATCATGTGGAAAATTTCGAGACTAACCAAAACTGAATGCTTTTTTTATTATAAACAACACAAATTTAAATTAAATACAACTTGTGTGGCCTTTGATTCCAGAATTTGTATTTTTAACTGAGATAATTTTATATCTAATGACTGGACACATATCAATATCTCTATTGCCATTAATCGCCAAATGTGTGAATACATCATTAGAACCAACTATGAGCTTGTCAACGAACTTCTTTTAAGCATAATGCTGTTGATATTAAGCGGCCCTGACACGATACTGCATTACTCACATCTTACTCATGCGTTTGTGTAGTATCTCTGCACCGACACGTAGCTGCATACTCTTCAATCATTCATTTTACGTTCAATATTTGTGTGAGCGGACGACAATGTCAGACGCGGATAAAATCATTTTGGCTGCGGTTGCAGAGTGTTTGAAAAGGAAACAAATGAATGAAAAACCAAATCATCGGAAAAAAATAATTTGGATGAAAAATTGGTACCGAAAAAGGAATCATCAAAATAGCGGTACAAATTGGACGAGAAATGTTTTTTCTCCGTCTTCCGCCATGACGTCCGCGCGTTGTGAAATTATGTTTTGTATGAATGCAGTTTCAGTCACGCAAATACATATGACGTATTGACTGAAAACTTCATGCCTGCATCCAAAGCATTGGGATTTTGCTTACTGCATGCTTCAGTCATTGTATGTGAGTCGCATACATAGCTATTTCACTACTACATCTTTACGATTCCTTACGTCATGCAGTAACGTACCCTTGTGTTTAGAAGTTGTCTCTATCCTGCGAACGGCATTAACGACTGATTCACCAACAAAGGTTTGGCAACAGGGTATATAAATTGGCGTACATGATTTTCACGGCTTCTTTGTTTGCTGTTGTTGCTTGTTTTAGTTCACATTTTGGCGCGCTTTTCAATTCACGAGAAGACTCATCAATATTTGTGTTTGGACATATTTCATCTCCATAAACAGTCACTTACTCACACAGACCTATGTATATTTGCTCTGCTGAATACACAAAAAGTCTTATATTATCAGTGGAAAATTCATACCCCATTCCTTTTCATATTTTGATTTTACTTTGGGTTACCATAACGACTTAATGTAAATTAGGAGGGTGGAATTATCTCCATAATACTACCATACTTTAGAATTACTTTCTGAAATTCATCTACTGATGCTTCAGAAGCCTATGCGTAAGAAGCATAGTAGTAAATGTGATCTTAAGAACATTCAAAGCAAAGAGAACAAAGGTTGTAGCCTACGCTGATGATGTTGCCGTACTAATCCCGGGCAAGTTTTTGTCAACGATTAGCGAACTCATGGCATCAGCACTGGGTGAGATTTCCGAATGGGCTGAGCGCAACGGCTTAAGAGTTAACCTTACTAAGACGGAGCTAGTTTTGTTCACCAGGAAAACAAAAATCCCTGAGTTCCCTTTGCCAAAGTTAGGTAGGATAACATTGAGTCTTTCTTCAGAAGCAAGATACTTAGGTACTATTCTGGACTCCAAGTTAAATTGGAGAAGGAATATTGAGGAGACAAGAAAGAAGGGTTTGGCTGGATACTATACCTCTAAAAGGATGTTTGGGGAAAAATGGGGATTGGCACCGTACATTGTGTATGGGATGTACACCACAATCATTAGACCAATTATCACCTAGGGGTCAATCGTCTGGTGAAAGGCGTTGGGAAGGAAATGTAATCAAAATCGTATTGGCAACGTACAAAGACTTGCTAGCCTGGGAATTTCAGGGGCTGTAAGTAGCGCACCGCAAGAAGGCTTAAATATATTATTTCACCTTTTTCCACTAGGGGTGTTCCTTCAGGGTACCGCCAAGTGTGCTCTCAGACTAAGGGAGTGCTACATGTGGAAATCTCTCAACTATGGACAATGTACAATCCTGAGCGAAATAAAACGCAAGGGTCAAAGGAGAGTTACGGCTGACTTAGAAAACGGCTACAGACTACATGACTTCTACTCTAGACTTTACAGCTAGAATTCCAATTCTCTATCACACCAGGGAAGACTGGGAGTCATGCTGTTTAGCGGGTAATTCTGACATTATCATCTATGGCTGATGGCTCAATAAAAATATAAAAATAAAATTGATTTCAACACAAAGGTGATTTTCAATTACTTGGTATTGGTGATTTTCAATTACTTTGTGTATTATAAGAACTCGAATATTTTCTCTCCAGGGAATTCCAACCAGGGAAGACTGGGAGTCAGGTTCTGTGACGCGAAATTCCGACATTATCATCTACACTGATGGCTCAAAGATGGAGGATGGAACGATGGCGAGTGTCTTCTCGGAAGTCTTGCACGCAAGACAGTCATATCGGCTGTCTGACGCAGGCAGCCTCCTTCAGGCCGAAGTCTATGCAATTGAAAAAGTGGCCAGACTGATACAAAGTAGTACAATTCGACCCTCGAATATCACTATATGTGTGGATAGTCAGGCGGCGCTTAAGTCAAGAGAGTCCAAGACAGTTAAATCGAAGTTGGTAATGAAATGTCGTACCTCTCTACTGAACATTGGACCCCACAAGGTCTCACTTTTCTGGGTTCCCGGACATAGCAAGGGAATAAAGTAGCGGACGAGATGGCCAGAAGGGTATCTGAAATTGACATTAACAGAGCAGATACCTCAACACAAATCCCGATATGTGCACTGTGTAGGAGCTTAGATAAATTCACTATTACGGTGACAAACAACTTATGGACGAATCGTGACGACTGTGAAGTTTCAAGGGCCTTATGACCTAGGTTAGACATGAAGAGAAAGAAGGTTCTCTTAGGTCTCAACAAACCTGCTTACGGGGTCATTACCGGGCATTGTGCTATTGCACCATTCCTTCAACGTTGGCGTATTTCGTCGAACGGGCTATGCAGGAGTTGCCATGATGAAGAAGAGATCGAATCGATTCATCACTTTTTATGTCAATGTCCAAGACTACAATTGCAACGACTTCAATGTTTGGTGTTGCCGCTTCTTCACAAGCTTGACAGAGATAACGAAGGTGGACTTATCGGATCTCCTCACTTTCATCTGGAAAACCAAATGGTTTAATATGGATGGTACTTCCAATGTTTACGGAAATCAAGGGTAAGGACGAGTATGCCTCTTAGTGGCATATATGAAGGCAGTCACAATGGACATAGATGTCTCCGAGTGGAAGTGCGGATACCGTATCCGTACACGCTTTCGCAACCTAACCTAACTTAACGTTGATTTTTACAGCCCATTTTGAGAGCCAGGATAGCGGTTAGTGGTAGATTTACTCTCACTAACCTCAAAATTTTAATTTAATAGTATGAGAGTAGTTCAATAGTAGTCAATTCAGTTAAATTTAAGAATATTTCTCTCGAATTTATTGACAGACAAGTGCTCACTGTAGATGCAAATGTGTGGCTATGCCACCGTAATAATTGTCAGAAGGAGATTTATTGAAAATTTTTAGCAGATCTTATAGCTATTTCGGACACGCCACTTGTCCTCATCAGAGATCTTTCAATGAAAAGCAATTTTTCCCCTGGTAGTTATTATGTTGTAGAAACTAACTGTTAGCCCTCTCAGGAATTGGATCTGGACCTTCAGCTATTGTAGTCTGTCCATCCAGGCAACTTCGCTAACTGCAGGTGGTAAACTCACTGATCAAAGTCTGTCCATGTACTGTCTCAGTACACCGAACTCTAAATCAGAGAACACAGAGAAAGGAAAGTCTTTTTCGCTGCCAGCGTCCGTAGCGGACACACCACGATTTTGAGTGGATTCACCACGATTCTGAGTAGATTCACCACGATTTTCAGTGGATTCGTGTACAATGTCCGTCTGCTTTATTTCGCTGCTTTGCCGTTGGACGTTTAAGTTTCTTTTCTCTGTGTTCTCTGCTCTAAACTACTGTGTCTCATTATTACCCCGCATTTGTTTCGTTAAGTTGATCTCTCTCTCTTTTTATTGCATTTAAATGGTTTCACAGTACGTTACTTTCTTTTTCCTTCTGACAATTACTACGGGGGCATAACTACACATTTGCACCTACAATGTGCGGTTGTCTGACAATGTATTCGAGAGAAATAATCTTAATTTAATAATATTTTAGAATGGGAGCCGTTTGTCTGCATCGGTATCCATATCCAATAATTCCATTGTCTATCAGAATAATGTCTTATTAACTCAAGGTAGCAACTGGGGCACCCCCACCTTATACTCAGAATATTTAATATACGCGGATGATGTATATTGATTTAAGTGCGTCTCGTCTTATGTTGATTGACAGCATTTACAAATTGATAAGGAAAGGATGCGTATCGAAGGTCAATCGCAGAAAAAGGTCAATTGAGAAAAGTGTAATATTTGTTTTCTTTTCTTTCAATAATAGTCCTGTTTTTTTATAAAATTTTAAATGAATATTTTTTGATAACCACACATGTTTATACCCTTTGCCTTTAAAAAAGGTAAAAAGGGTGTACTCATTTTGTGCTTTTGAGAGGGATTGGAATGGCCATATATATACAGATATGATCAGAATCACTTTCTAAACAACTTTAATTTTGCCCGTCTTTATTAATCGAATTCTTTCTGGACTCTTGCGAATTCTTTCTGGCGAATACTTTCTGGACTCTTTGGGAGATATCTCAAAAAAAAAATTAGCTCCATAAACTGCTTCATTAAAAGCTCCAAACGGCTGGACCTTTGAAAGGGATGGGACCTGATGTCTCATGCGGTATCACAAAGGGTCAATGTTGGCCTAAGTGCGCCCTTCGGGCGGCCGCCTTACCTACCTACCTACATATTAATCGAATTGTATGTTAAGATCCTTTAAGCGTAACTCCAGATTTTTCGCGGACACATATGCTTTGAATTCAATTGAACTGGTAAAATCAGTGTTTGAGCATATTTGGGCCATATGGGAATTCGGTTCATTCAAAGGAGGTCCACTCCATATGCCACAATTATGCTAAATTGACAGTCTCTCCGGCATATGAGCGTTGTTTCTAGGCTTTTAAACTGTAGGCTAGGAGAAAATTTTCTTCAGCCATCCTCTTGGTCTCTTATATTCAAGTTTATTCTAAGATTTGTGGCTTTGTATTCTGATAGAGAATACTTTTCGGTTTTAAATAAGGAATTAATGAAAGAAACAGTCCTCTAGCAACAGAAGGATAAACCCACAAAAATAGTTGGTCACATTTTCTGCTTTCACTGAAGTTCCGACTTTAGTTAAAAATACGGTTCGAAGTGAACTGAAAAAAAGACAAGGTTTCTTTGCAGGAAAGGATAAATGCCTTCGATGTGGGAAAATACTATTCTGAGTGAAGAGTCAGAGATAATTTGTTCTTCTTTTAATATATTCTCTGGCTCTGCCAGTGATGTGAAACCTCTGAAGCCAAAACTTGTTATCACGTTTATCCAGAGGATGGGACTCAAAGATGTACTTTGAACCTCTGAATAGATCGAAAGGTACACACAATAATAATAATATATTTATGCTTGAGAGAAAGAATTTTTTCTTAACATAAAGTAACTTATATGCCTACATTTGAAGACGCGGCACTGAACAGAGGCTAGAGACAATTATATAATATTTATTAACACACTTAACGTGTCAAGTCTTTAAAAAGAATTTTTTAGCCTCTGCGAACACAATGTTTGTTATTTTTCTAGGGACTCAGATATGCGCACAGATATTGATACAATGAAGAAATGTTGTGTTCTCTTTTATTCCTGAATTTCGACTGGATTTTTTACCTTAACATCACACACAAGACACCGTTCATTAGTTTCTTGCTGTTTCAATAGAAGCGAACTGTTCACAATATATTTTCGTGATTCCCCTTTCTCTATGAATTCAACAAACAACACTCATGTACTGCCAGGACTTTCGAATCACTTACCCACTCCGGCGAAAAAAGGGTTTCGCAATTTAAAATTTGTTTTTCTTTTCTATTATTTTATTTTTGTACTGCAGCAGCGAATTTAAATTAAATTTTTAAAAGTATGCTGACTCAAATATACAAAAGCATTCATTCACTTTCTGTCATTTGCATAATCCTTTTTGCTTGTCGCAATCGTTTCATTTGGTTGCAAGCGAATTTAACACCGCCTCCTCGGGCACCGCAGACATGTATACACGTATTTCCTCAACGGCGAGAATCATCCTGATGGCAAATAGCTAAGGCGAATATAATTCTGACAACAATAACATTAAGAAAATGAAGCGAAGAGAATATTTTACGAACACCGATGACGGTAAAATCAGTCATCAGTCAGCTTGCTGCAGCGCCATGCCATGGGAAAGAGAAAAGGATATTGACACGATCATTGGGAACCGAGTTCTTTTGAGCTCAAGTGTGGCTGATATGTTTTCCGCCCAACCGGAAGTGGTATTGTGTAATACTTCTTACCATTGGCGCACGTTGCTTGCACTTGCAGTAATCGTTCCTTTGTACCGGTTCCTATATAGCGATATTTTTCAAAGCACAAGCAAGAGTAACGATTACCTGCTGCCCTGCTGTTTGGAAATTAAAGATTCCTAAACGTTACATTTTCAATGTCCCCACAAAGCTATGAAAGGCTGGGGGTGCATCTAGCAGCGCTACATGTGATGTTGACTGACAATTGACATTTCGCGTCTCATTGCCTCCTGAAATCCAATATTGCAAACACGGCACTCAGCAATGCTCAGAACAGCAGCCACGGCATTGGTAATGACAGCAAACGCAGCGGCACATTTGAATGAATGACACTCACATGGCGCACTGTCAGTCAACCATTCGCTCACACACATGCTTCCTTTGCACATCGCACTTGCTCGCATGTACTGCAGCAACGAACGCAACGGATGTCCTTGGCTTGCTGCCGCTCTAAAGGATAAAAAATACACGAGCTCAAGAAATATAAATATTACAGCTGCACAGAGCTTGTGAGGCGCAATCTTACATAACTGTTTTTTTTTTTTTGCTATAAAAATGCCAGTATATAATCAGCACACTTTCCTAACCCCCTATTTTCAGTATATTTCCCTGTCTTTCTTAATATCTGCACTTGAGCAAATATTAAGCACAAAAGTTTTGTTAAACATGTTTAAAAGGCAGAAATTTCAGCACATACCCGCATGATAACTTCCTCAAATTTGAACAATAGGCGCTGGAATTACATTTAGAATGAAACAACATACAAGGATAATGCCAACAACAATACAATGGTCGAAATGCATCTGGAAAAATGTGGAACCTTTCACGGAATTTCGTTAGGTCTGTAGTTGAAATTGTTTTTACTCATAAACTCATGCTCACGACAATGAGTACACAGGTGGCTAGAACTATGCAGAGTCTCTGCTGAAAATGTAGTTTATTTCTCTCATACTCCTGCACTTTGTTCACGAATTGTTGGAATATCTGCAATTGAAGAAGATTCTTGATAATTATCGGAAGCAAGTTTTACTTTTGAATTTTAAAATTCACCAAATATACCCAATCACTACTTAATGTGATGCAGGCTTCTTTATTACCATTGAAGATTATTTACATCGAGAAAAGTTCGATTTATTGTTTGAATGATGATTTATTTAAATTCATCCAATGAGCATTCAGCAGATAAAGGCGAGGTAAGCAATAACCAGGATACTCTAAAATAACGTTATATATCGTTGCATAAGCGAACCGATAACTTGACATAGTGGCATTAATACTAAACTAAACTTAGCTGGGTATGCAAAGTGCATTCCAAAGTAAACAGGAGTTTTTAACAATAAAAACAACAAAACGTTTTTTTGGCAAAACCGATTTATTTTATTCCAAAGAGTTCCCTTCCGACTCACTACAGCGATTTGCACGGTCTTCTATTATACCAAATATTATGAAATTTTGACAGTACATCAGTGAGAGATCTACCTTTCTGGCGCAGTAAATTCCGTTTACTTTGGAATACACAAAATAAATCTGAATGAGTCATGAAAAATATTGAACTAGGATAAGCTTTATTTCTGCTGCGACTTTATACGAAACCAATTGCAGCAGCCATTGGGCCAACCATGTAAGTTGTTTCACTTAAATGATTTTTGTTCTCTTTTAGTATGATTTTTAAGGTAGAAAAAGCACACTCGATTGTCACCTAAAAATTGTTTTAAATTCAGTTTTTACTTCTGTCAAGTTAAGCCAATAAGTTCACCTGCGTCGGTGGTGTAGTGAAGCAAATTGTGCTCAGTGCATGTAACTCGGGATCGCTGTATATTTGCTTCCAAAAGTTTAATACATTGGTATCACATCTTATATATTATTATATATAGTAATATTATACTTATCAAAATGGAAGTTGCAGCCTTTCAATATGTGTATGTACATCAGTAGTATCATCATTAGATACACTAGTATCGACCCCATTCGCTAAACACCCATTTAAAAGTGCATCCTCTTCATCAATAATATCGCCAGTGAAGGAATTGGAAAGGTCACAATTTGTAATTGAAGGTAAAAAGTGTATACGAAGTTTCTTCGGTTGAGCGTTTTTTCAACTACTAGAAGGAGGCGTGACAGGTGTGGACATATATATACAGATATGATCCTAATCACTTTCTGAGCAGTTTTACAAAGATGCAAAACCAGATCGCTATATTATCCGATTTGGACAAAGACCTACCTACCTCCCATATATGCAATTTTTTTCACCTTTTTCAAAATGACTATAACTTCGATCAAATTGATGGAATAGTGACGCAATTTGGTAGTTATCAGATTATCAGATTATCTGATAATAGGTCATTGATGGCACTAATACGCACATAGAAGCTATGAATGTGGACTCCGTCTCGTGGTTCTTATTCTCACATTTCAAAAACCCATTCTACGCAAACCATATTCTACTCTGTCAGAACTGTGGAAGATTCAAACGCTGCCATCCAGATTTTTTGATGCTCTCTAAAACTTATTAGGGCCGCTACATCTGCCATTACCTGGCATAGCATTGGATCAAGATAATCTTGCACCACTTCTCAGTGCACAATAAGAGGTGTTATTTTGGTATTCAAAGAAAAATGGCATTTTTTGAGATAAATGATCGGTTGTTTATTTCATAATAAAGAGGAAGCTATGCCGTTAATAATGAAAAAGAACATCAGCCAAATGGCCACCACGACCACGATTACAGGACCATATCTTTTTCATGAAATTTTCCATAACCAAATCGCAAAGTGGCTGCCCTCTGTCCTCAATAGACTCACAAATTATATCTTTGAGGTCTTGAATCGACGCTGGGCTGTTGGCGTAGACCTTATCTTTCACGTGGCCCCAAAGGAACAAGTCGGAAGGTGTTAAATCACAAGATCTCGGTGGCCAATTGTGATCACCTCTTCGAGACATAACACGGTCCGGAAACTTTTCCGTAAACGAGCAATGGTTTCGCTGCTTGTGTGGCACGTAGCGCCGTCTTGTTGAAAGTAAACGTTGTCCAGATCAATACCATCCAACTCCGACCATAAAAAAATAATTAAT
This sequence comes from Clusia tigrina, assembly GCA_920105625.2. Lineage (NCBI taxonomy): Eukaryota > Metazoa > Arthropoda > Insecta > Diptera > Clusiidae > Clusia > Clusia tigrina. The sequence continues at coordinate 174,910,010 of OV050032.1, forward strand.
CATCTCTCGATAGCGCAATCCATTCACCGTAACTGTTGATCCAACCTCATTTTCGAAAAAGTAAGATCCAATGACCCCGCCGGAACATAAACCACACCAAACAGTCACACGTTGAGGATGGAGAGGCTTCTCAACAATAACTCTTGGGTTTTCCGAGCCCCAGATGCAACAATTTTGCTTGTTCACGTAGCCACCGACGTGGAAATGGGCCTCATCAGTCAAGATGATTTTTCGATGGAATTCCGGATCATTTTCATGCATTTCAAAGACCCATTCAGCAAAGCCACGACGTTGTTGATGATCGGCCGGCTTGACTTCTTGTGTTAACTGAACTTTATAAGCCTTAAGACCCAAGTCTTTATGCAAAATACGGTGTAATGACGTTTGTGGAATGCCCAATTCCAAAGAACGACGAGGAATGGACAAACCTGGGTTTTCTTCAACACTTTGGGCTACAGCAGCAATATTCTCGGTTGTTCTTGAGCGACGTGCACGGGTTTTTTTCTTCACATCACTAACTTGTCCCAACAGCTCCAATTTTTCCACCAATTTCTGTATTGCGGTCCGACAAGGTGCTTCACGATGACCAAAAATGCTTTAGTTTTGCGAACTGTGACTGCAAGATTTTCACCATTTTTGTTGTGAATTTTAATTATTTCAATGCGTTGTTGAAGCGTGTATCCATTTTTAGTAATGGCGTAGTTTCTACTTGTCAAATATCGAAGAATAAAAGCTTCAAAAGTGACAGCTACCGAAATACCGGGTGATTCAAAATAACACCTCTTGTTGGAAAACCCTTTATATGCATTTGTTAGCAATTCCAAGTGTTTCTCTAATCATGAACCGTGTGAAACCATGGGCTTGATGTGAGTTTTTTTTGTATATCATGTTCCGAACATAACTCTCAGTTTGAATTCGGTTTTCTAGTAACCCTGAATTCACGGGGCCTTCCATATCTGTCTTCGTGGGGTAATTTCAATCTATCCATGGGCCTTAACTCATCCAATACGTTCCTTCTCACATATATCACAACGTATCCTACACTTTCCTTGCATTGTCTTTCTATTTATTTTCATATCCAAACATTTGCTGTGGTTCAAATTCGCTGCCCTTTAAACATATTTTTATCGTGCATATGCTTATCGGTCTGTCCGTCTGGATGTCTGTGAATTTGTCGATTTCTTTGTTTACTTTTGTGCGTCTGCCAACTTTATTATAGTACCAGCCGCATTTGCATTTGCCCCCAGCGATTTTGCTGATTGATATGACAAACAAATTGAGGTCAAGCGACTGAATTATGAGACCTCATACACCGCCTCCGGCTCGACACAGCTCTGATCACCACAAAAGCCATCCTTGTTGTATGCCACCAGCAGCATCGTCACAAAAACAACAACAATAATGAGCAGAAGTAGACTAACCATTGTACTCGTAAGTTAACGTCATTGTCGTCCCGTCCGCCCGACACAAGTTGAGGACATAGATATGTAACTTTTGTGCTTTTGCTTTTTTTGTCACTTTTTAAGCCACTTTTAACGAGTGCATGCATTTTTGTCTCATTTCCTAGAGGTCGAAACCTCTGTGCAGCGATGCTCGTCAGTCGAATGCCCCCCCCCCCCCCCCCATTCCGCTCCGTAGAGGGAGTGTAGAAAATATATTACACATTGTTATCTTTCCACACACTTGCTGTTATGCGAGCTTGGCTCCTTACTGCTTTTATCCTTTCATTTTGTTTTTTTCTTTTGTCAAACTTTTTGCTTTGCAAATTCTCTGCTTGCAGCCATTTTTAATTTGCCATGACAACCTCAAATGTTTTTCGTTTCCACTCCGCTTTTCGTTCGTTTTTCGTTTTTTTTTTTTTTGTGTCCTACGCTGTTTTGCACACAGAAAGACCGGAAACGGAAAAGGAAGCTTTCGATTCGAGTGCACTGCGTCAGCACGGCACTCAAACGACGCAGCCATGAACGCACAAGCGAGCGGGTTAACGGGTAAAATTGTGTTTGCGTTTGGGTGCGTATTCCCGGTATCTTTGTGTGCGTATGTTTCCGTCTATGCGCATTTGTATGCATTCATGGACATTTGAATCTTTTCTCGATTTGTTGATATCGCCGCAGCTCTTGTACTGTGTATTGTTGATGTAGTTGTTTTGAGTAGTTTTGTTTAGTTTACCTCGCCTACGGTGGGATTTCCAATTCGTTTCGTTCGGTTTCAATTTGCTTTGCTATTTAAGAAGCATGGGCTTTAGGGGGAGATCCTTGATGTAAGCAGTGCATTGAAGCCGCATTGAACCGCACTGCTATGGAGTGTTTCGCCTTGACTGCGCTTGCAAACCTGACATCTCCTTTCAAGGACTTCAAGCGAAAATTTGAGATCGCGTTGTCTGGTTAACAACAATTCCGGACAGCCATAAGTATCAACATTTTGAAATGTTGTGTTTGGTTTCTCATTTCTTTTATTAATTTATTTTTTTCATCTTTTGTCTTCCCTTTTCCATCGCATGAATAAAATCTCGCTGCGATTCGCACATAAATTTTAGCCGCACCATTTAATTTTTACACAGCACTACATTTACATGCAGCATATTTTCTGTTTTTTGTTTGGTTTTCTGTTTCGTTAATATATGGGAATGCACAAAAAATGTCCCAACTCATAATCACGGGAATGTGTTTTAAATATTGCTGCCTGCATGCCTGCCGGACAGCCGTCAATAGTAACAGCAACAGCAACAATATAGCGAAATATGGCATGCACAAACACGTGGTAACAATGCGCGTCATAAATTTTGCTAATGTCATTTAAGGTGTATGCCTTTTTCCTTTTTGCAAATTACCTTTTTTTAAAGTTATATAAATCAAATTTTCCTTCGCTGGGCCGGGAGTACAGATGGATATATGTTTGACATGCTCTTCTACTGGTTTGTAATACAAAAACAAAGCGCAAAGCTATTTGTTACAAAGTTACAATTATAGGTTAGGTTAGGTTAATGTGGCAGCCAGTCCAAAGACCAGCTCACTCAGACCACCATGGGTCCATTGTGATACCACCGGGCCACAACGCACCTCCAATTCACTCGTCGAACCATTTCGAAGCCCTAATAAAGCGCTGTATTTGTTTTACCTTCGCGGTAGACACCTCTGTAAGAGAGCTAAAAGCGCACTTCACGTTTTTTAAGATTCTTATTTGCAAAGGAAACACTGACAACAGATGGAACTCCAACGGTATTCCACAGGAACTTTCCTAGCCTCAAGCAAACTAATTATAGACAAATTTTATTTACCTTTTCACTCAGTCTTGGAAGGATAACAATATGAGCTTTTGATAAGGCAGTTGTGTATTACATCCTTTGCGATATTTCACACATTTAATAAGTACATCGCTGCAAAATTGAATAAAATGAAATTTACTTCGTTCTCTATTTATTAAGGGCTTTATAGTTATTGACAACCCACCTGGCCTCCAATTTCGGATTAACTAAGTCGCCTTCTTTCCCAGCGCTCTCTGGTCCACCTTTATCTTTGATGCACATAGCCTTGAAGTACAAGAGTAAGCCTTGCACAAAGACACCAATGCGTTGTTTTACCTGAACCTGTATTTTGCATATAGAGTGCATTACTAACTTTTCAAAGCACTTATTTTTCGAATACCCTTCCTAGTTTTCCACGAATTTAGCCTCATAGCCTTATCCTATCCATACATTGGCGTAGCGCTTATTGCAGTTTTGTGGATGGAGTATTTACTTCTCTCTTATAGCTTATTTAGCCGTATAGCTTATTAAGACTTCTTGACAGCAATTTTAAATTATTTGGCGGTCGTTGGATTTTCTTGCATGCATTCCTACCGTGTGTACTCTTGTCACTATTTGTAATGATCAGATGTTTAAGCTTAGACTCGTATTTGTTATATATAATTTTGAAACATTGAAAGATAATTAACATTATTTACCTTGCATCATCTTTAACTAGGTGTGGAAAGCTTTCGGAAGTGAGTCCGGGTAACTGGAACAGAAATACCCAGAAAGAGAACCCCGAGCGTGATGTGAGCCTCTAACCCGACTATTACCCGAAGATTAGTATACTTACCACTGCCAAGATCAGTATACTTAGATCTGCGAAATGGATCTCGAAATTATGTACTGAAAATGTTTTCTGACTGATTAGACTGATTAGACACAAATGGTATCAACAATTATATATGCGGGCACTTTTGAATGAATGATTGAATGAAATAATGAGAGAAAATATTAATTACAACAAAAACTATATTAAATTGTTTTTTGTGTATGAGTATGTGGAGGAAATTGAAGCTGAAATGCTTCAGCTCTCACTTTAGAACATAGGTCTGTCCCAATAGTTGTCTATTGGGCACGGTGTAGCCATTTTCTCTCTCGAAATTAATTTTGAACAATCGATACTTTGAATGAATGAATGAGTGAAATAAAGAGGGAAAATGTATATCGACCAATTTGATATATTGCACTCCTCCTGCATTTCTAAGGATACTGAGTTTGGGTTCATTGGATACTGAGTTTGGGTTCATTGCTCTAATGTCTCTGCCCTCGGGCCAGTAATGCCCCAGATATTTCTTTCTACTGCGAGCTGAGGCTTCGCAGTTCATTAGAAGGTGCTCTGGTGTTTCTTCTGCCTTCGTGCAGAACCTACACGTATTTACTGGAGAGAGTTCCAGTTTCATGAGGTAGCTTCTTAAACGACAGTGACCTGTGAGGTAACCTGTCAGAGTTCTTCAATTCTTTTTACTTAACTGTATACATAGAGCTGCACGTTTTGAGTTGTAGTCCCCAATCATGAGCTTGGAGTGTCTAAGTTTTGGTAGTGAGGCCCAGTAGCGTGATCTTCTAGATTTTTCCTCCTGTCTTAATTGGGCACTTTTAGCATACTCTAGAATTTTCAGTAACTTATCGCATCTATATCACTATTCAGGAGAATTCAAATCGAAATTTTTTTGTCAGTTTTACTGCTCTTGTAATTAAATATAACAATGTCTCAATGTCTCATAATATATTTCTTATATTTCTCCAAAATATATGAATTCCTGTCGAAAATTAACCTGACAGAAGATTTATAGATGAGACTATCCTCATCTTTCAAATAAATAGGGGCATCACAATAGATCTTTCGGGTCGCAGTGTATAACACCCTTAAATATATGTATCTATCTATGTCTCATTATAATAGTTTTCATTTTGAAATCATCAACTGCTGTGGCACAGTTTTAGCTGGACTTATCTTCCGGTCGCTTAGTTATATGTTCGAATCCTTGTCATTGTATATTCTCTCAATCTTTGACCGTATAAATTATTCTTATTATTTATACCGAATTAGACGAGCCTGAAAATTGGTAATATTAATTATGGTGTTTCAACGTATTCATACATTATTCAACATCCTTGCACAGTCAAACTCAGCTATTATAAGAATTATATTTAGTTTCGAAGTTTCTTCATTTGATATAACATATATCATTAGATATAGCTTTACAAAATTTATTTAATTTTTGTTCGTTTCTTTAATTTAAATCACATTAACCACAAATTCGTTTCCTCTACTGATCATACCTGTTTAATGTTTTTCTCAGAGTACACTTCATTACCCTTTTACAAATGGCTCAACAATATCTCCAATGTCACCATTTCGAACAACAACGTTGACACGGTCATAATCTCTTTGTTGTCATCACCATAATAACATCAACGTCCTTATGAAAAGCAACGTCATCATCATCATCAACCTCCTCCTCTGTTACTGTTACTCGTGACTCTCTCTCTTCTCTTTCTTCCTTTTCTCTTATCTTCGTCAACCATTTGCACTTGTTCATACTTTATTGCATTTCTTTATCAACGTCATTAAGAAGAGAACCATTGTTCCAAAATCTCGGAGAAATACAAAACAACCATTAATTTTACCACAAGTACAACAATAACGCCAGGCAAACAATAGCATTCCACTTGAGGCAGAAAGCAGTCATTCACAATTTTCGGCTCTACAATTACAACAATATGTACAACATTTTACAAGATTAACACTAATAACAACAAAAATTACCAGTATAATTTTTAATTCGGGAATTTAGGAGAAAATATGATAAAATTATAAAATTGGTGTTTAAATTTTCACGCATCTGAACTACTTCTGCAGTTTGTGTTTTTCTTGGGAGACTTTAACAGTGGACTTGGTTCGATTAGTTTGGATGGACGGAAAACTATGAGTGCTAAGAATCTATAGAATAGCTCGAATTCCTTGAGTTCCAGTTTTCAAACAATTTTCTATTTAAAGACTCCAAAAAATGTTTACGTGCTCTACTTACAGATCAGAGATGAACTTGCCTTGCAGCAACGGAAACACTTTTGATCTTACTCCCCTACATATTGCAGTCGAAATGGCTGCAAAAAGAACCCTACTAAGAATCGTCAAGGAAGGTGCTGTCCTTGAGAAAATTGGTAATAATAAACAACGAGACAGCATCGTGGCCACTATACCCCTCGCTGACCTACCTAGAGACGATATGAACAAAAGGTATAACTTTGAGAAACGCTTCAGAGTTGTGCTTGGGAACAAGGAGGAATGGAAACAGGAATCACTTCAAGATATCCTAAAAGATCATACCATCAAGTGGTTCACCTATCGTTCAAAAACAGAAGAAGGGATAGGAGCCGGCATATTTGACCCAAAATATTCCAGGCGGAGATACGAGTACATGCAATTCGCCTCTGTGCTATCTTTAACCTCCGACGTAACATTGTGGGTCAAGACATTGCTATTATGTCTGACAGTCAAACAGCTATAAAAGCACTCAATTCCTAGGAGATTCATTCTAAACTCGTATGGGAATGTTTAGACCTTCTAAACAAGTTAGGAATCGTCAAGAATCCTTCTATAATATGGGTCTCAGGACACACTGGGATCCCTTGGAACGGAAAAGCGGATGGTCTTGCCAGGAATGGGACAAGCACACTTTTTATTGGACCTGAAGCATTTTTTGGCATAGGAGTAAACAGCATAAAATATAATTTAAAACAGAAGAAAAAATCGAGAAGATCACGCTACACGCCTCACAACCAAATCTTAGACACTCCAAGCTCATGATTGGGGACTACAACTCAAAACGTGCAGCTCTATGTATACAGTTAAGCAAAAACAATTGAAGAACTCTGACAGGTCACCTCACAGGCCTTTGTCGTTTAAGAAGCCACCTCATGAAACTGGGACTCTCACCAGTAAATACGTGTAGGTTCTGCGCAAAGGCAGAAGAAACACCAGAGAACCTTCTAATGAACTGCGAAACCTTACCTCGCAGTAGGAAGAAATATCTGGGGCACTACTGGCCCGAGGACAGAGACATTAGAGCAATGAACCCCAACTCAGTGCTAAGCTTCCTTAGAACTGTTGAACTAATAGAATATCTTTAATAGATCAATGCAGGAGGAGAAAAATAGATCAAATTGCTCGAGATTTTCCCTCTTTATTTCATTCATTCATTCATATAAATATATTATATACAACTGCTGCTACTGGATTCCCATTAGGTCTGTTCCTTTTCTTTGGTTAAGCCATGGACGTTGTGCAGTCGTCTAGAGTAGACTTGATGCTTCAACGTTGACATGCCATCTTGGTCGCTGTTTGTGAGCCATGGCAAATACTTTCGACACGTTAATGACGGTCACAATTTCTCACATAGTATGGAGCATTAAAGTGTGTCGCAATACCTTATTTTGAAGTCTTTGGATAGTGTTAATGTATTTTTCGCTGGCAGATCCCCAAAATTGTATGCCATAAGTCCTGACCGGCTTCAAGATTTGACTATAGATCAGAGTTGAATGCGTAGAGTGTCTGTGCCAATGAGGTAACAGAATTTTTTTACTTTAAGTCGAATATATCCCATTTTTTCTTAACTTGCGCCTTCCAGTGTAGCTTGGTGTCAAGCTTAAAACCAGGGTATATAGCTTCGTTAACGTAGGGTGGAATTTCCGCATTTATGTAAAGGGGCTTGTGCGGTATGTTTCTTAAACTGATTTAGCATTATTATTCTTAATGCGCCTTTTTTTGGTCCATGATTCCCCAGAATTCACAGCTGATTGCAATTTGATCGTTGAAGCTTCGATTGTTTCATCTACTGCTGAAAGAGCAGTATCGCCTGCAAATGTTGCGGTTACATATTGATTTTGGATAGGTAAATCATGTGTATATAATAGGTACAAAATGGGACCTAGGATACTATCTTAAGGTGCACCTGCATTTATTTTTGGCATGACTGAACAAACATTTTCGTGTTTTACGCGAAGCACCTCATCTTCCAGTTGTTCAATGGTCAGAATGCGGTGTGTGAATTTAAATGCAAATTTTGCATTACCTTCATCAGGTTTACAAGTATTAATGCCGTGAAAAGTACGAAATGTATTCTATCAACTAGTCTTTCAATTATGAATTTGCTAGTATCCAAGCATCTTGTAACATTCGTTTAACTGATATAAACTAAGCTAAACACCAAAACTGTCTGACGGCATTTATAGCTTCCAATCGGCACCGGCAAGCGAAATGCAAAAGCGCTCGAAGGACTATCAGAGCGGCCATTCCGACTTACGGTTGTAATGGGTAGTTATGCAAGTAAGCATATAATCTAAAGATATGAGGTAGGGAAAACTCTTAACTGTCCTGAAATTTCCTTGCAATTTCCCTGACCCTTAAATGACCGCAATCTAGTGTGAAGGACGTCTTTGTTAAAGTGCTCAAACATTGATTTTTTTCATGTTGACACTTTGATGTTTCATTAATATTGGATAAAGTGAAGAACCATAAATAAGCGGTATCATGGGTAGTGCACACCACGGAGTAATAGCAGAAGTATCTTACGCGCGCACACAGAGTGGCACTAATGTTCAAGATAAATAAACACAAAAGATCAAAGAGTGGACTTTGTACACATGCACATACAAAAAGGACCCACCCTGCAGTGCAGTAGCGAAATATTTATTAGCACACACGCTGCGCGCGAGACGAGACTTAAGTGCCATTTTCCGAAAAGTGCACACCCGCAGCAACGGTACCAAAAGCACCAGCAACAACAAAGCTGCAGTTAAGTGGCAACGTCAACAAGCGAACGTCGCACGAATACTAACACAGATGGCAGCAGCAGTCCCTGATGGTCCCATCGCACAGTACTCCGTGCAGTGTAATTAAATCAAGAATTTCATATCACTAATCTTTATGACTATGGCATCTTTTTCCGATACGCTCCAACTACGGACAACGCTATTCACAGCCACAATGGCGCAGCACAGCCACTTAAACTCGGAAAATTTAATTTTCCAATTAGTATCAGAAATTGAACGTTCGGTTGAGGGTGACAAAATAACAAAATTAATTTTTTCAGAAAGTCACTCTGGCCAAAAAAGGTGGAAAAATACATAAAATGGTGACAGTTACCGAAGGTCTGTGATGCGGTTAAAATCAGCGTGTAATAGTATCACCGTAGCAGTTTGACGAAAGCAACGATTCTTAAGTGGAAATGATACTATTATTTATTATTATTAACAGGCTAAAAGAACACCGCGACCTAAGAGATCTATTGTGCAGCCTCGTACCCAACTAAAACAGTCCTAGAAATGATAATTACCTGCTCCAATAACGATCGATTATCAGTGCGATTCCTATGCAAGGTATAATTAGAATTGCACTGTCTTGAAAGAGCTGGAATGACGGCGGTGGCCCTCTCCAAAGGACCATCAGACATCCCATATACTCTTTCGCTACACACACACACACACAATGAGCAGATAACCAATGATGATCACAAATCCAATATACGAGCCATGAGTACGAGTTTCACACAATATATTCAATATTACTATTTCACACAATATATTCAATATGACTCACACCAATATATCAAATGGATCGAATGTCATGCCCAAATATGGATATATAAGAACATATCAATTAAAACTTTAAACCTTTCTGCTGAAAAATATGATAAACGACTTTTTTACTATTTCTAAGGAAGTTCGCAAGGAAATTACTTATTCAGTTGATTGTAGCCTCCATTTAAATGAAGAAAAACAGAAGGAAACCAAAAAGTTAAGAAAAAAATGTGTGTTCCTAGTGTGTTCATACTGTTCGGACGTGTTTTTGTACGCTCAGTGTTTGATCGGATTTACATTATTTCTCAAATATTATTTTGTTGTGTTAATATTATCAATTAAATCAAAATAATCTCGAGAAATTTAACAGTTCGTTTAATAAATTAAATACATATATGAAATATAATTCAAAAAGTAAACACTAAAAATATAATCATAAATATATACATAAAGCTATGAGTGTCGCTCACTCTCCTCATAGAGAGCGTCGGCACTCGGTGCATATACCCGTTGCACAAAGCAATAACACTACAACAATACAATACGGCATATTATCGGCAACAACAATGCCACTAGCAGAGTCATCATCGGTGTCAGTAGCAGCGCACAGTGGGTTAGAATAGCCTGTTTTCTTGGATTAATTAAAAAAAAAAAATTTAAGTATCGTTAAAATTTTTTGCACCCGGTTACAGTATATAAAATTCTACATCACTTGTCGTTAAAATAAATGTCAAAAGTGCTCTGGTGTTTTTGTAGTGAAACTTCAAAGTCAAACTTCATAGAAATTTTTGTGCAAAAAAGGCTGAAAAAAGTGAAAACGTTCCCGTTGAAAATTTTATTTATTTTAAAAAGTATTGTAAAAGTTAAAAATTTTTCAATGGAACCATCAAGTTCAGGTTATTTTGCAAATACTTCGTTAACATTTGTGTATCAAATTGTGTGTGGAAGTGATTTAGATTTAGTTATTTATATTGAAAATGCCAAAAAATTTATATTTTTATATTTTAAATGGATATATAGTTATTATTCGTCCACATTCGTGTCATAATTTGTAGTTTATATTAAAGAGGACATAAATCTATGTTATTTTGCAAAATTTTACGCTGCCCTTTTGTGCCTTTTAGAAGCCATGCATTGTTTAATACAAGTGTTGCAGCAGTCAAATTAGCTAAAAGTCACATTGATCTCGCGACTGGTGCTGTTGTTGTGTGTTGTGTTTTGTTGTTTTTCATGTTACTTTTTTCTATTTATTTGTGCTCATCTTTTCCGTATATTAATGTTGTTATTTTTGTTTCTTTTAATAATATTCTTTGTTACAATAATATTTTGTTTTTGTTTATTTTAATAATATTCTTTGTTTTGACAAATAGTGATTGTGTTGTGCAGTTTCAAGTAATCGGGTAAAAGGGATTTTTGAAAGGTTTTTTTTTGTATTAGCATTATTTTTTTTTTTTTATAGAAACAAGTTCGAACGTTTTTTTTTATACTCGTCGAAGCTTATTTGATATTATGATGAATTCAAGCGCTCAAACAATGAATGACAAGATGACATTTTTAGCTGAAGAAATCAAAAAACGCACCAACTGCTCTGAGGATAATATGTGTGATTTAAATAAAAGAATTGATGTTTTCTTTTATGAATTTAAATCTAGGTGGACTAGAGCGCATAGAATTGAAATGAGGTTTATTACTCAAAATAAAATCTGGTTGGAATCCTCTATTGGTTTTACTCTTGCCCCGACTGCAAAATGTGGTCGAAAAGAAATTAGTTTTACCGAGTCCAGTGGTTGGAGTAAATATAAAAAAACAAAGATTGTAAGAGACATCATGTCATTGCCAGAGTTACTTTACGCTTCACAGGTTAAATTACAAAGCGAAGGTTATGTCGAGGAATCAAAAGTGTTGCGAGCTATATATGAAAAGTGTTGCAAGGGAATAAATTTAAGAAAAAAATTTAAACAACCACTTCCCACCTTGAAAATATCGAATACAAAAGCTTTGGCTGTTTTTGTAGAAGCTAAACTAACACGAAATCAATACAATGTTGTTAGACAAGCTGCTCCTCAAATATTTCCCTCCTACAACAATATTCAAACTGAAAAACAAAAAACTTACCCAGCATCGACCAGCTTTAAAATAAGCGAGACCTCCGTTGAAGTAACTTTACAAAGTCTTCTTAATCACACAGCGGAGCGACTAATAGAACTTCAAGAAACTGTTATTGACTCATTAGGCATTACGAACTCGAATGTAGTATTATATTCAAAATGGGGCTTTGATGGAAGCTCTGGCCATAGCTCATGCAAACAAGCCTTTCATGGATCGGATGCTAGTGATTCATCAGTTTTTTTAACCACAATTGTACCACTTAGGGTTATGTTTGAGGAGAAGGTAATTTGGCAAAATCCACGGCCGTCTTCAACTAGATTTTGCAGACCCTTGAAAATTGAATTGGCCAAAGAAACCGCATATGTGTCCATTAGTGAGAAAAAAGAGTTGAAGAGGAAATACAGAATTTAACCTGTTCAACTGTCACGATTGGTGAGAAAGTTGTACATGTTTCCCACAAATTAATTTTGGCAATGGTAGATGGAAAAGTTTGCAATGCCTTAACAGAAACCACATCAACACAAAGGTGTTACTTATGTGGCGCTACAAGTAAGGATTTTAATAATATAGAAGCCATGATCCAAAGACCTGTACATGTAGACAATTTAAAATTTGGCCTTTCCATTCTTCATGGCTGGATTAGATTTTTTGAATGTCTTTGGCACGTGGCATATAAAATACCTTTACAAAAGTGGCAGGCTAGAACTGATTCTGAAAAAAGAACAGTAGCTGAAACAAAAAAAGAAATTCAGAATAAATTTAAATAGAATATGGGATTAATAGTTGACCAACCCAAACCTGGTTTTGGAAACACGAATGATGGGAATACGGCAAGACGTTTTTTCCAAAACGCTGAAAAATCTGCCGAAATAACAAAAATAGATGTTAATTTAATAAAAAAAATGCACGTGTTGCTTATTGCTGTATCCAGTGGCCATGAAATTAATAATGAAAAATTTAAAATATATGCACACAATACAGGACAACTTTTTGTTGAAACGTATCCTTGGTACAATATGCCTCCCACTTTGCACAAGTTTTTTATTCACGGACCCGAAATTGTGTCAAATGCCCTTTTACCTATTGGGCAGTTATCAGAAGAAGCGCAAGAAGCTCGAAATAAAGATTTTAAAAAATATAGGGAGTTTCATTCCCGAAAGTGCAGTCGCGAAAAATCAAACCAAGACATTTTTAATATGTTTTTGATAACCTCTGACCCAATTATTTCAAGCATGCGAAAATTGCCTGCAAAGAAGGTTCAAAGCTTGCCAGAGGAGGCAATTGATTTAATTGTACCTGCAGCTCCGAACAAGAACTATTTCAGTGATGTTGAAGTTGCTGATGCTGCGGATGATGATAATGATGATAATGATGATGATGATAATGATGATGATGATAACGATAATGATGATGATGATGATGATAATGATAATGATGATGATGTGGATGATTAACTTTAAGATGTATAAAATGTAATGTTTAAGTTCTCATACTGTACTCCTTGCACTATATACCTACACTGATATTTGGCATTACTTAATAAAATTATACTCAAATATACTTAGAAAACATTTTTTTAACTTATTTTAATGGTATTAACTGAAAAATAAAGAAAAATTATCCTAACATAGCTTCCCTGATTTGATCCAAGAAAACATGCTATTCTAACCCACTGTGCAGCGTCGGCAACAGCAGCGACCTCAACAGAAAAGTCGATCCCAACAACTGTCGCTACAGGAAAGAGCGCGATGACTTTCGTCGAAACAACAACGAAGGCAAGGCAGCCCAGCATAGCGCCGTCACCAAACTCAGCAGCAGTAAGGAGTCCAGCAACAATGCCTCTGCAGGCGGTAATAAACGGTGAGGTAAAAAAAATAAAAAAAGTGGCGGTAGTGCAGACTGGTATTGACCGCTACATAAACATTAATATTAAAAGAAAGATAAGTCCACAAAAGGTCATGGGCGTCGCCAAAAGGGCAAACACAACAAACTCAGGTGCTCCTCTGGAGAATAACAGATTTGCACTTCTTAGTGTAGAGAATTCTACTACTACATCGAAAGGTGAACCTGTAGTCAGTAATGCCAGACCGCCACCAATTTACCTGCGCGAGCGTAGTTCTAATCAATTAGTATTGAACATCGCAAATATTATAGGCACAAATAATTTTCACATTGTGCCTCTTAGAAAAGGTAGTATTGAGGAGACAAAGATACAGGCATATAGTGAAAAGCACTATCGTGATATTATAAATTTTTTAACGGGGAACAAGAAAAGTTATTATTCCTATCAGCTAAAGAGCTCAAAAGGCCTTGTTATTGTTTTAAAAGGAATCGAAGCCACAGTAGATTCTGGCGATATTAAAGAGGCTCTTGAAGAGCAAGGGTTCCCCGTTAAGGTTGTGATAAATATTGTGAATAGAAATAAGGTTCCACAACCTATATTTAAAGTTGAACTGCTCCCCAACTCAACCCAGCTTAAAAAGAACGAGACGCACCCAATATATAACCTAAGATATCTTTTACACCGCAGAATTACGGTTGAAGAACCGCACAAACGTAACGGCCCAATACAATGTATGAATTGTCAAGAATTCGGCCACTCTAAATCGTACTGCACTCTGCGCAGTGTTTGTGTAGTTTGCGGTGATCTCCACCCTACAAGTACTTGCACCTTAGCTAAAACTGACACATCCGCAAAGAAATGTAGTAACTGTGGTGGTAGCCACACGGCAAATTACAGAGGTTGCCCTGTATATAAAGATCTAAAATCAAAACTGTCGCAGAGTATACAATTAAAACGTAGCTTATCCCCAAATCCTATCTATATCCAGCCTGCCACCTCAAATCCTCAGATAGGTGACCCTATTATGCAAAAACCTAATTCTGGTCAAGCAACCTACGCAAGTGTTCTGCAGGGTAACGTACGGCAAGTTAACAATAACAATGCATCTAATAGTGGAGTAGAAGCCATGATCCTAAATCTTACTCAGTGTATGACTCAATTCATGTCTACAGTGCAAAATATGCTACAAGATTTAATTAAAGCTCAAAATCAGATGATTCAAACTCTTGTAAATAAAAAATGAGTTTGTTAAAAATATGTTTATGGAACGCAAACGGTGTTAACCAGCATAAACTAGCCCTTAATAAGTTTCTACATGACCACGAAATTGATGTTATGCTTTTGTCTGAAACACATCTCACAAACAAATACAACTTTCATCTCCCAGGCTTCAAATTTTATAACACAAATCATCCTGATGGTAAGGCACATGGCGGTACGGCTATTCTAATCAGAAATCGGCTTAAGCATCATCTTATGCAATCGCATTCGATGCAATGGATGCAAGCTACATCAGTATCTATTAAAAATCGTGGCAAAGACCTGACGCTTTCAGCTATATACTGCCCACCCCGTTTTACTGTAACAGAAACACAATTTAAAGAACTTTTTGATTCCCTTGGTGATAGATTTCTAGCTGGCGGTGATTATAATGCGAAACATAAACACTGGGGCTCTCGCCTAATTAATCCAAAAGGCCGACAATTGTACAATGCAATAACTAACAGACATAGTAAATACGATTTTGTCTCACCAGGACAGCCCACTTATTGGCCAACAGACCCAAAGAAAATTCCTGATCTTATTGATTTTGCTATTTCTAAAAATATAGATAGGTCTTTAGTATCAGCGGAAACCTGTGTCGATCTGTCCTCTGATCACTCGCCTGTAATAATCAACCTTTATGAACAACCAGAATATACAAGCCCACAGTTTCGCCTAGGGACCAACCAAACCGATTGGTTAAAATACAAAAAGTATATTAGTAGTCATATCTCTACAAGAGTTGAGGTAAAACATGCAGATGATATAGATAATAATATTGATATTTTCAACTCCATGCTAGCGACTGCAGCCGTAGTGGCAACGCCAAAAAATACTTCTAGAAAGTGCAAGTATGCCTGTACAAATAGCCAAATTGAAAAACTTGTAGCACAGAAACGACGGCTGCGCCGAGAATGGCAGAAACATCGCTCACCCATCTCTAAATACAATCTTAAAGCAGCCGAAAGGGCGCTTAATGATGCTCTTACAAAGGAGGAAGATAAAAACCTAAAAGAGTACCTGAAGAAGGTAACCCCAAATTCTACCGAAAGGTATTCCCTTTGGAAGGCATCTAAAAACTTTAAGCCTCCAATGGAAGGTGTAAAACCTATAAGAAACCCGAACGGCGCGTGGGCTCAAAGCGATCAAGAAAAAGCACTCTGCTTTGCACAACATCTATGCAACGTGTTCCAGCCGAATATGGCTACAAACTCCTTTGCACTGCCTGCCTTACCTTGCAGTACTGAGATTGCTCAGCCTATTAAAATTTCCCTTCCAGAAATAACCAAACAAATTAAACAACTGAATCCAAAAAAATCACCTGGATTCGATAATATTACCCCGAAAATGCTAAAACAGTTACCAGATTCTGCATCAGCATTTCTCTGTAAGCTTTTTAACGCAATCTTGGGCATCGGTTACTATCCGAATGCATGGAAGAAGTCTCAGATATGTATGATAGCTAAACCTGGAAAAGACGCAACGCTACCGTCATCATATAGACCTATCAGCCTGTTGCCTTGCCTTTCAAAATTGTTTGAGAAACTACTATTAAAGAAACTATCTGCTTTTCTTCATGAACATAGCGTAATACCGCAACACCAATTCGGTTTTCGCGAAAAGCACAGCACTATTGAGCAAGTCAATCGAATTTCAAATGAAATAAGAAAAGCATTTGAACTCGGGGAGTTTTGCTCTGCAATATTCCTTGACGTGGCTCAAGCATTTGATAAGGTATGGCATCAAGGACTGATGTTCAAAATCAAAAAGTTTCTTCCAAAAAGCTATCACAAAATTCTTGAGTCTTATTTATCCAATAGACGTTTCAGGGTAAAAGTAAACGAATTCATTTCCGAAGATTTTCCAATTTTAGCCGGTGTGCCCCAAGGTAGCGTTCTAGGCCCTACATTATATGTAATATTCACATCTGATACTCCTATAAGTGAAAGCACGCTAATTTCAACATTTGCGGATGATACCGCCATACTCAGTTGCAATAAATGTCCGATAAAGGCGTCGAGAGCTCTACAAGACCACTTAGTTAGGGTAGAAGAATGGTTAGGAATGTGGCGTATAAAAGTCAATGAGCAAAAAAGCAAAAACGTAACATTCTCTTTGAGGCCTGGTACGTGTCCAGCCATTCGGCTCAATAATATTGAGATTCCACAAGCTAATGAAGTCACCTATCTCGGCATTCATTTAGACAGGCGCTTAACTTGGCGTACGCACATTTCAACTAAAATTTTAAATATGAAGTTGAAGGTCGCCAAGCTGCATTGGCTAATAAACCACAAATCTACCTTAAGCCTAGAATACAAAAGCCTCCTATACAATGCAGTTATTAAGCCGATATGGTTGTACGGGATTCAACTGTGGGGTAATGCATCCGCTTCTAACATTGCCATAATTCAAAGGTTTCAGTCGAAGATACTTAGGTTAATAACAGGTGCTCCATGGTACATGCGTAACGAAAATATTCACAAAGACCTGAAAATACCAACAGTTATAACAGAAATAAATGCTAGAAAGCAGATATACATAGCAAAACTGAAAAATCACCCGAATCCACTAGCTAAATCCCTCGCAAAACCGATAAGCCGATCCCGCCTGCAGAGAAGAGACCTTCCGGCCTTTTGAAGAGCGAAGCAGAACCGAAATTTTGATGGCCAAATACAATTTGGGTTAAAATTATTTTTTAGTGACTAGTTTTAAGATTTGATTTACTTATTGTTAGGCTTAATTTAAGCAAATTCAATAAATAATAAATTGTAGTAAAAAAAAAAAAAAAAATAAAATAAAATAAAAAAAAAAAAATGTATATATATGTAATATATATATATATATCTATATATATATATATATATATATATATATATATATATATATATATATATAATATATATATATATATATATATATATATATATATATATATATATATATATATATATATATATATATATATATATATATATATATATATATATATATATATATATATATATATATATATATATATATATATATATATATATATATATATATATATATATATATATATATATATATATATATATATATATATATATATATATATATATATATATATATATATATATATATATATATATATATATATATATATATATATATTTACGAGGTGTGATCAAAAAATAACCGTTATTTTCATCTTTTCG
This sequence comes from Clusia tigrina, assembly GCA_920105625.2. NCBI lineage: Eukaryota > Metazoa > Arthropoda > Insecta > Diptera > Clusiidae > Clusia > Clusia tigrina. The sequence goes on from OV050032.1 coordinate 174,928,293, forward strand.
TGAGTTACGTATGTTCGATGTTCGCATTTTTTTTTCTGTTATGTTGGTACACATGTCTGTTATATATGTTGGCGATACCAACCATTTTGGATTTTCAGTTTGTTTTTGACAGATAAAAAGGTTAGTCGTGTTTTAGTGTGCTCTTCGATTTTGTACTTTTCGAAAAAATCAAAGAAACTGTATTCAGTTTTGTGTAAAAAATGAAATTAAATGCGCAAGGACATTTTGAATGTTGACTGTGGTCTTTGGCGATTCTACTATGAGCAGAACACAAATTTAATTGTGGCAGGCCGAGAAGATGTCAATGACGATGCTCCTCCTGGTCGCCCGAGCACGTCAACAACCGATGAAAACATTGACGCAGTGAAGAAAATGATTTTGGATAATCGTCGAATCACTATCAGAGAGGTTGCTGATGATGTTGGCATATCGTTCGGCTCATGCCAAGCAATTTTTACGGATGTTTTAGGCATGAAACGTGCGGCAGCGAAGATTGTTCCAAAATTGCTAAATTTTGAGCAAAAACAACGTCGCATGGACATCGCTCAGGAGCTGTTGAACATCGTCAACGACGATCCAGATTTCCTCAAAAAGATCATAACTGGTGACGAATCGAGGGTGTATGGCTATGACATTGAAACCAAAGCCTAATGGAAACGTCCAGATGAGCCAAGACCGAAAAAAGCACGTCAAGTTCGGTCGAACGTAAAGGTTTTGCTGACAGTTTTCTTTAATTGCAATGGCGTGGCGCATCATGAATTCTTGCCACAAGGTCGTACGGTTAACAAGGAATATTACCTTGAAGTTATGCGCCGTTTGCAAGAAGCAATTCGCCAGAAACGCCCAGAATTGTGGAAAAACCAATCATGGATTTTGCGCCATGATAACGCACCAGCTCACACATCGATGCTTGTGCGTAATTTTTTGGCCAAAAACAAAACCGTTATCATGCCTCAACCACCGTATTCACCGGACTTGGCCCCCGCTGACTTTTTCCTCTTTCCAAAACTGAAGACACCGATGAAAGGAAAGCGTTTTGCTACGATTGAGGAGATAAAAGAAAAATCGAAACAGGAGCTGTTGGCCATACCAAAAAAAGCGTTTCAGAAGTGTTTCGAGGATTGGAAAAAACGCTGGCATAAGTGTATTATATCTGAGGGGAATTACTTTAAAGGGGACAAGATAGTTGTTGATGAATAAATAAATACTTTCTTGATCACACCTTGTATATATATATAGATATAGATATATATATATATATATATATATATATATATATATATATATATATATATATATATATATATATATATATATACATATATATATATATATATATATATATATATATATATATATATATATATATATATATATATATATATATATATATATCTATATATATATATATATATATATATATATATATATATATATATATATATCTATATATATATATATATATATATATATATATATATATATATATATATATATATATATATATATATATATATATATTATAGGGTGGGGCGATTTGAACATCTTAATGGGCGCTTCGCGTTTCTGATTCTTGGGTTTGTACTGAGCAAAAAAGTCCACTAGACCATACGTCTACAGTGAAAATCGAGCTTCCAGATTTGGACTTGCAAGGTCAAAACTGCCTGAAGGAGCGTTCCAATGCTTTTGCGATGTACAAGAGAGAGAAACAGTCTTCCATTTTGTTTGTGGTGTCCCAGCCCGCGCTCGCTTGAGATTCAAATATTTTGGATGTCCTTTTTTCTCTAATTTAGAACTTTCAGACCTACGCGAATTTCATCACCATCTTTAGGCCCACGAGGATATGGCATGAAAACGGCCTGTTTTGCTAATTTAGGCGACCCGTGGGTCGCGTCAGCCATTTTATCATCTAGCTAAAGGTAAAGGGTATAATAAGGAAAGCATCGATTGTGTTCATTGATATTACTACAAATATCATTATAATCAAAGAGGGGAAAGCAAATCAAGCAAAGAAATCTCGAAATTTTTCTTCTTCTTAGCTTGCGAACAACCCTGGTGCGTCAATGCGGCCAGTCGTCTATACTAAACGCACGCTGAAGGTTGGAAATGCCGCGTGCAGACAGCTCCTCCTAAACTTGGTCTTCCCCTCCTGCGTCGCCCACCTTTGGGCATCGAATCGAAAACTTTCCGGGTTGGAGCAGTTTCATCCATCCGCCATCCTAGCCAGCTGCTGGATTTTGATTTGCTCGACTATGCCAAATCGGCGTATAGCTCGTACAACTCATCGCTCCATCTGATCCGATACTCACCGCGAACGCATATGGGTCCAAAATTTCTGCGCAAAATATTTCTTTCAAATGCACCTAACGCCTGCTCGTCACCTTTTGTCGTCGTCCAGCGCTCTGCTCCATATAGCAGGACGGGACTGATGAGGAACTTATACACCGTTAGCTTTGTTCGTCGAGAAAGTGCTTTACGCTTTAGCTGCTTACTAAGCCCAAAGTAGCACTTGTTAGCTAGAATAATTCTCGATTTGATTTCCAAACTGATGTTGTTGGTGGTGTTGATACTGGTGCCTAGGTAGATAAAATTCTTTATAACTTCAGAGTTGCAGTCGCCAATAGCAACGTGATGTCCAAGACAATGGGACAATGCTCCCAGCATATATTTCGTCTTACCCTCATTCAGTTGTAGACCCACTCGCTTTACTTCTCCTTCCAGGCCGGTATACGCAGCACTCACAGCTTGAGTGTTATAGCCTATGATGTCAATATCATCAGCATACGCCAAAAGCATGACACTCTTATTAAAGATAGTACCCAGAGTGATTCAATTCCGCTGCGCCGATGATTTTTTCCAGCATGTGGTTAAAGAAGTCGCATGACAGGGAATCACCCTGTCTGAAACCTCGCTGTGTGTCGAAAGGGTCGAAGAGCTCCTTTCCAATGTTCACTGAGCTGCAGGCTGCGGTTGGCGTCATACTGCACAACCAGATTAGCTTTGCTGGGATGCCAAATTCAGACCTAGCGGCGTATAGTTGGCTCCTTAATTAGGTATCAATCGATGCCTTGAAATCGACAAAAAGATGGTGGGTGTCAATTTGTTTCTCTAGTGTGTTCTCCAAGATTTAACGTATTGCGAAGATTTGGTCGATGGTACATTTATCAGACCTGAAGGCGCACTGATATGGTCCATTCGCTAACGATGAGTTTCAGTTTTTCACAGAGGACGTCAGACACCATTTTGTATCCGATGTTAAGTAGACTAATTCCGCTGTAGTTACTGCATATCGCAGGATCACCCTTCTCGTGGACTGGGCAGAGCATACTCAGGTTCCAGTTGCTGGACATGCATTCTCCCGACCATATTCTGCTGTAGTTACTGCATATCGCAGGATCACCGTTCTCCTGGACTGGGCAGAGCACACTCAGGTTCCAGTTGCTGAACATGCATTCTCCCGACCATATTCTAAGAGAAGCTGAAAACGCTTCGCAAGCTCTTCGCCTCCAGCCTTAAACAGCTCCGCTAGTAATCCATCGGTTTCGGTAGACTTGTTGTTTTTCAGTCGCCTAATGGCTATTAAGACCTCAATATAATCGGGTGGCTCGTGTTCAGCTTCGTCGTTAGCGTCACTGCTGTCGCCATTAGGCAGTTTCGCGAAGTGTTCTCGCCATAATCTGAGTATACTGTGGGCGTTTCTTAACAGATTTCTTTTTTCGTATTTACAGGAATTGGATCCCTTCTTAGAACATTCCCGGCTGTTCACTTTTGAAAAAATTTTCGAGCCATATTCCTGCTCCCAAACATCTCGATCTCCTCGCACTCTCTTAGTGCCGCTTCTCGTTTTTTACATCTAAAAATACGTTTTTCATCTTTCCTCTTCTCTCTGTATCGCTCCTTGACAGCTTGCGTAACACACAACCGCAGGGTGGCTCGGTATGCTTCGTTTGTTTTCTGTAGTAGACGTCACAACTAGCTTGCTTGGAGCATTCTTGTTCTGCCCGTCGTATTTCTTGTAGAGCTGTGACCTCTGCCTTGGTCCAAGACGTCGACCAGCTGTATAGTTGCACCTAGCCTGTTCAATGCTTTAAGTTAGTTATGAATCTGTACTATTTGTGAACACGTGAAAGTTCGGAGCACGGAACAGTGCTTGTAGAAGTTTCAGTAATGTCATAAGTCGCTTGTACAATGACGAAATCATATCCCGTCCGACATGTATACTCATTACGTATTACGCTTCTTTATTATCGTGAATTTGAAGTGTATTGCGCCGATTGTAAAGGGATTGTTGTAGTTCGAGCTCCAGAGAGAATCACTTCATCAAAGCACCCACCGGCACTGGTTGAAGACACTTTCTCAAGTCCTCTTACAAACATTATCCTTGCCTCTGCCATTTTGAAATTCTGGCTAAGCGGTAAATTATTTTTATTTTACTGAACCACCCCACCTCCCCTGTTGAATCATAGTTTACAATTGGATTTCTGAATATTTATACATGATAATATCAATATATTTTTTCGCATATAGTCCCGAATGGTTCATTCTAAACCTTCCAGTCAAAAACTTTTGTCGCTGGGACTTATTCTCCGGAACCCTTGCAAACAAAATTGATTATGTTGTGAATTATAATATATGAGTAATTAATAAATAAATAGTATCAACATTAAAATTTTCCGAATCATTCAACTACTCTTACAGTAGCTCTCACAGTAGCTCACAATGTCCATTTTCTGTAGGGTACAGATCACTGTGCACTGCCAGTTTTTGTCTGCTCTTCAAAGCCTGCCAGGTTGCTTCCATGTGTTCACTTGACATGCATTTAGCATCGAGGCGGAAGTGGCTGTGGATGGCAGCGCTGGTTACGGTGATGGTGACGGACGAACACACAGATTCAATGATTCACTGCGCGTACTGACTGCCAAATTCAATTCAATTACATTCAATGTTTGATAAGCCAGCAGTGGCTGCAACGTTGCGAACTATTTTTCTTCGTTTCAATCGAAAATGAAAAATCGCATCTCAAACTTGAGCTATTGTCGTTGAATTTTAATCGAAATTGCGCACACAAGTGGCATCTTGCAATTCCGAATATGCGAAGCGGAGCGCTGGAACAGCAACTCTGTAAAGAAAAATGTTGTGATTTGGCTTTAATGCGTTTTTTATCTTTGCTCATTTCAGATCACGTCACCAATGATGACGACTGTAACCTAGTTCAGTGCGAGCAACTAACCATGTGTCCTGACGACAGTGTGCTTAAGTCCTCCAGCTCAGCCTCGGCAGAAAGTTTCGACGAGGATTACCCCGAACTGGCCACAAGTAACCCTTTCGATGTGCTGCACATTGAAGCACTGGTGCCCATTCAATTCAACAGCGAGGAGCCACTGGTTTTAGCTGCATCCACAAAAGCAACAGCAGCCCCACGACTCCACGCGGAGAATGACACCAGCGAACGCTACAAGCGTGACATCCCCTACACAGCAGAGTCAGAAGCGCAGCAGCTGCTACACCAACAGTGCTGCAGCGAATTGCAGTGCTCGTGCAAAGTTTGTCCGGAAGTGCCGAAGTGCGAGGACCAGCAAGTAGCTGTGGAATTGCACATAGGCCTCGGCGTACCCGGAAATTGCTGCTCGACTTACACCTGTGTTCCAATGTTGAAATGCGGCGAAGAGTCGGTACAATCGTACTGGCGCGACACCTGCACTAAATGCAGCTGCTTCGGAACCGATGAACTGTGCCAAAACCAGTGCCCCAACGATGACCCCAAGGAAGATCGCAAACACAAAAGCTGCTACTCGGAGTACTTGCAGAAGCCGCTGTTGCACGGTGCTACTTGGTGGGAGGATGGCTACTGCAGCGAATGCAGCTGCTTCAATGGGGAAAGGAATTGCATCACAAGTTCGTGCATAGCAGAGACATGCAAAAACCCCGTCAAAGTCAAGGGCAAATGTTGCCCAGTCTGCAACGATGAAGTCGTTAACGTGGAGGGAGTGGTTAGAAATGCACCGCCATCAACAACAGAAGCAACTACAGTATCAACACAGAGCTCCACAGAAACTACAGTCAAACTTGATAGTTCCACTTCCGAAAGCATACTTATCGATACTTTGGACAATGCATCTAAGGACCTGACAACTGGTATGATGACTGGTACTGCAACCAGCTCACCAGCATCTGTTTCAAATGAAATTGAAGCCTCCTCCACCGAAGCTGCAGATGCTGCCAGCAGCTCTGAGAGTTCAACCGCGGAGTCCAGCTACATGACCAACGATAAGACGATGGACATAGCGGCAACTGAAAATGACTGGAGCACATCCAGAACTTTATCTAGTTCTGATTTCACCACAACCGCCACTGCTGCTACGGACGCCTTTATGGTAGTCTCCACTGATACCGTGCCTACTTCTTCAACTTACTCTGCGTACTCTGCTGAAACTACTACAGGGTGGACTCCTTTCTATACATCTGGAGTGTCATTCTCCAGCATGTACATTGAACCTACTACCAACTCACTGCTGGCCGTCAGCAGTGACAGTTCTTCCACTACCGACTCTGTGTATGATGCAACCAGCATAGCCACTGCAGCTGACCCAGTTTCCTCCTCGTCCTCGGCAGAGACGACAACCGCAACCGCAACATTTACCAGCACTACAAGCGCACCTGCTCCGTTAGAGCCACAGCCCACCAGCTATCGCCAAAGTGAGCCAGCACTCATCTTCAATGCAGCACAGAACGAAAACTACAACGTAGTCAGCACACAGCAGCAGATGCATGACATGTTCAATGAAATCGATTCTGTAGTTGTGGTAGCTCTGCTTCTAGGCGCCATCCTATGCATTGCTCTGGGTCTGATAATACGTCACACCAAGAACAAAAAGAAGTTCTACTCAACCATACCTAACTCAGAAACCAGCTTGAGTCAGACCTCAACAAACACTATGTTGACAGTATAAATGCCAAGGTGTTGCTTTGCCGTCAATGCGCAGGGGGTGCAATCAAGGGTGAGCATGTAAACGGGGAAAGGAAGCAGAAATATGGATGTGACGATTGCTAAGATGTGCGTATAGGCAGAAGGCCTGTGGTAGTTAAGTTAGGTTGTAGGTAAGCATATTGCAATGGCATACATAAGATTTGTGTAGATCAGTGAAAAATAGAGGCAACCCCTTGTTGCTTTTTACTAGCAGAACAAATCCAATTTCTTTGGAATTAATTTCAAGTTGAGCACGCTTACAGCTTTTTTATTAGGCCACTATTATGCTACTATCATTTGACCGACACTTATCCTCTTTATTTCGTTGTATTCACTTACATTTGAGGACCCATTAACAACAAATGTCTACAGGAAAGACCAAATTAGAGAATTAAGTGTCGATTACAAGGTATTGTCCAGGGATAAGAATGATTGCCTAGTGCTTTTTTCATAAAATTAAGTCAAATGTTTGTTCTCAACACCCCTTTTAAGCGTTTGATATAGTCAGAAGAAAACATTTATCTTTTTCAACAGCGATTCCAGTTAATGCTGGTTAAATGTTAGTAGTGTTATGGAGGGGTCTCAAGCAAGCAATGGATTCGACTTAGCGTTGAAAGTTGCCAAAGCTTGTGACCAAAATATCGATGTCGAGCGGAAAATTGTTCAAATTTATATAGAAACAATTATATATATAATTATTTATAAATATATATATCTATATATATATATATATATATATATATATATATATATATATATATATATATATATATTTATATATATATATATATATATATATATATATATATATATACGAGTATATATATATATTTATTTATTTATATATATATATATATATATATATATATATATATATATATATATATATATTTATAAATTTATTATAATTATTATTTTTATATATATAATTGTTTCTATTTTATTTTCAATCAATTTTTTGTAAATATTTTTACAACTACTCATTTTAGTTGCTTATTATCAGGCAATTTAATTTATTTTTTTAATGATTTTTTTATGGTTTTTTACTCATGGCTATAGCGAAACAAGAAGAAAAGCGATTTGTAGGCGTTTTTGTTTATGACTTTTTTATTATTAATTATTTTTAGAGGAGTAAATTAAAATGATTGTACGTACATAGTTAATAAGCATTTAATTACGAATTGTTTACAAGCCGGCAATTTTGAGGAGGTCTTGAACAAAAAAGCGTGGGCAAAGGGGTGCGGGCAGCAATGCATCCAACTTGCAGGCATACTGATGGCATTAAATAAATTCTACCCATCGACAGAACTAACTTCCTCCATGATCTCTTCATATAAACTGGACTGTTATGTCACATTCTATTTGTCACTCCTCCAACGCTCCTACTGCAGCCCTTTCTAAAAAATACTTAAAGCACTTTGCGTAAGTTGTAATTCCTCGCTCATTACACACCACTAACCGCAGCGTTGAAGCAAAGAGTATAGAAATATAGAGATTGAACCACTCAAAATTTTGTGAAAGGGAAGTGAAGGCGATTTCACAAAATCGGCGAGAGGAAGCGAGATGCAATGCGTGTATTTTTGCAACAATAATTTCGTTGGTCTATATATGTATACTCTTTGGTTGAAGCCTGTGCTGCCGCCTGCCAGTGCGTCTGAGAGTTGTGTAGATTTCTGCCCTCACGCCTTTTTTTCGTTCTTAGGTATTTAATATTTTACGTTTATTTTTCATTTTACATTTTTTCTACTGTACAGTTTTTCATTGGCGCTCACATCATTGCATGTATTTAATTTTATTTATTTATTTATAAAGAAGAGAAGAAAATATCTACGACGCACATTTGCATTAAATACTATCATTAAATTTTTATTTTAATTAACATTTCAATTGTGATAATTTAAAATTTTAAAAATTATTTAATTTTAGAAAGGTTTTAGAAAAAATTTTAAATTTTAATTACAAATTTTCCAAAAAAAAATTGTATTTAAATTTTAAAATATTTCTCTTTTATGAATATTTCGTGAGCGGTTGTGGTCAAAATAATAGCAGGGCTGTTCGAATTTTCGAAATTAATATCCAAAGAGAAGAGCACTGCAAGCAAATCTACCTCCACGTACGGTTGAGCTATTCTAGCTGTTGAGAGCTGAACCCGTTTGATTTTGGGTTTGAGGCAGAAGCGGTTTTTGGTAAAATAATTGAAATTTTAGGAAAGGGTTTTATGAGAATGTGCAGTCTCTGAAAATGTGTCGAAGAAGTAATTTTTTCGCGTACCAATCCAATTAATAAAATGCATCCTTAAGAACATAAACAGAGCCCCAATGCAAAATGTCCTCCATGTCCATTCTTGTATTCACGGCCAAATCTTATATTCTATCATTCTTGTGGCACATTCACTGATCACTCATTTCAAGTTTAGTTTAAAAAATTCGGTTTTGGTATTTCTTCGTTCACACCCCTGGACCACTTCTCTTATTTTGACCGCATCTTTGTGAACTAAATAAATATATATTTTAAAACTAAACAAAATTCAAGTATTTAGAAAAGCAAACAAAAAAATTAAGGATAATAAAAATTGTATTAACCTAAAAAGTATTTGAATTATGAAAAACTAGTTTTAATTAATCATTAATTTCCACTTAAAAGTAAAAAGCAAAACCCAAAAACCAAAACGACAAAAAAACACAAAAAAGTTCCTGCGCAATGTAAGCAGCAGGTCATAAATTGTAACACGAACATTTGCATATATAAATATGTATTAAATATTTATTTTATAAGAATAAAATTTTAATTTTATGTGAAAAAATTCAAAATTTTATTTTTTTTAAATAACTCATTCGCTAAAATAATAATTAAATTTAACAAAAAACGTGAAACACTCAAATTCCGTTATACATAATTTTATTTAAGCTTGTACGATTTTTTTCATTTAGTTTTATTGCTCTTTGTGTTTAGAACTCAAAAACAAAAACAAAAACAAAAACGACGAAAATAACGACACTTTTTTCACACATTTTTCAACATTAAAAATTGAATCAAGTGAACTTTCTTTCCCAAAATATAAAAACAAAACAAAAATTATTTGACTGATTTGCCTAAAGACGAAGAAAAAAATTGGAAAAGTCCATTTTATGAAATTAAAAAAAATCTTTTTTGATATTCTATTTCGAAACAAAATTTTACGTAAAATTAGATTATTTTTTAATATTTTGTATTTTATTTTTATATTATGTATGTAAATGCAAACTATTTTTACATTAGTTTAATTTTAAGACAATTATTATTAAAATTATAAACATTTGTTAGTATTAATTTTTGTTTGAAACGCAAATTGTTAGTCAAAAACAAAAAAAAATTAAAAACAAATAAAAAAATAAAGAAAAAAATAAAAGAATAAATATTGTTGTTGTTTGCTTTCTATCATTGTCTCATTCAACATCAATCATTACGTACTGTGGTGGACACAATAGGATGTAGCGCTCACGTATGAGAGCATTTACGTCAATATCTGTGTCAATGGAACGAGTTATTTATACATTAACAACTACAATAATATATATTGCAATATGGTAAGTACAATGCAACAACTAAGAGACATAGTCAATTCGATTTTGTCACACCAGGACAACCCACTTATTGGCCAACAGACCCAAAGAACCTGATCTCATTGAGTGTGCTGTTTCTAAAAATATAGATAGATCTTTAGCATCAGCGGCCACCTGTGTCCTCTGATCACTCGCCTGTAAGTAATCGACCTTTATGAACAGCCAGAATATATAATCATAAGTGGACCATCGCAATCCTCTTCACAGATTGTCGAGCTCTTGCGTGGCTTACGACAACAACTCAATTCAGCTTATCAAGTTATTTAGTTCCATCCCGTAAAGTCCTTCAGTTACTCGAAATTACTGAAGCCATTTTGAGCCACTGAAGTCACTTAAAAAATCGAAGTTATTGTAGTCCTTAAGCACATTTGAAATCACGTTGAAGCCGCTGAAGTAACATGACATCACAGAAGATATTTGAAGTCACTGAAATCAACTGAAGTCACTTGAAATCATTGAAGCAATTTTAGACCATTAAAGTCATTTGAATGCATCAAGTAATTTGAGGGCAATGAAGTAATTCCAGGCCACTAAAGTGAAGCTAACAATCATTGAAGTGATTGGCAGTCACTGAAGTAATTTGAAGTCGTGTGAAGTCATTAAAGGCATTCAAATTAGTCAAATTAGAAGCCACTTAATTTCAATGAAGTCCCTGAAATCGTTTGAAGTCACTGAAGTCATCTCAAATCATTGAAGTCATCTGTAGTCGCTGGAATCATTTGAGGTCATTAAATTGACTGGAAGTCAATTCAAACCACTGAAGTCATTTGTAGTCATTTGAATCATTTCAGGCCACTGAAGTCACTTGAAGTCAATAAAATCAATTGAAGTGACTCAAAATTCACTAATGCCAGTAAAGTCACCATATTAATTTGAAGTCAAAAAAAAACCAAACCGATTGGTTAAAATACAAAGAGTATATTAGGTTAGGTTAGGTTTGTGTGGTAGTCAGGCTGCAGACCAACTCACTCAGACCATCTCACTCAGACCACCATGGGTCCATTGCGATACCACCGCGTAACACGGTACTTCTACTTTACCCGTCAAACCATTTTGAAGCCCCAATAAAGCGCAAGATTTGTTTAACCTTCGCACCGGACACTTCTGTAAGGGAGCTTAAAGCGTATTTGCCTAATCAGCCCGCTCTAATTCTGGCTAAAGTTGGGCACCTACAGAAGAGGTGTTCCACAGTATCCTCCTCTTCTTCATCCCAGCAGCTTCTGCAGTATTCATGAGAACATGTCTGCCGAACAGCCAATGGCCGGTTATACAAGCCAAGACCTTAGAGAAGTATATTGGCAGTCATATCTCAACAAGAGTTTAAGTAAAAAATGCAGATGATATAGACAACAATATTAATATTTTTAACTCCATGCTAGCGACTGCAGCCGTAGTGGCAACGGGCCAAAATACTTCTAAAATGTGCAAGTATGCCTGTACAAATAGCCAAATTGAAAAAGTTGGAGCACAGAAATGACGGCTGCGCCGAGAATGGCTGACACATCGCTCACCCATCTCTAAACAAAATCTTAAAGCAGCCGAAAGGGCTCTTAAAGATGCTCGTACAAAGGAGGAGGATAAAAACCTAAAAGAGTACCTGAAGAAGGTAATCCCAAATTCTACCGAAAGGTATTCTCTATGGAAGGCATCGAAAAACTTTAAGCCTCCAATGAAAGATGTAAATCCCCTAAGAAACCCGAACGGCGCATGGGCTCAAAGCGATCAAGAAAAAGCACTCTGCTTTGCACGAAATCTGTGCAACGTGTTCCAGCCGAATATGGCCACAAACTCCTTTGCAGTGCCCGCCTTACCTTGCGTACTGAGATTGTTCAGCCTATTAAAATTTCTCTTCCTGAAATAGCCAAACCTATTCAACAACTGAACCCATAAAAATCGCCTGGATTCGATAATATTACCCCGGAAATGCTAAAACGGTTCACAGATTATGCATCTGCATTTTTCTGTAAGCTTTTTAACGCAATTTTGGACATCGGTTACTATCCGAAGATGGAAGAAGTCTCAGATATGTATGATAGCTAAACCTGGAAGAGACGCAACGCTGCCGTCATCATATAGACCTATCAGCCTGTTGCCTTGCCTTTCAAAATTGTTTGAGAAACTACTATTAAAGAAACTATCTGCTTTTCTTCATGAACATAGCGTAATACCGCAACACCAATTCGGTTTTCGCGAAAAGCACAGCACTATTGAGCAAGTCAATCGAATTTCAAATGAAATAAGAAAAGCATTTGAACTCGGGGAGTTTTGCTCTGCAATATTCCTTGACGTGGCTCAAGCATTTGATAAGGTATGGCATCAAGGACTGATGTTCAAAATCAAAAAGTTTCTTCCAAAAAGCTATCATAAAATTCTTGAGTCTTACTTATCCAACAGACGCTTCAGTGTAAAAGTAAACGAATTTATTTGCAAGGATTTTCCAATTCCAGCCGGTGTACTCCAAGGTAGTATTCTAGGCCCTACATTTATATGTACTATTTACATCTGATACTCCTATAAGTGAAATCACACCAATTGCAACATTTGCGGATGATGCCGCCATACTTAGTTGCAATAAATGTTCGATAAATGCGTCGGGGGCAGTACAAGAGCACTTATTTAAGGTGGAAGAATGGCTAGGAATGTGGCGTATAAAGGTCAATGAGCAAAAAAGCAAGCACGTAACATTCTCTTTGAAGTCTGGTATGTGTCCATGTATTCGGCTTAATAATATCGAGCTTCCGCAAGCTAATGAAGTCACTTACCTTGGCATTCATTTAGACAGGCGCTTAACTTGGCGTACGCACATTTCAGCTCAAATTTTACATATGAAATTGAAGGTTTCGCCAATCTGCATTGGCTAAATAACCATAAATCTACATTAAGTCTGGAATATAAAATCTTCCGATACAATGCAGTTATTAAGCCGATATGGTTGTACGGGATTCAACTGTGGGGTAATGCATCCGCTTCTAACATTGCCCTAATTCAAAGGTTTGAGTCAAAGATACTTAGGTTAATAACAGGTGCTCCATGGTACATGCGTAACGTAACCTGAACATACCAACAATTATCTCAGAAATAAAGTCTAGCAAGCAGAAATACATAGCAAAACTGGAAAATCGCCCGAATCCAGTAGCTAAATCCCTCGCAAAACCGATAAGCCGATCCCGCCTGCAGAGAAGGGACTGTCAGGCCTTTTGAAGAGCGAAGCAGAGCCGAAACTTTGATGGCCACATTCAATTTGGGTTAAAATTATTTTTAGTTACTAGTTTTAAGATTTGATGTACTTATTGTTAGGCTTAATTTAGTAGATTTAAGAGAATAAATAATTAATTCTTGTAATAAAAAAAAACGAACAAAAAATATAGTAAGTAATATAATTTATTACAATAATTCTGACATACTTTTTAAGAATAAAAAAAAATGTGACGCATCTTCTTGAGAGAATATGCAATATTCCTCCTTGAAGCACATTGTCGGGAAGTGAGGTTTCTTAGGTCCCTTGCCATCAGCGGTAATTTAAATCGACTATCTTCTACGGAAGAGCTCAATGCCTGAAAGATTATAAGCCTTTAAAATATCGAATAAACCAAATCTGCTTTCGATGATTACAAGTCGCTCAGTATCTTTCCCCTCCATACAATACGCCTATCAGCGTGGCAAATCTTGTGAGACTGCTCTTCATAGCTTAGTTGGTGGATTGAGGAGGTGTTGTGAGGTATTCGTGGGCACTTCGGTCAATACTTATTTGCGGAACGATGATTTTGGATGGAGAGAAGACAAGTGCGCCATGCTGAAGACAACAAAGGGCTGCCCTCAAGGTGGTATCTTGTCCCCTCTTTTGTGTTGCGTGCCCTACTCCTGGATACCGTCAATCCGACTGCTGTTTACTGCAAAACATATGCCGATGATGTGGCCCTATTATCTACGGATTCATCACTAATATCACCTGGCCGAATAGCTAAAGGTGCTCTTAATTCCAGTGCAGAATACTCTGAAAATTAGTGTTGTTATTTTCACTAAACAGAGGAGAACTAATAGTCCGGTTTTACCTGTACTTGGATCTCTCTATCGTCTCTATGTATATGCTGCAGATCTTTTGATAATACATGGTGTTTATCACCCATCAGAACCCTATGGATATATAATCGTGCAGCAGTGATTAGGCCAATAATTGGGCAGGTTAACATGTTGGTGCTTATTAAATTCACTCGCTAGACTGCAACGTTAAATCTGCCTTGGTGTTACAAATTTTGAATTTGAGTTTGCAAAACGGTGGTTTCATTAAAACGGGAGAGAAAAATTAGAGTGTGGAACGCCACACGTAAGTCGTGTTTTGTTAAAATGCAATTTATTCATTTATTTATCTATTTATCTCTACAATTGCTCTTAGGACATTTTAAGCTGTCCTAACGACATGAAGTATATATATATTTTTTTAATAATTGACTTATCTGGAACAATTCATTCCAAAGTAAAATGAAATATAAATTATAAAATTATAGAAGTGGATGGTTTATACAATTAAAATTTAAATTGAAATATACAACAAAACAATAAACAATCAGATGAATAAAGATCACAATTTATGAACAAAGCAATAGAGATTGTCCAGAAATTCACTGTGCCCGAAAGTAGCCCCCAAGTTCATTCCTGAACTATACAGTGTTGCCAATACTTCGCAGCCGTACAGGAAGTGAGTTCTAGAGTCTTACAGCATACACGGAAAACTGACGACCAGACATAAGAGACGAGTGTTTGCACGGGAAAAGTTGGTTACAACGACAGAAACATGTGAACATGAGACATCTAAACAAATATGGAGGTTCCCGGGTGTAAATAATCCTGTGAAGAAAGACGATAGTCTTACACTCCAAGAGTTGATCAAATGTGATCCCAGAAACTTGCCTTGATAAAGTGGATACATGATCTCTTCTACTCAAACCATAAATATACCTTGATATATTATTAAATAGGACATTAAGCTTTCGTTTGCTAGTTGGATCACAATTCGCAAAAATTTCACAACCATACAGCAATGGGGGAAGATAGGCCTTAGCCAACAGCATTCTGATTCCAGTGAACGCAGCATACCGTAAACTTTGCCAACGGTGACAGCAACATGGTTACTCCATGTTAGAGTACCATCAAATATAACTCCCAAGTTTTTAGCCCTGTTTACACATTCAATCACAGACCCATTCATTACAATACTGGGTAGTATTGTGGTATCTAAGTGTTTCTTGTAAGTCAGCCCAGTTATAAACATTAGATAAGTCATTATTAATTTTAGTAACACAATTAAAAATTTCGTCCCTTTTGCAGCTTATGTAGAGTTGGACGTCATCAGCATACAGATGAATATCACAATCGTGCTATGCTTTCGGTAGATCATTTATATTGAAACGTGATTGCATATCAGTGAAACGGGATAGCATATTTTTAGGATCCCATCTGGAAAATGAGTGCACCTGTGAGTCAAGATGCGAACTATTCGAATAAAAGCTTATTCAAGAACCATCTGTCGGTAATATCAAAAAGAATATTCTCGACTTCTGTCGAAGAGGATAGAAGCTTCTAGATAATACGAGAATAGCGTGGAAGTTTCTACCTCAACCATTCGAAAACTATAAAAGCGACAAGACTGTTCAAAGTCGAATGCAGTAGATCAGAGACCGTAAAAGTGTGTGCATCTAGCATTATAATCAAAGCAGCAGTATTTGTAATTGTGTCAAGTGATGAAATTACTTATTAAATAAAGTGACTAATGGTTTGTGAAATAAAGTGCAAATAATAACTAAGTAAACTTTAAGCCTAATATTAAATGTGTAAATAGCAATAATTAAATAAAGCTAATTATTTTAATTTAACCAGCGATTGTTTGATTACTACACAATCCAGTGGTAGGAGTCCGAGTACAGAGAGTTAGAGGAATTGTCAGGAGGGCAATTTTGTAACAGAGTAAATTGTCAAGAGGGCAATTTCGTAACAATTGGTGTCAGAAGTGGGATTGTGTATCTGTAATAAACATGGTTAAATTTGAAAAACTGAGTTTGGAGCAGCTCAAGAAGGAACTTGAGCGCTTTAATTTGCAAACACAGGGGCTTAAAGCGGAGCTGCAGGTGCGATTAAGAAGCACTTTAGAGGAGCAAGGTATAGACGTCGAGGAGTACGTATTCCAAGGTGAGGAGCCAACGACATCTCGACAGGAAGAAAAACCGCAAGAAACTAATACGGGTAACTTCGACATGAGTGAACTCATCGGGGTATTAGAATCCTTCAAACAGTATTTGCAGCAGCGAAATGAGAGAATGCTGCAGCTCTGCCAGCAATACGATGATGAGATACACCAGGGAATAAAACAATATGCTCCAGCAGTCAAAGAGGATGGCAAGGAACAGTTACAGCAGAGCGAAACGCGATTTACTCAACTAGCGGAACAGAACTCACAGCAGAAGAATGAAATGTCCGAGATAGTGTATAGGAAGGTTTGTGAGGTTGGGATACGGCAGGAGTCGTTCGAAGGATTTGTGGAACAAAAATCCAATGCGAATGAGCAAAGGCAGAACGAAATTGAAGCTACTGCCAGCACAGATGGTTGGAGTAATCACGAAGTACTAGCACCATTGGCTATGTCATTGAAAGATGCTGATGTACTGCCGAATATCGTAGAGGGTGAGAAAGATTGCTATGAAAACGTGATGAATGCCATTCAGCGGAGGAGTGGTGTGTCTTTACAACAGGATGTGGCGGAGGTGGAGCAGTTCGCCCATCTTGCCTGTCCAGGCGTGATTGCTGAGAGAAGTATGATGGATACTTTCGTATATGGTATTCCCGATGCGAAAATGGACTGTTCGACGATGGCAAATCCAAAAGCTAAATGTATGGAAACAGTGGCCGGCGCTTTAACGTTTGAGATAGCGGCCGTGGTGTGCCAGCCAGTATGCAGAGCCCGTCAGGTGCAAGTTGAAGGTGGACAGGGTTGCACAGGCAAGTGCCTTGCCTCCGGTGAGGTTGGATACGCGGGTCGTGGTTGTCGGACGAAACGCAAACGTTCTCCATCAGACTCGCATGTGGGACCGCAAAGGCAGGGAATTGGATGATGTTTTTAAGCTGTCGACTAACTAAATGGAGTCCGTCTCAAGGGGCAAGATTTGACTCCCACAACATGCAGCCCCGGAATCCTCGTTTCTCAGATCGCACGGAAAATCAGATGCCTAATTGCTGACAGTGTGATAAGCGAGGAGTAGTAGTAGATAAGCAGATGATGAATGGACTAAAAAAAAATCATCTACAGTACTTCGATGCAGCAGTTGTATACCTGAAAAACTAGAACAGTTGAAGGAAATTCATGGAAACAGCAGAAATCGTACGCAACTGATGAGTGATAAAAGGAAAGCGAGATATGATGTACGAGTAAACTCTAAAGGATTTCAGGAAGGGCAACTAGTTATGCTTCATAATCCGCAAAGTAAAAGTGGATTATCGCCAAAACTGCAAACACACTGGGAAGGACCTTATAAGGTGATAAAACGGATCAACGATGTTAGATACCGCATCCAGTGGACGAGAAATGGCAGGAGCAAAATGAAAGTCGTTCATTTAGAGAGGCTATCTCCTTATAAAGGTTGCAGTACTATCCTTGTTCGGGACGAACAAGATTAAGCGGAGTGCAGTGAAACGTGATTGCATATCAGTGAAACGGGATAGCATATTTTTAGGATCCCATCTGGAGAATGAGTGCCCCTGTAAGTCAAGATGCGAACTATTCGAATAAAAGCTTATTCAAAAACCATCTGTCGGTAATATCAAAAAGAATATTCTCGACTTCTGTCGAAGAGGATAGAAGCTTCTAGATAATACGAGAATAGCGTGGAAGTTTCTACCTCAACCATTCGAAAACTATAAAAGCGACAAGACTGTTCAAAGTCGAATGCAGTAGATCAGAGACCGTAAAAGTGTGTGCATCTAGCATTATAATCAAAGCAGCAGTATTTGTAATTGTGTAAAGTGATGAAATTCATTAGTAAATAAAGTGACTAATGGTTTGTGAAATAAGTGCAAATAATAACTAAGTAAACTTTAAGCCTAATATTAAATGTGTAAATAGCAATAATTAAATAAAGCTAATTATTTTAATTTAACCAGCGATTGTTTGATTACTACACAATCCAGTGGTACGAGTCCGAGTACAGAGAGTTAGAGGAATTGTCAGGAGGGCAATTTTGTAACAGAGTAAATTGTCAAGAGGGCAATTTCGTAACAATATATATACAAACAAGAAGAGGCCCCAATATCAATACCCCCGTCCCGTTAACCAGAGGCCTCAAAATACGCTCGACGTCTGATACAGTTAAGTTGGTGGTGTTGGTTTAGTTGAGTTTCAGTCCCGACTAGCACTAGTCTGATTCTGACCACTTGTCCCCATAAGGGCTTGTGCCAATCCTCTCATGGCCTCCCTGCTTGCACAGATAACCATGGGACAAGCTCTTTTTGCCATGCTTCATTGGCTCCCTTCGGGGCTCCTGGTTAAGCAACAAGCCAAGTTGACAGCGACTAGACTCAACGCTCTTTCGCAACTAGCGCTTAGCCCTATCAGACCTTGCCTCTATTCTGAATCAGGATCCACCTGTCCCGGACTCTATTGATTATGTGTCGGTCTATTCTGATTTGAACAGCGAGTTCGACCTCAGTATTCCAAACAGAAATGACTGGACTGCAAATGGCATAATCGTCGGCGAAACTGGACCTGAAAGTCTCCTTTCGACTTCCTGACCATTGCAATGTTTTTCAGGCTGAGATCATGGCCATTTATCACGCAGCTAAATGGATTCTCGGACAGCCAAGCCGCTATTAAATCTCTTTTGGCTCCACGGCCACCTCAAGACTCGTTCATGAAGGTCGAACATCTCTAAATGGGCTCGCAAGTTACTCTCGGGTGCAAAATGAAAGTCGTTCGTTTGGAGAGGCTATCTCCTTATAAAAGTAGCAGTTCGGGGAGAACAAGATTAAGTGGAGAGCAGTGCAACATAAATGATTGCATACTTTTAGGATGCCTCTATTAAGTTCAGTTCACCACGAGGTGTGTATATAAGCCAAGACACGATATTTTCGAAAAAAATCTTAAGGCCCGAATACAATAATGCGAGAGACCGAGACGACAGCGAGACCGAGACGAGAGCGAGACCGAGACGAGAGAGAGACCGAGACGAGAGCGAGACCGAGACGAGAGCGAGGCCGAGACGAGAGCGAGGCCGAGACGAGAGCGAGACAGAGACGAGAGCGAGACAGAGACGAGAGCGAAACCGAGACGAGAGCGAGACCGAGACGAGAGCGAGACCGAGACGAGAGCGAGGCCGAGACGAGAGCGAGACCGAGTCGCGGCCGAGATGTCAAAAAGAATTTGTACCAAAGGATTGTATGTGGCAATATACAATAATGCGTGATGCGATACGGCGAGACGAGGCATTTCTAAAAAATTAGAAATTCCTCGCACTCTCGTCCGAGACAATTTGTCAAAGTAATCAATTGTTTTGTAGTACGCATTTGTTTATTTCTGTTTTGCTGTTTGTGGCTCCGCGTTTATTTTATTAATTAAAAAATTTCAAAACATTTAGTTTTTAATAGTTTTTTAACACTTTTGCTTTTGTGTAAATATGGCTCGCACTTTGTTAATTGTATATCAGAATGCGAGACAGTGCAAAACGAGTTCTCGGCCGAGACTCGGTCTCTCGCATTATTGTATTCGGGCCTATACTCTAAAACAGGGGTACCCAAACTGCGACCCGCCAAGCAATTTTATCCGGCCCGCGAAGGTTTTTGTAAAAAAATAATATTTTATAATCATCATCATCATTTTTTCGGTGCCATTTGGAAGCTTTCAAGGAGATAAGCGGGTAATATAATCTCACTAGGCATATACAGTGAACCAAAAAGAAATTGTACAGTTAACGTTTCCATTCTCAAAGTAAGATTACTAAGCTGCCATTTAAGCTTTTAAAACGCAAATATTTTCTATCAACAATTCAGATTTATGTCAATTAATTGAGTTTAGCACCACTGTTTCTGCCAAATTAAAATGAGTCTCCTACACTTTGTTTAAAAATCAATAATTTGATGCAAACTATTACTTAGTGTGGCCTCTTTTGGCATGTATCACGGCCTTAAATCTTCTTTTCATAGAATGGGCTAAGTTCTTGGTAACTTCCTGGGGTATATTCTCTCATATATCCTGGAGGGCATTTTTTAGGTTAGTCGCCCCTCATATGGCGCTCGCGTAATATTTTTTCTCATGTATACCCACAGCTGCTTTATTGGGTTAAGAAGGGTTCTGTACTTTAAAGATTGAAGCGTTTACTGTACAACTTTTTTATTGGTTCACTGTACACTTCGACTTTCTTTTCCAAGAACACTTCGTTTCCTTTGATGAGAGAATTTTTTTTTTGGTATCATTTGTTTAAGAACTGTGGCAATGCCTCATAGCGAAACCTAGAAAAATACATGCGACAAATAATTTCATTCCCTTTTGAGTAGAATCAAAAAAGAATGGGAAAAACTAACGATGAACGTAAAGCTACTAAACTGACTTTGTTATTGTAATTCATCTCTCTCATTACGATTGTGGAAAGAACTTAATAAAGATACTCCGCATTCTAAGTGCGATTCGGAAATCAAAAAACACGTGTTGCTGCTCATTAATTACAATAAATATAATTTTTTGCGGTTTAAACATGGAAGCAAAAAAAAGGAAAATTGATGACTAGTGCCGCGTTTTTAATGAAGAATGGGGAGTAAAATACTTCGTTGTCCAATCGCAGTCAAAGAATGGCAAAGCTGTATATGTAATTTGCAATAACACTTCTTCTGTAATGAATGAATATAATTTACGTTGACATTATGAAACAAAACATGCTTCAAGCTACCCACAATTTAAGGACGAACAGCGTGCTGAAATATTTGAAACAATGCGTCGTAGTTTGTGTACTCAGCAGAATTTATTTTGGGAGGCAAACTCGGAAAATGAAGCCTTGACCTTAGTTAGCATGAATGTTGCTTAGTTGTTGGTGAAAGATGGAAAACAGTTTATGGATGGAAACATCGTTACAGAGTGTGTGATGTAAGCTCTTGGTGAGTTGTCCCCAGAAAAGTTGAATCTTTTCAAAATGATCAGTCTCTCCCGTAATACTGTTTCTGGTCGAATTGACGATATAGGATCCAATATTGTGCACCAGGTTACTGGTGACACTCGGTATTCTCTCGCGATGCAGAATCAACTGATGTTAGTGACACCTCACAACTTTTAATTTTTGTTTGTAGAGTTGACGGCGAACGTAATGTCACACAAGAATTAGCCTCCGTTAACAGCATGCACAACACTACAACTGGAGAAGCTATTTTCAAAGAACTAAAAAAATCGTTGGCAAAGGGATTTGGCAACACTAATGTCAATAGCTAAAATCTGGCAACACCATAATAAAGTTTGACATTTTTTAGCATAAACGTACTCACAACGTGTTGATGTACAAGTGCTATTTATTTTGTCTACAGTGAGTTAAAAATATCAATTTGGCCAAAAAATGGAAATTTCAAGATAAGGTTTTCGTTGGATTATTTTTCACAACTTTCGACGTGGATTATCTCAACAAGAATGTGTCGATGAACTCAGTTCTTTGTATGGCGATAAAGCACCATAAAAACCACAGTATATCGCCGGTATAGTGAATTCAATCTTGGTCGTAGTTCGGTCGCCCACGAACTCCGTAAAGGTCGTCCAACATCGGTTCTTGTGCCACAAAATGTCGATGCAGTGCGTGAACTGATAATGCAAGATCGTCATGAGACATTTCGTGAGATAGAGGACATCTGGACCATTACTTCCACTTCCATACATTCAATATTGCATGAACATTTGGCTGTAAAAAAGATTTGTTCGCGTTGGATCCCACACAATTTGTTTGACAATCGCTCAACAAAAGGCTCGTGTCAATTGGTGTAAGGAAATGATTAAAAAGTTCGACCGTGGTGCTTCAAAAGACGTGTATAAAATCGTGGCAGGTGACGAATCATGGATATATGCGCATGAGCCGGAAACAAAACAACAATCGACATGGGTATTCCAAGACGAGCTAAATCCAACAAAAGGTGTTCGTGGAAGAAGCGCAACGAAGCAAATCATCGCCTGCTTCTTCGGCAGAATGGGTCTTGTGGCCACTGTTCCGCTTGAGCCACGTAGGACGGTAAATTCTGAGTGGTACACGACCATTTGTTTGCCGGAAGTCTTCGGAGAAATTCGTAAAACTAACCGCCAAAGACGAATCATTCTCCATCATGACAATGCGAGCTCTCACACATCTCGTCAAACAGGTGAATTTTTGAGCAGTCAAAACATCGAATTGATGACTCATCCTCCGTACAGTCCTGATTTGCTACCCAATGACTTCTTCTTGTTCCCGAATATCAAAGGTAAACTGCGTGTAATAATTAAATTAAATTAGTTATTTTAATTTAACCAGCGATTGTTGGATTACTACACAATCCAGTGGTATGAATTCGAGTATTGAGAGTAAATTGTCAATAGGGCAATTTCGTAACAATATGTTTGATGAACCAAGGAGCGCCAGTAATGCTTCTGAGAATTTTGGATTGGGCTCTTTGTATTAATTATATATTAGAGTTGCTTGCGCCACCCCACAACTGGCTTCCGTAAGTCCAAATTGGTTTTATCATAGCTTTGTATATGATTATTTTGTATTCGTAAACTCAATCTGGATTTATTGTGCATAAGCCAATGTAGGCTATTAGCTTTTAGTATCATATGCTTTTCCTTGGCTTCGATGTGGCGCTTCCAGGTCAATCGTCTGTCAAGATGAGTTCCTAGATATTTCACTTCTTTTGCTTGTGGAACAGGAACATTATTTAGTTTTATAGCTGGACATTCACCTTTTTTTAGAGTAAATGTGATCTGCGTACATTTTGATTCATTGACATTAATTCGCCAGTTTGCCCACCAATTTTCAACTAATTCCAGATGGTCTTCTAGATCACGAGATGCAATTTTGGGAAGTTGCTGTGGTTAAATGTTTGTCGGTGGGCAGATCTGAAGTATATACTAAGTACAGCACGGGACCTAGCACGCTTCCTTGGCTACGCCGGCTTTGATGTCATAGTTTGTGGAGTAATCATCCTTATTTCTCACTTTAAATTTCCTGCCCCTAAGATACGATTCCAGTATTTTGTGTGCTTTTGCAGGCAACAGTTTTTTGATTTTGAAGATAGGCCCCTCGTGCTATGCTATGTCGAACGCCTGGGCTACATCTAAAAGGATGGCAGAACAGTATTGCTTTTTGTCAAATGCATTTTTTATTTCGTTAACTATCCGATGGATCTGCTCTACTATGCTATCATATACGCGAAAGCCAAATTGGTGTTGAGGAATGATGCGTTTTTCATTCAGATGCGGCATTAATTTACCAAGAAAGAGTGTTTCGAAGAGTTTTGACATGATAGGCAGTAGACTAATCGGTCTATAGGATGCCGATTGGGACAGATCTTTTCCTGGTTTTGGAAGCATTGATACTATTGACATTTTGCAGTCATTGGGAAAGTATACTAAGCAATCCATTAAAAAATGAGGTAAGCACGATTATCGCTATTTGTGGCAATTCCTTGATCATTTTCCCAGTAATAAGGTCGTGTCCTGGGGCTTTGTTGGGAGCAAGGTTTCTAATTGTGACACTTCATTCTGTTTTAATTTAATAGGTGAGCATGTGTAGTCGGACGATGAGGCTAATAAATTGTTGTTACTGCGAGGTGGGTTTGGTGTAAAGACATCCCTTAAATGTTCTGCGAAAACAGCAGAGTTTTCTTCATCAGTTCTTGCCCATTTCCCGTTTTTTGTTAGAATGGGATTCTATTTTCCCGATAGCTTTCCATAGTGAGTAGTTGGTAAGATTTTGAAGAGTCAGTTGGAGAAAGATTTTGATTATACCGATCCAAACTGCGCTCTCATTTTTGACGCAAGGCGTTTGTTGCGATCGTGGTTTTTGGCGACAACCGTCTGTATATTCGTTTTGTTTGTTCTGCTTCTCTCCTTCTTTTCTTGCTTCCACTTGTCCGCTTTTCTAGTGAATGCGGCCAGTCAAAAACCTACCTGACGATTCTGAGGTAGAGATAGCGCTGCCTCAGAATAGTAAAAATTCGAAAGAAAGGTAACTGACCGACTTGACCGCTGGAGCGGTCAATGATGGAATAGCGGAAGAGGCCGAGGAAATGGAAAATACGGTTTTAAGAAAAAAGGGAAAAAAACATTTAAGGCAGTGGTAGGGAAAGAACGTTCTCTGTGCAGTTTAAAGTGTTTGGGAAGAAAGTTGTTTCCAATTTTTTTTGTTGCCGCGCGCGTTTAAAATTTGCGTTTTTACTGTTGATGTATTCGGATTATTTTTTGATTGTGTGACTGTGCACTGAAGTTAGAAAAAAATAATATAAATTGAATTTGAGTGTTTTATTAGAACAACATATTTCAATTAGGCTCATTTGAGAGAGAAAAATAATCTTATTTACATTCGTGTACTGAAAATATTCAAATTACCACAAAGTCCGGATTTTGCTGTTCAGAAAGTATCAAAAGCAAAACTTAAAGATACTTGAGGAAAAATATAAGAAAATAGAGAAAAAATAAGTGCAGCGTGTATAAAAAAAAGTGGAAGCAATAGAAAGGTCAAGGCAATCTAGTGCGGATATTCGTTGGTGCAGGTCTGATTATGTGTGGATAGTCTCTCGTCTCGTCGGTTGTTCCTGTTATTTGTTCTGATACATTAAAAGTCTGAACGGTTCCAAAGAAATTTTTTTTGAATTCAATTAAATCGGAGTAAAGTTTTGATACCGGAGGAGAAAGAAGGCTGCCGCCCGCCCCCTAGAAATAAGGATATAGCTAAGTATATCGTAGCTTACAATTTAAGTTATTAAGTATATATGTTATTTATTTAAATGTATAAGATAGAATGTTTAGTTATGTTTAAATTTATGTATAATATGTTAGGCTAAGGCGGCAATTATGGGGCGGGCTCGCTTGTCGTCGAGGAGGAGGATCCCCGCTGAGAACCGGCAAAATGGTGAGTTGAATACTTTATATTTGTAGTGTTGCCCCACCCGATGCAGTGTGACGGGTTGAGAACCACGGCCATTCCGGTGAGCTAGCCGCGGCCACCACACTGCATCATACTAGTGGTGAGGTAACACGTTTCTTAAGTTTTCGGTGGCAACAGATAACTTCCGTTTCAGGAAAGGAGACATGAATATTTGCCATTCTCGACGTGTCCTCCTTTTTTCAGTTAGAAAAAGTTCAATTTAAGTTGAAGTTTTTGGGTGTCTAACATTGTTACAGTTGTTGTCGGTTTTGTACGAGGCGTAAAGCAGAGTTCCATGACGATTACCCAGTATCTGTCTCTGTAGCTACCTTAGCAGCCTCATCCACTCATTGGCGAAATCCACCGCATTTTCGTCCAATATTAACCTCGTATATTTTATCCTTGCAACAGTCACGAGCGTTTCAATTTATCATTCCACCAAATCTTGGAGATCGACCGTCAATACAATCCGCAATACAAATAGCCCCAATAACCAGATTACCAAACTGTGCCTCAATTTCAGAATTTGCTCTTGTGAATTTCATTGCTATTGTGTCGAAGTAAACATTTTGATCTAATTTGGATAATTGTTTGCATCCATAAAAATCGGTCATTGGTGAAAAGCCAGAGGGAACAGACGGAAAATCATAAACAACCAGTCATAAATGGATATTGAATTTTGCTGTTAGTAAAATGCAATTTCTCGTAGTATTTGAGCAGTGACTTGGAAGCAGAACTGGTAGGCTTGTTAGAGAAGTGAAAGACAACTTAATTATTAACGAATTGCATTAAATTACTTCACACACAAACTAAACAAAAAACGCGTAAGTCTAGAAGTTTATTTTCGCAAATCAACTATAACTATAGATACTCTTAATATGATCTAGAAATGCCACTAACAGGACTACGAATTACACGCAACATCTCTCCCATCAGCTTACCTGTCGAAACTATTCCCTCACGAATACCAAAAGATGCGGCCAAAGCCAGCAACTAAAATATCATCTTAAAGGTAAATTGAATTCTAAAGATATTGTTACGAAATTGCCCTCTTGACAATTTGTACTGTTACGAAATTGCACTCCTGACAATTGACTATAATTCTCTGTACTCGGATTCGTACCACTGGATCGTGTGGCAATCAAACAATTACTGGTTAAATTAAAATAAATACTTTTATTTAATTATTGCCATTGACACACTTAATATTATGCTTAAAGTTTACTTTATTACAATTTGCACTTTATTTCACAATTCATTAATCACTTTATTTAATAATGAATTACATCACTTTACAAAATTACGAATACTGCTTCGATGCACGATGTACACACTGTTACGATCTCTTCTCACCTTTCTCTTCCTCAACTTTCAATAGTGTTATGGTTTTTATAGCTTTCGAATGCTTGAAGTAGAAACTTCTACACTAGTGTACAATCATTAGTGGATCATTCTAGTAGCTTATATACACCACGAATCTTATGTACACATTGAACGAGAACATTCTATACACCACTATCTTACCACGACAGAGGGTGGTGCACACAACTTCAAACTTCAGATGGGATCCTAAAAGTATGCAGTCACGTTTCAACATGAATTTTATCATAAAGCCGATTTCTTTGAATACTCAATTATAATAGTTTCAATCACCTCTGTTTATGATAATCCATCTTACTGTTTGATAATGGAACATCAAAGATTATACGCACTGCAGCTCCTCATTAAATTCTATAATCCAACAATAATACCTTTACACGAAGCAGACTTATATTCCCACACCAATAAGCCCACTACCAACTACCAAATTTATTAATTCAACTCCTCCAGTAACTTGTTCGGCGAAGTTCTTTCTGATTCATTACTCTCGTAAACAGCACACTATTAACCTAAACTAAAATTTCGATACTATCGGATGTTCTACAACAGTCAAAGAAGGATCCTCTGCCCAATTCTACACCAACCGTACTTTCACCTACAACCCGGCTGTAATAAATGGTGGAATCAAAGAATTTAATAAACAAGGAAAGACTCCACAATATCAAATAAGATCCAACAAAATAAAATTCAGTTATAATGGACCATTTGAATCCAAAAAGTAGAAATTAAAAGGGGAACATTGCTATTATAAAAGGACTTCACAGCGGATATTAGCACTAGGGCACCTGCAACTCTTACCACAAACGACTCCAACTGAATAGGAAGCTGCGCAGTAATGCATGATTTAGTCTGATGTTGACTAAATGGGTCCAAAAATCATAAAGCATTTCCATCACTTTAAGACTAATAAAAAAATCTAAGTACAAAATAGAACCTTACCACAACAAATTCCTTCCACATTGGAAACCCTCCAATAAAGTAACCAGAACAATAGCACTAGACAACGATTTTAATGCAGATCAAACGACTTCCACATTATTAAAAAATTTAACAATAACACTACTCTTGGCATCAATAACCTTACTCATCATTACATCAATAACAATACTCTCATCTCCAAATGTTAAGCTTCTACTCATCTATCGAAAAATGTCGTGCAATTCTGTAGTATCCTGAAGGGACTTCTCAATAGACAAAGATGATTCCTTGAAAGTATTGGGGATTTACTTGAATAAGCGTTACACCCGGAACACCCATATTGAAAAATTGCTTTCAACCACTAACCTAAAAGATTAAACACTTAATGATTTCTAAACTAAACTACAAAAATACCTTCATAAATATATCCCACCAACAATCTGGAATCTAATATTGCTCTGCATATATACTGTGAACATTTAGCGATTATCGCTTTACTCAAGACATTTAGCGATTATCGCTTTACTCAAAGACAATTTATAATATATCTTCCTGACTCAGCAAAACTGTGATCCAATCGAGTTATCGCTCAGCCTTAACTACAATAGCCACAACATTACACAATCTTAAAGAATTCCAAGAACATCTTCGTCTATACACAATATTGGGGAAGGTTTTTTTGAACTAAACATCATTAAAACCTTCCCTCACTCTCAAAAGATAAATCTCTTCCCTAGTCCACCACGCATCATTTTTCACCTTCCTCCTCAGGCACTGCAAATTCATCACGTCGAAATACGTATTCGGAAAAAAATCCTGAGCATAAGAGAAAAACTTATATCACATTACTTCCTATGCACAGATAACTCCAAATATTATTCAACCACTTTGAGTTTTCCTACTACCGACACACATATATACAAATATGTATCCTTCCTCCCCACAGTTTGATTTCTGGAGGCTGGGGCTATTACAATGGTTCAAAGAAAGAAAATAAGTACAAGTATCAATAAACACAAAATAATTGTAAACAGTTTATACCTACACTGTTAGTCTGCGAACATGCAGATATCAAAATACTGAAACATAATATGAAACGAGATTGCATACTTTTAGGATCCCATCTGGAGTTTGAGAATGAGTGCACTGTGTATGTAAGTCAAGACACGATCTATTCGAATAAAAGCTTACTCAAGAACACCCTGTCGATGGTAGAAAATGCTTTAGTATGTTCTCGAAAAGTTTACTCAAGACCACCCTGTCGATAGTAGAGAATGCTCTAGTATGTTCTCGAAAAGTTTACTCAAGAACCCCTTTCGAAGTGTAGAAAAGACTCTAGAACGATCTATAAACTTCTTTAATAGTGTAGGGAATAGTCTAGAAGTTTTTACTTGAACCATTCGAAAAATATACTCGTATAAGCAAAAGCATTTCAAAGTCGAGTACAGTTGAAAAGCAACCGTAACAGTGTGTACATCACGCATTTTACTCGAAGCAGTAATCTTGATTTTGTATTGTAATAAAGTGATTAATGAATTATTAAATAAAGTGCAAACTGTAATAAAGTAAACTTTAAGCCTAATATTAAGTGTGTAAATAGCAATAATTAAATAAAGTTAATTATTTTAATTTAACCTGCGATTGTTTGATTACTACACAATCCAGTGGTACGAATTCGAGTACAGAGAGTTAAGATTAAATTGTCAGGAGGGCAATTTCGTTACAGAATAAATTGTCAAGAGGGAATTTCGTAACAATACAATAGATATTTGCTGCGTTTGGTTACCTCGAATATAATATAACGTGCTTTGCTTCAGTTACGAGTACAAATTTCGTTGCTAGACTCATACATGGGGGTCGCGGATTGGTATCTTGTATCAGGCATGTTCTCAAAAATGCTTCTTGCTAAAACCTTTTGCTCTTAAAGCCTTAGTAGCTAGTATTTAATCCCACAAACCCTTGCAGACATAATTCGTTATGGTGCAAGTTATAATAATAATAATAATAATAATAATAATAATAATAATAATAATAATAATAATACAAATATCGTTGCGTAGTGCTGCGCTTTGCATATATAATCTACTTTGAATGCAGTGAACATCGTCAAACTAAGTTTCAGGATGTACTTTTAACATTGCAGTAGGCCTCAAACTTACGCAGCATACTTTTGGGAAAGTATGGGCTCACTACATCTTTATCAGCTTAATCAAAGGATTCAGTTAAGTTCTCAAAGGATTTAGTTAAGTTCTCAAAGGATTAAGTTAAGTTCTACAACTTAACAAATTTTATTGCTGTTTCCTGAAGTCGAATAATGCCAGCTTTTTGTGAGATTTTGTCGATTTTCTATCGCCGCTTTCTTTACTTGCACCACATGCAACTCACAAGTTGAATACCTTCACACTTCTTCTTATATGCATTCCACTTATCTGAAAGCAGTATAAATTATTGTTTAAATGGGAAAAATTTTTAAGGAAATTATTCTGTAAAATTAAATTATTTTAATATGATATCCTGCCAAGTCTATAATTACTATAATACTGCCAGTTGGAAGTTAGACGTTATGATTTAGTGTTGACGCGCTCAACTCGTGACACATTTGACCCGCCACGCCCACCATACAAATTTCAACAGCAGTGTTCTGTGGTATACTGCGAGTTTGTTGATATCTTAAGCAAGTAATCCTAAGGCTAACGTATTAAAAGATTGTAAATATAAATTTTTTACTTGTCTCGTACCTCTTCCTTGCTCAAAGGATAAGAACCGGCCGTATTTCTTATTTATGTACATAATAGAAATTTTAAAATGTGGTGTTTGCCTGCGAGGCGAATTGTTGCATTCAAGTGGTTTTTATTCTTTATGATAAGGTTACGGACCATCTTGTTCTTACACATTCGTCTCACAATTGACCCAAAATACAAAGTAGCTGTTTCATAGGAGGCTTTAACCTGTCAGGTCCTTGACTGAACCATTCGTTGGTCAGTTTTCCACATTTACCTAGAAGTTTTCTTTGATTAAATTTCCCACTTTAGTGTATCACTTACATGCGACTTTTTCGCTTTTAATGACATAGAACCGTTCTAAATCAGTTTCATTTTAGTTCCTGCACTTTCAGTTCAAAAAATCGCATTTGCCATTGCCGTCAAGCACAAATGTGAACAGAGCTACAAGCATACACCACAAATATTTTATTGGAGCTATTTCATGAATTGTGAGCGGACATGATGCGACGCCAACAAGTCTATACTAACTATACCAGGCCACAGTGCAGCATAGATAGGCAGATGCCTTCATTTGCTGTAACAAATAAAATTATGTTACATTCCACTTTTGTAGTGTTTTAACCATTACAATTAGTCTAAGGCTAGCAAGGAAATGCGTTTACCACCTGAATATAAATACATGCTTCTTCCTTTCTTAAAAAACATTCAGAGCAGACTTTTGTGTTACCAAATCAACCAACTACAATTCCTATAAAAGCCGAAGCCACCTTCCGCCGCAATTAGCACATTGTGGTATTTCAATTTAAATATACTCAAATTTTATTTGACTTCTCTTAATTATGTATTG
This sequence comes from Clusia tigrina, assembly GCA_920105625.2. Classification (NCBI taxonomy): domain Eukaryota; kingdom Metazoa; phylum Arthropoda; class Insecta; order Diptera; family Clusiidae; genus Clusia; species Clusia tigrina. Next base: position 174,959,855 of record OV050032.1, read on the forward strand.
CAATAATTATTGCAGGAATTGAATTCAATAGAGGCAACCACTAATTTCTCAAAATATACTTAGTACACATAAATCCAACTAATATTAATAATTATTCTCAAACATTTGTGCGTTTTGCATTAACTTTCACGTAATTTCCAGTTCATGTCTCTCGTTACTGCTAAAGACGCTGCTTTAGACTTTAAAGGTGTCCTTTTCTTTGCGTAAATTGTGCATAGTTTTAATGGGATCGTTTTCGCCAGCGTGTTTCTGTACACTCGGTTCATGTACGCGCATGAACGGATTCCATGATTTCTCCTCACCAATAGTGGATGGCACTGTTGGAAATTGTGCAGCGCGACGCAGTTTCGCCCACTCGATGCGACGTAAAATGCACTCGTTTGTCGGCTCCACGTGGCGTGCATAAGCCATATTCTGCAGCGTATATTCGTGGCCGCAAAATACGTTCGTATCATCTGGCAATGTGGATAGTTTTTTGCATAGAGCAGAATACATCATCTCAGCGGTGCCCTCAAAGAAACGACCACAACCGCCTTGGAAGAGTGTATCACCGGTAAATACGGCATGTTCCCCATTTGGTGCCTTCACATAATAACATATGTGGCCAGTGGTGTGACAAGGCGTAAAAATGCAATGCACGTCTAAAGCACCAATCTTGAAAGTGTCGTCCTGCTTTACTCTATGATTGAGCGCACCGATACGGTCATCACCGCCATACACGTCAAGCGGCTTTGTCCATAATTTGACAAGTTTCTCGTTACCACCGGCATGATCCCAATGATGGTGAGTGGTCAGCACTTTGGTCAGATTAACGCTTTCCTTTTCCACGTTACAAATGACAGATTCGGGATCCACTGGATCAACAATGGCGGCTTCACGTGTAGCTTCATCGATTATCTACAAGCAAGCATAAATACACAATTAAAGACAACAATGCCTAGGAACATAGAAGGTACAAACTTATACCAAATACATGTAATTATCCTGTAGAGCGGGAAGAATTTTCACTTGCATTTCACTCATTTTGAAATCTTCTATAGAGCTGTGCGTGCCCCGTAGCCCAACTTTGCGTAGTTTTTGTGCTAAAAGAATAAAAACAAATATTTTCCAGAATAATCAATACAAACTTCTGGAATTCTAAGAAGCCAAACGTTGGTGCTTTTATCAACTAAGAAAAATAGCAGATACACAAACAACCAGCACCCCGAATCGAGGGAAAGCAAAAAAGCTGCCATACAATAAAAAGCTTAAAAACTTACTTTGACATTCAGATAGAAAGCTATCTGCTGATAAGTTTCCAATCAGACAAAAACTTCCACCAACTCGGAAAACACCAGACCATCAATATATCAACTTCTCTGCCTGCGGGCAAAAACAAGATTTGGCATAACTTACCTTTGAAATATGCGGCAGTAATGTTTTGTGCAAAAACGTTTTGTATGCGTCTCCAAGCCGTTGAAAGCATTTAATTTTAAAAATCAGTTGTCAAATTAAATGAAAATTTAAACAGAAAAATACAACTTTTAGTTAATTTTCACTCACTACGGTCGCCTGGGAGCTAAACTACTTAGAATTGTTCTGCGTACAAATCACCTGTTGTATTGCTGTTAGCTGTTTTGACACTCCGAATAGTCCGAAAATAACATCCGAATCTGGAATACACTAAGTACCCTCCTGTATATATTTTTAAATATATAATACAAAATATTATTATTATTATTAATTTACCTTACACCATAATTAATTATGAGTGCAAGGTGTTGGGGGAATCAGTACTAGCTACAGAGGCTTTCGACTCGAAGAGAAAAAGATTTTATAGAAAGAAACATTTTGGAGACCACGCCCGTGGCAAGATTTGAACATACAACCCTCCGATACTAAATATGATGAATAGATTTATTACGTATAGCAAATAAATAGCAATTTAATGAATTTATAAGAGGAAAAATTACAATAAACTCTATTGCTTTCCAATATGTTAGTTTTATATATAATAATGCTATTTGCGTCCCAAAACAATTATCTTCATTCTTAAATTTAGGACTTTCCTCTGGTTTAAGCAAAATAGTAGGTAACATCACTGAGCAAACAACATATATAGAGAGCTCAAACATCGAAAACAGTGGCACATCAACTCAAAATTATATTAATCGTTTAATATATCATAAATAGTCTTAAAGTTTTCTGATTATATAATTGATTAATCTTTGTGGTAATCTACAAATAAATGGGTGTTATAAATAAGAAATAAAATATATATATGGTGATTTAGTTTATCCAAAGCTTATTTTTTCAGGCTGTTTTGAAAATGTATTCAAGATTAACTTTATTACAATAATTCGTATAATAAAATAAATATAATACATAAATATAATTCGAATGTAACTATTATTTACGTAATTCAAAACCCGTAAGTATTACTTAAAAATTTGCTCTTTAAATTAATCAAAATTATTTAGTATTTATACTGTTTTAAAATTTAAGATACTATTTTATTTTTCCAAAACTCATCTCGCAATTGTACCCTAATTTTTGACCCAAATAAATTTCCTTACCACAGCATGGCGGATTTACATTGCATTGTTTTTGTTTCACACGGATAAGGAAAAAAATGGGATCATTTCATCTGCTGACATTGGAAGAAGAAGAGTTATCTCTCTATAGGCGCATTCGATTCATCACTTGTATCGAGCTCGAGTTGTCCGAATAAAACAGCACTCGAGTAAGTGATACACTTGGCAGCACTGTTTCAACTGTTTTCTTAAACATTTACTTTCTTTATATTTTATATGCAAACTAATCATCTGAATAATTTAAATCAACAGAATAATAATATTTAAAATCAAAAAACAAAATCCAAAGATTAATTTTTGTTTTCTTTAAATTTAAACAGCTAAAATTGAAAAAAATCCCAGGAAATTTTTATGGGTAATTTTTAAACTCGCTGGTTTTCAAGCAATTTTAAATCTGGTAGCACTTTTCTATCGAGGAGGAAAAATTTGCACATTTAATCCGAGTATAATTTACACAATATCTTTTCCATACAAATGTCTGTCCTATCCTCGATAGAGTGGCGAATCGAATGCGCCTTTTGTTGAGAATAATTCAAATTATTTCGCTGCAGTGCTGCCCACTCTGCTTTGAAACAAAATTATTAAGCTTATCGCTCATGTACACTTTTATTTTAACTTCGAATAAGATATTTTATGACCGAATACTGTTGTGATCAGGCGCCTGAGAATAGGGATATAAGGAATATATTAATATAATAAAATATTAATATAATAATATATTAATATAATAATATATTAATATAATAATATATTAATATAATATACCATAACTAATTAGTTATTAAAAATTGGAAGCGTATGTCTTTTTTTGTTTATTTATGGTGGGTGGCTGAACAGTTGAGAGCGTGAAAGTCTGATGTCTGAATGAATTCGGATTAGTATTTTGGTAGCTGATAGTGGCAAAAGATGGCGCTCGGGATGACTCCGAAAAGAATAGAAGGAGATGGATACTGACAACCTTGGAATTGGAAGTAACTGGTGATGTAGCGGAAGATTTGAAAATGAGGTTTGGCAGGGTTCAAATAAGAGGATAACGAAAAAAACGGTGGTTAAGTGCAGAGTCTATGATTTGGTGGAAGTTTTGATAACATTCTCGTTTGCCCGTAGTAGTTTAAATTGTACTAAGGAAAGAACATTTTTATAATTTAAAAAAGTGTTCTTAATGAAAGATTTAAAAGGTCCAAATTGTAAATCAGATAAAATATATTTAAAAAGAGAAGCCACGTTAAAGGAGAATACCAAGGAGGAAACAGACAACCCATACCACCGTACTTGTGGACAAATTTTGCGGATTAGCCATCTAAGTGTATATGTTAGTATTTATCTGTATGTTTAAGTTATATGTTTCGTATTAATAAGGATTTTGTGGGACGGGTGCCCAGTGAAGGGTCCTCGCGGCATCGCGTTACAAAAAGTTAGGAGCTCCTAAAATAGGGTATGCCTGAGAAATGAAAAGGGGCAAATAATCCCATATTCACTTCCCTTCGTCGGTGCCCTAGTGTCCGTTTTTATATATGTATACATTTAACTATTAAGAGGAAATGCGTTGCTACGGAGCACGGTTGGAGCTAGGGGCTGGTCAGATGGAGGATGCGGGTAAAGCTACAAAGAAACAAAAGAAGGTAAGTGAGGCCATGGTCAAGGATGTACAAAGAAAATATTAAGTATCTATGTAGGTTTAATGGTTTTTTTTATTGTTACCCTCTGATGCAGTGTGGCGAGGACCACGCCCACATAATTAGAGCTAGCACTGGCCGGGTAGTATATAGGTATATATAAATTTAAGTATTTATGCCGTTATGTAGTTTCATTTCGTGTGAAGGAGAATCCTTCAACTTGTTCAATTAATAATCTCTTCTTCCCACTTCTGGAACCAATTGTTACGAAATTGCCCTCCTTACAATTTATTCTAACTCTCAATACTCGGATTCGTTCCACTGGCTTGTGTAGTAATCAAACAATCTTTGGTTAAATTAAAATAATTAGCTCTATTTAATTATTGCAATTTACACAATTAATATTAAGCTTAAAGTTTACTTTAATACAATTTTGCATTACTTCTTAATTCTGTTACTGTTACTATTAAAATGCATGATGTACACACTGCTACGATTGCTCTATAACTGTGTCACGACGTTCATTGTGTGGTGGCTTATATACCTTTCAGATGGTTCAAGTAGAACATTCTAGTATATTTTCCACACTTCTAAAGCAGTTTCGAGAACATTTTCAAATATCTCTACAATTCGTAAGATGTTTCAAGAAAATTCCACAACATTATCTACACCTCGAAGGAAGTTTTGATAAGGTTCTAGACTCTTATCTGCATGGATTGTGTCTTGGCTTATATCTAGGGTGGTGCACTTATTCTCAAACTTCAAATGTGATCCTAAAAGTATGCAATCATTTATGTTTCAATATATTCTAGTGGATAAACGTTCTCCTCCTTATTTTTAACCTACCTTACGTAACTCAACTTCGACATTCCTTTCATGGTCGGGCGCTTGGTGGGGCTGAGGTAATCTTCTTTTATACAATCTTCTTTTATACAATTTAAATACGAATTATAAATATATATATTGAAACATAAATGTTTGCATACTTTTAGGGTATACTCTATGGAGGCATGCTCTGGAATCTTCTCGAAACTTCTTTCGAAGGGTAGTGAATATTCTGGCATATTATGGTTCAGCACACGACTGGTATAGAAGCCACCCCACAATTGAAGTCGAGCCAGTTGAACAGTAATCGTAGCAGTGTCTAACTAATTTTTTATTTCTAAGAAATGTTGCCTCTATATTGTTATAGTTGTACTTTGTTTTGCACGGCTGAGGATTTGTTTGTTGGACAATACACGGAACAACTACAAGGAGAGACGCGCTGCTTTGAAGCTGCTGGAACGTTTCAGAAGCGTCCCGGAGGGAGAGAGGTCACGTTCCGATGGTGTCGTGAGCTATGGATTCTCGTCCATAGCATTGAGGGTCTATAAAAAGGACGTGAACGTCTTCAACGTGAACGTCTTCAACCCTGTAGGAGTTGAGGTAGACCCTGACGCCTCTTCTCAGCTAGAAGGAGAGGCCCACACCACTTCTGCTGGTGGAGATGGAGCGTCAGAGGTGAACCCTGGCTCTGGTTCTGGCAAGGCGGTTGCGCTACGCTGGGCATCAGCCTATGGCAGTGTCTATTTCTTATTGGATAGGGTTGCGCAAGCCACTCTGACTGATGAGAAGGAGCTACTGTCATCAGACGAAGACGATAAGATGGTGGTGGAGGTGGAGTCCAGTAGCCCTGATGTTACGGGTACTATAAATTAACCTTCACGATTCAAAGGTTGCGTTCGCCAATCTTATACTCCATCTTGCAAAGGACAGATACCATATTGTACATGGGTTGTACATGCTTGCGTACTAGGGACTCAAAAATACAAACTGATGTATACATGCAATACAGGGAAACCTAGATCGCGCGTACTAATACGCAGAGGGATAAATGCTTTTATGCTCTCTAATTACAGCGACGCTGACCAAATGACTATTAGCCTGGAGCCAGGCGATGAGCGGTTATGGCTATCGTCATTGTACCTGGCCCACGATCATGATGAGCTACCAAGATCAATTTTTAAGGATCTGGCTATTCCCAAAGGCTAGGAGCTTAATTGATCACTGTGCGGACGTAAATGCGCATCACACGGTGTGGGGCAACTCGGACACTAATGTGAGGGGTGAGTCCCATTTCGATTATTTGCTTGGAACTAACCTGGAAATCTGTTATAGGAGTGTTTAACCTACATTTGTCGTAAGCAACAGGCAGGAAGTAATAGACGCCATCTTTGCCTCTGACTCTGTTATGGAAAGAATAAGGGATTGGGTAGTGTTAGATGAACACTCTTTCTTTGATCATAGACACATCTCTCGTTTGAGATTAACAAAACTCTACCTAAACCTAAGCCTGGTAGAAATATCAGGAAAGCGACTGGGAGAAATATGTAGATTCAGTTGGGAATACCTTAAATGTCTGTCCATCTAGTATACCAGAAAGCATAGAAGGGCTAGAAAAAATGGTTAGTTCTGTTACTGACAGCCTGAACGCGACCTCGGCCGAAGCCTGTCCAATAAAGAAGCTGAGGGGCAAGCCAAAACATCGGTGGTGGACGCAAGAGCTAAGCAAGCTTCGGGTAAATAGTAGGGGAGCTTCAACCAGGCGAAGTATACACGTTTTGAAAATGATTGGAAAGGGTATAGAGAAGCTCTGAAGGTCTTTAAGAAGCAGGTTAGAACTGCTCAAAGGCAATCCTGGAAATCCTTTTGTGAAGAAGTAGAGGGAGCGACTGAGGCTTCCAGACTTCGTAAGATATTGGCAGCAAGTTCTCAGAACTGGGACCTGCTTCAGAAGGTGGATGGCTACAACTAGTAAGGAGTCTCTAGAGCTTCTACTCAGTACGCATTTCCCAGGCTGCTCAGAGATGGCACGAGAGGGAAGATACATCGAATAGTCGGAAAGTTAGGATACACATTCTATCTGAGGATCGACTGTTATAAGCCACTGAAAGTTTTAAGACTTTTAAATCCTGAGGCCTGATGGTATTTACCTAGTTGAAATACATAAAACCGCTGGATACCTGAAAGGCTGACTGTTAGCAATCTTTGAAGAATGCTTTAAGTTTAGGTATATACCCCTTCAATTGAGACAGGCTAGGGTAGTCTTCATTCCGAAAGCCGGAAAAAGCTCACATACTCATCCAAAAGACTTAAGACTGATATCTCTCTCATCTTTTCTTTTAAAAACTTTAGAAATAGTGATGGAAATCCACTTAAGCTTAACTTTAGACAATAATCTAATCTCAGCGGCTCGACATGCCTATACAAAGGGGAAATCGGTAGAGACTGCTCTACACAACTTTATTTCCATTGTAGAAGGGTCATTGCATAAGCAGGAATTCACTCAGGGTGCCTTTCCCAATATTGAAGGGGCCTTTAATAATGTCAAAGCGGAGGCCGTCACTGCATCACTTACTGAATTTGGGGTGGAGACGGGCCTGGTAGGCCTCATTGGTAAAATGCTGAATAGCAGAACCATTGACGCGAATCTAGGAGAATCGTTCCTACGGAAGTTGATGAGCAGGGGTGCACCGCAAGGAGGTGTTCTTTATAAACTCCTCCGGTGAGGGTTTTTTACAAACTCCTGTTAAGATTAGAGGCGGTGAGATGTAAGGTGATAGCTTATGCTGATGATGTTGTTATTGATGCCTTTGGAAAGTTCACATCTACTCTGAGAGATTTGTTGCAAAATGCTCTAGAGATTCTTTAAACTGGGCGGAAGACTGTGGTCTTGGAGTAAATCCGGATAAGACTCAGTCATTCTGTTGACTAGGAACCATAAAATCCCTCATTTAGATCCAATTATGCAAGGGAAAAGCTCTAGGGATTTCAGAAGAAACGAAATATTTGGGTCTTATAATTGATTGAAAGCTTACTTGGAAGTTAGTAGCTAGGAAAGCTGGGGTGGCTTTTTATGCCTGCAAAAGGACCATAGGTAAAACGTGGGGAATTCAGCCTAGGGCAGCTCACTGGCTTTACACTGCGGTTGCCAGGCCCATTCTCCTATATGGAAATGTTGTCTGGTAGACTGCAATGCAGAAAAGCACTTACTGCAAAATCTTAGTAAGGCACAGAGATCAGCAGAATTAACAATAAGCGAACACCATACTACATCTGCCACCCTTAGATCTCTTTTGCAAATATTTAACGGCACGCTCCGCCATGCGGCTCAAGGTGAGCTCACAATGGGAAGCTGTCCCGTATGGACATGTGACCATATTAGAATCCTATACGGAAATACCCAGTGATATTGATTAGCTTCCTTCTTCTCTTTGCACTAAGGGCTTTGAATGCATTCCAAATAACATCAATGAGTGTCTTAGACTGTCGCCGATCTCTTAATGAGATGCCTAAATAATTCTATGTCCATTTATGCTGGGTACCAGGTCATAGGGATATACCAGGGAACTGCAAGGTTCATCAACTTGCGAGAGACGGCACTTGTTGTATGCCAAATGTTACTAGGCATATAGGTATACCTCTCGCGACTTGTAAGCTTCTCATAACAGATGCACTAATTAACTCTACCAATTAAAGGTAGAGATGTGTCACAACCTGCGAAGTCGCCAGGCAAACATGGCCGAGGCTAAATCTGCGTCTGTCCAAGAATATCATTAGACTCAATAAACTACAAATTTGCACTATAATAGGAACCCTCACGGGATTTTGTCGAATAGGAAATAATGCAAGAAGAATGGGAGTTTATTCGGATGATTTCTGTCGCAGCTTTAGAAACGAGGAAGAACTGGAAACAATCCAGCATCTCTTCTGTACATGTCCAGCACTAGGATCCCACCTTTTTAAAAAGTATAGATGGTCTATGCCAGTCAGGTGTTAACAACCTTCTTACTTTATAAAAGGCTCAGGTTGGTTCAATCTGGAGGGGAAAGCGTAGCCTCGCATTCGCGGCTCACAACGGACACAACTGGTGGTCTAAGTGGCATCACTGTCTTAATGGTCATGCGGCTACCCATCCAACCTATCTACCTACCGGCTGTAGAGTACTGGGAATGCGAATAAGCGGAACAGTTATCTGTTATAAGAAAGTCAGTAAAATTGCTAAAGTTACTGCTGGCTGAGTTCTTTGCATGGGAAGTGGTGGATGGGGGAGGAGAAAAAGTGATGTTATTGTTTGATGCATTTTGTATGTTAATCGTTGATATAATTTCTTCGTTTGTTCGCAAATTGTAATTTTCGTTGTATTGGGTATTACTGTTGTCGTTGTTGTTGTTATTGATCTTAGTATTGACATTGTTGTTGTAGATGATCTCACTATTCATGTAGTTGTCTCTACTGTTTATCGAGATGTTGTTGGTGCTGATGTTGTCATCATTGATGCTTGCTTGGTAGGAGATGTATTGAGTGGGTTTTGTTGTTTATAAGTTTTCAACGCTTCTGCTATTGTTTATTGATAGTTTAAATTTTCAATACTTCCTTGGATTGCTGGAATTTGGTGCATGTTTTGGATGAAGCTGGATGCGGACCTGCACAGTTAGCACATTAAGTACGTGTGCATTAGGGTGGATTTATCTCATACGGTAAAAAAAAAGTCAGAATTTTTTAGGGGGCACCCCCCTAAAATGTTTCTTTTTTGTCAGATTTTAGGATTGCCAAAGTTTGAGCAAAGTTTGCTCAAAGTTTTGAAAATCTCGATTTTTTGGCAGTTTGGCGACCTTGCCGACCCATATCTCTAGAACGGTTTAATATATTTGCCCGTGTCATACATCAAATTGAAGGCGATCCTGTTTTTAACATTTAATATTCTACACAATAAATACGCAAATAGTACTGAAACCGAAAAAATAGAGCCAATGCCCCTAAAAACGTGACTAGGTACCCCTTAGAGCAAAGATGGAACCTATTGTGAAAAAACCCATTTTCCTTCCTATATTATCAATTTTTGGAATGAAAACAATTATGTATTTAAAAAATCAAGTATAATAAATGTCTTTTTCATTTAATTCTTATTTAAATTTATTCAAGGGACTGACATAATGTGGTTTTGGAGCTATCTGGATACAGCTGACGGCATCTGCTGACTACTTGGAGAACGTATTGTTTTAGTTGCTCGTCCTTTGTAAGTAATTGGTTGTAATCTGTGATGAGCTGACTCCTCGCTCTGCCATGTCGTTCACAACTTTCAAGTTGTTTACCATCCTTTGCCCCTCCTGGTCGTTGATGTTCTGCGGCCAAGTTGCAGGATCTTTTTCCAGAAATTCGGTGTTAATGTTTAATCTCTTGAACAACAGGTAAGTCTCACTTGTAATTAGGGCTGGGAGACCTTTTTCTAGGAATTTCGGCAGTTGTTCTTTTTTTAGTTTGGGTCGCATATTTCTGGAGCACTTCTCATTTTCTTCTGCTTGATTTGTTAAGATTTTTGTCGCCATTTGGCTCTTTACGGTGTTTTGCACTGTCGGGTCAAACAATGCCAGGGTAACAAGTTCAGGACTGGTATCTTAATACCACAGGTGATTTATCATTTTGTTAATTCCTTTTTCAGGTTTTTTTTCAATGCTTTCGTATTTCAATAGATTTTCAATGAGGTCTAGGTCTTGTTTTGGTGCTAAACACGCTCTGCGGGCGTTAAACCAGGCTTTACAGTAGACTCGAACTATGAAAACACAAAGTTCTTCTAGTGCCTCTTGTTCTTGGAAAGTCAGTTTAAACTGGTCACGGAAGAGTTGTATTTTCAGAGAGTATTTATGTATATTAAGAGAGCTTTTGCCATCCACCGGGCATGGTGTACTGGACCTGGAGACCTGAAGCGCACATCTTTTCCGTCAAGATGGCCAAGATATATCAATGCCAACTGTAACAGCACTTTGTAGTCGTCTCTTGGCTGGCACTCCATTAGTTTTCTTTGCAGTTCTTCTTTGATATTCTCTACTTCTTCTTTGGGCAGTAGTTTCAAAACATTCTCGCCTACATCGAACTTGGATTTATCAATCGCCGACCATTATTTTTGAAATCTCTTGAATATGTCTGGTTGAGGTCCCGATGTGCTTCCAAACTTGCAGTCAAAAACCCCTCTCAACAAGACTTCTAAAACGTAGTGTCGGCACGCTAGGTACAGGAGCTCTCGACCTAACATCTGCTCCAGGAGATTGCACGCTCCATTGAGTCTCCCAGTATTTGATGCTGTTGTATCGAAGCACATAGCCACGACCGAGCTGGCGAGACCCCATTCCTCTAGACATTCGTACACTGCTAGGGCTTGTTCCTCCCCTGAGTTACTGTCAGTTTCAGGAACGCCCAGGAGTTGTTCTTTAGTCGGATGTGATACCAGAACAGCAACCCGTTCTTTCTGCTCTGTTTTGAGGATACCTGGTAGTAGTTTTCCATCCCAGTGCACGCAAACAGCCTCGTTTTGGGGTATCTTAAGTCTGTCTTGAATTTGTTCCGTGTATTTTTCACGGTTTATTCTCCGCTGTTCACGGATAACGTTTCTGGAGATCTTATATTCTTTGGGATCCTCTCCGAGAGCTTCTACTGTAGCCAAAATGATACGAGTAGCGTTCCTATCGGACACCTTGCAGCGGTCCAGCAACAATGACAATTTCATGGTTAGGACCTCTTTGAAGCCACGCTTGATTCTCTTGGGGGCAGATAGTCCTTCAGATTCTACGTTCATCTCGAGCGCTTCATACGGCGTTTCATGTCCTTCTGAATCTTCTGTTGTCTCGTCGTCCGTGAGCTCCACCGTCTCTGTGAATACTTTTCAACTTTTTCATAAAAGCAAGAACCACCTAGCTATCCTTTTCTTTTTTTAATAACAGACTCTGAACCCCTGGACTTCTACTTAAAATATAACAATAGGTAGTAGGGTAACCCAATACATTTTTAAACTAGTTTGGTTTTACCTGCTTGGGGTCGCCAGTGATACAGTATGAGGAAAAAATAGATACATACATACCTAACATAAAAAAAAAAAACATTGTTGTGGGTCTAAAATTAACGGTATACCATAGCAAACATATTTAAATGAAATGGGATTCCAAAGTACAAGTATTTGTCCATAATAAGCAATAATAATACAAATAACGCATCTTCGCTCTCAGGGGTACCTAGTCACGTTTTTAGGGACATTGGTTCTATTTTTTCGGTTTCAGTACTAGTTGCGTATTTATTGTGTAAAATGTTAAAAACAGTATGGCCTTTAATTTGATGTATGACACGGGCAAATAGCTTTAGCCGTTCCAGAGATATGGGTCGCCGAAGTCGCCAAACTGCCAAAAAATCGATATTTTCAAAACTTTGAGGCCCCAGTGGCACGGGTTAACATCTTCCAATTGTGCTCAAACTTTGGCAATCTTAAAATCTAACAAAATGAAACATTTTAGGGGGGTGCCCCCAAAAAAAATCCGACATCGATTTTTTAAAACCACCCTAGTGTGCATACTTCTGGGAAATGCGGGGGGAATTGGGCTGAACGCATGTTGATGGACGTCTACAGCACTTTTTGCAGCGCAACGGGTTGGGGAAATATTGCCCTTTCTCCGTGCTATTTCGAGCTTCTCTGGGAGACGAAGTAAACGGCGTTAGCAATGATTTTGCCATCGATGGTTTTCTGGAATTTATATTCTCGGTTATTTCTTATTATCCACGTAGTTTAAGAATTGTCCCTTTGTCTGTATTAGAATGCTATGGTATTTAGCGTTAATAAAGCATATGCCGTGAGGTGATTTGACTGCTATAAATTTCTCAGCGGCTATTTTATTTTTGGCAAGTAATAATAACTTGCCATCTCGGAGATCAGTCACATTTTTTACATCTGGGAATGCTCTAAACTCCTTAATAGCCCAGCAGCGAGAAACTCTGTTACGCTAATGTGGGTATCTGGACATGAGGGACATGAAGGCAACGAAATGGCCGACTCTTTGGCGCAGGCTCTCCCTTTATAGGTCCAGAAACCTTCTGTGGGGCAAACAGCAGCTTCATAAATAACTTGTTGTGCGAACAGGAAAACAGGAAGTTCTGGAGAGCCCAAAAAGGCATGCGACAGTCGAGACTACTCATTGACCCTGAACACATCAGGTTAGATGCTGCTTTAAATATTAAGAAATATTTTAAGAGGAAAATTTTGGAAAATTTCTAGGATTTCAACACATGTACGTAGAGGAGGGGGAGGGGGTGCGAGTATTTGGGTGCTTAGACTAACCTCAGTTGGGAAATTGTAAAAAGATTCATCAAATCAAAATTCGATTTGATGGTAAAGTAACATTGGACACTTCAGCATCTATTGATGCTGAGAATGAGAGCGAATGCAGTTATATTTGCCTTCAACAATTTGTTTAATCCAACAGTCATTTCGCAACTCTTTAAACTGAGCAAAATGAAAAATGGGTAGAATATTCCAAAGGAATGAATTGAAGTTGTGGGTAATCGCGTTGTACTGCCAGAACGCATGAAACTGTGGCTCCAGTTTCTACAACAAAAATTGGAAGCAGGTTTGGTGAACTTTCGTGGAGAATAACATATTGATCTGAAAGTCATCAGTCATCTACCTTTCTGACGCATATAATTGCCAAAAGATGGCCTCACTAGAAATACCTATTTACTTTGGAATGCACCTTGTATCTTGGAGTGACCTAAAGCAGCCAAATATATCAACCAAAAGGTTTTCCCCCAGCAGCCTGATTTGTTTTCCTACTCAGTGTTACCGGAGCTCGGTCAGCATACCGCGGTCGGTTATAGAAGTAACACGGATCATAGAACCCAAACAAGAGAGTTACGACTTTCCTTCTAACATAACTAAGGAAAGATCGTCAATCATTGGTTGGGCTAATCACGTGGCATAGGATCGAGTGTCCGAACTGCGTCTCCGATCTGGAGGAAGAACAGGACGGTGGAGAGCATTTTCTCTACGCTTGTCCTGTCTTTGCTAAAATGAGAAGGCGGATAATAGGTTCAGATGTTTAGAGAATGGACAACGTGCATTCTTCATCCCTGGACAGACTCCTGAGATTCATAAAAGAGTCAAAGAACTTTGAAAAGCTGTAACTTTCCTTTCACAATCCTCTATCCCCATCCCTTAAATATGTCCAGGCTTATGGTACAATGGGCATCAATGCCTGAGTACTTGGAAATTTCCTTCTCCGGCGGTTCTCCGGCCTACCCTACTTCTGTCTCACTATAACTCGAATCATCCGAAGGTAATCTCACAAAATTATTAACGATGGAATCCATGTTCATATAAACATCATTAAACTAAACCGGCCAAATTGCTTCTACAGTCACGAAACCATCAACCTCAAACAATCTGGTTCCTCACCAGAGACTAATAATCTCGGCACAAAGATGGACACAAGTTTAGTTAATATAACATTCAGAATCGAACATACAAAACTTTAAGTATCCCCTCCCCCCTTTCGTACGTCAACCAGTCATCTATTCACATTCTTTTTCTAGAGATTCACCCAAAAACTATCCACACCTTACTGGTTTTTATCCAAATTCGTTCAAGTGAAGATCATATTCGAGCTTCCATTATCCGGAGCTACTACTACAGAACTCCACTAAAATGGTCTTCCTAGAGAAAAAAATATTAAAAAGCCAAACAGAATTTCTCTTAAATTTCACCACAATAATTTATTGGGAGAAATTTTGGATTTGAACCATGTTGAAGCAATGAGTAATTTTGGTGTTCAGTGTCAACCAAATCGATATTCTTTGGTATGGGGCCGTTGGAACTTCGGCTTCAGGGTGATGTAAAGCACACCATTCACAGAGATTACCCTCGGATCGATGACACGCAGAAGCTCCGTGTACAATGTCCAAGCCTGCTGTGGGTCCATATATTGAAGCCTCCTCTTAATCTTTCGGAATAGTTCTTTGACGCCTATTTCGTAATGCGACAGTAGAGTGATCATGTGAATGCCGATGCGTCGCTTCGCAGCTGCTCGACGTTGGCGTTGAATTTGAACTAGCGACGTGGTCGGTGGTGGTGGGGGTGGCATCAGCTGGCGATCCAACTCTTCTTGCTCCTTTTTACTCAAACTCATTATAATAAAAATTTTCAGCAAAGATTTCTTCCGATTTTTCGATTCCGATTTAATTTTCCAATTGGCATAAAACACCGAGTTGCTTTCTTCTGCCGGTTCTGAAATGTCATATTTTCTTGTCGCTAGAAATAGTTGGAAGCAGTAAAATGTCTCCCAATCAGCGAATGCAATACTTGATTTTTCTGGAAATCCTGTGCCAATTCCCTCTCAGAACCAAAGCAAATGTTCATCAAGTTAAAGTAGAAGTCTATGATAGGGTCGAATTCACATACCAAGGTTTGGATATTCACGCCCCCTATTTCCATTCTCATCATGGTCGGTTTCAAAGCGAAGAATTTCTGAAACACCTCAAAGTTCAGGTTAAAATACAGCTGCTGAGAAGTCAGTGTAAGGGTCTATCCACACATCATAAACCCCTTGATATTGTTTTCACTATTTCAGCTCACTAGTTCAGTTAGTAGAGATTGACATTTGTTTTGACCTGCATTTGGTCGGCACCTTAACTAAAGTGACTAAAGCAAACATCCATTAGATCTGCTCTATTATCAGAATCCCTTTATAGGGATATGGCAGCACTGAAACTTCAGTATAAGGGCCTAACCACACTTCACATGCCACTAGTATTGGTTGTCACGATTTCATTTCATTGATTTGGCCGGAACCCCAACTGATTCCACTAAAGTCGCCTCCTTCCTTGCTCTCATATCAGAATCCCTTTTTGGGGCAGTGGCGGCGCTCAAAGTTCAGTGTTAACAAAATGTCTATTCAGGGTCAGTAGCGGCTCTCAAAGCTTCGTGAAAGGTCTTCACATGTCTGTTGTGTCGGTCTTAAAATATCAGAGACTGTTGGTTGACATCTGCTTTGACTTGCTTTTGGTCTACAGCTCATCGAAAGCCTCTAAGCCTGCCTCCATCAGCTCCAGCTTTTGCAACAAAATGCCTTTTCAGGGGCCGTCTCGGTAATCACAGTACAGTGTAAGGGTCTATCCACACTTCACAGCGCATTTGGTGTTGTTCTTACAATTTCAGGCCTGTTGTTTGACATCCGCTTTGACTTGCTCTTGGTCGACGCTACATCGAAAGCCTCTAAAGCTGCCTCCATCGGGACCAAAGTCCCTATTCAGTGGCCGTCACGGTACTTCCAGTACATTCTAAGGGTCAATCCACACTCCACATGCTTTTGGGATTGACCTGACATTTGTGTTGTATGCTTTGATGGTGTGTATGTGAGACATCATTTGGTCAGCAGTGCATCAGAAGCCTCTAAAATAGCCTCCATCAGTTCCTGCTTTTGCATCAAAATAACTTTTCCATCGAGGTACTCGCAGTAGAGTGTAAGGGTCTATCCACACTCCACAGGCCTTTGGTATTGTTCTTACTTTTGAGTGGATATATGCTTTGATGGTGTGTATGAGACAATGGTTGGTCGGCAGCTCATCGGAAGGCTTTATGTTTGTTCGTCTTCCACTTCTTATTCCACTTCTTATTCCTTATTCCTCAGAAACCAATTTTAATTTGCTTACATGGAATTCAAACTCTTCCGAATTCAAATTAATAGTCTAAAATGGTCTTTGATATATGTAAACATTGATCCACATGGCAATATGCAATACGATTCGTAATCTAAACATTCCAAACAAAAAAAGAACACACTACATACAAATTGTTTCGTGAGGTTTATCACAACCACAATGTAATGAATGTATCAAGGACTACTCCTATCAGCTCCATTTTTATACCCTTTACCTTTAAAAAAGGTAAATAGGGTATACTAACTTTGTGCTTTTGAGAGAGGTTGCAATTTCAAGAAGGAGGCGTGGTAGGTATGGACATATATATACAGATATGATCAGAATCACTTTCTAAGCAATTTTTATTTTGTCCGTCCGTCTGTCCGTCTGTGGCCACTTTTTTTCTACTCCGTTAGAGCTATCTTAATGAAATTTTGCAAAAGTATAGTCTGGACAAAGATACAGAACCAGATTGCTATATGGGCCGATTTGGAGAAAGACCACGCCTACCTCCCATATAAGGAAGTTTTTTCACCTTTTTAAAATGACTATAACTTCGGTCCAATTGACGGAATCGTGACATTATTTGGCAGTTAAGCAGATGTAGCTCCTACTAAACACTGTGCAAAAAGTGGGCGGTATATATTGACTGCCACGCCCACTATTAACAAATATTAATTACTTAAGATCTGGTAGAGTATTTCGGACGAAATTTTACGGGAAGGAACATGTGGATATTATAAAGCTATCTGCAACAAATGGGGCTGATCAGAGAAGAGACACGCCCACTTTTGATATAGGGAACTTTCGGGTCTAAAATTAAAATTAGCCTACCTAAGCTCGTATTGATACCAGCAGAATAAAAATTTACAGAAATATACATGGGGTCCATAATAGTGTGTGTGCAAAATATGGAGATCATAATACGACTGCCACGCCCACAATTAACCAAAAATCATTACTAGAATCCTGTTAAAGATTTTTCAACGAAATTTCACAGGAAGGTTGCGGGTACTAACATTGAACACCACACAAAAAATGGGCGTGTTCTTTTCACAGCCACACCCCTTATTGGCATATTTTTATAACTTGCGACTTATACAATATATTTGGGCAAAATTGGTAGCAGGATGTAACAGTTCCGAAAAAGCATGCATGCAAAATATTGGCAGATTATTACTACTGCCACGCCCACAATTAACCAGTACTCATTTTTGGGGCCTTACGCAAAGCTCGTCAACGAAACTTCATATGAAGCTTCAGAGATGCACTTTATGAGCTACGCCCTTTACAGATAGCATCTTAAAACTTTGGACCTATACACAATTTAAAAAAAAATTCTACTTCATAAAGTCATAGAAAAGAAATGAGGTGGTCCAGATAAAAGACGGTTTTTCGGTTTTTTTTAAATATTTTTCTAAGCACGCGTCAATTATTCTTATGTATAATCTTCTGATGGCGTTCAACGTATAGTGAAGTTGGTAATGTTTACAAAATGGTGGATTATAACATGAAACCAGTACAACATTCAGTTTTTTAAAACAAATTTTTAACCAAGCTTCCTTTATTCTTATCAATAATCTTCTGATTGCATTCAAAGGGTATTATTATATATGTCAAAATTGAGCTAGCAGATTCAGTTCAGTATTTATATAACTCGAAATTTCTACAAGATATATCAAGAAATGTCTCTATAGCATTATGAAATTCAACTATGAAACTTAGTGATCATTATAGGTGTAACATTTCAACCGACAAGGAGAAAAATATGTGTTGATCGCCCTGGTTTAACTCTCACGTAAATTTTATTTGAATGAGCGTGGTTTTATAAATTACTAGCTGTACCCGGTGCGCTTCGCTACCCCTGAATTGTAGGGGTTTAATTAACCACAGATATTTTCAAATAAATTTAACAGTCATTGCTATGGTTATCACTAAACTTTGGTTACATTGAGATAAGTTAGGTGGCCTTAGTTTGTTTATGATCGTTTTTAAAATTTAAAAAATGATAATTGAAATGTGTAATACATTAAAAATAAGAACAAAATTAAGTACAAATTTCGTGTCAATGATATATATTTGTTTATAATAAAAGGCTGATCCCGGTGTGCTACCCCCATCATTATGAAATGAAATAAAAAGTGTTTATATAGTGAGAAATAAATAATTTTATTATAAATTAACTATTGTAACGCTCTAGGATATACAATGTTTTTAGTATGTCCATTCGGAGCATAAACAAACAAATCGTTTGGTTTCCGAACACGGGAGCATGCAACGTAAAGCTGTCCATGGGAAAAACATGGATTTCACAAATTTAAGCCACAAACTTGCAGAGATTGACCTTGAGCTTTATTAATTGTCATCGCAAACGCTAACCGAACAGGAAACTGTAATCTTTTGAAATCAAATGGCAAATCTGTTGGTATCATAGGAATGCGTGGCAACAGTACATTTGTTCCTTTATATTTGCCCGTTATAATGGTCGCTTCGATTAAATTGTTTAGCATTTTTTTTACTGTAAGTCGAGTGCCATTGCAAAGCCGTGGTGGGTCGATGTTCCGCAGTAAAATAATGGGAACTCCAATTTTGAGTTTCAGCAAATGTGGTGGAAAACCTGGGACATCAAGTGAGTTTAAGAACTCAACAGGATAATTGACAGCATCCTCATCTCTCATAACGGTATCGATGGACATGTATGTTGCTGCAGTTTCGCTGATTTTATTTAGAATAACACTGTTTATTGAATTGACATCAATGTTTTTGGCAGCAAGTAACGCTCGTTCAGATAACCATTGCTCGATTTTGCTTCGATAAGGTAAAATGGGGCGAAAAAGGGGGATTTGGTAATAAAAAAATGTATGGCTACCTTACCTGTAGATAAAAAGCATATAAAACTTTAGGTAAATACATATTACAAAAGAAGTATTTTGTATTGCAAACATTGTTAGTGGTATAAGTATCTGATTTTAAAAAAAGGGGGCGGTGAAGTGGGCGTGGTTCATAGTTATATGGCGACGTTAACAGTATTAAGAGCAATATACTACCAAATAAAAAAAAATCCGTTGGAAAGCATTTAGCTGGGACTCTGGCATGATTAATAGGGTACTTTTTTTCGACCACGCTCCAGCTTTTCTTAGAATTACGGAAAGTCATAAAAATAAAAATTCCACCAGTATGCTTTGCTTTGTGAATTGCTTTTTAAACACAATTGAATAATTTAATCGTTAATTGAAAATATATTTTATGGCAGGCAGGGAATATATTCCACTTCTGACATAACTAAAAAAATTTATTTTTATAAAACATTGTAAAAAATTAACAGTAAATTTTTTAAGAATATTTAGTATGAGCGAAATGGAGCACCGTGATTTGTATAAGAAAAACAGTGCGGCTGCGATACTCAGTCGGGAATATCGTATACAACAAAAGCGCGTTTTGCAGAATGCAATTCGTAAAGATCACCGAAATGCCTTGTTCTTAAACAGTCGTCAAATCTCGAATACCTTAATTCCGGAGCAAGATTGTGTACAGCAGGATATTTTTGCAAGCTCTACCACAGTGGCGCCTGCAAGCATTATTGAAGGAAACAATGAAATCGAGACGCCAGTAGCACCTCAGGCGGAAGATAGTATATCAACTTCTATCGATACAACAAATGCAACTACAGAGAACACTGAGGAGTCACTAAAGGAATGTCGTCAAGAACAGAAAGAAATAAAGGAGGTAGTTGAAAAAGCACAAGAAGACAATAAGGAGCGCCCTCCATTTATACCTGCGGCAGAACTACCACTTCCCAATTAAGTCAGGCAGCTAAGGCTAAAGCAAAATCTAAGTGTTAGTTTTCCTGGTTAATATATTCATACATATGTAAAATATATACATATTCTTACGTCATGGAAATATAAGCAGTGACTGAGTGTAAGATTTCTGGTCACTTATTGATCCTCCGAGCTGTTGTTGTTGGTTTGTCGTTACATCTTTTGTGGCTGCTTTTATGCAATTTATGTAGAGTTATTTGCAACTTACTCGCAGAGTGCCAAATAACATACGTCACTAGCGACTTTCATGTGTTACGTACTCCCACACTGTGTTCAACAACAAAACCTTGTAACTGGTATATATTCAAGAGAGATTGTTGTTGTTGGATGGAACACATCGATGTTTCCATTCTGTGTTTAATGGTTATTCAATCTTTGTTTCATAGCAATATTTGGCTATCTTAAATGATTTTCTTCGTATATTTAATGTTGTTATGGGTTGAACAGTTTACATTCTTTCTGTGCACTGATCACAATGTATTTAGGAACTAGCTAGCCATCCAGAACGCCCTCCATCAGTTCTCATGTCAATAATTCACAAAACTGTTTGGTGGTTTTGTTCGGTTCCATCCATTTTTATTAAATTTTAGTTGAATGCAGGACAGTACCGGCCTTGCTCTATGGCCTAGGATTTACCCATTGCTTAAACATCGCTGATAAAATATTGAATTTTTAGACAATATTTTTACCCTAGCTATGATTATTTGCCAGAGAACTTACAATTTCCTTCTCTTAGTTAAAAAATAGACTCCTTTCGCTTTCCACAGGAATTCTTGATCCAGTGATTTTAGTTTTTGAGTCAGCAACAAAAAATAGACTACATAGGACCATACTTCAATAGTATTTGCGAGTTTATTATTATCATATTCATATGGGGCTTAGCTGTTCATTGTATAGGGGGAATCACATGTAGTGCATTTTCCTGCCTGCCGTAAGTGTACTTTTAGCGGAAGTGCGACTATAATCTCCCCGTGGTGACAACTCTCAGTATGGACATGTCTCTAATGATGGTTTCCGAATATAGTGGGGCTACAGTGGTAGTCAAACAAATCCCCCAATCCAAGGTGGAATTGCGTATGCCCATGGATGAATGGCTGGAGGGTGCCCAGCCGAGACCCCATTTCAATAAATGCCTTACTGCGCTGACAGGGCCAGATGCAGTGGACTTTCCCTTCCCTGTTTACTCGTGGGATCAATAAATGGACTCTTTAAAAAAACAAAAATAATAAAATAGAAGGCGGAGGCAGCCTAAATACACACAATGGAAACGAGAACCAACTCATGGGGCATAGTGGTCAGGCAGAGGCAGTGATTGCCACAACCTCCAAAAGTGTCGAGAAAATGGCTGAAAAACGCATGAGTGGAGTCGCAAGAAAGAGGCTGAAACTACTCCTCAAAAAGGGTGTCAGCTTTGATGAAGCCATGTCTCAAGCGAATCAACCGATAAAACCAGAGGAACCAGGTACCTTGAAACGGCATCAGACAAAGCTCCTCCAGACGCAGCTGGTCTCAAGGTCACAAGGTTACAGTAGACCGTCATTCCGAGATACTGTAAAAGGTATCCAAATCGCTGTGCTGGCAAAGGGCTATCCTAATACAGTCGTTATCAGTAGTTATCGGCGAAACGAAACGCCTTATGAAAAGAATGATATTTTACATTGATTATCTCGTAATCAATGATATCCGCGAAGATACTAATCGTATTATCATTACGTATCTAGAGGCTTTTTGGTCTAAGACTCTGATGAAGGTAAGAATTTCAGTTTCTTCAGAAGTGTTTGAAATTATAAATTTAAAAAATACTCAATTTTCAGATCAACGATATAGATGAACACTTTTAAGACCTTGAAAGCTGGAAGGCTAACAATTGGTTGCATCCAGACACATTTATAATTGAAAGAAAAGCATCGGAGCAACGTAAACAATATAGAGGTTAAAGTATCATCAAAACCAAAGCAAGTAGAGGTAGCAATTTACGACTGTTGCATAACACTCTCTCAAAACACATGGAAATCAGATGAACATGCATCGCAGTCATCACCAGATTCGGCCACAACATATGTCAAGATATCTCCTGGGCCAGCATCTTCGATTCAAGTCAATTCAAGTCATAATCCTGATGCACAATACCAACAAATTTGGATGCCGCCCAACAAGAGTCCGAACATTTTGAAGCACTTCCACATCCCAACATGTCAACCCGCAAATCAATTCCGAGAAGCCCAGACTTTGCTAAGGTAAACCAAAGAAGGTTGTCTTTTATTTAGTTGGATCATTCAAATATTAAGATAACCCACTTACCACCCCGATTTTAAGTTTTACGATGTTTGTAATGTTGTTAAGGAAAACCCCATATGTGAATTGTTCCTTCCACAAAGTATGTTTATGGAATTCACTTAATGGTCATATTTTTATTTTTACACATTTTATATATTGAAACGTGATTGCATATCAGTGAAACGGGATTGCATACTTTTAGGATCCCATCTGGAGAATGAGTGCCCCCTGTGAGTCAAGATGCGAACTATTCGAATAAAAGCTTATTCAAGAACCATCTCTCGGTAATATCAAAAAGAATATTCTCGACTTCTGTCGAAGTGGATCGAAAATTCTAGAAAATACGAGAATGGCGTGGAATTTTCTACTCCAAGCATTCGAAAACTATAAAAGCGACAAGACTGTTCAAAGTGGAATGCAGTAGATCAGAGACCGTAACAGTGTGTACATCTAGCATTATAATCAAAGCAGCAGTATTTGTGACTTACAAAGTGATGAAATTACTTATTAAATAAAGTGACTAATGGTTTATGAAATAAAGTGCAAATAATAACTAAGTAAACTTTAAGCCTAATATTAAATGTGTAAATAGCAATAATTAAATAAAGCTAATTATTTTAATTTAAGCAGCGATTGTTTGATTACTACACAATCCAGTGGTACGAGTCCGAGAGTACAGAGAGTTAGAGAAATTGTCAGGAGGGCAATTTTATAACAGAGTAAATTGTCAAGAGGGCAATTTCGTAACAATTGGTGTCAGAAGTGGGATTGTGTATATGTAATAAACAATGTTTAAGTTTGAAAAACTGAGTTTGGAGCAGCTCA
The DNA here is from genome assembly GCA_920105625.2 of Clusia tigrina. NCBI lineage: Eukaryota > Metazoa > Arthropoda > Insecta > Diptera > Clusiidae > Clusia > Clusia tigrina. The sequence continues at coordinate 174,983,459 of OV050032.1, forward strand.
AGAATTAGCTTGAGCGCTTAAATTTGCAAACACAAGGGCTTAAAGCGACAGGGTTGCACGTGCAAGTGCCTTGCCTGCGGTGAGGTTGGATACGCGGCTCATGGTTGTCGGACGAAACGCAGACGTTCTCTATCAGACTCGCATGTGGGACCGCAAAGGCAGGGAATTGGATGATGTTTTTAAGCTGTCGACTAACTAAATGGAGTCAGTCTCGAGGGGCAAGATTTGACTCCCACAACATGCAGCCCCGGAATCCTCGTTTCTCAGATCCCACGGAAAGTCAGATGCCTAATTGCTGACAGTGTGATAAGCGAGGAGTAGTTGTGTATAAGCAGACGAAGAGTGGACTAAAGAGACATCTACAGTACTTCGATGCAGCAGTTGTATACCTGAAAAACTAGAACAGTTGAAGGAAATTCATGGAAACAGCAGAAATCGTACGCAACTGATGAGTGATAAAAGGAAAGCGAGATATGATGTACGAGTAAACTCTAAGGGATTTCAGGAAGGGCAACTAGTTATGCTTCACTTTCCGCAAAGTAAAAGTGGATTATCGCCAAAACTGCAAACACACTGGGAAGGACCTTATAAGGTGATAAAACGGATCAACGATGTTAGATACCGCATCCAGTGGACGAGAAATGGCAGGAGCAAAATGAAAGTCGTTCATTTAGAGAGGCTATCTCCTTATAAAGGTTGCAGTACTATCATTGTTCGGGACGAACAAGTTTAAGCGGAGGGCAGTGAAACGTGATAGCTCAGTGAAAAGGGATTGCATACTTTCAGGATCCCATCTGGAGAATGAGTGCCCCCTGTGAGTCAAGATGCGAACTATTCGAATAAAAGTTTATTCAAGAACCATCTGTCGGTAATATCAAAAAGAATATTCTCGACTTCTGTCGAAGAGGATAGAAGCTTCTAGATAATACGAGAATAGCGTGGAAGTTTCTACCTCAACCATTCGAAAACTATAAAAGCGACAAGACTGTTCAAACTCGAAGACATTAGATCAGAGACCGTAACAGTGTGTGCATCTCGCATTATAATCAAAGCAGCAGTATTTTTAATTGTGGAAAGTGATGAAATTCATTAGTAAATATAGTGACTAATGGTTTGTGAAATAAGTGCAAATAATAACTAAGTAAACTTTAAGCCTAATATTAAATGTGTAAATAGCAATAATTAAATAAAGCTAATTATTTTAATTTAAGCAGCGATTGTTTGATTACTACACAATCCAGTGGTACGAGTCCGAGTACAGAGAGTTAGAGAAATTGTCAGGAGAGCAATTTTGTAACAGAGTAAATTGTCAAGAGGGCAATTTCGTAACAATATATTATACGGATTGAAATACAAAACATACCTGACTGCTTCAGACTTCGGATCTTGAACCTATTTAATAAAATTGTCAATCTGGCACCATTCCACAGAGCTATAACACTGCAATTGTAGTGTTATAGCTCTGTGGAATGGTGCCCTGATAAAAACATCGACTTATTGAATTCATAGACCAACTTCTCTGTTACGTTGTTTAGGAAACCTTTTAGAAAATTTTATCTCAAAACGACTGATGTTGTTTATAAACAAACCCAAACTCATTTCAATAAATCAAGTCGGCTTCCAACCTGGTTGCAACACAGTGGACGCTCTGCTTTTTATTGATCACATAATTTCAAAAAACCTCTCCTCAAAAAATCACACGTCAATCTTATCAATTGACTTTGAGAAAGCTTTGGTAGGGTGGGCATTCACATGGTGCTAACAAAGCTTATAAAGTGGTCAAAATATGTTGGCCAAAAATATTTAGTTATGTAAGAGCTTTTCTCACCAATAGAAAATTTTGATGCCGAACCACAACATCCGCTCCAAAACTTACTCTCTAAACAATGGAATACCACAAGGCTCCCCATTATCGGTCACATTATTCATAATAGCATTTGATGACTTAAGCCGAATAATAACAAAAAATAAGAACCTGAAGCATTGCATCTACGCTGACGACCTGTACATATTCACTAAACAGCAAAAAAACTGATAAAAATACAGGAAAATCTCATGCCATGCATAGATGAAATTTCGAAATGATCTGAAGAATCTGGAATTGGAGTCCTATTAATTGAAAATATTCACTGTAGTAAAATTCTTGGATTGTACACAGATTGTAAATATAATTTTAAGCACCATTGTGAATATCTAAGAAAGAACTTAGCTGTCAGGTTAAATATTATAAGGTACCAGTCCTCCTACAAGAGTCAAGTTGACACTAACATCCTTATCAATCTAACACGACTAACAGTACTTTCAAAAATTGACTAAGGGTTACCAATATACTCGACATGTGCGAAAACCAACCTTAAAGAGGTGCAGTCTCAACTTAATGCAGGAATTAGAACCAGTTTTAGAGCCTTCAGGACAACGTCAATAACCAATGTATTAGCTGAAAGTGGTATGGAGGCCATCGAAGATCGCATTATGAGCATGCTTCATAAGGTGTTCAGCCCAAACACAAGTTTGTTACACAAACCAATCAGCCTTCTCAAGAAGAGGAAAACTGCTTTAAAGAAATCAGAAACACTTAGTCAATTACTAGACCTAGCGAATGATCTGAAAATCACTTACAGCAAACCCATTATCAGCACTGAAACCTACACTCCATCGAACCTATGCCCGGATACTTTCATAAACAGCCTCACATCCTATGCCAAAAACGACACCTCCGCCAACACCTATCGTCAACTATTCCTCGAAACTAAAAATCGCTTCCCATACACAAGATGGAAATATATTTGCACAGACGGTTCAAAAAGTTCCAACACTGTGTCATATGCTGTGGTAGATGAAGATGGGAAAACGGTTTCACACGGTCTGATACCCCACTCCGCCAAGGTTTTTGATGCTGAAGCAGAAGCAGGTTTATGCGCCCTTGAGAAATGTAGAAAATCCAATGCAAATCACATTTCTGCACCGACAGTTGCTCTGTCTTTGAAGCGGCTAAAAATATGTTCAACATATGTTCAACAAAAATGAGGCTATTAATATCATTATGCAACACGTCATCGCCCTGGCAGATAAAATTAAGCTACTTTGGATACCGGGGCATGCAGGTATCAAGGGTAATGAATTGGCGGATAAAGTAGCAAAAGATGTCATCCTCTTTCCGGTTAAAATAGTCATCCAACGCACTAAGAAATATATAACAAAAATTGAACTCGCAAAACATTGGGAAATTCTAACAAGGAAATGGTCTAATTACTCTCGCTATTACAAAAATATAAACCCTAACATGGTTCCCCTTCATCTCCCGAGTACTACACAATGTCACAAAAATCGATGTTTTACTATTCTTCGACTAGGACACTCCAGACTGACACACTCGCACTTACTCAACAAGCAACAACAGCCAATATGTCATTTTTGCAACAACAGCCCACTAACCATACCTAACACCCTATCAGATTGCACATCCCTCTTTGCCATCCGCACTACCATATTCAATAACACCAATCCAATATCCCTCCTAGCTGATCCCTCCCACTCTAATATGGAATTATTTTATAAATTTATAGTCAAATTAAAAATTAACAATCTTCTGTGACTACACCTAATATTAAGAATGAATCAAGCCGATAGCCCTGGTAGCTAGTGCTTTTTTTCTATAGCTAAAGGAAAATCTGAATCCACTCTTTTTACACAAGATCTAATACCCTTACATCTAGTAACACAAGACTCTGCTAAGAAATCTCTTAGGAGAATACAAGAAATTATTTCGAGGGCACCAAATTACACCCAAAATATATGGGATAACGATTCATCTTAAAAATACGGTATACGAAAATCTCATAAGGATCTTATGCCAAGAAAATTAAACTTTGCACACAAATACAATACAAAGATGAGTTGCAAAAAACAATGGAAAGGTCTAACTGAGACGTATAAAATTAGAGAAAACTCCCTCTTATGGTATACAGACGGTTCTAAGACAATGGACGGAATTGGGCAGGAGTATTTGGGCCTAGAACCAACTACTGGGAACCAATGGGTTCTTTCCCAAGCATTTTTCCAGCGGAGATTCACGCTATTGCAAGATGTGCCCAGATCAACATTGACAGGAAATAACGGGGGAAAAACATAGTGATACTATCTGATAGTCAAGCAGCACTCTAGAGTTTGAGCTCACCCCTGGTGAGGTCTAAACTTGTATAGGACTGTATTGGGAAACTGAACTTCCTAGGCAGTATGAACAAGTTATCTCTAATGTGGATACCAGGCCACACGGGAGTAGCGGGAAATGAGAAGGCTGATAGCTTAACAAGAAAAGCTGCGACCTCTCCTTTCAACGGCCCTGAACCCTTCTGTCGACTATCATACAATACCAATGGAGGTATGCTAAAGAAGTGTACAGATGCAAAAAGAAATCAAACCTGGAAAACTCTTTTGGGATTAAGACAGTCCAAAGCTCTTCTGGGAGATTTTAATCCTAAAAGAGCTAAGGAGTTAAAAAAATGCCTCGGAGTAAATTAAGAATCATCACAGGCATTTTAAGCGGATTGTAAACTCAACTACCATATGAATAAGTTGGGTATATCTTCAGATGCCATCTGTCGATTCTGTGGAGAAAGTGACGAAACCTCACTGTACCTGATCACAGACTGCGGACCATTGGCACACAAAAGACTCAGGTGCTTTGGAGAATATATCTTAGATATGAGCAAGATCCCTCAACTTGATTCTTCCAAAATATATCAATTCCTGTCGGAAATCAACCTGACAGAAAATTTGTAGATGAGACTATCCTCATCTTTCAAATAAATAGGGGCATCACAATAGATATTTCAGGTCGCGGTGTATAGCATCTTTAAATAAATCTAGTCTACATATTGAAACGTGATAGCTCAGTGAAAAGGGATTGCATACTTTTAGGATCACATCTGGAGAATGAGTTCCCCCTGTGAGTCAAGATGCGAACTATTCGAATAAAAGCTTATTCAAGAACCATCTGTCGGTAATATCAAAAAGAGTATTCTTTACTTCTGTCGAAATGGATCGAAAATTCTAGAAAATACGAGAATGGCGTGGAATTTTCTACTCCAACCATTCGAAAACTATAAAAGCGACAAGACTGTTCAAAGTGGAATGCAGTAGATCAGAGACCGTAATAGTGTGTACAGCAGGCATTTTAATCGAAGCAGCAGTATTAGCAGTATTTGTAATTTTGCAAAGTGATGAATTTCATTATTAAATAAAGTGATGAAATTACTTATTAAATAAAGTGACTAATGGTTTGTGAAATAAAGTGCAAATAATAACTAAGTAAACTTTAAGCCTAATATTAAATGTGTGAATAGCAATAATTAAATAAAGCTAATTATTTAAATTTAACCGGCGATTGTTTGATTACTACACAATCCAGTGGTACGAGTCCGAGTACAGAGAGTTAGAGAAATTGTCAGGAGAGCAATTTTGTAACAGAGTAAATTGTCAAGAGGGCAATTTCGTAACAATTGGTGTCAGAAGTGGGATTGTGTATCTGTAATAAACATGGTTAAATTTGAAAAACTGAGATTGGACCAGCTCAAGAAGGAGCTTGAGCGTTTAAATTTGCAAACACAAGGGCTTAAAGCGGAGCTGCAGGTGCGATTAAGAAGCGCTTTAGAGGAGCAGGGTATAGATGTCGATGAGCATGAATTCCAATGTGAAGAGCCAATGACATCTCGACAGGAAGAAGCACCTCAAGGAACTAATACTGGTAACTTCGACTTGAACGCACTCCTCGGGGCAATACAATCCGTCAAACAAGCTGTAAAAGAGGAATTCAAAGAACAGTTACAGAAAAATTCTCAAGCTGTCAAAGAACAATTACAGCAGAGTGAAACACGACTGCTCAACTGAATTCACAGCAGATGAAAGAAATGTCTGATATGGTAGACAGGAAGGTTTGTGAAATTGAGGCACGGCAGGAATCGTTCGAAAAATCTGTAGAACAAAAATTCATTGCGAACGAGCAAAAGCAGAACGAATTAGAGCAAAGAATTCACCTACTACAGGAAGGTGCATTGCCTGTGACAGCTTTATCCTCAATAAAACTGAAGCCTCCTACCTATGATGGAACCACGACATTTAGTGTCTTCAGAATGCAGTTTGAGACTACCGCTAACACAAATGGTTGGAGTGCTCGCGAAAAAGTGGCTGCATTAACCGTTTCGTTGAAAGGTGCTGCCGCTGATGTGCTTCAAACTATCTCAGAAAGTGAGCGAGACTGCTATGAAAGCTTGATGAATGCCGTTCAGCGCAAGTATGGTAGTGAACACCGGAAGCAGATGTACCAAGTAGAACTACGAACACGTGTACAGAAGAGTGGTGAGTCTCTACAACAGTTTGCGGCGGAAGTGGAACGGTTGGCTCATCTTGCCTACCCAGGAGAGATCACTGAGAGGTGTATGATGGACACCTTCGTATATGGCATTCGCGATGCGGAGATAAAGCGTTCTGCAATAACTAATCCGAAAGCTACATATGGAGACAGTAGCTAGCGCTTTGTTATCAAAGACAGCAGCATTGGTGTTTCGGTCAGAAACCACAGCCCGTCAGATAAGAGTCGAGAATGGACAAAGTTTCACGGGCAAATGCTTTACCTGCGGGTATGTGGGGCACATGGCTCGTGATTGTCAGTTGAGATGGAAACGTTATGCAACACACGCTCCGGTAAGATTGCCAAAGCAAGACAAAGTCCGAATTAGGGAATCGGAAAAGATAGTCAAGCCGGGAAATGAACGGACTACCACAACTGATGGCCCAAGAATCTTCGTTTCTCAGATGGCGCGGAAAAATAAAAGCCTAACTGTCAACAGTGTAATAAGCGGAAGAAAAATTGTGGTAACATTGGATACGGGGGCATCACATTCCATAATCAGAAGGGATCTCGTTCGGGGAATCGAGCCGCTTCAGGGAATAAGTTTGCGTACGGCAACTGGAGATGATGCACCGGTACTTGGAAAAGTTACACGGAAAATCACTATCGGCACCACAACAGTGAAGCACGAGTTTATAGTTGCGGATATTGTGGATGAAGTAATCTTAGGTGTGGATTTCATGATTCGGAATGGATTCACACTAGATTTCAAAAGCCGAGTGCTGAAATATGCGAACACCGAAATACCGTTATTCATGGGTGAGGATAAGTATAGAGGTGTTAAACAAGCCATTGTATCACGGCGGACAAAAATCGCACCCAAGGTAGAGGCAGTTATACGGGCCAAAATGGGCGGAGATGTTGGGAAGCATAAGAGCCGAATCGTACCAGAAAAAGTAGTGAATATTTCAAATACCGCTGAAACCATTGCGAAAAAGAAGGTAAGGTGCCAGAGAATTTTAAGCAATTGTACACTGTGAGAGGCAACCGCGAGTCACGAAAAGCAAGATACGAGCTAATAAAAAGGTACTCGACGATCTCACGAAAGAATGGAGCAAAGACTTATCCACAGAGCAGAGGAATACTGCCAGCCAACTTTTGGCAAGACATTGGTCAGTATTTGCTGAAAAGGGTAAAAGCGAAGGCAGAACAAAGATAGTGAAACACACAATCAACACTGGTGATGCCAAACCCATTCGTCAAGCGTCAAGAAGAGTACCTCTGGCAAAGAGAGAAGAGGTGAATGTATTGCTGAAGGAAATGCATCAGAACAACGTCATAGAGCCATCAGCGAGCCCCTGGAGTTCTCCAGTGGTATTAATCAAGAAGAAAGATGGCTCCACACGTTTCTGTGTAGATTATCGTAAACTAAATGAGGTAACGAAGAAGGATAGTTATCCATTACCTCGCATCGACGATACGTTGGACACACTTTCTGGTTCAAATTGGTTCTCAACGCTGGATTTACAAAGCGGATATTGGCAAGTGGCAGTAGACGAACAAGACAAGGAAAATACAGCATTCAGTGCCGGTGATGGACTATGGCAATTTTTGGTGATGCCATTCGGTCTGTGTAATGCTCCAGCTACATTTGAACGCCTAATGGAACATGTGCTAAAGGGTCTCCACTGGAAAACGTGTCTGGTGTACCTAGATGACATCATCGTTATGGGAAAGGACTTCGAGGACCATTTGAAGAATTTGGAAGAAATATTGATGCGATTAGGAGCTTCAGGGTTGAAGCTGAGCGCAAAGAAATGCTCGTTCTTCAAGAAAGAAGTCAAGTACCTTGGACATAAAGTCACACCTGAAGGAGTACACACAGATCCAGATAAGACAGACTCAGTAAGGGAGTGGCCAATACCAACTAGTTTGCATGAGCTACGCAGCTTCTTGGGTCTTTGCACCTATTACAGACGCTTTGTTTCAGGCTTTGCAGACGTGGCTGGTAGTCTGCATGCATTAACGAGGAAAAATTGTCCTTTTGAGTGGAAAAGCGAACAGGAGAAGGCATTCAACAGATTGAAAGAGCTATTGTGTACGGCTCCGATCCTTGCGTATCCAATTCCTGGCGAAAAATTTATTTTGGATACAGATGCAAGTGGCTTCGGGATTGGAAGTGTCCTGTCGCAAGTTATTGACGGACATGAAAGAGTAATAGCCTACTTCAGCAAGATCTTATCAAAGCCAGAGCGAAATTACTGTGTAACACGGAGAGAACTTTTGGCGGTTATGCAGTGCGTGAAGCACTTTAACAAGTACTTGTATGGACAAAAGTTCTTGTTGAGAACGGATCACGCTGCTCTGCGCTGGCTATTACAGTTCAAAAATCCCGAAGGTCAGGTTGCGAGATGGATTGAGAGACTCCAAAGCTACGATTTCACAATAGAACATCGCAGAGGCGGAAACCACGGGAATGCTGATGCACTATCACGACGTCCTTGGAGTATGGAATGTAAGCACTGTTCTAAAGCTGAAGGGAAAGAAGGACTAGTCGATGTGCGCTTAATGGCTGTTTTACCAGACGATGAATGGACAGCGGAAAAGATAAAAGAAGAACAACGAAATGACCCAGATTTGGCAAAAATCGTATCAAGTAAGAATGAAGGAAAACGGCCTGATTGGAACGAAATCTCGACTGAAAGTCCCATAACTAAAGCATATTGGGCTCAATGGAATAGCTTAAAGCTGCAAGATGGATGCCTATTCCGCCTGTGGGAGAGCGAAGATGGAAAAACCACGAAGAACTTGATTGTGGTACCCAAGGCAAGAATAAGCGAAATTCTCAAGGAATACCATAGTGGGCCAAGCGGAGGGCATTTGGGAATAACAAAAACAGTCGAGAAAATTAAACCACGATTTTATTGGGTTGGTTGCCAGCAATCGGTAGTTGACTGGATTAGTGCTTGTGAAAAGTGTACAGCTGCCAAGGGACCGAGCCGTCGCAGTCAGGGGAAGATGCATTTATACAACGTGGGAGCGCCATTTGAGCGTATTGCAATGGACATAGCAGGTCCGTTTCCAATTAGTGATTCCGGCAACAAATATGTTCTCGTCGTAATCGACTATTTTGGTAAATGGCCAGTAGTATACCCCATTCCCGATCAAGAAGCTAAGGCCGTTGCAGATGCAATTATCAATAATTGGGTCTGCAGATTCGGAGCTCCCCTCGAGTTGCACTCGGATCAAGGCAGAAATTTCGAGTCAACAATATTCAGGGAAATGAGTGAATTGATGGGCATACGCAAAACTCGTACAACCCCTTTGCACCCACAATCCGATGGAATGGTTGAAAGATTTAATCGTACGCTTGAGGAACACCTAAGAAAAGTCGTGGACAGAAACCAGAAAGATTGGGACCAACACATACCCCTCTTCTTAATGGCATACCGATCGGCAACTCACGATACAACATCTACAACACCAGCTAAGGCTATTTTCGGTTGTGACATAAGATTGCCTGCAGATCTGAAATTCGGTGCCTACTCATCTACGGAAGTTTCATGTAGCAGTTATGTAGCTGACAAACGAAGACAGCTGAATGAAATTCATGGAACCATCAGAAAGCGCACACAACTGATGAGTGATAAAATGAAAGCCAGATATGATCTACGAGCAAACTCCAAGGGATTTCAGGAAGGGCAGCTAGTTATGCTTCATAATCCGCAAAGGAAAAAGGGATTATCGCCAAAACTGCAAACACACTGGGAAGGCCCTTATAAGGTGATAAAGCGGCTCAACGATGTAGTATACCGCATCCAGTTGGCGAGAAATGCCAGGAGCAAAATGAAAGTCGTTCATTTAGAGAGGTTATCTCCTTATAAAGGTTGCAGTACTATCCTTGTTCGGGACGAACGCGGAGGGCAGTGAAACGTGATTGCATATCTGTGAAACGGGATTGCATATTTTTAGGATACCATCTGGAGAATGAGTGCCCCCTGTGAGTCAAAATGCGAACTATTCGAATAAAAGCTTATTCAAGAACCATCTGTCGGTAATATCAAAAAGAATATTCTCGACTTCTGTCGAAGTGGATAGAAGCTTCTAGAAAATACGAGAATAGCGTGGAAGTTTCTACACCAACCATTCGAAAACTATAAAAGCGACAAAACTGTTCAAAGTCGAATGCAGTAGATCAGAGACCGTAAAAGTGTGCACATCTAGCATTATAATCAAAGCAGCAGTATTTGTAATTGTGTAAAGTGATGAAATTACTTATTAAATAAAGTGACTAATGGTTTGTGAAATAAAGTGCAAATAATAACTAAGTAAATTTTAAGCCTAATATTAAATGTGTAAATAACAATAATTAAATAAAGGTAATTATTTTAATTTAACCAGCGATTGTTTGATTACTACACAATTCAGTGGTACGAGTCCGAGTACAGATAGTTAGAGGAATTGTCAGGAGGGCAATTTTGTAACAGAGTAAATTGTCAAGAGGGCAATTTCGTAACAATATTTTACTTAAGCGAAACAGTGCTGATTTTGGAGCTGACCAGAGTATTGACTTGTATGAAATGTGTAAAATGTTCGAAAGACAATTGCTAACAAATTCATGTGGTTTAAGAATAAATATACACTTAACATAGTCAAGATGGTGTTCAAAAACGTTAATAGCACCATCAATCAATATAAATTTTTATAATCTTCTCTGTAGTAGAATTATAGAATTTGTTTTCATCTTCACTGCAAATAGTATATTGTACACATTTCGACTTTTTTTATATGATTTTCTGTTCACGCCAATTATGTTCATTATTTTACGATATTCATTAAATGTCCTTGTTATAAGGAAATATCACCATAAATGTAAAATCGCAAACCATCGAAGTACCTAACTGGCAGCTACATATGACAGTCCATAAGGAAAAACAGGCTGCGGTAGTAAAACGCCTACTTTTTAAAATGTTTGCCCTTGTGCTTAATTGCGAAAGGGGGGGGAATGACTGGGAAATGAGTACGTTGAAAAGCAAAAGGAGTATTTAAATTATGTGTGAGCAAAATTTAAATTTCAATTTAATTATTTAAATTACGTATAAGTTGAGTAAAAGTTCTCTTTCGAAACTAATTTATGTGGCGGTAATCCACCAACTGTCAAAGAGTTTAAACATTCTTTTCGAATATCATTACAAATTAGTTGATCATAACTAAAAAAAGGATTGCAGTACTGATAAAAGAAAGGACTTGAAAACTTCTGAAGACTTCATAAATTTAGAATCAAATTTGCTAAAAGGTATGGATTATATGGGACCATAAATCGATTGCGAACAGAATGTCCATGCACATGAACACTTAACAACAGGATACCCATTCACATTGTTATAAATATATAGAAGCAGAAAAAGCCTTAGGAAACTCTTTTCAGCACTTTCCATTATTCATACAAACAGAATTTTGATTAAGGTATCCACATGGTCCATGAATCAGGTGGCATTTACCCATTTCATAGAGTTTTAGATGACTGAGTATTTCAGCAGAAATCAATTTATCATTGTTAATGACCCCTTCCACTATATCATATTTTTTCTGAATCAAATTCAACTTCGAAACACTTGAAAATTCGAATTCAAATCATGCTTACTTCATGTTTTGCGCTTACAGTAAATTTCTGTGAATTCTGTATAAGTGGCCAGCAAGCTTGCTGATGGAAATTCTTCTAAATTGGAAAAAGGATATGAAGCCACATTGAAAAGCATTGTAGAAATTATTGAGCTTGACATGTTCCCTATTATTAACTAATTATGTACGTGATATTTCGTAAAATTATCGAGTTAGCAGCGAGGTTCAGAGCAAATGCACATCAATGGCACTAACTGGGAGATGTTTAGACAACCCGTTATTGGAACCCGGGTCACTAATATTCCTTTAAAGAACAAAATCGAAATAGATGATGTAGTAGAACTCTACTTAGCCATAGACATAAGCATAATGTAAGCCAGGTGGTTAAGGAGCAACTAAAAGAAAATCGTAGACTGCGTCGAATTTGGCATACGACTAGAAATCCCAATGAGAAAAAACGGCACAATCGCGCTATAAAGCAACTCGAAAACCATCAACTAAACTTTAACAGAAAAAATATCGCTGAGTGCGGCTATAAATTCATTACCCAATTTGATTATCTGATGTGACCACTTCCCAAGCTAATGGAAAGGATCACAAAAAATATCCTCAGTACTGGGCTGGGATTGAGGTATGCTGCTGCCACGTCCTTCTTTCCTTTTCTTTCTTTATCTATATATATTCAATTAAATTTTTCCTTTTTTTTCATTAATTCTAAAAAATGCTGCTAACTCCACAATTAACACTCAAAAAAACCAAATGGACTCCTTTCCACAACAATAAATAACAGGCCTGTATTCCTCTCGAATCCTAGCCTTTATCCCTTCTTACCTTTATCACTTACCGTTCTCACTTAACGGCCATCCGCTCACCCTTTCACTCGCAGCTATTCCGCCATATGACAACCGATCGTGGACAACAAAACTGCCAAGGACATAACTTGTTCTCCTCCATCACTGCCACTCTCACCCATACACTCACCCATGCAGTCACACTTACTTCCTCAACCCACCTAAAAAAATTACCTTCCACAGCAGTTATCAAGTTCTGGTACCTCCTGACAATTTACTCTAACTCTCTGTACTCGGATTCGTACCACTAGATCGTGTAGTAATTAAACAATCGCTGGTTAAATTAAAATAACTAACTTTATTAAAATTTACAAACTTAATATTAGGCTTAAAGTTTACTTTGTTACAATTTGCACTTTATTTCACAATTCATTAATCACTTTATTTAATAAGTAATTTCAACACTTTACAAAATCACAATTACAAATACTGCTGCTTCGATTTGAATGCACGATGTACACGCTGTTACGATCTCTGTTCGAATGTCTTCGACTTGGCACAGTCTTGTGCTTTTTATAGCTTCGAATGGTTGAGGTAGAAACTTCTACAATACTCTAGAAGTTTCTGGATCTTTCTCGAATTTTATATACACCTCAAAGGAAGTTCTTACTTTACACCACTATCTCTACAACGAAAGAAGCTTTTATTCGAATAGATTGTGTCTTGACTAATAAACACACAGGGTGGTGCACTCATTCTCAAACTCCAGATGGGATCCTAAAAGTATGCAATCACGTTTCACAGTACTATCACGTTTCAATATGTTTATACACTACACCACAAACTCCACTCATCTCCTTCCTTTCCCACTTCCCAGCTGACGCGTCGCCTCTCCCCGATCTCGTTTCTAATCTTGACATACCATATTTTAAATATAAAAAATGTATTCTAACATACATGCTCTAACACCTGCGACACCGTCTGGGCTACACAAAATCAAGTTATATTTCCTTTCCCTGAAACTTCCGGCCCCAATTACCGAATATCTTCTATATTCCCCCTATTCACCTATAGGAGTTCTCATACATGGACCTACTCAGGGACCTCGAATACTAATACTGGGGGAAAAGCCCTCTATTCTACGCTGCCCCCTCGGCCCCGTCTCAGAAAGCCACAAGCACTGTTTGTTTAATGTTTTTACCCCGAGAAATTGGCATACCAAAGACAACAAAAAAATCATAATTATCTGGACTAAGATTACCGGGATTTAAACACATAAACGACTAATCCTAATTTGACTTAAGCTAATCGTATACAAACGCATACGAGAACTTAACATAGATAATGGAATATACTCGTATATGTATATATAACATGAACTTAACTTTCGATGCGCACCCACGGGTAGGGCGGGGATGGCTGCTGGTCATCTGAATCATTCCCAGGTATTTTCGAGGATTCCCTACTGCTGCTGTCCACGGCTTACTTTACGTTTTCGCCGGTGGAGTCGTTGGTAAAGGTGACGCGATGGCAATGGGTGCGGCGGTTGTGACGCTGGTGATGAAAGTGATGAAAATGACGCGTCACTCGCCTCAAGGTAGGCCGGCTTAAGACAGTCCGTGGACATGGTCTTCTCGGCACCGTGCACTTCGATCACATAGTCCTCGTTGACCCTTTGGATTACTTTGTGGGGGCCTGTATACGGTGACTTAAGCGGCTTGTGGATTTTGGTCAGCCTGCAGAACTCGAGCGTGCAGGTGCGCTGGTCATTGCAAAAAAACGTGTTCTGACGACACTGGCTTGATCGCTTTTACCAGCTTACGCAGCTTGTCGACGAATTTCGGTTTGTTGCACGAATCGCATTGGGGGCCGATAATTTCTTGCGGCAGATTGAAGTTGGGTGCCGAAGAGCATCTCGGCTGGCGTCGCTTTGAAGTCTTCTTTGAACATGGTCTGCATTCCCAACAGCACTGTTGGCAGGGCGTCACGCCATGGCTTCTCTGGGCTGCAAATCAATGCCACTTTCAGTGTGCGCTGTAAACGTTCCACCATATGCTTTGACTGAGGGATGGTAAGGGGACGTGTGGATGTGGTTAGCATCCGTCATTTTAGCGAGGGCTGTGAAGAGCTCTCCTTCGAACTAACCCCCCCAAGTGATGGTGAGTGGCGTATCGAAAGTGCAGACCCAACTGTCGAAAAATGGCTCGCGCCGGAACAGTCACCAGCCATCGTAAAAATGGTCGATGATGGTTAGGCAATGTGAAAATCAATGCACCAGATGTAGCTTAATCAGGTCCTCATGCACGTGGCAGAATCTGTTGTCTGGCTCTCCGAAGCTTTGTAACTCGAAGCGGTTGTGAGATGAACTGGCTCCCGTTAGCATGGTTGGCATTCTCGGATCCAACGAAGCATTCTTGCTATTACCGGGCCAGAAGTATTTTGCCACCAGTCGTATCGCAGTCGCTCTACCGCTCGGGTGGCATGATGCACACACGATGTCAAACGATGTTCGTCAAAGGTTGGGTGGCAGGTAAAACCGTAATATCTCCTCGGAAACTAAACAGAAAGTCTTGCTGCCATCTGAGTCGTACCGATTCAGGTGTGTCCGCGGTTGCTCCAACAGGTGAAGCAGCTCTAAGTCGGAGGATTGCTCGGAACTGATGTTGAGAATGGTGGGCACCGAGACTGTACAGGTTCGCCAGAGAGTGTCTGCAACTACGTTGTCCTCTTCGGTAACATACTCAAATCGTGAGTTGAACTGCAGGATGGACTTTATTCGCACTGCAGAAAACCGAGTGGCGTATGATCCATGTGGATCGTGTAGGTCCGTTCCTCCAGAATAATTTGAAATGCAGCAAACACTGCGAGCAACTCCCTGTCGTAGGCGTTGCAACGAGTCTCCGGAGGGTTCAACTTTTTTGAGAAAAACCCCAGAGGCTTCCAGCTGCCATGGGAATGCTCTTGATTGAATGCTGTGCCGATGAAGGTGCTCGCTTTGCAGCGTTACAACGCCAGCTCTGAAACAGGCGTCCAGTTGATCGTCGACTTCTCTTTCGTCTTGTCTTTGAGGAGTTCGTTGAGTGGAGCCTAGAGCTCCACTGCATGCGGCATGCTACGGCGGTCGAAGTTGACCATACCGAGAAAGCGCCATAACTGGGTGGCGTCTATCGGAGTAGGAAAAGCGTCGATTTCCTATATCTTCCTGCGTGGCGGCCGGATACCCGATACCCGATACTAAGCGAAAGTCACCTCCGTAACACCGAGTTTACATTTTTGTAGGTTGATGCGAAATTGGTTGCTTTTATCATATTCAGCAAGTGGTTCAAAAGGATTAGGTGTTCGTCGTGCGTCTTTGACGCGATGAGCAACTCATTCACATCATTCATGAAGTGAGTGTTGCGCTGCGATACGTCAGATACTGCTATCGGTGTCGCATTGGACCAACGATCTGACAATGGACCACAGCCTTTGGGTTTCTTTTCGCAAAACGTAATGAGCGTGAAAGGAGATACAAAGTGTACGACAGGGAGCTTTTGGCCATTTACAGAGCGGTTCGTCACTTTAAACATCTTATCGATGGCCACGAGCTCATTATCTTGACAGATCATAAGCCGTTAGTTTATGCGTTGGCTCAAAAATCCAGCCATGCGTGTGAAAGAGTGGCAAGACAGCTTGAGGACATTGGTCAATTTTCCACAAATATCCGACATATTGCTGGTGAGGATAATGTGGTGGCCGATGCTCTCTCCAGAATCCATGCAATCGACATTCCTGTTATCATCAGCACGCAGGAGCTAAGCGCTGCACAGCAAGAAGACGACGAGCTTCAAGACATCATAGGAAGCCTGGATAGAACTTCACTGGACTTACGCAGGCTACAGATCAATGGATCAGACGAGCTGGTATATTGCGATTGTTCTGGACCTTCCATTCGACCATTCGCACCTAAATCACTACGAAAATGCATTTTTGATAACGTGCATCACTAGGCGCATCGAAGCGGTCGAGCAACCAAGCGTTTGGTGAGCAGGAGTTTCGTTTGGCCAAACATGAATCGGGATTTTATCGGCTGGGCGCATTCATGCCTTGCGTGCCAACGAAGCAAAATGGGTCGTCACGTAAAAAACATGCCACACCACATCGCGATGCCAGGCGAACGCTTTCAACATGTACACATTGACATCGTCGTCATGCAACACTGCAATGGTTACAGGTAAGTACTCACCACCATTGATCGTTTTTTACGCTGGCCAGAAGCTGTGCCCCTCAAGGACATTTCCACAAATACCATAGTAGACAACTTTCACGCTTGCTGGGTGGCACGTTTTGGAGCGCCGACCACAATAACGTGTGACAGAGGTTCCCAATTTTAGTCTCAGCTCTTCAACGCGCTTGCAAAATTAATCGGCAGCAGCAGAATACGCACAACGGCATATCATCCGGCTGCAAATGGGATGGTTGAACGATGGCACCGTTCACTTAAGGCAGGTGTCATATTTCGCCAAACTGGGTGGAAATTTTGCCTAAGGTTCTTTTTGGTCTACGGGTGAGTCATAAGGAAGATATTATCGCCTCCGCAGTAGAGCTTGTCTATGGAACCACACTCCGTAATCCAGGTAAGTTTTTCATGGAGGAAGATGTTTCACCAGAGCCTAGATTATTCTTGGAAAAACTTCGAGAGCAGATGCGACAAGTTCGATCGGCACCTTCGGCGCACCACAACAAACACAGGGATTTTGCGCATAAAACGCTTCCCAGCTGCTCTCATGTTTTTGTTCGAGTAGATGCTGTTAAAAATGCATGCGAACGGCCTTATGATGTGGCGTATGAGGTACTAATAAAAATAAAGATGAGGCATCAATAACGTTAATTAATTCATTTATTAAATTTAAAATTAAACATATACAGAACAAAAAACGAAAATGGCCGATAGACGCTGCGCTGCGCCAGTCCAAAATCCCCAAAATGTCACACCGCATTTTATTATCTAAGAAGGAATATGAAAAAGTTGGCAGCTTTTCACAAACAGATGGCGTAGCAAGCAACCTCAAGTGCCCACAAACTTGGTTGGGGCGTCGCACTCGACAACTAGATGGCGACGGCCACATATCTTTCATATTTAAATTTTCCCGCTACATTGACAGTTACCCCTTATCGGTTGTCAGCCTCTATCTCCTTCTTCTCTTTTCGGAGTCATCCCTAGCGCCGTCTTTTGCCACTATCAAGTACCAAAACAAATCCCTATTCATGGGGACAGCTGTTCAGCCATCCAACATACATCAGTAAAACAATAAATACTGAATATTTACTTGCATTTTGTAGGTACCTGATAGTACACCGCTTATAGAATGCATCAGTGCGTCACGTAATATTTTTTTTATTAACAGAGACGAGGTTTACGTAGTAAGCAGACCCAATCAATACTTTGACAACGGACACAAAAGCTGCTGCTTTTGTGTGAGTTTGTGATTAGAAATTTAAAATTGATTTTTTGTTGATATTTTTGCAAAAATGGAATAGGAAAATATTCCATAATTTATTGTGGCAGTTCTGAATATTATGATTAAAGGCCAAACTTTTCACAATGCTGCTGGTAGCAACACCTTCGTATTTTCTTTCATAAGTATATTTTTTAATTTAATTTAATTTTAATGTGTTATTCACCTTGGCTTCAGCATACAGTCTATACGAGTGTGACTAGATGAATTTATCTTAAAGGTGGCTGCAGATGAATTTCTTCCCTTGTGAATTGTTACAACATTAGCAAAGTTCAATTGGACAACTATTCAAAATAAATGAATTCAAAGGAATACTGCAATTCATAATATAAAAATACCAAAACTAAAATCCTATTTGACAGCTCACCAGGGAAAATTAGTTTAAAAAATGTATTCTTGTTTATACCTTTAAAATAAATTAATCTTATCAACCGATGTCCCATATTGCTAGTGCTGCTGCTTCTTTATATTTGCATAATTTACAAAATAAATTTAATAAATAAATACATAATTGTCATACGCTGCATGTACATATATAATTCCACCTTTGTATACACATCGTATCAGTTATTTTTATGTGGGCAGCTCAGAGTAGTCTAAAAAAATACTTCAACTTGAAAACTATCGATAACAACGTCGAATTATCAGTCATCGAATTATTGGGAGACTTCAACGTTGCCGTAATTAATAAAAAAAAGTAAGGAGAAGAAGTACAAAATTCATAGTAAATATAGAGTTAACACTTGAAAAATAATTTTACAAAAAGAGTGAAATTATTTTCCAAATAGAATAAATTGTAAATTGTTTCCCAATTTGAATGGTCCATTGGAAACTATAATAAAGTAGCCAATTGAGTCAGCAAATGCTGCTCTTGCCCGGACTTACTGCGTGCGACAGTTTTTTAAAATCAATATAGCGTTTTTTGTGAATTTTTCATTTCACGTTTGCATTTTGTATTAATAGTTGCAAATTTTTTATGATGACTTTTCTATTTTCCCCTTTTTCAGCCTAGCCTACTCTAAGTGCGTTCTCTCCAGCCGTGTGTGTTTCAGATTGGTAGCAACGCTCAATCTGCGCTGCGCTATTTCCTGGACATATGTATTGCTTCTCGAAAGTTAACTAATTTGCAAGCATCTATTATATTTAAACATTGTACCTGAATGCTTTATGCTGAGCTTTCATCACAAACCATAATCACAGCAGAACCCTTTTATTGATTTAAAATATTTCGAAGGACAGCAATTAGCAATTAGGCATAATACAAGCGTCTACAATCGGTAGGATAAATATAATTTTGGTTGCAAATATGTCGATTGCGCCGGTAATAATCGAGGCTACCGCCAAGCATACATCAACAGTGAGTTAATATAATTTATTGACGTATAACAAAATATTGAAAATAATTGTGATTTATAATATTATTTACAGATGATCTTCATGCATGGTTTGGGGGATACTGGGTACGTACAATAGATTTAAATAAATTAAAGTGCTGCAAAGCCAATCAGTCATCTTATCAGCTTTTACTCCATGTTACATACATACAGATGTACAACTCAAGCCTGATAAGAAATTGTTATCGGGAAGTGACTATTATGGTCCAGTCTCGTATATTATCACAATTGTCATTGTTTTTATTTAGTTGCGGCATAAGCATACTCAGAAGCCACACTGCAGTACGACACAATTTGATTTACAATAGAAGCTTAATTGTTAATACTTGCTTTTGATGTACACACAACGCAGCTAAGCAAATTTGTTTCTTTGCTTTTTTCAATTTGTTTCCATACGCATTTGCATATGCATACCCCAACACGTTTTCAATTAGCTCTACTATTACGGGCTCCTATATAGAAAGGAATTATACACACACACACACACACGCAAACACGTATTCATGTATATTGTGCCTTTTCATTCAAAACTAATAGAGTACACGAATTACACGTTGTCTTATTTAATTGGATGTAGAGAATGTACATTTGTATGTATTTACATATATTACCTTTAAACGGCTGGACAGGAATGACACGCGTGTAAACACCCTGCAGTAAAATTTCCAAACTGGTTTCAAACCTGTTTTGCATAAGGGTGTATTTGGGGACTGGCAGAAGCAGTTCGAGACGTTACGAAAATCGTAAAGGTAACGCTATTGATTAGCATATATTGAATTGTGACATGTGCATCAATTAATTAAGAGTAATTTAAGGAAGCTATACTGTTTCTGCACTGATAATCAGCGAAGCAGTTCTATAATTTCAACTGTACTGGTACTGCACTGGTTATCATATATTCCAGTCCATTATATACATATATATATATATATATTTATTCCTATTAGTCCATTAATGAGCAAAGGGCCGTAAAACCAGTCCATTAACTATGACTTTTATTATTCAACAGTCTTACCCACACATGAATATGCATATTCATAAGCATATTGGAACTTTCTTGTGTGCCACCGTATTAAATTTTCTTGCGTGCTTTGTTTTTTTTTTGCAGGCACGGTTGGAGCTCAGCACTGGCATTGATACGCCCGCCTAGCATGAAAATAGTTTGCCCTACCGCACCCACACAGGCAGTAACTTTAAATGCTGGCTTTCGTATGCCCTCCTGGTTTGATTTAAAAACTCTAGACATTTCTGGACCTGAAGATGAGGACGGCATCAAGTCAGCATCTGCGAATATACAAACTTTAATTAACAAAGAAATAGAGAAGGGTATACCACCGAATCGCATTGTTTTGGGTGGCTTCTCGCAGGGCGGTGCCTTAGCATTGTATTCGGCTTTAACTTATGATAAACCTTTGGCGGGTGTAGTTGCATTGTCATGTTGGTTGCCATTGCATAAAAAATTCCCGGCCCTTAAAACCAATTCCAGTGAGATACCGGTGCGTCTACAAGTGCAATTTAAATAAATTTTGTTACATAAGTATATGGATGGTTTCTTCCAATTTCAGATATTTCAAGCTCATGGTGATTTTGATCCTGTTGTACCATACAAATTTGGTCAACTTAGTGCTAGTTTATTGAAATCCTTTATGGGAAATGTCGTGTTCAAGACTTATAATGGTCTCTCGCATTCATCTTCGGATGATGAAATGGATGACATCAAGGTAATTGAATGGTTATTAACTTATGTAAGCATACATATTAATTTTATGTTTAAATTCTTTTCTCGATTTCTTACAGGATGCGATTGCCAAATGGGTAAATTAAAATACAAAAACTAATAAACAAATTTTAACTCCATATGATGTGTTGCTTGATGCAACACAAAATCCAAAAAGAAAATAACAGGCCAATCAGATAATAAAAAAGAAAAACTGGTTGAAAAAATAATAATCGGCATGTAGAACGCTCTGTATTACAATACAAATTATTAGTTTGCTAACTTAACTAAAAACAGAATTTATGAATAAACGAAAAATAAAAAAGAAAATTTGCTAATACTGCGAAAAGAAAGAAGCGTTAAATTTTGATTCATTGAAAATTGATTTTCAAAAGGCATACAAATCCAAAAATCTCAAACAACAAAGTACCTCGTCTTGATTCAAATATGATGAGTGATACACAATATAATAAAAAAAAAACAATTATAAAACTTATTAAATATATTCCCATACTTTTTAAATATTCTGTAGTGTGCGCAATTTATTTTATATAATTAACACTTATTAGCATCGCAAAAGTGATTGATTGGAAGAACTTTTTTTGTGTATGTATGGCAAAGAAATGTTTATAAATAATAACGAAAAAATACTTATTGCTTAGCGCTAAACTAAAATTGCATTCTATTTGAAACGATTTAGGTGGTTTTTGATTGATAAAATTTGACCATAGAAGCATTAAACCATTACATAAAACCAAAGCATATTATAACAAAAATTCATTTTGTTCGTTCAACAAAAAGTTATTAATCTTCTCTGTTATTGTTTTTAAATTTTCTTTTAATAGTTGTTTTTTTTATTTATTTATTTCTTTCAACAGTATCCTAAGGTCAATCGCTTGTAGTGTGCGTTCATACGTTCGTTTGCTCTTCTTTAATTTGTTCCTTAAACTTTCTATACACCAACAAAATAAGTAAAAACGAAAACAACAAAAAAAAAAAAAAAAAAATGTTTATTGAAATAAATTGAAATTTATAAAGAAAATTAAGCAATTTGCACGCCTCCTCAGTCTTATTTTATAATGTAGAATAGCAAACGTTAGCAATAATTGAAAGGGATTGACCAAAAAGTGGCAACAAGCATAACGTACACATTTGAGTGTCTCAAAAAGAGTTTTAGATATGCTGCTACAAGAAAGTGGACAACAGCCTATCAGGTGCTGAGGTGGAACAAGCGGCTAAACAATTATTAAATCGCAAACTTTTTGCGGTGTCCTGTGTCCCAGTTGAACGGATTTGTTTGCATTTTTTGGATGAAACCCTTCAATTATGTGTATATAAATAATAAATAAGGCTACTTAAACTTAAGCACTTACATTTAAACTTATTCAACAATTACTCTTACTATACCTAATATATGGTTTTCCAACGTGATAGTTGCAAAGAGGGTGCAAGCTTACTCGTATGCAGTAGTTATGCTACCTCAGACAATAAAATTTGTTTCAAACTATTGTAGGGAAAGAATTTAAGAATTAAAAGTTCCTGACTTTTAAGTGAGACGGTGGTACCTACGCAAGTTAGTGGGATGGATTTTTAGCTAAATCCCAATAATTTTATTTCTTTTTTGTTGGCAGTATTCGCTCATGTTGTTTGTATCGGGCGCATATTAATTCAGAACGTCAGCAGCCATTTTGTACACTGTTCCAGTGAAAGCAGCAACAAATTCAACAGGTTCAAAATTTCAGTCTCGGTACGAACACGGTGAGTGAATGAATGGTAGCCCTTGAGCACTTTCATCAAAATTGTTGGATTTATAAGGAAACTGCTTGAAACAGTTGAAACGCATTAAAGTTAACTTTCTCAGTTGTGCTATCATTCTTATTGCACCTGTGGACTGTGCGAAATCCATCGCATTGAGCCTTGCCAGGGAACCATGTGTACTGCGACCTGAGCGGAATTATATGTTGTATGTATATAAATAATGGTCCTTGCGTATAAAAATTGGCATCGATTCTTCAAACCAATATCTGCGGAATTGCTCTAAAATTGTTTGACGCATTGCGTAAAACTGCAATTCTCACTTTTATGCAGGACGACCAAACTGTTAAAGACAGGCATTTGCGCCAGCACAATCATTGAATACAAAAAGTTTCTCTTTATGCGGATGTTTTTTTGCATTAGCCTAACCGTTGGAACACCATTTACAAATGCCTTAGCTTTTTTCCTTAAAGCAAGTGTGGCCAAAATGATGGGAAGTAAATTTAAAATTAAATACACATATTAATTGTTAATAACTATAGAACTATGTTGTTGCATATACGATAGAAGCCAACTACTACTTACGTATTGAGTGTGTAGATCTTCAGTTAAATTAAGATTTGATGCTGCCTGGCACTGTTTACGACCAGCACTCGTGAATCTGCTCAAGCAATTGGAGAACTAAATTCAGACAAAACACCAAGGATGAGTTATAATGATAGTAATGACGTAAATATGATTAAAATCAGCGGAGGCCACGAAGAAGTCGCAAGCACGAGACCATGCACTGTTGGTGTACTATGTTCATTTGATGCAATTCACGGTTTGGGTCGAATATGGATACGGTGTGCGGGTGTAACCGTATCCTATGTTGGCGACTTAAAACATACTTACGTGTGATGTCATATATTTAAAGAAACATGTTCCGTTAACGTTACAATGTTGAATTCTTCAAACGTTTTGTTTCACCATTTTATAACTGGAATTTTTCTTGAAATTAGCTTATTTTGCGTTTGCTGTGGAAATTACTACCCCAAACGGTGGTTAGTGTCGCGTACAACTATTTTGGGCCAAACTTCCAAAAGCAGTTGGAAAAATTGTATGAGCAGACGTCTGTTGACATCAAATTTCTATTTATGTACGATATAATTGTTCAAAATTGCTGATCCTATCCAGATTTATGCCGTACAGCTTCCACCGTACTATACGATTGTGCTAACCGAGTCTTTAAGCAGTATACTAGCAACTTCAATTATATTCCATTCATTTGATTTGCTTGTACGTGGCACATTTTGGACCATTAAATCCAACAGTGCGAAAGTTATAAATTGTATACCATTATTAAGTTAACTACAGAACAGCTCATGGCGCGGAGCGAAAGCGGACTTAGCAAAATACGTCACATTTTTCACATCTGGTGTTATTGGTGTGCGATCATTATAACTGAACCTTAAAAAATTGAAAAAACCTTTCAAAAGTGTGAAGCTCCCGTAGTCGGAGTTAATGTATAAGAACAAAAAACAATTGTATGTGAACGAGGTGCACTCCTACACCTGTTTCCATTATTTAAGCAATTTTTGAAACACACAAATTCTATAAAATTAAAGCAAATCCAAATTTATGTTATGAATATAACCCAAACACCAATGTAAACAGGCTTCCTGATTTTTGGACCAATAATGCACTGCTTTGTTTCATTTAATACTCTCTTTAAAAATTAAACTTTTAAGAATTATTAAGAAATACAAAGCACACAAAATTCAAAATTTCTACAATAAAAATGAATGTATAATGTTCGATAATTAATAAACCGTGCTGATTAGAGAGCGATGCAACATTATTTCTTTTATTTTAATCAAATAGATTTATTATAAAAACATTGTGAATGATATCTTAAAAGAATAAATTTCCACTATTTGTTTGCCTTATTTGAAAGCTCCTCCTATTAAGTTACTCGAATATAAACATAAACATTTCCTTTATTATTTATATATTCATATCTACTATATTTGCAGACTGATGACTATAGAAACAATACAAATTCGGAGTTAGGAGCTAGAAATGCGCAATGCTGTCAGATATCATAGTAGAAAACATGTTAACAATTCCTAGTAACAAACAAGCAACACACACACACACACACACACACATACACATTAATCATTTTATCTGTTTAATATTTTTTTTTTAAATTTAAATGCAGTTACAAAAAAAATACTTCTACCCTCTCCATGCTCTCTTTTGTCATCAAGACTGCGAGGCTATGTTTGTATAATGCATTTTGTGTGCAAGAAGTTTAAATTTAAAAGAAAAATTATAATAATATATAACAAATCTATATACATAACATCAAGTTTTATTTTAATATTAATTATAATTATTAAAAATTGTTCTGTTAAAGTTGTTAGAGAAATTATAAAACAAAAAACATGAAATCATAATAATAAAAGAAAAAACAACTTAGCAATAAAGTAAGAAAAATGAAATAAAAAGACAAACTTAAAAATTGGGTGTGTATAAAATCACACGTGCAAATTGAGTTTAAATGTAGCAAAACGATATTGATGTGTATTGGTGCCACGGACCAGACACATTAAATGCTTGGCATGCGCATGTTTGCACACTTTCCACAGTTCTTGAAGTCCCTGCACGGTGACGTAAGCAATGGCGCACACGGTGGCTTCAGTGTAGCTGTAATTGGCGGTGCTCACATAGCCGAACACTTCACGCGTGCATTGCTTGCGGACGCTGTGCGGTTTGGAACAGTCATTTTCGGACAGCCACAAGGAACACATTTTGCTAAATTGTGCCGATACGAGATGTGCAGTTCCAGCGGGACGTATAAACACACGTGTACTGCTTGTCTCCTAAATGAAGATACAAAAGAAACAAATATTAAATCGAGAATATAAATTTCAATGTAATTAAGACCGTTGTCATGGATGACGATATAGAAAAGGGATTGTACGCAATTTTCTGTTTGGTGAATGTACTCTCACAAGAGAGTGATTGATTCGTGTCGATAGTCGTCTATTGACAGTCACAATCGGGGCTATAAGTGGATTAAATTACCACTATTTTTGGTTCCGAATTTCCTCGTTATAGACCCCTATTGTGACGAATAACCTGTTGAAACTTACATAAATAATTATCAGTCGACTACAGATACAAATTACATCAGCAACATTTAAAATGCCAAGTCAAAGAAATGTTTGTCAACGGTTTCAAACATCAATCAAAGCTTCCGTCAATGCAGATAATATGCACATCGTTTCGAGGAACAAGGAATTTACTATTTTCAATAATTATTTAATACAAAAAATTTTATTTAAAAAAAACGGCATATAGTGGAATAATTTTCAAAAATTATTTAATACAAATTTCAGTTTGGAAGCTATTTCAAAACTTTTCGTATGTAATTCTCTGACAACCTCCTGATAATCTTATCCGATGCTTGTAACCTCACGTACTTCTAGTCGCTACGATCTCTCGGAAATATCCACTACTTTCTCACAGCTACTCGCGTACGTAATATCAAAACTAAATAAAAATTAAATTAATTTTTAGTTCAAGTAAATGTTGAAAAAACACATTTCAATTGGGTTTTAATAAAAAAAAAAATTATAAAATCAAAGCAAAAAGTATTTAAAGGCCAAAAATTTCATAAGCATTATCCAATTTAATAAAAAAATATGTTTCGCTGATAACGATCGGTTTTTAATCGGTATAATCTGTCGATAAAATCAGACAAACATAGAAAACAATGCTTTTTCAGGTACCCCACAAAATCTACTACGGCAATCAACTGGAAAACTATATAAAGTAATAATCAACAAAGAAATGTGTTCTGGCTTTTCTGCGTCTGAGCTCCAAAATAAAGGCAAATCCGATTAGGTAATATGTACATAGACTATTAGCTTTTAATTGCCCATCACTCCAAAAACACATTTCCATTACATCAAATAGTTTTGAAAAAGCATTCGAAAAAATTGGTTTACACGCCATAATAGACCAACTACAACTACACATGGAATCTTGGACTCAAAATTATCAATTACTATTCAATTTTACGTAAAGTATATAGTCCGAATTAGCAGACATCCGCTCTATTTAGTCATATTGTTTTTTATAGCAACAATCAACTCTGTGATATAATGGCAATACCCAAAGAAACAAGTTACTGTGCATCACCGATGATTTCCAATTAATTGTCAACTTAAAAACAAAACGAGTAAAGAAGTCTGAAGTCGGGTTAGATCGACTTCGAAATACCCTTTACTTCTACATGTGCGTCCGAGTTACACCAGGGCGATGTGTATTTTATTTTGATATCATTTGGATCATTCTAGGGTCATTTTCGGTGGGGTACCCTCAGTTAAGTTATAATGGAGGGAGGCGTGGCCTTCATCTGATCATCCTCCCCATTTCTTGTGAATGGCTTTGCAAACTAGTAAGGATTTTTCGTTAATTATGGGCGTGACAGTAGTATTGGCCCCATATTGTGCACACACACTAGTATGGACCCAATGTGCATTTCTGACAGTTGTTATTCCTATGGTATCAATACGTCATCAAAGTTCCTTATATGGAAAGTGGGCGCGTATCCTTTTTCCAGCCACATTTTGCATAGTGTTTAGTAGGACAAATACATCTACATAACTACCACATTGCGTCACTATTCCAACAATTCGATTAAAATTATAGTATATTAAAAAAGGTGAAAAAGTTTGATATATGGGAGGTAGACGTGATCTATCTTTCTCCAAATCGGCTCATATAGCAATCTGGTTCCATATCTTTGTCCAGCCTATACTTTTGCAAAGTTTCATTAAGATATCTTTCAACGATCTGAAAAAAAATTGATCACAGACGGACGGACAAAAATCAAAATTGCTCAGATGTGTATACTTATTTCCATACCTGTCACGCCTTCTTGTAGTTAAAAAACCTCTCAATCGCACAATCTTAGTATAATCCCTTTACCTTTTCTAAGGTAAAGAGTATAAAGAACTATCCTCAATGCAGCAATCAGGATGACTCTTTGAGCCTTCTGCTAAACACCCATCAAAATACGATTTCTGAAGCCAATATAAAAACTCTTGAGAACCAACGAGACTCATCAAATCATACATTCAGGAATGACGGCGCCCTCCACAGCATAGTTAGCAAATATCAAATTAATAACAATCATCAAAAAAGTACACCTACAATAATAATAAACCACTACTGGCCTTAAAATACCCTTTTTACCCCTTTCCGTACTCCGTAGCGTTTCATCTTCTATCAATACTTCACTTCGTAAATTCTTTAGCTCTGTTAATACATATTCCGATCTTTATTCCACGAAATTAGGGAAAGATTCTTAACCGCCAACATAATCAATGGTGAATATTACTTCTGTCTTATCCAAAATGCTCATACACAACACTTCCTTAAATCAAAAAGGAATATTGATACCAAGACACTAGAAGGCAAGGTGTTCGACTGATCAATCCGTCTCATCAAGCTTTTCTAACTACCACTCTCAACCTTAATATCAAGGATTTCACACAATATATTAGAGCCAACATCCAAAATAAACATATAAAATTCTGCCAATCTACTTCTATCTAAATGGTATAAAAAATGAATCCACAAAAGATGTCTGCAATCAAATTTTCAGGTGCATTGGAGTTTAGTTTAATCTCTCTAGAACAGCAGGATAAAATTTGAACGCCCACGGTTAGGATAAATTTTCCACAAATACTTAATGAACACACACACACACAACAACACTCAATCCCTTGCCCCTTCTGTAATTCCATTACCAATATCCTTCACCTTCTCACTAACTGTCCCTCATTTAGTGGAACTAACTGTCCCTCATTTAGTGGAACTAACTGTCCCTCATTTAGTGGAACTAACTGTCCCTCATTTAGTGGAACTAACTGTCCCTCATTTAGTGGAACTAAATTACAACTGTTTCAAAACTCCGATCGACTGTTATTAATCACAACTCCTAATACCGAAAATATACAAAAGATTATAAAATTCCTTAAATAACTTATCTAAAATTAAAATTCATGAATACATAATACCACCCCTTAAACTACTAAGAACACCTACTGTATATATCAACAGATTTAAGTAGACCTCAAGACAAATTAATAGGTAAATCTGACCAGTATAATAAAATATCCTAATCTAAGCTAAGCCCGCAGTTGCCATAACTATTCACACATTAACTCAAAATTTGTATCTTTAGTGAATAGTAATTAGTAATGATAAATAAATAAATAAATAGCTATTGAAAAATAAATAAATAAATAACTACTTGACACAATCCGTGATCGGACTACAAGAAATAAACTAATACTCATAACAGTCATGGAAAAATACCTATTAAACTATATATACCTATGAACTCATTTTACACCTTAGTTAATGGCACGATATACTATCAATACTTGGATATATTCACCAATAAATTCTGCATATACTGTTAATTTATAAACGCACCTGCTTCTTGCGCTTCTCGCGCACTCGCCGGGCTCGCAAGCGTTTTAGCAGTTTCCTGTGCTCCAAGCGTGCATGCTTGCGCTCCTTTGCGTTTGCGTCATCATGGAGCGGTTCCGTAAAGACTGGCTCGTTATTTTCGTGTTTGATTTGTTTAAGTTGTCGCTTGAAATCTGCTCGCGTCGGCAAACACACGATAGCAAAGTCATCGGGATTACCGCGCGTATTCATGCGCAGATGTAGTTGGATGAGGCAATTGGGTGGTATGTCCTTTGGTAGTGTGTCGTTACGTTTCTGTACTAGCCACAACTGAAGCTCTTGTAGTAGCACACGATCTCGTAGTATATGGAAAGGGGTAGTTGCATTTACGGCAGTTGTTTGAGTAGTTTTCACAGATGCCTGATTAACAGGCAACCAGTCGCGTAATAATTCTGTAAATGGTGCACGAAATGGACTTAAAATAGCACATTTTCGGTAATTGCAACGTTTATTTGAGGGCAAGCGAAAATATTTAAAACGCAGTTCTGCATAGCGCTCTGAGGCTAGTTGGCGGCCTTAAAAGAATCGTTTTAGAAATTTTTAAAATTAAACTGATCCGTGGCTGCTGACTTACCACCTACAGTGTCCGGGAGGTGCAGCTCGGTACCCAATTCCCTGGCGATAGAGGCTGACTCTCTTAATCCACCCGGCTTAGCACCCCACATGATTAGCGACAGCCAAACGGGCATGCCATATCCTGCCGGCACTATCACATCCCATCCGCAACCGTAGCCCAAACGTTTGTATTGCGTGTCTTGCGATCCTGGGCGCTGTATAAGTAGTACGGGCACTGGCTGAAGTGCTTTTTCGAATTTGCACTCGGCACCTGGTACTATGGCATGCTTACCGCGTAGCTTACAGTAAGACTTTGTCGATATTTGCTGTGCACAAATATTAGCGCGCAGTTTGGTGTTCCAAAGGGAACTTTGTTGCAGAGACGTCGGCATCTCTGTGAGTAATTTACCTAGTATTGCTGTACTGTCTGTGGAGTCATTTGGCACCGCCTTGGTTCGCTTATGTGGCCGATTTATGCGTGGATCTTCAATATTCAAAGCAAGAATCATGTTGGATAAGAGCTCTGCTGGAGAACTAAGTTGCTTGCACTGTTGCCAATAGTTGGCCTGATCCTCGTGATAGTTTTGGAAGTTATTTTCTTGTGCGAGTAAAGTTTGCCACCAATTAGTGTTTTCGCCAGCATCCAATTCGATTTGTTTGACTTTAAAAGCGTGGGTTAATACAGCCTGCGACAGTGGTCCTGTAAGACGAAAGCGGTTCATGGCATCTTTCAGGTCGCTGAGCTCCACAGTACCTTGGGTGCTCGCATACAGCTTGAAGTGTTCGTAAGAACAATTTTTCGTCTTGAATTGAAGTTGGCGTCTTTCTTTAATGGATTGACCCTTTTTACAACTTTTCGACGATTTCTTTGCTGAAAGGATTATTTATTTAGTTGAACTAATAATAATTTGATCACTTTTTATTAATACTCACATTTTTCTTTAACTTCGTTTTCGCTATCTATTTCCATTGTATCTGCATCCGGGTCGGACTTTACCTCTATTTTAACACTTTTCATTGAATTCAATTCAAAAATTTTAATCAGTTCTTCCAAAACTGCGTGATAAGCACTAGGATGCACCCACAACCAAAGAGTGCGTCGTATATTTTCTATGCCCTCTGCGTGGTCTTCTGTTAGCGGACGCCACATGAAACTTACCCGTGCTATCGCCCCTGCCGGATATTGCCCATCTCTGAACAGATTAATATCACCTTCGCGTTTGCCACTTATAAATGTCTTAGCCGCAATGCTCAAGCCACATTTCACGCTGCTGATGCGCGCAAAACCAAGCCGCAACTCATCCAAGCTGCCTTCCAATTGCAAGCAGACATGGAACGAGATATCCTGCAGCAAGCAGTGCTCCGTAGAAGCACGATAACACGCTCTATACGTTTTATCACAACTGGCGAACGGTAGCCGGTAGCCCCACCGCTCAATCATATGAAACCGACGTGCATGCCAAATATGCGTTTCCAACCAAACGTTGCGGCGCTGCCGGCGTAGATAAGCGCGGAGCAGCACTTGCGGCCGTCGACGATATTTACGCGAATGACGCTTAATTATGCGCTGCTTTCCAGATTTAGCCATTTGAGAATTGTGGGCAAATCGATGCTTGCGCGGCAGGCGCTTGGGATGATGAGACATGGCTCGACGACGCATGTGCTTCGGCAGTGTTTGGAACACCAGTTTCGTATTATTGGGATTCCGCACTTCTGTCAGCAACTGCTTCATCTCCTTTAACACCGCAGACGCATAACGGTATGTGGGCAAATGGCTCCCCAGCACAACGGGGCCTCCAATTGAGGAATCATACTCCAGTTTCTCCGTGGACATCGTCGCTTCTGCTGTACAATGAAATTTCAAATGCAACAACACCACCACCAAATCATCACACAGAGCACAGCTGATTTCCGAAATGACAGTGGCGCCAACATGACAACTGAGCTTAGAAGCGAAATGAATAATGGAAATTGTAGTTTCACTAGGCGCCGCTGCTGGCACATAGAGTTGAAGTGTTTCGCTCACAAAACTTAAAATCGTTAAATATCTAGTAAAAGTCTTTAACTTTATTTTTATTGTTATAATTTTCTCAAAGCATATAATAATTCATTTTAAAAATGTGAACTCCAAACAAAAAACCAAACTATTATTTACCTTGATCAGATATTTTCGCGTATCACAATACGCCATGATTTGTAATCGGTAAAAACATAAAATGTAACCATGTAAAATATATTGATGTAGATATGGTTTTAATTGCCCGGCAGTATATGCAACAATTTCCAGTCTTCTGTAAATTTATATTTATCTGATGCTGCATAATGTGCCCCGTAAAGTATGCTGCAGGTTTCCATTGTTTTAAATTTTTTATGTTTTATAATTCGTAAATTATTGCTTTGTAGTTGACAATAATAATTGTAAATATGTATTATTTTTGAAAGTGGGAAAACCATGCAACGGTTCGAGTTCTTTTGATTAAATATAAACTTTTTCAAAATTATTCAATATTACGACGGACATATCTATTAATTTTCCATTATCCTTCAAATTATTGGGTAACATGTGGAACAGTTTATATATTTTTTCATAAAATTATTTCTATCAGCTCATGCTTTAAATATTGTAAAAACATTATTTTGAAAATTTTTGGCTATTTTTCTTTTCTTGATCCAAACTCGCAAAACAGTGAATGGTCACATTTTATTAAAATTCAATATTAATATGTAATTAAAACAAATACTCATTATTTTTTGACATTGTCGTGTATTTGTTTGGATATTTTAGCAATGATGTAAATTATTTGATCTCCAATTATAAATTTGCTAATTAAAATATTCAAATTTTATTTTCCAAGTGTTAATTTTGTATCCAACCCACAAAATTTGGAACATTTTGATATATTATTATTATAATCAATTGTTTTTAGAGGGTATTTATTAATTTTAATTTTGTTTTAATTATGTTTAAGAAATAGGCTTTACTTATTTATGTCCTTTATTTTTTTTATTAAAAGTGCTTTATTAAAATTATTTTTTTCTGTTAATGCATTGTTTTTAATAGTAATATTTTTGAAATTGAGTATATTTTTATTTTTATCCATCAAATTATGCTGCAATTTGAAATATTTTGCAATTATTTTCTTTTTAGTTAGTTCAATAGTTGATATTTATTTATTTGTAGTTTTCTTTAATTATCGAGGACGAATTCATGTCCTTTACTTACCGCCAAACTGAAAGGTTGTGGCCCAATTTAATATTCAGGCAAGTCTGAAATAGTGGTGAAAAATACGTTCTCTGGAAACAGCTTGTATGCATGTGGGAGCATCGTTTGGTAAGATTGGCGGATAGTGATGTCGGCAACACCGGCAATTTCTCCTATCTCCTGTTGATTGCGCTTGTGATCCGAAGCCTGACAAGCCATATATATCGCGGCCGCAGCAATTGAAATCGGCGAACGACCAGTCACGATATCCAACTCCACAGCCTTTTTCGCAATGACTGTTGCTGTCCGCTGCACGTTGTTCGGTAAGTTTAGATTGGTGCAAAAACGCGACATGAAATCAGATGTGGTTATTAGCTCGACACGTGTTTCGAGGACCTCTAGCAATAGCTTAAAGCAACGACCGATTTCTTTCTTGCCAATGCGGCTAACGGCGCAAATTTCTTTAAATGAACGCGCAACGCCCTCCTGGCGACAAGCAATATATAAGCAGGCAGATGCTTTTGCGTCGTTGGAACGTCCTTTGAGGTTTTTGCCGTCCTGGACTTGTTTAAACAGGCTACTTGCTCGGTCTACGATTGACTTGGATAAATTGATGCGATCCGCCATTGTTTTAATTTCTTTGTAGGCCGCGAGCAGAGAACGATCTGCATTACTCATTATGCGTCTATTGCGCAATGGACACAAATCTGCTGCCTCTGTGGCGACAGGACGTTCAATCGTAGTCGAAAGATCAGAGGTGAGATATGGATTTTCGGGACCACCCACACGACTTTGATCCATACCAGCGTCCTCTGGACTAAACTGACGCCACTCGGCGGCTACATCAATTACGCGATCACCGACCACCAAGCCGCATTCTGGACATATCAAGTCTCCAGCAGTCATATCTTCGATTAGTGTTGCTCGTGGATGCTTGTAGCAGTGCAACTTGTAAGTCAAATCATCCTCGACCGGTTGAGCATTTCTAAAATTCACGTAGTCCTCCATTGTATTTAAGGATTATGGAAAGGATAACAAGAGCAGACACAATTGAAGACCTCACAAACTTCGAATGAAATGAAAATTTTCAGAAATGAATTTCTGAAAAAATGTTCTCAAGGCTAACACAGTTTTTGAAAAAAATCTTAAACTTATATAGCAAAGTGCTTGCGCACAAAACCACTATACAAAATACTCCAAATTGAGATCTATGCAGACTTTAAAGATTCCACTTATTTTGGGGGAATAATGAGCAGTTCATCTGCTCGTATGACTGTGTATTTTGTAACCAGTGGCAAGTCGGCGTATGTGGTGTCCTAGTTACGCCTCCTCCATTGAATGGTGTTTTTTGATTTTAATACTCCAGTGAGACTAATCGAGATATAATGACGTATAAAATAACATCATTCCAATCCTACGGTACTCGTATTTCACGTACATAATTCTCTTCATAGTCAGAAGTATACAAATTTTGACAGTGAATTGCCTGAAGTCAAATTACCAGAAATTAACCCTTTACTCGAGGTCGTCTTCTGTGCCTTGAAACAATTCTTAAAATTCAGAAATATCGTAAATAGTTCTAGAAAAA
This sequence comes from Clusia tigrina, assembly GCA_920105625.2. Classification (NCBI taxonomy): domain Eukaryota; kingdom Metazoa; phylum Arthropoda; class Insecta; order Diptera; family Clusiidae; genus Clusia; species Clusia tigrina. The sequence continues at coordinate 175,018,464 of OV050032.1, forward strand.
CAAAACCAGTCGAAGACAGTTAAAATAAAAGACGGTACAATGGTTTTAATAAGAAAGAGAGGAAGTATATTTCTATCCAAAGTAAGGAAGTCTATAAAGATCTAAAAAAGGTGAGGATTCGGAGGTCTTTTCAGTTTAGCATAAGGATCCTCTATCTGGAGTCAGAAATCTTTTGGCCTGATTTTGCCCTAAATTATTTGTCCATTCCCCGGAGAATTTCCGATCTACCCACTTCCTCAACAATTTTTGGATGTAGTCCACAGAATGGTTCAGGGCCTTAATGTTATCTTTTTGGCTAGTTGGTCAGGGTTGAAGGACACCAGTTGCCTGAGTGAATTTCATGCCCTGGGATCCAATACAGTTCCAATGTATTGTGAGGCCCCAGTTAATGAACTGAACTAATGAACCCAGTTAAATGTAAATGGTTACGGCAATCCTTGAACAGCCTTAATATGACCATAAAAGCTTGCAACGCCTTTAAGGCCACCAGACTGTCGGATAGTATATATACATTATATGTTGAACTCCGTAGTCTAGAGGCACTCATATAATGCTTGCAGTCTTTTCACTTCTGTTCACTCTTTGAAGCGCAGTTATGGGTTGATGGGACTCACTGCCCTAAGCCCTTGCACAAATCATTAAGGGTTTGATCATCGAGTCATTAATAATAATAATAATTAGCAACATGAGCTTTAAAATGAACCGGCAAGCTGGCAATTCAATCCTCTTCACCCATTTCACTTTACAGTTCAGAAGGCCCCTATTACCCATTATGAATTGGAGGCAGTCACGGATGAGATGTTCTGATTATGTTCTGCAGAGGAGACTTTCGTAATTTTCGTGAGTAACGAATCGAACGTTGACATCATGTAACATGCATTAATGTTACACTTTAAGGAAGGTGCTGTTTTCATGTGAGCGGATGATGTGGAATTTCTAGCATAGCCTTTTTTTAAACAGTCCGCATTTTGATAAACAGTCCGCATTTTCAAGAGTCTGCATTTCAAGAGTGGCACATACATTTTTGATTCAAATTTTGGAGGAAACACACACCACTGTCCATTATATGGGATAGCTTTGGGATATAAGGTGGTGGCTTATGCCAATGATGTTGTCATTGCTGTCTCTGGAAAATTCACATCTACACTGAGAGATTTGTTGCAAAATGCTCTAGGTAACCTTTCACAGTGGGCGGAGGACTGTGGTCTTGGAGTAAATCCAGATAAGACTAAAGTCATTCTGTTCACTAGGAAACATAAAATCCCTCAATTAGACCCAATTACTCTTAAGGGGAAAGCTCAAGGGCTTTCAGAAGAGACGAAATACTTGGGTCTTATAATCGTTAGAAAGCTTACTTGGAAGTCAAACACCATAGAAAGAGCTAGGAAAGCTGGGGTGGCTTTTTATGCCTGCAAAAGAGCTGTAGGTAAAACCTGGGGAATTAAGCCCAGGGTAGCTCACTGGCTTTACACTGCGGTTGTCAAGCCCATTCTTCTATATGGAAATGTGGTCTGGTGGACTGCAATGCAGAAAAGGACCTACCATGAAACACTTGGTAGGGCACAGAGATCAGCAGAATTAGCAATAAGCGGCACCATGAAAACCACGCCAACCTTGGTATTGGATATCATACTACATCTGCCACCCTTAGATCTCTTCTGCAAATATTTAGCGGCATGCTCCGCCATTCGGCTCAAGGCGAGCTCACAATGGAAAGCTGTTTCGTATGGACATGCGACCATATTAGAATCCTACATGGACATACCCAGTGATATTGACTACCTTCCTTCTTCCCTCTGTTTCGAAAGAAATTTTTGGGTAAGGATTCCTTCCAGAGGGGAATGGCTCGAGGTGAATCCATCACCAGATACTCCCATCAAGATATACATAGACGGATCAAAATTGAATACCGGTGTAGGATCAGGAGTTCTTTGCGAAATGCCCTCAATCAGTGAATCCATCAAACTAATGGACCAGTGCAGTGTTTTTCAAGCGTAAATAACCGCTATTCACGAAGCCTTGAATTGGCGGAGGATAAACGAGGTAACTGTCAAGAATATCTGCATTTTATCAGACAGCCAAGCTGCCCTAAGGGCTTTGAATGCACTCCAAATAACATCGAGGAGTGTCTTAGACTGTCGCCGATCTCTAAATGAGATGGCTAAAAAATTCCATATCCATTTGTGCTGGGTGCCAGGACATAAGGATATACCAGGGAACTGCAAGGCTGATCAACTTGCGAGAGATGGCACTTGTATGCCAAATGTCGGTAGGCATATGGGTGTACCTCTCGCGACATGTAAGCTTCTCATTAGGGAGACACTAATTAATTCTACCAATCAATGGTGGATCTGTGCCACTACCTGTGAAATCGCCAGGCAAACATGGCAGAGGCTAAGTCTAGGAATATCATTAGACTGAATAGACTACAAATTAGGACTTTAATAGGAGCCCTCGCGGTACATTGTCTAAGTGGAAATCATGCAAGAATAATGGGAGTTTATACACATGATCCCTGTCGCAGCTGCAGGAACGGAGAGGAACTGGAAACGGTCCATCATCTCTTCTGTACATGCCCACCTTTTGCCAGAAATAGGGAGCGTTTGCTAGGATCCCACTTCTTAACAAGTATAGATGGTCTATGTCAGTCAGGTGTTAACAACCTTCTTTGCTTTGTAAAAGGCTCAGGGTGGTTCAATTTGAAGGGGGAACCGTAGCCAAGCCTCGCATCCGCGCCTCACAACGGACCCAACTGGTGGTCTAAGTGGCATCACTGGTTTATTGGTGATGCGGCTGCCCTACCTACCTAGATAGCTTTATTTGTGTAAGATTTCTATATACCTAGCACGCCTCCTTTTAGGCGTTACAAACATAGATTAAGGATTATATTAACCTCCATCCGGAAAGTAATATGATTCGAGTCAACAAATTGGTCTCGAGTGTGGTTTAAATTGAAAAAATAGTAGAAATTTTCACCTTTCTACTGCCACTCTTGGTGCTTAACCGCCTTATCCTTCCACTGAAAAATCAATGGAATACCTCATAGGGCCCTCCAATTTGAGACCAAATAAGTCTGTTTTATTTAACGAGATCCCACAAAACGAAGGAAGCAAAATGTGTCCAACCTTCATCGTTTGCGAATTGGTGAATTTCGTTCATAAATCCATTCATAAAACTAGCACCTTGATGGGAGGCTCCAATTGCTGGTAACCAACAAAAAAGTCGCTCAAAATTATATTTCCTCTAAAAAACTAATTGGTCTTCGTTCAGTTCACGAAAAGGATCGTATAAAAATCTTAAAGTGCAACGAGTGCGGTTGTGATAGAAATACCAGAAAGAGCAAGGTCGAAGGTTTTGTTCAGCCAACACTAAAGGGCGTCAACATTGTAATATCGAGGAGTTGAAGAAGCATCACTGATTTATGAGAGAGCAGTGCAAGAGAATATTTGGCAAGACGTGGGGTTTGGCTCCTTCGAAAGTCCTTTGGATGTATAAGACAATGATCAGACCGATCAGACAGATATTATCCTACGCATCTGTGGTTGGGGGAAAATATTGTGTCTCAAGGATGTTAAATCTGCTCTATCTAAACTACAGAGAACTGGCTATTTTTTGTACTGGAGCCTTTCCGACAACTTCTGGCCCTGCTCTTGATGCGCTGTTGAATCTTCCCGCCCTAAATACTTTTATAAAAGGATAGGCCCTAAAGGCCATCTGTAGGTTGAAGCACAATAGGCGGTGGGTGGCGCGTTGGAATCTTGAAGATATTGTTGGCACTGACATGGATATTGGTGTCCCTCCTATGGCCATTGATTCGATGCCTGCGTATCCTATAACTGAAAGCCGATACTGTCTAAAAATTTCAGACAGTCAGTTGTGGTTTAACCCTACGACTGAGGCCGGTAGGCAGTGCTGTCGTATTATCCAAAATAGATACTGGATCGGGTTCTTAGGTTTTCGTAGGACTCAACGGTGTCCAACTCCATTACGCCCTTGGTTGTCATGCTTCTGTCTTTCAGGCGGAAGTTTATACCATTCTAAGGGCGATGGAATACGTGGTGGAAAGCAGATAGCGTGGCAGAAGTATTTGTGTCTGCATTGACAGTCAGGCTGCACTGAAGGCCTTACTCAGCCCCCTTGTCACTTCACAGTTGGTGCTGTTGTGCAAATCCAGAATTAATTATGTTGGAAAGCATATTAGTCTGTTGCTAACATGTCATCCAGGACACATGGGTGTTATGGGGAATGAAGTCGCAGACAAATTAACGAATAAGGGATCTGAGACCAGTTTTACTGGCCCGGAACCTGTTCTTCCCAAACCTTTTGCTGCCATTAAGGCCACTATTGGTGATTGGGTTGCATGTGCACAGAATCGCGAATGGGGGGCTGTAAGAGGCAGCAGATGGCCCAAGGCTATGCTGTCTGCTAGTCTGTCAAGGTTTCTTCTGTCACTTGGTGGGAAAGACTGTAGACTTCAGGTAGGAGAGACTGTTGACTTCACGAAGGAGAGACTGTAGACTTCAGGTAGGAGAGACTGTAGACTTCTGGTAGGACTGACGACAGGTCATTTTGCATGGGCTAAGCATATGCAAAAGATGGCCTTTGCACAGAGTGCACTTTGCCAGGCCTATGAAGAGGACGATGAGACGGTTGACCACTTCTTGTGCGTATGCCCCGCTTCGCTAGAATCAGGTTCGAGGTATATTATAAACTTTGGCTGCTGAGAGAAACAGGATCTACTAAAGTTTGTTCACAAATCCGGCAGATTCAAAGAAAATTAAAATGAAGCGTCATATATAGTACACTGGATGCCTTGTGGTCTGACTAATTGTTCCAACAAAAAAAAAACAAAAGATAAAGATGCAAAAAACATTATCTGTAAAATGAAGTCAAGTGGAGTAATTTTACTTACTTTTGACTTTTATCACCTCTTATTAATGTCTAATGTTTATCAATACGTTCTTAGTCGCATGCTTTGTGAAAATTGCTCAGCCATATAGTAAACTTTTCACTATATTTATTATTATTTAATTTAATGTTTAGTGTAATATATAGTATACCCAAGTCTTGTCAACTGTACTGAAAATAGAGAGGGAGAATGATTTTTAATTTTTAAAATTCAGTATATTACTTAAAACGATGACGGAACGTACCCTGGTGGAGCGGGGAGCTAAATGTTTTGCGCAAAAAAGCCCGTCAACTCTTTAATAGAGCCAAGTCTAATGGTGACTGGGCATCTTATAGAAGTGCCTTAACGGCCTATAATAATGAGTTGAGAAGATCTAAGAGAGACTCATGGAAAAAGTACTGTGAGGAGATTGAAACCCTCCTAGCAGCTACCCGACTCCAGAAATCACTCAATAAAGATCACTCAAACGGACTTTCTACACTCAAGAAGCCTGACGGAAATTTTACGGAGAGCCTGGAAGAGACGGGACAGCTTTTGTTGGACACTCACTTTCCAGGCTGTGCCACTAGCGGAGAGGATAGTGAAATCATCGAGAATACTCGTTTCTTGATGCCTACACGGAGGGAACTCTCACTGGCTCGCAGAATCTTCACCGTCAATAAAACCAAATGGGCTATCTCCACTTTTAGACCATTCAAATCGCCAGGTGTCGATAATATACAACCGTGCCTACTTCGGCAAGGTGTTGATGTATTAGCACCTGTGCTAACAAACATTTTCAGGATAAGCCTGGAACTAGGCATAGTGCCTAAACCTTGGACGAAGGCTAGGGTGGCTTTCATACCGAAAGCAGGCAAAAAGGCGGACCACACGCCAAAAGCCTATCGGCCCATTAGCCTGACGTCATTCCTGCTAAAAGTTATGGACAAAATTCTGGACCAATATATCAGGGAAACTTATCTTAAAGATTCTCCTCTTCATATTGAACAATACGCTTACCAATCAGGCAAATCGACTGAGACAGCCATACATAGCTTAACGAGCAAAATTGAAAAGGCGTTTGAGGGTAAAGAAATAGCTCTCTGTACATCGGTTGACATTACGGGGGCTTTTGACAATGCTACTTTCAGAGGAGGGGATGAACAGGAAAGGTATACAAAGACTGATCATAACATGGGTTCTCAATATGCTGAAAAACAGAACGACAATCTTTGAAACAGGGACAGCAAAGAAAATTGTCAGGTCAACCAAAGGATGTCCCCAGGGGGGGGGGACTGGAGAGCCCAAAAAGGCTTGCGGCAGTCGAGACTACTCATTGATCCTAAACACATCAGGGTAGATGCTTCTTTAAACCTCAGCAGAAATGACATCAAACTCTACACTGAACTTTTAACAGGACACTGTAGACTAAATTACCACCTGAAAAAAATAGGCGTGGTAGAAGACGATTCCTGTCGACTCTGTCAAGAGGAGCAGGAAACGGCAGAGCACATTCTATGCACTTGCCCAGCGGTGGCAAGACGCAGACATAATTACCTAGGCAGTGGGTTCATATCTCTAAATCACTTAGTTAAAATTAAGCCCACAGCAGTTACGAGATTTATAAACAGTCTAGGACTGTTTTAGTTGGGTACGAGGCTGCACAATAGATCTTTTAGGTCGCGGTGTTCTTTTAGCCTGTTAATAATAATAATAATAATAATAAAACGATGATAATTATAACTTTAAAATATTGAAAATATTGAAACTAGGCATGAAGGATAGAGAAGTGAAAGATGAAAGGTAGAGAGGATGGATATATTATAGAAGAGAAGCAAGAGTTGAAGCATCACCCTGAACTTGGTATAAATTGTAATTACGGGTTTCCTCTAACTGTGAAGTCTCAACAGTTACTCATATGATTTCCAAGACCTTCAACTTGTCAAATAAAACAAAAAATAGGCGTTGATGTCCTGATTAAAAAATAATTCAAAATTTTATCCTGACTTAACACAAATATTTCTACAATTATAATCGAAATTATAATCGGATTTCAATTTACTTTAATTTCAATGTACAATCATGAACTGGTTGGTTGGTTGGTTGGTTACAGTGGCTGATCCAAGTCAGTCCTCACATGGATCACAATTATCGCCTTAGCGTCGTTTTGATACCACAAACTCTCCTAACGCCAGAGAAAACGATGGATTGTTCAGTAAATCCACTTTGTGGAGTTTATGTATCTTAAAATATCTTCGGTTTTACACCCGAGAGATCGGATAAACTCGCTAGGAAATAGTTTCATAGTGTTCTATTTCTTGCGGCGGCCAGAGCCGGGCATTCGCAAAGAAAATGGATTAAGGTTTCGTGACCTAATACTCAATTAAAATTACACGTCTCATTAAATATTTCATCCCCAATGGTGTCGAAGGTGACGTAATATGTGGAATCTACTTTGCAGCTGCTTTGTCGCCAACGGAAGAGACAAAATTATCAAGATGTGGTTCTTGTCTCCAATCATGACTCCCCACGCTACCCGAATACAAACTTCCTTTTCAACAATCTTATTTAAGTTTATATGAGTATTATATCCCATCTTATAATGATTTATAATTAATATACAGATTCTTATTTTCATTATCAGGCCGACAGTCATTGCAGCCAGTAGCTTATTCCTTACAATAGTATAAGTATTCAAAATGAGATGTCACTGAACATAAATAGTAAAATGCACAAAAGTGCACAGAACCGTTTTCACATCTCGTAAACATGAAATTTCCTTACCTAAGCCACTACCGATGGACATAGCTCCAAAGTACGATTTATGACGTCATATACTTTGCACACGGAGCGATCTGTTGGAATTCCTCTTTCCATAACACTTCTCGGAGCCATCCACCAATTTCGAATCATTTTGTTCACATTCCTTATCATTTTCGTTATTTCAAAACAATATTTTATACGCTTATCTGCTAATTAAAACATACCATATACTATATGTGAAATAGTGCACGGTCAAGAGCCAGATCCAGAAGTTTGCGTCATTGCCGTGTGGTAAGTGCAGCGAAACAGTCGGGCCGCTTTCCTCATTTCGTAGCTGTGATGTAGATACTCAGTCACTGAAATATACCAAAATGTAAAAAATCTCCAATTAATGCTTGTTTTAGAAAAGAGTAGCAAGGATAATTTACAAATCTACACTCATGTATGTCTATATACATATATATTATTGTGACTTCTCGTACATATTCCTCCCTAATTAAATGTACAAATATTGAATACGTTCAGCATTAATATAGTTATGATGCTGATTATATTAGAAATTCGATTTATTAGATTCATTTAAGGGTGTTATACAACATGAACTGAAAGATCTATTGTGATGCCCCTATTTATTTAAAAGATGAGCATAGTCTCATATATGAATCTTCTGTTAGGTTAATTTCCGACAGGAATTCATGTATTTTGGAGGAATCAAGTTGAGGGTCTTACTCATATCTAAGATATTCTCCAAAACTCCTGAGTCTTTTGTGTTCCAATGGTCCGCAGTCTGTGACAAGGGCAGTGAGGTTTCGTCACCTTCTCCACAGAATCTACATATGGCAGATAAACCCAACTTATTCATATGATAGTTGAGTCCACAATATCCGATTAAAACGCCTGCGATAATTCCCAATTTACTCCGAGGCATGATATTTAACTCTTTAGCTGTGTTCAGATTTAAGTCCCTCAGAAAAGCTTTGGTCTAATTTTTCCAGGTTTGACATCTCTTTGGATCTGTGCACTTCTTCAGCAGGCCTCCAAATGGTGTTGGATGCAAAGTCCACAGAAGGATTCAGGGCCGTTGAAAGGAGAGGCCGCAGCCTTTCTAGCTAAGCTATCAGCCTTCCCATTTCCCTCCACTCCTATGAGGCCTGGTACCCACATTAGAGATAACTTGTTCATACTCCCTAGGGAATTTAGCTTCCCAATACAGTCCCATACAAGTTTAGACCTCACCAAAGGTGAGCTCAAACTCTAGAGTGCTGCTTGACTATCAGATAGTATCGCGATGTTTTTCCCCCCGATATTTCCTGTCAATGCTGATCTGGGCACATCTTTCAATAGCGTGAATCTCCGCTTGAAAAATGCTTGTGAAAGAACCCATTGGTTCCCAGTAGTTGGTTCTAGGCCCAAATACTCCTGCCCCAGTTCAGTCTTAGAATCGTCTGCCACCCTCCTCTAGCTCTGCCGGACTTTTATATATTCTTCGGATGCTTGAGGGACAGATTAGTGAATGCTCTGAATTATCGAAGAATTCCCAGTTAGTATCCCTAGAATTTCTAAATGCTATCGTTTTGGTGACGATACCTCCTATATCGAACTCAATTATACCATGGTCCGACAGATTGAGTTCATTCGAAACTTTCCATTTGCTAACAATATCAGTTAGCCCTGGACTACAGAAAGTCAGGTCAAGAACTTCGTTACTAATTACATTTCAAAATGTAAAAAATACATACGAGTATATATTAAGTGATCTATAACTGGCTCAGTTCGTTTATTGGTGTCACTGCTGCCCCAGATGGTATTCTGTGCGTTGGAATCGCAGCCCACCAAGAGTGGAATCCCTTGGATAGGCAATGCTGAACGACTTTTTTCGGGATATCGTTGATATCTCCTGGAAAGTATATCGATACATATACTATATCATTATATTAGAGCAAGTTGGTGATTATTGTTATTGTAGGCGTGGTTGGAACACTACAGGTATTCAATTTACATTTCACATTGACTGAAAAAAGTAATTAAATAAATGTTTTTCAATACGAGCAAATCGCCAATATATTACATTGTATATAAACTGATCTGTGAAGTATATATATTATACTGGTATGTTTGTTCTTGAGGAGTCTAAGCAACTAGCAAGGAAATTAAATGAATAATTAGTCAAAGTCAAACGCTTTTTGAATATATATATATATATATATATATAAATATATATGTATATATACATATATATATATATATATATATATATATATATATATATATATATATATATATATATATATATATATATATGTATATCTATACATATATATATATATATATATATATATATATATATACATATATATATATATATATATATCTATATATATATACATATATATATATATATATATATATATATATATATATATATTTATATACTCGTATATACATATATATATATATTTATATATGTATATATATACATATATATATATATATATATATATATATATATATATATATATGTATATCTATACATATATATATATATATATATATATATATATATACATATATATATATATATATCTATCTATATATATATATATATATATATATATATATATATATATATATATATATATATATATTTATATACTCGTATATACATATATATATATATATATATTTATATATGTATATAATATATATATATATATATATATATATAATATATATATATATATATATATATATATATATATATATATATATATATATATATATATATATATATATATATATATATATATATATATATATATATATACGAGGTGTGATCAAAAAATAAAGTATTTATTTATTCATCAACAACTATCTTGTCCCCTTTAAAGTAATTCCTCTCAGATATAATACACTTATGCCAGCGTTTTTTCCAATCCTCGAAACACTTCTGAAACGCTTTTTTTGGTATCGCCTACAGCTCCTGTTTCGATTTTTCTTTTATCTCCTCAATCGTAGCAAAACGCTTTCCTTTCATCGGTGTCTTCAGTTTTGGAAAGAGGAAAAAGTTAGCGGGGGCCAAGTCCGGTGAATACGGTGGTTGAGGCATGATAACGGTGTTGTTTTTGTCCAAAAACAGCTCCTGAGCGATGTCCATGCGACGTTGTTTTTGCTCAAAATTTAGCAATTTTGGAACAATCTTCGCTGCCGCACGTTTCATGCCTAAAACATCCGTAAAAATTGCTTGGCATGAGCCGAACGATATGCCAACATCATCAGCAACCTCTCTGATAGTGATTCGACGATTATCTAAAATCATTTTCTTCACTGCGTCAATGTTTTCATCTTCATGCTTGGCGACCAGGACGAGCATCGTCATTGACATCTTCTCGGCCTTCCTTAAACCGGTTATACCACAATTGAACTTGTGTTCTGCTCATAGTAGACTCGCCAAAGGCCACAGTCAACATTTCAAAATGTCCTTGCGCATTTAATTTCATTTTTTACACAAAACTGAATACAGTTTCTTTGATCCATTTTTTCGAATAGTACAAAATCGAAGAGCACACCAAAACACGACTAACCTTTTTATCTGTCAAAAAACAAACTGACAATCCAAAATGGTTGGTATTGCCAACATATATAACAGACATGTGTACCGACATAAAAAAAAAAATGCGGACATCGAACATACGTAACTCACGAAAAGATGAAAATAACGGTTATCTTTTGATCACACCTATATATATATATATATATATATATATACACATATATATATATATATATATATATATATATATATATATATATATATATATATATATATATATATATATATATATATATATATATATATATATATATATATATATATATATATATTTATATATATATATATATATATATATATATATATATATATATATATATATATTTATATTTATTATATATTACAATGCAAGCAGGAATATCTAGTACATTCAGGTTGAACATTCGTTTCGATTTGTATCGAGTGCCTAGATCCTCTGATTCGACACGTCACACAATTTCATTTGATATGAGAATTCATTCGATCACGAATGCCGTGCAGTGTCTGCGCCCCTTTTTGCCAAAGAGTCTGCCATTTCGTTGCCCTCATGTCCCTCATGTCACGGTACCCACATTAGCGTAATAGAGTTTCTCGCTGCTAGGGCATTGAGGAGCTTAGAGCATTCTCAGACCAGCTTTGATTGGAATGAGAAGTTTATTAATGATGTCAGAGCTGCCTGGTTATCTGAGAGAATGCATATTTAGGTGTTGCGTGTACCCCTGCGTAGACATTCTCCAGCACATAACTCTAAGGCGTGGAGCTCCGCCTGGAAAATGGAAGCTGTTTTTCCCATTGCAATTGCTTTTTGGAAATTTTGCCCTACAATTCCCGCTCCAGCACTGCCATCTTCCATTTTGGACCCATCTGCATACCACAACTGTGAGTCCTGTTTTATTATTACTTCATTGTTTCTCCACGCTGAACGGTCACTGATGACCACTTTGAAGTGCTTGGAGAAGTCTAATTTTCTGTCCATTTTGTCGAAGACCTTGAGGCACGGAGAATTCCAGACAGTGTCCAGAATCTTTGCGTGCCCCGATAGGTTGCCTTCTTTAAGATGGGCTAGATTAGGTAGCCTTAGGGCCGCGCTGGCCGCCATTTTCTTAACTACAAGGTGTAACAGCTAAATATAAAAAGTAATTTAACAAAAGTCGTAGCTTATCGTGAACAAATATCGCGAACATGAGACAGAAGAACGTAAATATGAATTGAACTGCATTCAAATGAGTAATTTGTAACACCTGCAGCACCTCTATAACTTGTTAAAGCTCTTCTTATATGGATACTTCTAAACTTGCTTTATACTTGCAAATAAACATTTAACAAGTTGTGGACACAAATACCCCAAGCAAACCTCGGTGAACTCTACTGGAAGTTCATGAGACATATAAATCGGTTGTGAAACGGCTAAAATTTGCTACAGCTACTACGTTGTGGCTTAAAGCCACGAAAATAAGACATTCAATTTCTTAAAAGCAGCAATTCAAATTTCTAAATGTACTTATTTCAGTTCTGAAATGCAGATTTGGTAATTCAGTCACTGATATTCACAAATTGAAGCTCGTTACTTTAATATCAAGACATCGGAAATTCAATTTCTCAAATTTATTAATTTGATTCCTGAAAGATGTCAACTCAATTTCTTAGATTTAGTAATTAAGTCGCTGATATAGTCTTATATTGAAAACCAGGTCTTCAATTTCAATCAGATCAAAGTCAGCTGCAATATTTTTTAGATTTTAAAGTTATATAGTGAAATTTTTGAAAATGATTCTATCCAAATATGTACTGTAGTGCAATATGAGTAATTCGATTGCTGATATTCAGGAATTCAATATTGTTGATTGATCAGTTCAATATGTGAAAAATATTACCTCAGTTGCTGACTGTGAGAAAAGTTTGCGCAAATGCGAGCAAATTCGTAGGACTGAGCAATCAATTGCTTATTGACATTGTTTTTAATGCATTTACTGATAATGTCCTCAGATAATTTGTTGTTGTCATGACGAATCGAAATGTGTTGTTGAATTTTGAATTTGTTAAAATCACACATTCCAGACTTTGCTATGCATATGTTTAGCCAAATTGTGTGATTATCTGAGGTTCGAAGGTCATAGGAAAATAAGATGTAGAAAATCACGAATACGACTTTGACTTTGGGATGCTGAAAGTGCTTTGGAGCGACAATGATTGCTTTTGATTGCTGTAAATTTGCATGTGACTTAAATAGTTCGCCCCAAATGATTTAGTTTATCAAATTTTAAATTAGGTGCACAAATCAGTAGTGTTGCTGTTGTGCAACCAATTTGTGTACACACCAGCACAACGTATGCATACTACATGCAAATGGATACTATTTGTTTTTTGTTGCTTAAGCTAGAACGGTGGACTGAGCCGTGTCGTCTCTGGCAATTTAGTCCATAAATACATGCGATATGTAGCTACGTTATAGCACGCAAATCAATGTACTCGTCCCATTCAAACGGAAAACTGTGTAAAAAAAGAAATTAAATAAATAAGCGTGTGAGAAAGCTTGAATGCAAGCATGCGGGTGCCTACAAAAGGCTACAATGTGCATAGAGCAGAAGAGCTGGAAAAAGATTGCTGCAGGAAATTAAGCGTTCCGTATTTCGGCTTGGTTTCTATCTGCCCAGCGTCATTTCATAGTGGAATTACGCTAGCGAGCGCTGCAAATACGGAGAACGACAAATTCGATATCTGTGCTGGCAAATTACCATGAAGGCATTTCACTTGGCAAAATCGTTAACAGCTGAACACCAGCTAAATCTCCGTTTAAGGAGAGAATCGTTGGCCAAGTTCTTGCAGCCCATCGGATATCCAACCTATCAGAATTCTCCAATTTTTTTGCTGCCAGCTGATTGAGCGGACGCCATTTCTTTGAGCGGAAATTTTCTTCGCCACCATACTCAACACTTAGCACAGCTGTTTGTAGAACAGATGTTTACGTATAAAGTGACAAATTTTTGTAGCAGTCCATTCTAAAACAAAGTGCGCTGTTTCACTCATCCGATAGGCAACCGATAAGGGCTAGCCAAAATAGACGAGACGAGACGTAACGAGTAAGTTCAAGCATATGTGAATCAATGTTAATAGCCAAAATGGTCATACGTATTTGATCGAAACGGAACGAAACATTTAGACGTGATGGTCGGTTCCGTAAGAACCGAACTGCAAACGTCTGCTACTCGTCACAACAGCTTCTTTGTTGACATGATTGTTATTTTTTAAAGAAATTAAAATTAAAAGGATGGAATTTTGCTACAGTTTAATCGCCGCTGTGAGGGATGAGCTCGGAATTTATGTACAAAGCCATCCATCGATGCGTTTGATAGCGTCACATTTTGGGTAAAATGTCAAAATCGATTTAACGAGTGCAGACGTTCGTCCAATCGCTATCGTTACGTCTCGTCTATTTTGGTTCTGTGTGTTATGTGTCAAAATTCCAACCAAAGTACATTGGAAACCTTATTGAGAAAATAATAGTCGGACACAACGTAACTATGTACATACTCGTATGTACATTCATGAAGTAAAAGCCACCCGAAATGCGCCATCATCGAGCATTCGTTCAGCTTTCGTGTTATCCGTTTCGTCAAATGCTGAAAATCAGCTAAACTCACCGCCACGACTACCCACAAAGTTTTGCCCAGAGAACACAGAGGAAGGAAAGTCTTTTTCGCTGCCAGCGTCCGTTGCGGACGCACCACGATTTTGAGTGGATTCACTACGATTCTGGGTAGATTCACCACGATTTTCAGTGGATTCGTGTACAATGTCCGTCTGCTTTATTTCGCTGCTTTGCCGTTGGACGTTTAAGTTTCTTTTCTCTGTGTTCTCTGGTTTTGCCAAGTGCCCAGTACTATTTTTAATCCACCCACACTGGACCAACCCAATTGTAATATATTGTTGGGAAGAAAGATGACATAAAAAAATACAGAAACTGGAACTTTACAATCTGCTATCAACCGTTTTTTAACTTCGTTCACGGTCTTGATGCAACGTCACAGATTTAAATATAGCGCGTCCAATTTTGTGGCGGCACCGGTTTTCGTAATTTGACAGAACCGAGACCGAAAGAGAGCAACAAAACAGAATGGGTTAGGAAACGTCACTTATTTGCACCACCATTGTATATACCAGAGAATATAGAGAAGAGAAACTTAAACGTCAAACGGCAAAGCAGCGAAATAAAGCAGACGGACATTGCACATGAATCCACTCAAAATCGTGGTGAATCCACTCAAAATCGTGGTGTGTCTGCTACGGAAGCTGGCAGCGAAAAAACTTTCATTTCTCTGCATTCACTGGTATATACACCTTGGCTCACGGTCACTCTTTAAAGTTTTTACATGAAAGCCGGAAGCATAGCGAAACTCTTCGAGTGACTTTTACCTCTTTAATGTCCATTGGTCAGACAGCAACTTGGAGCTGGTTGGACTGCTTATTCTCTATGAATTTTTGTCATTAGAAGCATAAATATAAGCTTTTATATTTTAATTACTTTGCTATACAAACAAAGCGGTATGGCAAATAAGTTGGACCGTGGCGAGAGTTAAAAATAAAATCGACTGGGGGTGGGTAGTGTAGCTGCACCATTATACAAAGTAACTCCACTATGATGTAGATCAGCAATGTCCACGGAAATGACATTGAGGATCTTAATGACGAAAAGGAAGAACAATCAAAACGACTGGCTCCATAGAAAACATAAAACAACAACGATAAAAATGTTAAAAGCAATAGTAATGAAATGAATTGAGCGCAAAGAGAGTGACCGAAAGTTTAACTAAGGATATGAAAAGTATATGAGGGTGCGTTGAATATACGCTGATCTAAAATGGTTTCGGCTTGGACATCGCTTGATTGAGAACTACTTTTAATACACTCGCACATACAAGCTATCGCTTTTCAAATCAATGTAAATCTTCCACGGTTGCTGCTGACTGCGCGGTACAAAAGTTCATGTGAGCAAAAATTTTCAAAACGTACATATGTAAAAGTGAGCAACTGGGGGGGGGGGGGGGGGTCCTGTCCTGTTTGAATTTTTCCATTTTTTGATGCTTTATTCTTTTATAAGATGATATAAAAAAAGATTGTAAACAATCCCATTGTGTATAGAATACAAAATCAGCTGCGCAACTTTCGAAAAATGACTACTGAAATTCTGAGTCGATGGTCGCAACTTTAAGAGCGCTTACTCCACTTTTCGGTCGTAATAATCGTCCCACCAGACAAGCTGTGCGTGCTATAGTGAATAAATTCGAGTCAACATATCCACTATTGAATGCTCCTGTGCCAGTGAGACAACTCATCGGTCGAAGTACCAAAAATATCGCAGCCGTAAGTGCTTCAGTTCAAAATGAGCCAAATCAGTCGATTCCACGCCGTTCACTGGAATTGGGAATCCCTCAGTCTACATTGCGGCGAATTTTGCATAAAGACCTTGGCCTACATCCTTGCAAGATCGAATTAACTCAAGAATTGAAGTCTCTTGATCATTTGAAGCGCCGAAACTTCTCCGATTGGGGTTTGCAAAAGTTTGAAGAAAATCCTGAATTTCATCGAAAAATTATCTTCAGCGATGAAGCTCATTTTTGTCTTAATGGCTTCATCAACAAGCAAAATATGCGTTATTAGACAGCAACAACCCCACATGTGCTTCAAGAGACTTCATTGTATCAAAAAAAAGTAACCGTGTGGTGTGGATTTCATGCCGGAGGTGTGATTGGACCGTATTGTTTCATCGATGAAAATGATCGCCATGTTACGATCAATGGAGTTCGCTATTGTGCCATATTGCAAGGCTATTTTTGGCCAGAATTGGGTGGACTTGACATCAGTGATATATGGCTCCAACAAGATGGTGCCACATGGCACATAGGTGATCAAGCAATTGATCTATTGAAGGGGAAAATAATCTTTTTTGTGAAATGGTCCCGCCTTTGGATTTATTTTTATAGCGTTTCTTTAAGTCTTTGGTTTATGCCAACAAGCCAACTACGTTAGAGGAGCTCAGGAACGATATCGAATGCGAAATTGACAATGTTCCGGCCGATATGTGTGGAAGAGTGGTGGAAAATGGGCTCCAAAAAATCGATCTATGCAAACGTGCTCACGGTCAGCATTTGAGTGAGATCGAACTATACTCAAATATACCATATAACTGCACTTGGAGTAAATTTCAACCCGATATCTCAATTATTCTGTGCTTTATTTAAATACAAAACTGTTATGTCCTTATTGAAAACCCCGATATATCAAAGTCTCAAGTGAGCGAAAGCCCGGAGAAGTTTCTGATAGCAAGTGACCGAATAGATAGGCTTAATTATATTTTGATTGAATTGCTCACATGGTTACTGTGGTTACTGTTCTTCCAACCTTCATTCGCTTATATGAATGTAAACATGATAAGTCGCCTGTTTGTTATTTCAACGATTGGAAGTGTATACAGAAGTGTATACAGTGGTTCCTTCAGAGCATGCTTCCTTATTTTCTGCATTCTCGTTACGTGAGATTCCCGAGTGTCCTGGTATCCACATTATTTTTATTTTATTTTTATGCTGAATGAGTTTATTATGAATTTGAGTGGGAATTTTTTTTTCTACCCCTTGGGGCAATAATCAAATTAAATAACAATATTAAACAACTACATAAATAAATACACAAAGTAATTTTTTAAATAGTTATTTAAATCAACATGAGGAAGAGGAGCCAGTGCTAATCTCCCATAAGGTTAGTTCAGAACTATTGCGTTAGAAAATTATTATTATAAATTGAGTGGTGTTGCTCGCTTTAGTCGCCGTGTTGTGCCTGTCCTCTCCAGAAGATTTGAAGCTAGTATATTAGGATGCTTACTTAGTCGTTCCAGGTATTTATTGCTGTATCTTGATATTTCCTCATCGACAGTAGGGATGTTTAGGTCGTGACGTCTTATATCATTCCTGACGTACCATGGACCCTTTACTATCATGCGTAATACTTTTGATTAGAATCTCTCAATGATTTTTATATTAGTTTTTGCCGCTGAACCCCATAGCTGTATACCATATGTCCATATGGGTTTAGGATTGTGTTATATACGAGCAGTTTATTGTCAAGCGATAACTGGGATTTATACCCCAAGAGCCAATATAAGGAAGTAAGCTTGATTCCAAGTTGTTTTCGCTTCGTAAGAATATGCTTCTGCCATGTCAGACCTCGATCAAGATGCAGCCCTAAATATTTGACGTCTTCGGATTGGGGCAGTTGACAATCATTTAGTATTACTGAAGGAAAAGTCTTCTGTTTTAAGCTGAAGATTACTTGCACAGACTTAGTTGTATTCACCTAAATCCTCCATTTATTTAGCCAGATTTGGAGCTTATCCAAGCTTTCTTGGAGATAATTTGTAGCGATTATGTTGTTGCTGCTTGTAACCATTATGACAGTATCATCCGCGTAGGTTGCGATTTTTGTACTTTCCGTCAGTGGAAGGTCAGCCATTTAGATAGTATAGAGCACAGGACCTAGAACACTGCCTTGTGGTACACCCGCCTTTATAAAGAACAGTTCAGTGACTTCTTCATTGGCCTTTACTCTGAAATGCCGCTCTTCCAGATATGATCTTAAGATATCATGAAACGTCTGAGGTAGTATTTTTTTCAGTTTAAATAGTAAGCCAGGGTGCCATACTTTATCGAACGCCTGTGTTATATCTAGGAAAGCAGTTGTACAATAACGGTTTTCCTCAAGATCGTTTCTTATTATGCTGTACACTCGGTGCACTTGTTCTGTTGTGGCATGGTGTTCCCTAAATCCAAATTGATGATTGGGTATTATCTCCTTTTTGAGCAGAATTGGTTTAAGTTTGTTTAACAGGAGCTTTTCAAACGTTTTGGAAACAATTGGAAAAAGGCTAATTGGTCTATAAGAAGTGACTTCCTCCAAGGACTTCCCGGGTTTAGGGATGACAATAATTTCGGCTACTTTCCATTGACGCGGAAAATATCCACATCTAATTATTGCATTGAAGAGATAGGTAAGGTATTTTATTCCTTTTTTTGGTAGTTCCTTTAATATTTTACCTGTTATCAGGTCGTAGCCAGGTGCCTTTTTCACATTCAGTGTCCTGTTCACAGCGTTATGTATTTCCTTTTTTGTAAAGGGCGTGACAGGTAACTCTAATTGTCCTGGACTATTGAGAAGATTAAATACCTCCTCTTCCTCTTGCTGTGAAGTTGGTGGAAACGGCTTAAAGACCCCAGTAAGGTGTTTGGCAAATGTAATTGCTTTCTCCTTATCAGTTTTTGCCCAGGAGCCATTTGCGCTTTTGATAGGAGGAGCACGGGTGGTCGGTTGCTCAGCTTTTTTGTCGCCTTCCAAAGTGAGTAATCTGTGGTCTCTTTTGCTGATAAAGTGGACAAGTAGTGCTGTATTTCTTCATTTTGCTTCTGCGCCAAGTACTGCTTAAGGTTTTTTGTAGCTCTATTTAAATTATTTTTGTCTTTCGGGTGCCTGGTTTGCGTTTTTTATCAACCATCTCCCAAATAACGGGATGGGAAGGATGCTTGTTCAGTTCATTTTTAGGCTCCGGAGTAGCAGCAATGTTAACGGGATTTTTTTACTGCAACAATTGTAGATTTGGTATCCGTGCAAATGATGGATAACTTCTTAGTTTTGCAGTAAATTCTACTTACGAGGGCGGATTGATATTGAAGCTACCTAGCGCTAGATGGCAGCACAGACACAAAAACTTTTTCTTTTTAGAAATTGGGATCTGTCAAACATCAGCTGTTAAAATTTCACCCAAATTCATCGATTAGTTTATTTGTTGTAGTCGTTTGAAGTAAGCCACTTTTGTGTTTCTTGAAAAATGGAAAAAGGCGAATTTCGTGCAGTGATTAAACACTATTGTTTGAAAGGGAAAACGGCGAAAGAGACACAAGAAAAGCTCGATAAACATTACGGTGGGTCTGCTCCGTCAGATTACATGGTAAAATATTGGATTGCTGAATTTAAACGCGGCCGAACAAGCACTGCAACAATACCATCAACAGGAAGGCCAAAAGAGGTGGTTACTGAAGAAAATATCAAGAAAATCCTCGATATCGTTATGAATGATCGCCGAGTCAAGTTGCGTGGGATTGTTGAAATGGTAAACATATCATATGAACGTGTGTTCAACATTTTGCATGAACATTTGCATATGAAAAAGCTATCGGCCAGATGGGTGCCGCGTTTGCTCAGTGTCGAACAAAAACGAGTTCGACAGACCACTTCACAGCGGTGTTTGGACATGATAAAGCGTAATCCTGTTGATTTTTGGCGTCGATTAATAACTGTTGATGAAACGTGGGTCCACCACTACACACCTGAAACCAAAAATCAATCGAAACAATGGGTGGAAGCTGGTGGAAGTGCTCCGAAGAAGGCGAAGGCAGTGAAATCGGCTGCCAAGGTTATGGCCACTGTATTTTGGGATGCACACGGAATATTGCTCATCGATTATCTTGAAAAAGGATCCACAATCACAGGAAAGTATTATCGTGCATTATTGGATCAATTGATTGATGCAATCAAGGAAAAACGACCGCATTCAAAGAAGAAAAAATGCTCTTTCTTCAGGACAACGCACCGGTTCACACAGCATTAGATACGATGCTAAAATTACGTGAAGTACACTTCGAATTGGTTAATCATCCACCTTATAGTCCAGATTTAGCTCCTAGTGACTTTTTCCTGTTTCCAAACTTGAAAAAATGGCTCGCAGGAAAAAGATTCATCTCAAACGGAGAAGTGATTACCGAAACTAACGCGTATTTTGAGGGGTTCCCGAAATCGTATTATTCAGATGGTATAAAAAAGTTGGAATATCGTCTTACTAAGTGTGTCGAAGTAAAAGGAGACTACGTTGAGAAATAAATGGTTTTTGACAAAAAAAAATGTTTTTTTCCTACTTAGGTAGCTTCAATATCAATCCGCCCTCGTATGTGCATTTTCGCACAAGCTTCTGCAGTGAAGTTAGAACAATAATGGTGTAGAAGACCTGTTGAAATTCGTCACTGACAGCATAGGAGGTGGGATTATCAGTTCTGGATCCGTCAGTAAATATTATCCTGACTCCCTTATTGGCTTCTTCATTGCAGTATTTCAGGAATAATTTACGATATGCATTTGCAGCTGTGTTTTTTGTTTGTTTTGTTTCTTGGACGGTATTTCGTTAATCGAAGAAGAAACGCATTGTTTCTTAGCATACCAGAGGGGTATTTTCTGGTTGAATACATTGTGGCGGGATCGCCATACCCATATCAGCCGTTAAGTCGATTCTTTTCATTATATAGGAGTTGTGTTTCAATTTTCGATTGGTCTTGGTTGCTTTTGAATTGTGTTAAATAAAATATTGTTCTTTAACCAGAAGAGTTTGGGAATAAGTCTCAAGGGGTTGTATTTAACCCACTTTTCACAAAAGATGGAAAACCAGCTTCAGCTAACTTGAATTGAATTGGTGATGTAGGATAGGCTCGGATACTACGGCGAACTGTAGTGTAGGATACTGCTCGGATTAGGTTAACATTTGTTTTGGCACAATGTCCTTAATCAATTTTGTACAGAACTAATGCTCGAGTAACATTAACTAAAGTTGATATATGGATATAAGAGTATTTGGAGGTGAGATATTTAATAATATTTATCCTGGGAACTAAACTGTTCTTAATGTATTTACAATGATCTTTCTGATTGATACTGATAAATTGCAGATCTGAGTTTCGGACGAATATTAAACCTGGAATTCTTAAACTATCGTAGTATATTTGCATTATTCATGGTTAAGTTAAGATTATTGAGTCTGGTTTTCCAGCATATATCAAATATTTTTCATTTGTTTACTGAAATTTTAGCTCGGTAGATTAGTGACTAGTCCGAGAAATCAAAGAGGATATCACTGAACGTTTTTTAACTAAGACGAGGTCATCACTCTTCTATATGGGTATATTTTTCGTGAATTCAGTTTTTTTCATTAAAAGCAATTCTAAAGAGTGCGACTGAGAGTGGTGAATCTTATGGGATTCCGTTATGTAACGTTTGAGACTCTGAACAAATGCCCATCTCTCAGCGAACTATCCTAGCTTCGAATGCCAACTATGTGCCGACGATGTAATCTTATTTACAAAAAACTCAGATCTCTCGGTAGTCTCGCTTCTCTTTGAAAACATCGTCAACCGCAGGCACATTCATTTCGATTGAAAAAACCAAAACATTGCACGTTTGCAAAAAACATAATTGGTCTGGGCTATCAGCCCAATCTATTGGTTATTTCATCTCTGCAGAAAGGAACTAAAAATTCTCAGTTTAATCATGGATTATAAATATAAGTTCACACAGCATTGTAAATATATTAAAGACTGTATAGTAAGATTTAGTATAATTAAATATCTATCATCCAAGAAATCTTCTGTACAACCGCCTTCACTTGTCAATGTATGTAGAGCTCTAATCTTATCAAAGATATACTACGGCCTCCCATTATACGGATATGCTGACAAACGCTCAATTAGCCAAATTTCGTTGCCCTACCATTTTGAGATGCGAAGAAGCATCAGGGCGTTTCCTACAACACCCCTGAAAAACTTATTTGCCGAAACTGGTCTGCCAAATATTCTGGACAGGATCGATGATAACACCCACTCCTGTCTAATTGCAACGTCAATCTAGTCAAAGATTTCAAAAATGCGTCCTCTAGAAAGAGGTTTCCAAAAATTACGACCACCATTGGTAGATGTCTGAATTTCCACAAAAACCTTCAAATACCTCTCAATCTTCGTTAGTAGAGCTGAAACTCAACCCCCTTGTATAGTTAAAAATATGCCTTTCAATATTAAAACGCTGAAACAACCAAAAGAACACACAGCGAAGGTGATAAACAGATCGCTATTTGAAGGAAAGTACTCCAATCTGGGATGGAAAATCATATTTATAGACGGATCAAAAACTGCAAACAGAACATCCTTCGCCGTCACCAAAGAAAATTATGATATCATCAAACACGGAATTTTACACCCGATATGCTCTGCTGTCACAGCTGAAACAGCGAGTATATTAGAAGCTGCACGATATGCCAAACAAATCAATGGCAAATGCGTAATATGTTCGGATAGCAAGTCCTGTATTGACGCTATCGAATCTCCGTCACATTATCAAATATAAATCAACATCACAAGAAATAACATCGTAAGTTCCCCAAAAACTTTTAAATTTATGTGGCTTCCGGGACATTCGGGGATTATCGGAAACGAAAATGCTTCCATCAATGCTTCACCAAAGCTTTACCAGAAGAGACAAACTCGTAGAAATTGCAAAACAACGACGTAATGCACTTATAGAAAATTGAACATATTATTGACATCATTTCGTTACTATAAATCCTTCCAGATCTAAAACACCATTTGCTACTGACCTTCCATTAAAGGCGCACAAACCGTATACCCGCTTACTGCTCGGTCACACAATTCTCACGCACGCATACCTTCTTTACTGCGCAAACCAGTCAATTGCCCTTTCTGTAATAAGGCCACACCGTTGGAACAAATTCTGGAATCTTGTCAAAGCCTACCCATTTCCAGACAACAATACTTTTGAACCTTTTCGCCCACTGGATTTACTTGAAGAGCCTTCTGCAAAAAATATCTTAACTATATATATATATTTTTTTTTTGGTTTTCCAATATTAGAACGGTGGTGAATCTTCTAGCATTACGGCACCAGTAGTGTGGGATTCTTACTCACTAAAACCACCTGCATCGCAGCCTCCCCCGCGTGACCACCGCAAGGTAATACTTCTCTGGGGGGGTAGAATGGTCAGCGGACTTGTTAAAACGGATGGAATGGCTTGGTTGCAGATTGGGCACGGAGGCGGGGAATAGGTGGGAGTGTTTTAATCGCGTATGTCCTGTTCTGAAGCGGATGTACTTTTGCAGAAACTTTTTTGGAATGTTTGAAGGATATGTGGGTGCCTTTCCGGATGGGTTTATTAATTTATAGCGATGTTGGTAGTTTTGCCACTCCTATTGTTGCTTTGAGATATAGAAATTCGATATTGCTTGCATGATGTCCAGTTCGTGTTGGATAGATTTTTTTATTAGTGGAGCTGTGGAGCTAAATTTTGCTAGTTCATCTGCTCTCCATGAACTTCAGCGTGCCCGGGGATCCACATTAGCTTAATTTTGTTTGCGTGTTGTGAGAGAATATCACATAGTATCGTTTTGGTATTGTAAACAGGGGCAATAAACCCACCTTTGAAAATGTCATACGACAAGAGGTTCTTGACTTAACACTCATAACAAATAATTCACTTGATATGATCACGAACTGGAGAGTCTCTGATGAGGACTCAATGTCTGATCATAAACATATTCTCTTTGAAATCATGGTGTTAAATAAGAGCGTAATGCTCTATAGAAGCCCTAAATCAACAAACTGGGATAAATACTCAGAGTGCTTAGAAACTAAGCTAACCAGAAGCATGCTTCACATAAGATCGACAGAGGAATTGGATGCATCAGTTGAAGCTCTGACTGACTCCATTATATCCTAATATCACGAATGTTGTCCACTCAAGACAAAAACCTCAACGAAGAGGGTCCCTTGGTGGAACAAAGAATTAGCTAATTTGCGTCAAATAGCAAGGTCTAAATTCAATGTCGCAAAGAAACACAAAACATGGGACGAATATAAAAAATCCCTGACACTATACAACAAGGAACTGAGGAAATCAAAAAGGAACTCATGGAAAAACTTCTGTGAAGAACTTAAAGATGTCCCAACGACAGCCAGAATACAAAAATCACTGTCCAAGGGGGTAATTAATCCAATTGGCACTCTAAACGCACTGGATGGTACTTTCACAAACACTTTTAAGGATACACTAGAGCTTCTTCTTAAAACTCATTTCCCTGATTGCCGGCCTAACACAACCAGCGACAACGATCATGGGGTGTCAGCGTACAATCGCTACAGGGCAAGAAACTCTACTATCTTCAGAATAGTAAAATTTGAAAGGGTTGAATGGGCAATCAACTCGTTTAAACCCTACAAATCACCTGGACCTGATGGTATATTTCCAGCCCTACTTTCAAAAGGGACCAGGAGATTAATACAAATTTTGGTTCAAATCTTTAGATCTACTTTAATATTGGGATATGTTCCTAAGGTTTGGCGGGAGGTTAAGGCTATATTCCTACCAAAGGGTGGAAATAAACCCCCCGAATCTCCCAAATCCTACAGGCCAATCAGTCTAACGTCCTTCATGTTAAAAACCATGGAAAAGATATTGGACTGCTACCTAAGAGAGGAGGTAATCTCTGATACTCCACTACATAAGCTACAATTTGCCTATCAAAAAGGGAAATCTACAGTCACAGCACTGCACACAATTGTTCGTGATATTGAAAAGGCACTAGGCCTAAAGGAGGTAGCTCTCTGTGCATTCATGGACATTGAGGGTGCTTTCGACAATGCGAACTTTCAAGCAATAGAACTGGCACTCTCCAACAGGGGAGCAGATCCAGCAATAGTAAAATGGGTAAGCAATATGCTAAACCAAAGAATTATCACAGCCTCTTTAGGGCAAGTTAACATGAGTGTTACAGCGGTAAAGGGATGTCCGCAGGGGGGAGTACTATCACCACTGCTATGGTCCATACTAGTTGATAACCTAATACAGATCCTTAATAATAAAGGATACAAAACAATTGGATATGCAGATGACATATCTATAATAATCCAAGGCAATCATGAAAGGACTATTGGAGACCTGATGCAAGATGCCTTAGACACAACATGGGAGTGGTGCAGGAAAGAGGGGCTATCAATCAACCCCACCAAAACCACTATTGTCCCCTTCACCAGGAAAAGGACATTTGATATCCCAACATTAAAAATAAATGGAATAGAGGTACCCTTACATGAAGAGGTAAAATATCTAGGTATCATCCTGGATAAAAAACTCACCTGGGAGGCACACCTTAACTCGGTAATAAAAAAAGCCACGAAAAACCTTTGGACTACAAACCAACTTCTGGGAAAATCCTGGGGTCTGAGCCCCAAAATGACCTTCTGGATATACACCCAAATGGTTAAACCCATCATACTATATGGGGCATTGGTATGGTGGGGAAAAACAAAACAAACAACAGCCAAATTAAAACTGTGCAAATTACAAAGGCTGGCATGCCTAAGCATCACAGGGGCTATGAGAACTACCCCAACTGCTGGCATGGAAGCGCTGTTAAATTTACCACCGCTACACCTAGCAATACAAGAGGAAGCTGCAAGGCAAGCACTCTCAATCCATGCAAATGAAAAATTCAAACCAGCAAATCTCACTGGACACCTAGAAATTCTAAATTTGGTCAAAGATGCTATGCACATGACCCAGGTAAGTGACCACACAGACTCAGTACTCAATTTCACCAAGAGGTACAATGTCATATTCCCATCAAGGGAGGAGTGGAACGATAGCCCAACATGGCTACACGATGATTCGCAAAAATGGTATACAGATGGATCCAAAACGCTCAAGGGGGTAGGAGCAGGAATAGTGGGACCTAGAGCACACAAATCAATAACCCTAAGTGCAGATACCACGATTTCCCATGCGGAGCTCTATGCTATAATGGAAACAGTGGAAATCTTATCTAAAAGAGGACTTAAAGGAGTAAAAATTAAAATACTCTCAGACAGTCAATCAGTCCTCAAAGCTCTTAAAAGCTACACATTTACATCAAAAGTCCTTATAGAGTGTAACAACGCACTCAACGAACTGGCCATCCACAATCAGGTCTCTCTGGTTTGGGTGCCAGGACACGAAGGACACGAAGGTAACGAAAAGGCAGACCTTTATGCCAAAAAAAGGGGCTGAAGGATCATTTATTGGACCCACCCCCTTCTTTGGCTTTAATAAAAACAACATAAAACAAGAGACCAAAAAATGGATCCAACATAAAATCAGCGAATATTGGAATGGCATTGACGGCCTCGATCACTCCAAAAAATTCCTGAGCTTTGACGCTAATAGAGCAAAAATCGCTCTTACCTTAAACAAAAAATGCCTTAGATCACTCTCTGGAGCATTAACAGGCCACTTCGCCTGCAACAAACACCTACACAAAATAGGTATATCTAGCACGAGCACTTGCAGATTCTGCTGTGATGAAGAGGAGTCTGTGGGACACTTAATCACCAACTGTGATGCATTAGGCCACAGGAGACACAGGATCTTAGGTTCCTATATACTAGAAGATGAAGACCTTCAAATGCTCTGTCCAAAGGAGCTGGTCCGATTCCTTGATATACTAAGTATACTAAATAATTAAGTACGAAGGGGCGCACAATAGATCAAGTTGGTCGCAGTGCATAAAGGCCTTAGCCTAACCCTTACAATCATTACATTACATTACATTACATCGTTTTGGTGGGAAGTGTTTAGAATGGCTTTGATGCATGACTGTGAGTCGTAGCAAATGATGTGCTTGCCTTTCTGATTTCTGAAGAGCTTCACACAGAGAATACAGAGAAACTAAAGTCTTTTTCGCTGCCACCGTCCCTAGCGAACACACCACGATTTGGAGTGGATTCACCATGATTTTGAGTGAATTTATCACGATTTTGAATGGATTCGTGTACAACGTCCGTCTGCTTTATTTCGCGCCGTTTCACCTTTAAATTTCTTTTCTCTATATTCTCTGGTTTCAATCACCGCTTCTGCTTCGGCAGCAAAGATTGAGCAATTATTATTGAGTTGCGTTAATTGTGCGGTCTTGTAGTTACTGTTCACGATTGCAAAGCCAACACCAGATTCAGATTTCGACCCATCGGTGTAGTGAAAAAGCCAGTTGTTTGCTTTATGCGTTTCCATTTTATTGTTGAAAGCTATTTGATAGGCTCGGTGACTGGTGGATTGCTTTGGATGGTGCATTAGAGAGGTGATAATGCTGTTTTTTTCGGAGAAATCATGGTGGTCGGTAAGGAGAAAACTTCTTCCGTGGATCGAGCTTGATTTGGAGCATAGCGTGGGTTATTCTATCCACATTCGACATTGCATCATAGCTTTGCGAACGTTGTAGTATTTGTAGGGTAGAAGTTGTTGTTCCATAGGGATCAGTAGGTTTGTTGCAAGTGTCATTGTGCATACATTTATTCTGTCGCGGAGTGTGCCTAGTACGGATTCTGTTTGTAAAAATTTCAGTGGTGTTGTTCGAAACGCACTCAGTCCACATCGTGGACTGCTTTACAAGCATGTCCGTAGATCGCAAGTCCATGTTCGATTTTGGAAACTAATATTGATTTTATGATGTTTATTGTACTGTTTGGGTGAGCATTTCTGTGATAACTGCTTTACATTTGATTAGGTTTAGTCGATTAGTTAGTGCTTCTTTAAGATAGTTAATATGTGTTGTAAATTTATATTTGATGTTGAATATAATTCCAAGAATTCTTAAATCATTTACAAATTCAATTTTGTTGGTATTTATATGTATGTCTATAGGAGTGCATTTTTGTTTTCTACATATATGCATGACTTCAGTTTTAGATAAGGATAGTTTTGCTCCTGTGATATTGCACCAGCTTATTATTTTGGTAAATGGTGTGTTTGCCTTGTTTTGTAATATGCCTTGGTTTTTATGATTTATGATGTAGATCATCTGCGCAAGCGCATTGGTTGAATGTTGGGTTGCTTATTATTATTTTGTGAAGTTTTTCATTAGCTATGAGGAATAGTGCGACTGCTAGGGGAAATCCCTGTGGGATATCGTTTATCAGTGGTATAGTTTTGGAGTAGTAGCGGTTTATTCTTATTTTGAATTTTCTGTTGGATAAGAATGAGATTAAGAAGTTCAATATTTTAGGGGCCAATTTCCATTCTTTTAGTTAATCAACGATAGCGTGGGCGCCGATGCGGTCAAAAGCTCTTTGAAAGTCTATAGAGAGAATGGATATGTGGTTTTTGGATGAGAGGATTGTTGTTATTTGATGGTCTTTAAAGAGGAGAGCGTCTGCTGTTCCTTTTCTTCGTTTGAAGGCGACTGTTGAAATGTATTAAAGAATTACACTTTACATCACACTGTAGAATAAGAAGAGCATGTATTATGAATATACTCGTACACACATGCATACATGTATACATGAATACAATATAGAAAGAAATCACAATAAACTTTATTCCATGCTGAATGTTTAAATCGGATGGACGCGTTTAATTTAAGCCGCTGATTTTAGGTGCGCGTTTACGATCAAAATCATTTTCCTACGGTCTTTCGGTTATTAGCGACTTGTTTCGGACTGATGAATTTGTTTCTTTTCTCCATTATTTTGTCAGTACAGGATAGGAGAGAGATTGGGCGGTATCCTTCAATTCTGTTTTTTTGGTTTTCCCCGGTTTTGGTATTGGGATGATCGTGCTGATTTTCCATTCTTGTGGTATAGTTCCACTGGTGAAAATGTAGTTGAACAGTTTGAGAAGAAAATTTGTGCCAGATATAGCAAGACGTTTTAGCTTTGGAAAACATATTCTGTCGGGGCCAGGTGTTTTCCTTTTAGCTTTGAGAGCGTCTCCTTAAGTTCTATCAGTGTTGTATCTGTTTCGATGAATTTGGCTGTTTGGTGCGGATAACAATTTTTATGTTTGGGAATTTTTTTTGTGGGATGCTTTCGACCATGTATCAGCGAAGATCGACGCTATCTCGGCTTTATCAGAAATAACTTTATTGGTGGGATCGAGTATATTAATTATGGTGCTAGGTGTGTTTTTTCTGTATAATTTATTAACGTGGTGCCATAAAGTTTGCATGGAAGAGTTGTTATTTATTTTGGATGTAAAATTGTGAAATGAATCGCGGTTTGCCTCTTTGCCGTCTCTTTTGAAAACAGCGTTTGCCCTTTTGTACGCTAGTCGGGTTTCAGTGTTTATGCTGTTCTTAAATGAGTGCCATAATATTTGTTTATTGGCTCTTAATTTCGCAAAGTTTGGGTTCCCCCTATGTACGTCCCTTTTGACGAGGAAAGGTGACGATTTTTTTATTGATTCGTCAGCAGGAGCTATAATGCATTTTTTTAATACCGATGCATCTTTATTAATGTTGTTGGAGGTGTTATATTTCTCAATATTGTGCTCGGACTTAGTTGTGAATTTTTCACAATTTGCGGTGTCAATATTTATCAGTATTTAAGGCTTTCGTTCGGCTTTGTCTGTTTTGAGTTTTGTTGTAGGTGATAAAGATTGGAAATGGTCACTGCCACTGAGAGATGAGCTGATTTCCCATGAAAGAAATGGATATAGATCGGCTGAAGCGATAGAGATGTCGACATGGGTGAACGTGGAGTACGTAGAGAAGTGGGTGGAAGAGTGGTTATGGCATATAACGAGGTTTTTCTGTTGATAGAATTGTTCAACGATCTTGCCCGGATTGTTAGTTTTTGATTATCCCCAGAGCGTGCTGTGCGCATTGAGGTCCCCTAGAAGCAGAGTTGGAGTGTTTGTACTCTCGAAAATTGAATTAGCTTTATTTATTTAAATTGTTACACGCTCTGTTCTATTCATAAAATATATGCTGCTATGCTAGTGCTGCTGTTTCGTTATATTTGTATAATTTGTTATTATGCAAATTTAATAAATAAATAAATAAAATAAATTAAAAAAATTACACAAACTTAAATGTTTAATAACAACTTGGAGCGTAAATAGTGTTACGAAATTGTCCTCCTGACAATTTACTCGAACTCTCAGTACTCGGACTCGTACCACTGGATTGTGTAGTAATCAAACAATCGCTGGTTAAATGAAAATAATTAACTTTATTTAATTATTGCTATTTACACACTTAATATTAGGCTTAAAGTTTACTTTATTACAATTTACACTTTAATTAATGATTCATTAATCACTTTATTACTTCTCAATAACAATTACAAAATGTTGCTGTTTCGATTGAAATGCCCGATGTACACACTGTTACGGTTGCTTTTCAACTATTCTCGACTTTGAATTGCCTTAGCTTATATACTTTTTGAATGGTTCAAGTAGAAAATACTAGACTACACTATTAAAGACGTTTCTGGATCATTCTCGAATTTCACCTACATTTCGAAAGGGGTTCTTGAGTAAACCTTTCGAAAACATTCTGGAGCATTCCCTACCATCGACAGAGTGTTCTTGATTAAGCTTTTATTCGAATAGATCGTGTCTTGACTTATATACACAGGGTGGTGCACTCATTCCCAAACTCCAGGTGGGATCCCAAAAGTATGCAATCACGTTTCACTTTATGTTTCAATATAAACAATAAAAAACTGTTTATAAACCACATCAACACAGTTTCTTAGAGGCAGCTATTGATTTACAACAAATAATTCCTATACGGGGGAGCAAAGGACCACAATTGATTTAATAAATGTTATTTATAGATTTAGTTGAAATGTTGCAATTTAATTTCTGTGGCTCAAAAAGCCTGTTGCTAGAATTCAGGGATTAGAAGGCAATGTTTCAATTTCTTATAGTCAGCATTACAATTATTAAAGAATTAAAGAATGATAAGTCAGATTTTCAGAAAAGTTCATGGCAAAGCGAGTGAATTGCCGAAACTCAGCATTTCTATGTTCTTCAAATGATGGATATTTATTATTTCTCATCTGTAATAAGAGAATATTGAATCAAATGTTTCTAAAAATTTGAAATTATTTATTTATTTATTTATCAAATTTGCATAATAACAAATTATAAAGAAGCAGCAGCACTAGCAACATGGGCCATCGGCTGAGTTTGCAATTAAATGTGCGTGTAATGTGAGAACATTTCTCGACTTTCATCGTCAGTATCTACGCCACTCTCATCCAGGAAATTTCTTATAATTCTAACCGATTAACACACCCATTTCAACTGGAAGCAAAGAAAGTGGGTATAAATAATTCACCACCGCCGTACGTCATGATGGATTCTTGCAACTCTGTGTTCTTAATTAATATTGGCATACAACTTGACTTATTTCAAGTTTCCACCCTACGAGTATTTTGCATTCAAATCTTATAGTGTGCTTATGCCGAGCATAGATTTTGGAAGTTTTCATATTGCTGCAGAAGGACTTTTATGAAATATGCGCCGGTTCGGAATCATTTTGTTTGATTTTAAAATATGGTCCTTAATGGACAAGTACCATTAGAGGCAAGTTTCTACTTTTTAACTCGAAAATTCAAGCTATATTTCTGGAGACTCTTCGCTCAGTGTTGTCGACACATTACAGAAGTGTGAGTAAACTGGTATACTCGTATGTACATTGCGATACGTCCTAGAAACGAAAATGCAGTTGATTACTTTCATTATAAAGAGTGGTACTCCACAGTTCCCTTGGCATTAGTTTGTCCAAAGTGCTTCTTCTAGGCTGAGAAATTTTGTATGTATAAAATCAGCATTTAGGATAGCATTTAATTGGATTAGCGCTAAATGGAACTAAAAACACCTTTGACGGTCAGCATGAGCACACTATTCCTCTGATATACATACAGATGTACAGGTCAAATCGATCGCGAACTATCCTCTATAATGTACTACATAGGTTGGTTCATAAACTCAAGTTCACTCAAGTTAAGAAGATCATTCAACTGCATGCAAAACAACTTGTCAATATTAAAAAAGTTTGTCATATATTTGAATAGGCATGATTCGAAGAAATTCGTATTTGGTGTGCCGTGAATGCATAAACGCAAAATAACCGCATCTGATTTTATGCCTGTGGATGAAACTATCTTATAATACACAAAATAAATAGCAGAATTAAAAGAAATACCTCTCTCTTCCCCTCACTTAGTTCCTGTCATGTCTTATACGACTTAAGGCCTCCACCAGACGTTTCCATCGGCTACGATCCTTTGCAATGACTTTTATGTACGAGGTGTGATAAAAAAAGAACCGTTATTGTGTGATCAAAAAATAAAGTATTTATTTATTCATCAACAACTATCTTGTCCCTTTCAAAGTAATTCCCCTCAGATATAATACACCAGCGTTTTTTCCAATCTTCGAAACATTTCTGAAACGCTTTTTTTGGTATGGCCAACAGCTCCTGTTTCGATTTTTCTTTTATCTCCTCAATCGTAGCAAAACGCTTTCCTTTCATCGGTGTCTTCAGTTTTGGAAAGAGGAAAAAGTCAGCGGGGGCCAAGTCCGATGAATACGGTGGTTGAGGCATGATAACGGTTTTGTTTTTGGCCAAAAAATTACGCACAAGTATCGATGTGTGAGCTGGTGCGTTATCATGGTGCAAAATCCATGATTGGTTTTTCCACAATTCTGGGCGTTTCTGACGAATTGCTTCTTGCAAACGGCGCATAACTTCAAGGTAATATTCCTTGTTAACCGTACGACCTTGTGGCAAGAATTCATGATGCACCACGCCATTGTAATCAAAGAAAACTGTCAGCAAAACCTTTACGTTCGACCGAACTTGACTTGCTTTTTTCGGTCTTGGCTCATCAGGACGTTTCCATTGGGATGATTGGGCTTTGGTTTCAATGTCATAGCCATACACCCACGATTCGTCACCAGTTATGATCTTTTTGAGGAAATCTGGATCGTCGTTGACGATGTTCAACAGCTCCTGAGCGATGTCCATGCGACGTTGTTTTTGCTCAAAATTTAGCAATTTTGGAACAATCTTCGCTGCCGCACGTTTCATGCCTAAAACATCCGTAAAAATTGCTTGGCATGAGCCGAACGATATGCCAACATCATCAGCAACCTCTCTGATAGTGATTCGACGATTATCCAAAATCATTTTCTTCACTGCGTCAATGTTTTCATCGGTTGTTGACGTGCTCGGGCGACCAGGCCGAGCATCGTCATTGACATCTTCTCGGCCTTCCTTAAACCGGTTATACCACAATTGAACTTGTGTTCTGCTCATAGTAGACTCGCCAAAGGCCACAGTCAACATTTCAAATGTCCTTGCGCATTTAATTTCATTTTTTACACAAAACCGAATACAGTTTTTTGATCCATTTTTTCGAATAGTACAAAATCGAAGAGCATACCAAAACATGACTAACCTTTTTATCTGTCAAAAACAAACTGACAATCCAAAATGGTTGGTATTGCCAACATATATAACAGACATGTGTACCAACATAAAAAAAAAAAATGCGAACATCGAACATACGTAACTCACGAAAAGATGAAAATAACGGTAATTTTTTGATCACACCTCGTATATCTTTGAAAGATTCCCGGGTAGATCTAATCTCCTTTTCAAGCATCCTCTACCATGTGTACTTAGGCCGTCCTTTCTTTCTAATGCCTTGCGGGTTCCATTTTTGTCTGCATAGTTATGCGAGATCTTTGCGTAGTGTATGACCCATCCATCTCCACTTCCTCTGTTTTATCTCCATCTGGATAGGTAGTAATATGCGCCTCTGGCATTTGTTCAAGAAAACTTGCAGTCCGTCGTGAGCCCAGGTTTACAGCCATGCAAAAAAAAACTGATTTGACATTTGAGTTGAAGATGCGCAACTTTGTATGTGTGGAAATCGACGATGAGTTCCATATTTTGCCACGAACTTTTGCGATTCTATTGTGTATATCATCTCCTACACCACCATCCGTAGAGATACCGATTCCCAGGTAGCAGTGAAGTTGACCTTTTGAATACTGGTATTTGTTGCTTTAAAACTGCCACTCAAATCCGCAACATTTACTTTCAGAGATTTAGTTTCTTCGGCATTGACCCTTAATCCAACTCTTCCACCAAGTTATCGATCTTCTTCTATATGTCCGAATGCTTTGATGGCAATAAGCAGATATCATCAGCGTAGCCGAGTGAAGTTCATATGTATGCCCCTGTGACAACCATCAACAGATCTGATAAGGACATCGTCGACAATTAGAAACAGCAATGGTGAGATTAGACAACCTTGTCGAACGCCAAATATAGAGTGAAACATAGACGATAAGTTCCCATTATGTCGCACCCTTCATTTGAATCCCTCATATTGAGCTTTGATTAGCCTGATGATTTTCGGCGAATTGCCTGCAGATTGCCGAGTCAAACGTTTTGTTTATACGTTTGAGAAGTATCCTTGTAAGCTCTTTCAATGGAATGGATAGCAGCATAATTTCTTTGTAGTTACGACACTTTACTGAGGTCACCTTTTTTCGGCATCGTTACCAAAACAAATTGCAGTCAGTCATCCGGGAAGTTCTCCTCATCAAAAATTTGTGTAAGTATTGGATGTAGTATGTTTGCAGTGGGACAGGCTTGAAGCATTTCTGCTGTGATTCTGCCGTAACCAGCTGATCTATTATTTCTGGGGCGTCTAATATTTCTTGGAAGCTTGGGGCTTGGGAAGTCTAACAGCATCTCCTGCTTGTCATGGGAGATGAAAGCAGATAAGCCGGCGAGGGTCCACCTGAAGGAAGTTCGTTGTTGAGGATGGTGGAAAAGTGCTCCCTCCAAATTTCGAGCTGTTCTTCAGTCGATGTTAGTAACTGAACATGTTTATCTTTTATAGGGCGTGATTGTCCGGTTTTGCTCTGCAATTTCAGGTTATATGGCTATCCTAAGACTCACTTAGGCCTGTTCAAGGCCCATTGTGGCCACTAGAGCTTTTTCCCCTACACCTCCGGATCCTCCTTAAACCATCCAGTGTTTTTAATAAAAGCAGTCACTTTCGTTAGCCTCATCCGGGAAATCTCCTCAATGCTGTCAAGAAATGCAAATCCAAAAGTGAAGAACCTTTTTCTGTATAGAGCAATGCACCCACACAGGAGGTGTTCCACTGTTTCCTCTTCTTCGACATTTTGACAGCTCCTACAAAAGTCATGGTGGGGTACCCCCAGTCTAATTGCGTGTCTACCAACCAAACAGTGACCCGTCAGTACCCCTGTTACAAATTTAATATCCCGTCTATTAAATGTCAACAGCAGTTTTGAACGGCCGCGATTCCGTTGTTGGCGTGAAGAAACAACACCAGCTTTGTTCCAACGTTGACGCCTATTCGCGTCGCTTGGAACTTTAAAACATTTCACATTGTCTTTGCACCAACTTTTGCGGCATATTCCACAATATTTGGCCATTCTACTACTTTCTCTTAATAACAAATAAATATAATTTTTAAACAACAACAAAATTAGTGTTTCGCGAATTTAAATAAAGCGCGGCCAATTTTGTGGCGGCACCGGTTTTCGTAATTTGACAGAACCAAGACCGAAAGAGAGCAACAAAATAGAATGGGTTAGGAAACGTCACTTATCTGCACCACCATTGTATATGCACCTTGATTTTCCACCAATCGGTGACGCTACACACATATTTCACTAATATTTACATCCACGCAATATTACGTCGATCGATTGACCGTCTAAGGGCCGCTTAACATAGATACTTTTTCTTACAGTGCTTACTTTACACTATTTCATATCTTAACTAAGCAGTGAAGTCTGCACAAATGGCGGTAAAACATGTTTCAACACATTTCTCAACGTTCGCTTACTTACTTCAGAGCACCCGTTGCTTTCAAAATGAGTGCATGAGAGTGGAGAAATAATGAGTTGAAAATTATGAGCATAGAAACAAATGAGTATCGAAACATACGAAACAAAAGTGCTTGCAAGAATGGGTAACACATCGGGTGCAGCGAGTATGTCGTATGAATCAGAGTGTGTTCTCTGGTATTAATTGCCTATAAAAGAAAAACAAAAATAATATTTTAAAAAAAAATTGATACATTTTAATACTTCATGTAAAAAGATAATATGTGCATGCATACATATGTATGTATATACATATGTATGTATGTATATACAAACACATCAGCAAATGTGATCATCCTCGGAGTACTCCCCATAGTCTCCAAAGGGGGAGATTTCATTGCTCCCTGGAGTACTCCCTGTGGCCTTCTTTAGCCAGGCTAAAAAGCTGTTTCCTCTGAGAGAAAAGGTTGTTTTGTCTGAGAGAATTTCCTTTAACATCCTTTGCGACCACTCAGGGAGTACCCCTATTTCTACTCCCTTTGGCCTCCTTTTTACATAGGAATGTCATTGGAGGAGAGAACTCCCTTTAACATCTTTTGGGAGTATTGGGGGAGTGCTTCTTCTCAACTGACTTGAGAGTACAAATAGATTACTCCTATGAAAACTGAATTTTCAGGCCCTTTCCAATTTCCAGACCATACAAAAATTATAACAAAATGAAACAATTTTAATTATTTAATATTTTATTGAATATTTAAAACAAAATTGGTATTAAAATTAATATTAAAAACAAATTTTTACCAGACACTCAAAGCCGAACAATAAAGGCGCACTGAGCAAATAGAAACGTTCAATTTTCAATTATACAGTGAGAGTGGAAGAGAAGGAATGCAGCTTCCACGCACAAGAAGCCTGATATCAAAAGCAATATGCAAGACAATATCAATACTCCCTTTGTGTTCCCCAGGGGAGATCTCCCAGGTGCATTGAAGTAGGTGCACTAGTAACCGAAACAATCGAATCCCATTCGGGCACACCTTTACTACGCAGTAGAATGCTGGATTTACCACAAACTGGTTTGTACCAAGTAATCCGCTTCTTTGCCAATAATGCAATGCAAATCTTTCTCATATACTACATATGCATGTATGCACATATGTATGGATGTATGCACATACATATGTGTGTATGCATGTGCAGACAGATTCATTCCTAATAATGTCACACAGATACGCCGCAACTATCTTGTATGAGCAGCAATATTCCACAACAGATTCACTTCGGAATAAACTCAATCCACCTCTTTTCATCTATCAAAAAGTTTGGCCTTTTTTTTAACAAAAACAAAATACTTTTCCTGGGAACCCGACGGTGAGATGTCATTTTATTCCGACCGTAGAGTATAAAAAACTTGCCCCCAGCAAGTAGGGAACTTTTAGCGACGGAAAAAAAATAAACAAAAGAATACAAGCACGGCACTTAAATGCATGTGAGAAATTGTAAAAAAGAAGGAAACCAAAAATGCATTAATTGAATTTACAAATAAACAGTGTCTGCCACTTACAGTCGTCCAAGCAGATACTTACATAGCTACTCTTTAGGATGCACCTGTACACTCTTTTTGAGTGGTTGTTTAAATTATATACAAAAGCAAAATGAAAGTATGTACATATATACCCATGACACTGTCAAGAAGAAAGAATTGTAAGAACATTATAATAAAATATATTATTTTATTTAACAAATATAAATTTTAGCCTACATGCAAATTTTACTAATTTCATGGATGGTTGTTTACCAACGGCCACCACCGCAGATGCACAGAATTTACAAGTGCAGCCTTTTTTTTGTTTTGTAACTAAAATCGAGAGCTTCAACAACGTGCTCAATAGAAACCTTACATGAAGCAAATACTACTTTCTTTTGAAGAAGCTACGGAAACGAGTACAAAGAAGATATTAGCTGTGTTTCTATCAACGCGAGCTGTGAATAAAACGACACCCGTCACTTAACAGTTTAGTATTTGGCAGCACTGGTTTTGACATTTAAAATGCTTTAACACACCCATTTGTAAACAAATTTTAAAGAGGAAAAGGACAAAGTGAAAATGGCAAATTCTAGACAAGCGTTGGTAATTTAACTTTAAATGTGTACTTAATACACGTTAATATACTATATATTTTATTTATTATTATTATTTATTTTATTTTATTTTATATAATTACACATTTTTATATAATTACAGCGGTTTATTCTTGGTTTACTCTTTTTCTCGTTCACAATAGACAACAAAATGGTTTTGGCAGCACTTCTGTTTGAGGCGCTAAACAACCAGCGAATACAAACAGCTTGCTTTAACTAAGCGGTCAATATGTATGCATGAGCGGGCGTTTTATTCACACTCGCGTTAAAAAAAGCACAGCTAAGACCACCTTTCATGCGACTGACAAGCTCTGGCAAAGAGGCACTTCCACTACTTGGTAGTACTTTTTCAGTAAATTTTCGGAGGTGGAGGAGACATCAGAACAAAGTATACTTCTAGCTCATCGTTTTAACAGATTGAGCCTAAGGTCTAAATGATGTCTTTTGACAGCCACATCAACCTCACCAAACACTTATTTATATATGTATTTGAAAGCTATTCAATAGCTATTAATATTTTAATCTCGAAGGACATCGCTCTTCCAAAGTGGTTTGATTAAAAATATGAACGAAAGTTTAGTAAGCATTGTATATAAAATGCACAGGAGACGCTCATTGAAAGACGGTCGATATACAAGTAATTTTCTTTCTTAAATTATTTTACTACTCAATGGCTCCATAAAATTAGTTTTAACAGAGCATTTTTTTTCTATTGACTGAAAATAATTATTAAAGTATAAAATGCTTAAGAAATGTTTTATAGTAACATGCGATATAAAGTTATGTTTTATATATATTTTGATCAATTTGTACAAAGTGTATATATACTACATATAAAAAACCCTAATATCAAATTGCTTTATATAAAGAGGTATCCGTGAAGCTATGTTTTTTGGATTCATATGTACCAGAGACCATAGAAACGGGACACTTTAACGTGTATTCTTTGACATGTACCTCGTAATATGTTGCAAGACCCAGATGTACGATAATAATTAAGACACATTGTACCAGTACGCACATATTTTGCAGTATATATTAAGTACGCAAAAACGCCATAGGCCAAAATGGGTTGTTTCACACTTTCGAGAACGAATGTTTTATTGCGTGGTGGCGAGGAGAAAGAAACTCCGGAAGAACAAACGCAAATATTGTATGCAGATGTCACAATTGCGACATTTCTATAATGTTTCTTTTGATGCATGTAACATATTTTGCTTTTTGTGGCAGTCAGCGAAAGAAAATTGAATCGTTGGCCCAATTTGTTTCATACAGTGTTACATATTCTGAATAAACTTAATTACTTAGAATACAAATATGTATTTTCTATATTTGAAAAAAAATTTCAAAATGTATAGTTTGGCAAAATTTCAAAAAGGAATTAAGTTATAGTGAATTGTAGGTACCAAGTTAAATCACATTATTCCGCAGTTTGAAAATATAATCCTTAACATTATAACTTAGGCTAATGTCGCGTAAAGCAAACCGATGTATTTAAATATAAATTATTGATTTATGTGTGCCAATCACTCATGTGAAGCGGATGAAACCATAGCTCATTACAACTAGGAAAGAGTTTTACTTATCTTGTTTCTCTGTTTGTTTGTAAGGATTGATTACAAGATAACGTATACTGCAATACTACTTCTTTGTATACTTTATATGGTGGAGGGAGACCACCTGTTCTCATAAAATATATAAATGGACAGAGGAAATAGAATAGTAACTAGCTTTCTTCTGTTTTGTTCAGCCTTGAGTTTCGTGTTAGCCAGAAATATTCTCAAACGGGGTTGAAAATAAAAGTTGCCTTTAGTGAATACCGGACCATTGTACTTATACATTTATATATACATATATATATATATATATATATATATATATATATATATATATATATATATATATATATATATATATATATTATATATATATATATATATATATAATATATATATATATATATATATATATATATATATATATAATATATATAATATATATATTATATATATATATATATATATATATATATATATATATATATATATATATAATATATATATATATATATATATATATATATATATATATATATATATATATATATATATATATATTAATATAGATATATATAAATTTTATTTCTATATATAGTAGACTCACCTTATGCCAAAATTGAATTCTTAAAAGGTGCATTCGATTCGTCACTCTATCGACAATAGGACAGACATTTGTATGGAAAAAGTTATCGAGTAAATTATACTCGGATTAATCGAGCGAATTTTTCCACCCTCGATAGAAAAGTGCTTCCAAATTGAAAATTGCTTGAAAACCAACAAGATTAAAAATTACCCATAAAAATTCCCTGGGATTTTTTATATTTTAGCTGATTAAATTTAAAGAAAACAAAAATTAATCTTTGTATTTTGTTTTTGATATATAATATTATTATTGTGTTGATTTAACTTGTATTCAGATGATTAGTTCGCATAAAAAATATAAAAAAGTAAGTGTTTAAAAAACAGTTGAAACAGTGCTGCCAAGTATACCACTTACTCGAGTGCTGTTTGATTCGTACAACTCGATACGAGCTCGATACAAGTGACGAATCGAATGCGCCTAATATAATCGATAAGCCAAATATGAGTCTCTTCGCTTACCGAACTTGGAAACCACATTATTTTTGATTTTGAAAATAAATTTCCACGATTTATAATTAGGTGAAGCGTAAAATGATTCATTATAATATGCTAAAGTATAACAATGCGAATAGAACTTTGCCAAATAACAGCTGCCTTTTCAGCAAAACCTGTCGAAAGTTATAGCTCACAATTAAAATCCATATAAATGTGTTTACTTTATTGATATGAATACAGTATAAGCTGTGTATATATCTTTAAATTAACTTCCTTCTGCTATATGTTATGTATACTATTTTTTAATAGAGGACAACGATTTTTTAGTAAACAGTATCCAGTTTTTAAAATTAAAAAAAAACAAATAACTAAAGGATTAAATGCCTCTTGCATTGAAATTGTCTGTATACACCTAATAAAATTTCGTCTTATTCTGTTCGTATTCTGTACGCAATAATATTCTGCAACAATTCCGTCATGGATTGTCACATTTCCGAAACTGCAAGCCCGCTCTGCATGCCCATTCGTTTCTTCTTTCGACACTGCAACACTAAATGCAGGCATGGTTGGTAGAAAACCAGTTTGCCGTTCGTGTGATTTGTACCAATGCAACTGTCTGGCAGCGTGTTCAGCACGTTGTCTTGTTGTTGTAATGACATTTTCGCTTTTATTTTGCTTTGCAATTTCGTTGCGACAACACAAAACAATAACAACAGCGGAACGACGCAGCTGCTATCTTGGATTGTACGAGTTTTTTCTGTTGTTGTTGTTTCTTCTTTTTTGAGCAACCAAAACACAAAATAGAAAAATGTATAAAATAAAAATCCCACCACACACCGCGCTTTGAGTTGACGCATTTGCTTATTTCACTTCGCCGCAATCAGACGGTTTCGTGCGGAT
Organism: Clusia tigrina; assembly: GCA_920105625.2. Classification (NCBI taxonomy): domain Eukaryota; kingdom Metazoa; phylum Arthropoda; class Insecta; order Diptera; family Clusiidae; genus Clusia; species Clusia tigrina. Next base: position 175,060,892 of record OV050032.1, read on the forward strand.
AAATTCGACCCACACAAAAGTATTCGTCAGACACAAAACAAACTCCTGCCAAAGCGGTTAATTTAAAAGTTTTTCAACGCAGGAAGGACCCAAGTCGGCAGGTAGTCTCGCGAGAGCCGCTCAAGTGAACAATCGTTTCTAATTCAAATAAATAATAAAAATTCCAGTTAATACTTTTATAAGATTCAAATTCAAGTCAAGAAAAAATACAGAATTTTGCGTGTTGAAAATAAAATGTAAATAAATCATTATAGATTAAAAATACGAATTAGTTGAATAAAAACATACACAAAAGTATAAAATAAAATAGATTTTAAAAATTTACTATATTATTTTGTATGAAAATTTTAAAATTTATTGTAATTTGCAATTTTGATTGAAGAAAATTTTAAATTGAAAAATATATAAAAAATTTATAATACGGCGAAAATTATTGAAATTCGAAGCAAGTAACGAAATGAATAAAAACACACAATTTGTTTAGTAAATTTAAAGCCTCGAACACAAACTCTTTTAACACAGAATTCTGTATTTAAAAATAAACTTATTAAAATCACTTGAAGTAGAAAAGCTAGAATAAAATAATAATAAATAAAATTTAGTATTAGTTGTCGGAAATTTATTTTGTGTTTTTTATGATAAATTAAAATTTTCCAAATAAAAACAAAAAATAATAAAAATAGTGAAATATTTCTTTTTTTTATTACAAGAATTTATTATTTATTGAATCTGCTAAAATTAAGCCTAACAAAAAGTGCATCAAGTGAAATATAAAAAAATCGGTTAATTTAAATTATTTAATAAATTGAAAATACTTCAATTTAATTAATAAATAACTCAAAACTGAATAAAAAATATTAAATAGAAACATAAATAAATAAAGTAAATTTACACATCAATTTTCGAAAATTTGTTTTTATAAATTGGGAAAAAATTAAAATTTGTTTTAACCACCAGCATAAAATATATTACATAAATGGTTTTTGTGACAACCACAATTTTTATAACAATTAATTACAAAATAAATTTAAAAAATAACATATATATTGAACCATTTCTAATTCTTCCAGCACAATTAGAATTCATGAAAAGTGGAAATAATTTCAAGTTGAGTGCGTTTGTCCTGCGTATTGTCCCTGAGTAAAGAATGCGTACAATTGTGCGTGCATTTACATACGAGAGCATATAAAGCAGCGTGTCCAGAGGCGTCCCGTCGTGTGGCTGCGTACATACAAAAGGGCAGTTTACCGATGTCAATGCTGAGATTCAATACACAGTGTAAATAGGTAAATGTTTATAGTTTATACATGTATGTATATGCATATGTATATCCATAAGTGGTTGCAGTGAATTGCATATACATAAGTAAGCAAAAAATGGCTGTCCTAATTCTCAAGACTAATTTTTGGTTGGGAAGGGTTGTGCAAGTCAGCCGCATGACCACTGGGATACAAATTCAATCAAATTATTTATGTGCATTGTTAAGTAAATATTGAACTTCAAGCCAAGAAATTTAAGTAGTATTGAAAATGTCATAGCAGTTGAGAGCGGCGAGCGAGAGAGGAGCATAGGACCAAAGAGTATACTTAAATAGAGATGAATGGAAGTGAGCGACAAGGGGAAGCGAGATGCAATGCGTGAATTTTTGTTCGAGGGCTTAGTAGAAAACCCCTCGAACAAAATGTTGGCAACAATAATTTCGTTCTTCACGCGAACTCTATATATGCATACTCTTTGATAGGACTTTATAGACGGGGTTGTAATAGACCGTTGTCGAATGAGCGAACAAATTTTTCTTATTGAAGAATCAAATTATTAAATTTTCGTCATAATTCTGAGTCATGTCATCATGTCTCTGGTTTCTCAAGCGTTTGCTTCAAGAAAAACTGCCATTCTGTAATGTGACTCTTTCATTTTCATGTTGCAATTCTAAAGCAAAATATAATTTCTTCGAATTTGAGAATGTTTTTCTTAAGCTCGTTTTATTACTTGTTTTCTTTTGAAATGCCTTCAGTTTCCGACAGTATTGCAGTGTGGAACGAGTTCAACATGGCAATGAAGAACACACAGGGAATAAGTGTGAAATTTACATTTTCTTAATAATGGAAAAGAAGAAAAGGAAAAATTACGAGCAAAGCCAAAAATAAGTGTTCTTTACAATTTTAATTAAGTGTCACGAACAGATATTTTGAAAACAAAATTATTTGAAGGAGATACGTTATCGCACCCATGGCTCTTCTTTATTCCCATATAAAACGAAATTTGATAGCATTGAAAGGGCAGAGGAAAAAGTTCAAAATATGCGATGGAATAATGATGGGGGAAAAGCAATGCCACAGTGTATTCGTGCATTTCTGGTCCTGCTGCAAGGCTATAAGAGGGCAGACCTTACCTGTGCGAAAATAAAATCACACACAAATCATTTGGCACTGTAACACAATTTCAAACTGAAGAAGAAAAGAGAAAAGGGAATGTTGGTCCCTTCTGCTTGCGCGTCTGATCAACCAAACAGGGGTGGATGGGTGCTCCTATCTCAGATTTCAGTGACTGAAAAAATCACAAAAACTACCATTATATTACTTACTTTTTGAATGCGAGTTGTTCATGAAGTAAGATGATGAATCTGACTACTTTCTCTACATCGGCCAAAAACTATGCGAGTATCAAATCTTATTGGGAGAACATTAAACGAATAATCCGAATACAATGGTTAATTTTTGCCCTACATCATAAAGAAAATCATGCAATTATTCTCATAAAACCATATGAGTCCATATTGTTAAACAGAAAGGAAGAGAGCACCAATTGGGCCCTGTTCGTCGTAAAATAAATACATTTCATTCCTTCACTTGGTTCAATTTTGCACCATACACCTGGCATATTGTAAGTTATTCTAATTTTAATTATAGCAAATAAACTAATAATAACAATAATAACAACAATGAGAAAACACTATGCAACATTCCTATATTTTATTCCTCTTACGACACGCAAACAGAACCGATAGTGCGTTTAGTGGTTATATATTCCTTCCACTTCACACAATTCCTGCAAAAAAAGTAAGAAATTTTGTGAATAATTTTATTTTTCTCAAATTTGTTGCTATCTTATTAACTTTTAGCCTTGTTTTCGACGTTGTATCGAAACACTTCGAAAGACTGCTCTGGTACCTTATCCTGTAACATGTGTATCCTGTTTGTTGTTTTACGGCAGAATTCAAAGTTAGAGTTACTTTTTGGAAAACGAGGCCAATTGGAAATACGTTCCTATTACTCTGTTGCAGGGTTCTGTGATAATCAAATTTTAATGGGTCATAGCGAATTAATAGAGGAGTGGAACCGACAGAACCAATCAACTTCTTCGACCTGATCGCGTATCACTGTCGACAACTGTGCTGGCTTTGACCGGCCACTGCATACTGGGAAAGCACGCAGAAAGACTGACAAACGATTTTTGCTGAGGCTGTGTTTCCGAGGAGGATGACGAGACGGTTCTCCACCTCTTATGTCACTGCCCATACTTGAGCAGCAGAAGAAATCGTTTGGTGCCCCATTTCTTAAAAGCCTGACAGAGCTGTCATCCTTTAATATTAGGGACATAGCAAGGTTCATCAAACTATCAGGATTGTTTCCTGCAACATAATGGGGGAGTCGTGTCTTTCAGGCGCGGTCCTCGCGCTGACTACCGCCCTCCCAAGTAAGATAACTTTTTAGTCAGTGCTTGAACGGCGCCACACCGTGGTATTACAATGGGCCATTAGGTGTGCTCTGGTGTGCTTTTGGCAAACTAGGCGGCCACTCCTACCTACCTACCTACCTAGTGGTCTTAGATGATAGAAAAAAATGTCAAAAGCTGTGTGACAGCAAAAGAGACACTATATAGACACTATATAATATAAAAGTGGTAACCGAAGAGCAAAGAAGCAGCAGAGTTTCGTAGTGAGTTAAATCCTCTCAATGTGTTTTTTGCTATCAATTGCAGACGGCTTTATCTACTATATTTTTTATTGGTATTGTTGCCTGTTTGTTAATAGCTTTATTTGCTTTATTTAATTGTTGCATTTGTTTTTGAGTTTTTTTAAATTTTATAAGTTAATTACCGACATTACTTTCACTTTTATACTTGTTTTTTTGGTATAATTAAATACTTTGTGTTTTTGTATTTTCAACACTTTTAATTTGTTTTAATACAAACCGCAGTTGAATCGTATTTTGTTTAATAATTTATTTTACAATATTTGAATAATGATATTAGTGAATGTAACTGAAAGAGTCAGCAAATTTTGTTCCGTCTGAATTGTCGAAATAAAAGCAAAATTGGCAATGAGCATGTAATCAAAATACAAGCAATTTAAAGGAATTAGAAATTCCAGAAAATGTGTGGATGTGTCGAGCTTTTAAATAAAGCCCTATCTTTCGCCATTCTAAATAGTCTTATTTGCTAATCACCCTGACAGTACAATTTTCATCAAAAGCAATCAAACTACGAGACTGCCAATCCGAGGCTCTATTACCTTGGTTCTTAATCGAGGTCTTCATGAAAATGTGTGTCAGAGTATCTGCCACAGATTCTCGTATTTAATTTGTTAAATTTGCTTTTTTCTCGCGTTATTCAAGTCCGTGCCTCAGGCTGTTTGAAATTAAAGGAGATTGCGTGCGGGTTCTATATTTTTATGTTTATTATTGTTTATTAATTTAAGAATAATTAGCAAGAAGAACTTTAAAAAACCATGAAATAGTTGGTCGGCAGCTTTTATAGGCATTAGTCCACGGCACGAGTATATAACTATGTGAGCGATTTATTTACCTTGACTTGAAATGCTGTTGTTGTGTAAGGTAACCATTAAAATTTTGTGTGTCAATGTCATTGGCATTGAAAGAGAGTTAGAACCACGGAAGCAATTCCAATAATGAGTGATTATTCGGTGCACCAGTTTCTCCAATTTATCTGCAAACAAAAGTAAATCATTATCTTCAGTCAATCGATCTTTCCGTATGTGATTTCAATAATTCCACACCCTCATTTCACATATGCACTTCACCGATTTGGGGATGTCTGAAAAGAAACGAAAAAGCTTTGAGCACACATTGCAATCGTTTTTTCGAATAGATTAATTGTTTAAAAAGAGCGAATTTAATAAGGCGACGGCATGGTTTGGAGTATAATACGAGGGGTACTATTTATATTTCGGGAATAGCAAATAATAACAAGCATTTTTAAATGAAAATGGCTTTGGTTTTTTTTCAAAATATTCCCCTTGATGATCAATACACTTTTGCATTCGTTCAAACCATGTGTCATAGCAGTTTTTCCACTCCTCTTGAGACACCTCCAAAACATGGCTTTTGAACGCTTCAACTGCTTCTTCGGCGCACGTAAGTCGTTGACCACGCAGTTTACCTTTGATATTCGGGAACAAGAAGAAGTCAATGGGTGCCAAATCAGGACTGTACGGAGGATGAGTCGTCAATTCGATGTTTTGACTGCTCAAAATTTCACCTGTTTCACGAGATGAGTGAGAGCTCGCATTGTCATGATGGAGAGTGATTCGTCTTTGGCGGTTGGTTTTACGAATTTCTCCGAAGACTTCCGGCAAACAAATGGTCGTGTACCACTCAGAATCGACCGTCCTACGTTGCTCAAGCGGAACAGTGGCTACATGACACATTCGGCCGAAGAAACAGGCGACCATTTGCTTCGCTGTGCTTCTTCCACGAACAACTTTTGTTGGATTTTGCTCGTCTTGGAATACCCATGTCGATTGTTGTTTTGTTTCCGGCTCATACGCATATACTCGTATCCATGATTCGTCACCTGTCACGATTTTATACACGTCTTTTGAAGCACCACGATCGCACTTTGTATTCATTTCCTTACACCAATTGACACGAGCCTTTTTTTGAGCGATTGTCAAATTATGTGAGATCCAACAAATCTTTTTTACAACCAAATGTTCATACAATATTGAATGTATGGAAGTGGAAGTAATGCCCAAGGTGTCCTCTATCTCACGATGTCACATGATGATCTTGCATTATCAGTTCACGCACTGCATCGATGTTTTGTGGCGCAACAACCGATTTTGGACGACCTTCACGGAGTTCGTCGGCGACCGAACTACGACCACGATTGAATTCACTATACCAGCGATATACTGTGGTTTTTGATGGTACTTTATGTCCATACAAAGAACTGAGTTCATCGACACATTCTTGTTGAGATAATCCACGTCGCAAGTTGTGAAAAATAATCCAACGAAAACCTTCTCTTGAAATTTCCAGTTTTTGGCTAAATTGATTTTCTTAACTCACTCTAAACAAAACAAATAGCTCTTGTACATCAACACGTTGTGAGTACGTTTATGCTAAAAAATGTGAAACTTTATAATGGTGTTGCCAGATTTTAGCTATTGACATTAGTGTTGCCAGTTCCCGCAATATAAATAGTACCCCTCGTAGTGGGAACCCATCCGAAGCAGGCGTGAGCATTTTGAGTATATGGTATTTACCATTAACCATAATACACTGTAAAAGACTCCCCTTTCCCATTGGTGGAGTTGCAACTGATGGATTTTTATAGATTTTTCAATGAGGATCTTAACAAATATATCAGAAATTCATTGTGAATCTATGTTCGTGCACCCTAACCTAGGTTCTCTTCTATACTAACCTGAAGCACTGTGAAGGTATTTTGTATACATTCGCAAGCTAAAAATGTATTCCCCAATTCGCATTATATATTCCCTACAAAGTGCAGGTCTCCTGTTTAATATCAAATCTCTGCAAAGATTATCTGATCCACTTTGAGATAGTTATTTATACTGATTCCTTGTTGGTACCTCCCTCGCACATCGTTAGGGCGAAGCCATACAAAGGGAACTAATTTGAGATAGAACATCATTATGGAGTTAAGTTCCATAATTAAGTGAAATTATTCGACTTATGACTGACCACTGATAACAATAGTACAATTAGTCTGCCGAGAGTAATTCCACTATGCGAGCAACTATCGACAATCTTTCGACATAAACAAAAATGGGATTTTTTCACGGAAAAATATTCTAACATTTCCCTTTCTAATGTATACGAATACTGCGCGACGGTGATAATAGAAAATGAGAACGTCTGTGAGCTCATTATCATTATTCTTTAACCTTACACAACAATGAATTGTGTGTACGAGGTTTTAGCAAAAAGATAATCTACTCGAAAATAAAGAAGAGATTGGAATAGCCATTAGGAGCACAAGTAATGGGAGGGTTTCGAACCCCCATGTTTACCAGTAGACACCGACTGTGAGGGCCCCTCTTATTAAAGATTGTCGTAGAGCATGTCGCTTAGAATATGTCGGCACTGACAACACAATATTTATAATATTCCTATGGAGGGATAACGAGACTCAAAAATACATTTTATGAGTTCGTGATTGCTGGTTCTCGATTTCAAATTTACACCACCAAAGGCGGTAACTGGGGATATCAATTATGGACCGATTAAATCATATATCAGATATTTTGTTTGTTGTATTCAGTTGCAGGTTTTATTCGGGTTTTTATTCAGAGCGTTTCTTAGCAGTTTTGTTTTGTTTTATAATTTTGCAACTTAAAATAACCAACATGTTTTAACGATCTATATAAGTTTATAAATACTTTGAGTGACCGGTATATATTGGTTTTGCTCAATACCTTAAATTTAAACAACTGCCAATACTTTTACTGCAGTTTTGCCCGCAACTAAGCAGTGGGTCCACGCAGTAAAATTTTAGAATAAAATCACATTTCCAAGTAAGCTAAAATTGTGTTTTAATGTCGCAAATGCCGACTGACATGCGACTGGAAGTAGAGCACTTCGTGTGTGCCCACACTTTCCTATGTAGCAGTAAAGTATTGGATAATTATGGTTGGATCTGTACCCGGAAAGGTCGGAAAGGGTTGATTTCGACAGTTAAAATTGTGGCACTTCAAGAAAGAAACCGACTAACAAATGACCGCCATAACCGAATGAGTGTTCATGAGCCAAATTTCCAGGCACTATTGGGTTTACAAGTGGCAGCGATCCGTTAGATCCAAGTTGTCTTCTGAAGTTAGCTTTTGTTTTTTTATCTTTCTTGTTATAGCCGATATCATAATAATAACATTTGACTACTCCAGAGAAATATTTTATATAAATGCACTCTGAATTCTAATATAAAAATATTGGAAAAAAGTAATTTAGTTGTATTCATTGCATTTGTTGTTAAAATTATTGTTATTATTATAACTTAGACTAGATTGCCTGAGAGCCGGAACAAGTCACCTAGTTACTGCAGCCACCTGTGGACCTATTGTGACAAGCTGTGTAGTTACAAAACATCCCAGAGATTAGATTTATAATTCATTGAGAATTCTGAAATCTTCTTAGGAGATTTGTCCGCAATTGCTGGCGGTTCTAGGTGATAGTTCCCTAAGTAACGAAGTTACATTGTCACAACAGGTGTTCAGATGTGTCCCCTTATTATTCTCTTATAACTTACATATCTAATTATGTCTCCAATGGTTTCTGAGTACTCCCAAATAAGCCTTTCCACTCGAAGAGAGAAGGATTTAAGAAGAAGTATTTCAAGGCCATGCCCTGAGGGGGATTCATACCTGCTATTCCATGACTGTGAGACTAGCATGCTTTTCACTAGACTACTGAGGGCGTTAATCCATAAAATAATCATATAAGTTTATCGAATAACCGGTTATTTTGCGTCGGTTAAACTTGGTTAACCGTGAGGTACAGTAACCATTTTAATCTACAAATTGCCATCTCTAACTGTAACTAGAAATTATACCTCTGCGCTTGTGGGCGTCGATACATTGGCACTTCCGCCTTATTTCTATGGACACACTTTCAAACAATCCACTAGGGTATGATGTATCCCAGAGTTCAATATTCTCTACAGAGTCTTTACTTCTTTCTTTTACACTTTACCTTTCTGTGAGTGGCATACACAGGGGCAAAAACTTACATCAAAATGTATGCTGTAAAGTAACAACGGCATAATTGGCAATGTTGCACCATGTTGCATGGTGTTACATCGAATTTAATCGTACTTCCACAGTTGAATGTGGCAAAGGTCTGGTGGTTAAATATAATGATTTGTAATGCTTTTGTTGGGACATACTCGTACATATTTCGGCATATTAACGAACGATTCCAATTACTCGTAAAATTATGAAATCCATCTACACTCACATCATGCGAATTCTTGTTTAGTACACTCTTTTACGAAATTTTGTTCAGTGGTAGTCGTTAAGGGGTCCAGCGATGCGTTAAGAGTAATAATTGTTAAATAAATAAAGTTCAAAGATAAAAAATTATAATTATAATCATTTTTACTACCTGGTAAAAGCCACGCTTGAACTGGTGTCGGTACAAACGTAAATGCTTGCTTATAAAAACAAAAGCACGAGTGAAGGATGGTGAAGTCGACTCAAACTGATCGGCGAGGTACTCTACACCAGAGTATACAGAGTAAAGAAACTTAATCGTCAAACGGCAAAGCAGCGAAATAAAGCAGACGGACGTTGTACATGAATCCACTTAAAATCGTGTTGAATCCACTCAAAATCGTGGTGAATCCTCTCAAAATCGTGGTGTATCCGCTACGGACGCTGGCAGCGAAAAAGACTTTCCTTTCCCTGTGTTCTCTGCTCTACACTCCAAGAGAGAGAAAACGGAAATAAATGATGCTCATTGAAAGCCACGTGTACATCGAAACATGAACGGGAGCGAACGGTAGACGTTCGTGTTGAGATGTATGCGGATAACCGAAGGTGAGGGTCTAATCACGATGAAAATTCGGAACTTATGCACGACAGTACCCAGAGAATACAGAGAAAAGAATGTCTTTTTCGCTGCCAGCATCCGTAGCGGACATACCACGATTTTGAGAGGATTCACCACGATTTTGCGAGGATTAACCACGATTTTGGGAGGATTCACCACGATTTTGAGAGGCTTCACCACGATTTTGGGAGGATTCACCACGATTTTGTACGATTATGTACCAGAGAATACAGAGTAAAGAGACTTAAACGTCAAACGGCAAACAGCGAAATAAAGCAGACGGACATTGCACATGAATCCACTGAAAATCGTGGTGAATCCACTCAGAATCGTGGTGTGTCTGCTACGGACGCTGGCAGCGAAAAATACTTTCCTTTATCTGTGTTCTCTTTCATGAACAACGTCCGTCTGCTTTATTTCCCTGCTTTGCAGCTCGACGTTTAAGTTTGTTTTCTCTGTATTCTCTGACAGTACCAGCAGAGACCATACAGACGTGACACTTGAAGGTCTCTCGTTTTCCGCACACTCATACATGCGCAAAACTGTAGTAGTGTGGCTGATTTTCTTCAGAATTCTGGTTAACCAATGATAAACAAACCTATCCATATAGGCAACTAATGATAAACAAAGACAGTTTTTTAGGTATCGGTTCTCTGTGTTCTCTTGTACCAGTCCACATAGACGTGCACAAACGCTGTCTTCACCAAAAAGAATGTTGTTTAAAATTATTTAGAAGTACTGTCCAAATGTTCCATAATATGAAGACTTAACAATGCGTTAACACCAAGGTACCCATCGTTGGTACTCTACCTCGTGTCAGGACTCAGTGCCACTAGAATGGGCGAAAGGCGAATTACTGAAATTCGACATGGAGATGAGGTTCAGCACCTATAAATGTGCATATACATATATAAAACAGCAACAATTTATACTTGCACAGTGGAGGAAGAGTGAAAACTGAGATTATTATTCATAAATTTTGGCAGATAAACTCCTAGAACCACTAATAAAGCCACTTTTATACGCTTCTTTTCTTTGAGCAATATCTGAAAAACCGAAAACTATATTTCCACAAGCTTGCTTACATACACAGCACAACTGCATCCATTTGTCATCTGTGTCTGAGAATTAACTCGCCCACATTCAGCCACCAATTTGTGTGTCATATCCTTGTAATAAAAATGGTTTTTATGAAATTGTTTTGAAGTACGAAATTTGTAATTAATGTTGAAAGTTCAAAAAGATGAAAATGTTCCATCCCCTCACGTGCAATATCGTCAACTTAGGGTCACTCCCTTTTAAATTGGTGGCATTGGTGACAATCATTGGAAGGATTCAACGTTTTTAAGCTATGTAAGTAAAAACCGATTTGGTTTCTATAGGGTTTTCCAATAAGAGGTGTTATTTTGGTATTCAAAGAAAAATGCCATTTTTTGAGATAAATGATCGGATGTTTATTTCATAATAAAGAGGAAGATATGCCGTTAATAATGAAAAAGAACATCTGCCAAATGGCCACCACGACCACGCTTACATTACCATAGCCTTTTCATGAAATTTTCCATAACCAAATCGCAAAGTGGCTGCCCTATGTCCTCGATAGCCTCACGAATTCTATCTTTGAGGTCTTGAATCGACGCTGGGCTGTTGGCGTAGACCTTATCTTTCACGTGGCCCCAAAGGAAGAAGTCGCAAGGTGTTAAATCACAAGATCTCGGTGGCCAATTGTGATCACCTCTTCGAGACATAACACGGTCCGGAAACTTTTCCCGTAAAAGAGCAATGGTTTCGTTGCTTGTGTGGCACGTAGCGCCGTCTTGTTGAAAGTAAACGTTGTCCAGATCAATACCATCCAACTCCGACCATAAAAAATCAATAATCATCTCTCGATAGCAATCCATTCACCGTAACTGTTGATCCAACCTCATTTTCGAAAAAGTAAGGTCCAATGACCCCGCCGGACCATAAACCGCACCAAGCAGTCACACGTTGAGGATGGAGAAGCTTCTCAACCATAACTCTTGGGTTTTCCGAGCCCCAGATGCAACAATTTTGCTTGTTGACGTAGCCACCGAGGTGGAAATGGGCCTCATCAGTCAAGATGATTTTTCGATGGAATTCCGGATCATTTTCATGCATTTCAAGGGCCCAATCAGCAAAGACACGACCCTGTTGATGATCGGCCGGCTTGAGTTCTTGTGTTAACTGAACTTTATAAGCCTTAAGACCCAAGTCTTTATGCAAAATACGGTGTAATGACGTTTGTGGAATGCCCAATTCCAAAGAACGACGAGGAATGGACAAACCTGGGTTTTCTTCAACACTTTGGGCTACAGCAGCAATATTCTCGGTTGTTCTTGAGCGACGTGCACGGGTTTTTTTCTTCACATCACTAACTTGTCTGAACAGCTCCAATTTTTCCACCAATTTCTGTATTGCGGTCCGACAAGGTGCTTCACGACGACCCAAAAATGCTTTAGTTTTGCGAACTGTGACTGCAAGATTTTCACCTATATTGTAGTGAATTTTAAAAATTACAATGCGTTGTTGAAGCGTGTATCGTTCCATTTTTAGTAATAGCGTAGTTTCTACTTGTCAAATGTCAAAAGTGACAGCTACCGAAATACCGGGTGATTCAAAATTACACCTCTTGTTGGAAAACCCTTTAGTATAGTTAAGAGAACAAAAATTTGTAGCGAATTTGATATGGTCGGTACGGTACGACCATGTTTACAATATTTGTCTAGTCTTTAATTATGTATTTTCATAATTAATGTCGGTTATCAGTGTTGCGATAGAAATGTTGTAATAAGTAATATCTGAATACCCATCCATCCACTCATTCTTCCATGTAATCTGCAGATGGAATTTAATGCCCGGGCATTTACAGCAAACCCAACCAACCGAATTGTGCTTTGTCATTGTGGGCAATCAACTCACCGCGGATGAAGCGTTTTGGGTAGCGTGACTGGCGTTTTAGTCGACAGTGTCTGGAAATGGTAAAGGCAACAGGCAAAAAGTTTTACTTTCATTCAAGAAACTGGTTTCCCCAGTAATAACATGAAGCATAGACTGAGCTTCAACACCGGTAATAGCGACTTCGCCGTAAATTATAATGAATTACTGTACACTTCAGCCATAAGAATATGCTGCAAGTGGTTTCCGAGCTGTTTCATAAAATTCTGTGCTTTCCATGACTGTAGTCGTTGATATCGTCGTGGTCGCTATGCACGCTCAGTCTCTGTGTCTGGCATAATGCATAGTTGGACAATCAAAACTTGTACGTACAGATATTTAATAAAACGTTTTGTAAGCGGGGACATTATTTTTAAAAGGCTACGCCTACGACTTGTGCTTGACAATGGTCAACTATCCATGTATATCCGTATCCTCATTTTCAAATAAAGCCAGTAGATTGCGCACTCACCCAATACTTGGCATTACTCTCTGTATCCGCCCATCCGGTGCACATGTTTACGTTGCGTTAATTTGCGTACCAGGATTTTCGTCGATGTGCAAGTACGTGCAAAGAACAGTGGTGGTGGTATGATTGTCTGTCTGTATGTGTCCTTGTTCCATAAAGGCTTCGAAAATTAGTACACAGATTTTGATAAGCCGGGGTCAAAACATATTCCACAAAAATCAGTTCAGGGCTGCCTTAGTTACAAGTACCCCACCTACATTTGTTTGCTCAGCATTCGAATTTATGGGGACAAACAGTTGTGAAGGGATGATTTTATGAGTATATTTACTGAACCATTAAAAATATATAGGTTTCAGAGCAAACAAAATTAGTGTTGTATGGGAGGTATCCCGCCCCTTTCATTGATCCCGCTCATTACATTTACAGTAATTTCGAATTGATAGCACATGACTTCGTCTTAAATTCCAGTACAGTAGAGTGAATGGTTCCAGAGATAGAAAGCAAACAAAATTAGGGTTGTATGGGAGGTATCCCGCCCCTTTCATTGATCCCGCTCATTACATTTACAGTAATTTCGAATTGATAGCACATGACTCCGTCTTAAATTCCAGTACAGTAGAGTGAATGGTTCCAGAGATAGAAAGCAAACAAAATTAGGGTTGTATGGGAGGTATCCCGCCCCTTTCATTGATCCCGCTCATTACATTTACAGTAATTTCGAATTGATAACACATGACTCCGTCTTAAATTCCAGTACAGTAGAGTGAATGGTTCCAGAGATAGAAAGCAAACAAAATTAGGGTTGTATGGGAGGTATCCCGCCCCTTTCATTGATCCCGCTCATTACATTTACAGTAATTTCGAATTGATAGCACATGACTTCGTCTTAAATTCCAGTACAGTAGAGTGAATGGTTCCAGAGATAGAAAGCAAACAAAATTAGGGTTGTATGGGAGGTATCCCGCCCCTTTCATTGATCCCGCTCATTACATTTACAGTAATTTCGAATTGATAGCACATGACTCCGTCTTAAATTCCAGTACAGTAGAGTGAATGGTTCCAGAGATAGAAAGCAAACAAAATTAGGGTTGTATGGGAGGTATCCCGCCCCTTTCATTGATCCCGCTCATTACATTTACAGTAATTTCGAATTGATAGCACATGACTCCGTCTTAAATTCCAGTACAGTAGAGTGAATGGTTCCAGAGATAGAAAGCAAACAAAATTAGGGTTGTATGGGAGGTACCCCACCCGGTGGGGGTAGGAGAGTGAAAAATACTTTACATCCTATTCTCATACCTACGAAATATGCACAAGAATTCATAAAAATTGGTCGAGCCGTGTCGGAGGAGTTCGACCACAAACACCGTGACACGAGAATTGTTACGATATCAACCCGCCATCTGATTGATATATATATATATATATATATATGTATATATATATATATATATATATATATATATATATATATATATATATATATACACATACATATATATATATATATATATATATATATATATATATGTACATTTAGCAGTGCAGTAACCAGTAAACAAACATGGAGACATATTCGGAGCATCGGTATAGGAAATATTGCTACTTTTGGGAATATTGACATGGACCTAAATGATTTAAACAGGAAATTTGTCAATCTTCCAATTGAAGCAGTGCAAAAGAATGCTTATGCACTCTGTTGTAGTTCTGTGTCCTCTGAAATTATGTTTGGGTTTTGTGGTGTTGACGAGTCAGATGTGTTGGACTGTTTTGTGGGTGTAAAGTGAACTGCTTGTGATACCGATGAGATTCACCCTGTCTTTGTTAAGGCCGTACTTCCTAAGCTGCTGCCAGTCATAACTCATATTTTTAATACAGTTATAATGACATCAACTTTTCCTAATTGTTGGAAGTTAGGCACAATTATTCCAACCCCGAAGTCTGATAACGATTATAGACCATTAGCAATTTTACCATACCTGGCCAAGGTATGTGAACTAGTAATGGCGCAACAATTAAAAAAGTATTTAGCAGACAACAACATTATAACGGAACGACAGTCTGGGTTCATGTCAAGGAGTAGCTCCATAACGGCTCTGACGATTGTAGTGGAGAGTATTCGCGCATCACTTGACTTAAATAGGATGTCTTTCTCGGTATTATTGGACCATTCAAAGGCATTTGACTGTGTTGACCACAATATTTTATATACGAAGCTTCTGTGAATGTACTATTTCTCATCCGGCGCAGTTAAGTTAATAGAATCATACCTTACAGAAAGATCCCAAACGGTTTACCAACCGAGTCAGTGTGATGAAGAGGCTTCGGATTTCTTGTCGATAGTACGAGGTGTATCTCAGGGGTCCATATTGGGGCCTCTTCTTTTTTGTATATATATATAAATGATCTACCGAAAGCATAGCACGATTGTGATATTCATTTATATACTGATAACGTCCAACTTTACATAAGCTGCAAAGGGGACGAAATTATTAATTGTGTCACTCAAATTAATAACGACTTATCTAATGTTTATAACTGGGCGAAGAAAAATAGGCTTTGCCTTAATCCAGCTAAGTCAAAATGTTTAGTGACTTACAAGAAACACTGTGATACCACAATACTACCCAGTATTATGATGAATGGGTCTGTGATTGAATGTGTAAACACGGCTAAAAACCTGGGAGCTATATTTGATGGTACTCTAACATGGAGTAACCACGTTGCAGTCACGGTTGGCAAAGTTTACGGTATGCTGCGTGCACTGTGGTCAACGCAATATTTCACCCCACAAGGAATCAGAATGCTATCGGCTAAGGCCTTAGCCTACCTACTCCCAACATTGCTGTATGGTTGTGAAATTTTTACGAATTGTGATCGAACTAGCAAACGAAAGCTTAATGTCCTATTTAATAATATATCAATGTATATTTATGGTTTGAGTAGAAGAGATCATGTATCCACTTTATCAAGGCAAGTTTCTGGAATCACATTTGATCAACTCTTGGAGTCTAAGACTATCGTCTTTCTTCACAAGATTATTTACACCCGGGAACCTCCTTATTTGTTTAGATGTCTCAGGTACACACGTTCGTCGTTGTAACCAACTTGTCCCGTGCAAACACTCTTCTCTCAACAAATTGTTTTTGCATTAATTCCCATATCAGAATGTTTCTCTCCGTCATCTGTGATCTAAAAAATTGGAATTGGAATCACGTTTTGCTTGAGATGTTGCGACATTTATACTTTTAGTTAAAGGCACAAAAAGTGACAATTTTCGTTGTAATATACTTAAGTATGTCGTTGCAATTGTTTATTAATGCGGGGTGCACTTATTTGGAGAAGAGCCGTAACAAATTATTGGGAACTCGTATCGAATCAAGATCACTAGAGCCGTTTCTTTTCACTTTTGTAGCCACCCTCACGAACAGATCGAATACGTATTACACAGCAACATTTCCAATGGTTGCCAACAAATGAGATTATTATTTATATTCGAGTTCATGCAAGAAACACACCGCTTTCATGACACAACTGGAGCGATAGATAGATAGATATATTTAAGGGTGTTATACACTGCGACCTGAAAGATCTATTGTGATGCCCCTATTTATTTGAAAGATGAGGATAGTCTCATCTATAAATCTTCTGTCAGGTTAATTTTCGACAGGAATTCATATATTTTGGAGTAATCAAGTTGAGGGATCTTGGTCATATCTAGGATATATTCTCCAAAACACCTGAGTCTATTGTGTGCCAATGGTCCGCAGTCAGTGATCAGGTGCAGTGAGGTTTCGTCACTTTCTCCACAGAATCGACAGATGGCATCTGAAGATATACCCAACATGTTCATATGGTAGTTGAGTCTACAATGTCCGCTTAAAATGTCTGTGATGATTCTTAATTTAATTGGAGCGATAAGCTTTCAATTTTCCAGTCGATTTTTTTAGTTCTGTTAATCTGGGTTCCCGGAACCACCCATAAAAAATTGGGTAATAATATAGCAGAGAGCATTTTTTGATTTAATTTCGTCCGCGATGGCTTTCGGTGCTTCTAACCAACTACAAATATTAATTTGTTCTTCGCCATTCAGTGCCTATAACATAAATATTACCCGAGCTAAATCAGCTATAGACAATTGCTACGACTATATTGTATTTTAACAGATGTTTATGAAACCCAAAAGGAGGCATCACAGTAACACGTGTAGTTTCTCCCTTTACTAAGATTGTCTTTCCAAATATTGCTTCATAATTGTGTTTTCCCACCTTCAATCGTAGACAAATTTGTCAATTTTTTATTCCCTCACAACCATCGCTATTTTCCTTCGATACTCATCCAGTCGAAATCATGCCCTATACTAATGTAGTATCTCCACCTCTGCGACGCTTTGGAAAAATAACCGTGAAGTCTGACTGCATTTGCCAACGCCAATGACGTAGAGTTTTTGATCCGGCTGAGCTTTTGGGGCACTGTTTTGCATTCACACAAATTGCGAGTGATGTTTTGACTAATATATTAAATTAACCAACATACATAATAAATAATTATAAATAATAAAAATGATAAGAAATGTGATGAGCATTTTTCAAAAGCAATTTACTGGAGAGAGTGCTTCCAATCGATGAGATCAGCTCGTGTTGAATGCGAATAGCGCCACGATTTGTACTTTGGAGCTCTGCCCAGCGATAGTGGCTTAGGTAATTGGGTAAAAAGTGCAAGGCAATATGCATGTAATGAATTTGGAAAATGAGTTACTAACAACAATTTTTAATCGTTATTTTTATTCCCAATTGTAATTAATTATTTTCTTACATTTTATAAGGAAACGTGCAATTCGGAACAAGTGAATATATAGTTAATAGCATAGTTACTTATGTACTTACATATGTACGAGGTGTGATCAAAAAATAAAGTATTTATTTATTCATCAACAACTATCTTGTCCCTTTCAAAGTAATTCCCCTCAGATATAATACACCAGCGTTTTTTCCAATCTTCGAAACACTTCTGAAACGCTTTTTTTGGTATCGCCTACAGCTCCTGTTTCGATTTTTCTTTTATCTCCTCAATCGTAGCAAAACGCTTTCCTTTCATCGGTGTCTTCAGTTTTGGAAAGAGGAAAAAGTCAGCGGGGGCCAAGTCCGGTGAATACGGTGGTTGAGGCATGATAACGGTTTTGTTTTTGGCCAAAAAATTACGCATAAGCATCGATGTGCGACCTGGTGCGTTATCATGGCGCAAAATCCATGATTGGGTTTTCCACAATTCTGGGCGTTTCTGACGAATTGCTTCTTGCAAACGGCGCATAAATTCAAGGTTGACCGTATTCCTAGTTGACCGTACGACCTTGTGGCAAGAATTCATGATGCGCCACGCCATTGCAATCAAAGAAAACTGTCAGCAAAACCTTTACGTTCGACCGAACTTGACGTGCTTTTTTCGGTCTTGGCTCATCTGGACGTTTCCATTAGGCTTTGGTTTCAATGTCATAGCCATACACCCTCGATTCGTCACCAGTTATGATCTTTTTGAGGAAATCTGGATCGTCGTTGACGATGTTCAACAGCTCCTGAGCGATGTCCATGCGACGTTGTTTTTGCTCAAAATTTAGCAATTTTGGAACAATCTTCGCTGCCGCACGTTTCATGCCTAAAACATCCGTAAAAATTGCTTGGCATGAGCCGAACGATATGCCAACATCATCAGCAACCTCTCTGATAGTGATTCGACGATTATCTAAAATCATTTTCTTCACTGCGTCGAATGTTTTCATCGGTTGTTGACGTGCTCGGGCGACCAGGACGAGCATCGTCATTGACATCTTCTCGGCCATCGTTAAACTGGTTATACCACAATTGAACTTGTGTTCTGCTCATAGTAGACTCGCCAAAGGCCACAGTCAATATTTCAAGTATCCTTGTGCATTTAATTTTATTTTTTACACAAAACCGAATACAGTTTCTTTGATCCATTTTTTCGAATAGTACAAAATCGAAGAGCACACCAAAACATGACTAACCTTTTTATCTGTCAAAAACAAACTGACAATCCAAAATGGTTGGTATTGCCAACATATATAACAGACATGTGTACCAACATAAAAAAAAAATGCGAACATCGAACATACGTAACTCACGAAAAGATGAAAATAACGGTTATTTTTTGATCACACCTCGTATACGATCTTGAAACAAGGATGTGAAAGAAAGAACGCTTTTCTAGAAAAAAGGGTTTAGGAGACTGAAAAGCACGTATGAAGTTTAAATTTAAATGCTCTATGAGTATCATAGTTCAGATTAGGAAAAACTTTCAACTTTCACTATTCCAGTCACTAACTTTACTCTGAGTTTTTTCGCCTTCAATGCTTAGATGATATATGTATGTTTGATAACAATTCAACAGTGCCATCCATCTACCATTATACTGGAAAGCTTGTGTTATGTGCTCATGTTTTGTACCATTCTTCTAGTATCCGACGAATCTGTCTGGACTATAAAAAACCCAACGATGACACACTTAAACGAGAGATAACGATCAGTGACTGTGAATGACACCTTAATTAATAAAACATAAAACATTTCCCATAAATCTCATAATAAATCAATAAATCCCTTATGAAATAGTGTCGTCAAATTATTGACTTCCGTACAAAAACAAATTGTAACCAAGTTTTCTACTGTTCCCTAATCATATCAAATTATAATTAAAAACGTGTGTCTGAATAAGTTAGCGGCACTGAAGACAGGAGAAGTGCGTTTGTTTCTAGACTATCCTTTATCCTCCCTCTGTAACAGATTTTCTCTACAAACATAAATATAGATATAGATATATTTAAGGGTGTTATACACTGCGACCTGAAAGATCTATTGCAGACCTCCAATGGTATTGGGTGATAGTCCACAGAAGGGTTCTGGGCCGTTGAAAGGAGAGGCCGCAGCCTTCCTAGCTAAGCTATTAGCCTTCTCGTTTCCCTCTACTCCTATGTGGCCTGGTACCCACATTAGAGATAACTTGTTCATACTGCCTAGGGAGTTTAGCTTCCCAATACAGTCCCATACAAGTTTAGACCTCACCAAGGGTGAGCTCAGACTCTTGAGTGCTGCTTGACTATCATATAGCTCTACAAACATACATAAATAGATTATTTTGTGGAGAAGATTCTCAACGATGAATGCGTTGGTTATAGCAAATAGGATTAATGAATTTATTATTCATTCATTAATCCTCTTTGGTTATAGTCACAAGTATTTTGATTTTTTGTATGATTTAGAGAAGTTCAATTATTATGTTTTGAACAGTGTGTGGAACTAAAGTCGAACTAGCCAGCCTCCGTGGTCTTTTGGTAAACATGCCAGTTTCGCAGAAGTGCGGTCGCCGAAAAGAAACTTACTCAGGGCATGGCATCGCCATGTTTCTCTTTAATCGACGGCTCTAGTTGGTAGTACTTATTCCCCCAAACCCTTATAGACATACTTAATTAAGATATAAGCTATAATAATAATGAGACACAGTAGTTTAGAGTGCGGTAGACTGAGACAGTACATGGACAGACTTTGATCAGTGAGTTTACCACCTGTAGTTAGCGTAGTTGCCTGGATGGACAGAGTACAATAGCTGAAGGCCCAGATTCGATTCCTGACAGGGCTTTGCATCAAATAGAGTAGGTGTCTGGCTGGACAAATGTAATAGTGGAAGGCCCAGATCCGACTCCTGGGAGGGTTCATAATTGGTGTGCTGTTGCTTTCTGAGAAATAATATCTACTTGGGGAAATATTGCCTTTCATTGAAAGATCTTTGATGAGGACAAGTGGCGTGTCCGAAAGAGCTAAAAACCTGTAGCTATAAAGCTATCTGCCAAAATGTTTTCAATAATTCTCCCTTGGACACTTATTACGGTGGCATAACCACATTTGCACCCACAGTGTGCCATTGTCAGTCAACAGATTTGAATAGAATACTTTCATATAATATATAGTGTAATAATATATTAGAAATATAAATTTCACTTTGGTTAAAAAAAATGTATCTTTTCAAAGTCACTGACTTAACAAATTGTCCTCGCATTGTTCAAATAAAAAATATAAAATTATAGAGTAAAATGTGGTCAATTCTCTTGCTTTTCCTAGTTAATTTGGTAGATCAGCCACATTTGTAGTTAAGAGATAATACCAGCTTTCGATACCTGACCCATAAAACATAATAACCAGCATATATGCAAGCTTTCGTAATATCGAATATGCTTGCACAAATCTTCACACTCTGGTTGCAATGTTTGTCGGTTGAAGATCGATATGATTCTGTCAATATCATGAATACAACGTAGATAAGAACTCCTACGTTATTCGGAACTTGAAAGTATGAAATGAGAAGTAAATGAAGCACACTTAAAAAATTCCTCGAAGTGCATTAAGCAATTTATAAATAAACAATTGCAAGAATAATATGATATGCTAAACCGTGATTCGAAATTCAAAATGCAGTATAAGCAATTGATATGCATAAATGCACATAAATAAACCATTCCACATAAGTCGGTGTATGGATACAGAGAAAATCTATGATAGAAAGCGAAGCAAAATTGATTGAGTTACCAAAATTCACTCAGCGATGCAGACTTCATTTATTCATTTATTTTATTTCATTCAAATAGAAACATTTGCCAACAAGTAGAAGCAGCGTTTCAAAACAGCATGTGCTGAAATAGATTTAACGAGAAAATAGTAAAAATTTAAGAGAACTAGAGGAGGAAGTAGAAATAAGTAAAGCTTAATTGACTCCCATTAATTAAAGCAAACAATTTGAATTCATGAGATAATTATAATAAATAATAAATACAGAAATGAAACGATTCGAAATTATGGGTCAGGAGAATTATAAAAATAACTGATAATTTCTGTAGCAAAAGTTCTAGAATGACTTGCGCGTTTATATGAGAGGGAATCGAGCTCAAACAACAAGCTGTTGCACATAAATATATGAGGCAATTCCTGGGCATAATCAATTTCGTAGATAGTTTGGTCATATTTAATTCGATGTAAGTGTATCAAATGTATGTATATCAGTACTTTTGAATGGATGCGAGTTATGGAACACTCATCAAGTTGTTCTACTAATCGAGATGTTCTACATCGAGATATACTCCAGTAATCCAGCATCAAAATGGTCCTAGACAGTTGTCAAAGTCCAGTGTAGGTTTTCGCTGTGGTGGCACAACAATATCTTCAAAGTGAAACTAGACACACAAAGAGAACAGGCCAAGGATCATATCGTAATTCAAATTGAATATGATGTATAAATATATCAAGTTATATTTTATTTGACTGGTTTTTATGTACCTGGAATAAAATGAAATGTAGCTAAGCAAAGTTATTGCAACTCGTTGAAATATTTCAACAATTTAAAATCATTTTAATTAAAAATGATGAACTGTATCAATAAGAATTTTTCTTTACTTCTGGAGACGGTTATTTATAGTTTTAAGTTTTTGTTTCAGAACAAAAAAAAAAACGGTTTTTTCTTATTTATTATATATTAGCTAGAACGCTCTTCCAATATGCGGATGGTGGGCCGCAGAGAACACAGAGAAAGAAAACTTAAACGTCAAACGGCAAAGCAGCGAAATAAAGCGGACGAACGTTGTACACGAATCCACTGAAAATCGTGGTTTGACCGCTACGGACGCTGGCAGCGAAAAAGACTTTCCTTTCTCTGTGTTCTCTGGTGCGCCGTTAGTCATCTGAAACAACTGTACGCAGCGTTCCACACAGCAATTCGTAAAAGTATGAGCGCTTTCCCCAGCACAGCTACTATATACGAGTATATATTAGCAGAGACAGGCTTTCCTTCAATTCTCAGGCGAGTTACGACCAACGCATACAATCCCATACCAAAACTTTCAAATTCGAACAATCCACAACAACCCACTATACTAGAGGCCACAAGAAAGGTGCTAAAACAAAAGCAAGAGCCAAGAAATAAATCAACAATCTATCGTTGCCTAGAATTTGCCAAGAATATACAGGTCTACATCCGTCCACATAGAGTCCAAGGTAACAACCAACCACCGTGGCTCCTAAAAGAGTCATCGTTCATTTTAAATCTACATAGCCTGCCTAAACAATCAACTAATCCAACGGTTTATCGAGAAAGTTTTAATGAGCTTGCGGACTTACTAAACCAATGGACATTCATTTACACTGATGGATCGAAAACAGGCAACAGCACACCTTTCGCCGTGGTTCAACATAATGGACTATTAATTACCGCCGGGTCTATCGGGCTTCACCGTTCCGTTTTTACTGCAGAAGCTCTAGCCTTAAAGATAGCTTCCGAACATGCCGCAAAAACCAAAGGAAATTTTGTTATTTGCACTCACAGCTACCGTACAATCGAAGCTATTACAAATATTGGCCATTATCGCACATAATTGGTAACATTGGAAAGATTTGCATCAAACATCCAAATAAGATTAGACTAATGTGGGTCCGTAGTCATATGGGCATACCTGGAAATGACGATGCAGCAAATGAAGCCACCCGTTCACCTTGCTTCTTGTTTCACACCTCCGAAGAGAAAGACATTTTGAGGCTCATCCACAATCATCTAACTTCAATTAGATTCGTGGAGGTGTATAACTATAGCCACTGTTACAAACATTTTAGCTCCAAAGTTATCAGTCATAAAGTCATCTGTCACCGCATCCATCCAGCACACAAAAATCTTCACCCATCTTTGATTGGGCCACATAAACCTTACCCATCCACATTTGCTGTGTGGAGACCTTCCTCCTACTTGTCGGTTTTGCACTCTTCCATCTATTGAACATATCTTCAACGATTGCATCCAACTCCGTGTTATCAGAAAAAATGTATTCGCTGACTCTAATCCTATTGAGTCTCTAAAAATTGTTAACTAATGAAACAAATAAAAACTAAAAAGTAGTATGTAAATAGAGTTTACAACAGATCATACAGGAACACCTAATCATATAGTATGCACTTTATAATTTCTGGTACACAATTCGATCCACAAAAGTCAACCCGCGGTAGTCGAAGTTGGGACAAGGATAACAGTTCTATAAGGAAATGCCTGAAGAGGGTTTGTGAGAACGGAAGAGGAAGGTGAGCTTAAAGAAACTTTAAACAATTGACTTTGCTATGGTAATGAGAGATCACATGGTCGTGATGTTGCTTAATAATATTTTTGTGTGGTGGTGAAATTATGAAGCCAACAATAATATATTTGCATATTTATCAATGAAACGATGATCAAGTACACAGAATAAAATGATATTTCTTCAGTACTTATTTTCCTTAGTACTTATTTTCTTTAGTGTAACTCTGCCAAATCAGAGATCATGTTCCCTCATATCACGCAGATGCGATCCTCCGCAGGACTTTGTATTTTACTTACTACCAGTACTAAAACTTCACTCATATAATTCTTTATTCTGCACAATACAAAAAGTTGGCTTCCATCACCTTGTATGTCTCCATAAAAAGTTGGCAAAACATTGATATGGATTTTTCCAAATCTCCGCTCGGTTAACTGAAATATGTACATTTGTACGAGTATATGACTTCCTATCATCAACTAAACTATCTTACGAGCGAGTTGGGCCTAGCCCCAGATACCATCTGTAGATTCTGTGGAGAAAGTGGTGAAACTCACTACATCTGAAAACAGACTGCGAACCTCTGGTACAGAATAAGCATATGTACTTTGGGGAGCAAAATTCCTAATACATAGATTTCTATCTCGAATGAACTTAGAAAAGCCGACCTCTGTGGCCTGGTAAACATGATAGACTCACACTCAGAGGGGCCTACGATCAAATCCTGCCCCGGGCTTGGTCTCAAAAATATTTCTTTGCAAAAAATATTTATCTTCGAGTCGAAAGCCTCAGTGGCTAGTAATCATCCTCCAACACCTTGCAGGCATAAATAATTATGGTGTAAGATATAATAATAATAATAATTAATCTAGGAAGATATACGAGTATATGAAAATATAGTTACTTCACCTCACTGAAACCTTTCGATATGCATAATTATCTATTATTCTAAAAATATACAGATAATATATAAATCTTTTTTTAATGATATTTAATACGCTTAGTGCCACTGTGCGGCGTTTATATATAATTTGATGGTTCTTTTGACTGTATTTTTGTTTTGGAATTTCTAACTTGATTTTTTTAGTGCTTCCAGCGTTTGTTTTTTTAGTATACTCATCTCAGTACCGCGTTACGTAGATGATTGTTTGTGGAAGCGGTTAAAGAGCAGTCACTCGAGTCAATCAGCCACTCCGGTCATAATGCATAAATAGTTAGGGTCGGTGCATACTTGCGTATTGTCAAGCGACGAATCGTTGCGAGAAAAAATCAGAAAAAGAAGTATTTTGTAGAACTTTCAGCATCATCAACCGGGTTGTGACAAGTTATTTTTCGTGTTTTTGAGTCTCCTGCGAAAACTCGAATATGAGTACACAGAGGAAGCGAGAACTATCGAAAGTGTTGAATGATTCTCGCACCCCTACAATTGGAGTGAATGCCTCCAATAATTCATTACGTCCAGTTGCAAATGTAACATTCATTAAACAAATATTTTGAACATTTTAACAAGCCACCAACAATTTTAAATATTGTTACGAAATTTCCCTCCTGACAGTTTATACTGTTGCGAAATTGCCGTCTTGATAATTTATTCTAACTAACAATACTCGGATTCGTGCAACTGTATTGTGTAGTAATTAAAATTCAACTGCCTATCGACTTTCATTGCGTGGTGGCTTATATACTTTCCGAATGGTTGAAGTAGAACTTTCTAGAACATCATCTTCACCTCGAAGGAATTTACGAGAACATTCTAGAACATTATCTTCACCTCGAAGGAATTTACGAGAACATTCTAGAACATTATCTCTACACCTGGAAGGAAATTTTTATATGCATGGATTGTGTCTTGGCTTAAATACATAGGGTGGTGAACTCATTCTCAAACTCCAAATGGGATCCTAAAAGTATGCAATAATTTATGTTTCAATATGTTTAAAATTCTGAAAAGTCCCAATTACTCACCACTATGCGGGATTACAATCCTTTGATGCTGCACAGAGTTTCCAGTGGAATCTAAGACAGATTAGGTGAGGCTTTGAATATTTACACAGAATTCTTGAAGACCCATTGTCTCATATAATTTACTGATTAGAATATGGAAGTTGGAAATTATTCATAAGATTTTTGCTAAAGTTACGGAGATAATTATGAGGAAAGCATGTTTCTTCTTGCCCGCTCAGCACAACATGAGAAATGACCTTTCTGACGGTCAATTTGATTTTGCTGATTTTGGTAATTATTACCTCCTAAAATTTACTTTAAGAATGTGAATTCTCTTCGGCGAGTTCTGGTGGTATCATAATTCATTACCTGATCTGGGTACTATTAATTGAATCTAACTTTATATCAGAATGTGGGAAAACGTTTAAGAATATTTTTAAGATTATTTAAAGTAATTGCAAGATAACAATTTATATAGAATATATTCTGTAGCACATATGAATCACCATCTTTAAAAAATCTACTTTTGTTGTGAAGCTTCTTGGTGTGGGCACACATGTTGGCATATTAAATTAGGAGCTAAATAAACAAGGGAACCCGTATGGTGCCTGATTTTGTTATATACTCGTAGTTGGTCATCGCTGTACTAAACACAGTGATACCGTGGAAGAGGGCAAGTATGCACCGAGCTTAAATACTAACATTTAATGGTGTTGTTTATGTTGTCTTCAATGCTGGAACTTCGAGTTCCCTGTCGCCACTCTAATTGATTAAATTTTGAGGGTATTTAAATGCATGGTGCTCGGAGAGGGTTTGCTGCAGACAATCAAACAGGGTATTTTTTTAAATTTGATGTTTATCTATCTGTGAGCTGCTCCTACGTAAATTCCATACATATATCGGCAAGTATTTATATATATATATATACATATATGCACGTCTTATTGTATATAAAGTGATTTGTGGTGTTAATTGTTCGTACGTCTGTACTAAAGTCTGCGCGTGTCGTCACCCGTCGACTGAAAGTTTGCTTTGTTCCACTTCTGGAACAAAGCAAACTTTCAGCCGACCGATTATCAGCAGTGCACGTGTCGTTCTTGTAAATAACAAATATCTCACAAATCCGCAGAACAAAGAAAGATTTCTGTATATTGGTAGCTAGCTGCTTTGTGCTAGATTGAACGGTACTGGACAGAGCTTCAGGTATACTCGTACTCATCCGCTTGCCATTATGATAAAATGTGACTGGGCATGTTCTTGCTTTGGATATAATATACATATGTACATTTATATAGTATATTTTAAGTGGCTTGACGCTTCCAATTTGCTCCTGCGCCTCTTATCGAATATTTTTAAATTCTCCTATTAACAGACTTTCGTGGTTTCTACGCTACAGTAGCGTCCACATCAGAGATACACACTTATAAATTAAATAACGTCTTTTAAGCTGAAATCTTTACACGACTCGTCACTCCATTGGAAGCAGACATTTGTATCGATTCACAGGCAAAAGGCTCTCACATCGAACCTCATTAATTTGAAACGCTTATAGGCGTGCCGCAAACCCCTGATACGAGGGGTATTATTTATATTTCGGGAATAGCAAATAATAACAAACAGTTTTAAATGAAATTGGCTTTATTGTTTTCCAAAATATTCCCCTTGATGATCAATACACTTTTGCATTCGTTCAAACCATGTGTCATAGCAGTTTTTCCATTCCTCTTGAGACACCTCAAAAACATGGTTTTTGAACGCTTCAACTGCTTCTACGGTGCTCGTAAATCGTTGACCACGCAGCTCACCTTTGATATACGGGAACAATCAGAAGTCATTGGGTGCCAAATCAAGACTGTACGGAGGATGAGTCGTCAATTCGATGTTTTGACTGCTCAAAACTTCACCTGTTTGACGAGATGAGTGAGAGCTCGCATTGTCATGATGGAGAGTGATTCGTCTTTGGCGGTTGGTTTTACGAATTTCTCCGAAGACTTCCGGCAAACAAATGGTCGTGTACCACTCAGAATTGACCGTCCTACGTTGCTCAAGCGGACCAGTGGCCACAAGACCCATTCGGCCGAAGAAGCAGGCGACCATTTGCTTCGCTGTGCTTCTTCCACGACCAACTTAGTTGGATTTAGCTCGTCTTGGAATACCCACACGGTCGATTGTTGTTTTGTTTCCGGCTCATACGCATATATCCATGATTCGTCACCTGTCACGATTTTATACACGTATTTGGAACCAATTGAAACGAGCCTTTTTTTGAGCGATTGTCAAATTATGTGGGATCCAACGCGAACAAATCTTTTTTACAGCCAAATGTTCATGCAATATTGAATGTATGGAAGTGGAAGTAATGGCTCAGGTGTCCTCTATCTCACGATATGTCACATGACGATCTTGCATTATCAGTTCACGCACTGCATCGATGTTTTCTGGCACAACAACCGATTTTGAACGACCTTCACGGAGTTCGTCGGCGACCGAACTACGACCACGATTGAATTCACTACACCAGCGATATACTGTGGGTTTTGATGGTGCTTTATCGCCATACAAAGAACCGAGATCATCGGCACATTCCTGTTGAGATAATCCACGTCGCAAGTTGTGAAAAATAATCCAACGAAAACCTTCTCTTGAAATTTCCAGTTTTTGGCTAAATTAATTTTCTTAACTCACTCTAAACAAAACAAATAGCACTTGTACATCAACACGCTGTGAGTACGTTTATGCTAAAAAATGTCCAACTTTATTATGGTGTTGCCAGATTTGAGCTATTGACATTAGTGTTGAAAGTTCCCTAAATATTAATAGTACCCCTCGTATCAATCCGCCATCACCCAATAATACTATGCTAAGTTGCTGCCATTGGCTAAAAGGAAGATTATATGTACATATGTACATATGTATGTATATGGAGACGCACGGTGATAAATGTACTAATAACCAGAGAAAAAATTGTGTATAGACTCCCACTACTGAATGCATTATAATTCTGACAATCTGTACCGAACTTAACAGGAATAAAACTTAGATGATAGATGATCGCTTTATAGATTAGCGGTCCCAACCCATGGTACTCTAATTTGAATTGGTAGCTGCCAGTGTACACATCATCTATGAAGTCTTTTGTAACATCTTTGAGAAAATTCGATATATTGTAAATTATGTACATACATACGAGGGCGGATTGATATTGAATCTACCTAGCGCTAGATGGCAGCACAAACACAAACACTTTTTTTTTAGAAATTGCGATCTGTCAAACGTCAGCTGTTAAAATTTCACCCAAATTCATCGATTAGTTTATTTGTTGTAGTCGTTTGAAGTAAGCCACTTTTGTGTTTCTTGAAAAATGGAAAAAGGCGAATTTCGTGCAGTGATTAAACACTATTATTTGAAAGGGAAAACGGCGAAAGACACAAAAGAAAAGCTCGATAAACATTACGGTGAGTCTGCTCCGTCAGATTACATGGTAAAATATTGGATTGCTGAATTTAAACGCGGCCGAGCAAGCACAGCAACAATACCATCAACAGGAAGGCCAAAAGAGGTGGTTACTGAAGAAAATATCAAGAAAATCCTCGATATCGTTATGAATGATCGCCGAGTCAAATTGCGTGGGATTGTTGAAATGGTAAACATATCATATGAACGTGTGTTCAACATTTTGCATGAACATTTGCATATGAAAAAGCTATCGGCAAGATGGGTGCCGCGTTTGCTCAGTGTCAAACAAAAACGAGTTCCACAGATCACTTCACAGCGGTGTTTGGACATGATAAAGCGTAATCCTGTTGATTTTTGGCGTCGATTAATAACTGTTGATGAAACGTGGGTCCACCACTACACACCTGAAACCAAAAATCAATCGGAAAAATGGGTGGAAGCTGGTGGAAGTGCTCCGAAAAAGGCGAAGGCAGTGAAATCGGCTGGCAAGGTTATGGCCACTGTATTTTGGGATGCACACGGAATATTGCTCATCGATTATCTTGAAAAAGGATCCACAATCACAGGAAAGTATTATCGTGCATTCTTGGATCAATTGATTGATACAATCAAGGAAAAATGACCACATTTAAAGAAGAAAAAAATGCTCTTTCTTCAAGACACCGCACCGGTTCACACAGCATTAGATACGATGCTAAAATTACGTGAAATACACTTCGAATTGGTTAATCATCCACCTTATAGTCCAGATTTAGCTCCTAGTAACTTTTCCTGTTTCCAAACTTGAAAAAATGGCTCGCAGGAAAAAGATTCATCTGAAACGAAGAAGTGATTACTGAAACTAACGCGTATTTTGAGGGGTTCCCGAAATCGTATTATTCAGATGGTATAAAAAAGTTGGAATATCGTCTTACTAAGTGTGTCGAAGAAAAAGGAGACTATGTTGAGAAATAAATGGTTTTTGAAAAAAAAAACGTTTTTTTTTCCTACTTAGGTAGCTTCAATATCAATCCGCCCTCGTATGTGTTTTTATTATCGAGGGGGAAAGCTTTAAGCCAATTAGTCAGTGTGGGACATGAACCCACTAATTCCTCCTCACTGTCGTGGCGGGCAACCCTCCCGGGACCACCAATGTGATTACGTCGGTATGTGTGTATGTCAGTATGTGTTCACACACAAGTTTCATGATGGCATCGTTTTTAGTTTACGAGATGTTTACATAATTGAGATGCATAAGGTAGGCGTATTTCATATCCGATTCCTATCAAAAGACACGATCATGTCTGATTTGGCATATATGTACGAGTATATACATATGTAGGTAGGTAAAATTTTAAACCTTTATTTAATTGGGGTCTCTATTTAAATGTGAAAACTTTCCCAGTGGTCGCGTTTACTTCTAATTTATAGTAAAAATTATACAGATCAGTTATGTGAAGAACCTCATGTACAGTGTGAAGATTCCAACGATCACGATTTTATATACAAATCTGTCCAAATCGAAGTATGCACTGCAAGCACTGAGTGGGGTGGCTGGGAAATACTATAATCATTTCACATGTCTAACTACCTGACTCAGATGTGTATGAGTACCTACGTATCAAATTGACCGCTGTGGAAAAATTCACTCCGAAGTGACCAAATCTCAGATGTAATGTTTGTAATTATACGCGGAAATTATACTGAACAATGAGGGAATACGTTTACAAATTAATTATTACACAGAAAGGCTTTTGCTTCGTCACGATACAAACTGCGCCTCCGGTTGCGCATAGTTGCTCAGAATGCTTCAACGGCAATTGCCTCACATTTCAATTTCCTTGATAATGACAAAACGTTTGTACACAGAATTGAACCATTGTTCTAAAGAAACGCAACGGTGGGCGCGAACAGGACCAACAATTTTTAAAAATTACGATCGTATTGCTGAAGAGCAAAAATATATTCTAGGTGAGGATGCTTGCTTCGGAATATAATTTAAAATTAATTCTTCTAATGAAAAATAGGGAAATTGCGCCATTTAATTTTCATTTCATTTACTTAACCGTTGAACAACAGGCGAAAGGAACTTTCGTCTTGATGTACTACAGGTATAAGAAATGAGTTGTAATTGTTTATGCGCTTCATTTATCTCTTGATACGAGCCTACACGAACTATCATCAGAGATATCATTTTATATGGTTTCTATACTGCCCTTCACTTATTTAAGTCCTCATCGCATCACGGAGAATCTTATATTTCCATCAATAAACTATAAGTAATTGGCATAAACTATTTTTGACGCTTATTAAAAGAAGGGCAGCACTGAAGCTTCAGATTCTCCAAAAGAAGGGGAGGAGAATAACCATTGTGAGCAAGTTGCTCTGTACTGAGTTCAAAACAATGACCTATTCTTGTCTGACATACCCATTGGAGACATGCTTGGATTCTTGAACACCTCGAAGGTTGAAGAGTGAGCTCATAGTATATTTGACCATGGTACTACAATAGGAAATTTATATGCGTAGAAGTTAAGCTGTTGTTGTTCTGCCTCTTTGACTAGGAGAAAGTAACTAACGCCCAAAATAATCGAAACAAATTAATACACACAGTATTCATACTTAAAGTAAAAAAGGATCAGCATTAGCTCTCTTCTATTAACACCAGATAAAGGAAACGAAATGTTAAATATCGAAAACAACCAATCTTAGCCATTATTCCAATTTTCAAAAAAATTTATATTGTATCTAAAATTATTTTGGGGCGTTAAATTACATGAACTACGTTTGCTGGCTTTTGTTATGTTCTGTCAATTTTCAGGACTGCATTTTTTGCACGAATTGATTGAAGCAATTTTAGCAATGTCGAAATTTTATACCCCCACCACTATTAATGGAAAATTCCAATATTCATTTTTCCATTCCCATTTTTATTTTGGATATTGAATTGTGCAACAAACTAGGAAACGCGCAATTCAGTGCCGAAAAGTGTTTAGTACAAGTGTTGGTTAACGATATAAAAAGCATCAAAAGTCACTACTCACGATAATATACTCAATCAACAGAAGTACTCACAACAAAAGTTTGGACAGAAAAGTATCGAGTACAGAAACTGTGACCCTACTAGAGATGTCAGTATTGATTACATTGCAGTACTCGTACGTCGTCGTTACTTTGATTATCAGTTTCATATCGTTACTTTCGTATCGAACCTTTCGTATCGAACCTTTCGTATCGTTCCTTTTGTATCGTTGCTTGCAAACGTATTGAGTACAGAGTACGCAGAGTACGGAACAGTGAGAGCGACATTAGAACAAGTGTGGCCATAATTGTCAAATAATTCTTGGCTAATTAATTTAACGATGTGTTAAAGGCAAATCTTCCAGTTGCAATTTTCTCTGATTGTAATTTTATCTAAACAGAAAATATATCATTAATGATAACATTTCAGAAAAGCACTCAACAAAGAATTCAAGGCGTTAGAGAAGAATCAGAATTCAAGTAAAGGTTTTCGAAATGCTGTGGCCCACACCTACTTTTGTAGTTAATCACAATCACAAAGTAATGATGAAGCTGTCTGTGGAGGTGTTATTCAATTGATTCGTATTATTAATGGTTTATTTGATGCAATCAAGATGTTATTATTATATATCATATTGGTTGTTTCTTTCACTGAATTTACGGTAGTACGATTTTGTTATTGAGATCAAGATTTGAGATCAAGATTTGAGATCAAGATTTCAGGGTAAAATATTTGTCTCTTCCGCCATTCAAGTACATAATTTTTTCTCTCTCTGAAAGTTCTTTTCACTGCTTAAAGCATTTCTTTTAAATCTTGCATTAAAAAATGTTGCTTTAGTTATGACATCTCATTACGATGCAGAGTAACGAAAGTAACGAATACTATTTTTGATCAGTATTCGGTACTGAAACATTACTTGAGTAACGAATACTGACGTAACGGATACTCATATTTCTGACACCTCGAGTCCCTACACAATATTGTACACACTACGAAAAATAATAGAAGAAACAAGTATCGAATTGAAAGTATCGCATACTTTTAATACTTATACCCTTTTTTTTTATATATATATTTTATTGAATCTTCTAATAATATCTTAGAACTAACAATAAATCTTCATAGTATATTTAACATTTCACTTTTAAATTCATATCAATCATTCCCAACCTCCCAGTGCCAGTGCTTTGAGGAGTAACCCTGGCATAAAGTAACCAAATGTACTCGTAACTAGTCAAATTGTTATAAGACAATCGGACTCCCAAATCTGATATTCACAACTGTCGAAAATTTATTTAGAATGTTGCCAGGTTTAGTAATATACATATGTATATATATGTATGTATATAATACTCCCAAGTAGTGCTCATTTATCCATAATTTCCCAGCTATGAGTGTATAAAAGCTGAATTTTAGATGAACGATAAGAGAGCCCAAAAGAACAATATGCAAAAAGTGGTCGGCATTACTTCAATAATACGCCTACTATTGGCTCTCATATATCATTATAGGTGTGAAATATATTAACAATCTATGAGATGGTTTAGGGTCGGACTAAATGTGGGCGAACCATTTCAACTATCACGCCAACCTTCAAGTAGAGTTTTCAATATTTTCCACTAAGTTATACAAGTATGTACATATCCATACTCGTATACATATATAATAATTATGATGAACATTGTTGTCGTTGGCTAAATCGCATGCCCACAGCTCAAGGCTTGAAAGATTAGCGGTAACTTTCTTCTGACTTTTTACTGATTAAATATTGTTCTTATATTCCACATCATGTCAGTTCATGGATAAATAAATTTATCAAAATTAAAGTACTTCTTTCAAATACTCCACATTGGCCCAGTACGGATTGCGTTTAAGCCTTATTTAGCGACACCTGCAAGGCGGCATGGAAAGTGTATGCTCCGGTGTGTAGTGTATTTGCATTAGTCGCTACGACCGACTATAACTAGTTTGTAGTTTTTTGGAAAATACAAAAGTTTGTATATATCTAAGAATACGAATGGCTTCAACTATCAGTATTGTGAAAAGCAATTTCGTTGTAGATTGTCACATTTGTAAAACGTGCCATTTATTAAAAAAAACTCTTAATTACTAATGTGGTTTGAGTGTGAAGTGAAGGGTCGGGTCAAGCTAAATAAAATGGGTGTTTGCAGCTAATGTAGTTAGATAAATTAATCAACCGAAAAGTAAACATTTTTAATGGTTCTGTTAATCATAGTTGAATAGAATATTCTGTACAGTTTCAATGATTGGGCGTAGTTCATTCGATACTCTGAATGAAAAATTGTAAACAGTGTAATCAATTTTAAAATTGGTATCAAAGTTGAAAGAATGTAATAAATTCAAATGTGATACTCTTCCATTGGAACAAAACGAACTATCGCTTAGTAAAAAGATCTGTCTTCCCTCTACACACAAAATAATATATATACACCTACACAAAAACGGGCTGTTAGCCCTAATATGACATTTTGGAGGAGTTTAATTCAGAGCTGAAATCAGGTAAAGGAGGAGCACAATGAATAAAGAGGGGAAATTGAACTAGCGTATATGGTATCACGTACATAACTAGAACACGAGCACTTGAACATACATATCTGGAGGAACTATAATAGAAGGACAAATCATTCTCTCAGGTATATAAGTTGCCTGCTCCACTCAAATATCGAATTGTGGGCGGGATCGAATAGATAGTATGGCCATCCTTCATACAATCAAAATACCTAAAATGGACTTATTTTCAAAATACATTCATGTATAAAAAAATTATATTAGTATTGGGATCCACGAGTTGAACGGGACTGGTGGAGTAGCATATTAGCAAATATAAGAATTATAGAATTTTTCAGTTTACTTGAGAGGTCCAGCTTATTGTTTATTGAGAATATAAACCACCAACAAAAAACTGAAGAGATTTAACGATTGGCATACTCTCAAGCAGCATCATGAACTATTCTGTCCTGGATTTCCATTAGAATATTGGTCACAAATAGATTATAACAACTTCTTATTTAGTATCTAGCTTAGGTATAGGAAACCGAAGAGTATAAATTATTCTGGAAGTCTAATAATAATCACGAATTAAGCGTTCTTAATAAGATTTTGAAGGATCAAACTCTTCTAAAGATAGGGCTGTCTTAAGACTGAACAGTGAATAGGTTTGGGCTTTTTTATAACTAAATGAAAACTGTGGAATTATTGGTGAGCACCCTCTGATGTTGATAGAATTTGCAATCTTCCTTCCAGTTTTTCCCGGTTGGTTTATGTTTCATTACCATCTTCTATTGAGTACATAATGAACTCCTGGGGTTAGCTCTGATTTTTTTCCTTGTTTGTCGGTGCAAATGATCAAATATAGCACTCAGACCATAATATTTTATTATTGGGAATAATAATAATAATATATGTCTCAGATACTCTGCGAGTATGGGTTTGTGTTTTAGTCTCTGATACTATGTTGGCTGCAGATCACTACTAGATATTGATGAATCATATTTTCAATTAATCTCTCTATATCTCTGGTTCGAGAAAAGATTCTGGATGGTTGGAAAAAGCATTCCTCTTTAAATCTGTTTAAACTGTTAAGCTATGTACAAGTAGCTTTTTGCATTCCCGCTAAAATTATTGATTAATCGTGATGTGTTAAAGGCAAATCTTCCAATGCAATTTTCTCTGATTGTAATTTTATCTAAACACAAAATATATTATTAATGATAACATTTCAGAAAAGCACTCAATCAGAATTCAAGTAAAGGTTTTCGAAATGCTGTGGCCCACACCTACTTTTGTAGTTAATCACAATCACAAAGTAATGATGAAGCTGTCTGTTGGAGGTGTTATTCAATTGATTCGTATTATTAATGGTTTATTTGATACAATCAAGACGTTTCATGCTCATTATGGATGTTATTATATATCATATTGGTTGTTTTTTTCACTGAATTTACTGTAGTACGATTTTACTGTTGAGATCACAATTTGAGGTCCTTCTATAATTCGTCCCGTAGAATTAACTGTCTGATTTCGCCAATACAAACTTCTCGCAGTTAACTTAAAATCGGCAGACTTCAGGGGCTTACCCAAACTCGTGGACCTTCAAATAGGTGGAGTCTGAGGTAGTCCACCTAATTTCTTTGACTTTCTTTTGTACATACCTACCCTGCAGTTGAAATTGTTTCGAAGTTTAGTTACTTAAATACTTATAATCGACACAATCCACCTCTGTTGACTATAATTTTTTTCTTATTCTGTTGGTGGATTTGTTACGGTGCCTGATTCAATCTTCCTGTTAAGGATCACAATTAGCGCTGTGGCCCCGTTTAAAAGTTTTTTTAAAATCTACGCCGTAGTTTGATAAGCCCACCAGATTCTTCGGATTAACCAGCGAGCTGTCTGGTAGATTATTAGAGGAGAACTTTCCCAGAAATCTATATATTGTCCTTACCAAGGATGCACAATTACTAAGAGAGTGCGTTTCTTCTTCGCCTAAGTTTCGGAATCTTCTACAACTTAAAGGAATAGGAGGGGTACTATTTATATTTCGGGAACTGGCAACACTAATGTCAATAGCTAAAATCTGGCAACACCATAATAAAGTTGGATATTTTCTGGCATAAACGTACTCACAGCGTGTTGATGTACAAGTGCTATTTGTTTTGTTTAGAGTGAGTTAAGAAAATTAATTTAGCCAAAAACTGGAAATTTCAAGAGAAGGTTTTCATTGGATTATTTTTCACAACTGTCGACGTGGATTATCTCAACAAGAATGCGCCGATGAACTCGGTTCTTTGTATGGCGATAAAGCACCATCAAAAACCACAGTATATCGCTGGTATAGTGAATTCAATCGTGGTCGTAGTTCGGTCGCCGACGAACTCCGTGACGGTCGTCCAAAATCGGTTGCAGTGCGTGAACTGATAATGCAAGATAGTCGTGTGACATATCGTGAGATAGAGGACACCTTGGGCATTACTTCCACTTCCATACATTCAATATTGCATGAACATTTGGCTTTAAAAAAGATTGTTCGCGTTGGATTCCACGTAATTTGACAATCGCTCAAAAAAGGCTCCTGTCAATTGGTGTTTGGAAATGATTAAAAAGTTCGACTGTGGTGCTTCAAAAGACGTCTATAAAATCGTGACAGGTGACGAATCATGGATATATGCGTATGAGCCGGAAACAAAACAACAATCGACCGTGTGGGTATTCCAAGACGAGCTAAATCCAACTAAGTTGGTCGTGGAAGAAGCACAGCGAAGCAAATGGTCGCTTGCTTCTTCGGCCGAATGGGTCTTGTGGCCACTGGTCCGCTTGAGCAACGTAGGACGGTCGATTCTGAGTGGAACACGACCATTTGTTTGCCGGAAGTCTTCGGAAAAATTCGTATAGCCAACCGCCAAAGACGAATCATTCTCCATCATGACATTGCGAGCTCTCACTGATCTCGTCAAACAGGTGAATTTTTGAGCAGTCAAAACATCGAATTGACGACTCATCCTCCGTACAGTCCTGATTTGGCACCCAATGACTTCTTCTTGTTCCCGAATATCAAAGGTAAACTGCGGGGTCAACGATTTACGAGCGCCGAAAAAGCAGTTGAAGCGTTCAAAAACCATGTTTTGGAGGTATCTCAAGAGGAATGGAAAAACTGCTATGAGAAATGGTTTGAACGAATGCAAAAGTGTATTGATCATCAAGAGGAATATTTTGAAAAAAAACCAAAGCCATTTTCATTTAAAAATGCTTGTTATTATTTGCTATTCCCGAAATATAAATAGTACCCCTCGTATTCAGTTTCTCCGCACCTATACACCAGTGACCAGTGCTGTGAGCCTAGCAATATCGGCACGATCCCTGGTAATGAACTCGCGGGTCCGTACCACATTGTATGTGTCACGTTGCATGCGAACTAACACAATATCTTAGTGACTTCCATTTCCTATTGACCAGTTGAATACAGCCAAGGTGTGAGCTTCTCTTGACGACTACTGCTTGTTCGGTTAGTTTCGGCGAATTAGTTTTTTGCTTATGATTATGATTCCAATAGATTTGCTTTAAATTAGAATTGGAAATTATAATGAGAAAATGCGATTATACTGCACACACAATCATCTTAAATAATTCATGAAACCTTGAGTATTTTTTCTTCATAAATCGTGAGTCGAGTGGGCGGACAAGCTGGTTCAATGGAAATGTACTAAGGCCGCAATGTTTGATTTAAACTGCATTTATAATGAATTTTATCACAGGCAATTGCAAGTATCGTAGGAGTGTTTGTTTATAGATCGCGTCAGCACCAATATTTCTGTTTCAATTGTTTTTCGTAGCTAGTCACATATTGGAAAAGACAATATCGCGTACATTTGCATTGAGGTGCAACAATCACTTAGCACATTTGTTGCAATTAATATTCTATCAATCGATGAGTTTGTTTTTCAGCTGCAAATATAAAGTAACTATTGCAATGCAATATCGCTTTGCATCTGGAAAGAGATGTGAAATGTGCACAAATGCACTCATTTTAGTTTAATGCCACAACTCACAGAACTGGAGACTGGAAAGACAGTTATTTGTCACTGAAAATCAGCAATTCAATCGCTTGCTCAAAATTGCCATGGTCCAGAATTCAGTTTGCTGAGATATGTTTATAGGTCTTCAAAATGAACTGGGGATACACGATACCGGAATCTGCGCTGATATGTCCAGGAAAAGTTTCAGTTCCTTACGTCCAAAGAGAACGGTTATGATGATGCTTTCTGATGAGTTATGGTAGCGGTTTGAAGTTTAAAATTATCTTCGGCAATGTTAATAGTGTTGGGCCGCAGTGTTATTGGAATACGATATGAGAGCAGTGTTGGACGTTAGGTTATGTTAGGTTAGAGTGGCAGCCTTCTTCGTTTAAGCTCATTTAAGCACACTTAAAGGCTATTTGGGATATCGACGCAAATCTCCCATATATCGCGTTGGCATCATTGGGATTCCGATATAAACCTGGCATGATCCTGATACTTATGGCTGTCAATTCGGAAAAATCGGAGGATGAGCCCAGGAATTGGTTACATCTCCTAGCTTGCGAGAAGCACTGACGCATGAGATGAAGAGCGGACTCTCCCTTTTCTCCAGCATTGAATGGCAATCATAGTCTTTCAGCATATCTAGTAGCGAAGCAGTCTCCCGTGAGCACAGCAATTGTTGTGCTGATCAGAGTATACAGTACATCAGAGTCTTGATGCAACGACACAGGTGGTGCAGATAAGTGACGTTTCCTAGCCTATTCTGTTTTGTTGTTCTCTTTCGGTCTCGGTTCTGTCAAATTATGAAAACCGGTGCCGCCAAAAAATTTGCCGCGCTTTATTGAAATTATCGAAACATAAAATTTTGCTGATTATAAAATGTGAAAATAATAAAATAGGCAAATTTTATGTAATATGCCGCAAAAGTTGGGGCAAAGAAAATGTGAAGTGTTTCAAAGTTCCAAGTGACGAGATTATCTCAGCCGTTATAAAACTAAAATTTCAGGCGTCAAAGAAATTTTTCGCCCGTTACTACAAATATTCTCATGGCTCCGGAACCCGCCTGCTGACTATTTTGACAGAACCGAGATCTGAATTCTCTCAGAATATATCTGCACCACCTGTGTCGTTGCATCAAGATCAGAGTATACAGACATGATCAGAGTATACAAAGTAAAGAAACTTAAACGTCAAACGGCAAAGCAGCGAAACAAAGCAGACGGACGTTGTACATGAATCCACTGAAAATCGTGTTGAATCCACTCAGAATCGTGGTGAATCCACTCAGAATCGTGGTGAATCCACTGAAAAACGTGTGTCCGCTACGGACGCTGGCAGCGAAAAAGAGTTTATTTTCTCTGTGTTCTCTTGTGCTGATGGAGTGGAGTAGCTGACCAGTTTGCCTGTCCATGGTAGTCCAGTGTTGAAAATGGCTTTATTGTTTTTCAAAATATTCCCCTAGATGATCAATACACTTTTGCATTCGTTCAAACCGTTTGTCATAGCAGTTTTTCCATTCCTCTTGAGACAACTCCAAAACATGGTATATGAATGCTTCAACTGCTTCTTCGGAGCTCGTAAATCGTTGAATTTTGATATTCGGGAACAAGAAGAAGTCATTGGGTGCCAAATCAGGACTGTACGGAGGATGAGTCATCAATTCGATGTTTTGACTGCTCAAAAATTCACCTGTTTGACGAGATGAGTGAGAGCTCGCATTTTCATGATGGAGAATGATTCGTCTTTGGCGGTTGGCTATACGAATATCTCCGAAGACTTCCGGCAAACAAATGGTCGTGTACCACTCATAATTGACCGTCCTACTCAAGCGGACCGCTGGCCACAAGACCCATTCGGCCGAAGAAGCAGGCGACCATTTGCTTCGCTGTGCTTCTTCCACGAACAACTTAGTTGGATTTAGCTCGTCTTGGAATACCCACACGGTCGATTGTTGTTTTGTTTCCGGCTCATACGCATATATCCATGATTCATCACCTGTCACGATTTTATACACGTCTTTTGAAGCACCACGGTCGAACTTTTTAATCATTTCCTTACACCAATTGACAGGAGCCTTTTTTGAGCGATTGTCAAATTACGTGGAATCCAACGCGAACAATCTTTTTTAAAGCCAAATGTTCATGCAATATTGAATGTATGGAAGTGGAAGTAATGCCCAAGGTGTCCTCTATCTCACGATTTGTCACATGACGATCTTGCATTATCAGTTCACCCACTGCATCGATGTTTTGTGGCACAACAACCGATTTTGGACGACCTTCACGGAGTTCGTCGGCGACCGAACTACGACCACGATTGAATTCACTATACCAGCGATATACTGTGGGTTTTGATGGTGCTTTATCGCCATACAAAGTTCTGAGTTCATCGACACATTCTTGTTGAGATAATCCACGTCGAAAGTTGTGAAAATTAATAATCCAACGAAAACCTTGTCTTGAAATTGCCAGTTTTTGGCCAAATTGATTTTCTTAACTCACTGGAAACAAAACAAATAGCACTTGTACATCAACACGTTGTGAGTACGTTTATGCTAAAAAATGTCAAACTTTGTTATGGTGTTGCCAGATTTTAGCTATTGACATTAGTGTTGCCAGTTCCCTGAATAACAAAAAAATTCGCCATGGATATTCTCTCGGATTTCAACAGAGTTCTAACAAGATGAGAATAATATTGTGCGAACAGCATTTGGATTTTATATAAATACAAAGGAATATTCCAACGATGAAGCTGAATTTTATATTGATAATAATATATCTACGGAGTCACTGGAATGTGCTAGCGTCATGTGTTACATTAATGATACATATGAACATGATTAGGATCAACGTAAAGCAAATACACTGCTACTAAAGGCCTCCGCAGTTCGTCAACCCAATACGAGTGGATGCATTAAGGAGAATAACCTTCATCATTAATCCGCAAACCTGTACAATG
This sequence comes from Clusia tigrina, assembly GCA_920105625.2. NCBI lineage: Eukaryota > Metazoa > Arthropoda > Insecta > Diptera > Clusiidae > Clusia > Clusia tigrina. The sequence goes on from OV050032.1 coordinate 175,103,136, forward strand.
GGGTGTCGCTTGGTTACCGTGCCTCGTTCGTGCTCCAGCCATGCGTTCACAAGAATATGCGATTTCGAAAATTAATAGTCAGTTGTTCTGTTCCGGTTTCTTATTTACAGCGTAATAAATTCAGAGAGACAAAATACATTGAACTGAATTTTTAAGAATTTATTTATGAGCTGCACACAATTTGGTAAAAATCAGGCTCACTTTTAATTACTCTAATTTAATTGCAAATGCAGGCGGCAGCTCCTGGAGCTTCGTTCGTAGAAACAAGATGTGACGGTAGAGGTGAAATCATTTATTGTTTGCAGTTCATGTGTTTCTCATTAACGATGTCTCGTGTCCTTTTTACAATGTGAAAGTGATTGGAACCTCATTCTGATCGCGTCTCAAAATGCTTAGAAAGTGAATGTTTTAGGAAATGAAAGACCCAAAATGAAGCACCAGACTACTGTCTAACTTCACGACATCGTTGGTGAAACATAACTATGGCTGGTCATGTGCAGTCTACAGATATGTGCGGACTCATGCGGAAATATGAACACTAAGGAGATTTACAATGAACACTACAAGGATAAAGGGATCATTTCAGGGGCCCATAAATATTGTAGCCCCATCAAACGAAATGGTCCAGTACAATGTACTAATTGCCAAGAGTTCGGGCACACTAGATCCTATTACACACTTCGTGGTGTATGTGCTGCCGGTGGTGATTTACACCCTGCATCAAAATGTACCAAGACCAGAACTGACATTGCGACTAGAAAGTGCAGTGGCGGTAATCATACTGCCAATTATAGAGGTTGCCCTGTTTACCAGGAAATTAGGAATAAAGACCCTCAGCTAAAGAGCAAGCGCACTCAAGTTAGTTCAAATATTCCTGTCATTGCACAACCACAGAAGCCAATTTTATATTGGGACACAGGGACAACGTACGCAAGGGTGCTTAAGTCAGGGGGCGACCCGCAGATGGATAGCGGTACAAATCATCAGAACTTTGAAGGAATGATAACAACAATCACCCAATGTATGACGCAGTTTGTGACTTCAATACAAACTATGATCCAAGAAATGATGAGAAACCAAAATCAACTCATGCAGCTTCTGCTATCTCAAAAATGAGCGTCTGTCTCAGAAATGAAAATCTGTCAATGGTATGCAAACGGTGTAAGCCAGCATAAGTTAGAAGTCAATAACTTTCTACTCTCGAATGAAATCGATATACATCTGATATCGGAAACACATTTAGCCGAAAAGCACAATTTTTTTATACCAGGTTATAAATTTTATGACACAAAGCATCCCGTTGGTAAAGCACATGGTGGCACTGGAATAAAACATTTTGCTATGGAAGAATACAACAAAGAGTGCCTTAAGCAACATCAATTTGCTTGGTCGGATGGGATGATAACATAACTATTTCCGCTGTGTACTGTCCTCCAAAATTCAGAAGATCAACAAATCAGTTTTCAGATTTCTTCTCTTTACTGGGAACAAGTTTCCTAGCTGCTGGCGACTACAATGCTAAACACACCCACTGAGGCTCACGACTGTCAACGCCAAAAGGAAAACAACTGTATAAGTTCATGCTTTCTGACAACAAGATAGATATCATTTCTTCAGGACAACCATCGTACTGGCCAACAGACCCACGCAAGATCCCTGACCTTATAGATTCTGGAGTTACTAGAAACATAAAACGAGAGCAATTCAAAGAGAAACCCGTTTTCGATCTCTCTTCAGATCACTCCCCTATAATAAGATACCTCAACAAAAAGTTACGCCCTATGTGCGTATTCACACCCCTTAGAAACAGTTGGCTGAAATACAGTAAATACGTTAGCTGTCGTCTCATTCTTAATCCCCGTCTTAAAACTAATGAGGAATTAGAAACAATTCTGGAGCTATTTACATCTATCGTAAGGCTAGCTGTGCTTCACGCCTCGTACAAACCCGACAGCAACTGTAACAACCTTAGACACCCAAAAACTTCAACTCCTGTTCCACAAGCAAAAGAAGTGAAATATCTAGGAATTCATCTTGACTGACGATTGACCTGGAAGCGCCACATCGAAGCCAAGGAAAAGCATATGATACTAAAAGCTAATAGCCTACATTGGCTTATGCACAATAAATCCAGATTGAGTTTGGAATACAAAATACTCTTGTACAAAGCTATTATAAAACCAATTTGGACTTACGGAAGCCAGTTGTGGGGTGGCGCATTAACTCTAACATAGAACCAATACAAAGACCACAATCGAAAATTCTCAAAAGCATTGCTGGCGCACCTTGGTTCGTTAAAAACATTAACATTCACAAGGACCTGAATATACCACTCGTGAAAAAAGAAATCTATGATTCCAAACTGAAATATATTAAAAGAATTAAAAGTCATCCAAACCAAATCCAACTCGAACCCTGGTATATAATAGGGTCCCTAGTCGCCTAAGACGGACTGAAACACCAACACTACAATCATCTTCAGTTTAAATTTATAACTATGTACTAGTACAAATTCTATGGATGTATTAATTTATTTTTAGTAACTAATATAAATAGAACCCTGATATTTAAAATACACTAAGCACTGGCAAGGTGCATTATTGCTAATTAATTAGTTTGTAAGATTTGCCTACTTATTGTTAGTCTATTGTTAGAAGATACAACAAATAAACATATGGAAATAAAAAAAAAATAATAAATATTGTATATATTGTAGTATACTATGATCGTTAGACCACTCCCATATACTTTTTATTATGGTGATTTAACAAATACCCTAATCACCGCGTCGAGATAAGACTTGCAACCAAATTAAAATGGTATGTAAACTGACAATTTTATTGCATACGAGTCGAGTATTCGCACAAATAATGCCTTAATAGCAGTCGGTTTTTTCGCATTTGCGATATTCGCAGAGTGTCTGTGTTATTACTCGTATAGTTACTTATGAAAGAATGAGTCTCAGTATAGCATTGGGCTATAAAAGTTTATTTAATTGTAAATTTCCACAAAAAAAAAAACCGAATTGGCAGGCATGAATTTACGGACTCTATTACATGAAATGGAAAATTTTATTCTGTTGAGTTTATTACGCAATTTTGTATTTTTTACAACCCATCATAATAGAACCTCAACAAACCTTGTGCCTTTGCTTTGAAGCAACAATTCAAGGCATTACAAAACCAGTAAAGAAAGCTGAAATCAGGTTAGACCGACTATGACATACCACATTATATGGGAGGGAGGCGTGTTCTTTATCTGATCGCATTACAAAACCAGTAAAGAAAGCTGAAATCAGGTTAGACCGACTTCGTCATACCACATTATATGGGATGGAGGCGTGTTCTTTATCTGATTGCATTACAAAACCAGTAAAGAAAGCTGAAATCAGGTTAGACCGACTGTGACGTACCACATTATATGGGAGGGAGGCGTGTTCTTTATCTGATCGCATTACAAAACCAGTAAAGGAAGCTGAAATCAGGTTAGACCGACTTCGTCATACCACATTATATTGGATGGAGGCGTGTTCTTTATCTGATTGCATTACAAAACCAGTAAAGAAAGCTGAAATCAGGTTAGACCGACTATGACATACCACATTATATGGGAGGGAGGCGTGTTCTTTATCTGATCGCATTACAAAACCAGTAAAGAAAGCTGAAATCAGGTTAGACCGACTGTGACGTACCACATTATATGGGATGGAGGCGTGTTCTTTATCTGATTGCATTACAAAACCAGTAAAGAAAGCTGAAATCAGGTTAGACCGACTTCGTCATACCACATTATATGGGATGGAGGCGTGTTCTTTATCTGATTGCATTACAAAACCAGTAAAGAAAGCTGAAATCAGGTTAGACCGACTGTGACGTACCACATTATATGGGAGGGAGGCGTGTTCTTTATCTGATCGCATTACAAAACCAGTAAAGAAAGCTGAAATCAGGTTAGACCGACTGTGACGTACCACATTATATGGGATGGAGGCGTGTTCTTTATCTGATTGCATTACAAAACCAGTAAAGAAAGCTGAAATCAGGTTAGACCGACTGTGACGTACCACATTATATGGGAGGGAGGCGTGTTCTTTATCTGATCGCATTACAAAACCAGTAAAGAAAGCTGAAATCAGGTTAGACCGACTGTGACGTACCACATTATATGGGATGGAGGCGTGTTCTTTATCTGATTGCATTACAAAACCAGTAAAGAAAGCTGAAATCAGGTTAGACCGACTGTGACGTACCACATTATATGGGAGGGAGGCGTGTTCTTTATCTGATCGCATTACAAAACCAGTAAAGAAAGCTGAAATCAGGTTAGACCGACTTTGACGTACCACATTATATGGGAGGGAGGCGTGTTCTTTATCTGATCGCATTACAAAACCAGTAAAGAAAGCTGAAATCAGGTGAGACCGACTATGACATACCACATTATATGGGAGGGAGGCGTGTTCTTTATCTGATTGCATTACAAAACCAGTAAAGAAAGCTGAAATCAGGTTAGACCGACTATGACATACCACATTATATGGGAGGGAGGCGTGTTCTTTATCTGATCGCATTACAAAACCAGTAAAGGAAGCTGAAATCAGGTTAGACCGACTTCGTCATACCACATTATATTGGATGGAGGCGTGTTCTTTATCTGATTGCATTACAAAACCAGTAAAGAAAGCTGAAATCAGGTTAGACCGACTATGACATACCACATTATATGGGAGGGAGGCGTGTTCTTTATCTGATCGCATTACAAAACCAGTAAAGAAAGCTGAAATCAGGTTAGACCGACTGTGACGTACCACATTATATGGGATGGAGGCGTGTTCTTTATCTGATTGCATTACAAAACCAGTAAAGAAAGCTGAAATCAGGTTAGACCGACTGTGACGTACCACATTATATGGGAGGGAGGCGTGTTCTTTATCTGATCGCATTACAAAACCAGTAAAGAAAGCTGAAATCAGGTTAGACCGACTATGACATACCACATTATATGGGAGGGAGGCGTGTTCTTTATCTGATCGCATTACAAAACCAGTAAAGGAAGCTGAAATCAGGTTAGACCGACTTCGTCATACCACATTATATTGGATGGAGGCGTGTTCTTTATCTGATTGCATTACAAAACCAGTAAAGAAAGCTGAAATCAGGTTAGACCGACTATGACATACCACATTATATTGGAGGGAGGCGTGTTCTTTATCTGATCGCATTACAAAACCAGTAAAGGAAGCTGAAATCAGGTTAGACCGACTTCGTCATACCACATTATATTGGATGGAGGCGTGTTCTTTATCTGATTGCATTACAAAACCAGTAAAGAAAGCTGAAATCAGGTTAGACCGACTTCGTCATACCACATTATATGGGATGGAGGCGTGTTCTTTATCTGATTGCATTACAAAACCAGTAAAGAAAGCTGAAATCAGGTTAGACCGACTGTGACGTACCACATTATATGGGAGGGAGGCGTGTTCTTTATCTGATCGCATTACAAAACCAGTAAAGAAAGCTGAAATCAGGTTAGACCGACTGTGACGTACCACATTATATGGGAGGGAGGCGTGTTCTTTATCTGATCGCATTACAAAACCAGTAAAGAAAGCTGAAATCAGGTGAGACCGACTATGACATACCACATTATATGGGAGGGAGGCGTGTTCTTTATCTGATTGCATTACAAAACCAGTAAAGAAAGCTGAAATCAGGTTAGACCGACTATGACATACCACATTATATGGGAGGGAGGCGTGTTCTTTATCTGATCGCATTACAAAACCAGTAAAGGAAGCTGAAATCAGGTTAGACCGACTTCGTCATACCACATTATATTGGATGGAGGCGTGTTCTTTATCTGATTGCATTACAAAACCAGTAAAGAAAGCTGAAATCAGGTTAGACCGACTTCGTCATACCACATTATATGGGATGGAGGCGTGTTCTTTATCTGATTGCATTACAAAACCAGTAAAGAAAGCTGAAATCAGGTTAGACCGACTGTGACGTACCACATTATATGGGAGGGAGGCGTGTTCTTTATCTGATCGCATTACAAAACCAGTAAAGAAAGCTGAAATCAGGTTAGACCGACTGTGACGTACCACATTATATGGGAGGGAGGCGTGTTCTTTATCTGATCGCATTACAAAACCAGTAAAGAAAGCTGAAATCAGGTTAGACCGACTATGACATACCACATTATATGGGAGGGAGGCGTGTTCTTTATCTGATTGCATTACAAAACCAGTAAAGAAAGCTGAAATCAGGTTAGACCGACTATGACATACCACATTATATGGGAGGGAGGCGTGTTCTTTATCTGATCGCATTACAAAACCAGTAAAGGAAGCTGAAATCAGGTTAGACCGACTTCGTCATACCACATTATATTGGATGGAGGCGTGTTCTTTATCTGATTGCATTACAAAACCAGTAAAGAAAGCTGAAATCAGGTTAGACCGACTATGACATACCACATTATATGGGAGGGAGGCGTGTTCTTTATCTGATCGCATTACAAAACCAGTAAAGAAAGCTGAAATCAGGTTAGACCGACTGTGACGTACCACATTATATGGGATGGAGGCGTGTTCTTTATCTGATTGCATTACAAAACCAGTAAAGAAAGCTGAAATCAGGTTAGACCGACTGTGACGTACCACATTATATGGGAGGGAGGCGTGTTCTTTATCTGATCGCATTACAAAACCAGTAAAGAAAGCTGAAATCAGGTTAGACCGACTGTGACGTACCACATTATATGGGATGGAGGCGTGTTCTTTATCTGATTGCATTACAAAACCAGTAAAGAAAGCTGAAATCAGGTTAGACCGACTATGACATACCACATTATATGGGAGGGAGGCGTGTTATTTATCTGATTGCATTACAAAACCAGTAAAGAAAGCTGAAATCAGGTTAGACCGACTTCGTCATACCACATTATATGGGAGGGAGGCGTGTTCTTTATCTGATTGCATTACAAAACCAGTAAAGAAAGCTGAAATCAGGTTAGACCGACTATGACATACCACATTATATGGGAGGGAGGCGTGTTCTTTATCTGATCGCATTACAAAACCAGTAAAGAAAGCTGAAATCAGGTTAGACCGACTTCGTCATACCACATTATATGGGATGGAGGCGTGTTCTTTATCTGATTGCATTACAAAACCAGTAAAGGAAGCTGAAATCAGGTTAGACCGACTTCGTCATACCACATTATATTGGATGGAGGCGTGTTCTTTATCTGATTGCATTACAAAACCAGTAAAGAAAGCTGAAATCAGGTTAGACCGACTTCGTCATACCACATTATATGGGATGGAGGCGTGTTCTTTATCTGATTGCATTACAAAACCAGTAAAGAAAGCTGAAATCAGGTTAGACCGACTATGACATACCACATTATATGGGAGGGAGGCGTGTTCTTTATCTGATCGCATTACAAAACCAGTAAAGAAAGCTGAAATCAGGTTAGACCGACTGTGACGTACCACATTATATGGGAGGGAGGCGTGTTCTTTATCTGATTGCATTACAAAACCAGTAAAGAAAGCTGAAATCAGGTTAGACCGACTTCGTCATACCACATTATATGGGATGGAGGCGTGTTCTTTATCTGATTGCATTACAAAACCAGTAAAGAAAGCTGAAATCAGGTTAGACCGACTGTGACGTACCACATTATATGGGATGGAGGCGTGTTCTTTATCTGATTGCATTACAAAACCAGTAAAGAAAGCTGAAATCAGGTTAGACCGACTATGACATACCACATTATATGGGAGGGAGGCGTGTTATTTATCTGATTGCATTACAAAACCAGTGAAGAAAGCTGAAATCAGGTTAGACCGACTTCGTCATACCACATTATATGGGATGGAGGCGTGTTCTTTATCTGATTGCATTACAAAACCAGTAAAGAAAGCTGAAATCAGGTTAGACCGACTGTGACGTACCACATTATATGGGAGGGAAGCGTGTTCTTTATCTGATCGATCCCACTGCTTGTATATGGTTTTATAGTACCAATTTCTATGTGCACAGCAAATTCCGCCCAGAAATGGTATATAGTTAGATAGTAAGTTATAAATATGTCATTAGTGAACGTGTTTCTCAAAATATCCCATCCATTTATTTTGTTTGTTTTTTATACTAGCGCCGGTAAACTTCGTGTGAACTTTTGTTGTTAATTTTGTATAGGAAAGAATATTGGTGAATTGTGGGTGTGGCAGTCGTAACTGCTGCCTATATTTTGCATCCACCCTAAGTATTAACCCGATGTGCGTTAATATCGGAATTTATTCATATATCATCATTAGAAGCATAGCTGGGGTAAATTTAGTTTTAGTCACGAAAGTTCTTTATTTGGAAAGTGGGCATGGTATTTTTAGCATCAACCTCATTTTTTGGATGTGGCTGTATAATGTCAAAATGCTTCTTCCAGAAATGTCTTATCGATCTTAAGCTATGAATATGTGTTAATAGTGGGCGTGTCCGTAAATATATACCGCACACATTGTGGGTAGAGTCTGGTAGGACGCACATCTATATGGCTTACGAATTCCTGTCACGTTACCATCAACTAGACCGATTTTATAAAAGGTACCTATAGTTGCATATATGGGAGATGGGCGTGGTCCTTGCCCAAATGGGTTTGGGTTCTGTCTTACCGTCCAGGGAATACTTCTTAAAGGTTTCATTAAAATATCTCTGAAGGTGTGGAAAAATGTGGGTCGAAGAACGAACTTTTTTTTTCCAAAATGCTTTAAAATGGCTGTGCTAACTATCTTCTGGCAAACCCCAAATGGAAGACACATATAAAAGCAACTAAAGTGGTCGTTGACTCGTTTGATCAAATGTAGTATGCCCAGAAGACAACGCATTGTCACTTTACCTATTTTATGGAATGCTAAATATGGCCACCATCAACGTGTGAGTATATTGCCACAATTTCATGAAATCTGGCCCTATTTGGTGGTCGTGGGTTCAAGTCCTACTCAGGGCATGGTCTCAAAAATGCTTCATTCTAAATCCTTTTATTTTGATTAGAAAGCCTCAGATGCAAATACTCGTTCTTCCACCCCTTGCAGGCTTCATTAATTATGTTGTCAGGGTGTAATAATAATAATAGTGTATTGCACCCATGGTTTTTCATTGTTGTAATCTTCGCAAGTCAGAAGTTTGTGCTTCTATATTCATAATTTTTGAATACCGCCAATTAATGATGAACAAGGAAGCATGCCTCAGCTTCGTTTTGCAGCGATATGTTATGGTAGAGTCAAACTTGCCTCTGACCATAATTACCAAATCATCCGCAAAGCCCTGAACTTCGTATCCGAGGTCATTGATATTTGTAAGAGCTCGTCAATAACCAATCACCATGGGAGTGGCGATAGGACGCCTCCCTGGGGACATCCTTTGGTTGACCTGACAATTAAGCTCTCTTGCCCCTATGAGGGGATAAATATGTTTTTCCTTACTCGTAAAGTTTCAAAATTATTCCACATGGAAGGCTTATAAAATGTTTCTCTATGGAGAGTTTGGCATCAATGAAGACCTTTAAAATATCAGCTGGTTTGAAGTTATTCAGTACGAAGTACTCGAATTTCAATGAGAAATGTCGCACCCTAAGTTACCCATACTTTCAACAATTGCTTGACCTGGTAGCTAATTTTGCAAACATCAAGTTCTGAAAGACTTTGTAGATATACAATTAATTCAAGCCCAGCAAACGTCTAGTTAAATGAGCAAAACTATTTAATTAATCGATCCGTATGTCATATATCCCACCCCTGGGGAAAGTTGCTGAGATGATTATGATTCCCAAGCCAGGAAAAGACCCGCACTCCGTCTCTTCATACAGGCCAATCTCTCTTCATGCAGGCCAATCTCTCTTCTGGAAATCCCAAAATTATTAGAAAAGCTTATTCTAAACCGCATAAAATCATTGAATCACGCAATCTGATACCATCTCACCAATTTCGATTTCGTTGCAATCACTCTACCATAGACCAGGTGCACAGAATCACAGCAGATATGTAAAAATCCTAGGAGGAGAAAAACTTATGCTCGGCAGTCTTCCTAGACGTCGCACAGGCATTCGACAAGGTGTGGCATGAAGGCCTAATCAACAAAATGAGCTCCTATCTCCCCCTTCAATTTAGTGTTCTTATGAAATCATACTTAACTCAAGGCTATTTTCGCTTGAAGCATGGAAATGAGTACTCAGATCTAGAAGAAATAAACACTGGCGTGCCGCAAGGAAGCATCCTTGGTCCCCTTCTATATCTGGTGTACACAAAAGATTTACTATTAACTCCAAACAGCATGATCGCCACCTTTGCAGACGACACAGATATACTTGCTACAGAAAAACCCGCGGAAGAAGCGACACCTCAACTTCAAATCGCTAGTAACGCAGTCGAAAAATGGACAAAAACTTGGCGAATAAAAATAAACGAGAACAAATCAATCCCTGAACCCTTCTGTGGACTATCATTCACAACCATTGCAAGTCTGCTGAACAGAAGGAGGTCGGGTGTACAGATGCAAAAAGAAGTCAAACCTCGAAAACTCTTCCGGAATTAAGACAGTCCAAAGCTCTTCTGGGAGATTCTAATCCTGAAAGAGCAAAGGAGTTAATAAATATGCCTCGGAGTAAATAAGAATCATCACAGGCATTTTAAGCGGACACTGTAGACTCAACTACCATATGAATAAGTTGGGAATATCTTCAGATGCCATCTGTCGATTCTGTGGAGAAAGTGACGAAACCTCACTGCACCTGACCACAGACTGTGGACCATTGGCACACAATAGACTCAGGTGTTTTGGAGAATATATCTTAGATATGAGCAAGATCCCTCAACTTGATTCCTCCAAAATATATGAATTCCTGTCGAAAATTATCCTGACAGAAGATTTAGAGATGAGACTATCCTCATCTCTCAAATAAATAGGGGCATCACAATAAATCTTTCATGTCTATCTAATCGAATCACCCAATAATACTATTAGGCATCCAATCCCAGACGCAAACACTGCAAATACCGTGGCATAACTCTCGGTGCTAAGCTACGTTGGAAGGAGCATATAAAAACAAAACGTAATGAACTCAACCTGAATTTAATAGAAGTGGACTGGCTCATTGGACAAAGATCAAAGCTCACCATATACAACAAAATCACGATATATATACAAACAAATTTGAAACCAATGTGGTCTTATGGTGAACAAAAAAGGGGCTGCGCCAGCCAAAATAATGTTAAAATAATCCAACGATTTCAAAATAAAGTCCTCAGAGGTATAGTTAAGTTAGGTTATCGTGGCAACCGGTCCACGGACCAGCTCACTCAGACAACCATGGGTCCATTGTGAGACCACCGCGTAACAACGCACCTCCGACTCACTCGTCGACCCATTTCGAACCCCTAATAAAGCGCAGGATTTGTTTGACCTCAGAGGCATTGTCAACGCTCCGTGGTACTCTCGTAACGTCGACATTCAACGTGACCTCAATGTTCAAAAGCAAGCAGAAGCCCACTCCAGAGGCACGTACACGAAGAAGCCAGGAAGCTGCTCAATACTAATCAACGAAATAAACCCTTTGAACTCATGGGCTGCTAGTATAAAGTAGTGATTTCAAGAATCTCTTCCAAGAATTCCCTACAAACTGCTCGTTAGTTCCTTAGACTAGTTGAAGTGCCTGGAAACATTCTATGTACATAAGGATGTAGATATAATGTGGAAGTAAATAAAAAAAAAATTTTTTTAAAAAATGTCTAATGGTATATTCCATAATATTTTATTAAAATAAAAATCTCTCTTCACTGATTATTAATCATAACTTATTTTATGAATGTGTGTTGTATTTTTCACGGTTCTCACTCAACCTCTTTATTTGTGTGGAAGCCACGGCTTCAATCCGTTCTCGCACCATCCGCATTCTGGATTATTGCTCACTGCTGAATAAAATATTGCGCAGCCATCCGGCAATGATTTGACGGCGACAAATGATTTTCCATCCATTAGCCATAGTTTGGTTTGTTTTGACCGTATTCCTGTTTCCAGATAGTGCTGGTACTGTACAATTACCGATTTGGATGAAAATATTCACACAAGGCATAGATAGTGAACAGACTTACAAATCTCTTGTATATTTCGACCGGTTGATTCTGACTAGTCCAATATATGACTCTCAAGCAGTACTGAAGAAAATTTCTGGTACGAACTTTTACCTCATAGTCATCGTTGCGGAAAAGTCTCTCACAATGTTCCAACAGATCCATAGAAACATCAATATCTACACCGATAAGTATATAAAATATGTTACGAGTAGCGTGCGTTCATTTCTTCAGGATCACCATTTAAAATATGCAATTAAAATACCTTGCGGACGTTTCATTGAGTTGAGCATCGATTTACCAACCCTCATATAGCAGTTGAACTCCTCGGTTAGCAGCTCCAACTCCAAAGCCGATCTGGGTTTCCTTGGCGAACGCGATGTAGAATAAATATCAAAATCACTGTCTGTGGTTTGTTTGCGGCAAAAGCATTTGTTGACCACATTTTTGGATTTGCCACGCTTTGGTTGTTCACAGGACATGGTTTAGTCTTGAATGAAACTAACTGTCAATTAAAAAAACTAGTTTTTTGGATTTTTTTTTTATCCTTGCTACGAGGAGCCTTTTATCCCCCTGCTTCTATCCAAATTACTTTTAAATTTAAAAAAAAAATTGTTTATTCAATTTTCGTTCTGTAACTATCAACGATGGGAAGCGTTTCGAATGAAAACTGTTTTAAAAAAATGGATACTGGAATTATGTGAAGTGTTTATTACGACGTTATTTTGGTTCCAGCATATTCAGTGATGGTTTACCGAAATAACATCACAATCGAAAAGGTTTTAAAATAATGCCGATAAATTATAAGAATTGGATATGAGTGCAATGGGAAGCCGTCACCCTAAGCATACAACAAATTTTCCAATAACAAAGCCATACCGAATTAAATGTCCTGCTCTCTAATCACAGCCTCACTATAGATAGACAGAAGCTGTCAGTCTCTCAGCATGCCTACTTCAAGGGTAAATCGGCCTTACACTCCTTAGTCTAGTATTGAGTGCTCCCTAGTGCTTGGAGTTCTCCCTAGTGGCTTTCCTGGACATTGAGGGAGCTTTTAACAACATCAAATCAGACGCAATAATCGGTGCGATGCTAGACATGGAGATGGAACATTAGCAGGTGGATTGAAAACATCTTTAGTAGCATGATAATCAATTCACAGCTGGGGGCGGCGACGGCCAAGAAGTCCGTGTTCAGAGGCACACCTCAAGGTGGAGTTCTTTCACCCCTACTCTGGAATCTTGCGGTAAATGAGCTGCTTGTTCGACTGGAGAGAGACGGGTTCAAGGTGGTTGCGTATGCGGATGATGTTGCTATTAGTATCTCGGAAAAATGCATATCTACTATGAGAGACTTGAAGCAACACATGTTGAACATTCTCTCTAAATGGACTACTGACTGTGGGTTGTGGGTTACTCCGACCAAGACTAAGCTGGTGCTCTTTACTAGGAAGTATAAAATGCCTCAATTTATCGCTCCAAAACTAATGGGTGTAGATATTAACCTTGTCGAGGATGGCGTGATCCTAGATACAAAGCTGAACTGAAAGGCCAATATAGGCGAGCGTATTAGGAAAGCTCAGGTAGCTCGGTACTCTTCTAAAAGAGTTGTGGGCAAAAATTGGGGGTTACTGCCTAAGGTGGCCTACTGGATATACACAGCTGTGGTACGACCATTCTTTTTCTATGGGGTGCTTGCTTGGTGTACAGCCCTAAGTAAGACCACTTACAACAGGCTGGTAACAAAGGTACAAAGAACGGCAGAGGTATTCATAAGTGGCGCCATTAGAACGACTCCAACGGCAGCTTTGGACGTTATGCTCAATCTGCTGCCTGTTAGGAGAAAATTGCTGGAAATTCAGCTACAAGGCTAAAAGGTACGCATCAATGGGCTGCCAGGAATGTAGGTCATGCATCTATCTTAAGGCGTTTCGAGGGTATTCCTGGCGCTTTCGGTTGCATCACACTAATTTATGCCTTCAATGGTACACGCAGCACATTTATTCTGAATATGCAAATTTTGTATTCACAGCAACATAGACCTAGACCTTTAATTTTTTAGATGGGTCTTTTCAAGAAAATATTCTACCAGAAAGTGGCCTTGGTACGCCGATAGTAACCAAATTGTACATAGCGCCTTTAGGTATTATAACTTGACTACGTATAAAATTGCATCCGAAGCTGCTCATTAGAAGAAAGTTGGCGTATGGAAACAGTGTGGTCCGATTTGTACCAAATTGGACTTACGCAATGCGGGTATTCCAGTTCGAACTCATGTGAAACTTGAGCCCAATGCAGACGTCTGGAACGTGGTTTTTTTGTTCCGTTTTGCTCCAAAACCCATTCAGGTGATCAATGCGTAGCACGTCTGGCGTTCCAAACATTTTCTCGAATCCAATACACAGTGTGTTAATATAAGAAGGAAAATATCAATAATACTAGCATGCGGGTTATAAACTTACTAGCAGACAATTCAATCGACCAAGTTATACGAGGGGTACTATTTATATTTCGGGAACTGGCAACACTCAATAGCTAAAATCTGGCAACACCATACTAAAGTTGGACATTTTTTAGCAAAAACGTACTCACAACGTGTTGATGTACAAGTGGTATTTGTTTATCGTATAAACTATATTCCACTCTCTTAGAGAGTACTGCAAAAAGATAGCTTAAAAAAGTTATGAGTATTTATGACAATTTGGCTAAGTTTAAGGACGATTGAAAACCAGATTTTAGTTTGTAAAATATTGACAAGATTATTGACAACATTAGCGCATTCAGTTTGTCAAACGTTTGAATCTGGTTTAAAATACAGTATTAATATTATTGCAAATCCCCTATGGACCCTATAGTATGGACAGTTGGCCAAGGATACAATTGGTGGTGTAGACCAGGAATTGGCAGTTTGAAGTTATTTCGCTCATCCAAACAAATGATATTTTCACAATTTGTATTTGTTGCATTCCTTCATTCCGTTTTCGGTTGGTTTTCTTACAAATCCATCTATTCAATGACTGATTGTCCAATTCATCATTCTATAATTTTGATTGCTTTGCTATATACTCGGATCCTTATGTTGTTGTTGTGCAGTGTATCTGTATTTATTTGGTAATACAATTTCTTAACAAATCCGCTGATTTCGGAATATGTTATTTGGAATTCATAAGTTTGCGTTGTGTGGCAAATGCTTCTATTCTGAGGTCACTATTTGCGCTCGATGTTCGTGGGATACAATTCTTGTTCTTGCACTTTAATCAAATATTTCTTGTGTCCATCATCTGTATCTGTTCCAACGCAATCATGCTGTAATGGATCGGAGTATTTGAGTATACTAATATAAAAAAGGATTGATTCAAGAAATTCCCTAAAAATGCCTTAACCCACTTACACCCATTTTGACCCTGATAAAATATTTACTAACAAGTCAGCAAATAAGCATTGAAAACTAATTTTTTATTAAATAGTGTTCGAGTATTTAATAGCATTCGAAAAAAATGAATACAATACTAATATTACTTTGCTTATTTATGGTTGCAGCAATTTCCAACAAACAAACGCAGTCAGCGCCAGACCGCAGCACAGGCGATATAAAAGCCGATATTAATTTTGATGTAATGAAACACTTTGAATGCCGAACACGCTCATGCGACAAACAAATGTAAAGATATACAAATCGAAAACATAAAGACAAAATCGAATTCAAATCTGCTCGTACGCAAAAACGCTTACAAACCACAGCAAAGCAAATAAAGATAGAAAAAGCAACCGCCATGGAGACCAACGCAAGCTTGAAGCAAGCAAAAGATGTGGAATTCCAAGACATATACTACACAGTCAAGGAGCGCAGAAACTACAGTAAGTACGGGCATCACTACACCGGGAGAAAAATATTATTATATTATATAAAATTAGCTAAGAAGACTGTACAACTCTGGGTGGACTGACTACGAGGGGGGCTGTGGCCCATGGTAGTGACCATGAATAGTTAGTTCTGAATATTCCAGTTTGTAATACACTGGAAATCATATTTTAGATTGACACTTAGTGAACGTGGCAGTGTAGCTATGCAAGTCGTACCACCCATGCTGTGCATGATCTTTTGTGGCGATATTATGATCCACAGTGTATTTAACAGATAATATGCTACACGGATCTCAATTGGTTCCATTAAAATAGGAGTATCTGCAATGGTTTAAAGAAAAAATGGATAAAGATGGCCATGCAGGCGACGGGAATTGATGCAGATCAGGAAACTATGTGTGTCCGTTCCTCCACAACATCCATTAGGGATTTAAAAATAGTTTCCTAAAATAGGACGTGACAATTGGGTGGAAATGTGGCTGAGCACTCTTTGCTGTCCAATGGAATGTACGATCTATATAAAAAAACGAAAGGTTATATGCCGACAGCGGTTTTACTATTGTATATATACGAGTATATCACCTAGGTAAGTGGGTTGGGCAGCCGCATCACCAATAAACCAGTGATGCAACTTAACCCACCAGTTGGGTCCGTTGTGAGCCACGGATGCGTGGCATGGCTACGCTTCCCCCTTCAAATTGAACCAAGATTGTTAACACCTGACTGGCATAAACCATCTATACTAGTTTAGAAGTAAACGTTCCCTATTTGTAGCAAAAGCTGGACATGTACAGAAGAGATGCTGGACCGTTTCCAGCTCCTCCTCGTTCCTGCAGCTGCGACAGAAATCATGTTTTTAAACTCCCATTCTTCTTGCATGATTTCCTATTAGACAATGTCTCGTGAGGGCTCGTATTAAAGTCCTAATTTGTAGTCTATTCAGTCTAATGATATTCCTAGATAGACGCAGACTTAGCCTCGGCCATGTTTGCCTGGCGATTTCACAGGTAGTGGCACAGATCCACCATTGATTGGTAGAATTAATTAGTGTCTCCCTAATGAGAAGCTTACATGTCGCGAGAGGTACACCCATATGCCTACCGACATTTGGCATACAAGTGCCATCTCTCGCAAGTTGATCAGCCTTGCAGTTCCCTGGTATATCCTTATGTCCTGGCACCCAGCACAAATGGATATGGAATTTTTTAGCCATCTCATTTAGAGATCGGCGACAGTCTAAGACACTCCTCGATGTTATTTGGAGTGCATTCAAAGCCCTTAGGGCAGCTTGGCTGTCTGATAAAATGCAGATATTCTTGACAGTTACCTCGTTTATCCTCCGCCAATTCAAGGCTTCGTGAATAGCGGTTATTTACGCTTGAAAAACACTGCACTGGTCCATTAGTTTGATGGATTCACTGATTGAGGGCATTTCGCAAAGAACTCCTGATCCTACACCGGTATTCAATTTTGATCCGTCTATGTATATCTTGATGGGAGTATCTGGTGATGGATTCACCTCGAGCCATTCCCCTCTGGAAGGAATCCTTACCCAAAAATTTCTTTCGAAACAGAGGGAAGAAGGAAGGTAGTCAATATCACTGGGTACTAGGATTCTAATATGGTTGCATGTCCATACGGAACAGCTTTCCGTCGTGAGCTCGCCTTGGGGCGAATGGCGGAACATGCCGCTAATCATCCTAATGTGGGAATATTATAATGAAGATGTTTCTTTCCAAATAAAATATATAGATCACGCCCCGAACTGTTATTTAAATAGTTTATTTCAACACTACCGAGTTCTTGCGCATTTGGGCAGATATTCACGCAAGTAAATTGCAATTTGATGAAATTTCGCATACTTAAAGATGGAACTTTTCTATGATATATATATATATATATATATATATAGACGTAATTTGTTTGCAATATACAATTTTTCTCTACGTAGTGTCTTTTTAGCTCAATACACTTGCGGAAGCAATTCGTATCATAATACATGAAGACGACACAAAAATATTTATGGGACTGTAGATAATCTTTTCCTTGCCAAATGCGAGCATTTCTTTTTCAAAATATCGTTGAAACGGCCCAAAAATGTGGACTGATATTCGGCTCTAATGGATTCCCCCTTTGAATTTAATCGATGTAAATCCCAAAGAACTGTGGCCTTGTTGGATTTTAACATTACCTTGGCCTTCCTATGACATGTCAATTATTTCGACTGATCTTCTATCTCTGGTGTACTTTGATGGTTCCACGTTGATTCGGAAAGCTTTCTCATATATAAATCGTTTTTTTAAACTTTGGTTCAAAAATACAACAACTGAATCTTTTTTATAGTAAAACTTACCTGAAAAAATGAGGATATGGGCATGGTAGATATGGGCTCGAGATGTAAAACATGAACAGAATCTGAAGAAATAAATTCACAAAATCGATGTTCAACAATAAGTAAAATCGCATTTTTTCGAAAATCTATCGAAATATTTTTCCCACATCAAGTGTGGGATGTCCTTCTCATCGTCCATCGACCCGCAGCTACGGCAACGGTCATTAGAGGGTAGGTTATACATCTGAGCATGTCTGCCATTGACACAATGGCCTGTCAGAACTGCAACTGTTGTGGCGAGGGAGTCGTCGTAGCTGCAGTAATTGAGATGTTCTATTCGAGCGTGGCCCAGGTTTCTCTGGTGATCCTGCAGGTCTGTTCCTCAGACCAGAGTCTTTTAACTATACGCCTGTATTCCTGTCTGATCAGTAGTTTTACAGACGTGAGTGAGTACACCCACGTTTTGGGTTGGTTGCTGTTGTGTGGTACCTCTTCTCACCAATTCGTCCGCCTCACAATTGCCAACAATACCCCTGCGACCCTGGGACCCACCGAAAGTGAGCCCCGGTTCGCCCCGATAGGGTATTTAGAGCAGACCGGTACATTACCACAAGCTTTGAATTATTGGAGCTATTGGTGACGTTGTCTGTCAACAGTTGTTGCGCCGCTATCATAATCGCCATGAGTTCCGCTTGAAAACACTGCAGTGGTGCGGTTGGCGGAAAGAAAATGAATCCACACAGCCCACTCTGTCCTTCAGTTTCGAGCCATCATTAATTATTTGTGTTGTGTTGTGCAAAGGAGAGATGCTCTTCAGACCATTCATCTCTGACAGGAATGTATACGGTGTACTAGTATTCAAAGCATGATGAGTAGACCGCATGGTCAATGTCTTTCGGGGTGAAAGGTTCATACAAGAGAATGTTGGCATTACCCAAGCCGGTACTGCACCATTTGCTGACAGCGTTCGGTCGTACTTCAGCGAGTTTCGCAGATTGCTTGATTAAGAGATCCGATGGGATCCAGTTGAGGAGTGTAAATACAGGGTGTCCACCCCAAAGGTTTACTACTTTTTTGCCTATAAATTTTTTCAATAAAAAAAAATATATTTAATGTTTGCAGATCGTTTATTCAATGCTTGGAATTATGTTTAAAAAACAATGTCTGCCAAATGTCCGCCTTTATTGGCCTTTCACATACGAGCTCTTTTGATTACATTTTTCATAACTTTTTTGGAAAAATTTATTATCAGTGACGAGGCTCATTTAAGTGGACATGTAAAGAAACCAAACAGCCGGTTCTGGGGAGTAGAGAATCCGCAAATAATTCATCAATCACCATTACATCCCTTGAAAGTGAAGGAATGGTATGGAATTTGGGCAATTTGGGGGTCATTGGACCATATTTTTACGAAAATCAGAGCGATTATGTGCTCGTAAAAGGGACATGTCAAGATAATACTCGGAAAGTTTTCTACGATTCTAAAACATAAAATTATGGAAATAAACAACATTCAATTAAAATATAAATTCTCTCACATTCCCTTTAAATATGGATCCTTTTGCTCAGTGTACCTATTGTGAAGGCATATGTGCAATAAGTGGCGCACCCAACAAACCTCTTTGAGTGGTTTTGATACTGTATTTCATGGAATAACAAAAACACAACATGCCATGAATACCATTGGGTTTTTTGATATACAGACTAGAGTCATTCAACCCCTAAAAGCGCACTTTTCGGATGCACTAATGTGCAATCTTTTAATCAGGTCAGAACTATTGTGCATAGAGGCAGTGAACGATTTCTGCGCTCTTTAAATCATGCAGAGACAAATTTAGTGTATATAGTAAAATATGGTTAAATCAAATCAGAAGATTAGTACCCGTACAATGGGTTCAGTTTCAAATTTCCACACAAGTGTGCATCCATTATGATGTAGGTAGGAAGGTAGATATAGCGGTCGGCCTTAGGCCATCATTGACCCCTTGTGATACCGCATGAGACACAGGTCCCATCCCTTCAAAGGACGCGCCATTCGGAGCTTTTAATGAAGCAGTTGATAATCTAGGCTAATCTTTTTGTTTGAAATATCTCACAAAGAGTCCAGAAAGTGGTCGCCCAGGAAAGTGCGCCTCTTTCTGGATAACCCTGGGCAGTGTATACACGTGTTCAATGGACTCTTGCTCCTCCTCGTCACGTGCAACTCCAGCTGAAGTCGTTAGAGGCAATCCCCAGCCTACAACCGTGAGTACCCAGGGTCCAGGACACTAATTACGACACCTATACTCAGTCTTTTCAGAAATACTAAGTCCTTTGAACGCTTGACATTTATTTGTGGCCAGGTTTGTTTAGCTATTTTGCAACCTGTGCCTTCAGATCAGCGCCTGCCCGCTGTGTTTAAGGATGTTGTATTAATTAAGAATTTGCATGTGGCAATAGGAATACCGAAGTTCGAACTATCTGGTCCAATGGTAGTACCCTCACGGACGAGTTCATCCGCTTTACAGTTTCCCTGAATATCCCTGTGGCCAGAACCCAGCAATGATGCAAACAGGTCTGCTTAGCCATATCGTCTAAAGATTTCCGGCAGCTCTTGGCGGCCTTAGAAGCGATAATAACCGGAGCGTAAATCTGCTTGGCTCTCAGATAGAATGCAAATATCATGTCCAGATATTTTCTTGTTCTTTACCCAAGACAGTGCTGCCTCTATAGCCGCGACCTCTACCTGAAAAACACTGCAGTGGTCGGGCATGTTAATGTCCAATTCTTCTGAGAATACACCACCCTACTCTGTAGCTTGAATCCATATGTGTAGATGTGAATCCCTTTTGCATGAGGGAGGATGCCATCCTTCCATTCGTCCCTGGCGGGAATGGAGATGCTGCACATGCCATTGAAGGCATAAATTAGTGTGATGCAATCGAAAGAGCCAGGAATACCCTCGAAACGCCTTAAGATAGACGCTGAATTTGGAGCAATTTTTTCGCCAAACAGCCTTACAGGCAACAGATTGAGCGCAGTTCTAATGGCGCCACTTATAAATACCGCTGCCATTCTTTGTACCTTTATTACCAGTCTGCGGTAAGTGGTCTTACTGAGGGCTGTCCACGAAGCAAGCACCCCATAAAAAAGGACTGGTCGTACCACAGCTGTGTATATCCAGTAGGCCACCTTAGGCAGTAACCCCCAATTTTTGCCCACAACTCTTTTAGAAGAGTACCGAGCTACCTGAGCTTTCCTAATACGCTCGCCTATATTGGCCTTCCAGTTCAACTTTCTATCTAGGATCACGCCCAGACGCATGACCTACGTTCCTGGCATGGAGACGCTGTCGTCACGGTGGTGGAGGTGACCAGCGCTACAAGTAGCAGAGATGCTACGAATAGTGCAGATTCATCATTCGAAGGCTGATCGTTTTGTTCAAAAGGGATGCAGAAATTGGAATATCATTGGTCTAAGTGTATTGAGCTAAAAAGAGACTACGCAGAGAAAAATTGTACATTGCAAAAAAATTACGCCTAATTTATATTTTACCTGATATATCACGTGCGTCTCATATGTGAAGAAGTGTTGGTAAAAATAAACTGAAGTCATAAAACAGAATCTTTGACGTAAGTGGCGCTACGACACTTAAATATCGTAGCTGTACTCAGTGGAGAACTATCGCTTGCTGAGGCTGCTTTGTAAGACCTTTGAAAATGTTTAGCAAAGCAAAAAGAAACACAAATGATATAATGCCGCTTTCATTTGAAGAAATAGTTCTATTTATGGGAAAGGTTATATTATACATAAAGTAAAAACAAATACAACGACATATGAAGAGGTTGAATTACACATACGCAAATTACCCGTGAACCCATGTAATTAAATGGTTAAATCACTTGTTCGAGCATTCGCTTTAATGAAATTGTATATCATATTACGTCATGAAAGTTCAAAGTCATTATTATATTCTGTTCTATAAAAAAATGTCCAAATTTTCAGACTTTGTTAATTCAAGGTGGACTGGTGGCTATCAAAAGAGACATCGCCTTAGACAACATTATGCTACCACGATGAGATCTGTCTTACTTCCGCATCAGCGAACCATTTACTGGCTCTGGCAAATGGAAGTATACTTCGTACTGATGTCGACTCCAGCTCCGAAAGGTGGCTTTACCATGTAGTGAAAACTCCTCATTTCCTCTTTCTTCTTCCTCCTCGTTTCCGCAGCTTCTGCAGAAATCGTTGTGAATGAGTCCAAATTTGTGCAAGGCCCAGTTACGATGCCCACTAATAATCCAATAAACGATTTGTTTACTTGAATTAGTTCTATGGACCTGCTTGGGGCGATTTTAGGCCACATTTGTGTTACAGTATTGCAAGTCGGCTCTTGTAGCATTCTAGCATTTCCCTTCATCCTGAATTCACTTTTTATTAGTATTTTTCAAGTGGTTTGTGCCTCTTGTGGTATTCTTGTGTTTTGCAGCTCTGGCCCATTCATCGGCTACACAATTTCCCTCAATGCTATGTATGCCCAGGGACCCAGCACAGGTGCATGCCATACTGTTCTGAATTCTCATAGTGAGATGTGCACTGTAACACTTGTATAGCGGACTGGCTGTCAATGTATATAATGATATCCTTATAGGGTATCGTAGCTATTCACTTTAAGCCTGGTGGCTGCCGTACTGATTGCCGTCATTCAACTTCTTTCAGTAGCCTCCGCTCCCGACTTTGTCGTATCCGTATAGAAGATTGCTCTTTCTTCCGCTTCCTCCCGATGATTCTGATCTTACCATTCCCATCTTGCCAGGATCGAAAAATTCGTCATGACCGATTCGTTCTTGTCTCCTTAGGACACTTCCGTTGAATCTGGTTGCTACGCATGCTGCCATCATAATATCTACGGGCGAAGGATTGGTAATGGGTTCACAGTGCTTTAGTGGGTGTAGTTCAGATGATTCCTGTTATCATTTGGGCTGCCATTCTCTGGATTTTTTCCAGTTGATTGACGTACTCGTATGTGATTTTCTTTAGTACTGGCCTCCAAATGGTAACTCCATACATTAGAACGGGTCTTGCAAAATACTGCTATGTACAACCAGTGTATGACCTGCGCTTTTAGACTCCATTTCTTACCAATGGCTGTTCTGCAAGTGTGACGAGCTTTCTGGATTCGGTTGCTAACTCAAAGTTGATCTCAGGCAATTTTTAATGAATTCAAGTTTTGAGAAACTTTTTCCAAGTTTTTGAAGTTCCATTTGACTATAAATGGAATGGCTTCCTTGAGTATGCGATACAATTTTTCTCCTTGCACCACTTCTTCCTTTACTTATTATTATTATTATATCTTACACCATAATTAATTATGAGTGCAATGTGTTGGGGAATGAGTACTAGCTACATAGGCTTTCGACTCGAAGAGAAAAGGATTTTATAGAAAGAAGCATTTTGGAGACCAAGCCCGCGGCATGATTTGAACCTTAACTGTCCTAGGTTTAGCTTCCATACCACCGACCGAACATCTCTTTCGAATGTTTTACTTAAGAATGGCAACTGATAAATGTATTTAATATTGTGACGTATTTAATATTGTGACGAAGTTTTATTTCCAATAGTCATGGCAAAACATGAATAAAGGGCTATTGCAATAAGTCATTCGAGAATGGTCATCAGTGACAGATGATGAGTGATAAGTCATTCGTAAACAGTCATAAGTGAAGAGTTAGTGATATGAATGAAACTGCGCATTGGTATTGCCTACCATGATCAGTATTCCTATCACTTTAAACATAAAAAATGTAATTATGAAATATGCTGTGAACTGCAGGTAACACAGAAAAGTTATATAATGGAAATAGCCAGGATCGGTCAAAGGACTCGCCCATTTCCCATAATAATGCCTCTTAAAGCATCATTTAAAACTACCTCAGTGAAGCAATTGTACAGAGCATAGCTCCAGAACAAATACAATAAAAAAGTGTTACGAATAAAAAACAATGCCTCGTTTGAGGTTGTTAAGAGCAACGGCAATACGATCAGAGCAGTCCAATTGCTGCAATTTTGCTCCATATATACCTCCAAAGGCACAGCAGTACAACAAGCCATGAACTTCGCATCAGTCACCAAGGGTAAATTCGTGATCTATATAGACAACAAATCTACAGTATCTGCTCTACTGAATGCTGCTAACACAAATCCACTCACTCTTGTATATGGGACAAACTGCCTCAATACCCTATCAAACTCAAGATTATCTAGATCCCACGACACACAGGTATCAGCGGCAATAAGTTGGCTGACGAGAGAGCGCTTAGTAGACCACTCCTCACTTATGGAAAGTTTTTAATCAACGACTTGGATATTGAGGGGAACTGTAGGGCTGATGAGTTAGCCAGACGGGGCACTAACCTTCCTTTATGCACGGACAGATGCGCGGTTGGAATACGAATTGCCACCTGTAAACTGATGCTGAAGGATAGGGTCGTGCGTGAGGCCAATGGGTCTTGAGCACACGAGAGTGGGTCTTGCTTAACGACCAAGGCTAATGTGGCCGGAACTTAATAGAAGGGAATCTAGAGACTTGCTGCCCTGTCTAGAGAAGATATATCTACGGTTGTGGCTTATATAACTGGTCATTGGCTATTCGGCGGGCATGCTCTCAGGCTGGGAGTATTCTCTCATGAATCATGAAGAAGTGGGTATGAGGAGGAAGAGGAGACTGGAACATCTTTTCTGTAGATGCCCCGCTCTGGCTAGAAGTAGAGCGGGCTCTTTAGGCAAATACGCTTTTAACTCTCTTACAGAAGTGTCTGGTGCGAAGGTCAAACAAATCCTGCTCTTTATTAGGGCTTCGAAATGGTTCGACGAGTAATTCAGAGGTGCGTTGTTACGCGGTGGTATCACAATGGACCCATGGTGGTCTGAGTGAGCTGGTCCGTGGACCAGTTGCCACGATAGCCTAACCTAACCTAGCCAACAACTTTTTTCGTCTTGTATTTCATCCTGTTAAGAACAAAAGCACTGAGTCGAGACGTAATACAATCAACCATTACTCCCGATTTGACCCTCACAGAATAACACCAGCATATCCAGCTACCAGCAAGTGCAACGAAATCAAAACTTGTGTACGATTGCGCATTGGACTCAACCTGGTCACTCATGGACACTTACTCAGTGGCACAAGCGCATTGATCTGCCCGCTATGCAACGCCGTAATTGCATCTGTTTGGCACATGTTCGACCTCTGCTTACTTGTGATTCCTTAGAAAAACTGGTTTAAATTCCAAATGAAATTGGAAATATAAAACATTCGAAGCAAATAAAAATGTTGCAAATTAATTTCATATTAAGTGAATTAACAGCCTTATCAAATTAAGCATGAAATGGAACAAATTAATCCGTTATTAAAAAAATAATCTGTATAAATAATGCAGACCTTGAAATAAGGAAAAACAAACTAGTGCAAAAGTTGGCGATAACACAGTTTCATGCGGTTTTCTTTGTTCAGTGTGCAAATGCAAGCATGAATCAGAGAAACTTGGGACAAATGCTCATATTCTGAGCTAAAGAACGACGCTTCCAATGTTATCATAGTTTGAGTGTTTACTCATATACTCGTGTTAACAAAGCAGTAAATGAGCCTGGTATAAAAAAGATGCCCTTAGAAACCAGGCAAAAACTATTTCGTAGCATGAGAAGACGGTCATATTTTAGGAACGATCAACCACATCGTCAAAAATTACCAACTGGATTGCCATGACTCAAAATTATACGAGCAGATTGAAGTATTTGAATTATATCTTTATTATAATTGTACAAAGTTGGACTATGAAACTTGGTGATCATTGTGGGCGTGATATTTCAGTCCTCACTAACACTTTCGCGGTGAATTCAGCGATATGAAATGTGTTCCTGCAAAGAATAATGTGCACTACTAAGTTATATGGTTCCAATATCGCCTTGGTGTACATCGCAAAACACTCAATTTATATATATGGGCGTGGTTTGATATAGTATGTTAGGGCACAGGCCTTCGTTGCTGGTTTGCTCTATCTTTGCTCCATAAAATATACATCCGCCAGTCGCGTGATTTCTTCGTTCCCGTGAATTCTTCGATTCTATATACAAAACGAGAAAATTGTTTGTCCATTCAAGCAATTCTGAGAACCTGTGTAATGTATATTTGCTGTCTTGATTTCTTATCGCAGACCAAAACATTCCGAGGTATGGAATCGGAGCTAGTTACGAAGCCACTGTGGAGCCGCTCAGACAAATATTAATTTAAGCAGCCGCTTATCTCGAAGCAACCGGATTCGGGTCAGATTATATTTGGATCTTGTCAATTCAAATACTATTTACTTCTTATCTAGTGTTGTTATCAATGTGTGGTGTCTTCAACAAATTGGTTCCAGATCTTTGTACTGAAATTTTATAAAGACCACAAAAGCATACACCGTATTAGTGTTGACGAACTATGGAAGCTTGTAAGATTTCAACATAAGAACATCAGTATTATTATTGTTCTTAATCGGTGTTATACAATTTTACTGGGTCTGAGCAATCATATGTATTCCAAGTTCCACAATCCCAACTATAACTCAACAAAGCCAGATAATTATAAGGCCCACTTGGGTCCCGTAGACGCGGTTTTAGAATGCAGACATAAGCACTGAGTTCACCTCAAGTTAATTCAGTATTGAAATCGAAACTTAAGTCAGCAGCGTTTGCTTAGTAACAAGTCAATAACGGATTATATGATCCCAAAACGACAGTTTGATCGCAATTTTGAGATTATTATCTCAGACCGTGACGAATGGGACATAGGAGGAGCTTGGGTCGACCCTAGAAGTCTAGAATGGTTCACAGACGGTTCAAAAACAAGCACCGGAGTCGGTGCAGGGGTCTATTGACCAAATACCAAAATCTCAGAACCAATGGGCAGGTGGCCTAGCGTCTTCCAGGCTTAAATTCAAGCAATCTCAATCTGTGTGAGGACAAATCTGAAAAGGGGTATCAAGGGCGCACACATACCTATCTATTCAGATAGTCAAGCTGCATTACAGGCATTAGCTTCATATTATATAGAATCGAAACTGGTGGAAGAATGCTTCAACAACCTACAATCTTTAGGTGCAACAAATAAGGTTGCAATTTGCTGGGTCCCGGGTCACTCGGGGATCCAAGGCAATGAAATTGCTGACGAGCTGGCTAGGGCCGGTTCCGCAGCAAGCCTCATAGGTCCGGAGCCATACTAGTATCAACTGGGCGGAGGCTAAACCCAGGGTAGATAACAGGGAACATAGTCTCAGATTGTCACACTGGGAAGAGGGACTTCACCAAGTCAAAAGACTGGTAAGGCCATTCACCTACAATGAAGAAAACTGCTCAATATGTGCAAAGCAGACATAAGGAAAATAGTAGGTTTTCTATCAGGTCATTACTACCTGAAGTATCACCTGACTAAAATCCACATTCTTGATGATACGGAGTGCCAGCTCTGTCTAGAAGAAGAGGAACACATACTGTGTAACTGCATTATGGTGGCAAGAACCAGAATGAACATATTCCACCGTGACCAGCTGGCTCTGGAAGAAAAAAAGGATGCTCCTGTTATGGACATTCTCAAATTCATCCATAAAGCGGAAAAGATAATGAAGGAACATGACTTTCAGCTACTTTCTTTCCCTAGAGAAGGAACATCTAGGTAGAAAAGAACCTGATAACTTTAAGTGGGACGCTTTGACATCACCAAACGGACGAAATGCTTTGGAATTACGGAAGAAACGCCGGTACTAAACCTATAGGGCATAGTAGATCGGACAGTTGTGATCACATGGATCATTAATGACAAATGTAGTGTGACACAAAAGATCTTTTAGATCCCAGTGTGGGCCATGAGGCAAACTACTAAAACTAAATTATTAATATTAACAGGTCAATTACTCACTGAATAATTTAAATCCATCGACATTCGAACGAAGTGTCCGGAAAGTGCTACACTCCCTGGCTTTCTCTTTCCATGATCTCTTCCTCATACCTATTCACTCATACCTACCGCTAGACATAGTAATCATTATCTTTCCTCCCCTTACTCTAACCGAGTTTTTCTACTGAGGTACATTTAAAATTCTTCCTACAATGGAATCAGTTTTTTCACTTACTGGCTCTTAAAGTCTGGAGCTCTTGATATTGTTATTTCTTTATAAACCCCATTGAATTCCAGAAAATTCTTCTGTGAAAGGAGTTTTAGCAGTTTCCATTGTACAAAAATCATGTTTTCGAATTGATGACATTTTTTTAAGGATTCTTGCAACCAAACTTGCGAGAACATCTGTAGAACGAGCACAGACTTCTTCAGTTTGCAAAACCGGCCTTAAATACAAACAATCATTATACAACGATAAACATTATAGTACCGCTATAAAACTGACAGTCGCCGTATTGCACTTATAATTAGTGATATAATACGAGTACACTTGAATTGAGACAATCACCGGCCTGATGTGGCTTTGCGGCGTTTTTTCAGAAACTGTTGAGAGTGTTGAGAATTTAGTCTGCTGCAATTATTAATAAAACAAGTTTATATGTCTTAACGTGAAAATCGTTTATGTTGGTAGGCTTCATTCATTCGCATATTCCTCAATCGGCTGCTGCGTCGACCAATTCGTATGGGGCTGCATTTGTGTATGCATTTCTGCGTTACTGCGTCTCTCATGGCTTATCTGTACAAAACTGAAGCAGTGTTTCTGGAATATGGCTGCAACAATTACACAAATAAGGCAAAGTATCAGTTAAGTTGACGAATAGTGTGACGCAGCAGTGTTATTCTATTATTTACGAGGGGTGTATGATAAGTACCCGTGTACTCGCTTTTTCAATATTTTTTTTCTTTTTGTTTCTCAATATAGTCAAATATATGAATTCCTGTCGGAAACTAACCTAACGGAAGATTTATGGATGAGACTATCCCCATCTTTCAAATATATAGGGGCATCACAATAGATATTTCAGGTCGCAGTGTATAACACCCTTATATAAATCTAATCTTCTCAATATAGTCTCCTTTCAGCTCGATACATTTGGTCGAGCGATACTCTAACTTTTTCAAGCCATCCAAAAAATATGATTTGTGGAACCCCGAAAAATAGGTATCTGTTGCGGCGATGACCTCCTCGTTTGACGTGAATCGCTTTCCACCAAGTCATTTTTTATGTTTGGAAACAAAAAGAAATCGCATGGGGCCAAATCTGGAGAATACGGTGGATGAGCCAGCAAATCGTAGCGTACTTCGGCCAGTTTTGCTGTGGTGAATGAGGATGAGTGAGCTGGTGCGTTGTTATGGTGACAGACCACTTTTTTCTACGCCAAATGGGACCGTTTTTTCATCAATTCACCATCGAATCGGTCTAATAAATCATTATAGAACTGCCCCGTCATTGTCCTTTCCTAGTCCAAATAGTCGATAGATGGCCATTACTTTTCCAGCCGATGGAACCCTTTTCGCCTTCTTTGGAGCGGGGTCGCCGGGTGCAGTTCACTGCTTTGACTGTTCTTTCACTTCTGACGAAACGTGGATCCATCAATATGGCTCCATGTTTCGTCAACAGTCACGAAACGACGTAAAAACTAATTCCGATTGCTCTTAAACATGTCCAAACAGTGCTGCGGAGTTGTTTGCGTCAGTGATGCCATCAGTCGCTAAACACGGCTACTTATCATACACCCCTCGTAGAAGTATAAAATTTTATACTTGTATTAATTTAAACTTTCCTCACTATTTCCGAAGTAAATTGCTGGAAAAGTAAATTTTTGAAGTAAATTATAAAAGAAGTATTTCGAAATCACTTTGTCCAATGACCGGAATTATTAGCTGAAACTAATTTTCGTAACTATCTAATCTTGGTATTCTGAAATGTTCTTACTGTGTAAGTTGACGCGAGTATGTCTCCAACTGTGGTTAAACTAGCCGCAGGCTGGAGTGAGCGGATTCAACGCTCTCACGCTGGCCAGGAAAACCAGTGCTCGCGGCAAACTACCAAAGTAGCATCTGCAGCTCTCTGCGCCGCAAACGGCATGTGCAACGAAGGTCAGCGAAGGGCAGCGATGGTCACGTAGGCGATTCATAAAGCTTTGTACGTATTCTTAAGCACTTTTTAATTTGTAGCTCTATGCAAGATGTTTACCCTTAAGCTTCTTTGAAAAAATATACAGAGTCGGAAAGATTCCGCATTCCCTCAAGTACGTGTACATGTGATGATTGTGTTAGATTTGCTCAATGCTTCGACTGTGTCAGTCAAATTAACAGTTTATCAATTGTAGTAATGATACTG
Source organism: Clusia tigrina (assembly GCA_920105625.2). NCBI lineage: Eukaryota > Metazoa > Arthropoda > Insecta > Diptera > Clusiidae > Clusia > Clusia tigrina. The sequence goes on from OV050032.1 coordinate 175,133,781, forward strand.
TATTCGCAGCAGATTAGTACCGAAGCTACCCCGTTGACTTTGACCCTTTCTCATAAAATTAATTGAACTATTCTCAATTTTTTAATATTCTAAAAACTTGGCGAGCTTCTAATTGTTCATAAAAACTATAACAATGTGAATACTATTGTATTGCCAGATACATAGATCCGGTTATGATGTGCTACCGGTACATAAGCCACACCAAATGATTCTTAACTTGGTGATTGTCGACCATTGTGTGCTCTGGTTTGATAACCTTTTGTGTGTGACTCCTCACGAGCATATTCACGTTTTTCTCTATAAAATTTACTGAGAATTGGTTGAGTGACCTCTAAATATTTGTACGGATGTTCAGAGTTCAAGGTCTTTTTTATTAAAAATGAACATAAAAAACCCTCAGATAACGGAGACAAATTTGAAATTTTAATGATCACCTTAATTTAAATAGCACAACAATTAACTTCCCAAGTTAGCAAATTTTTAATTTGATATTCTACATGAACGGTGCCGTCAGACAGAATCGGGCAAATGCATTGAATTGTCCAGATTCAACCAAATTTGGCATGTCAATTTCGCTACACGGCGCTCATCACTTTATATACTAAAGTCGACAAGAAAAACGAAATTAAAAACAAATCTAATGATGATGAAAACTTCATCCATGTTTATAAGGCCTCTAGAAGCTCCGATAAGTTCCTTTCATTTACATTTAGATTTAATGTTTCAAGGAGTACTAGCTCCGCGGCTCGTAAGGACCTATTGTGCTAACCCCTATCACTGTAACCTAAGGCTTTTTATGAATTGGATCACTTTGGAAGGTTGAAGTTTCCAAATTCTATACTTACAACCGACTAAGCAACACGTCTTCATAGAAGACATTAGTAACCAAATTTAATTAAATAACATTAGTAACTAAATTTAATTAAATAAAACGTGTTATAATTACATTAGTGAATAAATTAATTAATCGAAGTTCTAAATAAAACGTGTTTTAACTTTTGATCGTCGGACACTCACATAAAATGTGTTCTGATGTTTCAGAATATCCACAGAATCTGCGGTCACAAATGTCCGACAGACATATCTTGTTAAGGTGACACATTACAGTCCTATCAGATACCCCACTAGAATCCCAAGACTTTTGCGGTTCAAGGTTATTATTCAATCAAATCGTAATTTTTACGAACATGTCCGCGGCTGTTTTTCATGTTTTCACTTTTTCTTGTCTTCCAGAGCCAATTCTTTGTCTTATGTTCGTTTAAGGTTAAGTTAGGTTAGACTGGCCGACCGTGAAGGCCACACATAGACCTACAAGGTCCTTCGCGGCGCCAGATGGATATCCATTTAAGAGCTATAGTATCTTAAAAGAGAAACTATCCCTAGTTGTGCGACCTCTTCTAATATACTCTAAAATAATTTTGTACTAACTGGAAGGTTGTCGCATATTCTTTATAGAGTATTTGCTTCCAGTCCTTCAAACCAGGGGGCTCCCAGATGTGATAAGTGCGTTTTAGATATTGCGGGACATAGGCATGGATGCTCCAGAGTTTTTCTTCCCCACATTTCCTGCATTCATTGTTGTTTGTGACTCCCATCCTTTTAGTGTGTACCGCCGTTCGACAGTGACCTATTTGTACTCCTACTAACGTTCTGCAATCCTTCCTCGGAAGTGCCAGTATCGATTTGGTCTGAGTGGCGTACGGTTTCCACATGAGCTTTGCGATGTTACATGTGACAATACTCCACCGATCTTTCACCTTTCTCATCATGTCATCTTCAACACGTCTATTGATCATTCTTAGAGGCATCAGTACGTTACTTACTTGCTCGTTGGGTAGTAAGATTCCGCTTTTTTCATTTTATTACCTCGACAATTTTTCATGTACTTATTTCATGGTTTTCGAAATCGCCACCGAAACACGAAATTTTTGCAAGATAACTTTGTAGGTCTATGCACCAAGTTTTTCAGGTAAAGGCACATTTATGAGTGCGAGCAAGTTGAATTGCTCTTGGGGTGTTTACCATTAATTGACACTTTTCTTCCCTCATAATTGTAATGTAAATCATAAATATAAATCATTTCGCACTTCATAGACGATATTTGCTTCGGTACTTCAAATTCCAAATATTCACAATTCTTCTTGGAAACTCGGAGATAAGTCTTTATTAAGTAACTTCTGAGATTTTTATGAGTGGATATGCTAATCTTCACAAATTATTTTTCTAATTATGTGCTTTTTATCAATGGTAATAAATATTTTCACAAAATTACTCATAGAAAGTACGTGATACGCCCTCCCATCTTAATTATTAATTCTTACGACCATTATTTCTAATTACATTCACACTTAATTGTGGAAATATCCATTAATTTCATGATTTAGTTAAAACAAATCCATTGAAGTGCAGTGCAGTGCAATTATTTATTCACACGGTGTACGATTTTGAAATATAATAAGCAATAAATCAAGGGGTACTTTCCATATCAAATGGATATGGTTCGAAAGTCGAATGGAATTAACGAAGCAGTACACGGAGCAATCCAGGTACTATGAGATCTTGGATCTGTTGATATAAGTGGACTTTCACGATGCATTTCCTGTGTCATTCAAAAAATGTCCAGCTTCCATATCGGACTTATTATGGTTGTCAATAGTGCAACCACAAAAAGTGTTGGTAAAGCAAATATTGCATCGAAAGTTCATATTATAAAGTTCATAAGCCATTAATCAGAGGTACACAAAGACCGATATATAAAACATGTTCATCGTAAAGCGAACTTTTCATAGAATAATGCCGTCTTCACCACCTGAAACTGTTGGAAAAATGATTTTCTTCCACAGATGTTATATGAATTTCTACTTTCAATTTGTATACTACGAGCGGTACTATTTATATTTCGGGAATAGCAAATAATAACAAACATTTTTAAATGAAAATGGCTTTATTGTTTTTCAAAATATTCCCCTTGATGATCAATACACTTTTGCATTCGTTCAAACCATTTGTCATAGCAGTTTTTCCATTCCTCTTGAGATACCTCCAAAACATGGTTTTTGAACGCTTCAACTGCTTCTTCGGCGCTCGTAAATCGTTGACCCCGCAGTTCACCTTTGATATACGGGAACAATGAGCAGTCATTGGGTGCCAAATCAGGACTGTACGGAGGATGAGTCGTCAATTCGATGTTTTGACTGCTCAAAAATTCACCTGTTTGACGAGATGAGTGAGAGTCCGCATTGTCATGATGGAGAATGATTCGTCTTTGGCGATTGGTTTTACGAATTTCTCCGAAGACTTCCGGCAAACAAATGGTCATGTACCACTCAGAATTGACCGTCCTACGTTGCTCAAGCGGAACAGTGGCCACATGACCCATTCGACCGAAGAGACAGGCGACCATTTGCTTCGCTGTGCTTCTTCCACGAACAACTTTTGTTGGATTTAGCTCGTCTTGGAATACCCACACGGTCGATTGTTGTTTTGTTTCCGCCTCATACGCATATATCCATGATTCGTCACCTGTCACGATTTTATACACGTCTTTTGAAGCACCACAGTCGAACTTTTTAATCATTTCCAAACACCAATTGACACGAGCCTTTTTTGAGCGATTGTCAAATTACGTGGAATCCAACGCGAACAATCTTTTTTACAACCAAATGTTCATGCAATATTGAATGTATGGAAGTAGAAGTAATGCCCAGGGTGTCCTCTATCTCACGATATGTCACATGACGATCTTGCATTATCAGTTCACACACTGCATCGATGTTTTTTGGCACAACAACCGATTTTGAACGACCTTCACGGAGTTCGTCGGCGACCGAACTACGACCACGATTGAATTCACTATACCAGCGATATACTGTGGTTTTTGATGGTGCTTTATCGCCATACAAAGAACCGAGTTCATCGGCGCATTCTTGTTGAGATAATCCACGTCGACAGTTGTGAAAAATAATCCAACGAAAACCTTCTCTTGAAATTTCCATTTTTTGGCCAAATTGATTTTCTTAACTCACTGGAAGCAAAACAAATATCACTTGTACATCAACACGTTGTGAGTACGTTTATGCTAAAAAATGTGAAACTTTATTATGGTGTTGCCAGATTTTAGCTATTGACATTAGTGTTGCAAGTTCCCTAAATATAAATAGTACCCCTCGTATTAATAGACTCTCTTAAGTTAACTCTGAATATTTGTCTCTTTCTAACTGTACTAAATTACTTTAAGGTATATCTTAGAAGAATAAAATAATCTTACATCAGAACTGAACACACTAGGTTTAGTATATAACATTTTCAAAGGTGATTTCGCTTATTACGAGCAGATCGTCTACTGTCCTACAACGCATAGTGCTGCATAGGTGCTCACCGTCTAAGCGGTACCTATACTCAGCTGGATGGTCAGTGCGTGTGCAGCACCCCATCCGTGGTATCACAATGAGGCACTATTTGTGGCTAAGTGTGCTTCTCGCTGCCACACCAACCTAATTTAGGCTACAACTCAAGTGATCAACGTGAATTATAGGATTGAATAAGTAAAACTGAATATCATAAGAAGCATAATATTAACAGCATCCGATGAATTAGCCTCTGCTCGCTTAAACCCGCTTATTTTATAACTCTTATAGAAATACAAAAACAAAAGTTGTCACAATTGCGTAACTAAGCGATTTGGAATTGGTTCGTTTGTACCGCCTTGAAATAGTGATAGGAAATACCATTCTTGCATGGTTGGTACCAGAGAACACAGAGAACCGACACTTAAACGTCAAATTTTCTGACGTTTAAAAAAAACTGTATTTGTTTATCATTAGTTGCCTATATGGATAGGTTTGTTTATCATTGGTTAACCAGAATTCTGAAGAAAATCAGCCACACTACTACAGTTTTGCGCATGTGTAGGTGTGCAAAAACGAGAGACGTTCAAGTGTCGCGTCTCTGTGGTCTCTGGTTGGTGCATAGAATGCTGACTGATTTCATATAACTAAATCGATATTAGCATTATAGTTGCCAATGCTGCCAACTCTTTTGTAAACATGAACTTAGCGAATTGTGGGTCTTATACGCAAGTGAACTCGACATTGATAACTTGTGGTCTGAGTATTTGAATTTGAGGTGATGAATGACCAGAATTTTAAGTATACAAGACTATTAACATAGATGAGTAACTCGATATCTATAAAAGATTCCGGTAAGATGTTTGACATAATGGTTTAAAAATAGATTAATGTTGATTACTATGTTACATCGATGGAGCATCGACCTGGTTAAACTCAAACGCCCAGTTAGTTGCATGAGCGTGGTTTGATAGATTATGTTAGGATGAAGAGTTTAACCCGACTTCAGCTTTTTTGCTAATTTTTTATGAACAAAAATTCTTGCAAAATTGGAAAATAACTCTCAATGTTACGCAGGTTGCGAATGCTTTCCTATCAAGACGAAGTTCAGACTAAAAGGGAAGCTGTAGTTTGCTGGTATCTTTCAGAACCCGGTTTACCTCTGCATGATGTGCTGTAAAGTTCAACATGTAGAATACGGCGATGAGAGCATGGCTGATCGGTGTATCTGCATTGCAAAATGTATCAGTAGTAGTAGCTCAGTTGCTAAATATGTAAAACTAGCTCTTCAGCTTGTTGAACTCAGCATTTCAATTTACAAGTTGCTGTGCTGACTTAAAAGACTGCAAAGCTGCAACAATTAATTTCTGAAGGACAGTAAATCCTTTTTATCACTTATGGTCCAGTCTGTGGCTTTCTTAACAGGTTGGATTTAAATCGCTGTCGTGGCCAATTAATCTTCATTCTCGAAAACCTGTTCGTTACTTCCTTTTATATACTATCTTATGGATATCTTATATAGTCATGAGTACCGACTTCGCGTGTAATTGAGCGCTTCTCTAAATACATTACACAATACAATGGTTCGTACTAAGGTCAACTATGCCAATGCCGTACATAAAAATAAACTTACGCAAGTTCGTTTTACTCTGTATGTGCTGCGTTACTAAATTCAGCTGCAAAAGAAATGAAAAGGTAAAAATTCCTATTAAACACATTATTTAAATTTTACAAGTGCTGTCCAAGCTGGTTTGACTGAACTTTACACGCCAATTGTGGATTAATCATGTCACACCACTGCGTGAATCCGTGTAACTGATTCATACATGGACATGGGAACGTATGTACAAGCGAGTATGTAGCCACTCACTTAAAAATATGCATTTCCAGAATCATTGTTTACCTGCCGCTTGCCTTTTAAGCCATTTCAATGGCGCACCGTGTTCCCACACTGCCCTCTCAATTGCACCACCACTGCATATTAATTGATATTTTGCAGGTTCGTGTGTGTGACTGTGTGTACGTGTGTGTGTGTGTGTGTGTGTGTGTGTATGTGTGTGACGGCTTTAATTTTGTTTTATTTTAAAATTGTCACGTCGGGTCGTAAATTCAGCGATAATACATGAAATTGAATACATACAGAAAAACAAGAGGTGTAATTCAAAATAAACAAAAGCAGGAATGGTTAGACCGACTGTGAGACACCCTACGCTCTAGGACTATAAACTTTAATAGAAAATCTGAACAGAAATAAATTCGAATATTAATAATGTTTGTCACGAGTACTGATATTGCACATTCCAGTTTGCGGCATCTTTTTGAGCGTCTTGTGAATTTACATACTCGTATGTCGGTGAGTGCGACAGTTGAGATACAGCGTCTATATACTGTCAAGAAATTGCCCTCCTAACAATTTACTCTAACTCTCAATACTCGAATTCGTGCCACTGGATTGCGTAGTAATCAAACAATCGCATGTTGAATTAAAATAACTAACTTTATTTAATTATTGCAATTTACACACTTAAAATTGGTTTACTTTATTACAATTTGCACTTTAATTAATGATTCGTTAATCACTTTATTACTTCTCAATAATAATTACAAAATGTTGCTGTTTCGATTGAAATGCCCGATGTACACACTGTTATCGTTGCTCTTCAACTGTGTCCGAGTGGTTGAAGTCAACAAACAAACACTATAAAAGAAGTTTCTGGAAGATTCTCAGATATATTTTTTTCCGAAGGGAGGGGAAATCTTCAAAAAAACACTGGGGGTACGCACCACCCAAGAGTGTGAGATTTTTACTCACTAAAACCACCTCCCTAACCTAACAGTTACGCTTAGCCTCAAAGGCCTGATAGCGATTTAGGAAGGGTATTAAATATATGTACAAAGATATACAAAGAGAACTACTCGCGGTTTGAAAGAAAAAGTGTTATTTTCGATTTCAACATATGTTTGGATTCATTCAAACAAATCACCTCCGAAACTAAATTGGAATCATAACACACATTACGAAACAGCGCAAAATCTAAGTAGTTCCGATTACAAGAATGGAGATACAAGGGAGTGAAATTCCTTGTTCTTCTTGCAGGAGCATTAAAGTGGAGAATGCTAAGCAAAAAACTACTTTTTATTTCACCACTCATGAGTTCAAACACAAAACATGCATTCAGCATAGTTCTACGGGTTTTAAGAGAGGGTAGACGAATAAGTTTAAGACGACTCACATAAGAGGGAAGTTGAAAATTGGAGTTCCATGTAAACAAACGTAGGCAAAACAATAAAAACCGCTTTTGAATTGATTCAATAGCATCAGAGTAACAGGCATATCTAGGACACCAAACAACACTTGCGTATTCTAATGATGGGCGTACCAGGGAACTGTACAGAAGTTTGGTAATAAAGGGGTCTTTGAACTCCTTTGCCCAGCGTTTTATGAAGCCTAGAGTCAGAGAAGCTTTGTTAACTGTAGTTCCAACGTGTTTACCAAAAGTAAGTCGCACATATGATCAACGAATAACAATGGTTGATTGACAAAGAAGTAAGCATGACCACACACTTATCAAATCTTTTCTCTCGAATATTATCTACACAATAAGAGAAGTTTCAAGAGGGTTTTTGAGTAAGCTTTTTTTTCGAATAAATCGTGTCTTGGCTTAAATACATAGGGTGGTGCACTCATTCTCAAACTCCAAATGGGTTCCTAAAAGTATGCAATCATTTATGTTTCAATATAGAACAACGTTAGATGCTCTTATTGTGTGCCATCATGTTAAATTACGTTTATATCGTTTTGAGGTCTCGAGTTCGGCATGTGATAAGGTACTGGAATTATAGCCTAGTACGGTTTAAGTATTATCAATACATGTATCAAAATGGGGAACCTAAGAAGGAGCGGCGCGCTATAAATGCATCACATGCAAGCAGATGATGTCTCTATAATTGTATATCTGCAGATGGGCTCACTTTCGCCGACTTTATTCATATGGAATTCTGGTTCTGTGTCATTGTGCACGACGCTTTTAAAATAAGTTTCGTTGAAATATCTCAAACAATTGGGAGAAAGGGGGTCAAATATATAGATATCTGAAGGTGTGATATATATATTTATTTATTTATTTATTTATCTGACACACCATTTTATGTACCAGCAACATTAGTTCGAAGTCAATAGACCCTAATTTAGACATATAAAAACTTAAATTTAATTACTTAAAACCAAGTATAAAATCGATCATACCGAATTTTTCAAATGCATTAGACTCTTCATCACAATTTCGAAGTGTTGCCACGCCTTGTACTGGAATAATATAAATATAAACTGCACATGCAACACTCGTTAATGTTCAATTTACATGGGAAACGAATAACAAGAACAAAATAGTGTTTGCAAAAGATCGTTCTGCTCATTGGCCCATCATGTGTTACATCATTCGATTGAGGATGAGGCCGGGCTGTAACCACAACATAATCTATTATACATACTCATATATAGACTAATGGATTCCAATCATTGTGAAGTATACAAAAAATACGGGCCGGGGCTTAGAAGTCGAAAAGAATCTCCATTGAGTCGTCACTGCTTTTTTTGTTCTTCAAACGCAATTTGCACAGAAAATGGACTTACCAAAATGGGCATTTTTTCGATCCTGGCCAAAAAAGATGTCTCTGCTTATCTGGGTGTTCAATATCGTCCACATGAAAGTTTCACCGCAATCTCTTTTGGTTCGTCATAGCTTCTCTGCAATAATATTGACTAAATCTACTCAAATATATATGTATATGCCTCGCCTCGTTTTGAAAAGTCCATACAGAATTTCTAATCAGTTACTTCATGGACTCCGCACAAATTACAAACAATCTTTCACGGAAAGCGAAATGTTTAACTGCATCGATAATGCCTCTGTTAAGAGTAGAGTGTGTCGTGGGAGTTAGATTGGAGCCGAGGAAGCATTGATTTTTGTTGGTATTGCAATCGCAGTTGAAATAGTTTTGGCAACACTCACTAAGCAAAACAATGTAATACCCATTCAGAAAAGTATTTGCTAATTACTCGATTTAATATTTTATTTAAAGTTAAATTAAATTATTCAAGTTAAATTGTTTGCTTAAAAATTAGTTTACTAATCAAGTTTAAAGTTGGGAACGAAGTGGTAAGCAAAGTTGAAGACATATTTTGAAGATGTTCAAGTTGATGATGCTGGACTACTCAACACCTCTGGTTGGTAGAGGTAGCGCTCGTAGTCAGTAGTATAAGCGGTGTTTTGTGATATTTGCCGCTATTACGTCCCCACAATTGTGTAAAGTGTAAATTGTCCGAGTGGTGTCTGCTTGGCATCAATTTAGCGTATCTAGGTAGGAGAAAAGTTGTAATCATCTCATCACGGGCAGCAGAGGGCAATGAACTACGCGTATTTGTTTGCAGTTCAGCTGCTTCTGTGGCTGCTTCACCTGCCTTTAAGAATGCTTTTTCTGCATTATACTATGTAGGACGGCACATGTGGTAGGCGCGTCTTTAGCAGATTGTTTACGTAAACTGATGCCGCATTAAATGAGCTGAGGTGCGTTAATAAACACGTCGCGTTCAGATGCATTTGCATTTCTTGACTTTGGCACATGACATTATTTCTTACATTATCGTTCAACGCTACAAATGAAGTAATTTAATTTCAAAGTCTTCTTTTCTCCATATACATATGTATGTACTCGTATATACATACGCGTATATATTTTATTTTATTTCATATTTTGCTTCGATGACTCGAGTTCCGTTCGAAGAAAATGTAAAATTCCATTTGTAGAACGCATTTATTGTTAATCACACTTCGCTGGTATTTCCTCAAGAATTGCAAAATGTGTGCCCTGGACTTGACTACAGGGGACAGAGTCCACAAACTGACTTAGCCTAGGTGGGTATTAATTCCGCGCTTGCATTTTATTGTATCGGAATAAAATTACTATAAAATTGGAGCTGTTTTTCTCGGCTCTATCTCTACGCATATACGAGTATATACACACATATATACACTATGTTGGTTTATACACACTCCTACATCCTCTGTGTGAATTTTTGGTTTGCAAAAATATAAATTTGGAGACGTTCGTTTCTCATAATCAAAAAACAATGTTTGGCCACTCTACTGCTTCTCGAGTACCCGAGGGACTCCTACACAGACCAGCAGCAACACAGGTTGGCTGTTCCTCTGAGTTGCCTCTATTTTTAGGACAGACCAGTCATCTATCGGAACCCCAGAGGTTTGCAACCGTAGGCACTGGATGAGCTTCGTGCTCTCCAGTTTCATTTTTGATAATCAGATGCTCGCCTTAGGTTTCCTCAGAATCTCCGAAGCTAGGATGAGTTTCAACGTGAAACCATCCCATGCATTGCTGATCTCAGCAACGCATCTCTCCAGAAACTCCTTAGAGAACCCATCTATAGACCTGATTACTGTGCACCCTGGGAACACCTCTTCGCAGTTGAAGGCCGGGGGCCGACCTGGGTGCTCCAAGAGGTGCTTGACGACCATCTCCGGCATCCAGCACCCGTTTTTCACTGTTGTCCCCAGCCACCTCACTATAAGCCATCCTCGCGGATGTCGCAGCACTCATGGAAGAACCCTCTAAGATACATTCCTCCCTCTCTTCTTCACTTCTTGCGACCGATTCCGTTTCGCCGTGCACGGCCGCTTGTGTCCCGTTCGTCTCAAACTCCCGGACAACTGCCTTATATTTTATCATATCTTCGGCATCGCGTTCGTGCGCTTTACCCTCCCTTTCGTTCTTGGCAATCTTGTAAAGAATAAATAGGGCCCTCTGGTGCCGCGCCTTCAGCACCGACCCAGAAGAGATCTTATTTTGTTTGTTCAACTCAGCCACTTTGGCTGGAGGCTGTGCAGTTTTGGTTAATGTTTGGCTTGGTGGTACTCAGGTGCTATGGCTGGGATCCTTGGCACCAGCGACTTCTATGCTCTCCTGAATGGAGGCCAGCAGTTCATCCTCTGAAGAGGTGCCCAGCACCACCTCTTCTGTCTTTCTACTAAAGTTTCTTTATTTTTTCATCACATAAATATCGTTTCACTTAATTTGAAGTCTCTTCCGCTTTATAAAAAACACAACTGAATGAAAATGCTCAAAATTCAAGAGATGCAGAGCCGCCAAATAATGCCTTCGAAACATCGAAAATCAGAGCCATCACTGTCTTATATGTATTTACAGAGCAAATCTCATTAGGAACATATTTCTATAATATTTAATAATATTGCTACGTAATTGTCTTTCAGACAATTTTTACCAACCTCAATACTTGGATTCTATCGCTGGATTGTGTAATAAGCAAACAATTCCCTCTTCAGTTAGAACAATTGGCCTTATAAATATTCGTCCAACTCAGTATTGGTTTTAAGAGTTTGCTCGCTTCTCACACTTCATCTTCGCTAATGTTTGATTCAGTTAGTCAGTTGTTGCACCACAATATTTTACTTACATCAGCTTCAACTGCCCGTTGCTAATACGATGCTCACGCTGCTTGCTGCCACTCTCAGGATTCGGCTATGATCCTTTTGCCACTGTCACTGGTTAACTGATCTGCTACTACGATGTACACTTTCGGCAACGCTCACTGTTTCACTGCTGCTGCTATTACTTGTTCACTTGTTAACTTTCACTTATTTACTGCTCCCGATTTCTCGTGTGCAGTTGCTTATATACCTCTTGCACACGAGAACCTCAACCAGCCTCCGAACGCAACTTCGGATGCCTTCTCGCGTGTGCATTTTTAGGGGTTAAAATCGACGCTTGCCCTAAAACCATCAACCACTCAGATGGCGTGTGGATTTCGTAACAATATATTATCAGAATAATATTTATAGCAATAAAAGATCTAACCAATGCATTTGGGTGAATGTTTCGCATGTACTCATACAAAATATACCAAATTCACGTGACCATAATTAATGGTTTTTCTAATTGGGTTAAAAAAAACAAATGTGGATAATTATTAAGAATAAATCTGTAATTCTGTTTTCCACTATTTTACACGATTTTATAAACTTTCAATTCACCTTTTCGAGGCAGGCGCAAATGGCATCCAAGTTGTCCAGTAATCGAAGCTGATACAATGCCCTTGAGGCAATTAAGATTGGGAAATCGAGTTTCAGTTGTGGTGTTGCAACAATACTCGTGGATCGATGATCACGCTAAGCATATCGATTTGGCGAGTACTTTCTCCCTGAAATTTGTGTGTACTCATTTTAAGTCTGGGATTAGTTTTCACTTCGAAGGCAATCGTATTTTGGCATTTGTAAAATAGTAAATAAAATTTAGTTAAGTATTAAGATCACTTCGTTGGCGGTATTAGGCCTACTCTGCAAGGAAAATGTTTTACTCATGTGGAACATAATTTATATTAACCTGAAAATTCATTGAAATAAGACCATTCATAGTGAAGTGCTCACTTCGGTACTCAGAAAAAGTGTACTAATAACATTAAAAATTGTTTGGGGTTACCTTTGTTGTGCATTTCGAGCAATGAAATTATTTCGTCGTTTGTCTGTCTATTCACATTCTGCAGAGATAATCTATTATTATATATATTTGTGATAATGACTTTGCCTCGAACTACTGATATTGACCGTAATATGCATAAGCTTCGTTTCTAGTTTGCTGATACGAACAAAACGTGCCTCCAGTGATATTTATTTGTGTAAGACGAAATCACATTTTGGAACAGAAACTTTTGTTAGACCACAAACCCACAAGCGTAAAGCATCGCGGGAGGCCGAAAACAAGCTGGTTGTATGGCGTCACCGAAGACCTAAAGAAACTTGGAGTGAAAAACTGGAAGTCAGTGGCTCTAGATCGTGTTGTATGGAAGAAGATTACTGAAGCAGCTTAAGGCCACCCCGGGCTGTAATGCTAAATGATGATGATATTAGAATAACATTGAGAAATACACCTTGACTATGGTTCAAAGGTAGGGTTGGGATCAAGGTTTCACGCTACCCGTGCTGATGATCTGCCAGACTAGATGCTAGTCTAGTCGTAAAAGGAGCCCCCGAATAACAGCCCCCCTTCGGTGGTAATGCCTAGCTCAGATATTTCGGATCTCTGTCCGAGTCGGATCTCTACTCTCCACAAAAAATAATTAATATAAAGAAAAATATAAATAAACATAAAATTCGGCGGGACATCACCGCTATTCAATTGGCGAATCACATTGAAGTAGAGGAACCTTGATAAGCTAATGCTTAGTGGGGCAGATCACTCGCTAAGCCCAAATCAAATGCTGATGCAGTCAATGAACGAAGACCTTCATCCGTGACCAAAGCAGAGGGTGTGGGAATTCAGGAATTTTCATCCAATGATATGCAATCCACCTGTGTTGTTACAACGGCAAAACTGAGAAGCTCTCAACAAACTACCAATCCTCACCAAGGAGAGACTGGGTTGCTGCATTTGCTTCGCAGGATGTGAAAATGCGATTATAGTTCTAGGAACGTTAGCCTCTATCCCATCTAAATAGATAGATAACTTGAATTCGAATTGTTTTCCGCTCGCGTTGAATATTCTTAAGCTCAAGCTCAACCTTACATCGATTACGATCCTGCTGAACATGTCTGCAACCTTAATTCCTTCCAATTTAGGCACGAAAAATTTAGTAATCGTGTCTCTGTACCGGTCACCGTTGAGTGTAATGTTCTGAACATCATCATTTTTGAAGACATATGGTCCAATGATTCCACCAGCCGATAAAGCACACGGTGACCTTTTTTGGATGTAATGGTGTTTCAAGAATGGCTTGTGGATTATCACCGATCCGAATGCGATGTTTCATCACTGAATAAAATTTTCAATTGACATTGTGGATCAACAAGTTAGGTTAGGTTGTCGCGGTCTACAGACCAAGTCACTCAGACCACCATGGGTCCATTGCGATACCACCGCGGAACACCGCACCTCTACTTTTCTCGTCAAACCATTTTGAAGCCCTAATAAAGAGCAGGATGTGTGTGACCTTCGCGCCGGACACTTCCGTAAGAGAGTTGAAACCGTATTTGCCTAAAGACGGTAGAAAGATAGTAGCTAGAGCCGAGCACCTACAGAAGAGATGTTCCACAGTCTCCTCTACTTCTTCATCCCCACAGCTTCTGCAGTATTCATGAGAGAATACTCCCAGCCTGAGAGCATGGCTGCCGAACAGCCAATGACCAGTTATACAAACCGCGACCTTAGACATATCTTCTCTAGACAGGGCAAGCAGGCCTCTAGATTTCCTCCTATTAAGCTTCGTCCACACTAGCCTGGTCGTTAAGCAAATGCCCTCGTGTGCCCAAGACCCTTTGGCCTCACGCACGACACTATCCTTCAACATCAGTTTACAGGTGGCAATTGGTATTCCAACCTCGCATCTGTCCGTGCATAAAGGAATGTTGGTACCCCGTCTGGCTAGTTCATCAGCCCTAAAGTTCCCGTCAATATCCCTATGTCCCGGAACCCATAAAAGACGTACCCTGAAAACGGTACTGATATCAGTTAGGGCTTCCCGGCAGTCCTGGACAACCTTTGATTTCAGTGCCACCTGGGCTAGTAGATATTTATAATGGTCTTTGTTACGGCGTGTCTACTTAAGTAGACGGGTACCTCTTTTTATGGTAAAGACCTCTGCTTGATAAACACTGCAGTGGTCGGGGAGACGGAACGAAATTTCCAGTCCCAGTTCTTTTGAGAAAACTCCAAAGCCGAATCTACTGCCAAGTTTGGATCCGTCGGTGTAGAAATTCAGTTCCCCCTTCTGCATGGCTTGGGTGTTTGCCACTCTCTTCTAGACGGACTATGTGTCTGGAAGTACCTATCAAAGTTGAGACTGAGATATAGAGTAGTCAATGTGTTGGATAAAACTACACCAGGTATGCACGATAGTCGAGTGGCCAATCTGCCGATCATGCCATAACGCCATGCATGCAGCCATAGCGCTGATGCGGCGACCACTTGTTTCCTTACCAGATCTAATAAAGGTAGGTTGAGTATTACTTCTAATGCTTTAGTTGGAGTGGTTATTAAAGCCCCAGAAATACTCAGAAAAGCTGTTCTTTGGGCCTTGCTCAAAAGCTTCAAATATCTTTGTTTCTGAGTGGCTGGCCACCATACCAGTATTCCATATAGCAATATAGGTCTGATCACAGAAATGTATAGCCAGTGCATAATTCGTGGGGATAACCCCCACCTGATTCTGACCGGATTTTTACACGTGTACAAAGCAATATTGGCCTTCCTACCTCTTTCCTGAATGTTAGGTTTCCAGGTAAGTTTCCTATCTAGTATTAGTCCCAAATATTTGACTGCCTCCTTCATCGCAATTTCCCCACCTTTGTATATTAGCGGGGAGACCTTAGGAGATATATTTTTCTTGGAAAAGAGGATTAATTCCATTTTATCGGGATTTAACCCTAATCCCCTTCTTCCCGTCCCACAAGTAAGCGTGGCCATGTTAGAGCGCAAAATATCCATAAGAGTGTTTGGATATTTCCCCTCTAGTCACAATTGCCAAATCGTCAGCATAGACGATGACGTACCAACCCCCCTCTCTAGGGCTCGCAGTAAGGGATTTACCGCCAAATTCTCAAGCAGGGGAGTGAGAACTCCTCCCTGAGGAGTACCTCTGCAGACCTGTCTGCTTAAAGTGCAGGTTCCTAAGCTGGCAGTTACCTTTCTGCTGAAGAGTATAATCTCAATCAGTGCAACCACATTAGGATCAACGCCCAGAGCTTCTAAGGCTCCCGTTCGCAGTTATATTGTTAAAAGCGCCTTCTATATCTATGAAGGCCGCCAGTGCGAAATCCTTCTGTTGGATGGCTGTTTCCACAATACGCTATGGCAACATAGTTAGTTTCAGCTCACTAAATCGTATTAGTGAACCAAACCTAACTCGTGGAAAATAGCGACTTCGCCCATTTTTGTTCTTATAATCCAAATAAACGTTAAAATTAGCTACGTTCGGTGAGTTGAGCCTGTTCAATCCAGCTTGCCAGCATACTATCAAAGAAATTAAGAAACATTCTCTTCACAGAACGCCGTTTGCTTTACAGCATTGGATCGGATTTTATAACCAAAATTAATGTAATCTCCTGCCAACCGCGTCAAAATAGAACGTATGAGACCAAATTATATTTAAGATAAATACTATTTGCGGGAAGTTCTAAACGTATTTTATTTTCGCTCTGGAACCATAACGACAATCGTGGCCGATTACAAAAATATCATGCAATTAAGTGACTGTCTCTGTAATAAATCTGTTGAAGTTGCTGCCGACTAATTAAATACTCTGTACATGTCTTCTCATTGGCACAGCATGTGAGCATCTGTGTACGTATCACCAGTAAATAGATTTATTATTATTGATGTGCTGAAACGACGCGTGACATTAAGCTAAAAGAGTTATAAAAAACTTAATTTATTTAAATACGTATTTGCATATCTGTGCATAGTTATTAAATTAAACGGTTTATTTGTTAGATAATTTGCACTAATACGAACAGTAGCGATTGATGAGGTGTACCCATCAACCAGTTGTCATGAGTCGTCAGGAGCCACTCTGCTTAACCTGCTAAACCGCAGAACACATGCTTCGATTGAGGGAGGACAACAGAACACGCAATATTCCGAGTCAATACCATTAGTCTTGAATAAGACTCCCATCCTCAACACCTCTTAAAGTTTGTTTGAATGGTGGATACTGCCATATTTGATTGCAGGTGAAAAGAAGCCCCTACCGGATTAGAGCAAACGAATACAGAAGAAACCCCGGGAAGACCGTCTACAAAAGCTGCAGAGAAGCAAACGAGCGGGAAATGCTCGAACACTGGCTCTGCAGCTAAGCCGCCTTAATGTTTACATGAGTAACCATATTGGGCAAGAGATTGTATTGCTCCTTAGCCGCCTTCTCTGCCACCAGAATGAACAGCATTGAATCCTAAATCACTAATGCCCGTTGGCTATAGTGTCCGTAGAATGAACAGCATTGAATCCCAAATCACTAATGTCCGTTGGCTACAGTGTCCGTAGAATGAACAGCATTGAATCCCAAATCACTAATGTCCGTTGGCTACAGTGTCCGTAGAATGAACAGCATTGAATCCCAAATCACTAATGTCCGTTGGCTACAGTGTCCGTTTTTCTCCCCCATAGGAAGACAGTCAAAGTATAAAATATAAAATAAACTGTGATTATGCACTATTCGAGCAGAATCCGGAATTCGAGACCGCAGCTACCTTTCTACTAGTCAAAAGTGGAGAGTGGACGCACTGATGTGGAACTTCTATTTACTTCTATAAGCTACATGAAGATTAATCCACCGAAGTTAAGTGTACATATCGGACTAGTATTAAATCTGTAGCGCAGTGCCGTGTTGCCACTATTCCTCTAGGACGCAATCACATGTTTGTCGTTTTAATATCAAAAAATACTTGAAAAGAAGAATAGAGTGAATTCTTCTCCAATATTATAATGCACCACACAGCGGTGTACCGTAGTGGGAGCGGCAAAATTTCACAATAAATAATAATAATATATCTTATATATATTTGAACCCTTAAATCCTAAGGTTTCAAGTCACGAATCAAGTGTACTACATAACCAAAATCATTGCAAATGGAATGAGTTGGAGACCAGACTTCAAAAAGAACAGACTATTGACAAGAAAGAGCAAAACCTTCTAGTAGAGGAAACAAAATAATGACAAGAAATTCTTATCAGAATGTTTGATATTATAAAATTCCTTGCTAAACAAAATTTGGATTTACGTGGCCATGGAGAAAACGATAGACGAAAACGATAAACGAACAGTATTAATATGGGAGCTTTCTAGAATTGGCGCATTTAATCGCAAAGTACGATCCTGTAGTTCGTGAACATCGTCTAAGAACTGAAATGTTCACTCACGTTTATGTAACCAAAAAATCAAAAATTTATTGCAATTTTGGGAAATAAAGTTCGCCAACATATCATCAGTCAAGTAGAAAAGGCCAAGTACTATTCGATTATATTCGACAGCACTCCAGACGTTTCTTACAGGATCAAACAAGCCAGGTATTAAGGTACGTAGTGATTAGAAATCAGGAAGTACAAGTAGTGGAATCTTTTATAGATTCCATTGAAACAAAAGGTGAAACTGCTGAAGGAATTTCAGAGATCAAGCTTGAAGCTGATGGTCTCGATATAAACAACTGTAGAGGCCAAGCATATGATAATGCTGCTATTATGTCTGGAAAGCGTTCAGGAGTTCAGCAAAGAATTAATGAAATAAATGCCAAAGCGGAATTTGTACCTTGCTCAAATCACTCGTTAAACCTGGTTTGTTTACATCAGAGAACACAAAGAAAATAAACTCTTTTTCGCTGCCAGCGACACACCACGAAGTTGAGTGGATTCACCACGATTCTGAGTGGATTCACCACGATTCTGAGTGGATTCGTGTACAACGTCCGTCTGCTTTATCTCGCTGCTTTGCCGTTTGACGTTTAAGTTTCTTTTCTCAGTGTTCTCTGGTTTACATGCTGCGTTAGTTGAGGTGAGTTCAGTAACTTTTTTCGGCACATTAGAACGTTCCTACTCATTTTTTTCCATATCCACACCGTTGGGAAGTTCTAATAGCAGCTACAGGCAAACGTTTGAAAAGGGTTCAAAATACACGGTGGAGTGCAGGAGGCGATGCCGTAAATATGACATCGCATCATTACAAAGATATTCTCGTCACTTTGGAAAAACTGACGAGGACAATTCAAAGCTTAAACACAAGAACAGATGCAGGAACTTTGCTAGTTGCGATACAGTCATTTTCATTTCTTTGTTTCTTGAGCCTCTGGCAACGTGTGCTGCATGAAGTGAATGATGGTCAGAAATATTTACAAACTCAGGGACTTGGCTTAAGACTCTGCACTCAGAAAGTAAATGCTTTGCAGATGGTTCAGATAAAGAAACGAAAGGAATGGCCACACGGTGCTGTAAGTTATGCACAAAAATACACACAAAGGCACTTGCTTAACGACTAGGCTAATGTGGACGGAGCTTAATTGGAGGAAATCTAGAGACCTGCTTGCCCTGTCGAGAGAAGATATCTCTAAGGTCGTGGCTTGTATAAACTGGTCATTGGGTATTCGGCAGCCATGCTCTCAGGCTGGGAGTGTTCTCTCATGAAGCTGTGGGGATGAGGAGGAAGAGGAGACTGTGGAACATACCTTCTGTAGGTGCCCCGCTCTAACTAGAAGCAGAACTGGCTCTTTAAGCAAATACGCTTTTAGCTCTCTTACGGAAGTGTCCGGCGCAAAGGTCAAACAAATCCTGCTTTTTTTTAGGGCTTCAAAATGGTTCGACGAGTAAAGTAGAGGTGCGTTGTTACACGGTGGTATCGCAATGGACCCATGGTGGTCTAAGTGAGCTGGTCTGTAAACCGGCTGCCACGATAACCTAATCTAACCTAACCTATGCAGAAAATTTGTATGAAAAACTGGGCATTACCATGCAACCTCAAAGACTCATAACAAGATGGCAAATTTTTTATGACGGAACCAGAAATGCCAACTAGTCTTATGAAAATGAGTGGAGACGGTGCTGAGGCAGCTACAGAGTTTGGTGGATAAGCTTGTTTATCTAACTAGATTCGGATGACACTAAATGTAATCTAGACTACGCATCTGCCGAAATTGAGGAGCAGGACTTGAAGCTCGAATGACTTCGACTGCGGACTCACTTGAATTATTAAAATTTATTGTAAAATCCAAACTAGAAGGTACTCTGCCTAATATTATAATAATGTTCCGAATGTTCCTCACAATTGCCACAAGCAATGCCAACTGTGAGAGGAGTTTTTCAAAATTAATGTTGATCAAAAATAATTTAAGGTGAACAATGAGTACTTTCAAGCTGTCGAATCTAGCTATCTTGTCTACTGAGGAGGAAGTATGTGATGCTAAAGACATTGATAGTGCAATAAAATACTTTGCTCCTAAAAGTAGACGCATAAAGTTCTAGTTAACAACAGAAGTTTTATTTTTAATTCTATCAATTATACTATTTTTCAATAAATATATAAAAATAACTGTATATATTCAGTAGTAGTTCTATTCTAGTTCTAATTTGTGTTTTATATTCAAGTCACTAATAGCCTAATCTTACCGATCGGTGTCGGATAATCATAAGTGTTCTGTACCTGTTATATCGATGTAAGTAGCATACATCCAAGAATCTTTGTAGTAAATGTGATTGTTATATTGTAAAACATATATACATGACTTTTATAATTCGTAATTTGTACAATAGTAGAGGGAAATGAGAAGGCTGATACCTTGGCTAGACAGGCCGCGGCCTCTTCTTTCAACGGCCCTGAACCCTTGACTATCATCCAATACCATTGGAGGTCTGCTGAAGAAGTGTACAGATGCAAAACGAAGTCAAACCTGGAAAACTCTTCCCGGATTAAGACAGTCCAAAGCTCTTCTGGGAGATTTTAATCCTAAAAGAGCTAAGGAGTTAATAAATATACCTCGGAGTAAATTGAGAATCATCACAGTCATTTTAAGCGGACATTGTAGACTCAACTACCATATGAACAAGTTGGGTGTATCTTCAGATGCCATCTGTCGATTCTGTGGAGAAAGTGACGAAACATCACTGCATCTGATCACAGACTGTGGACCATTGGCACACAATAAACTCAGGTGTTTTGGAGAATATATCTTAGATATGAACAAGATCCCTCATCTTGATTCCTCCAAAATATATGAATTCCTGTCGAAAATTAACCTGACAGAAGATTTATAGACGAGACTATCCTCATCTTTCAAATAAATAGGGTCATCACAATAGATCTTTCAGGTCGCGGTGTGTATAGCACCCTTAAATAAATCTATCTAATCTGTATAATACACATTAATGATGATCATTTTAGCCGAAAAGATCTGTAGGATTACTGTATATTTTTGGGTCTTGAATTTAAAAACTTAAATAAGGGGGCGGCGAAATGCGCCTGCACCCCGGACGGCTGAAACCCACCGTACGCCACTGGCACCACATCATTTATTGAATGCTTCAACCGTGGAATTGTTGACCCAGGCTTTCAGACCCGACTAGCCATTTTGAGAGTTCTTTGCGTTCCAACACAATATCGGCGAACTGACGTTCAACAGATATGAATCGGCAGAAAAACCTCCGAGAGTCTTATTTCTGCTCTTTTGGGCCCAGTGCATTTATGATTGTTTTAACGGTTGCAAAATTTCATATATCGATGACGTTGAATATTTTCAAATCCAGTAAAATTAAATATGTAAATTCTGACATCTGTCCATTATCGGATTAGAAATGAAAGTATTATTACTGTGCGTGTACGTGTATTAACTGCCCCGCATCATAACGTCATAA
The DNA here is from genome assembly GCA_920105625.2 of Clusia tigrina. Lineage (NCBI taxonomy): Eukaryota > Metazoa > Arthropoda > Insecta > Diptera > Clusiidae > Clusia > Clusia tigrina. The sequence continues at coordinate 175,155,542 of OV050032.1, forward strand.
CAATTCTTCAAACGCAGTCCATTTCTCCACTACGAATCGTTGTTGCTGCTGTTGCGGGCCTCACTATAGCGGAACCGATTTGACATTTGACGGGCTTTGCATGTCTGTCACATGTCCGTTTAATTTCCATCACAGCACAGCACATGATTAATCATTCCCTATGCCGGGCACGTGGAGACAACTGTGTTATGGAGGAACATGCAAATTTGCATCTGAATCAATACGAAATGATAATGGGAAACATTGTTGACATTGGCGATAACGAACGTTTCTGACAGAGATTGCGCACATGAATGTGGTCTTTCGGCACTGACGGACTTAAACAATGTAATAAAGCTTTTTTTAAGGGCTCACAACCAAATTGTGCAAGGTTAATGAAAGTAATAAATAACAATTTTGACAGTTTGAAATGTACGAGTAGATAATTTTCAAGTCCCCTAAAGACCTCGTCAGTATACTATTTTATTCATGGTACAATAATTGTTTCATATTAATGTTCATATGCAAATTGGTGTCCAGCACAAACTACGCTTGGACAAAATAGTAATAGGACGAGAAAATAGGTATGTAGGCGTGTTCCCTACTCCTATCGTTTTAAGGAAGAGAATACGCTTATAGAAAATGGCCGTGTTGATGATTAGATTACACGGGGGATTACTGATTCTACGACATGGGATTTATTAGTCAATTTTAGGTCATTTTGTTCTGTTGAATACAAAAATAATAATATTTTCGTTGAAATGACTCCACTTTTTGAGATAAAGGCCATCCATTTATAGAGGAAATTAAATTTTTAAAAAGAGGAGAATATTTTTTGAAACGTTTATTTTAAAAGTATAAAATGATTTCCAACAAACAAAGTAGAACTTTGAATGATACAAAGAGTAATAAACCTAAGCATAAAAAAACAAAAACATCAACAATAGTTCAGAAAAACGTTTTGCACGGGATTTTCTATGGTGCTTTTGGTCCGGACAGTTTCTTTGCAGGATCCGGCAGTAGTCTGCCATCATATGGCGATGCCAACGACTTTGATATCTTGCGTCCTGGTGGAACCGTTCCCCTTCTTCTTCGCTATAATCCCACAGGTTGTCAGGAAATTTATCTAAATGACGGTGCAAATAATACAATTTGACATAGTTCTTGGAAATTCTGGAGCATTTTATCTACTATTTTGGAATTTCTTTGGCTTTGTGATTCCCCAAAAAATTTTTGACAACTGATACAAATCTTCTCCTTGCTTTCAATTCAACTTGAGTCATGTGGCTTTTGAAATCATCGTTGCTTATACGAGTACGGATTTGCGACCCATCAAACTTATTTTAACTTTTCTATACTTAGAACAGGAAATGATTGACAAATATATTTGAAGCAATTGCCATTCCTCTCTAGCTTTAACAAACTGTTTTATAAGTCCCAGTTTACTATATAGTGGCGGAAGAATGATTTTTTCTCAACTGATCAACGGTTCATGAACGATGTTAGCTTTTCCTACAGTCATGTTCATTCGCGACGACCAGTCTTTCCTGCCCCAGTACTCATTTTTCGTACGACTGTCCCACATACAAAGAAAACAGGGATATTAAGTGCATCCGCTTTGCTGACCTAATAACAAATTTATGCAGTAATCGTTTAAGTTAAGATGCTTTCTTTAAGTCTTAAGTCTTCTAGATTATGTATTATAGTGGCCTGATCCTACACCCGCTATCCGTTGCCGATTAGCTCCCTTAATAGTGTCCTTCCATCCATATTGTAGCAAAATCCCCATTTCCACCTTCCAACTAAACAAGAATAAACCTCAAACCCCACTATAAATTTAGAGAATGCCCTTATGTTGCTTTCTCTTTCTCATGCTAATTGATTATGTTCTCCATCTCGCTTATACAGCACTAAAATGGTAAGCTACGCACCTGTCCAATGGCAGCAATGGAAGTTATCCTAGATCTATCACCCTTACATCTAGTAATACAAGACTCTGCTAGGAAATCTCTTAGCAAAATACAAGAAATTATCTCGAGGGAACCAAATTACACCCAAAATATATGGGGTAACAATTCAGCTCAAGAATATGGTATACTAAAATCTCACCAGGATTTTATACCAAGAAAATTAAATTTTGCAACAAATACAGTGCAAAGATGAGTTGCAAAAAAGAATGGGTATAACTGAGACGTATAAAATTAGAGAAGACTCCCTCTTATGGTATACAGACGGTTCTAAGACAATGGACGGAACTGGGGCAGGAGTATTTTGGCCTAGAACCAACTACTGGGAACCAATGGGGTCTTTCCCAAGCATTTTTCCAGCGGAGATTCGCGCTATTGAAAGATGTGCCCAGATCAACATTGTCAGGAAATATCGGGGAAAAACATCGTGATATTATCTGATAGTCAAGCAGCACTCAAGAGTATGAGCTCACCTTTGGCGAGGTCTAAACTTGTGTGGGACTGTATTGGGAAGCTAAACTCCCTAGGCAGTATGAATAAGTTATCTCTAATGTGGGTAATAGGCCGCATAGGAGTAGAGGGCTGAAAGCTTAGCAAGAAAGGCTGCGACCTCTCCTTTCAACGGCCCTGAACCCTTCTGTGGACTATCATCCAATACCATTGGAGGTCTGCTGAAGAGATGTACAGATGCAACAAGAAGTCAAACCTGTAAAACTCTTCCGGGATTAAGACAGTCCAAAGCTCTTCTGGGAGATCTACTAATTGAATTTATCCAAAGTAATCGACAAAGTCCAAGGCAGTCAACAACAATTGAGACTTTTGATCTTAACTCTCGATATCGCCACACTAGGAAGAAGATTTTACTTGTGGAGGTTATTTCCTGTTGGTTACAAGAGTTTTATCGCATGCTGGTCAAATCATTATCTCACTTTATTTTATGCTTTATTATTTATTACAATGATGGTCCAAAGTTCCATAGGAGGTTATGATGGTTCCATAGGAGGTTTTAGATTATCCCACTTCACTTGGTACGCAAACTCGTCGGGTTGTTCTCTCTTTGTCGGTGCCGCTCTTTTAGAAGCGCCACTTTCCACTAAATCATGATCATGTCGACCGAATTAGGGAAACGTGACCCACATATTCATTACTGACTTTAATTTCCTCCATTGTAATAAGCATTTAAATGTGTTCTTGTATGATTTACAGTGAAAGCAGCCGGTTGTCGTCAGATACTTTGCGGTGTTAGCGGCAGTTTCCACAATGGACAACTCTCAGCGATTATGGGCCCCTCCGGAGCCGGCAAAAGCAGTCTCCTAAACGCCATTTCAGGGTTAAAGTAAGTGCAATTGAAATTATGTTAATGATGTGTATATAAAGATAAGAAGACTTTCAACTACGTGACCAGGCGTATAACTCGTAGCATTCGGAAGAAGCAAATTTTATATATCCCACGCTCACGTTTCTTTAACACCTCTCGCGGAATCTCCCTAAAACTTAGCAACAACTTGACATTCTCTTAATATCTGGAATAATTTATTCAAATATTTGCTTTCGCTTTCATAAACTTCCTGGCATGTACTCGTCTACCTAGATTTTCAATAAATGCCTACTGTTACGTACCTCAGCGTGCGTTTGAACTTTTGCCAGCTAGTCTACTAAAAATTGGCGCTCATTATAGATGCAATCGATTTCAAGGTCAAGTTTATTATTGTTTTAACATATTCACCAACTAAATTAAAGCCGAAGTCCGCAAGCGAGCAGCTGAGACTGCTAAAATGCAATGTGTCTTTGTTTATCGCCAGCAACAATTTTTTGGATTTGTCTTTCCACTCGAGCTGGTTTCGCCGGTTGCCGCTCTTAGTCAAACCAGTTAATTTAACCACTCTAACATCGTTCGCTGGCATTTTCTTAATGGATATTTACTCTTCTTTTATATAATTTTTTTAATTTTTGCACTTCCGTAAATATCATCAACAAGTCATCGCCAAAATACTAAAAGCCAATTCTGAAATAATTACTTTTCGCAAAAAAGTCAATAAAAATAAACCAGTAAAGAAGTATGAAGTCGGGTGACACCGACTTCGAGATACCCTTTACGCTAATATAATTTATCAAACCACACCGATACAAATAAAGTGAACGAGCACGTGAAACCATTGCCATATTGGAACCAATAAGAAGCATTGTAGGCACATTTTTCATATTCCTGAATTCTATGTGGATGCGAGCATATACGATACAATACATATATATAGTCAATATAATTCACGTCAAATTGTAAGCTTTGTATCGGCCATAGTCATAAATATGTATGAATAGAGTCATATCAGTATCAATAAAAGCATCGCTGGCGTGATTTTAGGTGGGGTTCCGCAAATTTCCCATATGGAAAGTAGGCGTGTCCTTTATCTGATCGATCCAATTTTTGGCATATGCTGATTTACATCAAATTACCCATAAATTTGCCTTAAGTGATGAGCATGTGCTAATACCGCCCACATTGTATAGAGTCCAGTAGGTCACACATCTACATAACTGCCGAATTTCGTCACTATACCATCAATTGGACCGAAGTTATAGTCATTTTAAAAGTGGTCCCTACAATTGCTGATGTGGAAGGTAGGCGTTGTGTTCATCCAAATGGGTTCGTATACCTATCTGGTTCTTTATTTAGGTCCGAGGTGAGCAGGTGAGGTCTAGACCCTCATTACCAAATGGTCCGTCTCGCAGGAGTGTTCCTTTTCGGACCATAGGTACTTAACTTTTGCAATTGATATAGCAGCGACGACTGACATAAGGTCATCAATAGAAAGCGCACTAACTGGTCCTTACTCCAGTCCACCCTGGGGTCTAGCTTGTCACCGACACACACCGACACTGTCTCCGGTTAATTCCCTCAAACGCTTTCCGAGAAGCTAAAGCATGCACTAAACACCCTGACTAACTGGTGCACCCAATTTGGGGGTTGCCTAAATCCAGCAAAGACTGAACTCATGCTCTTCATTAGAATGCACAAAATACCTTCCTTCATTTTACCCAAGATTAACGGCACTTCGCTTAGATGAAGCACTAACGTCAAATATCTGGGTCTGATTCTTGATCCAAAGCTCAGCTGGAAGTCCAATCTAGCTGAAAGTGTCCGTAAAGCATCGTATTCCTGAAAGAGGGCAGTGGGCACTAGATGGGGCCTACAACCCCGAATCATACTCTGGCTCTACACAGCCATGGTTACACCAAACCTTCTATACGGAGCTGTTTTCTGGTGGCCAGCTACTGTAAAGGCTTTTAACCTGAATTCTCTAGACAAAGTCAGAAGGAGTGCAGCTCTGTTGATCACTGGAGGTCTACGCTCCACACCTACGAGGGCTCTCTTTGCACTTGTATGCTAGCTACCCTCTAAGCTTCTGGTGAAACAACAGACTAACTGGCAGCTACCAGAGTCAATGCACTTACACGGTGGTCGAGGACGGACTTAGGGGATGCTAGTATTCTTAATCAGGACTTGCCTGCCCCCAGTTCTGTCAACTATGTCTGTCCTTCTGTCCGAATTAGAACCTCAATCGGGGGTTGGACTTCACTATCCCAAGCAATGATGACTGGATTAGGAACAGAGTGATCACCGATGACACTCTGGATATCTACACAGACGGTTCCAAGTTTGGGGACAAAGTCAATAGCGGGATCTTCTTCAACAAATTGGACCCTAGCATTTCGTTTAGACTCCCAGCCATTGCCTTTCAGGTAGAAGTAATGGGAATTTACCACGGTTTCTAAAAAATGGGGTTTTTTGTGTCAGCATCAAATTCTTCTCGGACAGCCAACTAGATCTCTTGCGGGCGTCACGACGTTCTAAAGACTCGTACAGGAATGTCAGTCAGCTCTAAACGAGCTCTCCATGCATTCCATAGTTCACCTACTCTGGGCACCTGGTCACCAGGAACTTGAAATGTCCTGCGGATGGGGGAATGTGATGCGTGAAGTGTTCTACGCATGGAGGGAAATTCCGAAGCAGATGCGCTTGCTAAAGCAGCACTCTCCTAAGTACACCCTTCTCTAGACATAAGCATCCCTCTCGCTAGCAAACTATGGGTGGAGGATCAGTCTTACCATATCTCAAGGCTATCCTCCCCTAGCCTTAGAAGAGGCGAACACTTCAGTTACCTCAACTAAGACGCGAATCCATCAGCCCTACGGTGTCGGTGCTGACGGGGCATTGTGTGTTGTGGAGGCATGCGGCTAGGCTAGGTTTGCCCTTTGATGACTTCTGCCGTGGGTGTGGTGCTGAGGAGAAGGAAGAAACAGTGCTGCACTTTATGTGTCAATGTCCATCCTTAGCCAGACAAAGAACGTACATCTTCGGGAGTCCTTTCTTAACCAGCCTGACAGAGCTGACAACCTGTAAGATTAGGGACGTAGCCAAATTTCTCAAATTGTCAGGTTGGCTCCCTACTTCGTAGTCGGGGAAACGTGCCGCCTCCGGTATTGCATGGGCGACAGATATAGTATTCTATGTCGAAATATGAGTGATATATCAGATTGTGACTCTTATTTCTTTCCTCTATGGATCAAGTCACTCTTGAGTGAAAGTTTTGAGTATTATATGGAAGCCAGTTTAACTCAGACATTCACTCCAGAGCGACCTGATAAACACAGTAACTAGTTTTTTTTATATATGAGATATTAATTATGAACATCACAACAAGTTAAATGGTGGGCCTCCAAATTTATAAGTATCCTCTTTTGTGGAGAATATCTCAACAAGAAAACATCCGACTAATGTTTGGAATGTATAATGCAACTGTATACAATTCTTTGGTAGTTCAAAATACATCCGCATACTTTTATTCAGTCGATACAATAATAAAACTGTGCGGATAATTCGAGGTGGAAATCACACCCATATATAAAATAGGAGCATCTGTTGAATTACCCACTCTAACCTAAGCCAGGTTTCTTTACAAGCTTTAAAATTGTATTTGTTTTTTTTATATTTCGGCAGCACTTCTGGCGTTACGGGTCACATACAAATCAATCGTAAGGACTCCTGTTACATCACACAGGAAGACAACCATCAAGGCCTACTTACCGTAGAGGAATTAATGTGTCTCTCATGTGATTTAAAGCTGAAAAATTGTCATAAGAAGGAGGAGCTCATAACGGAGATACTGGAGAATCTGAATCTAAATCATCGTCGTACGATAACTGCAAAAAAACTGAGCGGTGGAGAACGTAAACGACTCTCGATTGCCTTGGAACTAGTATCGAATCCGAATATATTTTTTCTCGACGAGCCAACCAGTGGACTGGATGAGGTTACCGCAGCTCAATGTATACGCCTATTAGGTGATTTAGCGAAGCAGGGACGTACCATCGTTTGCACAATCCATCAACCATCGGCAACGATCTTCAATAACTTCGATAATATATTCGTGCTAGCAAAAGGGCATTGTGTGTACCAAGGTAGCCCCGGTGTAGTTATACCCTTTCTCAGGCATGTGCAGCTGGAGTGTCCCAAATATTACAGTCCTTCGGACTATAGTAAGTAAATTCTGTAAATATACCTCCAATAATTCATAGTAAACTCATAACGACTGTTTCTCCCTTCAGTAATCGAACTGTGTGACTCCGATGATGGTAACCTCATTCCAATGCTCAGTGATTTGACTGATAATGGTAAACTAATATACAAGCCAGACATAACTTATAACGACGCTGAACTCTCATACGGCGATGATAACGGAGCGAAACAACTGTACAGGAACAAAGATTTTCGCCCGTCCACTACCACATTCTTTGTGGAACAACCAAAACGCTGTGGTATACATTGCTTCTTCTCCACGGCTTCAAATGACGGATCACTGATTGGCGGTGCTACAGCGCTCTATGAACACATGAAGGCATTCTCGAAGCGCATGTATTCCGAAAAACAGGAAATATCGAGATTTCATCAGTTTCATGTGTTGTTCAAAGTTATGATTTTAAAGATATTTAGAGCGCGCATTGCTCTGGTCATACAATTCGTGCATCATATCTTGTGTGGACTGTTCTTTGGTAAGTTCGATATGTCTAGGTTCGAGTGGGACGGAACAATAGAGGTGTTCTGAACTCAAAACGTTCCTTTTATGTTATCACCACCGTTGCGACGATTTTTCCTAACAACAAAATAAAATATTTTCTTTGATCCCTCTCTAAGATTTGTGGACAGACTAATGAACTATAAAGGCTAGAAGCCACTTTGAATCTGTTTATTAGAAGCCACTTTGAATCTGTTTATTAGAAACCTCTTTCAATCTGTTTTGGTTGGAAATTACTCATTCAAGTAGCATTCGAGTATGAACTCATCCTCTCACGGTTCGGTTTGAACAAGTGGGTTGCTTATTTTAGACACCAAATCAATTTCATATATAAAATTGGTCCTAGTACACTACCTTGAGAGACGCCAGCAGTGACTTTATGTAATTGTGAGCTAACATCATTAAATTGGCCATAGTTACCGCAGCTCAATGAAGTAGCTTTCCAGCGTCAAGCAAATATCATGTGGGAAAAAAAGGCTTTTGACAGTCCTGCATGCCAGACACTTCCAAAAATCTTTGCAATATCAAGGTAAACGGCTATGCAGAATCTTTTTTCATCCAGGTCTGATAAGATTTTGTTGGTAATTCTATGTACTGGTTTTATGATAGTATGTTGTCGACGAAATCCAAATTGGTGGTCAGGTATAACTTGACTTTCATTTAAGATTGTTTCCAGTCGCTTAAGGAATAGCTTTTCAAACATTTTGATACATTGGTCGGTATGAGGTCGATTTCGTTGCGTCTTTGCCAGGCTTTGGGAAGGCTGTTATTTTGGAAACTTTCCATACCTTTGGGAAGTATTTGTGTCTTAGTATGGCGTTAAATATATTCCTTACATAGCATATTGCACAGTCAGGTAGTTCTTTGAGGATCTCTCCAGTTATTAGATCACATCCTTATATGGAGACTTTTCGGTGTTGATTTGTTTTTTAATAGCATCCTTTTTTCTTGTGCAGATACTTTCGTTATTGGCAAGTTTGTTTCGTCATAGGCGGTATTATGTTGATCCCGAGTAGTAGTACTGGTACTGCTATATGTGAATGTTGTTTCTAAGTATTTAACCAGAGCTTTGGCTTTGCCTTTGTTGGTTCTCGCCCAGGAGTTGTTAGTTTTTAAGATTGGCGGTTGATAACTAGTTCCGTTTTTAAGTTTACTGGTAACTTTCCATAGAGAGTAGTCTGTCGATTGTGTTGCAGTAAGATTTTTCAACCTGTTGCAGGTTTCGCGATTGTCTTATATTTTAAGCATTTCTTTGAATTCTTTCGTCACTTTATTTAACTTGCTTTTATCCGCTGTAAATCTTGGAATGTTTGTCTAATCTTACGCTTTTCTTTAGTCTTCTTTAGTATGTATATAGGTGGTTATGCGTGTTTCTTTTTATTTTATTGCTGGCTTCTTGTATTACGTCATTTAGGTGGATAATTGCACTTTCAAGATTGTCAGGTGTTTTGAGGGCAATGTTGAGCCACAATTTCTGCTGCACTATTTTTCTAAGTGGCTCCCAGTCTGTTTTTTCATTGTCCATGTGTAGTGCTGGTAAAACTAATTGTGGACTATTTGAGTACAACAATTTGAGTACGGATTGCTTTTCTTATAGTATCGTTATGTTATCAGATACTGTTATTTATTCTGAAGTTCAAATATAAAGAAACTAAATGAACTCTGCTAACATTATTTTCAAAACACACTCATTTACAATACATGGACTTTTGCACTCTGGAACATCAGCCAGTGGATCCAACGATCCAAAGTCGGCTAAACGAACAATTGTTCATAGGTCATTGTCCACCGCTCCCGCGCTGTTCAGTTGCAATCCGCGCATCTTGTCCTTGATGTGTGTGTGATTAAACTGGATCAAACCCCGAGATATTCGGTGGGGACTGATAGTTCAAAAGTTCCACACGCGTTGTGTGGTTAAAAACTCACCCATTGACTAAATCCATGTTTCGTCACCCACTACGATGTTGACCACGGTTCGATGTGTTAACAGTGTTGATGTGTGAACAGTGTGTAGAAACAAATTCATTAAATTTAACTTGATGACTATAGAAACCGCGCTACCTAGCATCCTCTCAGTATATGATTGAAGAGTTTGAACCAAAGAACACAGAGAAAGGAAAGTCTTTTTCGCCGCCAGCGTCCGTAGCGGACACTCCACGATTTTGAATATATTCACCACGATTTATTTCGCTTATTTCGATGCTTTGTCGTTTGACGTTTAAGTTTCGATTCTCTGTTTCACATTTCTCTGTGTTCTCTGGTTCAAACCACTTAAACGTCAAACGGCAAAGCAGCGAAATAAAGCATACGGACTGGTACACGAATCCACTGAAAATCGTGGTGAATCTACTCAAAATCGTGGTGTGTCCGCTACGGACGCTGGCAGCGAAAAAGACTTTCCTTTCTCTGTGTTCTCTGGTTTGAACTATTCTCCTTCTTTGCCGTACAAATTATTCAAATCGATTTCACACGCCACACCCAGATGGCGCTGCTACTGTTTCACTTTCTCGTATTGTTTATGATTTTTGCTGCAATAATTTCATATTTGTTTGCATCGCCAAAGGATGGTTCGCCATTTTCAATGAGAAACAAATTCAGCCAAATTGCCTCCACGACCCCTCCTGGACATCCAGACTGCCTCTATGGAATTGTCCATCACTTTTTCACGAATTTGCGGTACTATTTAATTGATAATGGCGCGAATGTTCTCTTCAATTGTCCGGGCACCACATTTTTCGCGTAGCCCCAAAGGAAAAAATTCAGCGGTCTTTTTGGGGGTTACTTGGGATTTCTTTGAGAAATTTTCGGTAAATTTCATGCATTTTCGAATAAATTTCAGGTGAACCTCCTGATGGTTGACAAATGTGTTGAATCGTATATTTGTGCACTTGTCTATGAAATTATAGCGTAGTTTTAATTCACGAACATTTTACATATATATATTTAATTATTTTCGGTTTTTCAGGTTTAATTTTTCTTAAATTAGGCAATCAGGGTGGACGCATGTTTGACCATTTAAAATTCTGCATTGGTACTATTTTGGTGATCGTCTACACACAAGTCATGGTGCCGGTTCTGAGCTGTGAGTGTTTTTCGTTTATGTTTGTTTTTATGATATAACAATAAAAGTAATGATCATTTTCAATATTATTAGATCCCAGTGAGGTTAAAATCGTGAAAAAGGAGATTTTCAATCGGTGGTACTCGTTGGCGCCATATTACGTCGCATTGACTATTTCCAGGATACCATTGCAGGTAAATAAATGCGACGAATACCAGGGTGTTCAAATATTGTAATACCCGTCATTTCGTATTGTATAATTGGGGTCTGAAGTAACTGACTTCAGGATGTCGTTAATTATTGGCAGAAAGCAATAACTAATAAGAACTGAAGGCAGTAGTTGAGTTGCACTGTTTGTTTCAAATGTACAACTGAGGTCACTGAAAGTCACTACAATCATTTAAAACGTAACTTTTATTTGAAACCAAACCAAACTGCCGTTTAAATGGCTTCAACGACTTCAATAAGTGCAATATCTTCAAACAATCACAAATATTTCTCCTCTACTTCAATGTCTTCCAGTAATTGCAGTGACTTCAAATGACTGAAACAACTTCAAATTGTTCCAGAACCTCCAATGACTTCAAAAGTCTAAAAAATATTCAAACGGCTATGAGTGCTTCAGAAGATGGCAGCATTCTTGAATGACTGCATTAACTCATAATTATTCAGAAAATCAGTCGAATGACTGCATTGATTCACAATTATTCAAAAGACTGCACTGACTTCAAAATCTGTCGAATGACTGCGTTAACTCACAATTATTCAAAAGACTGCAGTGACTTCAAAATCATTCGAATGACTGCATTGATTCACGATTATTCAAAAGACTGCACTGACTTCAAAATCTGTCGAATGACTGCATTAACTCACAATTATTCAAAAGACTGCAGTGACTTCAAAGTCAGTCGAATGACGGCATTAATTCACAATTAATCAAAAGACTGCACTGACTTCAAAATCTGTCGAATGACTGCATTAACTCACAATTATTCAAAAGACTGCACTGACTTCAAAATCTGTCGAATGACTGCATTAACTCACAATTATTCAAAAGACTGCAGTGACTTCAAAATCAGTCGAATGACTACGTTGATTCACAATTATTCAAAAGACTGCACTGACTTCAAAATTCGTCGAATGACGGCATTAATTCACAATTAATCAAAAGACTGCAGTGACTTCAAAATCAGTCGAATGACTGCATTGATTCACAATTATTCAAAAGACTGCACTGACTTCAAAATCAGTCGAATGACTGCATTAATTCACAATTATTCAAAAGACTGCACTGACTTCAAAATCAGTCGAATGACTGCATTAATTCACAATTATTCAAAAGACTGCACTGACTTCAAAATCAGTCGAATGACTGAATTAATTCACAATTAATCAAAAGACTGCAGTGACTTCAAAATCAGTCGAATGACTGCATTAATTCACAATTAATCAAAAGACTGCAGTGACTTCAAAATCAGTCGAATGACTGCATTAACGCACAATTAATCAAAAGACTGCAGTGACTTCAAAATCAGTCGAATGACTGCATTGATTCACAATTATTCAAAAGACTGCACTGACTTCAAAATCAGTCGAATGACTGCATTAATTCACAGTTATTCACAAGACTGCACTGACTTCAAAATCAGTCGAATGACGGCATTAATTCACAATTAATCAAAAGACTGCACTGACTTCAAAATCTGTCGAATGACTGCATTAACTCACAATTATTCAAAAGACTGCAGTGACTTCAAAATCAGTCGAATGACTACGTTGATTCACAATTATTCAAAAGACTGCACTGACTTCAAAATTCGTCGAATGACGGCATTAATTCACAATTAATCAAAAGACTGCAGTGACTTCAAAATCAGTCGAATGACTGCATTGATTCACAATTATTCAAAAGACTGCACTGACTTCAAAATCAGTCGAATGACGGCATTAATTCACAATTAATCAAAAGACTGCACTGACTTCAAAATCTGTCGAATGACTGCATTAACTCACAATTATTCAAAAGACTGCAGTGACTTCAAAATCAGTCGAATGACTACGTTGATTCACAATTATTCAAAAGACTGCACTGACTTCAAAATTCGTCGAATGACGGCATTAATTCACAATTAATCAAAAGACTGCAGTGACTTCAAAATCAGTCGAATGACTGCATTGATTCACAATTATTCAAAAGACTGCACTGACTTCAAAATCAGTCGAATGACTGCATTAATTCACAATTATTCAAAAGACTGCACTGACTTCAAAATCAGTCGAATGACTGAATTAATTCACAATTAATCAAAAGACTGCAGTGACTTCAAAATCAGTCGAATGACTGCATTAATTCACAATTAATCAAAAGACTGCAGTGACTTCAAAATCAGTCGAATGACTGCATTAATTCACAATTAATCAAAAGACTGCAGTGACTTCAAAATCAGTCGAATGACTGCATTAATTCACAATTAATCAAAAGACTGCAGTGACTTCAAAATCAGTCGAATGACTGCATTAACGCACAATTAATCAAAAGACTGCACTGACTTCAAAATCAGTCGAATGACTGCATTAATTCACAGTTATTCACAAGACTGCACTGACTTCAAAATTCGTCGAATGACGGCATTAATTCACAATTAATCAAAAGACTACAGTGACTTCAAAATCAGTCGAATGACTGCATTGATTCACAATTATTCAAAAGACTGCACTGACTTCAAAATCAGTCGAATGACTGCATTAATTCACAATTATTCAAAAGACTGCACTGACTTCAAAATCAGTCGAATGACTGAATTAATTCACAATTAATCAAAAGACTGCAGTGACTTCAAAATCAGTCGAATGACTGCATTAACGCACAATTAATCAAAAGACTGCAGTGACTTCAAAATCAGTCGAATGACTGCATTGATTCACAATTATTCAAAAGACTGCACTGACTTCAAAATCAGTCGAATGACTGCATTAATTCACAGTTATTCACAAGACTGCACTGACTTCAAAATCAGTCGAATGACTGCATTAATTCACAATTAATCAAAAGACTGCAGTGACTTCAAAATCAGTCGAATGACTGCATTAACTCACAATTATTCAAAAGACTGCAGTGACTTCAAAATCAGTCGAATGACTACATTGATTCACAATTATTCAAAAGACTGCACTGACTTCAAAATCAGTCGAATGACGGCATTAATTCACAATTAATCAAAAGACTGCACTGACTTCAAAATCTGTCGAATGACTGCATTAACTCACAATTATTCAAAAGACTGCAGTGACTTCAAAATCAGTCGAATGACTACGTTGATTCACAATTATTCAAAAGACTGCACTGACTTCAAAATTCGTCGAATGACGGCATTAATTCACAATTAATCAAAAGACTGCAGTGACTTCAAAATCAGTCGAATGACTGCATTGATTCACAATTATTCAAAAGACTGCACTGACTTCAAAATCAGTCGAATGACTGCATTAATTCACAATTATTCAAAAGACTGCAGTGACTTCAAAATCAGTCGAATGACTGCATTAATTCACAATTAATCAAAAGACTGCAGTGACTTCAAAATCAGTCGAATGACTGCATTAACGCACAATTAATCAAAAGACTGCAGTGACTTCAAAATCAGTCGAATGACTACATTGATTCACAATTAATCAAAAGACTGCAGTGACTTCAAAATCAGTCGAATGACTGCATTAATCCACATATGTTCAAAAGACAGCAGTGACTTCGAAATCCCTCTCGGTCCAGCTCAGTTCAAATGGCAGTCAGTGAATCAACTATGACTAAATTCCAGCCTCAAATGGATTTAGTTACTTATGTCAACCACACGTAATCATTCGAGGACGGTGCGGGGATTTTCAGATACTAAATTGCTATAATTTGAGCAATTACAGCCATTTGAACATATTGCAGTGACTCTTGCTTTTACGACGACTGCAACTATTGCAATTTTTTTCCGTCGCTCCCTGGTACTATTTACACCTGTTCTCAATCTGACTGTCTTCATTAACAGCTCATCCTGAACATCACTTTTCTATCAATAATTTACTGGATGTCTGGCCTGCCCGAGCAGTGGTGGCGGTTCAGTTTGTTCGCTTGTGTAGGCCTAATGACCTCATTCGTGGCTGAGGGCATGGGCCTGACTATAGGCGCCACATTCAGCATAACCGTACGTACACTTAAACACACACATATGCCAACAAGTTTTTGTTCTATTATTTATATAAATTTGCATACGCATTTCCAGAATGGCAGCGCTGTTGGTCCACTGGTGATTGCACCTTTTATGGGTTTGGCCATCTACGGTTTTGATTTTGCCGCGCAAATACCGTACGGCATGAATCTTCTGATGACCTTGAGCTACATACGCGTCGGTGTGGTCGCTTTGGTTCTGACGGTCTTCGGATTCAATCGTGAGGAGCTCGAATGCGACGACATCTATTGTCATTTCAGCGATCCGAGAGTTCTGCTGAAGTTCTTGGACATCGAGCAGGTGTCAATTCTGCACGAATTCCTTTTATTGACGCTGTTAATGCTATTCTTCAGGACGTTGCTTTTTTTGAGTTTACGCAAACGATGTGGCACATAAAATCATGTATTATTAACCAGGAACAAGCATTTCGTGGTGGAGTACTCAGTTTTATTTAGTAATTGCAACTTTACGCTGTGATAAGTAATAATTTTTGTGGGGGAACTAAATATGTATGAGACTCTGAAAATCCAGAGAATACATTTAAGTTAAGAATTAGCAACCGGTGACAATTGTAGTGCATACATATCTAGTTTTAATTGTACATATTACCTACGAATACAAGTAGACAGTCAGTAAGTTAGCCGTATATTGCCTTGAATACGAGGGCTCATCGATAAGTTTTTGAAACGAAGTATATAAATAGATTATAACAGGCGTATTCGATTCGTATCTTGTATCGAGCTCGTATCGAGTGGTGCGAATAAAACAGCAAACGAGTAAGTGGTATACTTGGCAGCACTGTTTCCAAAAAAGCATCGAGAAATAAAAAATCCCACGGGAATTTTTATGGGCAATTTTCAATTTGGAAGCACTTTCTATCGAGGATAGAAAAACTAGCTCGTTTCATCCGAATATCATTTACTCGATAACTTCTTCCATACAAAAGTCTGTCCTATTCTAGATAAGGTGGCGAATCGAATACGCCTAACAATGCATGACGGTGGCTCCCATAGCGTAATAAAGCAAGTGACAGGCCCGATTGTACCTTTTGCTGCCAAACTGCACCAAAAATGAATGAGAATGAGAAAAATATGTTCGGACAACTTGAGAAAAAACTATTCAATACCTCTCAATAAATGTAAACATGAGGTTTGTTAGTTGTGGAACTTTTCTCTCGTGAGCTAATTGGAAGTCTCCCTGTCACTTGAATTTATGATGCTAAACTGGGTCCAGAGAAGCGTAATCTAGGTCAAATTTTTTGTTTTCAAGTTTTGCGTTTGACAACATTCTTTTTGTACGGATATCGGAAATATGTCACAAGTTATACTTGTAGTTAAAAATGTACTTCGATATCCATCCCAACACGAGGAGGTAAAAAACTTTCCGACGACGTTGAATACACTTTCATGAATCCGCCACTATAATTATTATGAAATTTTTTTGTTTTATCTTGAGATAGGATATTTCTGGTCATAAGCGAAGGTGACATCTTAACTTACTTCAAATGACTGCAATCGAACCCTCCATAATACGATTATGCTTACACAAAACATCACGCGATGAAGACTCCTTCATCAGACAACGTCGAAGAGACAAATATTTAGGATCTGAGCACTTAACAGGCAATAACACGATTGCGATTGCATCTACCAAAACTTAACCCCATGGTACAAACATACCAGGTAAAAAAACACAGAAGAGAGAGCGCCATATTTGGCAACGAGCGCCATTTGCTGATGCTAAAATCAGAGAAGTGTAATCTGTACACTGTTGTCATCAATTGATTCCACTTATTGTGGAGGGACAGCAATTTGAGTCGCCTCTTGCACTTGCAGTCGAGTAGCAAGCTGTGTGGTTCACTCATTAACAATTGTTGGGTGATGTGCTTCTCCAAGCAGACAGAAATTATCTTATGAGTATAGCATATAAATATCAGATGTTGCAACTCTTTTGCTTGGGTTTCAGACTCCCGATATCTGGGCTATTATACTTTTATACTTACCTCGATTATGCCGTAATCGACTCAAATAATTTAATTGTAATTATGATTCAATTATTATTGAATTGTATCCAATGATTCAAAAGTCGGCTTTGATCATTCCTATTCCCTTCGCTTATACACCTTCGTTCTACCATGGTTCTAACGAACCAAAGTTCCTTCCAATTAATACCTAATTCATATTTTCTTTATTATTATGTTTTTTTACGAATCGGCAACGTCTACAACTGTCCTTTCAGTAACTTATCAATCGGTCCTCGTAATATTTTTAAATGAAAATACAATAAAATTGTGAAAATTGAAATATCTGTTTTTTTTTTATTATTCCAGTAGTGTTGTATTTTTATAAAAAAAAAAATAAACAAACAAAATGTAAACCATTTCCATTTTTAAGTGTTACAATTATAAACATTTCTTTATAAAAAGTATAAAACTTTTACTCATTGAATTTGAACTCTTAATAAATAAAATAAAATGAACAAATCGCATAAAATTACATTATAATTTTTGTATAAATAAAAACTCCTGTGACACATCATAGTTTACAAGATTTTCAATTGAGTCTATAACCTTCCAACGCTTTTTTAAGTCACTCGGGAAGAAGTTCCTTGTGGCCGGTGATTTCAATGCAAAGCATTCATTCTGGGGATCCCGCCTTGTCTCACCGAAAGGTACACAACTTTATGATGCCATAAGCACCTTGGGTCTAGAGGTTATATCAACCTGGGTACCAACCTACTGGCCGTCTCATATCAACAAAAGACCAGACCTCATAGACTTCGGTGTGTTTAGAAACAAAAAAAAGGGGAAACATTACCGCTGAGATTTCGTCTGACCACTCGCCAACCTTCATTCATCTGAAAACCTCATCAGTGTCTTCAAATTCCAACTCATCCGTGTCTTCAAATTCCAACTCATCAGTGTCTTCAAATTCCAACTCTATTCATCTGACAAATAGATCCACGATTGGCTTAAATACAAAAAATTTATAAGTACTATGAAGCTTCCCTAAAAGCTGATCTTGACATCGAAAATAACTTGAATGATTTGGTAAATGTTTAAAAGGAAACCGCATATTTATCCACCACACCCGTAACACAAAAAGCTTCACTATTGTACCGTCATAGTGATGTGGAAAAACTGGTTAAAGAAAAGCGACGTCTTAGAAGAGAATGGCAAAATCACCGGTCACCAAAATTGCGATTTGCACCCGTAAACTTAAAAACATATTGAAGCAGAAACACCAAAAATCAGTTGCAGACTATTTTGGAAGCTTAAGTCCTCAAGGCGACAATGAGCATTCATTGTGGGGTGCTGCTGGGAAGTTCAAAGGAGCAATACGACATAAGTCACCACTTCGCAAAGATAATGGCACTTGGGCTAAAAGCGATGATGAAAAATGCACTGCCATTTTGTGTTTCTAGTGCCAAACCGAAGGCATGGCATCGCTCTCTTGTATCTTGTCTCGGCACCCTACGTCATCTAACAGGAAATCATGCGCATGTCGTAATCTTTGTTTCGATCATTCTTGACTGCAACTACCTTGCACTCCGTAAAGAGTAAATAGGGTAGGAGAAAATTTTAGCTATATTCCAATCAACGGAAAGTTGAGATGGAAAGAAGATGCATATATAGAAAATTCTGAGCTGCGCGAAAATGACTTAGATGAGTGAATCAAATTGCTTTTTAAACTATAGACAGGGGGCTAATGGAAGTAGAAACACTAAGTGCGGTGTAAGATGACGGTATCAAGCTAACCAAATGTTGAACAAGAAAGTAAAATACCCTTTTCAAACTCGGTCACATTGTGATGCGATTGCCAAGCAACCGTTCATATCTCACCTCATCACACTCACTATGGCAGAAAATACATTATGTGGATAGTACAATAAATTGTGTTCTAAACATTGTAATCAAGAGTTCGGCATTATGAACTATTTCCGAACTTTATTTAATAGAGCCAATCAACTATTCGAGTACTGAATATATGTATTTTTCAAATATCTTGCTAAAACGACTATATTTTTATACAAAGTTTAAAGAAATACTTTTTGGGTTGATGGGCTTTGCGAGTAATTCTTGTTCGTGACTACTTAACTAACAGACCGTAATTGTTTGCTTAACAACCGATGCATTGGCTTTGAATCGTGAAAGGTCGCGCTTAGCGCAAGGTTCCATATATCATTCGATTATTTTCGGCATGACTTGATTAAATATTGCAAGAGTGTATCGAATAATTTGTATGCAACTGATGTGCATGTCGCCTAACGCGATCAGGGTATTTCGGTAAACTTGTGACATCATTCTGCTGTACACAACAACTACATCTACCTACGTGATATGGCACATTTAAGGTGAGCATTCACACGCTGCTGAGCGACCACGATCATTTGGCCATATTACCCGGATGGTTGACAAAGCTCGAGAGAAAAATGTGTTCGATGCGGTTGTTGGAAGGCTGCGTATGCGTTGGAAGGATCAAGTAGAGGAAACGATAGCAACTCCTAGTGTGACTAACTAGAGAAGGGGCGTGCATAGCATAGGGGTTTGGCGATCGGTTTTACGGTAGGCCGTAATCCGGTAAGGGATTGTTATGGCCAGTTAAGTAAGTTAAGTAAGTAGACTGTTTCTTGCCGTTTTGTCAGGAATAATCCTGTTTCAATAGCCTCTGTTCTGTTCCCAAAGACTCTGTCGCTACGCTAAAATATCACGTATTTGTGTTACGAAATAGTTTTAATATTTCAGGTCACTATTTTAAATTTAATGACATTCACAGCTACGGATTCACGTGATTCAATGGATTACACTAGATTGTTATCATGTAACACAAAACCTTTCATATGATTATTTAGCTTTAATAAAATTAAACTAATTTAACAGTGATTCATTTAAGAAATAGGAAAACACAGTTTGATTCACTACTTCGTATCACCGCAGCTTTCAAATCCCGATTTGTATTCAATTCATCTGCTTTCAAAACCATTCCAGCGCCTTCTAGAATTAAGTCAACTAGTACACACAAGACAGCTCCAGATATTATGATAGAAACAGCATCACTAAAAACTCACATCACTCAAACACACCAGAGCAATACTGTTTGTAATTAGAATGTAATGGTTGCAATTTTATATTGAAAGTATCGTTCATAATTTTATACAAAATTTATTCATGTTTACGCAAAATGTTATTTCGCATCAATGCATTGCTCCACATGAAGTCTGCTCCGGTTCTGGTTTCTAAAATACGGGACGTATGCCTTCATTGTAGGCTGTTTCAATGCTTGCAGTCCACTATGGGGCTCACATGTGTCTAACAAACCTACGAGTACAAAACTTAATTTTGAGCTCAATCTTAGTGGTGATTAATGACATGTCGCCCACACACAAAAAAACAGTTCCTTGTCCCAGTTGTCCCCTCCGCTTCGAAAACTCCGAAATAATAAACAGCAGGCATATCATAAATCTCAATAATAAATAATATGACGTTCGAAAATATGTGCATGTAGAAAAAATAGGTTTGACCGACTTCGAGACAAGCGTGACCATTATATTGAAACATAAAGTGAAACGAGATTGCATACTTTTAGGATGCCAACTGGAGTTTGAGAATGAGTGCAGCACCCTGTGTATATAAGTCAAGACACGTTCTATTCGAATAAAAGCTTACTCAAGAACACCCTTTCGATGGTAGAGAATGCTCTAGAATGTGCTCGAAAAGTTTACCCAAGAACCCCTTTCAAAGTGTAGGTAAAATTCTAGAACGATCTAGAAACTGCTTTAATAGTGTAGGGAACAGTCTAGAATTTTCTACTTGAACCATTCGAAAAGTATATAAGGTAAGGCAATTCAAAGTCAAACACATTTGAGCAGAGATCAGTGTCGAAGCAGTTATATTTGTAATTGTGATTTCGTATAGTAATAATTAATAAATTATTAAATAAAGTGTAATTTGTAATAAAATAAAATAAAAAGTAAAATTAAATAAAGTTAGTTATTTTAATTTAACCAGCGATTGTTTGATTGTTACACGATCCAGTGGATCCGTGAATCCGAGTACAGAGAGTTAAGTTAAATTGTCAAGAGGGCAATTTCGTAACAGAATAAATTGTCAGGAGGGCAATTTCGTAACAATATAAATTATCATAATCTCCCATAGAAAAAAACAAAGACTGAAGACAAAATTTCTTATTTTCAATTAACCAAGTGAATGATAGTCATCCACGTGTTTTTAATGCGGCCCCGACACGTTTCTGCATTGCTTACATCATCCTCATGTGTGTGTGCAGTATCTGTGCACTAACACGTTACTGCATACTCTTCAATCATTAATTTTTCGTTTACTCTTTCGGTGTGCGGACGACAATGTCAGACACGGATAAAATAATTTTAACTGTGGTTGCGGTTGTTGAAAAATAAAAGCAACGAAAAAAATAATTTTGATGAAAAATTGGTACCAAAAAGGAATGAGTTTATACATAAAAATTTACTCATCAAAATTTAGTGGTAAATTCAATATATTCGATGAGAAAAGCTTTTCTCCGGTGTCCGCCATGACGTCCGCACGCTATGAAATTCTACTTCGAATGAATGCAGCTTCAGTCACGGAAATACAAATGACGTATTGACCGCATGCAGTAAACAAAATCCAAATTTTTTGGATTTTGCTTACTGCATGGCTTCAGTTATTGTATATGAGACGCATACATAGCTATTTCATTAATACACCTTTACGATTCTGTACGTCATGCAGGAAACGTGTCGGGGCCGCTTAAGACAATTTCTGGCGCTTTCCAACTTCGAAACATTTCAATGGTGGCCACTATCAGAGACTCGCGTACCTTCAAATCACGTCATATAAAGTTTTATCAGTGCATGGAAGCATGAAATTCAAATGTGATTTTCATTACAGCATACTTTTAGGGTTCAAAGTTTAAAAAGGTACCTATCGAAGAATAGTTCTTATTACGTTGATGTTCTTTGGTACTATTCAAAATTGACTTGAAAATGGTATAGTTTAATGTTTTATTTATTATAAATGAGAAATAACATATTTAGACCAGTGTGGGCCACAACAGGCATGCCCAAAGGGCTTTAAGGCCTGATTATGCAAATATAACATATCCCGATCTTACAAAACCTTAACTTGGCATATGTATCACCAGAAAGCCACTTCTTGTTTCTAATTTTAGATGTGTAAACAAATCAATTTTTTTGTAATAACCAATAATCAAACATTGCTTTGTCACCGATAATCAACTCAACCATCAAGTTCTATCTATAGTTAAATTGCGTTGAGTCTTCACTGAACAAATCCTTCATTGATGAACTCGTTGTTATGTTACGTTATGTTTGCAGGATCGAACAATTATTGCAAGCGAGTGATTTTCAAAATTGGTTTTTCTTCTCCACTTTAAACAAAATCCAACATCATTTAGTTTTGCATCCTAAAATGGTAAATTAAATAACAAAAAGGGTTTTTTTACTTACTTATTCAGGGGACATTTGAAACAATTCACTTTCCTTGCACTGGAATTGATTCCTTTATTTATATTAAATGATCGAATTAAAATTATGAAATATTCAACTATTAAATTACCTGCCTTACATTTTGCACAAGCAATACGAAAATCAGCAAGAATTATTAAATGAAACGAACTTTAATTGAATGAATCTATTATCAATGAGATACAGTAAATTCCTAAATGCTCGGACTGCACAGGACATGAAATTCCATAGTAAATTTAGTACTTTCCTTGGTAATGTGTTTTCACACCGTTCAAGATACATATTTGAATAAAATGAGTGATAAAATGATAGGCAGTCCACACAAAAACTATGTTAGACTGCTTACATACTCCGTCATGTTCGTAAGTGGAGACCTACGTGAGATTTTTGGAGGAATTTCGTATGAAGGATCATAGTAGCATATGTTAGAAATTGGTGGGCTGTGAGAAAGGATATGCCCATGATTTTAATACACATATAAATCAATATCCATAAAAGATTTGTCATCCAAATTTTACCTTATGGCGCATATTGATACCATAGATACATATAGATTTATGGTGATTACTCTCTACTCCTAAAAATGTTGGTGTTTGGCCAACACTGGGATTTATTGCACAGAAATAATCTTGGAATGACTTAAGAAATTTTGAAACCGAAGTTAATAGTACAAAAAAGTTATGACATCTGTTAAAATGTACCAGATTCCAAAACGATACTATTGAAACGTGATTGCATACTTTTAGGATCCCATGGACCAGGGATTATGAATGAGTGGATCCCATGGCCCAGGAGTTTAAGAATGAGTGCACCCTGTGTATATAAGTCAAGAACACCCTGTCGATGGTGTAAATAATGTTCACGAAAATGAAAACTTCCTTCAAGGTGAATATAAGATTCTAGAATAATCCAGAAACTTCTTGAATAGCGTAGAATTTTCTACTTCAACCATTCGAAAACTGTAAAAGCCACCACACTATTCAAAGTCAAACACAGTTGAGTAGAGTTTGTAACAGTGTGTATGTACATCTAGTATTATAATCAAAGCAACAGTATTTGTAATTGTGATTAAGAAGTAATAAAATGAACTTCAAAGTAAATTGAAATAATTAAATAAAGCTAATTATACTTACCAACGATAGTTTCATGAATTCACAATCCAGTGGTACGAGTCCGAGTATTGAGGGTTAGAGTAAATTGTCAAGAGGGCAATTTCGTAACACTATTTTAAAGACTGGTAAATTTGGTACTTTGATACCTTTGCCCCACATATGATACTCTTCCCCACATACGAGGGCGGATTGATATTAAAACTACCTAGCGCTAGATGGCTGCACACACACAAAAACTTTTTTTTTAGAAATTGCGATCTGTCAAACGTCAGCTGTTAAAATTTCACACAAATTCATCGATTAGTTTATTTGTTGTAGTCGTTTGAAGTAAGCAACTTTTGCGTTTCTTGAAAAATGGAAAAAAGCGAATTTCGTGCAGTGATTAAACACTATTATTTGAAAGGGAAAACGGCGAAAGAGACAAAAGAAAAGCTCGATAAACATTACGGTGAGTCTGCTCCGTCGATTACATGGTAAAATATTGGATTGCTGAATTTAAACGCGGCCGAACAAGCACTGCAACAATACCATCAACAGGAAGGCCAAAAGAGGTGGTTACTGAAGAAAATATCAAGAAAATCCTCGATATCGTTATGAATGATCGCCGAGTCAAGTTGCGTGGGATTGTTGAAATGGTAAACATATCATATGAACGTGTGTTCAACATTTTGCATGAACATTTGCATATGAAAAAGCTATCGGCAAGATGGGTGCCGCGTTTGCTCAGTGTCAAACAAAAACGAGTTCGACAGACCACTTCACAGCGGTGTTTGGACATGATAAAGCGTAATCTTGTTGATTTTTGGCGTCGATTAATAACTGTTGATGAAACGTGGGTCCACCACTACACACCTGAAACCAAAAATCAATCGAAACAATGGGTGGAAGCTGGTGGAAGTGCTCCGAAGAAGGCGAAGGCAGTGAAATCGGCTGCCAAGGTTATGGCCACTGTATTTTGGGATGCACACGGAATATTGCTCATCGATTATCTTGAAAAAGGATCCACAATCACAGGAAAGTAATATCGTGCATTATTGGATCAATTGATTGATGCAATCAAGAAAAAACGACAACTTTTAAAGAAGAAAAAAATGCTCTTTCTTCAAGACACCGCACCGGTTCACACAGCATTAGATACGATGCTAAAATTACGTGAAATACACTTCGAATTGGTTAATCATCCACCTTATAGTCCAGATTTAGCTCCTAGTGACTTTTTCCTGTTTCCAAACTTGAAAAAATGGCTCGCAGGAAAAAGATTCATCTGAAACGAAGAAGTGATTACTGAAACTAACGCGTATTTTGAGGGGTTCCCGAAATCGTATTGCTCAGATGGCATAAAAAAGCTGGAATATCGTCTTACTAAGTGTGTCGAAGTAAAAGGAGACTACGTTGAGAAATAAATGGTTTTTGACCAAAAAAAAATGTTTTTTTCCTACTTAGGTAGCTTCAATATCAATCCGTCCTCGTATGATGCTTTTCTGACAATATAAACACTTATCTTTTTTATAAAGTCGGATTTACTACATTACTATTAATTACACTCAACTTTCCTAATTTTTTTGTTGCCAATGTATTTCATGTGGTTTCTGGCACATTCTTTTTCAATGTAAAATTTGAAAAAAACGAACAAAGCTGACTCGAAACAAGAAAATATTTCGGGCCATAAAAAATTGTCATAAAACAGAGAACAATTCAACTGAGATTTTGCTACCACATGCAAATACTGCAACCGAGATTGGTTTGAATGGAGCTCTGAACAATATGCCGAATACAATAATCACACAGAGCTGAAAGCCCTGGCAGCCAGTGCTCCTAAATATTGTATGTAGGATAAGAATTGATTCTTATCTTTCTCTTGTAAATAAATAATAAATAAAAATAAATATAATCACACAAAACAACATTACAATTTGTTTTGGAATTTGTATTACATATTCAAACATAAATGGTTGCATACTTTTAGGGTGACCAAGCGATTGTTGGTTATTAGTAATAAAATATTGAAATAATATTTTTAATTGCATATTTTCTGTGTTTTTTTAAAGCATATTTTCTAATTTTAAGTGCATGTTTTATGCGCATATTTTCGATTTTTTAGTGCATGAGATTCCTTGCCCTAGTTATTACACAATCCGAAGTATTGAGAGTGGTATAAATTGTCAGGGATTCATTTGCGTAATAATATTATTTCAAGATATTTGGTAATGTGTTTTCTTATTGATTAAAGAACAGAATTTTAAAAGCCGCATTCGACATCCCAGCCTGAGGTACCTTTAAGTTGCTAATTCTGAATGGGGATACAATAACAAAATGTATCGATTTGGCATCTGATTCAAAAACTTAGAAACTTCTCAACCAGAGTTTAGTTAGAAGTCGCAGCCGCACATAATATTAGGCTAAAAGAGGCTGAAGCAATCATATACATTATCCTATTTTATCAGGCTACATAGATAGTGCTTTTTCCCATTATCGTAGCAAAATAATTATCATTTACACTTCTTTACGAACAATAAATATCAGCATACAGTTAATATAGGAAAGGCAATGATAAAATAACATTCACACAATATTTCTTTATACTTAATATACATTTTCACGCCGTTAGACGGGAAAAATTTCCATAAACGCACCATGTTTAAAAATGTTTCTTCTAATTGATCAAAAAATTGATTTACTATGGGAAGCACAAATCAGCAGACACGCTTACAAAGTAAATAAACAATTGCCAAAAATTGTATAATCCTGATTTTAATATAGAAAAAACCACGAAATTGTCAATATTTGCTATTTCACAATGTAAATAAAACACAAATGAGGAAAACACAACGCATACAAATGAAGCTTATACTATTTAATTATGCTAATTTCTGATTGTTCTGTCCCCCTAACGATGTTCATATAAAATTCTGGGATTCTAAAGAGCCCTTTGAGTTGTCATATTCATTGTATGTTTTATATTCTCACTACACGCCATCAAATATAGTTCTATATATCGCGATACTATTGTCATCCCGGCTATTTTTTACTACTTGCTTCATAGTGCCACTGCGAAACATCACGTCAAAGGACATACGATGTTAAACAGCTCCCAACTTATGATTAAATAGGAATCATGTTTAATAGACTAAGTATGTGGCCAAAATATATAATTACGTCATCAATATGAGGGTGGTTGAAGCTGTTTGAAATGGTCCTCGGTTTCGGTTTCCTATACCAACGTATATTGCCGGTCCACTGCGATGCTGCTACTGCACTGCAACACTCGAGTCTTCACTAATAAGCAAAAGACATCATGTAAACTATTTTTTTCATTAATTGTACTTGTTTGTATGTACCTAGGCACCTGTTGCTCTGCTGCTGTGTCAAATTGGAATTCCATTCCGCAAAAGTTGGTATTAAAGTATTCATTCGCGAAAGTAACAAGTGGATAACTCTTCCTGGAGAGTGCTAAGACGTTATGTTGTTTGAACCACTGCTTTCTGTGCTGCAACGAAAACGCAAATATTATTTTCAAAAAACTACTTCGCAGAACTGCTTCAGAAATGCATACTGCTTCCACTGCTGCTGTCAAGCCACTGCCAATGTAGTAAACCCACAATGGTTCCTTGCGACCTTGTTCGTTCAGCTCCCTTAACATGTCGTATAGTAGCGCTTCGCTGAGCAGTGGACAGTGCTTGATTTCCAAATGTTCAAGCTTCTTGCACGCTTTAATAAACCGCATCACCATACTATTTTGCAGGTTGAGCCATTTGCTCAACCGGAGCACTCTCAGTTCGGTCATACGTGTGTATTTCTCTGCCATTGCTGCATTCCCCTGCCAGTCAATAAAAGCGAAATCCCGTAGCTTATTGAATCTCAGAAAGAGCAAATTTATATCCCAGCACTCCTGTAATTTAGTTCGGTTGTTGTCAATACGTAAGCCGACAAGACTTTCTGCTTTATCCTGCAGGATTACGTAAATTTCCTTCGGTATAATATGTTCCGGAACCATTGCATTGATGTACACAGTTAGGGTTTTCAAGCGCGGTAGCATCATTATTTCTGCCAGCAAGCCCTTCAAATTGCTAAAATGCAATTTCAACGTTTCCAATGATACGCATCTGCTTAGCCCTTCGCTACCCAAATTAATGAAGCGATAGGGACGGATATCCAAAACTCGCAGATTCCTGCAATAAGCGCACAGATCGTTTACACTCAAATACCCTCCCATAGTCTTTCTATATTTGGTAAGCTCTCGATCTATGCACAAATGAACCTCCTCTATATATTGAAATCTGCTTAGGAATATGCCGTTGGTGTAAGTGTTCAGACGTAAGTATTTTAAATTCGGCACATATTTGTGGAGTGTCAAAATATCGGACTCGTCAACAGCTCCGTCCGATTCCAAGTATGGGCCTGTTATTTCGAAACTATGACAGTTCTGAAAGCACAACTGGCCCAATGCCGACCAATGTTTTATGACAGTCCCCAGACAAGAAAAACTGAATTTAAACATGTCAATGTCAAGGCTCATTGTCTCTAAATAGAAAAGCCTATCCTCGCTATTTGGTACGTGGACGAACATAAGGAGCATGCAACCGCTTCTGTATGCTGCTACGCGTTTCCAAACTTTATGGAAATAGTCCCGAAACCGACGGCAAACACGTGCAGCACGCAGTTGATCTGGAAAGTATGTGATTCGTTTA
Source organism: Clusia tigrina (assembly GCA_920105625.2). Taxonomy (NCBI): domain Eukaryota; kingdom Metazoa; phylum Arthropoda; class Insecta; order Diptera; family Clusiidae; genus Clusia; species Clusia tigrina. The sequence goes on from OV050032.1 coordinate 175,184,140, forward strand.
AGTACTAGCACCAGGCAGTCATCATTGAGCGTATCCAGCTTAAGACTCTGCTTTGTTTCTGCATTGGATTAAAAGAAAAATATTAGAAAACTAAACGTAAACACTGGGAGTGTGGCTCAACAACGCGGGGTGATGTATGTGCGTACATAAGTGCAAACGATTTGAACGTCTTACCAAAATGTTCAACGCAATGAACACGATTATACTATAACATCACATCTTCGGGTTGCACCCTTTTAGACCCCCGCGTAGCCCATCGGGCCCTCTATAGGCAGACTTACCCAATGCTTCAGCCATAGTTTGCCTTGACTTGGTTTTGAATAGCTGCCAATTGCGAACACAATTTAACGTCAGTACAAAATTTTTTAAAGACTACTCTGCGATTGTGGCTTTTGCTCAAATCAAACTTATTATTATTATATAAACACTTATTTACAATTACCGAAATCTATAAACCGACAAACCCCGAATTAGTTTTTGAATTGCAGAGCGAGGGGTATTCAAGGTTATGCAGAACTGTTCTAATTGGTAAAGTGCATTAATTGATGCTTCGCATTACGGATATTTACATGGTGATGAATTGTTAGCAAGAGGAATTTGCGGGAGCTTCGATAACGACGAGAAAAAAATTATGTGTTTGTGTCTCCATAAAAACGAGGTAAGTTTCCTGGAACATGGAAAAATATGCATAATTATTTGCAACCGATTGAGTCCCAAGGTTTTCCCTGTCGATATTGATATATTCCCTGGCTTCCATCTGATAATAATTTTGCCATGAGCTCAGTTATTGCGGATTTATATACCGGCCGGGCTTATCGACTGTGGCAAATACACTACACATTCTTGATGCGGTCAATTAACTTTACAATATTTGCATAAGATTTCAACAGAAGATATATACCATATCCTCTGTTGCTTTTTATCTTGTTAAATTTTATTTATTATATTTGCTTACAAATAAAGTCGCTAGAAAAAATTTCTCTTTTGTTATATGAAGATTTTAAACATCTGACTGTAAAATGAAATAAATTTGAGGTTTTTATCTACAGATAAATTTTTATTATTACTTTTGATCGAAATTAACAATAAATGGTCCTAAATGACGTCGTACATACAAAAATACTAATTGAAGTCGGAAATCATTGAGTTTTTAAGCATTGGTATCTGTTGTCAGTCGAATTTTCAGTTTATTAGCACCGTTTTAGTAGAATTTCATCAAAAATTCATATCATTAATGTAACTGTTAAATTGATTTAAAGCCCCAAAATAACATTTCTCACGATTGGCTTGGATAAATTTAAAAATTTCACCGACTATAGTTATTTTCAGATAAGTTTGAGACTTCAGGGGGAAACTCAGATAATCACATAAGTATATGTGCAAAAGCTTGGAGAAGACTCACCACATCTAAGACCTTCGAGTATTTTTACATATACATAAGTATTTCGAGAAGGTGCCATCATAGATTAATATAGATACGCAACTCTTCTTCTTCCTCATCAGCTGTTGAAAAAGATCCATTTTTTTCCCTATCCGTGTGAAACAATAACAACACAATGTATAGCGGCCATGCTATGGTGAGAAAGTAAAATTTGCTACAGTTGACGCTAAACATGGGAGTAGAATTTAGAGTTTTGTGGCGTAAGAATCAAAAAGTGCTTTGAATTTGAAATCGGTTAGATACATATTATTTTGTAGGGTATTCTTATGTTTCATATGTATGTTATATTTACATATGTTGCGAAATAAATTCTAATCCTAATAAATAAAGCTAACAGTATATTGGGATCACGTTTTTCCCAGTAAGAACAGAACATACCTTTTTTTAAGAAAGCTACCTCATCTACATCTACATTTATACTTTTTTGCTTAAAAAATGACTGCTCCTGTCTCGGATTGGATAGATCTACTATTAGAGAATCATTCCAGACATTTGGTACAATGTTATTAGTCAAGGTATGTGAAGATATGGAGGGGTCTTCTGAAAAATCCGCTATCTGCTCACAGTTACCTTTGTAATGCGCGTATAGTGTGTGCGAGAATATATATATACATATATATATATATATATATATATATATATATATATATATATATATATATATATATATATATATATATATATATATATATATATATATATATATATATATATATATATATATATATATATATATATATATATATATATATATATATATATATATATATATATATATATATATATATATATATATATATATATGTATATATATATATATATATATATATATATATATATATATGTATATATATATATATATATATATATATATATATATATAAATGAAAATAATATATATGTATGTATGTACATATATATATATATATATATATATATATATATATATATATATATATATATATATATATGTATGTACATATATATATATATATATATATATATATATATATATATTTATATATATATATATACATATATATATATATATATATATATATATATATATATATATATATATATATATATATATATAAATGAAAATACCACAATATATATTTCCTTAACCTTAACCTTTTTGTGACAAAAACTGCCACAATTCCCTTAAACCTTATTTTAGAAAATTAAGTCTTTGTCAGATCATAATTCCTGACATCTTTTATACTAATGGACTTCAAAAAATTTCGACCTCTTTCAAAAAAGCCAGTTGATCCGAAGTTCCATTAAACATGGAAATATAATTACTGCTATTAAAAATATTATTATTATTATTAAGTGTTCATTTAAGTCGATGTAAAATCCGAAGTAATGTGAAGGCTTGTAAATGTTGCTACTCTGAACGCTTAAGAATCAACTGTTTTCAGAATAAAACACTTCGTTGCAAGTACCAATAAGATAGAACTTGACCAGGAAACACTAACAAGGTAAAAGCCTTTTGATTCACAATTTTTCTTTAGTAAACAGTTTCCATTTTAAGGAAAAAATAACGTAGCTCTTTTATTCAACCTTGGTTTTTGCCATTATTGCCAAATTTTTAAATAAATCCATCTTAAAGCTATTACCCTCTTGGTGTATCTTGGCTTTGGCTGTTTATATGGAAATTCCCGTTTGTTTTTTAAAATTCGGCAAACTATAACCAATCAGTGTTAGTGGTGAATACTTACAATTATTCATAATCTATTGGTAATCTATGGTGCCATGACTGTGATAGTTACATGCTTACCTATAGACCGCACAGAGACGATATATGTACATATGTATCTACATACATATGATCATTAAAAATATGCTGAGATCAAATATCCCAACCCCATCCTAAGTCCACTATTTACAATTGCATACATATCGCTAAATGTGTTACTTCATACCAGAGAACTGCAAAAATCACTTTTTTCTTTATTTCATCATACATTAAAATTCTTATTTATTTTTATTTATTTTAAAAAAAGTTTATACACAAATAAATTTAATGCTAAACTTATTACCTAGGCAACTAACAACTAAGGTCTTCGTATTATTAGTATTAAACTAATAAAAGTATATACATATATATTTTATATTTATATGTCAAAGTAAATCTGACAGAGGTGGAGCAGTGAAGTTACGCCTTTTATGTTTTCTGTGGATATATTTTGTAATGCATGTGGTAAAATGATTTGTTTAAAAAAATGTAGTTGTTTTTGAACCACAGTCGGGCAGCTGTTGATGAGATGGACTATTGTTAGTGTGTGGGAGTTGCAAAGTGGGCAAGTTGGTGGTAATGTTCCTTCAAATAAATATTTATGTGTGATCAATGTGTGCCCAAGACGGATCCTTATGTATTTTCGTAAGTTCTATTTGGATATGTTACTTGGGTATCTGGATGCATTCCCGTCTGGGTTAATTAGTTTATAATTGTGCGAGTAATGAGTCCAGTTTCACATTTGATCAAGCAAAAAAGCTCCGCATTGAATAAAATCAGCATCGTGCGCATTCACAGAATACACTTGTATTGCCGGCAATTTTTTCGCCACTGGATGTAAACAAACCAATTTTTCATTCCCCACTGGATGTAAATAAACTGGTGAGTTTCGGAAAAAACACTATTTGGGGTTGTCGTTCGTTAATATTTTAATACTATCCTCATTCCAAAAAGTACCAAATTCAATTTAGTGAATACTATTTCTGATTAATAATTTTAATCATTACTAATATTAAGTACACTACTCTATATGCTAAAATAAATTTATTAAAACTATTATTTAATTCTTATATTAATTTATAATTTTTTTGGCTTGTTTATTCTTTTTAATGAACTTAATGCCAACAAAATTACAAAAAATTAAAGAAAATATTTATCTATTATCATTAAACCATGTTGTCAAATTTACTTTAAATGTTTATTAATAAATATAAGAGAAAAAAGCAACACAATTCTGTACGTATATTTAATTAAATAAATGTTATATAATTTGTTTTTGTTTTGACTATTTTTTAACTATTTTTGAGGGCATTCTAATATCAATTCAAAGCTAAAAATCTAATGAATACACAATATATATTCTAGGCAAATTACAATGTCAAATTACGAAATACCAAAGCAGGAAGCAGCATATAAATATATGAATTCTGCGGAATTTTGTAAATGAAAATATATATATAATCCTTCTGCGAAAGCATGTCTATATTTAACAGTGTATTCAGTATTATTAAATACTAATTTGCATCTAAATAGATTTGATAGTTTATATAATTACGTTATTTTGTTTATTATTATTGAGAATTCATTTCACAAACACCCAATTAGCTAAATTACAAATAACAAAAAACAAATACCATGTAGCGTACAAAATCTTATCTACATGGAATTACTCAACACGTTGTCAAAATTCATACAATTTAATGAATCGCTCAGTGCCGTGTATGAAAGCAATACCATAATATAGTGTAATTTTATTACTATATTCTTGCAAGAAACATTTAATTAAATACGTTGACTTCTTTTAGTTAAATATTGCTTCAGAATTTATCAAAAAACTATATAAAAATCAAACAATTGAATATCACAATAAAAATAAAAAAATTCTTAACAACAAATTAAGAAAAATAATCGTAATGGGCAATCCAGGTCGCGCTCGGAGAAAAAGTTCACCATTTTCGATTCTGGCGTCCAGTGCCTTAAACGGAAACTAAAGCATTTAATATTTTGTAGAGTGAAGTAGTGATTTTAAAAGTGAAATTAAAAAGTGTAATTTCAGAAGCAGTGAGTTATAATTATAAATTGTTTATGAATTTGTAATTGAAGATAAACTTATTATTACAGAGCAAATATTTAGATGTCTGAACAGCGGAAGTGTGTCCTTCGATGCAATGGGTGGCAAAAGTGCTTCAAATTACCTAAGGAAGGTCGGGATTTAAGGTATTAAAATATATGTTTTTTGTTTGTTAAAATGTCTTGTATTATAGTGCTGCATTTTGCTTAGTAGATGTGATACGTATTTCCTTTTTGCGTGTGTTAATTAGTTTGTTTAGAAAAAAAGAAAGGTATTTTACTGTATGTACATATATTAAAGTTTTCCCAGTAAACTATTGATTTACAGTTAGAATAATATTGATTTATATAGGCAGATTAATACAAATTAAGATATTTCCATATTTTAAAATAGGAGGGCCAAATGGATGGAAATTTTGGGAGCGGGTTTTCCGGGAAAAATAATTTTTCTTATTATTATTATTCTGTATTATATTTTTATTCAGTTTTACTAATAAAAAAATACTATAAAGTGATAAACTCTTTTATTCCGATTGTTCCTTTTTTTCTTTTCCTACTACAATTTCGAAATATGAAATTTTTAGTACAATGGCACCCGTTTTTTCGATGTGAACTCACATATAGTGTATATGTTTTTTTTTCATACGGTAAAAAATCTGACGTTTAAGTTACGGCCCTATGGTTGTGAGTCGGGTGGTCGAACATAATTTATTCAAATGTCTGAGCATACGAGCGAAATTAGTTAAATTTAGTTGCATTAAAACACATCGGCAGGCAAAAACTTCAGTTGTATGTAGAGAAATGAAATATGACAATAAATATTGTTTTATTGCTATTAAATTATTTAACTTTTGCTTCTATTTCATCTCGCTCATTCTCTCTCTCCCACTCTGCCAGAACATGCAAAAATTCATACGCATTCGTTTTTGCTCTTGTGTTTTATTCTTGGTTGAGTGGTTGAGCCTAATGCTGCATACACACGAAGCTACCGTTGCTGCAAAGAAGGCATTTTACTTCGACGGTTGCCTCATGGTGTAGCTTGTTGCTCGTTGAAATGCGCGTTGCAACCGTTGCCTGAAATATCAAAATATTTTGATATTTTGTGATGTTTGCCGCAACGGTTGCCTCGTGTGTATCGTTGTGAACCACTTTTACTGGCTTAGTTCGTTGAAAACTAGCGTGCTGAGAATTTCTTTTTACTTTTTGCGGAGTGAAGCAAAAAGTGAAAATAGTGAATTGTGAAGCAAACAAAAATGGCAACTGAAAACAAATTAAAATTGGTTAAATTTCATTATGTCCTACTATTTTTCGAATGTTACTTCGTCCATCGTCATATCATTTCATTTGTCTTTTGGGTCATTTTCTTTTAATTCCTTCAACAATATATAATTTGAAGATTCTTTCTTCTTTAAATGCCAATTTTTTTACTACATTCTTCTTTTCTTTTTTGGTTAAATCTCCTCTTTCTCATCTTTATACAACTGTTTGTCAAAAACAATAATTGCACAATAATTCCCTTAGTACGTCACTCATTTCGAAAATTTGCCTTTCTTCCGCGTAGGTCCGTTTGATTACACAATACACACAGTAATGAAGTTGCTGCAACGGTTGACCCGTGTGTATTGAATAAGAAAAAATGATTGCATCAACACGTTGCTTCCACGGTTGCCTCGTGTGCATGCAGCATAACGAACAAGCACCCGAATTGATTGATTGATTGAGGCGACCGATAAATAAAATCACAGAGCCAACAAGAAGCACATGTTTAGATTGATTTAAATTCAACAGCGAACATGCGTGTGCGAATAAGTTTTATCATTTGAACGCCAAGGCTTTTAGGGTATTTATTACGTATGAACGTCTTTGCAATCACCCGTTGCCGTTTTCTGCTTCATATGTTCATTCAAATTTTCATTTCCATTCTACCACTAAATTTCAAACACTTTCGAACCAAAATAAAGCATTCTTCTCTTTCCACAATTAGTTTTTCTTTCTTCTTCAGACGGTTGACGAAACTCACTTTACTTTATTTAAATTACTTTATGCAAATAAAATAAATCTGTTAAAAATGAAGTACAACAACAAAAATATATAGTATGTACATATATACATAGGTATACATATATGTATACTATATACATACATAAGTTATAATTAAATTGGATCCAGTAGAAGGCCTATGTTTCAAGTAGTAATAAATATATTTATTTTTGTAATTTATTTCATTGCTTTAAATAAATAAAAAAAAAACTAAAAAATAAAATGTTCCTGAAAATAACCCATTTCGATTGATCTACCATTAATATTTCTAAGCGGGTTGTACCAAAGAACATCAACGTAATAAGAAGTCTCATCAAGTAGAAGAACAAAATATTTCATTTTCTCTTTCACGTTACGAGTCAAATGGGCGACAGAGATGTGCATGAGTGGATTCACTTTTGCTTTGTATTCATAGACTCACTGTTTTTGCCTTGTTTTCAATCAACAACATCTGTATTAGTATTGCTTGCAAAGTATGCTCTCTTTTCAATGACTGCCTCTCTCATACTCTTTGCTTTAATGCCGTTAGCAATAATAACTTAAAAACCTGTTTTTGTGGTTTGAGTTGTTTGCAGATGATTCAAACCAATCATAAAAGTTCAATGTTATGTAGTGCAAAGTGAATGCATAAAGTGACACGCTTGAAGATAAATAATTGTATTCTTTTACAATGAATTTATTTAATTTTATATTATTTTACCTTATTTTTTTAATTTTATATTAAATTTTTTATTAGATTTTAAGTTCTAAATTAAATACTCTCAAAATATATGAACATGCGTGAATTTAATATTGTTTTTTTTTTTCTATAAAATGAGACTTATATTATACACTAATAAATAAAAGAAAACAACTGTAAGAACAGTGCACATATATACAATCTAAAATGAATTACAAACTTACATAGAAAATCAGATTTTTATTCAAAAAGCACTGCATGTATTCAAAACAATCATTTCCATTCGATGCTTCGGCGAATAGTATGAATTAATAGACAAAGCAAGCAGATACACACACATAACAACAACAGCAGTCGCTTCGGTGAATCATGCATTGGCATTATTCGTTATGTTGATGTTTAGTGCTGTCTCAGTATTCACTTTTGGAAAACAATCAAATTGTCATATGAGTGCGATTCACGCACATCTCTGATGGGCGACACCTTGATGCAACGACACAGGTGGTGCAAATAAGTGACGTTTCGTATCCTATTCTGTTTTGTTGTTCTCTTTCGGTCTCGGTTCTGTCAAATTATGAAAACCGGTGCCGCCAAAAAATTTGCCGCTCTTTATTGAAATGATCGAAACATAAAATTTTGCTGTTTATAAATTTTATTTATTTATTATATAGTGAAAATAATAAAATCGGCAAATTTTCTGTAATATGCCGCAAAAGTTGGGGCAAAAAAATGTGAAGTGTTTCAAAGTTCCAAGTGACGAGATTACCTCAGCCGTTATAAAACTAAAATTTCAGCCGTCAAAGAAGTTTTTCGCCCGCTACTACAAACATTCTCATGCCTCCAGAACCCGCCTGCTGACTATTTTGACAGAAGCGAGATCTGAATTCTCTCAAAATTTATCTGCACCACCTGTGTCGTTGCATCAAGGGCGACACTGCAATTCATGATAACTACAGAATCATGAAAACTACAGAATTGTGAAACCATACAATGTGTGGTTGTTTGTACAAAGAGTATTTACGTATAGAGGTTCCGTCGCTCTCTTTGGCAAAGGAGAGGAATGGAATTGAATGGCAATCGCCCTGAAACCGTTTACAGATGTTAAACATAACATCATTCTGCTAAAAACGATTCATAACAGATTCATAGTAAATTTTATATGAGCTTAAGAAGGAATGGTTTTTATTGTCATAATAGGAAAATTAAGAAATGCAGATTTAATAGTCTTATTATTTATTAATTATTAGTATATTGATAACATAAAAAATAATACAATTTAGATTAATAAGACATTAATATCAAATCTAACCAATACTATTTGTTCATGGCTATCGCTAGTCAGCTAGTCAGTGAAAAAATGTTAAAGTGAGCATTTCCAATGCTAAAACGACGCATATTCATAGTAAATTAAATTTGAAATTTCTATTTCAAACAAATATTTGTGAAAATTACAAAAAAATTTTAATTAACATTAAAATTAATGCACTTTACAATATATATTTAAAAAAACTACTTTTTAAATATTTCTACTACTATATGTAAGTTAATTGCATTTGAATAATTTCATTTACGTAGGTCGGCATGTATATTTCCATAACTAATTATGGGAATATTGTAAATTAGTAAAAGAAAATGCAAAAATTGGTGTATAAAATTAATAAATAGTAATATGTATTTATTTAATTTATTTCTTTATCCCCAAAAATGTCACCATTGAATTGCATCGCAAATCTTCATGGCTGCACCAGCAGAAAACTAAAAGTTATTTGTTGTGTACAGAATTACAGAAATTTTAGTTAATTCAGAATTGCACCAGCAAATACTTTGACTCTCTAATATACTCGAAAATGAACAAAGATGACATGAGTGGCTTTAGCTCAATTGTTTGCGCGTTGGACTGTAGTTTTTATGGCTTAGGGTTCGAGCCCCACCAAAATGCTTTATTGATCAAATTTTTTTTTTTAAATTAATAATCATTTTTATAAATAATAATAAAAGTATTTTACTATTTTCCGTAAATTAACCAGTATTAACATTTTACTGGACCAAATCTAGAGAAGAATTATTTCATGTCTGATAAAGAAGAAAATGGTATGAAATTCAATCTTGACAAATCATATCCATACATACATACATACATACATATGTACATATTTGTGTTTTCATCATTTTGCAGGTAGCGAATTGTGCCATAAGAAACATGAAATTAAAATAAAGCGTCTCGATTGGAGTTTTTGTTTTATTTTGGGCTTCTTTAAATATAAAGTGAAGCAGAATTCAATTTGTCATGAAATTTTGGATATTTCAATATTTTCAGTATGGACAAATATCAGCACAGTTTACTCTTTCGAATTTATATTTCATATTTTCGCTTTAACAGAATGCGATCAAACATTTTTTGAGTCTATCCGAAGAAAAAATTATTATGCACATAAGACCAATTTTGTTCAAATTAATGATAATCTTTTAATATTCATATGTTCGTCTGTTGCCTATTCACGTTGCCTATTTACGTATCATAGTTCATGTTTGAAGTAAATTTTATGAACTTCAATATCTAGTAATAAATGCATACATACGAGTATGTTCTTGTTATGCATTGATATACAAAGTTTTGTAAATAAAACCGTATATAATCCAATAACACACATATATATATATATATATATATATATATATATATATATATATATATATATATATATATATATATATATATATATATATATATATATATATATATATATATATATATATATATATATATAAACATTTATTTCCTATGGAAAAATGTAGTTCAACCATGAGATTGTGTTCCAACGCATAATAAACCACTTCATAATCGAAAATTATTATAATCAAAAATCTATAAAAAATAATTTCAAGTATTTAAAAATCCAAGAAATTTTAAATTTATATTAGGATCAATAAAGTTTAGTAAAACATATTTTAATATAAGGTGCATCTTTTTGTCCATTTCATTTGACATTTTCTTAAAAAAATGTCGACATGATGTGTGCAGGGTTTACCCAAGTCGACTTGCTGGCATGTTTTTGCACAAACGCCATTCGAAATACTACAACCGGCCACTCAATACATCACTCGCCCTGACGTGGAGACTGGAGTTATGGAAACTAATAAAAATGTGCAAAAACTTCTTACTGCTTTGTGCTTCTTTGTGCGTGTGAAGTTGTCTTTGGATGTGTATCCACTTATGTATATAGGAAATACTTTTAATGAAATTATCTCTTTTTACCTACATTTGTGAATAATATTTGGGATTTCTTTTTAGTTTTTTTTTTAATTATTTGCTGTCTAAATTCTTCTATGCAACTGCATGTTTTTTTATATTTTATAATAATATAAATTTAATTATATTAATTTAAGTTAATTTTTATTTTGTAAATAATGTATTATAAAATACATAGAACAAATTTTAATTCATCTGCAAAATTCTTCCTTTACCATAGCAATAAAATCAATCTAACAATTTGCTTAATATAGTATATACGGAAATACAACAACTTCCCAAAATTGCACATATTCATGAAAGAACGAAATATTTGATTGGATTAGATTTTGTGAAATTTATAAGCTCTTCAGACGAAATGCCCAGAAGCATCACAAAACAAACATCAATAAAGGTATTGAAATCGTACAAATCCTAACACAATTTCATGCGCACATGAATTTATGTACATATGCGAGTTAAGAATCGCCGTTATGACTATTTTTAGAAAATTTAAACTTCATTGCTGCAGTGTTCTGCTATAGCAGCAGCAAATAAATGTGGCTCGTCAAAATCATTTAAAACTGAGTAATTTATGTTAATTAAAACTGAGTAATTTATGTAAATTATTTTTATTATTTTTTATAAAAACATATTAGTTTTCTTTAAAAAAAAGATTAAATTATTAAAAATTATAAAAAAATTCATTTCTCAGCGGCTTTGTAACCGGCATCATAAAGTTGGTAGGCCAACCCTTTACCCCTTGAGCTACCGATGCCTGCAAATATTTTGGCAATTTTGCGGCATTTTAAGGAGTCAAACTGTTTTGAATTCATTAATCCAACAGCAGAGGGTTGTTACTTTGGCCAAACATTGGCCACGATGCAGTTTCATATATGGACATATTCAAAATACAATTAACGTAATAATAGTAATTTATTTATTAAAATATATATTGTAAATAGCGATAAATATTTAAAAATACATTTTAATAATTTAGAAATTTTTTGACTGAAATTGAATTTTTTCAATTTGTTTTTAAATTCACTGTTAATATGCCGCTGTTATAATCATTTTTAGCAGAAAAATGTTACATTTTGACAGCAGGTCCACAGCGATGCCATGCGTTGCATGACCCCTGTTTTCCAAAGAGCGATTTGCACAGTCTTGTTGTATATTGTCTTTGCATGATGTATCGTCTATGGGCCGCATAATATACATACATACAAGCATTTGCAAGAATGCTTAATGCCAAATTGTGCTGAGAGAAATTCCTCAGAAATTCAACTTTTTCGGTATCCAGATTGTAATGCCATTCTTCTGAGGGCTTGGTGCCAAAATACAAAAATTGAACCAAGTAATTTAAAAAGTAATACGCGATTTGTAGTCGCCATTTCTACCGATCATGTATTGGAGGAAAATATTTGAAGCCGTGTGCCATACCCCCTTTTACTAGGTAAGACCAAATTTTATGCATTTTTATTATACTCAACTCCAGTATACTCTCATGTATGTATGTATACATATATATAAGTTGATTTTGCTAATTCGAAAAATGTGATATACAAAAACAAGGTGGCATATGTATGTACATATGTGCCTACATACATACATACAGTTTGTCAAAAAAATGTTTTTACAAGGTAAACAATTCGTGAATTTGATTTCTCCACAACATAATATAGTACTTCTTTATAGTTTTGATTCATTTGATTTAATCAATGTATTTACTAATGAACAGTTGTGAAAAAAAATAAATATGAAACTTAACATACGAAAACATGACAAAAATAGTAAAAAAAAGTGCTGTCAAGAAAGTGTTTTTACAATTCTCTTTGGAAATAATTTTGCTGCGCAATGGATTTGCCGTTAAGATGCTGATGTTTCACTGTGCTTTGTGCGCATTTTAGACGCAAATTAACCAAGAATAGTTGGTCTTTACTTATCGAATACAGCAAATAGGAAGATAGTCTGGTGAACGCATTTTGTTAAGGAAAGGAATCGAAAATCGAAACATTCTATTATATCCCAATATTTAAAATAGGCAAACTTTCTGTCATGGTAACGGGGTGCATATCCAAAGGCTAAAGTAAAATAAAAAGAAAGAAAACAAACCCAAAAATGAGTTCTGAATATGCATGTTCCTCATTAATACACACATACATTCATGCATAATTCTGGCAGGTAGCGATGCAATAAAATAGTATGAAACGAAAACAAAGCGTCTTTGTGTCAAGGTATCATTTATATTTGTACATCATTGGAGATATTTCTGATTGGTGGTCTGGCGCATTTAAAAAAATAAAATCCATAAGAATTCAATTTGCTATGAAATTTCTGTCAATATTTTCAAAATAGGCATACAAATATATGTACATATTTATGTACAATATCAGCAAAATTAACTCTTTCCATTTTGTACCAGTATTTAATCACAAATAAATACAATATGTTGCGATCGTTGTTTTTGGCGTCTGCCGTCTGTATGTTTGTTTTGCTTTTCTCCTTCTTTTGTTCCTTCCACTTGTCCGCTTTGCTGGTGAATGCGGCCAGGCTGAAACCTACCAGACGATTCTGAGGTACAGATGGCGCTGCCTCAGAATAGTAGAAATTCTAAAGAAAGGTGACTGACCGCCTCGACCGCTGGAGCGGTCACTGATGGAATAGCGGAAGAGGCCGAGGAAATGAAAAAGATACGGTTTCAGGAGAGAGGAAAAAAAAATCATATAAGGCAGTGGTAGAGAAAAAACGGGGCGATAAGGTGTTAAGTGTTTAGGAAGGAAGTTGTGTCGAAAATTTTTGGTTGCCGCGCGCGTTTGAATTTTGTGTTTGACTGTGGAGGATTTTTGGAACAAAAAAATTAAGATTTTTATTATTTGCATTTCGTGTCGGATTTTGTATGGATAGTCTCTCGTCTCGTCCGTGGTCCTGTTATTTATTCGGATATATTTAACGTGTGAAAGATTCCAAAAAATTTTTGAATTCAATTACAATGTACATGTGTCGAAAATAAACGTTAAAATTTTGAATCAATTTAAAGTGTTAGTTTAGTTTAAAGAGTTGGCGTTAGAAAGTTTACCTTGATTATTGAGTGTGCTGACTAGATCCATAACCGCTTGTTTCCGGCCCATCCCATAAGAGGGATAACTGATTGTTCCGGCCCACCCCATTCGAGCATCGGAGGAAAAGGAGGCTGCCGCCCGCTCCCTAGAGATAAGTATATATTTGTTAAGTATACGCGTGTATACATAGGTATTATTAAGTATTCACGTGTATGTAGGTATTATTAAGTATACGCGTATATATATGTTATTTATTTAAGTACAAGTAGAATGTTTAGTGTGTTTAGTTTTATGTTGAAAATGTTAGGCTAAGGCGGACAATATGGGGCGGGCTCGCTTGTCGTCGTAGAGGAGGATGCTAGGCAAAAATGTGAGTTGAATTTTTTTTGTAGTGTTGTCCCACCCGATGCAGTGTGGCGGGTTAAGGACCACGACCATTGCGGTGAGCTAGCCGTGGCCACCACACTGCATCATTCTAGTGGTGAGGTAACAAATACTTCCTTTACAGAACCACCACACTGATGAAGATTACGGATCCCAACACCTAATTGCGCGGTAATTATTCACCACACAAAATTTCCTAATCTAACTCTATACTTATTTTGTCTTCCCAGCCATTCGACTCGAAGAATCACCTTCACCACTCTACTCACTAATAAACGCTAACCTACACACCTATACTCTATCGTATAAACAGGAACATTTTTATTTATTTTACCTTAAAAAAAACACATAGTAATCAATTCTAATTTCAGATTTTTAACTCAGATTACCTCTAGACCAACGAAGCTGATTTGGGAGTAAGTTCTTTTATATGTATTATATAATCCATAATTCCCTATGATTAACTTTTCTCCACCTCCTTACTAACTATTGCTACTTCACGTACCACAGGCGCCAACGTGAGCTACGCCCACAACCCCGAGATTAAGAGTCGCGTGCTCTTACCGGTTTAGATTCTTAGCGTGGAATAATCCCAACATCTCCCCACGCAAATTTTCCAGTAGGTACTAGAAGTGCCACAAGGCCTTCACCAATTTAACCTAAGGTTTTAACCCTTTCTAACCACTTCCCCCTATCGAACACAAGATTCTGCAACCCAAAAACGCGATCTACTGCTCCTCGCAATTTCTTAATAATTCGAATATAATTTAAGTTTTTGCCAGTACAATTGCTTCTGTCGAAGTATGTCGGCTGATCTGTAAGTAGTACAGTTGGACAAACAGTTGCAATCAATTTAGGTTCATTCACTATATTCACATCATTTCTATATGATGCCCCTTCTGAATGTTTTGTCTTTGATCCATTCGATGGTATACTGCTTTTATCTCCTGCAACAGCAGCATTACTGTCTGAAACTAAAGATAAAGATTTATCAGATGATTTTATGGAGTCACATTGACTAGTGGTTTCTGTACTCTGTTCACTATGGTCACTAAGGCTCATATTTTGTGAGAGGGGAGCTCCTACTAAATCGTTAACAAACATATCTATTGAGTCCAAAGAAGATAAATTTTCGCAACTATTTCTTAATTTTGCGTTACACGCTTCAGACATAATACTACCATCAACAGAATTATCGTCTAACAATATCTCAAAAATATCTTGATCTATTGAGGCCAAGTCCTCATCGTCCTGACTTGTTGGTATATTGTCCAAAACTTCCTCTTCACAACTTAAATTATAAATGGTAGTACTTTCCTCTTCAAAACTAACATGTGAGTTGCCACTTCCCCTAACTTCTTCCCAGTTTTCAACTACTTTATTTTGGGGCTCCTTATCCAACTCTGCAGCTGCTAGGCTACTTTCCTGCGCCGGTGATTGCTGCATGGGTCTCATTGCATCACTAATGAGCTTCATCAGCTCTAAATGGTTCGCCCGAACCGTTTCCCTTATCTTTCCAAATTCCACCTTCATCGCCGCCCGATAACTATTTTCACTCTCTAATATCAATAAGTTCACGGCTGACCGATATTGACTTGGTAGTGCTGATGGCCTAGCGCCGTATTCCCCGTATTCCGCTGACATGTTTATTTAAAAAAAAACCAACTAACTTCTAACAACAAAAAAATAACATAATACCTATAACTATGCCTGGAGATCTACCAATGCCACCCTATACCCCAAAAGAATAATACATATATACATATTTATACAAAAGTTTATCCATTGTAAATATAGCCAAACTAAATATATTCCAATCTTAATATTTACTAACAAAAATTATAATGTTTTTTTATACAAATAAATGTTCGAATATATGGGGTGGGGCTCCCTTGTCTTCAATCTGTCGGAGGACTGTTTCTTCTACCAGGCGAGTTGTCATTTTTCATTAAAATTTTCCTTACACCTACTGAGACTCCGCCTCCCAGTTATCTCATCAGTGCTACGATGATCTGTTCAACAGACCACGGCCACGATGAGATAGCTGGCTTCATCTCACATTTAGCCTCCCCCTCTTGTCGTTGCAGTTGGCGTTACGCATTGGCACGTCAAGTCAGCGGCAAGAGTGGAGCACATTAACTAAACACCAAAACTAAACTACAGAATGCTTCACTACAAAGTCACAATACATCACAAGGAAAATTTTAATTTACATTTCTATTATTTTTGTTTGGGCGCCATTAATGTTACCTCACCACTAGAATGATGCAGTGTGGTGGCCACGGCTAGCTCACCGCAATGGTCGTGGTCCTTAACCCGCCACACTGCATCGGGTGGGACAACACTACAAAAAAAATTTCAACTCACATTTTTGCCTAGCATCCTCCTCTACGACGACAAGCGAGCCCGCCCCATATTGTCCGCCTTAGCCTAACATTTTCAACATAAAATTAAACACACTAAACATTCTACTTGTACTTAAATAAATAACATACGCGTATACTTAATAATACCTACATACACGTGAATACTTAATAATACCTATGTATACACGCGTATACTTAACAAATATATACTTATCTCTAGGGGGCGGGCGGCAGCCTCCTTTTCCTCCGATGCTCGAATGGGGTGGGCCGGAACAATCAGTTATCCCTCTTATGGGATGGGCCGGAAACAAGCGGTTATGGATCTATTCAGCACACTCAATAATCAAGGTAAATTGATTCAAAATTTTAACGTTTATTTTCGACACATGTACATTGTAATTGAATTCAAAAATTTTTTGGAATCTTTCACACGTTAAATATATCCGAATAAAAAAACAGGACCACGGACGAGACGAGAGACTATCCATACAAAATCCGACACGAAATGCAAATAAAAAAAATCTTAATTTTTTTGCTCCAAAAATCCTCCACAGTCAAACACAAAATTCAAACGCGCGCGGCAACCAAAATTTTTCGACACAACTTCCTTCCTAAACACTTAACACCTTATCGCCCCGTTTTTTCTCTACCACTGCCTTATATGATTTTTTTTTCCTCTCTCCTGAAACCGTATCTTTTTCATTTCCTCGGCCTCTTCCGCTATTCCATCAGTGACCGCTCCAGCGGTCGAGGCGGTCAGTCACCTTTCTTTAGAATTTCTACTATTCTGAGGCAGCGCCATCTGTACCTCAGAATCGTCTGGTAGGTTTCAGCCTGGCCGCATTCACCAGCAAAGCGGACAAGTGGAAGGAACAAAAGAAGGAGAAAAGCAAAACAAACATACAGACGGCAGACGCCAAAAACAACGATCGCAACATATTGTATTTATTTGTGATTAAATACTGGTACAAAATGGAAAGAGTTAATTTTGCTGATATTGTACATAAATATGTACATATATTTGTATGCCTATTTTGAAAATATTGACAGAAATTTCATAGCAAATTGAATTCTTATGGATTTTATTTTTTTAAATGCGCCAGACCACCAATCAGAAATATCTCCAATGATGTACAAATATAAATGATACCTTGACACAAAGACGCTTTGTTTTCGTTTCATACTATTTTATTGCATCGCTACCTGCCAGAATTATGCATGAATGTATGTGTGTATTAATGAGGAACATGCATATTCAGAACTCATTTTTTGGGTTTGTTTTCTTTCTTTTTATTTTACTTATGAGCATACAAACAACCACACATGTGTGAACATGTGTATGCATTCAAAAATCTGTAGTTTTCATGATTCTGTAGTTATCATGATTTGTAGTGTCGCCCATTTAACTCGTAACTTGAAAGAGAAAATCAAATATTTTGTTCTTCTTCTTGATGAGACTTCTTATTACGTTTATGTTCTTTGCTATAACCGGCCCTCTGTTAACGTAAACCTAATGCCTCAACTATGATTGAAATTCGTTTTCATTTCAATTCCAAGAAATGAATTAAAATAGCATACCCCATTCACATACATACACACACGTGAATGCCTACACATACACACGTGAAGTGCTGAAACACAATGTGAGGCTGAGGCTGACGCCTGAGGCGCTGTCAAAAATACAACACGGCTTCTTAAATGGAAGGGCACACAATGAGAAGCTGAAGCTGAGACTGAAGCATAGATTACCAATAGATACGCAGCTTGCCGAATCCAACAACAAAATCAATGCAAAATGGATTGCAATAGTATGCGAGAATCTCGTTTTTCACCGAGGTCTGTTAGCCCAAGTGGCCTCGGTGAATAAACTACTTATACTCGTACACCATTTTTACTCCTATTACAAAAGAGTGTTACCGAAGTACATAATTTTGTAGTAGGTTGTATATTCATATTACTATCAATATACTGAAATATTAATGAAAAAATATAACATTAAATGAAGTCAGTACTACAATTCAGCTTATTATTTGTCTATTCTAATCAATTAAAACGACTTTATGGTTGCAAAAGAACTTCCATGTATAGAAAAAAAAATTTTAAGAACCTTTTTTGCTATTGTTAATTTATAACTGTATTGAAGGTGTTTGTTTATATTGCGAGATATTAAAAAAATGTTGCAGTTATACTTTTATATCTAATTTAAATTAATTGTAAGAGGAGGATATGTGATTTTTTCTTACCCCTCCATATCTTCTTACTGGGAAAAACGTGATCCCAATATACTGTTAGCTTTATTTATTAGGATTAGAATTTATTTCGCAACATATGTAAATATAACATACATATGAAACATAAGAATACCCTACAAAATAATATGTATCTAACCGATTTCAAATTCAAAGCACTTTTTGATTCTTACCCCACAAAACTCTAAATTCTACTCCCATGTTTAGCGTCAGCTATAGCAAATTTTACTTTCTCACCATAGCATGGCCGCTATACATTGTGTTCTTATTGTTTCCCCCGAAAAAAGAAAAAAATGGACTTTTTTCAACAGCTTATGAGGAAGAAGAAGAGTTGCGTATCTATTTTAATCTATGACTGAAGCGCAAGTTAGAAAATTTTCTACTTTGAATCGATGCAAAAGAAAAAAACAGCTGATTAACAAATTTAAAAATGGATGATAAAACCTGCTTTACCAGACTTCCTTTGTAAAGGATGGTATACTTATTGGAAAAAAAGAAAATGTTACGTTATCATTAAATAAAACTTTTTACTCATCTCATATAAGTTAAATTCATAATATCGCGTGGTATTGTACACGAATTTAAGCATATTTACTTAAAATTCTTTCACGATAAATATTTCAAATATGTGGTAAAAACGGTAGCTGCAGCTGCATGGGCTTCATCATTCTGTTCCAAGGTGAATTTACTTACATGGTGGCTGCAAGCACACATTTTTTTTGAACCAATTTTCCCGCAGTAGCTGTCAAATTAAATGTATAGAAAAATGCGTTCAAAACAAATTTGCCAACAATTGCAAATAAAGTATTGATTTGAGTGAATAAGAGTTTTTTAAATTAATTTTGTGAAGTTGTGAAAGGTAAAAGAAATTATGAGTCTATTTAACTATTAAATATATGTTATATAAATTGTGTAGTACTTTGAGCAGCTCTTATGTATTTCTCCACTCCTCTCAATTTCGTTTATTTTGAACTGTACCTAATCGTACATTGCTTATGTTTGACAATTCCGGAGGTACGAAATTCACCTTGCAGTCACCATGTAAGAAAATTCAGCTTGGTTTTGCCCTTGCATTGCCGAGCAAACTTTGGACGTTGAGTTAAATAATTATGTCAGCCACGCAATTTTAACTCATTTCGCTGAGTGTAGAGTGCGATGTAGTATCTTTGTAGTATATTGTCGTTGCCGTAACCATGTATCCTGTGTGGGATTGCAGATAATTATTCCGTTTTTCTAAATATTTGCATTTGATGTAATTACCTGTTATACCAAAAAACAGATTTTAAAGGAAGAAAATTGATAGAAGCATCTCCGATGATTAATGATTCGAAAATTATGATAGCATATGTAAGATCCATAAATTTCATAAATTTTTTAATATACGAGTATGTCCTTAATAAGACATAGAGCGCAAGCTAAATATATATTTACTCACGATAAAACGCCATCAAGAAAATCAAAATAATAATAAAATAATAAATAACCGGGAAAATATGTATAAATACGCCACTGAAAAAGGGTTTGAAGATAAGTTAATTTTCAAGGATAATTGTATTGAGATTATAAGCTTTAAACATAAACAAACAAACATTTTTTTTTATTCAATTTTAATACAGACTTAATTACCATTACATGTAAGTACTTTTTTGATGAATACATTAGCGTGCGAATTTCTTCATACTTTTTCTTAATATCAGAATTGAAAAATCAATAGAGACAATAAAAAATATATTTTATTCCTTAATTTCAAATATATTTATCATGTGGGAGAACCAATTTGCAAAAACTGTTTTCCAAGCACTCTGGTAACACTGGAATTCCATTAAGTGAAAAAAATTAGTTCAATCGATTTGGTATATGTATACACATAAGAAAATTTTCATATCTCTCTTAAGAAATTTAGAGTCAGGCAATTTTCTTGTTGCCGTCGTCGTATTGTTGACAAATTCGAGTAGAAACTGCTGAAAAGGTGAATGAATTGATAATTGAAAATTTTAAATTTTAATAGTTGAAAATTAATACGGTGCGTAGGTTTGAGAATGCCTCCTAAAACTAGTGGAAAAGCTGCCAAGAAGGCTGGAAAGGCCCAAAAGAATATCGCCAAAGCTGGAAAGAAGAAGCGCAAGAGGAAGGAGAGCTACGCTATCTACATTTACAAAGTGCTGAAACAGGTGCATCCTGACACTGGTATTTCTTCGAAGGCAATGAGCATCATGAACAGTTTCGTGAATGATGTCTTTGAACGTATTGCTTCTGAGGCGTCTCGCTTGGCGCATTACAATAAACGATCGACCATTACCAGTCGCGAAATCCAAACTGCAGTTCGTCTTTTGCTGCCGGGAGAGTTGGCTAAGCACGCTGTCAGCGAAGGTACCAAAGCAGTGACAAAATATACCAGTTCGAAGTAAATTTAAATATATTCGAAATTAAAATTGTAAAACACTAACGGTCCTTATAAAGGCCAAAAAATTACTTTAAAGAGAGAAACACAATTTAACAACTAAGAATATATATATATTTTTCTTTTGGTACATGAGTACAGACCACGCCCTATACCTTTTAGAGAGTTGGAGGCAATTTTGCTGAAAATCGTTGCAATTAGATTATGGCAAACATTCGCATTTTAAAGAATTAAGTACAAAAATTATTTATATATCAACGATCTACGAATACAACATTTTTATATTATCTGATGCATTCGTACTGGCTCTCCTGGTTAATAAATTATTGCAATTTTTTCCCCAAAATCTTGAGTCAATTTGAATGTTTTTGTTAATTAATTGGCTATATTAAAGATAATTTTATAAACAAACAGATGAAGAATTAAGTGAGCACAAATGTACCATATTTGGGAAATAACTCTACAAATTAAAGTACAAAATTGAAGGAAGTTCTTAAAATAGTATAATTTGTGATACGATGTGGCAACAATGGTTCTCATTGGTCTGATAGGGGACACACACACATATATATGGTTTATACTCCGGGCAATGGAATTTGTGCATACACACCAGCTGCAGTGACACTCCCGCAATTAGTAGAATATCGGTTTTTCATTTTGTTGCAAGGAAGTAAATAATTGGTGAACACAAATAAAAGTTATTAACCTGTACATATTTTGTAGACATTTGTGAAGTAAAGTGAAACTGGAATTCGAAGTGAAAGTAATTTAAATTTAGTGATCGTGTTAAATGGTAAAGATGGCAAAGGCGTCTTGAGTAAAGGTGGTTGCAGAAGTCATCGGAAAGTTTTTTGTGACAACATCCAGGGTATGACGAAGCCGGCAATGAGACTCGCCGTGGTGGTGTGAATCGTATTCCTGATATAATTTGCGAATTTATTTATACTGAGCACCCTAAATGAAGACGTGACTGCTGTGGATTGTGTAGCGTGGAGACGAGTCTGTTCTTTGTACGGTTTTGGTGGTTAAATTAAAAACCAAAAGCATCGACATTGCAAATAATCGGTCTTTCTCAGGGCCTCAAAATATATATTAAAATTGATAAAAATTAGATTAAATAAGCAGCGGAAATTTACAATATTTCTTTTATTGGCATGAAGGGGTGGTTGATTGTGCTGAGAAGCTTGAGTATAATGAAATGTAAGAATATTTATTTGAGACCTCCGAATATATTCCTTATATCAATGGTTTGAAAAATTTAAACATATGAACTTTTATGATTGGGAAAAGCTATGAAAATGCGAAATGAAATTTAGTTTAAAATAATGTGACAAATAATGAAATTCAATCATTTTGTATGCTCCCACACGCCCACTCAAACACAGTTCATGCAGACGAGTAAAGAGTTCAGCCGAACTTCTAATTCCGACCTCCACTGGGGAGTTGCCGATGGAATTGTTGCGAACACAAAATGAAAATGAGTGCAAATTGGGCAAAAATTATATATATGTATTATAAAGACAAATATTTCATAGCACTACGAAAAAAAAATTAATAATAACGGTAACATTATAACTTAAACTACCGTATTTGAGCGTCTCCCTCATCCTCTTTTCTTGAGTCTGATGTCTGTTCGGTTGTTTAACGGATTGCAGAAGCTGACTGGAAAAGGCGCACTTCAATTGTTGAAATAAGCGCGTGAATGCAGAGTGAATTTGAAATTAAAAGTGAATTTGTGAAAATATAATAATTAGTTGGTTTTTTTGACTTCAATTGAAACTGAAAATGCCGCCGAAAACTAGTGGAAACGCTGCCACGAAGGCGGGCAGGGCCCAAAAGAACATCGCCAAAGGGGATAAGAAGAAGAGGCGCAAGAGGAAGGAGAGCTACGGTATCTACATATACAAAGTGCTGAAACAGGTGCATCCTGACACTGGTATTTCTTCGAAGGCAATGAGCATCATGAACAGTTTTGTGAGTGATATCTTTGAACGTATTGCTTCTGAGGCGTCTCGCTTGGCTAAGTACAATAAAAAAAGCACCATTTCCAGTCGCGAAATCCAAACTGCAGTTCGCCTTTTGCTGCCAGGAGAGTTAGCTAAGCACGCTGTGAGTGAAGGCACCAAAGCAGTGGCAAAGTACACCAGCTCAAAGTAACTACGATATGGTGCATACGACGACGACCTTATTTGCACCTACAGTGTGAACTTGCCAGTCAACAGATTCGTATAGAAATACTCTCATATTTATTAAATTATTAAGCGTTACATAGTTCATAAAATCAAATAAAACATCTTTTCATAATATACATAAATATACGATTTAATTTCTTATATTAAATTCTAATCTAAAATACGTTTTTTTTTTAAAATTTATAATTTATATTTAACAATGCCACTCGTGCTTGTACTGAACAGTTTGGCCAAAGTTTGCGTGTGTTTCTTTCTATTTTCATTTATTTCATGTGCTTTGAAAATTTTGTTACTTTTATTCTTTTTCTCGGCAATTATAACAAAACAACCGAAGGACAATTCATCCCAGCTCCTCTGCAATGCAAGTTGCAACACACAAAAAATATTGCAAACATGAAGCAAAATGTGAGGTATGCGCATCTGCAATCCATGACTCAACAGCATGCGCCAAGATAGAATGCATAAACTGTAAAGATCCCCACAGAGCAAGCAACAAAAACTGCCCAAGTATAAAACAGGAGCGAAATTCTAACAATAAGAACAACAAGCAAATGTACTAATCAGAATGCCTCCCAAATAGTAAATGCTCAACAACACAACTACGAATCGGGAAAATCCAACAGAAACTCTACAAAACCCAATTGAAGATAATATTGTAAACGTATATCTTTCCAAAAATCTTCTCTTTTCACAAATTTAAATTCAGCAGACTGAATGCAATCTACGCACAACTTAACAAACAGCAACAGATTCCAATAAGAAACCAATATCTAGTCTCCCATCCAATCCAAACTCCTTTCACTCATTTGTAGTGATAGTTGAGCATCAAAATATTTAATAAATATTTTATCTCGAAATTCTTTTAATAATTTCTGTTGCTTGTTGAAATATTTTCTTAAGGATCAATGCTCGAATTTCATTCAATGATTCCTGGAAGTTAAACATTTAAATTAATTCTAAAATTCTTTAAGTGATTTCTGCGACTACCAGATCTCCTCATGCAGTGATATTTGACACCTTGTTAGAAATGCTTCCTCCCCAGTACTCCTCTTAGTAGACCCAATGCCCATAAAACCCTCTATGCTTCAGATAAAACTAACCAATTTATGCACCACACTAACACATTAATCTAACACTTTTGGACAACGGCTCACCAACCCATCTATCCACCCACTCCACCTTCATAAATATAGGTCTCTCGTTTTGTTCTGGAAATTGACTCTCTTTAATTGCATGGGATATTGAACCACAACTATATGCGACCATATTCCGACGTTCCTCTCCATGACAAGTAACCAAACTGAGTAACAAGTGCAATGAATTGGGCGGCTGCACAAGCGATGTGTGTAACATGAAGCTGCTGGCTAACAAGCGTCAATGCCCACAGATTCGAGTAAATGCACTTCATAGTCAAGGCTACCACCGGAATGTCAACGAAATTAGCATGGGTATCGATGTACGAAAATAGCGTTGGTATAAATCAGAACTCGAATTAGAATAAAACGAGATCACTTGCCCAGACACCAATCTAAGAAGTGCTTCATTGTACACATCCTTTGCGGCTTAATAGTTAATTGCCTTGTGGGAAGGAAATGGTCTTGACGAACTTTCGAAACCTCTACTTATATTACACCTAGACTACCCAATCGTAAACTCGGTTTTCTGTACTGTCGATCGATTTTGAAAAAGCTTTCGATAGAATTGGCAAGCACGACATCATAGCACAAAAAGAATGGAAAGTAGGACCACGAATTATAAAATATATTCATGCCTTTCTATCGAGCAGAAAAACAAAAGAAAGTGAATGGAAACCACTCACTAATGTAGCCACTTCAAAGTGGTATTCCACAAGATTCAACATTATCAGTTCCTCTTTTCCTCGTTGATTTTTAAAAATTAAATAAAATAATAAACCATAACCATTTCTTCAACCACACAATCTTCCCTCATGACTTTTATCACTGCCAAATTTTTTTCCATAAAAAAAAACATTATTTTTGCATAAATATCTGGCTAAATAAATAAAGTTTTAACATTTCCTTTGAAAAATCTAGAATACTAAAAAGTATTCCGCAAAAGAAACTATATTCCTCTCAATATTTTAACGCAAAACAAAACAATAGAAAATATAAATAATCTCTGTTCCCTATATATAATTTTAAAATCGTCTTCCTATATAGATTATTTAAATAATCTCTCAACAATTAAATGTGCAATACAGAAGCACACCCAAATTGCGTTGTAAATGTACTAAAAGCGGTGTTATTGTTGTTCACGTTGTGAACCTCTATTCCCGATGGCTGCCACCCGGTTCGAACGTCATGATCTGCCTCTCAATTCGGAGTGCAGCATGTTGTGGAGAGAATTCCCCACACTATCCAAGTACAGGACTGAAGGGTTGAGATAGGCAATCAGCTCTTTTCAGCCATAGAAATCACCGGGTGCGGATGGTATCTCCCCATTCAGGCAGGCACCAAAGCAGTGACAAAGTACACCAGCTCAAAGTAAGGATGAGAAATAGCTACGATATAAGTACAAATGAATGAGTGCTCAGAAAACAAGAAATTAACAACGGTCCTTTTCAGGGCCACGAAAAATTCTTACAAAAAGATATGAATCTGATTATTCTTGAACACATCTGAAATACCACAAGTTGATTTCGCTGTGGACTCTGGCATGAGAGGTTCTAGCGAGACCCTACAATTGCAACTTTTATTGGATACGAAACCGTACAATTGCATAATTATGAAATTTATAGCAAAGTTTTACTGAAAGGAAATGTATTCTTATTTGCAAATTAAATTGTGATTTTTATCTGTACGTAATGTATTGTTAAACAAAACATCAAATGATTCTGATTTCTCAACATACATTTTCCGCTTATGAGGATATTTTTCGTAAAATTTTGGTAAGATTGAAATCAAATAATACGAGTGATGAAGTTTACTATTGCTCCAATATCATCGTTTTACACGTATGTTTTTGATCAATTTCGACATTAAACCGAGGTAAATGTATTAACATTCTTTTTTAGACCTCATTTTCCCTGGTGAGTTGTCAAAATCAGAAGATTTCAATTAAAACAAAAATGCAAACCATTGAAATTTGATATTTGTGAGTGCTGTGAGTTTCTTTTGCAATTTCATATTAATTATATTTGAACATTAAGATACACATAATTCGAAGGTGTATATTTATCAAAACTATATAATCTATTTTTTGGATGTGCCCAACAGGAAATAAATTGAGTGCCTCTTAGTAACTGCTCCATTGCCCTTCATGTACTCCTTTATTGCAATTTGCTTCTATTTGACATTCTTCAAGGGAAGAAACTCACTTTGAATTCCACCAACGACAACTATTTTCTGATATTTCCGACAAGTCCGCGTTCCCAGCCATACAGGAAGAGGAGGGATGAATTTTCAATTGTTCGTAGTATTGACATTTGATGTAAGAGATTTACAATCTTTTCAAAAGGGTTTGTCTCTGTTTCAACACGCAACAAATAAGAAAAAATACTGAATATTGTTCGGGAGGATCTTCGATGTAAGTTCCACAATTTTCCATGAACATGATATTCGCATTTCATTTGATGATGACCAAGTAACTCTACTCTGTTTATTGGACTTTTCCAAGGCTTTCGACAGTGTCAACCATAGTGGTTTGGACTATTATGTTTTAAGTTAAAGACTTATTTTGGTTTTTCTGGCAATGCCTTGCTGCTTATGACGAGCTATTTGAGTGGTAGATCTCAGCGAGTGAAGATTTGTGATATCTTCTTTGATTGTAGGCCAGTTTTTTCTGGGGTCCCCCAGGGTTCAATTCTTGGACCACTGCTTTTCATGTTCATCAATGACATTTTTTCACTTGACTGTAATGGAGTGATGCATGCTTATGCCGATGACATTCAGTTATATCTGTCACGCAGGGTAGGCCTTATGGATGATCTGGTTTGTAGACTTAATGAGGACCTTGATATTCTTAGTGGTTGGGCTCGTAGCAATGATCTGTGTCTAAATCCGGCGAAATCTTTTGTTCTGCCTATTTACAAAGACAATACACTTTTTACTGAAATCCCTCCGATGTTTATTGCTGGTTGCCGCCTTACACTTGTTAACAAGACTGTTGTGCTTGGGTTTCATTTGAACTCGTCATTGACTTGCTCGGATCATATCAATCATGTGGTTTGCAGAATGTATATGACTCTGCGCTGTTTGAGGATGTCTGCTCGATTTACTTCCGTTGAAACCAGGCGCAGGTTGGTTGTGCAATTGCTTGTGCCTATTATTACCTACTCTGAGGTGGTGTATAGTGGTTTGGACTCTCGGTCTTTACATAAGCTGCGAGTGGCACTCAATAATGCTACTCGTTATGTGTATGGCTTGCCCAAATTTGACCATATCTCATCTTGGAGTAAAATGGTTCTGGGTTGCGATATTGAGAGCTATTTAAAGGCAAGAAATTGTATATTTATGCATAAATTAATATACTCTAAGGCTCCGCTATACCTTTATGGCAAGTTGCGCTTCAGCCTGTCGAATCGTTGCAATAATCTCATTATACCGAGGTTTACGTTCCGAAACTTGGCTAGAATGTTTTTCGTTGGCACCACTAGACTATGGAACTAATTACCTAATGATTTAAAAAATATTGTGTATCACAACAACTTCAAGCATCTTATTTATCTTTATGTTCGTAGTAACTCCTGACGCTTTGTTTCTTCTCTTTTCCTTCCCTCTTTCTTAATTTTTTTTTATAAATTTTTCTTGTTTTTTGTTATATTTGTTTGTTATTTTCTAAATAATTGTCAATAGCATTAATTTTAATTTTAATTTTAGCTTTAAGTTTTTAATTTAAGCTACAATTGTGGCTAAGTTAAATGTACAGCATAAGTTTTTAAAACTTATTGTATGATTAAATAAATTAAGTTAAATTAAAAATTTCAAACCTTCATTTCTTCATTCCTCCTCTTCGAAAACACAAGCAAAATGAATTCTGACTCGTATACCTTTTACGAGTATATGAAAAACTTGATTCTTTTCAAGTAAACGCCTTCATATGTGAAAACCCGTTTACGTGCGCTTCATTCTTAGCCTGATAAGTTCGCCTCAGTGGAGAAATGAAAATTTCTCATGACCATTCTCGAAATGGTTTAACCCTCAACAACAGTGTGTTCAGTGTTCAGTGTGCAACAGAAAAGATCGATGAAGTATGCAATTCATACCGAATAATGTAATGTACCGTGATTAATGGAAATTGTTGTACAAAGATGGACATTTTGAGTGCTTTGATAAATTTCGACATTCCTCCAACTCAAGATATTAACTCAGCAGCTCGATTTGATACTCACAGAAATAACAACGTCGCTGCCAAGAAATTCTCACCCTGCATGAATGTGTGTGCAGGAAGTGTCCCACACTTGGGATTCAGAACGGAGCGAAAATATATAAAGTGACTAATATATCTCTGTATCTTGTTGAGCATTTTTTTACAATTATAAAGGTAACATTTGTCCAAAAGTATGTTCCATATAAAGTTTCAAAGACAATCATATTTCACAAAAGATTTCTTTTGCCGACGAATCAAAATTCTTCAATTCATTTTCTCTGATGTTGCTCAAATTTATTTGCATATTATTAAACCAAACAAGTTGAAATTGAAATCATGCCGAGATGAAGCAGCGCAACTCCATTATAAGTCCACCAATTTGCATTTTAAGCGAAGTGGAATGAAAATTTGACTGAAATACTATATTCAGAGCAGGTGTATTCAAGTTCAAATTGTTTCGAAGCAAAATTAAAAGTTTTTCTCTTTACATAATTAGTTTTTGTTCCTGAAAAGGACTCATTTAAGCGTGTTGTGCTCAATTGAATGTCTTTGTGGCAACTTGAAACAACCAAATGTTCCTTGGTATCAATTATCAACGTCCGTGATGGCTCACAAACACAAAGAATCCAACTTCAGTTCCTTAGGGCCGTTCCAGACAGGGTGCGGGTTGTCATTCCCAATATTGTCGAAGTGACAAAATATAATTAGTTGTGACGACAGCTGAAATGACAGACGTATTCATAAAAACTAAAATCACTAAAACCATCGAATAAAGATCACATGTCGGCCTTTAATGTAATGTTAATCAGCAGACAACCCGGTGAAGTCATGATCGCCAATGCCTAAGATGTCAGTATTGATGAGGTAGTTGGGTTTCGAGGTGCTAAGCTTGCTCATGAACATGTATTAATAAACAGCTCTCTAGAACGGAAGATACGAGCAGGTGGGAACTGCTGGCACATGATGAGGAAGAGTACCATCTTCCATGTCTTTTAAACCAACCAATTTTCACACCACCAACGAGTTCTGATGGAATGTCAACGTTGCGAACAAAGCAGAATGTTCACTAGAATTGACAAACCAACTGCGTCCAGGTGTGACATTATAATAGTAGAAGCTGTAAACCTGTCACTTTAAACAAATATTCCTCTTTGACATCACAAATAACGGGGATTTATATATGTCAATAGTTTTTAAAGGGTCCTCGGCTTTTGCTGAGCTATAAGCTAATAAGAGGGCAATCGTTGTCGCTCCGTAAAATTAAGATGCTTACTCTTTACTCCTCAAAAATAGTTATATAAACATTTACTGTAAGCTGATGGACCAAATAATAGCCGCGTTCGATTTACTCGCTTGAAGCAAAAAATACGATGTCACAAGTCCAGGCTTGCTAGAAAAATGGTGGCACTTGGAACAAATGTTCTGTTATTACTGACATTTTTAAGGATATATTAGCAAAAAGTCTTACGAAACTCTGATCATGAAAATCATCGATCGATACCAAGAGTCATCATCACTTGTTATACAGAAGTCGTGATCGCCAGTCTGAAAGATCGCCAACGCTGAAACTCAATTACAAACCAATGTACATATTTATATTCCCCACACTAGAGGAAATGATGAGATACCTCAGTGCACATAATAAACAACCGCCTCCAATAAATTATCTAGCGACTTCTCTTTACATTCCTTGCCTTGCTTCATCGCTGTTGGATCTACAGATAAATTATACACAAAAAGTTATAAAAGCCTTCAAAATATACACAAATTCATTGAATACCTTTGACGTTGGGCTCCGCTTTGCTCACTGCAGAATCGTCTCTCTAAGAACTACTTTCTCATGGCTATATTAACTCCTTCTCATTCCAGGCTATCATGTATTTGGTGGCTCCTTTGAAACGTGGTTCCCATTCTTTCACACAGTGGAATTTGTCTAGGATGCATTAGCAAAATAAATTTCTTATTACACTTTTCTGATTTTGTGTTGTGGTTGAATTGGTTTCCTCATTTCATTCTGTTTCTACCATCTTCTTCAACACAACTCTTACGGTACGCCGAGGTAAGAGAACATGAACTAGCAGAGAACGATTATGGCTGGCCGGCCGTACTGACTGTTCGCATGCAGTACACTCTTGTGTTAATGGCACTGTTCTCTGAAGTTCTTATGTCTAAATTTCGAATAAAAACAAATACGTATATAGCACAGCTATTTACGTTAGCAAATATAGATGTGACCCATATGACCGGTATTGCAGACATTGCGAGGAGGTGGTTGAACATTTTCATCTTGAAAAAATTAAATTTCAATTTGTATTTCGAGTTATTTGTGGAAATTTTTATTCATTAATATACAAGTTTTTAAGTTCTCTGCACATACAGTTATATTTGAATATTTATTTTTACCAGAAACTGTAGGGCCGCACTTTGTTTTGAACTTAAAAGTACACGTAAAATTTCAAGCCCATATTTCTTACAAGAATTGACAAATGGTGGACCTAGCTAGATCGTTGCAGAATGAGGACTTAAGAGTACTTAAATGTTATATATGTCATTTTCATATCATAGTTACAAACATTAAGTATGTGACCAACCAATATGTACTGCCAGTGTATGTAGTGCAGCAATGGCGCATCTAATAAGTAAAAAACCAGTGACAATGATGCCACTCGATGAAACAATTCTCGTGAAACGGATCAAAGCTTACCTTATTATATTTGAAATTGTTAACATGGTAAATGCAACATTTCAAAAACGATTTAGCACATATTATATTTAATGATGCTATTTAAAAGTAATTAGCACACTCTATATGTAGAATTAGTTATAAGATGATTATGTGAGGACACTGAAATACTGTTTTTAATTGGAATTGGTACGTTGAATTCTTCTTTGATTTAAAAAAAAAGTAGCCAGGCACTAATAACTTATTTCAGTCTTCAGTTGCTCTTTAAATTAATGGATATATATAGTTTTCCTTAGTATAAACAACTGATGCAATGATGCAATGGAATTACCATATTTTCGAAACATACGATTAGGACACAGCAAGCGTGTAAAATTACTGAAAATTGTTGGAGATGTCTGATGATGCATGAAAATGATATATACGAGTACATTTGCAAGTTCCGTTCTTTTCAACTATATTTTTCACCTCTTTTATCAAAAACACTAGTTAAATGTATATTTACTCATATAGCAATAAAATCGCACTATAAAAAAAACCACATCAAGAAATTGATAAAAGAAAGGCATATGTAGTTTGAATTCGCATAATTTAGCATATAAACCCTCCATTGAATAAGTGTTTGAAGAGGTGATTAATACCTAATTTATTATGATAATTGCACTAATATTATTTTTGTATACATGTATATACGCATAACATATAATTATAAATCATTGCTAAATTATTATTAATTTTAAGAGCAAACTTTTCAAGCAACGTTTATAAGTTGGTAATGCAAATAGTCTGGCAGCACTGAATCACTATTAGGGGAACAATTGTGAATTGAAACGAAAAACGCAGTATACATACAGAAGAAAATAAGAAGGAAAAAGGAATAAAAAATGATTAATGAATTATTAGTTGCAGTAGTGAAATTGTGTGCCGTTGTAACTACTTATATCCAAACATTTATGTATGTGTGTATGTATGTATGTACCCTCCAAACAAAATGAAATATCAAACAACCAACGTCGTTGTTCGTCCAAACACCAAAACGCAAAACACACCCCAAAGTTTTGTGTTTTCTCCGTTCCAATCGACTCTTTTTTATATACGAGTATGTATGTATATATTTGTTAAAACAATTATATTTGCATAGTGCAAATTTAGATTTGATGCAGTTTCAAACACAATTTATGTATATCTTTTATTTATAATAGTTTGTCGTCCTGAAAAGGACGCTGTGCGTTCGGGGCTCATTTCATTCGTTTCTTTTTCGGTTGTTGCTGATTGATGTGATGCATAATTTAGGATTTAAGATGCCTTTTTCTCAGTCTTCTTCGGCAAGAGTACTGCTTGGATATTTGGCAGGACACCACCTTGAGCAATGGTAACTCCCGACAACAGTTTATTCAACTCTTCGTCGTTGCGGATGGCCAGTTGCAAATGACGGGGAATGATTCTTGTCTTCTTGTTGTCACGAGCAGCATTTCCAGCCAATTCAAGAACTTCGGCGGCCAAGTATTCCATCACAGCCGCCAAATAGACTGGAGCACCTGCACCCACTCGTTCGGCATAGTTCCCTTTACGCAGTAACCGATGAATACGACCGACCGGGAATTGGAGACCAGCACGATTCGAACGTGACTTTGCCTTTCCTTTAACTTTTCCACCCTTACCGCGACCAGACATTTTTCACTTTTTATCTTTACTTTTTTTCACCTTTCTCCAAGCAAAACACACACACAAGATTATTTCACTTTTATTACTTTTCAACACTGCCAACCCTCCTATTTATACTTTTCTACTTACATATTTCTCTTCACCAGAATACGTTCCAACATTTTCTTGTCGTTTGTTCAATTGTTGAAAAGCGAGTTCACAAATCGTTCTTATAGGGCTGATATTGAGGGAAACTAGACGATTAATTTGTGAGCAATTGGTTGTGAGCAGTAAACAAATAGTAAAATTCTTATTTGTGTTGGAAGTAATTGAGTGAATAGATTTGAGAAATGCCGCCAAAAACAAGTGGAAAAGCTGCCAAGAAGGCGGGCAAGGCCCAAAAGAACATCGCCAAAGGGGATAAGAAGAAGAGGCGCAAGAGGAAGGAGAGCTACGCTATCTACATTTACAAAGTGCTGAAACAGGTGCATCCTGACACTGGTATTTCTTCGAAAGCAATGAGCATCATGAACAGTTTTGTGAATGATATCTTTGAACGTATTGCGGCAGAGGCTTCTCGCCTGGCGCATTACAATAAACGATCGACCATTACCAGTCGCGAGATCCAAACTGCAGTTCGACTTTTGTTGCCTGGTGAGCTGGCTAAGCACGCTGTGAGCGAAGGCACCAAAGCAGTGACAAAGTACACCAGCTCAAAGTAAGGATGAGAAAGAGCTACGATAGAAGTACATATGTATGAGTGCACAGGAAACAAGAAATTAACAACGGTCCTTTTCAGGGCCACGAAAAATTCTTACAAAAAGATATGAATCTGATTATTGAACACATCTGAAATACCCCAAGTTGATTTCGCTGTGGACTCTGGCATGAGAGGTTCTAGCGAGACCCTACAATTGCAACTTTTATTGGATACGAAACCGTACAATTGCATAATTATGAAATTTATAGCAAAGTTTTACTGAAAGGAAATGTATTCTTATTTGCAAATTAAATTGTGATTTTTATCTGTACGTAATGTATTGTTAAACAAAACATCAAATGATTCTGATTTCTCAACATACATTTTCCGCTTATGAGGATATTTTTCGTAAAATTTTTGTATGATTGAAATCAAATAATACGAGTGATGAAGTTTATTATTGCTCCAATATCATCGTTTTACACGTATGTTTTTGATCAATTTCGACATTAAACCGAGGTAAATGTATTAACATTCTTTTTTAGACCTCATTTTCCCTGGTGAGTTGTGAAAATCAGAAGATTTCAATTAAAACAAAAATGCAAACCATTGAAATTTGATATTTGTGAGTGCTGTGAGTTTCTTTTGCAATTTCATATTAATTATATTTGAACATTAAGATACACATAATTCGAAGGTGTATATTTATCAAAACTATATAATCTATTTTTTGGATGTGCCCAACAGGAAATAAATTGAGTGCCTCTTAGTAACTGCTCCATTGCCCTTCATGTACTCCTTTATTGCAATTTGCTTCTATTTGACATTCTTCAAGGGAAGAAACTCACTTTGAATTCCACCAACGACAACTATTTTCTGATATTTCCGACAAGTCCGCGTTCCCAGCCATACAGGAAGAGGAGGGATGAATTTTCAATTGTTCGTAGTATTGACATTTGATGTAAGAGATTTACAATCTTTTCAAAAGGGTTTGTCTCTGTTTCAACACGCAACAAATAAGAAAAAATACTGAATATTGTTCGGGAGGATCTTCGATGTAAGTTCCACAATTTTCCATGAACATGATATTCGCATTTCATTTGATGATGACCAAGTAACTCTACTCTGTTTATTGGACTTTTCCAAGGCTTTCGACAGTGTCAACCATAGTGGTTTGGACTATTATGTTTTAAGTTAAAGACTTATTTTGGTTTTTCTGGCAATGCCTTGCTGCTTATGACGAGCTATTTGAGTGGTAGATCTCAGCGAGTGAAGATTTGTGATATCTTCTTTGATTGTAGGCCAGTTTTTTCTGGGGTCCCCCAGGGTTCAATTCTTGGACCACTGCTTTTCATGTTCATCAATGACATTTTTTCACTTGACTGTAATGGAGTGATGCATGCTTATGCCGATGACATTCAGTTATATCTGTCACGCAGGGTAGGCCTTATGGATGATCTGGTTTGTAGACTTAATGAGGACCTTGATATTCTTAGTGGTTGGGCTCGTAGCAATGATCTGTGTCTAAATCCGGCGAAATCTTTTGTTCTGCCTATTTACAAAGACAATACACTTTTTACTGAAATCCCTCCGATGTTTATTGCTGGTTGCCGCCTTACACTTGTTAACAAGACTGTTGTGCTTGGGTTTCATTTGAACTCGTCATTGACTTGCTCGGATCA
This sequence comes from Clusia tigrina, assembly GCA_920105625.2. NCBI lineage: Eukaryota > Metazoa > Arthropoda > Insecta > Diptera > Clusiidae > Clusia > Clusia tigrina. The sequence continues at coordinate 175,220,031 of OV050032.1, forward strand.
TATCAATCATGTGGTTTGCAGAATGTATATGACTCTGCGCTGTTTGAGGATGTCTGCTCGATTTACTTCCGTTGAAACCAGGCGCAGGTTGGTTGTGCAATTGCTTGTGCCTATTATTACCTACTCTGAGGTGGTGTATAGTGGTTTGGACTCTCGGTCTTTACATAAGCTGCGAGTGGCATTCAATAATGCTACTCGTTATGTGTATGGCTTGCCCAAATTTGACCATATCTCATCTTGGAGTAAAATGGTTCTGGGTTGCGATATTGAGAGCTATTTAAAGGCAAGAAATTGTATATTTATGCATAAATTAATATACTCTAAGGCTCCGCTATACCTTTATGGCAAGTTGCGCTTCAGCCTGTCGAATCGTTGCAATAATCTCATTATACCGAGGTTTACGTTCCGAAACTTGGCTAGAATGTTTTTCGTTGGCACCACTAGACTATGGAACTCATTACCTAATGATTTAAAAAATATTGTGTATCACAACAACTTCAAGCATCTTATTTATCTTTATTTTCGTAGTAACTCCTGACGCTTTATTTCTTCTCTTTTCCTTCCCTCTTGCTTAATTTTTTTTTATAAATTTTTCTTGTTTTTTGTTATATTTGTTTGTTATTTTCTAAATAATTGTCAATAGTATTAATTTTAATTTTAATTTTAGCTTTAAGTTTTTAATTTAAGCTACAATTGTGGCTAAGTTAAATGTACAGCATAAGTTTTTAAAACTTATTGTATGATTAAATAAATTAAGTTAAATTAAAAATTTCAAACCTTCATTTCTTCATTCCTCCTCTTCGAAAACACAAGCAAAATGAATTCTGACTCGTATACCTTTTACGAGTATATGAAAAACTTGATTCTTTTCAAGTAAACGCCTTCATATGTGAAAACCCGTTTACGTGCGCTTCACTCTTAGCCTGATAAGTTCGCCTCAGTGGAGAAATGAAAATTTCTCATGACCATTCTCGAAATGGTTTAACCCTCAACAACAGTGTGTTCAGTGTTCAGTGTGCAACAGAAAAGATCGATGAAGTATGCAATTCATACCGAATAATGTAATGTACTGTGATTAATGGAAATTGTTGTACAAAGATGGACATTTTGAGTGCTTTGATAAATTTCGACATTCCTCCAACTCAAGATATTAACTCAGCAGCTCGATTTGATACTCACAGAAATAACAACGTCGCTGCCAAGAAATTCTCACCCTGCATGAATGTGTGTGCAGCAAGTGTCCCACACTTGGGATTCAGAACGGAGCGAAAATATATAAAGTGACTAATATATCTCTGTATCTTGTTGAGCATTTTTTTACAATTATAAAGGTAACATTTGTCCAAAAGTATGTTCCATATAAAGTTTCAAAGACAATCATATTTCACAAAAGATTTCTTTTGCCGACGAATCAAAATTCTTCAATTCATTTTCTCTGATGTTGCTCAAATTTATTTGCATATTATTAAACCAAACAAGTTGAAATTGAAATCATGCCGAGATGAAGCAGCGCAACTCCATTATAAGTCCACCAATTTGCATTTTAAGCGAAGTGGAATGAAAATTTGACTGAAATACTATATTCAGAGCAGGTGTATTCAAGTTCAAATTGTTTCGAAGCAAAATTAAAAGTTTTTCTCTTTACATAATTAGTTTTTGTTCCTGAAAAGGACTCATTTAAGCGTGTTGTGCTCAATTGAATGTCTTTGTGGCAACTTGAAACAACCAAATGTTCCTTGGTATCAATTATCAACGTCCGTGATGGCTCACAAACACAAAGAATCCAACTTCAGTTCCTTAGGGCCGTTCCAGACAGGGTGCGGGTTGTCATTCCCAATATTGTCGAAGTGACAAAATATAATTAGTTGTGACGACAGCTGAAATGAGAGACGTATTCATAAAAACTAAAATCACTAAAACCATCGAATAAAGATCACATGTCGGCCTTTAATGTAATGTTAATCAGCAGACAACCCGGTGAAGTCATGATCGCCAATGCCTAAGATGTCAGTATTGATGAGGTAGTTGGGTTTCGAGGTGCTAAGCTTGCTCATGAACATGTATTAATAAACAGCTCTCTAGAACGGAAGATACGAGCAGGTGGGAACTGCTGGCACATGATGAGGAAGAGTACCATCTTCCATGTCTTTTAAACCAACCAATTTTCACACCACCAACGAGTTCTGATGGATATGTCAACGTTGCGAACAAAGCAGAATGTTCACTAGAATTGACAAACCAACTGCGTCCAGGTGTGACATTATAATAGTAGAAGATGTAAACCTGTCACTTTAAACAAATATTCCTCTTTGACATCACAAATAACGGGGATTTATATATGTCAATAGTTTTTAAAGGGTCCTCGGCTTTTGCTGAGCTATAAGCTAATAAGAGGGCAATCGTTGTCGCTCCGTAAAATTAAGATGCTTACTCTTTACTCCTCAAAAATAGATATATAAACATTTACTGTGAGCTGAAGGACCAAATAATAGCCGCGTTCGATTTACTCGCTTGAAGCAAAAAATACGATGTCACAAGTCCAGGCTTGCTAGAAAAATGGTGGCACTGGAAACAAATGTTCTGTTATTATTGACATTTTTAAGGATATATTAGCAAAAAGTCTTACGAAACTCTGATCATGAAAATCATCGATCGATACCAAGAGTCATCATCACTTGTTATACAGAAGTCGTGATCGCCAGTCTGAAAGATCGCCAGTCTGAAAGATCGCCAACGCTGAAACTCAATTACAAACCAATGTACATATTTATATTCCCCACACTGGAGGAAATGATGAGATACCTCAGTGCACATAATAAACAACCGCCTCCAATAAATTATCTAGCGACTTCTCTTTACATTCCTTGCCTTGCTTCATCGCTGTTGGATCTACAGATAAATTATACACAAAAAGTTATAAAAGCCTTCAAAATATACACAAATTCATTGAATACCTTTGACGTTGGGCTCCGCTTTGCTCACTGCAGAATCGTCTCTCTAAGAACTACTTTCTCATGGCTATATTAACTCCTTCTCATTCCAGGCTATCATGTATTTGGTGGCTCCTTTGAAACGTGGTTCCCATTCTTTCACACAGTGGAATTTGTCTAGGATGCATTAGCAAAATAAATTTCTTATTACACTTTTCTGATTTTGTGTTGTGGTTGAATTGGTTTCCTCATTTCATTCTGTTTCTACCATCTTCTTCAACACAACTCTTACGGTACGCCGAGGTAAGAGAACATGAACTAGCAGAGAACGATTATGGCTGGCCGGCCGTACTGACTGTTCGCATGCAGTACACTCTTGTGTTAATGGCACTGTTCTCTGAAGTTCTTATGTCTAAATTTCGAATATAAACAAATACGTATATAGCACAGCTATTTACGTTAGCAAATATAGATGTGACCCATATGACCGGTATTGCAGACATTGCGAGGAGGTGGTTGAACATTTTCATCTTGAAAAAATTAAATTTCAATTTGTATTTCGTGTAATTTTTGGAAATTTTTATTTATTAATATACAAGTTTTTAAGTTCTCTGCACATACAGTTATATTTGAATATTTATTTTTACCAGAAACTGTAGGGCCGCACTTTGTTTTGAACTTAAAAGTACACGTAAAATTTCAAGTTCATATTTCTTACAAGAATTGATAAATGGTGGACCTAGCTAGATCGTTGCAGAATGAGGACTTAAGAGTACTTAAATGTTATATATGTCATTTTCATATCATAGTTACAAACATTAAGTATAAGACAAACCAATATGTACTGCCAGTATATGTAGTGCAGCAATGGCGCATCTAATAAGTAAAAAACCAGTGACAATGATGCCACTCGATGAAACAATTCTCGTGAAACGGATCAAAGCTTACCTTATTATATTTGAAATTGTTAACATGGTAAATGCAACATTTCAAAAACGATTTAGCACATATTATATTTAATGATGCTATTTAAAAGTAATTAGCACACTCTATATGTAGAATTAGTTATAAGATGATTATGTGAGGATACTGAAATACTGTTTTTAATTGGAATTGGTACGTTGAATTCTTCTTTGATTTAAAAAAAAAGTAGCCAGGCACTAATAACTTATTTCAGTCTTCAGTTGCTCTTTAAATTAATGGATATATATAGTTTTCCTTAGTATAAACAACTGATGCAATGATGCAATGGAATTACCATATTTTCGAAACATACGATTAGGACACAGCAAGCGTGTAAAATTACTGAAAATTGTTAGAGATGTCTGATGATTCAAGAAAATTATATATACGAGTACATTTGCAAGTTCCGTTCTTTTCAACTATATTTTTCACCTCTTTTCCACCTCTTTTATCAAAAACACTAGTTACATATATATTTACTCATACAGCAATAAAATCTCGTTATAAAAAAACCACATCAAGAAATTGATAAAAGAAAGGCATATGTAGTTTGAATTCGCATAATTTAGCATATAAACCCTCCATTGAATAAGTGTTTGAAGATGTGATTAATACCCAATTTATTATGATAATTGCACTAATATTATTTTTGTATACATGTATATACGCATAACATATAATTATAAATCATTGCTAAATTATTATTAATTTTAAGAGCAAACTTTTCAAGCAACGTTTATAAGTTGGTAATGCAAATAGTCTGGCAGCACTGAATCACTATTAGGGGAACAATTGTGAATTGAAACGAAAAACGCAGTATACATACAGAAGAAAATAAGAAGGAAAAAGGAATAAAAAATGATTAATGAATTATTAGTTGCAGTAGTAAAATTGTTTTGCCGTTGTAACTACTTATATCCAAACATTTATGTATGTGTGTATGTATGTATGTACCCTCCAAACAAAATGAAATATCAAACAACCAACGTCGTTGTTCGTCCAAACACCAAAACACACCCCTAAGTTTTGTGTTTTCTCCGTTCCAATCGACTCTTTTTTTATATACGAGTATGTATTTGTTAAAACAATTATATTTGCATAGTGCAAATTTAGATTTGATGCAGTTTCAAACACAATTTATGTATATCTTTTATTTATAATAGTTTGTCGTCCTGAAAAGGACGCTGTGCGTTCGGGGCTCATTTCATTCGTTTCTTTTTCGGTTGTTGCTGATTGATGTGATGCATAATTTAGGATTTAAGATGCCTTTTTCTCAGTCTTCTTCGGCAAGAGTACTGCTTGGATATTTGGCAGGACACCACCTTGAGCAATGGTAACTCCCGACAACAGTTTATTCAACTCTTCGTCGTTGCGGATGGCCAGTTGCAAATGACGGGGAATGATTCTTGTCTTCTTGTTGTCACGAGCAGCATTTCCAGCCAATTCAAGAACTTCGGCGGCCAAGTATTCCATCACAGCCGCCAAATAGACTGGAGCACCTGCACCCACTCGTTCGGCATAGTTCCCTTTACGCAGTAACCGATGAATACGACCGACCGGGAATTGGAGACCAGCACGATTCGAACGTGACTTTGCCTTTCCTTTAACTTTTCCACCCTTACCGCGACCAGACATTTTTCACTTTTTATCTTTACTTTTTTCACCTTTCTCCAAACAAAACACACACACAAGATTATTTCACTTTTATTACTTTTCAACACTGCCAACCCTCCTATTTATACTTTTCTACTTACATATTTCTCTTCACCAGAATACGTTCGAACATTTTCTTGTCGTTTGTTCAATTGTTGAAAAACGAGTTCACAAATCGTTCTTATAGGGCTGATATTGAGGGAAACTAGACGATTAATTTGTGAGCAATTGGTTGTGAGCAGTAAACAAATAGTAAAATTCTTATTTGTGTTGGAAGTAATTGAGTGAATAGATTTGAGAAATGCCGCCAAAAACAAGTGGAAAAGCTGCCAAGAAGGCGGGCAAGGCCCAAAAGAACATCGCCAAAGGGGATAAGAAGAAGAGGAGCAAGAGGAAGGAGAGTTACGCTATCTACATTTACAAAGTGCTGAAGCAAGTGCACCCTGACACTGGTGTTTCTTCGAAAGCAATGAGCATCATGAACAGTTTTGTGAATGATATCTTTGAACGTATTGCGGCAGAGGCTTCTCGCCTGGCGCATTACAATAAACGATCGACCATTACCAGTCGCGAGATCCAAACTGCAGTTCGACTTTTGTTGCCTGGTGAGCTGGCTAAGCACGCTGTGAGCGAAGGCACCAAAGCAGTGACAAAGTACACCAGCTCAAAGTAAGGATGAGAAAGAGCTACGATAGAAGTACATATGTATGAGTGCACAGGAAACAAGAAATTAACAACGGTCCTTTTCAGGGCCACGAAAAATTCTTACAAAAAGATATGAATCTGATTATTGAACACATCTGAAATACCCCAAGTTGATTTCGCTGTGGACTCTGGCATGAGAGGTTCTAGCGAGACCCTACAATTGCAACTTTTATTGGATACGATATGAGAAATGAGTTCCAGAAACAGATGCAAGCCATACAGCCAATAATGAGCGAATTCAATTAAGTGTACTCGAACTTAGAAGAGAGATGCAACAGTCATCGCAGTCGTCACAGCTGTCACCTGCAACAGAGCAGCCCTCCACCCCTGCTCAGCTTCAGCCACTTTTACCGCCTGCACAACCGTGGGTTCAGTCGTTGCAGGAACCGATGCAAACACATACCGCTGCATCTGAAAGCAATATATATGATACCCAAAGGGCATCAGTACATCGTCAGAAGAAATTATATCCACTTCCACTCTTTTCAGGCTCTCCAGAAGAGTGGCAAATATTTTATGAAGATTTTATAAGTACCACTAGAGAGTTTGAATATTCCGATTTGCATAATATAATGCGCTTGAGAGATGCATTAAAAGGCCAAGCTAAAGAAGCAGTTGAGTCACTTTTGTCTAATGCGAGGAACGTACCTGCTATTATAACCACATTAAAAGAAACCTTTGGACGGGCAGAACTTCTGATAAAAAGCCAGATAGAAAAGGTCCGCGCACTACCTCCTGTCAATGATAGTCGTCTGGAAGCATTGGTGAGTTTAGCAACAAAACTTGCAAATATGACCACTTTTTTGGGAAACGTTCAGGGTGAGCACCGTTTAACTAATCCCATATTGTTAAGTGAGCTGGTGGCGAAGCTTCCAACGCCCAAGCAATTGCAATGGGCTGAGAAATGTCTCCAGCTGCACAATTGCAAAATTATGAAATTTATAGCAAAGTTTTACTGAAAGGAAATGTATTCTTATTTGCAAATTAAATTGTGATTTTTATCTGTACGTAATGTATTGTTAAACAAAACATCAAATGATTCTGATTTCTCAACATACATTTTCCGCTTATGAGGATATTTTTCGTAAAATTTTGGTAAGATTGAAATCAAATAATACGAGTGATGAAGTTTATTATTGCTCCAATATCATCGTTTTACACGTGTGTTTTTGATCAATTTCGACATTAAACCGAGGTAAATGTATTAACATTCTTTTTTAGACCTCATTTTCCCTGGTGAGTTGTCAAAATCAGAAGATTTCAATTAAAACAAAAATGCAAACCATTGAAATTTGATATTTGTGAGTGATGTGAGTTTCTTTTGCAATTTCATATTAATTATATTTGAACATTAAGATACACATAATTCGAAGGTGTATATTTATCAAAACTATATAATCTATTTTTTGGATGTGCCCAACAGGAAATAAATTGAGTGCCTCTAAGTAACTGCTCCATTGCCCTTCATGTACTCCTTTATTGCAATTTGCTTCTATTTGACATTCTTCAAGGGAAGAAACTCACTTTGAATTCCACCAACGACAACTATTTTCTGATCTTTCCGACAAGTCCGCGTTCCCAGCCATACAGGAAGAGGAGGGATGAATTTTCAATTGTTCGTAGTATTGACATTTGATGTAAGAGATTTACAATCTTTTCAAAAGGGTTTGTCTCTGTTTCAACACGCAACAAATAAGAAAAAATACTGAATATTGTTCGGGAGGATCTTCGATGTAAGTTCCACAATTTTCCATGAACATGATATTCGCATTTCATTTGATGATGACCAAGTAACTCTACTCTGTTTATTGGACTTTTCCAAGGCTTTCGACAGTGTCAACCATAGACTATTATGTTTTAAGTTAAATACTTATTTTGGTTTTTCTGGCAATGCCTTGCTGCTTATGACGAGCTCTTTGAGTGGTAGATCTCAGCGAGTGAAGATTTGTGATATCTTCTTTGATTGCCAGTTTTTTCTGGGGTCCCCCAGGGTTCAATTCTTGGACCACTGCTTTTCATGTTCATCAATGACATTTTTTCACTTGACTGTAATGGAGTGATGCATGCTTATGCCGATGACATTCAGTTATATCTGTCACGCAGGGTAGGCCTTATGGATGATCTGGTTTGTAGACTTAATGAAGACCTTGATATTCTTAGTGGTTGGGCTCGTAGCAATGATCTGTGTCTAAATCCGGCGAAATCTTTTGTTCTGCCTATTTACAAAGACAATACACTTTTTACTGAAATCCCTCCGATGTTTATTGCTGGTTGCCGCCTTACACTTGTTAACAAGACTGTTGTGCTTGGGTTTCATTTGAACTCGTCATTGACTTGCTCGGATCATATCAATCATGTGGTTTGCAGAATGTATATGACTCTGCGCTGTTTGAGGATGTCTGCTCGATTTACTCCCGTTGAAACCAGACGCAGGTTGGTTGTGCAATTGCTTGTGCCTATTATTACCTACTCTGAGGTGGTGTATAGTGGTTTGGACTCTCGGTCTTTACATAAGCTGCGAGTGGCACTCAATAATGCTACTCGTTATGTGTATGGCTTGCCCAAATTTGACCATATCTCATCTTGGAGTAAAATGGTTCTGGGTTGCGATATTGAGAGCTATTTAAAGGCAAGAAATTGTATATTTATGCATAAATTAATATACTCTAAGGCTCCGCTATACCTTTATGGCAAGTTGCGCTTCAGCCTGTCGAATCGTTGCAATAATCTCATTATACCGAGGTTTACGTTCCGAAACTCGGCTAGAATGTTTTTCGTTGGCACCACTAGACTATGGAACTAATTACCTAATGATTTAAAAAATATTGTGTATCACAACAACTTCAAGCATCTTATTTATCTTTATTTTCGTAGTAACTCCTGACGCTTTATTTCTTCTCTTTTCCTTCCCTCTTTCTTTTTTTTTTGTATATTTTTCTTGTTTTTTGTTATATTTGTTTGTTATTTTCTAAATAATTGTCAATAGTATTAATTTTAATTTTAATTTTAGCTTTATGTTTTAATTTAAGTTCAAATTGTGGCTAAGTTAAATGTACAGCATAAGTTTTTAAAACTTATTGTATGATTAAATAAATTAAGTTAAATTAAAAATTTCAAACCTTCATTTCTTCATTCCTCCTCTTCGAAAACACAAGCAAAATGAATTCTGACTCGTATACCTTTTACGAGTATATGAAAAACTTGATTCTTTTCAAGTAAACGCCTTCATATGTGAAAACCCGTTTACGTGCGCTTCACTCTTAGCCTGATAAGTTCGCCTCAGTGGAGAAATGAAAATTTCTCATGACCATTCTCGAAATGGTTTAACCCTCAACAACAGTGTGTTCAGTGTTCAGTGTGCAACAGAAAAGATCGATGAAGTATGCAATTCATACCGAATAATGTAATGTACTGTGATTAATGGAAATTGTTGTACAAAGATGGACATTTTGAGTGCTTTGATAAATTTCGACATTCCTCCAACTCAAGATATTAACTCAGCAGCTCGATTTGATACTCACAGAAATAACAACGTCGCTGCCAAGAAATTCTCACCCTGCATGAATGTGTGTGCAGCAAGTGTCCCACACTTGGGATTCAGAACGGAGCGAAAATATATAAAGTGACTAATATATCTCTGTATCTTGTTGAGCATTTTTTTACAATTATAAAGGTAACATTTGTCCAAAAGTATGTTCCATATAAAGTTTCAAAGACAATCATATTTCACAAAAGATTTCTTTTGCCGACGAATCAAAATTCTTCAATTCATTTTCTCTGATGTTGCTCAAATTTATTTGCATATTATTAAACCAAACAAGTTGAAATTGAAATCATGCCGAGATGAAGCAGCGCAACTCCATTATAAGTCCACCAATTTGCATTTTAAGCGAAGTGGAATGAAAATTTGACTGAAATACTATATTCAGAGCAGGTGTATTCAAGTTCAAATTGTTTCGAAGCAAAATTAAAAGTTTTTCTCTTTACATAATTAGTTTTTGTTCCTGAAAAGGACTCATTTAAGCGTGTTGTGCTCAATTGAATGTCTTTGTGGCAACTTGAAACAACCAAATGTTCCTTGGTATCAATTATCAACGTCCGTGATGGCTCACAAACACAAAGAATCCAACTTCAGTTCCTTAGGGCCGTTCCAGACAGGGTGCGGGTTGTCATTCCCAATATTGTCGAAGTGACAAAATATAATTAGTTGTGACGACAGCTGAAATGAGAGACGTATTCATAAAAACTAAAATCACTAAAACCATCGAATAAAGATCACATGTCGGCCTTTAATGTAATGTTAATCAGCAGACAACCCGGTGAAGTCATGATCGCCAATGCCTAAGATGTCAGTATTGATGAGGTAGTTGGGTTTCGAGGTGCTAAGCTTGCTCATGAACATGTATTAATAAACAGCTCTCTAGAACGGAAGATACGAGCAGGTGGGAACTGCTGGCACATGATGAGGAAGAGTACCATCTTCCATGTCTTTTAAACCAACCAATTTTCACACCACCAACGAGTTCTGATGGATATGTCAACGTTGCGAACAAAGCAGAATGTTCACTAGAATTGACAAACCAACTGCGTCCAGGTGTGACATTATAATAGTAGAAGCTGTAAACCTGTCACTTTAAACAAATATTCCTCTTTGACATCACAAATAACGGGGATTTATATATGTCAATAGTTTTTAAAGGGTCCTCGGCTTTTGCTGAGCTATAAGCTAATAAGAGGGCAATCGTTGTCGCTCCGTAAAATTAAGATGCTTACTCTTTACTCCTCAAAAATAGATATATAAACATTTACTGTGAGCTGAAGGACCAAATAATAGCCGCGTTCGATTTACTCGCTTGAAGCAAAAAATACGATGTCACAAGTCCAGGCTTGCTAGAAAAATGGTGGCACTGGAAACAAATGTTCTGTTATTATTGACATTTTTAAGGATATATTAGCAAAAAGTCTTACGAAACTCTGATCATGAAAATCATCGATCGATACCAAGAGTCATCATCACTTGTTATACAGAAGTCGTGATCGCCAGTCTGAAAGATCGCCAGTCTGAAAGATCGCCAACGCTGAAACTCAATTACAAACCAATGTACATATTTATATTCCCCACACTGGAGGAAATGATGAGATACCTCAGTGCACATAATAAACAACCGCCTCCAATAAATTATCTAGCGACTTCTCTTTACATTCCTTGCCTTGCTTCATCGCTGTTGGATCTACAGATAAATTATACACAAAAAGTTATAAAAGCCTTCAAAATATACACAAATTCATTGAATACCTTTGACGTTGGGCTCCGCTTTGCTCACTGCAGAATCGTCTCTCTAAGAACTACTTTCTCATGGCTATATTAACTCCTTCTCATTCCAGGCTATCATGTATTTGGTGGCTCCTTTGAAACGTGGTTCCCATTCTTTCACACAGTGGAATTTGTCTAGGATGCATTAGCAAAATAAATTTCTTATTACACTTTTCTGATTTTGTGTTGTGGTTGAATTGGTTTCCTCATTTCATTCTGTTTCTACCATCTTCTTCAACACAACTCTTACGGTACGCCGAGGTAAGAGAACATGAACTAGCAGAGAACGATTATGGCTGGCCGGCCGTACTGACTGTTCGCATGCAGTACACTCTTGTGTTAATGGCACTGTTCTCTGAACTTATTTTGTCTAAATTTCGAATATAAACAAATACGTATATAGCACAGCTATTTACGTTAGCAAATATAGATGTGACCCATATGACCGGTATTGCAGACTTTGCGAGGAGGTGGTTGAACATTTTCATCTTGAAAAAATTAAATTTCAATTTGTATTTCGTGTAATTTTTGGAAATTTTTATTTATTAATATACAAGTTTTTAAGTTCTCTGCACATACAGTTATATTTGAATATTTATTTTTACCAGAAACTGTAGGGCCGCACTTTGTTTTGAACTTAAAAGTACACGTAAAATTTCAAGTTCATATTTCTTACAAGAATTGACAAATGGTGGACCTAGCTAGATCGTTGCAGAATGAGGACTTAAGAGTACTTAAATGTTATATATGTCATTTTCATATCATAGTTACAAACATTAAGTATGTGATAAACCAATATGTACTGCCAGTGCATGTAGTGCAGCAATGGCGCATCTAATAAGTAAAAAACCAGTGACAATGATGCCACTCGATGAAACAATTCTCGTGAAACGGATCAAAGCTTACCTTATTATATTTGAAATTCTTAACATGGTAAATGCAACATTTCAAAAACGATTTAGCACATATTATATTTAATGATGCTATTTAAAAGTAATTAGCATACTCTTTATGTAGAATTAGTTATAAGATGATTATGTGAGGACACTGAAATACTGTTTTTAATTGGAATTGGTACGTTGAATTCTTCTTTGATTTAAAAAAAAGAGTAGCCAGGCACTAATAACTTATTTCAGTCTTCAGTTGCTCTTTAAATTAATGGATATATATAATTTTCCTTAGTATTAACAACTGATGCAATGATGCAATGGAATTACCATATTTTCGAAACATACGATTAGGACACAGCAAGCGTGTAAAATTACTGAAAATTGTTAGAGATGTCTGATGATTCAAGAAAATTATATATACGAGTACATTTGCAAGTTCCGTTCTTTTCAACTATATTTTTCACCTCTTTTCCACCTCTTTTATCAAAAACACTAGTTACATATATATTTACTCATACAGCAATAAAATCTCGTTATAAAAAAACCACATCAAGAAATTGATAAAAGAAAGGCATATGTAGTTTGAATTCGCATAATTTAGCATATAAACCCTCCATTGAATAAGTGTTTGAAGAGGTGATTAATACCTAATTTATTTTGATAATTGCATTAATATTATTTTTGTATACATGTATATACGCATAACATATAATTATAAATCATTGCTAAATTATTATTAATTTTAAGAGCAAACTTTTCAAGCAACGTTTATAAGTTGGTAATGCAAATATTCTGGCAGCACTGAATCACTATTAGGGGAACAATTGTGAATTGAAACGAAAAACGCTGTATACATACAGAAGAAAATAAGAAGGAAAAAGGAATAAAAAATGATTAATGAATTATTAGTTGCAGTAGTGAAATTGTGTGCCGTTGTAACTACTTATATCCAAACATTTATGTATGTGTGTATGTATGTATGTACCCTCCAAACAAAATGAAATATCAAACAACCAACGTCGTTGTTCGTCCAAACACCAAAACGCAAAACACACCCCAAAGTTTTGTGTTTTCTCCGTTCCAATCGACTCTTTTTTATATACGAGTATGTATGTATATATTTGTTAAAACAATTATATTTGCATAGTGCAAATTTAGATTTGATGCAGTTTCAAACACAATTTATGTATATCTTTTATTTATAATAGTTTGTCGTCCTGAAAAGGACGCTGTGCGTTCGGGGCTCATTTCATTCGTTTCTTTTTCGGTTGTTGCTGATTGATGTGATGCATAATTTAGGATTTAAGATGCCTTTTTCTCAGTCTTCTTCGGCAAGAGTACTGCTTGGATATTTGGCAGGACACCACCTTGAGCAATGGTAACGCCCGACAACAGTTTATTCAACTCTTCGTCGTTACGGATGGCCAGTTGCAAATGACGGGGAATGATTCTTGTCTTCTTGTTGTCACGAGCAGCATTTCCAGCCAATTCAAGAACTTCGGCGGCCAAGTATTCCATCACAGCCGCCAAATAGACTGGAGCACCTGCACCCACTCGTTCGGCATAGTTCCCTTTACGCAGTAACCGATGAATACGACCGACGGGGAATTGAAGACCAGCACGATTCGAACGTGACTTTGCCTTTCCTTTAACTTTTCCACCCTTACCGCGACCAGACATTTTTCACTTTTTAATCTTTACTTTTTTCACCTTTCTCCAAGCAAAACACACACACAAGATTATTTCACTTTTATTACTTTTCAACACTGCCAACCCTCCTATTTATACTTTTCTACTTACATATTTCTCTTCACCAGAATACGTTCGAACATTTTCTTGTCGTTTGTTCAATTGTTGAAAAACGAGTTCACAAATCGTTCTTATAGGGCTGATATTGAGGGAAACTAGACGATTAATTTGTGAGCAATTGGTTGTGAGCAGTAAACAAATAGTAAAATTCTTATTTGTGTTGGAAGTAATTGAGTGAATAGATTTGAGAAATGCCGCCAAAAACAAGTGGAAAAGCTGCCAAGAAGGCGGGCAAGGCCCAAAAGAACATCGCCAAAGGGGATAAGAAGAAGAGGCGCAAGAGGAAGGAGAGCTACGCTATCTACATTTACAAAGTGCTGAAACAGGTGCATCCTGACACTGGTATTTCTTCGAAAGCAATGAGCATCATGAACAGTTTTGTGAATGATATCTTTGAACGTATTGCGGCAGAGGCTTCTCGCCTGGCGCATTACAATAAACGATCGACCATTACCAGTCGCGAGATCCAAACTGCAGTTCGACTTTTGTTGCCTGGTGAGCTGGCTAAGCACGCTGTGAGCGAAGGCACCAAAGCAGTGACAAAGTACACCAGCTCAAAGTAAGGATGAGAAAGAGCTACGATAGAAGTACATATGTATGAGTGCACAGGAAACAAGAAATTAACAACGGTCCTTTTCAGGGCCACGAAAAATTCTTACAAAAAGATATGAATCTGATTATTGAACACATCTGAAATACCCCAAGTTGATTTCGCTGTGGACTCTGGCATGAGAGGTTCTAGCGAGACCCTACAATTGCAACTTTTATTGGATACGAAACCGTACAATTGCAAAATTATGAAATTTATAGCAAAGTTTTACTGAAAGGAAATGTATTCTTATTTGCAAATTAAATTGTGATTTTTATCTGTACGTAATGTATTGTTAAACAAAACATCAAATGATTCTGATTTCTCAACATACATTTTCCGCTTATGAGGATATTTTTCGTAAAATTTTGGTAAGATTGAAATCAAATAATACGAGTGATGAAGTTTATTATTGCTCCAATATCATCGTTTTACACGTATGTTTTTGATCAATTTCGACATTAAACAGAGGTAAATGTATTAACATTCTTTTTTAGACCTCATTTTCCCTGGTGAGTTGTGAAAATCAGAAGATTTCAATTAAAACAAAAATGCAAACCATTGAAATTTGATATTTGTGAGTGATGTGAGTTTCTTTTGCAATTTCATATTAATTATATTTGAACATTAAGATACACATAATTCGAAGGTGTATATTTATCAAAACTATATAATCTATTTTTTGGATGTGCCCAACAGGAAATAAATTGAGTGCCTCTTAGTAACTGCTCCATTGCAATTCATGTACTCCTTTATTGCAATTTGCTTCTATTTGACATTCTTCAAGGGAAGAAACTCACTTTGAATTCCACCAACGACAACTATTTTCTGATATTTCCGACAAGTCCGCGTTCCCAGCCATACAGGAAGAGGAGGGATGAATTTTCAATTGTTCGTAGTATTGACATTTGTTGTAAGAGATTTACAATCTTTTCAAAAGGGTTTGTCTCTGTTTCAACACACAACAAATAAGAAAAAATACTGAATATTGTTCGGGAGGATCTTCGATGTAAGTTCCACAATTTTCCATGAGCATGATATTCGCATTTCATTTGATGATGACCAAGTAACTCTACTCTGTTTATTGGACTTTTCCAAGGCTTTCGACAGTGTCAACCATGGACTATTATGTTTTAAGTTAAAGACTTATTTTGGTTTTTCTGGCAATGCCTTGCTGCTTATGACGAGCTATTTGAGTGGTAGATCTCAGCGAGTGAAGATTTGTGATATCTTCTTTGATTGTAGGCCAGTTTTTTCTGGGGTCCCCCAGGGTTCAATTCTTGGACCACTGCTTTTCATGTTCATCAATGACATTTTTTCACTTGACTGTAATGGAGTGATGCATGCTTATGCCGATGACATTCAGTTATATCTGTCACGCAGGGTAGGCCTTATGGATGATCTGGTTTGTAGACTTAATGAGGACCTTGATATTCTTAGTGGTTGGGCTCGTAGCAATGATCTGTGTCTAAATCCGGCGAAATCTTTTGTTCTGCCTATTTACAAAGACAATACACTTTTTACTGAAATCCCTCCGATGTTTATTGCTGGTTGCCGCCTTACACTTGTTAACAAGACTGTTGTGCTTGGGTTTCATTTGAACTCGTCATTGACTTGCTCGGATCATATCAATCATGTGGTTTGCAGAATGTATATGACTCTGCGCTGTTTGAGGATGTCTGCTCGATTTACTTCCGTTGAAACCAGGCGCAGGTTGGTTGTGCAATTGCTTGTGCCTATTATTACCTACTCTGAGGTGGTGTATAGTGGTTTGGACTCTCGGTCTTTACATAAGCTGCGAGTGGCACTCAATAATGCTACTCGTTATGTGTATGGCTTGCCCAAATTTGACCATATCTCATCTTGGAGTAAAATGGTTCTGGGTTGCGATATTGAGAGCTATTTAAAGGCAAGAAATTGTATATTTATGCATAAATTAATATACTCTAAGGCTCCGCTATACCTTTATGGCAAGTTGCGCTTCAGCCTGTCGAATCGTTGCAATAATCTCATTATACCGAGGTTTACGTTCCGAAACTTGGCTAGAATGTTTTTCGTTGGCACCACTAGACTATGGAACTAATTACCTAATGATTTAAAAAATATTGTGTATCACAACAACTTCAAGCATCTTATTTATCTTTATGTTCGTAGTAACTCCTGACGCTTTGTTTCTTCTCTTTTCCTTCCCTCTTTCTTAATTTTTTTTTATAAATTTTTCTTGTTTTTTGTTATATTTGTTTGTTATTTTCTAAATAATTGTCAATAGTATTAATTTTAATTTTAATTTTAGCTTTAAGTTTTTAATTTAAGCTACAATTGTGGCTAAGTTAAATGTACAGCATAAGTTTTTAAAACTTATTGTATGATTAAATAAATTAAGTTAAATTAAAAATTTCAAACCTTCATTTCTTCATTCCTCCTCTTCGAAAACACAAGCAAAATGAATTCTGACTCGTATACCTTTTACGAGTATATGAAAAACTTGATTCTTTTCAAGTAAACGCCTTCATATGTGAAAACCCGTTTACGTGCGCTTCACTCTTAGCCTGATAAGTTCGCCTCAGTGGAGAAATGAAAATTTCTCATGACCATTCTCGAAATGGTTTAACCCTCAACAACAGTGTGTTCAGTGTTCAGTGTGCAACAGAAAAGATCGATGAAGTATGCAATTCATACCGAATAATGTAATGTACCGTGATTAATGGAAATTGTTGTACAAAGATGGACATTTTGAGTGCTTTGATAAATTTCGACATTCCTCCAACTCAAGATATTAACTCAGCAGCTCGATTTGATACTCACAGAAATAACAACGTCGCTGCCAAGAAATTCTCACCCTGCATGAATGTGTGTGCAGCAAGTGTCCCACACTTGGGATTCAGAACGGAGCGAAAATATATAAAGTGACTAATATATCTCTGTATCTTGTTGAGCATTTTTTTACAATTATAAAGGTAACATTTGTCCAAAAGTATGTTCCATATAAAGTTTCAAAGACAATCATATTTCACAAAAGATTTCTTTTGCCGACGAATCAAAAGTCTTCAATTCATTTTCTCTGATGTTGCTCAAATTTATTTGCATATTATTAAACCAAACAAGTTGAAATTGAAATCATGCCGAGATGAAGCAGCGCAACTCCATTATAAGTCCACCAATTTGCATTTTAAGCGAAGTGGAATGAAAATTTGACTGAAATACTATATTCAGAGCAGGTGTATTCAAGTTCAAATTGTTTCGAAGCAAAATTAAAAGTTTTTCTCTTTACATAATTAGTTTTTGTTCCTGAAAAGGACTCATTTAAGCGTGTTGTGCTCAATTGAATGTCTTTGTGGCAACTTGAAACAACCAAATGTTCCTTGGTATCAATTATCAACGTCCGTGATGGCTCACAAACACAAAGAATCCAACTTCAGTTCCTTAGGGCCGTTCCAGACAGGGTACGGGTTGTCATTCCCAATATTGTCGAAGTGACAAAATATAATTAGTTGTGACGACAGCTGAAATGAGAGACGTATTCATAAAAACTAAAATCACTAAAACCATCGAATAAAGATCACATGTCGGCCTTTAATGTAATGTTAATCAGCAGACAACCCGGTGAAGTCATGATCGCCAATGCCTAAGATGTCAGTATTGATGAGGTAGTTGGGTTTCGAGGTGCTAAGCTTGCTCATGAACATGTATTAATAAACAGCTCTATAGAACGGAAGATACGAGCAGGTGGGAACTGCTGGCACATGATGAGGAAGAGTACCATCTTCCATGTCTTTTAAACCAACCAATTTTCACACCACCAACGAGTTCTGATGGATATGTCAACGTTGCGAATAAAGCAGAATGTTCACTAGAATTGACAAACCAACTGCGTCCAGGTGTGACATTATAATAGTAGAAGCTGTAAACCTGTCACTTTAAACAAATATTCCTCTTTGACATCACAAATAACGGGGATTTATATATGTCAATAGTTTTTAAAGGGTCCTCGGCTTTTGCT
Source organism: Clusia tigrina (assembly GCA_920105625.2). Taxonomy (NCBI): domain Eukaryota; kingdom Metazoa; phylum Arthropoda; class Insecta; order Diptera; family Clusiidae; genus Clusia; species Clusia tigrina. The sequence continues at coordinate 175,238,884 of OV050032.1, forward strand.
GAGCTATAAGCTAATAAGAGGGCAATCGTTGTCGCTCCGTAAAATTAAGATGCTTACTCTTTACTCCTCAAAAATAGTTATATAAACATTTACTGTAAGCTGATGGACCAAATAATAGCCGCGTTCGATTTACTCGCTTGAAGCAAAAAATACGATGTCCCAAGTCCAGGCTTGCTAGAAAAATGGTGGCACTGGAAACAAATGTTCTGTTATTATTGACATTTTTAAGGATATATTAGCAAAAAGTCTTACGAAACTCTGATCATGAAAATCATCGATCGATACCAAGAGTCATCATCACTTGTTATACAGAAGTCGTGATCGCCAGTCTGAAAGATCGCCAACGCTGAAACTCAATTACAAACCAATGTACATATTTATATTCCCCACACTGGAGGAAATGATGAGATACCTCAGTGCACATAATAAACAACCGCCTCCAATAAATTATCTAGCGACTTCTCTTTACATTCCTTGCCTTGCTTCATCGCTGTTGGATCTACAGATAAATTATACACAAAAAGTTATAAAAGCCTTCAAAATATACACAAATTCATTGAATACCTTTGACGTTGGGCTCCGCTTTGCTCACTGCAGAATCGTCTCTCTAAGAACTACTTTCTCATGGCTATATTAACTCCTTCTCATTCCAGGCTATCATGTATTTGGTGGCTCCTTTGAAACGTGGTTCCCATTCTTTCACACAGTGGAATTTGTCTAGGATGCATTAGCAAAATAAATTTCTTATTACACTTTTCTGATTTTGTGTTGTGGTTGAATTGGTTTCCTCATTTCATTCTGTTTCTACCATCTTCTTCAACACAACTCTTACGGTACGCCGAGGTAAGAGAACATGAACTAGCAGAGAACGATTATGGCTGGCCGGCCGTACTGACTGTTCGCATGCAGTACACTCTTGTGTTAATGGCACTGTTCTCTGAAGTTCTTATGTCTAAATTTCGAATATAAACAAATACGTATATAGCACAGCTATTTACGTTAGCAAATATAGATGTGACCCATATGACCGGTATTGCAGACATTGCGAGGAGGTGGTTGAACATTTTCATCTTGAAAAAATTAAATTTCAATTTGTATTTCGTGTAATTTTTGGAAATTTTTATTTATTAATATACAAGTTTTTAAGTTCTCTGCACATACAGTTATATTTGAATATTTATTTTTACCAGAAACTGTAGGGCCGCACTTTGTTTTGAACTTAAAAGTACACGTAAAATTTCAAGTTCATATTTCTTACAAGAATTGACAAATGGTGGACCTAGCTAGATCGTTGCAGAATGAGGACTTAAGAGTACTTAAATGTTATATATGTCATTTTCATATCATAGTTACAAACATTAAGTATGTGATAAACCAATATGTACTGCCAGTGCATGTAGTGCAGCAATGGCGCATCTAATAAGTAAAAAACCAGTGACAATGATGCCACTCGATGAAACAATTCTCGTGAAACGGATCAAAGCTTACCTTATTATATTTGAAATTGCTAACATGGTAAATGCAACATTTCAAAAACGATTTAGCACATATTATATTTAATGATGCTATTTAAAAGTAATTAGCACACTCTATATGTAGAATTAGTTATAAGATGATTATGTGAGGACACTGAAATACTGTTTTTAATTGGAATTGGTACGTTGAATTCTTCTTTGATTTAAAAAAAAGAGTAGCCAGGCACTAATAACTTATTTCAGTCTTCAGTTGCTCTTTAAATTAATGGATATATATAGTTTTCCTTAGTATTAACAACTGATGCAATGATGCAATGGAATTACCATATTTTCGAAACATACGATTAGGACACAGCAAGCGTGTAAAATTACTGAAAATTGTTAGAGATGTCTGATGATTCAAGAAAATTATATATACGAGTACATTTGCAAGTTCCGTTCTTTTCAACTATATTTTTCACTTCTTTTCCACCTCTTTTATCAAAAACACTAGTTACATATATATTTACTCATACAGCAATAAACTCTCGTTATAAAAAAAACCACATCAAGAAATTGATAAAAGAAAGGCATATGTAGTTTGAATTCGCATAATTTAGCATATAAACCCTCCATTGAATAAGTGTTTGAAGAGGTGATTAATACCTAATTTATTATGATAATTGCACTAATATTATTTTTGTATACATGTATATACGCATAACATATAATTATAAATCATTGCTAAATTATTATTAATTTTAAGAGCAAACTTTTCAAGCAACGTTTATAAGTTGGTAATGCAAATAGTCTGGCAGCACTGAATCACTATTAGGGGAACAATTGTGAATTGAAACGAAAAACGCAGTATACATACAGAAGAAAATAAGAAGGAAAAAGGAATAAAAAATGATTAATGAATTATTAGTTGCAGTAGTGAAATTGTGTGCCGTTGTAACTACTTATATCCAAACATTTATGTATGTGTGTATGTATGTATGTACCCTCCAAACAAAATGAAATATCAAACAACCAACGTCGTTGTTCGTCCAAACACCAAAACGCAAAACACACCCCAAAGTTTTGTGTTTTCTCCGTTCCAATCGACTCTTTTTTATATACGAGTATGTATGTATATATTTGTTAAAACAATTATATTTACATAGTGCAAATTTAGATTTGATGCAGTTTCAAACACAATTTATGTATATCTTTTATTTATAATAGTTTGTCGTCCTGAAAAGGACGCTGTGCGTTCGGGGCTCATTTCATTCGTTTCTTTTTCGGTTGTTGCTGATTGATGTGATGCATAATTTAGGATTTAAGATGCCTTTTTCTCAGTCTTCTTCGGCAAGAGTACTGCTTGGATATTTGGCAGGACACCACCTTGAGCAATGGTAACTCCCGACAACAGTTTATTCAACTCTTCGTCGTTGCGGATGGCCAGTTGCAAATGACGGGGAATGATTCTTGTCTTCTTGTTGTCACGAGCAGCATTTCCAGCCAATTCAAGAACTTCGGCGGCCAAGTATTCCATCACAGCCGCCAAATAGACTGGAGCACCTGCACCCACTCGTTCGGCATAGTTCCCTTTACGCAGTAACCGATGAATACGACCGACCGGGAATTGGAGACCAGCACGATTCGAACGTGACTTTGCCTTTCCTTTAACTTTTCCACCCTTACCGCGACCAGACATTTTTCACTTTTTAATCTTTACTTTTTTCACCTTTCTCCAAGCAAAACACACACAAGATTATTTCACTTTTATTACTTTTCAACACTGCCAACCCTCCTATTTATACTTTTCTACTTACATATTTCTCTTCACCAGAATACGTTCGAACATTTTCTTGTCGTTTGTTCAATTGTTGAAAAGCGAGTTCACAAATCGTTCTTATAGGGCTGATATTGAGGGAAACTAGACGATTAATTTGTGAGCAATTGGTTGTGAGCAGTAAACAAATAGTAAAATTCTTATTTGTGTTGGAAGTAATTGAGTGAATAGATTTGAGAAATGCCGCCAAAAACAAGTGGAAAAGCTGCCAAGAAGGCGGGCAAGGCCCAAAAGAACATCGCCAAAGGGGATAAGAAGAAGAGGCGCAAGAGGAAGGAGAGCTACGCTATCTACATTTACAAAGTGCTGAAACAGGTGCATCCTGACACTGGTATTTCTTCGAAAGCAATGAGCATCATGAACAGTTTTGTGAATGATATCTTTGAACGTATTGCGGCAGAGGCTTCTCGCCTGGCGCATTACAATAAACGATCGACCATTACCAGTCGCGAGATCCAAACTGCAGTTCGACTTTTGTTGCCTGGTGAGCTGGCTAAGCACGCTGTGAGCGAAGGCACCAAAGCAGTGACAAAGTACACCAGCTCAAAGTAAGGATGAGAAAGAGCTACGATAGAAGTACATATGTATGAGTGCACAGGAAACGAGAAATTAACAACGGTCCTTTTCAGGGCCACGAAAAATTCTTACAAAAAGATATGAATCTGATTATTGAACACATCTGAAATACCCCAAGTTAATTTCGCTGTGGACTCTGGCATGAGAGGTTCTAGCGAGACCCTACAATTGCAACTTTTATTGGATACGAAACCGTACAATTGCATAATTATGAAATTTATAGCAAAGTTTTACTGAAAGGAAATGTATTCTTATTTGCAAATTAAATTGTGATTTTTATCTGTACGTAATGTATTGTTAAACAAAATATCAAATGATTCTGATTTCTCAACATACATTTTCCGCTTATGAGGATATTTTTCGTAAAATTTTTGTATGATTGAAATCAAATAATACGAGTGATGAAGTTTATTATTGCTCCAATATCATCGTTTTACACGTATGTTTTTGATCAATTTCGACATTAAACCGAGGTAAATGTATTAACATTCTTTTTTAGACCTCATTTTCCCTGGTGAGTTGTCAAAATCAGAAGATTTCAATTAAAACAAAAATGCAAACCATTGAAATTTGATATTTGTGAGTGATGTGAGTTTCTTTTGCAATTTCATATTAATTATATTTTAACATTAAGATACACATAATTCGAAGGTGTATATTTATCAAAACTATATAATCTATTTTTTGGATGTGCCCAACAGGAAATAAATTGAGTGCCTCTTAGTAACTGCTCCATTGCCCTTCATGTACTCCTTTATTGCAATTTGCGTCTATTTGACATTCTTCAAGGGAAGAAACTCACTTTGAATTCCACCAACGACAACTATTTTCTGATATTTCCGACAAGTCCGCGTTCCCAGCCATACAGGAAGAGGAGGGATGAATTTTCAATTGTTCGTAGTATTGACATTTGATGTAAGAGATTTACAATCTTTTCAAAAGGGTTTGTCTCTGTTTCAACACACAACAAATAAGAAAAAATACTGAATATTGTTCGGGAGGATCTTCGATGTAAGTTCCACAATTTTCCATGAGCATGATATTCGCATTTCATTTGATGATGACCAAGTAACTCTACTCTGTTTATTGGACTTTTCCAAGGCTTTCGACAGTGTCAACCATGGACTATTATGTTTTAAGTTAAATACTTATTTTGGTTTTTCTGGCAATGCCTTGCTGCTTATGACGAGCTATTTGAGTGGTAGATCTCAGCGAGTGAAGATTTGTGATATCTTCTTTGATTGTAGGCCAGTTTTTTCTGGGGTCCCCCAGGGTTCAATTCTTGGACCACTGCTTTTCATGTTCATCAATGACATTTTTTCACTTGACTGTAATGGAGTGATGCATGCTTATGCCGATGACATTCAGTTATATCTGTCACGCAGGGTAGGCCTTATGGATGATCTGGTTTGTAGACTTAATGAGGACCTTGATATTCTTAGTGGTTGGGCTCGTAGCAATGATCTGTGTCTAAATCCGGCGAAATCTTTTGTTCTGCCTATTTACAAAGACTACTTACTTTTTACTGAAATCCCTCCGATGTTTATTGCTGGTTGCCGCCTTACACTTGTTAACAAGACTGTTGTGCTTGGGTTTCATTTGAACTCGTCATTGACTTGCTCGGATCATATCAATCATGTGGTTTGCAGAATGTATATGACTCTGCGCTGTTTGAGGATGTCTGCTCGATTTACTCCCGTTGAAACCAGACGCAGGTTGGTTGTGCAATTGCTTGTGCCTATTATTACCTACTCTGAGGTGGTGTATAGTGGTTTGGACTCTCGGTCTTTACATAAGCTGCGAGTGGCATTCAATAATGCTACTCGTTATGTGTATGGCTTGCCCAAATTTGACCATATCTCATCTTGGAGTAAAATGGTTCTGGGTTGCGATATTGAGAGCTATTTAAAGGCAAGAAATTGTATATTTATGCATAAATTAATATACTCTAAGGCTCCGCTATACCTTTATGGCAAGTTGCGCTTCAGCCTGTCGAATCGTTGCAATAATCTCATTATACCGAGGTTTACGTTCCGAAACTTGGCTAGAATGTTTTTCGTTGGCACCACTAGACTATGGAACTCATTACCTAATGATTTAAAAAATATTGTGTATCACAACAACTTCAAGCATCTTATTTATCTTTATTTTCGTAGTAACTCCTGACGCTTTATTTCTTCTCTTTTCCTTCCCTCTTTCTTTTTTTTTTGTATATTTTTCTTGTTTTTTGTTATATTTGTTTGTTATTTTCTAAATAATTGTCAATAGTATTAATTTTAATTTTAATTTTAGCTTTATGTTTTAATTTAAGTTCAAATTGTGGCTAAGTTAAATGTACAGCATAAGTTTTTAAAACTTATTGTATGATTAAATAAATTAAGTTAAATTAAAAATTTCAAACCTTCATTTCTTCATTCCTCCTCTTCGAAAACACAAGCAAAATGAATTCTGACTCGTATACCTTTTACGAGTATATGAAAAACTTGATTCTTTTCAAGTAAACGCCTTCATATGTGAAAACCCGTTTACGTGCGCTTCACTCTTAGCCTGATAAGTTCGCCTCAGTGGAGAAATGAAAATTTCTCATGACCATTCTCGAAATGGTTTAACCCTCAACAACAGTGTGTTCAGTGTTCAGTGTGCAACAGAAAATATCGATGAAGTATGCAATTCATACCGAATAATGTAATGTACCGTGATTAATGGAAATTGTTGTACAAAGATGGACATTTTGAGTGCTTTGATAAATTTCGACATTCCTCCAACTCAAGATATTAACTCAGCAGCTCGATTTGATACTCACAGAAATAACAACGTCGCTGCCAAGAAATTCTCACCCTGCATGAATGTGTGTGCAGCAAGTGTCCCACACTTGGGATTCAGAACGGAGCGAAAATATATAAAGTGACTAATATATCTCTGTATCTTGTTGAGCATTTTTTTACAATTATAAAGGTAACATTTGTCCAAAAGTATGTTCCATATAAAGTTTCAAAGACAATCATATTTCACAAAAGATTTCTTTTGCCGACGAATCAAAATTCTTCAATTCATTTTCTCTGATGTTGCTCAAATTTATTTGCATATTATTAAACCAAACAAGTTGAAATTGAAATCATGCCGAGATGAAGCAGCGCAACTCCATTATAAGTCCACCAATTTGCATTTTAAGCGAAGTGGAATGAAAATTTGACTGAAATACTATATTCAGAGCAGGTGTATTCAAGTTCAAATTGTTTCGAAGCAAAATTAAAAGTTTTTCTCTTTACATAATTAGTTTTTGTTCCTGAAAAGGACTCATTTAAGCGTGTTGTGCTCAATTGAATGTCTTTGTGGCAACTTGAAACAACCAAATGTTCCTTGGTATCAATTATCAACGTCCGTGATGGCTCACAAACACAAAGAATCCAACTTCAGTTCCTTAGGGCCGTTCCAGACAGGGTGCGGGTTGTCATTCCCAATATTGTCGAAGTGACAAAATATAATTAGTTGTGACGACAGCTGAAATGAGAGACGTATTCATAAAAACTAAAATCACTAAAACCATCGAATAAAGATCACATGTCGGCCTTTAATGTAATGTTAATCAGCAGACAACCCGGTGAAGTCATGATCGCCAATGCCTAAGATGTCAGTATTGATGAGGTAGTTGGGTTTCGAGGTGCTAAGCTTGCTCATGAACATGTATTAATAAACAGCTCTCTAGAACGGAAGATACGAGCAGGTGGGAACTGCTGGCACATGATGAGGAAGAGTACCATCTTCCATGTCTTTTAAACCAACCAATTTTCACACCACCAACGAGTTCTGATGGATATGTCAACGTTGCGAACAAAGCAGAATGTTCACTAGAATTGACAAACCAACTGCGTCCAGGTGTGACATTATAATAGTAGAAGCTGTAAACCTGTCACTTTAAACAAATATTCCTCTTTGACATCACAAATAACGGGGATTTATATATGTCAATAGTTTTTAAAGGGTCCTCGGCTTTTGCTGAGCTATAAGCTAATAAGAGGGCAATCGTTGTCGCTCCGTAAAATTAAGATGCTTACTCTTTACTCCTCAAAAATAGATATATAAACATTTACTGTGAGCTGAAGGACCAAATAATAGCCGCGTTCGATTTACTCGCTTGAAGCAAAAAATACGATGTCACAAGTCCAGGCTTGCTAGAAAAATGGTGGCACTGGAAACAAATGTTCTGTTATTATTGACATTTTTAAGGATATATTAGCAAAAAGTCTTACGAAACTCTGATCATGAAAATCATCGATCGATACCAAGAGTCATCATCACTTGTTATACAGAAGTCGTGATCGCCAGTCTGAAAGATCGCCAACGCTGAAACTCAATTACAAACCAATGTACATATTTATATTCCCCACACTAGAGGAAATGATGAGATACCTCAGTGCACATAATAAACAACCGCCTCCAATAAATTATCTAGCGACTTCTCTTTACATTCCTTGCCTTGCTTCATCGCTGTTGGATCTACAGATAAATTATACACAAAAAGTTATAAAAGCCTTCAAAATATACACAAATTCATTGAATACCTTTGACGTTGGGCTCCGCTTTGCTCACTGCAGAATCGTCTCTCTAAGAACTACTTTCTCATGGCTATATTAACTCCTTCTCATTCCAGGCTATCATGTATTTGGTGGCTCCTTTGAAACGTGGTTCCCATTCTTTCACACAGTGGAATTTGTCTAGGATGCATTAGCAAAATAAATTTCTTATTACACTTTTCTGATTTTGTGTTGTGGTTGAATTGGTTTCCTCATTTCATTCTGTTTCTACCATCTTCTTCAACACAACTCTTACGGTACGCCGAGGTAAGAGAACATGAACTAGCAGAGAACGATTATGGCTGGCCGGCCGTACTGACTGTTCGCATGCAGTACACTCTTGTGTTAATGGCACTGTTCTCTGAACTTATTTTGTCTAAATTTCGAATATAAACAAATACGTATATAGCACAGCTATTTACGTTAGCAAATATAGATGTGACCCATATGACCGGTATTGCAGACTTTGCGAGGAGGTGGTTGAACATTTTCATCTTGAAAAAATTAAATTTCAATTTGTATTTCGTGTAATTTTTGGAAATTTTTATTTATTAATATACAAGTTTTTAAGTTCTCTGCACATACAGTTATATTTGAATATTTATTTTTACCAGAAACTGTAGGGCCGCACTTTGTTTTGAACTTAAAAGTACACGTAAAATTTCAAGTTCATATTTCTTACAAGAATTGACAAATGGTGGACCTAGCTAGATCGTTGCAGAATGAGGACTTAAGAGTACTTAAATGTTATATATGTCATTTTCATATCATAGTTACAAACATTAAGTATGTGATAAACCAATATGTACTGCCAGTGCATGTAGTGCAGCAATGGCGCATCTAATAAGTAAAAAAACCAGTGACAATGATGCCACTCGATGAAACAATTCTCGTGAAACGGATCAAAGCTTACCTTATTATATTTGAAATTCTTAACATGGTAAATGCAACATTTCAAAAACGATTTAGCACATATTATATTTAATGATGCTATTTAAAAGTAATTAGCACACTCTTTATGTAGAATTAGTTATAAGATGATTATGTGAGGACACTGAAATACTGTTTTTAATTGGAATTGGTACGTTGAATTCTTCTTTGATTTAAAAAAAAGAGTAGCCAGGCACTAATAACTTATTTCAGTCTTCAGTTGCTCTTTAAATTAATGGATATATATAATTTTCCTTAGTATTAACAACTGATGCAATGATGCAATGGAATTACCATATTTTCGAAACATACGATTAGGACACAGCAAGCGTGTAAAATTACTGAAAATTGTTAGAGATGTCTGATGATTCAAGAAAATTATATATACGAGTACATTTGCAAGTTCCGTTCTTTTCAACTATATTTTTCACCTCTTTTCCACCTCTTTTATCAAAAACACTAGTTACATATATATTTACTCATACAGCAATAAAATCTCGTTATAAAAAAACCACATCAAGAAATTGATAAAAGAAAGGCATATGTAGTTTGAATTCGCATAATTTAGCATATAAACCCTCCATTGAATAAGTGTTTGAAGAGGTGATTAATACCTAATTTATTTTGATAATTGCATTAATATTATTTTTGTATACATGTATATACGCATAACATATAATTATAAATCATTGCTAAATTATTATTAATTTTAAGAGCAAACTTTTCAAGCAACGTTTATAAGTTGGTAATGCAAATATTCTGGCAGCACTGAATCACTATTAGGGGAACAATTGTGAATTGAAACGAAAAACGCTGTATACATACAGAAGAAAATAAGAAGGAAAAAGGAATAAAAAATGATTAATGAATTATTAGTTGCAGTAGTGAAATTGTGTGCCGTTGTAACTACTTATATCCAAACATTTATGTATGTGTGTATGTATGTATGTACCCTCCAAACAAAATGAAATATCAAACAACCAACGTCGTTGTTCGTCCAAACACCAAAACGCAAAACACACCCCAAAGTTTTGTGTTTTCTCCGTTCCAATCGACTCTTTTTTATATACGAGTATGTATGTATATATTTGTTAAAACAATTATATTTGCATAGTGCAAATTTAGATTTGATGCAGTTTCAAACACAATTTATGTATATCTTTTATTTATAATAGTTTGTCGTCCTGAAAAGGACGCTGTGCGTTCGGGGCTCATTTCATTCGTTTCTTTTTCGGTTGTTGCTGATTGATGTGATGCATAATTTAGGATTTAAGATGCCTTTTTCTCAGTCTTCTTCGGCAAGAGTACTGCTTGGATATTTGGCAGGACACCACCTTGAGCAATGGTAACGCCCGACAACAGTTTATTCAACTCTTCGTCGTTACGGATGGCCAGTTGCAAATGACGGGGAATGATTCTTGTCTTCTTGTTGTCACGAGCAGCATTTCCAGCCAATTCAAGAACTTCGGCGGCCAAGTATTCCATCACAGCCGCCAAATAGACTGGAGCACCTGCACCCACTCGTTCGGCATAGTTCCCTTTACGCAGTAACCGATGAATACGACCGACGGGGAATTGAAGACCAGCACGATTCGAACGTGACTTTGCCTTTCCTTTAACTTTTCCACCCTTACCGCGACCAGACATTTTTCACTTTTTAATCTTTACTTTTTTCACCTTTCTCCAAGCAAAACACACACACAAGATTATTTCACTTTTATTACTTTTCAACACTGCCAACCCTCCTATTTATACTTTTCTACTTACATATTTCTCTTCACCAGAATACGTTCGAACATTTTCTTGTCGTTTGTTCAATTGTTGAAAAACGAGTTCACAAATCGTTCTTATAGGGCTGATATTGAGGGAAACTAGACGATTAATTTGTGAGCAATTGGTTGTGAGCAGTAAACAAATAGTAAAATTCTTATTTGTGTTGGAAGTAATTGAGTGAATAGATTTGAGAAATGCCGCCAAAAACAAGTGGAAAAGCTGCCAAGAAGGCGGGCAAGGCCCAAAAGAACATCGCCAAAGGGGATAAGAAGAAGAGGCGCAAGAGGAAGGAGAGCTACGCTATCTACATTTACAAAGTGCTGAAACAGGTGCATCCTGACACTGGTATTTCTTCGAAAGCAATGAGCATCATGAACAGTTTTGTGAATGATATCTTTGAACGTATTGCGGCAGAGGCTTCTCGCCTGGCGCATTACAATAAACGATCGACCATTACCAGTCGCGAGATCCAAACTGCAGTTCGACTTTTGTTGCCTGGTGAGCTGGCTAAGCACGCTGTGAGCGAAGGCACCAAAGCAGTGACAAAGTACACCAGCTCAAAGTAAGGATGAGAAAGAGCTACGATAGAAGTACATATGTATGAGTGCACAGGAAACAAGAAATTAACAACGGTCCTTTTCAGGGCCACGAAAAATTCTTACAAAAAGATATGAATCTGATTATTGAACACATCTGAAATACCCCAAGTTGATTTCGCTGTGGACTCTGGCATGAGAGGTTCTAGCGAGACCCTACAATTGCAACTTTTATTGGATACGAAACCGTACAATTGCAAAATTATGAAATTTATAGCAAAGTTTTACTGAAAGGAAATGTATTCTTATTTGCAAATTAAATTGTGATTTTTATCTGTACGTAATGTATTGTTAAACAAAACATCAAATGATTCTGATTTCTCAACATACATTTTCCGCTTATGAGGATATTTTTCGTAAAATTTTGGTAAGATTGAAATCAAATAATACGAGTGATGAAGTTTATTATTGCTCCAATATCATCGTTTTACACGTATGTTTTTGATCAATTTCGACATTAAACCGAGGTAAATGTATTAACATTCTTTTTTAGACCTCATTTTCCCTGGTGAGTTGTCAAAATCAGAAGATTTCAATTAAAACAAAAATGCAAACCATTGAAATTTGATATTTGTGAGTGATGTGAGTTTCTTTTGCAATTTCATATTAATTATATTTGAACATTAAGATACACATAATTCGAAGGTGTATATTTATCAAAACTATATAATCTATTTTTTGGATGTGCCCAACAGGAAATAAATTGAGTGCCTCTTAGTAACTGCTCCATTGCAATTCATGTACTCCTTTATTGCAATTTGCTTCTATTTGACATTCTTCAAGGGAAGAAACTCACTTTGAATTCCACCAACGACAACTATTTTCTGATATTTCCGACAAGTCCGCGTTCCCAGCCATACAGGAAGAGGAGGGATGAATTTTCAATTGTTCGTAGTATTGACATTTGTTGTAAGAGATTTACAATCTTTTCAAAAGGGTTTGTCTCTGTTTCAACACACAACAAATAAGAAAAAATACTGAATATTGTTCGGGAGGATCTTCGATGTAAGTTCCACAATTTTCCATGAGCATGATATTCGCATTTCATTTGATGATGACCAAGTAACTCTACTCTGTTTATTGGACTTTTCCAAGGCTTTCGACAGTGTCAACCATGGACTATTATGTTTTAAGTTAAAGACTTATTTTGGTTTTTCTGGCAATGCCTTGCTGCTTATGACGAGCTATTTGAGTGGTAGATCTCAGCGAGTGAAGATTTGTGATATCTTCTTTGATTGTAGGCCAGTTTTTTCTGGGGTCCCCCAGGGTTCAATTCTTGGACCACTGCTTTTCATGTTCATCAATGACATTTTTTCACTTGACTGTAATGGAGTGATGCATGCTTATGCCGATGACATTCAGTTATATCTGTCACGCAGGGTAGGCCTTATGGATGATCTGGTTTGTAGACTTAATGAGGACCTTGATATTCTTAGTGGTTGGGCTCGTAGCAATGATCTGTGTCTAAATCCGGCGAAATCTTTTGTTCTGCCTATTTACAAAGACAATACACTTTTTACTGAAATCCCTCCGATGTTTATTGCTGGTTGCCGCCTTACACTTGTTAACAAGACTGTTGTGCTTGGGTTTCATTTGAACTCGTCATTGACTTGCTCGGATCATATCAATCATGTGGTTTGCAGAATGTATATGACTCTGCGCTGTTTGAGGATGTCTGCTCGATTTACTTCCGTTGAAACCAGGCGCAGGTTGGTTGTGCAATTGCTTGTGCCTATTATTACCTACTCTGAGGTGGTGTATAGTGGTTTGGACTCTCGGTCTTTACATAAGCTGCGAGTGGCACTCAATAATGCTACTCGTTATGTGTATGGCTTGCCCAAATTTGACCATATCTCATCTTGGAGTAAAATGGTTCTGGGTTGCGATATTGAGAGCTATTTAAAGGCAAGAAATTGTATATTTATGCATAAATTAATATACTCTAAGGCTCCGCTATACCTTTATGGCAAGTTGCGCTTCAGCCTGTCGAATCGTTGCAATAATCTCATTATACCGAGGTTTACGTTCCGAAACTTGGCTAGAATGTTTTTCGTTGGCACCACTAGACTATGGAACTAATTACCTAATGATTTAAAAAATATTGTGTATCACAACAACTTCAAGCATCTTATTTATCTTTATGTTCGTAGTAACTCCTGACGCTTTGTTTCTTCTCTTTTCCTTCCCTCTTTCTTAATTTTTTTTTATAAATTTTTCTTGTTTTTTGTTATATTTGTTTGTTATTTTCTAAATAATTGTCAATAGCATTAATTTTAATTTTAATTTTAGCTTTAAGTTTTTAATTTAAGCTACAATTGTGGCTAAGTTAAATGTACAGCATAAGTTTTTAAAACTTATTGTATGATTAAATAAATTAAGTTAAATTAAAAATTTCAAACCTTCATTTCTTCATTCCTCCTCTTCGAAAACACAAGCAAAATGAATTCTGACTCGTATACCTTTTACGAGTATATGAAAAACTTGATTCTTTTCAAGTAAACGCCTTCATATGTGAAAACCCGTTTACGTGCGCTTCACTCTTAGCCTGATAAGTTCGCCTCAGTGGAGAAATGAAAATTTCTCATGACCATTCTCGAAATGGTTTAACCCTCAACAACAGTGTGTTCAGTGTTCAGTGTGCAACAGAAAAGATCGATGAAGTATGCAATTCATACCGAATAATGTAATGTACTGTGATTAATGGAAATTGTTGTACAAAGATGGACATTTTGAGTGCTTTGATAAATTTCGACATTCCTCCAACTCAAGATATTAACTCAGCAGCTCGATTTGATACTCACAGAAATAACAACGTCGCTGCCAAGAAATTCTCACCCTGCATGAATGTGTGTGCAGCAAGTGTCCCACACTTGGGATTCAGAACGGAGCGAAAATATATAAAGTGACTAATATATCTCTGTATCTTGTTGAGCATTTTTTTACAATTATAAAGGTAACATTTGTCCAAAAGTATGTTCCATATAAAGTTTCAAAGACAATCATATTTCACAAAAGATTTCTTTTGCCGACGAATCAAAAGTCTTCAATTCATTTTCTCTGATGTTGCTCAAATTTATTTGCATATTATTAAACCAAACAAGTTGAAATTGAAATCATGCCGAGATGAAGCAGCGCAACTCCATTATAAGTCCACCAATTTGCATTTTAAGCGAAGTGGAATGAAAATTTGACTGAAATACTATATTCAGAGCAGGTGTATTCAAGTTCAAATTGTTTCGAAGCAAAATTAAAAGTTTTTCTCTTTACATAATTAGTTTTTGTTCCTGAAAAGGACTCATTTAAGCGTGTTGTGCTCAATTGAATGTCTTTGTGGCAACTTGAAACAACCAAATGTTCCTTGGTATCAATTATCAACGTCCGTGATGGCTCACAAACACAAAGAATCCAACTTCAGTTCCTTAGGGCCGTTCCAGACAGGGTACGGGTTGTCATTCCCAATATTGTCGAAGTGACAAAATATAATTAGTTGTGACGACAGCTGAAATGAGAGACGTATTCATAAAAACTAAAATCACTAAAACCATCGAATAAAGATCACATGTCGGCCTTTAATGTAATGTTAATCAGCAGACAACCCGGTGAAGTCATGATCGCCAATGCCTAAGATGTCAGTATTGATGAGGTAGTTGGGTTTCGAGGTGCTAAGCTTGCTCATGAACATGTATTAATAAACAGCTCTATAGAACGGAAGATACGAGCAGGTGGGAACTGCTGGCACATGATGAGGAAGAGTACCATCTTCCATGTCTTTTAAACCAACCAATTTTCACACCACCAACGAGTTCTGATGGATATGTCAACGTTGCGAATAAAGCAGAATGTTCACTAGAATTGACAAACCAACTGCGTCCAGGTGTGACATTATAATAGTAGAAGCTGTAAACCTGTCACTTTAAACAAATATTCCTCTTTGACATCACAAATAACGGGGATTTATATATGTCAATAGTTTTTAAAGGGTCCTCGGCTTTTGCTGAGCTATAAGCTAATAAGAGGGCAATCGTTGTCGCTCCGTAAAATTAAGATGCTTACTCTTTACTCCTCAAAAATAGTTATATAAACATTTACTGTAAGCTGATGGACCAAATAATAGCCGCGTTCGATTTACTCGCTTGAAGCAAAAAATACGATGTCCCAAGTCCAGGCTTGCTAGAAAAATGGTGGCACTGGAAACAAATGTTCTGTTATTATTGACATTTTTAAGGATATATTAGCAAAAAGTCTTACGAAACTCTGATCATGAAAATCATCGATCGATACCAAGAGTCATCATCACTTGTTATACAGAAGTCGTGATCGCCAGTCTGAAAGATCGCCAACGCTGAAACTCAATTACAAACCAATGTACATATTTATATTCCCCACACTGGAGGAAATGATGAGATACCTCAGTGCACATAATAAACAACCGCCTCCAATAAATTATCTAGCGACTTCTCTTTACATTCCTTGCCTTGCTTCATCGCTGTTGGATCTACAGATAAATTATACACAAAAAGTTATAAAAGCCTTCAAAATATACACAAATTCATTGAATACCTTTGACGTTGGGCTCCGCTTTGCTCACTGCAGAATCGTCTCTCTAAGAACTACTTTCTCATGGCTATATTAACTCCTTCTCATTCCAGGCTATCATGTATTTGGTGGCTCCTTTGAAACGTGGTTCCCATTCTTTCACACAGTGGAATTTGTCTAGGATGCATTAGCAAAATAAATTTCTTATTACACTTTTCTGATTTTGTGTTGTGGTTGAATTGGTTTCCTCATTTCATTCTGTTTCTACCATCTTCTTCAACACAACTCTTACGGTACGCCGAGGTAAGAGAACATGAACTAGCAGAGAACGATTATGGCTGGCCGGCCGTACTGACTGTTCGCATGCAGTACACTCTTGTGTTAATGGCACTGTTCTCTGAAGTTCTTATGTCTAAATTTCGAATATAAACAAATACGTATATAGCACAGCTATTTACGTTAGCAAATATAGATGTGACCCATATGACCGGTATTGCAGACATTGCGAGGAGGTGGTTGAACATTTTCATCTTGAAAAAATTAAATTTCAATTTGTATTTCGTGTAATTTTTGGAAATTTTTATTTATTAATATACAAGTTTTTAAGTTCTCTGCACATACAGTTATATTTGAATATTTATTTTTACCAGAAACTGTAGGGCCGCACTTTGTTTTGAACTTAAAAGTACACGTAAAATTTCAAGTTCATATTTCTTACAAGAATTGACAAATGGTGGACCTAGCTAGATCGTTGCAGAATGAGGACTTAAGAGTACTTAAATGTTATATATGTCATTTTCATATCATAGTTACAAACATTAAGTATGTGATAAACCAATATGTACTGCCAGTGCATGTAGTGCAGCAATGGCGCATCTAATAAGTAAAAAACCAGTGACAATGATGCCACTCGATGAAACAATTCTCGTGAAACGGATCAAAGCTTACCTTATTATATTTGAAATTCTTAACATGGTAAATGCAACATTTCAAAAACGATTTAGCACATATTATATTTAATGATGCTATTTAAAAGTAATTAGCATACTCTTTATGTAGAATTAGTTATAAGATGATTATGTGAGGACACTGAAATACTGTTTTTAATTGGAATTGGTACGTTGAATTCTTCTTTGATTTAAAAAAAAGAGTAGCCAGGCACTAATAACTTATTTCAGTCTTCAGTTGCTCTTTAAATTAATGGATATATATAATTTTCCTTAGTATTAACAACTGATGCAATGATGCAATGGAATTACCATATTTTCGAAACATACGATTAGGACACAGCAAGCGTGTAAAATTACTGAAAATTGTTAGAGATGTCTGATGATTCAAGAAAATTATATATACGAGTACATTTGCAAGTTCCGTTCTTTTCAACTATATTTTTCACCTCTTTTCCACCTCTTTTATCAAAAACACTAGTTAAATATATATTTACTCATACAGCAATAAACTCTCGTTATAAAAAAAACCACATCAAGAAATTGATAAAAGAAAGGCATATGTAGTTTGAATTCGCATAATTTAGCATATAAACCCTCCATTGAATAAGTGTTTGAAGAGGTGATTAATACCTAATTTATTATGATAATTGCACTAATATTATTTTTGTATACATGTATATACGCATAACATATAATTATAAATCATTGCTAAATTATTATTAATTTTAAGAGCAAACTTTTCAAGCAACGTTTATAAGTTGGTAATGCAAATAGTCTGGCAGCACTGAATCACTATTAGGGGAACAATTGTGAATTGAAACGAAAAACGCAGTATACATACAGAAGAAAATAAGAAGGAAAAAGGAATAAAAAATGATTAATGAATTATTAGTTGCAGTAGTGAAATTGTGTGCCGTTGTAACTACTTATATCCAAACATTTATGTATGTGTGTATGTATGTATGTACCCTCCAAACAAAATGAAATATCAAACAACCAACGTCGTTGTTCGTCCAAACACCAAAACGCAAAACACACCCTAAAGTTTTGTGTTTTCTCCGTTCCAATCGACTCTTTTTTATATACGAGTATGTATGTATATATTTGTTAAAACAATTATATTTACATAGTGCAAATTTAGATTTGATGCAGTTTCAAACACAATTTATGTATATCTTTTATTTATAATAGTTTGTCGTCCTGAAAAGGACGCTGTGCGTTCGGGGCTCATTTCATTCGTTTCTTTTTCGGTTGTTGCTGATTGATGTGATGCATAATTTAGGATTTAAGATGCCTTTTTCTCAGTCTTCTTCGGCAAGAGTACTGCTTGGATATTTGGCAGGACACCACCTTGAGCAATGGTAACTCCCGACAACAGTTTATTCAACTCTTCGTCGTTGCGGATGGCCAGTTGCAAATGACGGGGAATGATTCTTGTCTTCTTGTTGTCACGAGCAGCATTTCCAGCCAATTCAAGAACTTCGGCGGCCAAGTATTCCATCACAGCCGCCAAATAGACTGGAGCACCTGCACCCACTCGTTCGGCATAGTTCCCTTTACGCAGTAACCGATGAATACGACCGACCGGGAATTGGAGACCAGCACGATTCGAACGTGACTTTGCCTTTCCTTTAACTTTTCCACCCTTACCGCGACCAGACATTTTTCACTTTTTAATCTTTACTTTTTTCACCTTTCTCCAAGCAAAACACACACAAGATTATTTCACTTTTATTACTTTTCAACACTGCCAACCCTCCTATTTATACTTTTCTACTTACATATTTCTCTTCACCAGAATACGTTCGAACATTTTCTTGTCGTTTGTTCAATTGTTGAAAAGCGAGTTCACAAATCGTTCTTATAGGGCTGATATTGAGGGAAACTAGACGATTAATTTGTGAGCAATTGGTTGTGAGCAGTAAACAAATAGTAAAATTCTTATTTGTGTTGGAAGTAATTGAGTGAATAGATTTGAGAAATGCCGCCAAAAACAAGTGGAAAAGCTGCCAAGAAGGCGGGCAAGGCCCAAAAGAACATCGCCAAAGGGGATAAGAAGAAGAGGCGCAAGAGGAAGGAGAGCTACGCTATCTACATTTACAAAGTGCTGAAACAGGTGCATCCTGACACTGGTATTTCTTCGAAAGCAATGAGCATCATGAACAGTTTTGTGAATGATATCTTTGAACGTATTGCGGCAGAGGCTTCTCGCCTGGCGCATTACAATAAACGATCGACCATTACCAGTCGCGAGATCCAAACTGCAGTTCGACTTTTGTTGCCTGGTGAGCTGGCTAAGCACGCTGTGAGCGAAGGCACCAAAGCAGTGACAAAGTACACCAGCTCAAAGTAAGGATGAGAAAGAGCTACGATAGAAGTACATATGTATGAGTGCACAGGAAACGAGAAATTAACAACGGTCCTTTTCAGGGCCACGAAAAATTCTTACAAAAAGATATGAATCTGATTATTGAACACATCTGAAATACCCCAAGTTAATTTCGCTGTGGACTCTGGCATGAGAGGTTCTAGCGAGACCCTACAATTGCAACTTTTATTGGATACGAAACCGTACAATTGCATAATTATGAAATTTATAGCAAAGTTTTACTGAAAGGAAATGTATTCTTATTTGCAAATTAAATTGTGATTTTTATCTGTACGTAATGTATTGTTAAACAAAATATCAAATGATTCTGATTTCTCAACATACATTTTCCGCTTATGAGGATATTTTTCGTAATATTTTTGTATGATTGAAATCAAATAATACGAGTGATGAAGTTTATTATTGCTCCAATATCATCGTTTTACACGTATGTTTTTGATCAATTTCGACATTAAACCGAGGTAAATGTATTAACATTCTTTTTTAGACCTCATTTTCCCTGGTGAGTTGTCAAAATCAGAAGATTTCAATTAAAACAAAAATGCAAACCATTGAAATTTGATATTTGTGAGTGATGTGAGTTTCTTTTGCAATTTCATATTAATTATATTTGAACATTAAGATACACATAATTCGAAGGTGTATATTTATCAAAACTATATAATCTATTTTTTGGATGTGCCCAACAGGAAATAAATTGAGTGCCTCTTAGTAACTGCTCCATTGCCCTTCATGTACTCCTTTATTGCAATTTGCTTCTATTTGACATTCTTCAAGGGAAGAAACTCACTTTGAATTCCACCAACGACAACTATTTTCTGATATTTCCGACAAGTCCGCGTTCCCAGCCATACAGGAAGAGGAGGGATGAATTTTCAATTGTTCGTAGTATTGACATTTGATGTAAGAGATTTACAATCTTTTCAAAAGGGTTTGTCTCTGTTTCAACACACAACAAATAAGAAAAAATACTGAATATTGTTCGGGAGGATCTTCGATGTAAGTTCCACAATTTTCCATGAGCATGATATTCGCATTTCATTTGATGATGACCAAGTAACTCTACTCTGTTTATTGGACTTTTCCAAGGCTTTCGACAGTGTCAACCATGGACTATTATGTTTTAAGTTAAAGACTTATTTTGGTTTTTCTGGCAATGCCTTGCTGCTTATGACGAGCTATTTGAGTGGTAGATCTCAGCGAGTGAAGATTTGTGATATCTTCTTTGATTGTAGGCCAGTTTTTTCTGGGGTCCCCCAGGGTTCAATTCTTGGACCACTGCTTTTCATGTTCATCAATGACATTTTTTCACTTGACTGTAATGGAGTGATGCATGCTTATGCCGATGACATTCAGTTATATCTGTCACGCAGGGTAGGCCTTATGGATGATCTGGTTTGTAGACTTAATGAGGACCTTGATATTCTTAGTGGTTGGGCTCGTAGCAATGATCTGTGTCTAAATCCGGCGAAATCTTTTGTTCTGCCTATTTACAAAGACTACTTACTTTTTACTGAAATCCCTCCGATGTTTATTGCTGGTTGCCGCCTTACACTTGTTAACAAGACTGTTGTGCTTGGGTTTCATTTGAACTCGTCATTGACTTGCTCGGATCATATCAATCATGTGGTTTGCAGAATGTATATGACTCTGCGCTGTTTGAGGATGTCTGCTCGATTTACTTCCGTTGAAACCAGGCGCAGGTTGGTTGTGCAATTGCTTGTGCCTATTATTACCTACTCTGAGGTGGTGTATAGTGGTTTGGACTCTCGGTCTTTACATAAGCTGCGAGTGGCATTCAATAATGCTACTCGTTATGTGTATGGCTTGCCCAAATTTGACCATATCTCATCTTGGAGTAAAATGGTTCTGGGTTGCGATATTGAGAGCTATTTAAAGGCAAGAAATTGTATATTTATGCATAAATTAATATACTCTAAGGCTCCGCTATACCTTTATGGCAAGTTGCGCTTCAGCCTGTCGAATCGTTGCAATAATCTCATTATACCGAGGTTTACGTTCCGAAACTTGGCTAGAATGTTTTTCGTTGGCACCACTAGACTATGGAACTAATTACCTAATGATTTAAAAAATATTGTGTATCACAACAACTTCAAGCATCTTATTTATCTTTATTTTCGTAGTAACTCCTGACGCTTTATTTCTTCTCTTTTCCTTCCCTCTTGCTTAATTTTTTTTTATAAATTTTTCTTGTTTTTTGTTATATTTGTTTGTTATTTTCTAAATAATTGTCAATAGTATTAATTTTAATTTTAATTTTAGCTTTAAGTTTTTAATTTAAGCTACAATTGTGGCTAAGTTAAATGTACAGCATAAGTTTTTAAAACTTATTGTATGATTAAATAAATTAAGTTAAATTAAAAATTTCAAACCTTCATTTCTTCATTCCTCCTCTTCGAAAACACAAGCAAAATGAATTCTGACTCGTATACCTTTTACGAGTATATGAAAAACTTGATTCTTTTCAAGTAAACGCCTTCATATGTGAAAACCCGTTTACGTGCGCTTCACTCTTAGCCTGATAAGTTCGCCTCAGTGGAGAAATGAAAATTTCTCATGACCATTCTCGAAATGGTTTAACCCTCAACAACAGTGTGTTCAGTGTTCAGTGTGCAACAGAAAAGATCGATGAAGTATGCAATTCATACCGAATAATGTAATGTACTGTGATTAATGGAAATTGTTGTACAAAGATGGACATTTTGAGTGCTTTGATAAATTTCGACATTCCTCCAACTCAAGATATTAACTCAGCAGCTCGATTTGATACTCACAGAAATAACAACGTCGCTGCCAAGAAATTCTCACCCTGCATGAATGTGTGTGCAGCAAGTGTCCCACACTTGGGATTCAGAACGGAGCGAAAATATATAAAGTGACTAATATATCTCTGTATCTTGTTGAGCATTTTTTTACAATTATAAAGGTAACATTTGTCCAAAAGTATGTTCCATATAAAGTTTCAAAGACAATCATATTTCACAAAAGATTTCTTTTGCCGACGAATCAAAAGTCTTCAATTCATTTTCTCTGATGTTGCTCAAATTTATTTGCATATTATTAAACCAAACAAGTTGAAATTGAAATCATGCCGAGATGAAGCAGCGCAACTCCATTATAAGTCCACCAATTTGCATTTTAAGCGAAGTGGAATGAAAATTTGACTGAAATACTATATTCAGAGCAGGTGTATTCAAGTTCAAATTGTTTCGAAGCAAAATTAAAAGTTTTTCTCTTTACATAATTAGTTTTTGTTCCTGAAAAGGACTCATTTAAGCGTGTTGTGCTCAATTGAATGTCTTTGTGGCAACTTGAAACAACCAAATGTTCCTTGGTATCAATTATCAACGTCCGTGATGGCTCACAAACACAAAGAATCCAACTTCAGTTCCTTAGGGCCGTTCCAGACAGGGTACGGGTTGTCATTCCCAATATTGTCGAAGTGACAAAATATAATTAGTTGTGACGACAGCTGAAATGACAGACGTATTCATAAAAACTAAAATCACTAAAACCATCGAATAAAGATCACATGTCGGCCTTTAATGTAATGTTAATCAGCAGACAACCCGGTGAAGTCATGATCGCCAATGCCTAAGATGTCAGTATTGATGAGGTAGTTGGGTTTCGAGGTGCTAAGCTTGCTCATGAACATGTATTAATAAACAGCTCTATAGAACGGAAGATACGAGCAGGTGGGAACTGCTGGCACATGATGAGGAAGAGTACCATCTTCCATGTCTTTTAAACCAACCAATTTTCACACCACCAACGAGTTCTGATGGATATGTCAACGTTGCGAATAAAGCAGAATGTTCACTAGAATTGACAAACCAACTGCGTCCAGGTGTGACATTATAATAGTAGAAGCTGTAAACCTGTCACTTTAAACAAATATTCCTCTTTGACATCACAAATAACGGGGATTTATATATGTCAATAGTTTTTAAAGGGTCCTCGGCTTTTGCTGAGCTATAAGCTAATAAGAGGGCAATCGTTGTCGCTCCGTAAAATTAAGATGCTTACTCTTTACTCCTCAAAAATAGATATATAAACATTTACTGTGAGCTGAAGGACCAAATAATAGCCGCGTTCGATTTACTCGCTTGAAGCAAAAAATACGATGTCACAAGTCCAGGCTTGCTAGAAAAATGGTGGCACTGGAAACAAATGTTCTGTTATTATTGACATTTTTAAGGATATATTAGCAAAAAGTCTTACGAAACTCTGATCATGAAAATCATCGATCGATACCAAGAGTCATCATCACTTGTTATACAGAAGTCGTGATCGCCAGTCTGAAAGATCGCCAGTCTGAAAGATCGCCAACGCTGAAACTCAATTACAAACCAATGTACATATTTATATTCCCCACACTGGAGGAAATGATGAGATACCTCAGTGCACATAATAAACAACCGCCTCCAATAAATTATCTAGCGACTTCTCTTTACATTCCTTGCCTTGCTTCATCGCTGTTGGATCTACAGATAAATTATACACAAAAAGTTATAAAAGCCTTCAAAATATACACAAATTCATTGAATACCTTTGACGTTGGGCTCCGCTTTGCTCACTGCAGAATCGTCTCTCTAAGAACTACTTTCTCATGGCTATATTAACTCCTTCTCATTCCAGGCTATCATGTATTTGGTGGCTCCTTTGAAACGTGGTTCCCATTCTTTCACACAGTGGAATTTGTCTAGGATGCATTAGCAAAATAAATTTCTTATTACACTTTTCTGATTTTGTGTTGTGGTTGAATTGGTTTCCTCATTTCATTCTGTTTCTACCATCTTCTTCAACACAACTCTTACGGTACGCCGAGGTAAGAGAACATGAACTAGCAGAGAACGATTATGGCTGGCCGGCCGTACTGACTGTTCGCATGCAGTACACTCTTGTGTTAATGGCACTGTTCTCTGAACTTATTTTGTCTAAATTTCGAATATAAACAAATACGTATATAGCACAGCTATTTACGTTAGCAAATATAGATGTGACCCATATGACCGGTATTGCAGACTTTGCGAGGAGGTGGTTGAACATTTTCATCTTGAAAAAATTAAATTTCAATTTGTATTTCGTGTAATTTTTGGAAATTTTTATTTATTAATATACAAGTTTTTAAGTTCTCTGCACATACAGTTATATTTGAATATTTATTTTTACCAGAAACTGTAGGGCCGCACTTTGTTTTGAACTTAAAAGTACACGTAAAATTTCAAGTTCATATTTCTTACAAGAATTGACAAATGGTGGACCTAGCTAGATCGTTGCAGAATGAGGACTTAAGAGTACTTAAATGTTATATATGTCATTTTCATATCATAGTTACAAACATTAAGTATGTGATAAACCAATATGTACTGCCAGTGCATGTAGTGCAGCAATGGCGCATCTAATAAGTAAAAAAACCAGTGACAATGATGCCACTCGATGAAACAATTCTCGTGAAACGGATCAAAGCTTACCTTATTATATTTGAAATTCTTAACATGGTAAATGCAACATTTCAAAAACGATTTAGCACATATTATATTTAATGATGCTATTTAAAAGTAATTAGCACACTCTTTATGTAGAATTAGTTATAAGATGATTATGTGAGGACACTGAAATACTGTTTTTAATTGGAATTGGTACGTTGAATTCTTCTTTGATTTAAAAAAAAGAGTAGCCAGGCACTAATAACTTATTTCAGTCTTCAGTTGCTCTTTAAATTAATGGATATATATAATTTTCCTTAGTATTAACAACTGATGCAATGATGCAATGGAATTACCATATTTTCGAAACATACGATTAGGACACAGCAAGCGTGTAAAATTACTGAAAATTGTTAGAGATGTCTGATGATTCAAGAAAATTATATATACGAGTACATTTGCAAGTTCCGTTCTTTTCAACTATATTTTTCACCTCTTTTCCACCTCTTTTATCAAAAACACTAGTTACATATATATTTACTCATACAGCAATAAAATCTCGTTATAAAAAAACCACATCAAGAAATTGATAAAAGAAAGGCATATGTAGTTTGAATTCGCATAATTTAGCATATAAACCCTCCATTGAATAAGTGTTTGAAGAGGTGATTAATACCTAATTTATTTTGATAATTGCATTAATATTATTTTTGTATACATGTATATACGCATAACATATAATTATAAATCATTGCTAAATTATTATTAATTTTAAGAGCAAACTTTTCAAGCAACGTTTATAAGTTGGTAATGCAAATATTCTGGCAGCACTGAATCACTATTAGGGGAACAATTGTGAATTGAAACGAAAAACGCTGTATACATACAGAAGAAAATAAGAAGGAAAAAGGAATAAAAAATGATTAATGAATTATTAGTTGCAGTAGTGAAATTGTGTGCCGTTGTAACTACTTATATCCAAACATTTATGTATGTGTGTATGTATGTATGTACCCTCCAAACAAAATGAAATATCAAACAACCAACGTCGTTGTTCGTCCAAACACCAAAACGCAAAACACACCCTAAAGTTTTGTGTTTTCTCCGTTCCAATCGACTCTTTTTTATATACGAGTATGTATGTATATATTTGTTAAAACAATTATATTTACATAGTGCAAATTTAGATTTGATGCAGTTTCAAACACAATTTATGTATATCTTTTATTTATAATAGTTTGTCGTCCTGAAAAGGACGCTGTGCGTTCGGGGCTCATTTCATTCGTTTCTTTTTCGGTTGTTGCTGATTGATGTGATGCATAATTTAGGATTTAAGATGCCTTTTTCTCAGTCTTCTTCGGCAAGAGTACTGCTTGGATATTTGGCAGGACACCACCTTGAGCAATGGTAACGCCCGACAACAGTTTATTCAACTCTTCGTCGTTACGGATGGCCAGTTGCAAATGACGGGGAATGATTCTTGTCTTCTTGTTGTCACGAGCAGCATTTCCAGCCAATTCAAGAACTTCGGCGGCCAAGTATTCCATCACAGCCGCCAAATAGACTGGAGCACCTGCACCCACTCGTTCGGCATAGTTCCCTTTACGCAGTAACCGATGAATACGACCGACGGGGAATTGAAGACCAGCACGATTCGAACGTGACTTTGTCTTTCCTTTAACTTTTCCACCCTTACCGCGACCAGACATTTTTCACTTTTTAATCTTTACTTTTTTCACCTTTCTCCAAGCAAAACACACACACAAGATTATTTCACTTTTATTACTTTTCAACACTGCCAACCCTCCTATTTATACTTTTCTACTTACATATTTCTCTTCACCAGAATACGTTCGAACATTTTCTTGTCGTTTGTTCAATTGTTGAAAAACGAGTTCACAAATCGTTCTTATAGGGCTGATATTGAGGGAAACTAGACGATTAATTTGTGAGCAATTGGTTGTGAGCAGTAAACAAATAGTAAAATTCTTATTTGTGTTGGAAGTAATTGAGTGAATAGATTTGAGAAATGCCGCCAAAAACAAGTGGAAAAGCTGCCAAGAAGGCGGGCAAGGCCCAAAAGAACATCGCCAAAGGGGATAAGAAGAAGAGGCGCAAGAGGAAGGAGAGCTACGCTATCTACATTTACAAAGTGCTGAAACAGGTGCATCCTGACACTGGTATTTCTTCGAAAGCAATGAGCATCATGAACAGTTTTGTGAATGATATCTTTGAACGTATTGCGGCAGAGGCTTCTCGCCTGGCGCATTACAATAAACGATCGACCATTACCAGTCGCGAGATCCAAACTGCAGTTCGACTTTTGTTGCCTGGTGAGCTGGCTAAGCACGCTGTGAGCGAAGGCACCAAAGCAGTGACAAAGTACACCAGCTCAAAGTAAGGATGAGAAAGAGCTACGATAGAAGTACATATGTATGAGTGCACAGGAAACAAGAAATTAACAACGGTCCTTTTCAGGGCCACGAAAAATTCTTACAAAAAGATATGAATCTGATTATTGAACACATCTGAAATACCCCAAGTTGATTTCGCTGTGGACTCTGGCATGAGAGGTTCTAGCGAGACCCTACAATTGCAACTTTTATTGGATACGAAACCGTACAATTGCATAATTATGAAATTTATAGCAAAGTTTTACTGAAAGGAAATGTATTCTTATTTGCAAATTAAATTGTGATTTTTATCTGTACGTAATGTATTGTTAAACAAAACATCAAATGATTCTGATTTCTCAACATACATTTTCCGCTTATGAGGATATTTTTCGTAAAATTTTGGTAAGATTGAAATCAAATAATACGAGTGATGAAGTTTATTATTGCTCCAATATCATCGTTTTACACGTATGTTTTTGATCAATTTCGACATTAAACCGAGGTAAATGTATTAACATTCTTTTTTAGACCTCATTTTCCCTGGTGAGTTGTCAAAATCAGAAGATTTCAATTAAAACAAAAATGCAAACCATTGAAATTTGATATTTGTGAGTGATGTGAGTTTCTTTTGCAATTTCATATTAATTATATTTGAACATTAAGATACACATAATTCGAAGGTGTATATTTATCAAAACTATATAATCTATTTTTTGGATGTGCCCAACAGGAAATAAATTGAGTGCCTCTTAGTAACTGCTCCATTGCAATTCATGTACTCCTTTATTGCAATTTGCTTCTATTTGACATTCTTCAAGGGAAGAAACTCACTTTGAATTCCACCAACGACAACTATTTTCTGATATTTCCGACAAGTCCGCGTTCCCAGCCATACAGGAAGAGGAGGGATGAATTTTCAATTGTTCGTAGTATTGACATTTGTTGTAAGAGATTTACAATCTTTTCAAAAGGGTTTGTCTCTGTTTCAACACACAACAAATAAGAAAAAATACTGAATATTGTTCGGGAGGATCTTCGATGTAAGTTCCACAATTTTCCATGAGCATGATATTCGCATTTCATTTGATGATGACCAAGTAACTCTACTCTGTTTATTGGACTTTTCCAAGGCTTTCGACAGTGTCAACCATGGACTATTATGTTTTAAGTTAAAGACTTATTTTGGTTTTTCTGGCAATGCCTTGCTGCTTATGACGAGCTATTTGAGTGGTAGATCTCAGCGAGTGAAGATTTGTGATATCTTCTTTGATTGTAGGCCAGTTTTTTCTGGGGTCCCCCAGGGTTCAATTCTTGGACCACTGCTTTTCATGTTCATCAATGACATTTTTTCACTTGACTGTAATGGAGTGATGCATGCTTATGCCGATGACATTCAGTTATATCTGTCACGCAGGGTAGGCCTTATGGATGATCTGGTTTGTAGACTTAATGAGGACCTTGATATTCTTAGTGGTTGGGCTCGTAGCAATGATCTGTGTCTAAATCCGGCGAAATCTTTTGTTCTGCCTATTTACAAAGACAATACACTTTTTACTGAAATCCCTCCGATGTTTATTGCTGGTTGCCGCCTTACACTTGTTAACAAGACTGTTGTGCTTGGGTTTCATTTGAACTCGTCATTGACTTGCTCGGATCATATCAATCATGTGGTTTGCAGAATGTATATGACTCTGCGCTGTTTGAGGATGTCTGCTCGATTTACTTCCGTTGAAACCAGGCGCAGGTTGGTTGTGCAATTGCTTGTGCCTATTATTACCTACTCTGAGGTGGTGTATAGTGGTTTGGACTCTCGGTCTTTACATAAGCTGCGAGTGGCACTCAATAATGCTACTCGTTATGTGTATGGCTTGCCCAAATTTGACCATATCTCATCTTGGAGTAAAATGGTTCTGGGTTGCGATATTGAGAGCTATTTAAAGGCAAGAAATTGTATATTTATGCATAAATTAATATACTCTAAGGCTCCGCTATACCTTTATGGCAAGTTGCGCTTCAGCCTGTCGAATCGTTGCAATAATCTCATTATACCGAGGTTTACGTTCCGAAACTTGGCTAGAATGTTTTTCGTTGGCACCACTAGACTATGGAACTAATTACCTAATGATTTAAAAAATATTGTGTATCACAACAACTTCAAGCATCTTATTTATCTTTATGTTCGTAGTAACTCCTGACGCTTTGTTTCTTCTCTTTTCCTTCCCTCTTTCTTAATTTTTTTTTATAAATTTTTCTTGTTTTTTGTTATATTTGTTTGTTATTTTCTAAATAATTGTCAATAGTATTAATTTTAATTTTAATTTTAGCTTTAAGTTTTTAATTTAAGCTACAATTGTGGCTAAGTTAAATGTACAGCATAAGTTTTTAAAACTTATTGTATGATTAAATAAATTAAGTTAAATTAAAAATTTCAAACCTTCATTTCTTCATTCCTCCTCTTCGAAAACACAAGCAAAATGAATTCTGACTCGTATACCTTTTACGAGTATATGAAAAACTTGATTCTTTTCAAGTAAACGCCTTCATATGTGAAAACCCGTTTACGTGCGCTTCACTCTTAGCCTGATAAGTTCGCCTCAGTGGAGAAATGAAAATTTCTCATGACCATTCTCGAAATGGTTTAACCCTCAACAACAGTGTGTTCAGTGTTCAGTGTGCAACAGAAAAGATCGATGAAGTATGCAATTCATACCGAATAATGTAATGTACCGTGATTAATGGAAATTGTTGTACAAAGATGGACATTTTGAGTGCTTTGATAAATTTCGACATTCCTCCAACTCAAGATATTAACTCAGCAGCTCGATTTGATACTCACAGAA
This sequence comes from Clusia tigrina, assembly GCA_920105625.2. Taxonomy (NCBI): domain Eukaryota; kingdom Metazoa; phylum Arthropoda; class Insecta; order Diptera; family Clusiidae; genus Clusia; species Clusia tigrina. Next base: position 175,269,185 of record OV050032.1, read on the forward strand.
ATAACAACGTCGCTGCCAAGAAATTCTCACCCTGCATGAATGTGTGTGCAGCAAGTGTCCCACACTTGGGATTCAGAACGGAGCGAAAATATATAAAGTGACTAATATATCTCTGTATCTTGTTGAGCATTTTTTTACAATTATAAAGGTAACATTTGTCCAAAAGTATGTTCCATATAAAGTTTCAAAGACAATCATATTTCACAAAAGATTTCTTTTGCCGACGAATCAAAAGTCTTCAATTCATTTTCTCTGATGTTGCTCAAATTTATTTGCATATTATTAAACCAAACAAGTTGAAATTGAAATCATGCCGAGATGAAGCAGCGCAACTCCATTATAAGTCCACCAATTTGCATTTTAAGCGAAGTGGAATGAAAATTTGACTGAAATACTATATTCAGAGCAGGTGTATTCAAGTTCAAATTGTTTCGAAGCAAAATTAAAAGTTTTTCTCTTTACATAATTAGTTTTTGTTCCTGAAAAGGACTCATTTAAGCGTGTTGTGCTCAATTGAATGTCTTTGTGGCAACTTGAAACAACCAAATGTTCCTTGGTATCAATTATCAACGTCCGTGATGGCTCACAAACACAAAGAATCCAACTTCAGTTCCTTAGGGCCGTTCCAGACAGGGTACGGGTTGTCATTCCCAATATTGTCGAAGTGACAAAATATAATTAGTTGTGACGACAGCTGAAATGAGAGACGTATTCATAAAAACTAAAATCACTAAAACCATCGAATAAAGATCACATGTCGGCCTTTAATGTAATGTTAATCAGCAGACAACCCGGTGAAGTCATGATCGCCAATGCCTAAGATGTCAGTATTGATGAGGTAGTTGGGTTTCGAGGTGCTAAGCTTGCTCATGAACATGTATTAATAAACAGCTCTATAGAACGGAAGATACGAGCAGGTGGGAACTGCTGGCACATGATGAGGAAGAGTACCATCTTCCATGTCTTTTAAACCAACCAATTTTCACACCACCAACGAGTTCTGATGGATATGTCAACGTTGCGAATAAAGCAGAATGTTCACTAGAATTGACAAACCAACTGCGTCCAGGTGTGACATTATAATAGTAGAAGCTGTAAACCTGTCACTTTAAACAAATATTCCTCTTTGACATCACAAATAACGGGGATTTATATATGTCAATAGTTTTTAAAGGGTCCTCGGCTTTTGCTGAGCTATAAGCTAATAAGAGGGCAATCGTTGTCGCTCCGTAAAATTAAGATGCTTACTCTTTACTCCTCAAAAATAGTTATATAAACATTTACTGTAAGCTGATGGACCAAATAATAGCCGCGTTCGATTTACTCGCTTGAAGCAAAAAATACGATGTCCCAAGTCCAGGCTTGCTAGAAAAATGGTGGCACTGGAAACAAATGTTCTGTTATTATTGACATTTTTAAGGATATATTAGCAAAAAGTCTTACGAAACTCTGATCATGAAAATCATCGATCGATACCAAGAGTCATCATCACTTGTTATACAGAAGTCGTGATCGCCAGTCTGAAAGATCGCCAACGCTGAAACTCAATTACAAACCAATGTACATATTTATATTCCCCACACTGGAGGAAATGATGAGATACCTCAGTGCACATAATAAACAACCGCCTCCAATAAATTATCTAGCGACTTCTCTTTACATTCCTTGCCTTGCTTCATCGCTGTTGGATCTACAGATAAATTATACACAAAAAGTTATAAAAGCCTTCAAAATATACACAAATTCATTGAATACCTTTGACGTTGGGCTCCGCTTTGCTCACTGCAGAATCGTCTCTCTAAGAACTACTTTCTCATGGCTATATTAACTCCTTCTCATTCCAGGCTATCATGTATTTGGTGGCTCCTTTGAAACGTGGTTCCCATTCTTTCACACAGTGGAATTTGTCTAGGATGCATTAGCAAAATAAATTTCTTATTACACTTTTCTGATTTTGTGTTGTGGTTGAATTGGTTTCCTCATTTCATTCTGTTTCTACCATCTTCTTCAACACAACTCTTACGGTACGCCGAGGTAAGAGAACATGAACTAGCAGAGAACGATTATGGCTGGCCGGCCGTACTGACTGTTCGCATGCAGTACACTCTTGTGTTAATGGCACTGTTCTCTGAAGTTCTTATGTCTAAATTTCGAATATAAACAAATACGTATATAGCACAGCTATTTACGTTAGCAAATATAGATGTGACCCATATGACCGGTATTGCAGACATTGCGAGGAGGTGGTTGAACATTTTCATCTTGAAAAAATTAAATTTCAATTTGTATTTCGTGTAATTTTTGGAAATTTTTATTTATTAATATACAAGTTTTTAAGTTCTCTGCACATACAGTTATATTTGAATATTTATTTTTACCAGAAACTGTAGGGCCGCACTTTGTTTTGAACTTAAAAGTACACGTAAAATTTCAAGTTCATATTTCTTACAAGAATTGACAAATGGTGGACCTAGCTAGATCGTTGCAGAATGAGGACTTAAGAGTACTTAAATGTTATATATGTCATTTTCATATCATAGTTACAAACATTAAGTATGTGATAAACCAATATGTACTGCCAGTGCATGTAGTGCAGCAATGGCGCATCTAATAAGTAAAAAACCAGTGACAATGATGCCACTCGATGAAACAATTCTCGTGAAACGGATCAAAGCTTACCTTATTATATTTGAAATTGTTAACATGGTAAATGCAACATTTCAAAAACGATTTAGCACATATTATATTTAATGATGCTATTTAAAAGTAATTAGCACACTCTATATGTAGAATTAGTTATAAGATGATTATGTGAGGACACTGAAATACTGTTTTTAATTGGAATTGGTACGTTGAATTCTTCTTTGATTTAAAAAAAAGAGTAGCCAGGCACTAATAACTTATTTCAGTCTTCAGTTGCTCTTTAAATTAATGGATATATATAGTTTTCCTTAGTATTAACAACTGATGCAATGATGCAATGGAATTACCATATTTTCGAAACATACGATTAGGACACAGCAAGCGTGTAAAATTACTGAAAATTGTTAGAGATGTCTGATGATTCAAGAAAATTATATATACGAGTACATTTGCAAGTTCCGTTCTTTTCAACTATATTTTTCACCTCTTTTCCACCTCTTTTATCAAAAACACTAGTTAAATATATATTTACTCATACAGCAATAAACTCTCGTTATAAAAAAAACCACATCAAGAAATTGATAAAAGAAAGGCATATGTAGTTTGAATTCGCATAATTTAGCATATAAACCCTCCATTGAATAAGTGTTTGAAGAGGTGATTAATACCTAATTTATTATGATAATTGCACTAATATTATTTTTGTATACATGTATATACGCATAACATATAATTATAAATCATTGCTAAATTATTATTAATTTTAAGAGCAAACTTTTCAAGCAACGTTTATAAGTTGGTAATGCAAATAGTCTGGCAGCACTGAATCACTATTAGGGGAACAATTGTGAATTGAAACGAAAAACGCAGTATACATACAGAAGAAAATAAGAAGGAAAAAGGAATAAAAAATGATTAATGAATTATTAGTTGCAGTAGTGAAATTGTGTGCCGTTGTAACTACTTATATCCAAACATTTATGTATGTGTGTATGTATGTATGTACCCTCCAAACAAAATGAAATATCAAACAACCAACGTCGTTGTTCGTCCAAACACCAAAACGCAAAACACACCCTAAAGTTTTGTGTTTTCTCCGTTCCAATCGACTCTTTTTTATATACGAGTATGTATGTATATATTTGTTAAAACAATTATATTTACATAGTGCAAATTTAGATTTGATGCAGTTTCAAACACAATTTATGTATATCTTTTATTTATAATAGTTTGTCGTCCTGAAAAGGACGCTGTGCGTTCGGGGCTCATTTCATTCGTTTCTTTTTCGGTTGTTGCTGATTGATGTGATGCATAATTTAGGATTTAAGATGCCTTTTTCTCAGTCTTCTTCGGCAAGAGTACTGCTTGGATATTTGGCAGGACACCACCTTGAGCAATGGTAACTCCCGACAACAGTTTATTCAACTCTTCGTCGTTGCGGATGGCCAGTTGCAAATGACGGGGAATGATTCTTGTCTTCTTGTTGTCACGAGCAGCATTTCCAGCCAATTCAAGAACTTCGGCGGCCAAGTATTCCATCACAGCCGCCAAATAGACTGGAGCACCTGCACCCACTCGTTCGGCATAGTTCCCTTTACGCAGTAACCGATGAATACGACCGACCGGGAATTGGAGACCAGCACGATTCGAACGTGACTTTGCCTTTCCTTTAACTTTTCCACCCTTACCGCGACCAGACATTTTTCACTTTTTAATCTTTACTTTTTTCACCTTTCTCCAAGCAAAACACACACAAGATTATTTCACTTTTATTACTTTTCAACACTGCCAACCCTCCTATTTATACTTTTCTACTTACATATTTCTCTTCACCAGAATACGTTCGAACATTTTCTTGTCGTTTGTTCAATTGTTGAAAAGCGAGTTCACAAATCGTTCTTATAGGGCTGATATTGAGGGAAACTAGACGATTAATTTGTGAGCAATTGGTTGTGAGCAGTAAACAAATAGTAAAATTCTTATTTGTGTTGGAAGTAATTGAGTGAATAGATTTGAGAAATGCCGCCAAAAACAAGTGGAAAAGCTGCCAAGAAGGCGGGCAAGGCCCAAAAGAACATCGCCAAAGGGGATAAGAAGAAGAGGCGCAAGAGGAAGGAGAGCTACGCTATCTACATTTACAAAGTGCTGAAACAGGTGCATCCTGACACTGGTATTTCTTCGAAAGCAATGAGCATCATGAACAGTTTTGTGAATGATATCTTTGAACGTATTGCGGCAGAGGCTTCTCGCCTGGCGCATTACAATAAACGATCGACCATTACCAGTCGCGAGATCCAAACTGCAGTTCGACTTTTGTTGCCTGGTGAGCTGGCTAAGCACGCTGTGAGCGAAGGCACCAAAGCAGTGACAAAGTACACCAGCTCAAAGTAAGGATGAGAAAGAGCTACGATAGAAGTACATATGTATGAGTGCACAGGAAACGAGAAATTAACAACGGTCCTTTTCAGGGCCACGAAAAATTCTTACAAAAAGATATGAATCTGATTATTGAACACATCTGAAATACCCCAAGTTAATTTCGCTGTGGACTCTGGCATGAGAGGTTCTAGCGAGACCCTACAATTGCAACTTTTATTGGATACGAAACCGTACAATTGCATAATTATGAAATTTATAGCAAAGTTTTACTGAAAGGAAATGTATTCTTATTTGCAAATTAAATTGTGATTTTTATCTGTACGTAATGTATTGTTAAACAAAATATCAAATGATTCTGATTTCTCAACATACATTTTCCGCTTATGAGGATATTTTTCGTAATATTTTTGTATGATTGAAATCAAATAATACGAGTGATGAAGTTTATTATTGCTCCAATATCATCGTTTTACACGTATGTTTTTGATCAATTTCGACATTAAACCGAGGTAAATGTATTAACATTCTTTTTTAGACCTCATTTTCCCTGGTGAGTTGTCAAAATCAGAAGATTTCAATTAAAACAAAAATGCAAACCATTGAAATTTGATATTTGTGAGTGATGTGAGTTTCTTTTGCAATTTCATATTAATTATATTTGAACATTAAGATACACATAATTCGAAGGTGTATATTTATCAAAACTATATAATCTATTTTTTGGATGTGCCCAACAGGAAATAAATTGAGTGCCTCTTAGTAACTGCTCCATTGCCCTTCATGTACTCCTTTATTGCAATTTGCGTCTATTTGACATTCTTCAAGGGAAGAAACTCACTTTGAATTCCACCAACGACAACTATTTTCTGATATTTCCGACAAGTCCGCGTTCCCAGCCATACAGGAAGAGGAGGGATGAATTTTCAATTGTTCGTAGTATTGACATTTGATGTAAGAGATTTACAATCTTTTCAAAAGGGTTTGTCTCTGTTTCAACACACAACAAATAAGAAAAAATACTGAATATTGTTCGGGAGGATCTTCGATGTAAGTTCCACAATTTTCCATGAGCATGATATTCGCATTTCATTTGATGATGACCAAGTAACTCTACTCTGTTTATTGGACTTTTCCAAGGCTTTCGACAGTGTCAACCATAGACTATTATGTTTTAAGTTAAATACTTATTTTGGTTTTTCTGGCAATGCCTTGCTGCTTATGACGAGCTATTTGAGTGGTAGATCTCAGCGAGTGAAGATTTGTGATATCTTCTTTGATTGTAGGCCAGTTTTTTCTGGGGTCCCCCAGGGTTCAATTCTTGGACCACTGCTTTTCATGTTCATCAATGACATTTTTTCACTTGACTGTAATGGAGTGATGCATGCTTATGCCGATGACATTCAGTTATATCTGTCACGCAGGGTAGGCCTTATGGATGATCTGGTTTGTAGACTTAATGAGGACCTTGATATTCTTAGTGGTTGGGCTCGTAGCAATGATCTGTGTCTAAATCCGGCGAAATCTTTTGTTCTGCCTATTTACAAAGACTACTTACTTTTTACTGAAATCCCTCCGATGTTTATTGCTGGTTGCCGCCTTACACTTGTTAACAAGACTGTTGTGCTTGGGTTTCATTTGAACTCGTCATTGACTTGCTCGGATCATATCAATCATGTGGTTTGCAGAATGTATATGACTCTGCGCTGTTTGAGGATGTCTGCTCGATTTACTTCCGTTGAAACCAGGCGCAGGTTGGTTGTGCAATTGCTTGTGCCTATTATTACCTACTCTGAGGTGGTGTATAGTGGTTTGGACTCTCGGTCTTTACATAAGCTGCGAGTGGCATTCAATAATGCTACTCGTTATGTGTATGGCTTGCCCAAATTTGACCATATCTCATCTTGGAGTAAAATGGTTCTGGGTTGCGATATTGAGAGCTATTTAAAGGCAAGAAATTGTATATTTATGCATAAATTAATATACTCTAAGGCTCCGCTATACCTTTATGGCAAGTTGCGCTTCAGCCTGTCGAATCGTTGCAATAATCTCATTATACCGAGGTTTACGTTCCGAAACTTGGCTAGAATGTTTTTCGTTGGCACCACTAGACTATGGAACTAATTACCTAATGATTTAAAAAATATTGTGTATCACAACAACTTCAAGCATCTTATTTATCTTTATTTTCGTAGTAACTCCTGACGCTTTATTTCTTCTCTTTTCCTTCCCTCTTGCTTAATTTTTTTTTATAAATTTTTCTTGTTTTTTGTTATATTTGTTTGTTATTTTCTAAATAATTGTCAATAGTATTAATTTTAATTTTAATTTTAGCTTTAAGTTTTTAATTTAAGCTACAATTGTGGCTAAGTTAAATGTACAGCATAAGTTTTTAAAACTTATTGTATGATTAAATAAATTAAGTTAAATTAAAAATTTCAAACCTTCATTTCTTCATTCCTCCTCTTCGAAAACACAAGCAAAATGAATTCTGACTCGTATACCTTTTACGAGTATATGAAAAACTTGATTCTTTTCAAGTAAACGCCTTCATATGTGAAAACCCGTTTACGTGCGCTTCACTCTTAGCCTGATAAGTTCGCCTCAGTGGAGAAATGAAAATTTCTCATGACCATTCTCGAAATGGTTTAACCCTCAACAACAGTGTGTTCAGTGTTCAGTGTGCAACAGAAAAGATCGATGAAGTATGCAATTCATACCGAATAATGTAATGTACTGTGATTAATGGAAATTGTTGTACAAAGATGGACATTTTGAGTGCTTTGATAAATTTCGACATTCCTCCAACTCAAGATATTAACTCAGCAGCTCGATTTGATACTCACAGAAATAACAACGTCGCTGCCAAGAAATTCTCACCCTGCATGAATGTGTGTGCAGCAAGTGTCCCACACTTGGGATTCAGAACGGAGCGAAAATATATAAAGTGACTAATATATCTCTGTATCTTGTTGAGCATTTTTTTACAATTATAAAGGTAACATTTGTCCAAAAGTATGTTCCATATAAAGTTTCAAAGACAATCATATTTCACAAAAGATTTCTTTTGCCGACGAATCAAAAGTCTTCAATTCATTTTCTCTGATGTTGCTCAAATTTATTTGCATATTATTAAACCAAACAAGTTGAAATTGAAATCATGCCGAGATGAAGCAGCGCAACTCCATTATAAGTCCACCAATTTGCATTTTAAGCGAAGTGGAATGAAAATTTGACTGAAATACTATATTCAGAGCAGGTGTATTCAAGTTCAAATTGTTTCGAAGCAAAATAAAAGTTTTTCTCTTTACATAATTAGTTTTTGTTCCTGAAAAGGACTCATTTAAGCGTGTTGTGCTCAATTGAATGTCTTTGTGGCAACTTGAAACAACCAAATGTTCCTTGGTATCAATTATCATCGTCCGTGATGGCTCACAAACACAAAGAATCCAACTTCAGTTCCTTAGGGCCGTTCCAGACAGGGTGCGGGTTGTCATTCCCAATATTGTCGAAGTGACAAAATATAATTAGTTGTGACGACAGCTGAAATGAGAGACGTATTCATAAAAACTAAAATCACTAAAACCATCGAATAAAGATCACATGTCGGCCTTTAATGTAATGTTAATCAGCAGACAACCCGGTGAAGTCATGATCGCCAATGCCTAAGATGTCAGTATTGATGAGGTAGTTGGGTTTCGAGGTGCTAAGCTTGCTCATGAACATGTATTAATAAACAGCTCTCTAGAACGGAAGATGCGAGCAGGTGGGAACTGCTGGCACATGATGAGGAAGAGTACCATATTCCATGTCTTTTAAACCAACCAATTTTCACACCACCAACGAGTTCTGATGGATATGTCAACGTTGCGAACAAAGCAGAATGTTCACTAGAATTGACAAACCAACTGCGTCCAGGTGTGACATTATAATAGTAGAAGCTGTAAACCTGTCACTTTAAACAAATATTCCTCTTTGACATCACAAATAACGGGGATTTATATATGTCAATAGTTTTTAAAGGGTCCTCGGCTTTTGCTGAGCTATAAGCTAATAAGAGGGCAATCGTTGTCGCTCCGTAAAATTAAGATGCTTACTCTTTACTCCTCAAAAATAGTTATATAAACATTTACTGTAAGCTGATGGACCAAATAATAGCCGCGTTCGATTTACTCGCTTGAAGCAAAAAATACGATGTCACAAGTCCAGGCTTGCTAGAAAAATGGTGGCACTGGAAACAAATGTTCTGTTATTATTGACATTTTTAAGGATATATTAGCAAAAAGTCTTACGAAACTCTGATCATGAAAATCATCGATCGATACCAAGAGTCATCATCACTTGTTATACAGAAGTCGTGATCGCCAGTCTGAAAGATCGCCAACGCTGAAACTCAATTACAAACCAATGTACATATTTATATTCCCCACACTAGAGGAAATGATGAGATACCTCAGTGCACATAATAAACAACCGCCTCCAATAAATTATCTAGCGACTTCTCTTTACATTCCTTGCCTTGCTTCATCGCTGTTGGATCTACAGATAAATTATACACAAAAAGTTATAAAAGCCTTCAAAATATACACAAATTCATTGAATACCTTTGACGTTGGGCTCCGCTTTGCTCACTGCAGAATCGTCTCTCTAAGAACTACTTTCTCATGGCTATATTAACTCCTTCTCATTCCAGGCTATCATGTATTTGGTGGCTCCTTTGAAACGTGGTTCCCATTCTTTCACACAGTGGAATTTGTCTAGGATGCATTAGCAAAATAAATTTCTTATTACACTTTTCTGATTTTGTGTTGTGGTTGAATTGGTTTCCTCATTTCATTCTGTTTCTACCATCTTCTTCAACACAACTCTTACGGTACGCCGAGGTAAGAGAACATGAACTAGCAGAGAACGATTATGGCTGGCCGGCCGTACTGACTGTTCGCATGCAGTACACTCTTGTGTTAATGGCACTGTTCTCTGAAGTTCTTATGTCTAAATTTCGAATATAAACAAATACGTATATAGCACAGCTATTTACGTTAGCAAATATAGATGTGACCCATATGACCGGTATTGCAGACATTGCGAGGAGGTGGTTGAACATTTTCATCTTGAAAAAATTAAATTTCAATTTGTATTTCGTGTAATTTTTGGAAATTTTTATTTATTAATATACAAGTTTTTAAGTTCTCTGCACATACAGTTATATTTGAATATTTATTTTTACCAGAAACTGTAGGGCCGCACTTTGTTTTGAACTTAAAAGTACACGTAAAATTTCAAGCCCATATTTCTTACAAGAATTGACAAATGGTGGACCTAGCTAGATCGCTGCAGAATGAGGACTTAAGAGTACTTAAATGTTATATATGTCATTTTCATATCATAGTTACAAACATTAAGTATGTGACAAACCAATATGTACTGCCAGTGTATGTAGTGCAGCAATGGCGCATCTAATAAGTAAAAAACCAGTGACAATGATGCCACTCGATGAAACAATTCTCGTGAAACGGATCAAAGCTTACCTTATTATATCTGAACTTGTTAATATGGTAAATGCAACATTTCAAAAACGATTTAGCACATATTATATTTAATGATGCTATTTAAAAGTAATTAGCACACTCTATATGTAGAATTAGTTATAAGATGATTATGTAAGGACACTGAAATACTGTTTTTAATTGGAATTGGTACGTTGAATTCTTCTTTGATTTAAAAAAAAAAGTAGCCAGGCACTTATTTCAGTCTTCAGTTGCTCTTTAAATTAATGGATATATATAGTTTTCCTTAGTATTAACAACTGATGCAATGATGCAATGGAATTACCATATTTTCGAAACATACGATTAGGACACAGCAAGCGTGTAAAATTACTGAAAATTGTTAGAGATGTCTGATGATTCAAGAAAATTATATATACGAGTACATTTGCAAGTTCCGTTCTTTTCAACTATATTTTTCACTTCTTTTCCACCTCTTTTATCAAAAACACTAGTTACATATATATTTACTCATACAGCAATAAAATCTCGTTATAAAAAAACCACATCAAGAAATTGATAAAAGAAAGGCATATGTAGTTTGAATTCGCATAATTTAGCATATAAACCCTCCATTGAATAAGTGTTTGAAGATGTGATTAATACCTAATTTATTATGATAATTGCACTAATATTATTTTTGTATACATGTATATACGCATAACATATAATTATAAATCATTGCTAAATTATTATTAATTTTAAGAGCAAACTTTTCAAGCAACGTTTATAAGTTGGTAATGCAAATATTCTGGCAGCACTGAATCACTATTAGGGGAACAATTGTGAATTGAAACGAAAAACGCAGTATACATACAGAAGAAAATAAGAAGGAAAAAGGAATAAAAAATGATTAATGAATTATTAGTTGCAGTAGTGAAATTGTGTGCCGTTGTAACTACTTATATCCAAACATTTATGTATGTGTGTATGTATGTATGTACCCTCCAAACAAAATGAAATATCAAACAACCAACGTCGTTGTTCGTCCAAACACCAAAACGCAAAACACACCCCAAAGTTTTGTGTTTTCTCCGTTCCAATCGACTCTTTTTTATATACGAGTATGTATGTATATATTTGTTAAAACAATTATATTTACATAGTGCAAATTTAGATTTGATGCAGTTTCAAACACAATTTATGTATATCTTTTATTTATAATAGTTTGTCGTCCTGAAAAGGACGCTGTGCGTTCGGGGCTCATTTCATTCGTTTCTTTTTCGGTTGTTGCTGATTGATGTGATGCATAATTTAGGATTTAAGATGCCTTTTTCTCAGTCTTCTTCGGCAAGAGTACTGCTTGGATATTTGGCAGGACACCACCTTGAGCAATGGTAACTCCCGACAACAGTTTATTCAACTCTTCGTCGTTGCGGATGGCCAGTTGCAAATGACGGGGAATGATTCTTGTCTTCTTGTTGTCACGAGCAGCATTTCCAGCCAATTCAAGAACTTCGGCGGCCAAGTATTCCATCACAGCCGCCAAATAGACTGGAGCACCTGCACCCACTCGTTCGGCATAGTTCCCTTTACGCAGTAACCGATGAATACGACCGACCGGGAATTGGAGACCAGCACGATTCGAACGTGACTTTGCCTTTCCTTTAACTTTTCCACCCTTACCGCGACCAGACATTTTTCACTTTTTAATCTTTACTTTTTTCACCTTTCTCCAAGCAAAACACACACACAAGATTATTTCACTTTTATTACTTTTCAACACTGCCAACCCTCCTATTTATACTTTTCTACTTACATATTTCTCTTCACCAGAATACGTTCGAACATTTTCTTGTCGTTTGTTCAATTGTTGAAAAACGAGTTCACAAATCGTTCTTATAGGGCTGATATTGAGGGAAACTAGACGATTAATTTGTGAGCAATTGGTTGTGAGCAGTAAACAAATAGTAAAATTCTTATTTGTGTTGGAAGTAATTGAGTGAATAGATTTGAGAAATGCCGCCAAAAACAAGTGGAAAAGCTGCCAAGAAGGCGGGCAAGGCCCAAAAGAACATCGCCAAAGGGGATAAGAAGAAGAGGCGCAAGAGGAAGGAGAGCTACGCTATCTACATTTACAAAGTGCTGAAACAGGTGCATCCTGACACTGGTATTTCTTCGAAAGCAATGAGCATCATGAACAGTTTTGTGAATGATATCTTTGAGCGTATTGCGGCAGAGGCTTCTCGCCTGGCGCATTACAATAAACGATCGACCATTACCAGTCGCGAGATCCAAACTGCAGTTCGACTTTTGTTGCCTGGTGAGCTGGCTAAGCACGCTGTGAGCGAAGGCACCAAAGCAGTGACAAAGTACACCAGCTCAAAGTAAGGATGAGAAAGAGCTACGATAGAAGTACATATGTATGAGTGCACAGGAAACGAGAAATTAACAACGGTCCTTTTCAGGGCCACGAAAAATTCTTACAAAAAGATATGAATCTGATTATTGAACACATCTGAAATACCCCAAGTTAATTTCGCTGTGGACTCTGGCATGAGAGGTTCTAGCGAGACCCTACAATTGCAACTTTTATTGGATACGAAACCGTACAATTGCATAATTATGAAATTTATAGCAAAGTTTTACTGAAAGGAAATGTATTCTTATTTGCAAATTAAATTGTGATTTTTATCTGTACGTAATGTATTGTTAAACAAAATATCAAATGATTCTGATTTCTCAACATACATTTTCCGCTTATGAGGATATTTTTCGTAAAATTTTTGTATGATTGAAATCAAATAATACGAGTGATGAAGTTTATTATTGCTCCAATATCATCGTTTTACACGTATGTTTTTGATCAATTTCGACATTAAACCGAGGTAAATGTATTAACATTCTTTTTTAGACCTCATTTTCCCTGGTGAGTTGTCAAAATCAGAAGATTTCAATTAAAACAAAAATGCAAACCATTGAAATTTGATATTTGTGAGTGATGTGAGTTTCTTTTGCAATTTCATATTAATTATATTTTAACATTAAGATACACATAATTCGAAGGTGTATATTTATCAAAACTATATAATCTATTTTTTGGATGTGCCCAACAGGAAATAAATTGAGTGCCTCTTAGTAACTGCTCCATTGCCCTTCATGTACTCCTTTATTGCAATTTGCGTCTATTTGACATTCTTCAAGGGAAGAAACTCACTTTGAATTCCACCAACGACAACTATTTTCTGATATTTCCGACAAGTCCGCGTTCCCAGCCATACAGGAAGAGGAGGGATGAATTTTCAATTGTTCGTAGTATTGACATTTGATGTAAGAGATTTACAATCTTTTCAAAAGGGTTTGTCTCTGTTTCAACACACAACAAATAAGAAAAAATACTGAATATTGTTCGGGAGGATCTTCGATGTAAGTTCCACAATTTTCCATGAGCATGATATTCGCATTTCATTTGATGATGACCAAGTAACTCTACTCTGTTTATTGGACTTTTCCAAGGCTTTCGACAGTGTCAACCATGGACTATTATGTTTTAAGTTAAATACTTATTTTGGTTTTTCTGGCAATGCCTTGCTGCTTATGACGAGCTATTTGAGTGGTAGATCTCAGCGAGTGAAGATTTGTGATATCTTCTTTGATTGTAGGCCAGTTTTTTCTGGGGTCCCCCAGGGTTCAATTCTTGGACCACTGCTTTTCATGTTCATCAATGACATTTTTTCACTTGACTGTAATGGAGTGATGCATGCTTATGCCGATGACATTCAGTTATATCTGTCACGCAGGGTAGGCCTTATGGATGATCTGGTTTGTAGACTTAATGAGGACCTTGATATTCTTAGTGGTTGGGCTCGTAGCAATGATCTGTGTCTAAATCCGGCGAAATCTTTTGTTCTGCCTATTTACAAAGACTACTTACTTTTTACTGAAATCCCTCCGATGTTTATTGCTGGTTGCCGCCTTACACTTGTTAACAAGACTGTTGTGCTTGGGTTTCATTTGAACTCGTCATTGTCTTGCTCGGATCATATCAATCATGTGGTTTGCAGAATGTATATGACTCTGCGCTGTTTGAGGATGTCTGCTCGATTTACTTCCGTTGAAACCAGGCGCAGGTTGGTTGTGCAATTGCTTGTGCCTATTATTACCTACTCTGAGGTGGTGTATAGTGGTTTGGACTCTCGGTCTTTACATAAGCTGCGAGTGGCACTCAATAATGCTACTCGTTATGTGTATGGCTTGCCCAAATTTGACCATATCTCATCTTGGAGTAAAATGGTTCTGGGTTGCGATATTGAGAGCTATTTAAAGGCAAGAAATTGTATATTTATGCATAAATTAATATACTCTAAGGCTCCGCTATACCTTTATGGCAAGTTGCGCTTCAGCCTGTCGAATCGTTGCAATAATCTCATTATACCGAGGTTTACGTTCCGAAACTTGGCTAGAATGTTTTTCGTTGGCACCACTAGACTATGGAACTAATTACCTAATGATTTAAAAAATATTGTGTATCACAACAACTTCAAGCATCTTATTTATCTTTATGTTCGTAGTAACTCCTGACGCTTTGTTTCTTCTCTTTTCCTTCCCTCTTTCTTAATTTTTTTTTATAAATTTTTCTTGTTTTTTGTTATATTTGTTTGTTATTTTCTAAATAATTGTCAATAGTATTAATTTTAATTTTAATTTTAGCTTTAAGTTTTTAATTTAAGCTACAATTGTGGCTAAGTTAAATGTACAGCATAAGTTTTTAAAACTTATTGTATGATTAAATAAATTAAGTTAAATTAAAAATTTCAAACCTTCATTTCTTCATTCCTCCTCTTCGAAAACACAAGCAAAATGAATTCTGACTCGTATACCTTTTACGAGTATATGAAAAACTTGATTCTTTTCAAGTAAACGCCTTCATATGTGAAAACCCGTTTACGTGCGCTTCACTCTTAGCCTGATAAGTTCGCCTCAGTGGAGAAATGAAAATTTCTCATGACCATTCTCGAAATGGTTTAACCCTCAACAACAGTGTGTTCAGTGTTCAGTGTGCAACAGAAAAGATCGATGAAGTATGCAATTCATACCGAATAATGTAATGTACTGTGATTAATGGAAATTGTTGTACAAAGATGGACATTTTGAGTGCTTTGATAAATTTCGACATTCCTCCAACTCAAGATATTAACTCAGCAGCTCGATTTGATACTCACAGAAATAACAACGTCGCTGCCAAGAAATTCTCACCCTGCATGAATGTGTGTGCAGCAAGTGTCCCACACTTGGGATTCAGAACGGAGCGAAAATATATAAAGTGACTAATATATCTCTGTATCTTGTTGAGCATTTTTTTACAATTATAAAGGTAACATTTGTCCAAAAGTATGTTCCATATAAAGTTTCAAAGACAATCATATTTCACAAAAGATTTCTTTTGCCGACGAATCAAAAGTCTTCAATTCATTTTCTCTGATGTTGCTCAAATTTATTTGCATATTATTAAACCAAACAAGTTGAAATTGAAATCATGCCGAGATGAAGCAGCGCAACTCCATTATAAGTCCACCAATTTGCATTTTAAGCGAAGTGGAATGAAAATTTGACTGAAATACTATATTCAGAGCAGGTGTATTCAAGTTCAAATTGTTTCGAAGCAAAATAAAAGTTTTTCTCTTTACATAATTAGTTTTTGTTCCTGAAAAGGACTCATTTAAGCGTGTTGTGCTCAATTGAATGTCTTTGTGGCAACTTGAAACAACCAAATGTTCCTTGGTATCAATTATCATCGTCCGTGATGGCTCACAAACACAAAGAATCCAACTTCAGTTCCTTAGGGCCGTTCCAGACAGGGTGCGGGTTGTCATTCCCAATATTGTCGAAGTGACAAAATATAATTAGTTGTGACGACAGCTGAAATGAGAGACGTATTCATAAAAACTAAAATCACTAAAACCATCGAATAAAGATCACATGTCGGCCTTTAATGTAATGTTAATCAGCAGACAACCCGGTGAAGTCATGATCGCCAATGCCTAAGATGTCAGTATTGATGAGGTAGTTGGGTTTCGAGGTGCTAAGCTTGCTCATGAACATGTATTAATAAACAGCTCTCTAGAACGGAAGATGCGAGCAGGTGGGAACTGCTGGCACATGATGAGGAAGAGTACCATATTCCATGTCTTTTAAACCAACCAATTTTCACACCACCAACGAGTTCTGATGGATATGTCAACGTTGCGAACAAAGCAGAATGTTCACTAGAATTGACAAACCAACTGCGTCCAGGTGTGACATTATAATAGTAGAAGCTGTAAACCTGTCACTTTAAACAAATATTCCTCTTTGACATCACAAATAACGGGGATTTATATATGTCAATAGTTTTTAAAGGGTCCTCGGCTTTTGCTGAGCTATAAGCTAATAAGAGGGCAATCGTTGTCGCTCCGTAAAATTAAGATGCTTACTCTTTACTCCTCAAAAATAGTTATATAAACATTTACTGTAAGCTGATGGACCAAATAATAGCCGCGTTCGATTTACTCGCTTGAAGCAAAAAATACGATGTCACAAGTCCAGGCTTGCTAGAAAAATGGTGGCACTGGAAACAAATGTTCTGTTATTATTGACATTTTTAAGGATATATTAGCAAAAAGTCTTACGAAACTCTGATCATGAAAATCATCGATCGATACCAAGAGTCATCATCACTTGTTATACAGAAGTCGTGATCGCCAGTCTGAAAGATCGCCAACGCTGAAACTCAATTACAAACCAATGTACATATTTATATTCCCCACACTAGAGGAAATGATGAGATACCTCAGTGCACATAATAAACAACCGCCTCCAATAAATTATCTAGCGACTTCTCTTTACATTCCTTGCCTTGCTTCATCGCTGTTGGATCTACAGATAAATTATACACAAAAAGTTATAAAAGCCTTCAAAATATACACAAATTCATTGAATACCTTTGACGTTGGGCTCCGCTTTGCTCACTGCAGAATCGTCTCTCTAAGAACTACTTTCTCATGGCTATATTAACTCCTTCTCATTCCAGGCTATCATGTATTTGGTGGCTCCTTTGAAACGTGGTTCCCATTCTTTCACACAGTGGAATTTGTCTAGGATGCATTAGCAAAATAAATTTCTTATTACACTTTTCTGATTTTGTGTTGTGGTTGAATTGGTTTCCTCATTTCATTCTGTTTCTACCATCTTCTTCAACACAACTCTTACGGTACGCCGAGGTAAGAGAACATGAACTAGCAGAGAACGATTATGGCTGGCCGGCCGTACTGACTGTTCGCATGCAGTACACTCTTGTGTTAATGGCACTGTTCTCTGAAGTTCTTATGTCTAAATTTCGAATATAAACAAATACGTATATAGCACAGCTATTTACGTTAGCAAATATAGATGTGACCCATATGACCGGTATTGCAGACATTGCGAGGAGGTGGTTGAACATTTTCATCTTGAAAAAATTAAATTTCAATTTGTATTTCGTGTAATTTTTGGAAATTTTTATTTATTAATATACAAGTTTTTAAGTTCTCTGCACATACAGTTATATTTGAATATTTATTTTTACCAGAAACTGTAGGGCCGCACTTTGTTTTGAACTTAAAAGTACACGTAAAATTTCAAGCCCATATTTCTTACAAGAATTGACAAATGGTGGACCTAGCTAGATCGCTGCAGAATGAGGACTTAAGAGTACTTAAATGTTATATATGTCATTTTCATATCATAGTTACAAACATTAAGTATGTGACAAACCAATATGTACTGCCAGTGTATGTAGTGCAGCAATGGCGCATCTAATAAGTAAAAAACCAGTGACAATGATGCCACTCGATGAAACAATTCTCGTGAAACGGATCAAAGCTTACCTTATTATATCTGAACTTGTTAATATGGTAAATGCAACATTTCAAAAACGATTTAGCACATATTATATTTAATGATGCTATTTAAAAGTAATTAGCACACTCTATATGTAGAATTAGTTATAAGATGATTATGTAAGGACACTGAAATACTGTTTTTAATTGGAATTGGTACGTTGAATTCTTCTTTGATTTAAAAAAAAAAGTAGCCAGGCACTTATTTCAGTCTTCAGTTGCTCTTTAAATTAATGGATATATATAGTTTTCCTTAGTATTAACAACTGATGCAATGATGCAATGGAATTACCATATTTTCGAAACATACGATTAGGACACAGCAAGCGTGTAAAATTACTGAAAATTGTTAGAGATGTCTGATGATTCAAGAAAATTATATATACGAGTACATTTGCAAGTTCCGTTCTTTTCAACTATATTTTTCACTTCTTTTCCACCTCTTTTATCAAAAACACTAGTTAAATATATATTTACTCATACAGCAATAAACTCTCGTTATAAAAAAAATCACATCAAGAAATTGATAAAAGAAAGGCATATGTAGTTTGAATTCGCATAATTTAGCATATAAACCCTCCATTGAATAAGTGTTTGAAGATGTGATTAATACCTAATTTATTATGATAATTGCACTAATATTATTTTTGTATACATGTATATACGCATAACATATAATTATAAATCATTGCTAAATTATTATTAATTTTAAGAGCAAACTTTTCAAGCAACGTTTATAAGTTGGTAATGCAAATATTCTGGCAGCACTGAATCACTATTAGGGGAACAATTGTGAATTGAAACGAAAAACGCAGTATACATACAGAAGAAAATAAGAAGGAAAAAGGAATAAAAAATGATTAATGAATTATTAGTTGCAGTAGTGAAATTGTGTGCCGTTGTAACTACTTATATCCAAACATTTATGTATGTGTGTATGTATGTATGTACCCTCCAAACAAAATGAAATATCAAACAACCAACGTCGTTGTTCGTCCAAACACCAAAACGCAAAACACACCCCAAAGTTTTGTGTTTTCTCCGTTCCAATCGACTCTTTTTTATATACGAGTATGTATGTATATATTTGTTAAAACAATTATATTTGCATAGTGCAAATTTAGATTTGATGCAGTTTCAAACACAATTTATGTATATCTTTTATTTATAATAGTTTGTCGTCCTGAAAAGGACGCTGTGCGTTCGGGGCTCATTTCATTCGTTTCTTTTTCGGTTGTTGCTGATTGATGTGATGCATAATTTAGGATTTAAGATGCCTTTTTCTCAGTCTTCTTCGGCAAGAGTACTGCTTGGATATTTGGCAGGACACCACCTTGAGCAATGGTAACTCCCGACAACAGTTTATTCAACTCTTCGTCGTTGCGGATGGCCAGTTGCAAATGACGGGGAATGATTCTTGTCTTCTTGTTGTCACGAGCAGCATTTCCAGCCAATTCAAGAACTTCGGCGGCCAAGTATTCCATCACAGCCGCCAAATAGACTGGAGCACCTGCACCCACTCGTTCGGCATAGTTCCCTTTACGCAGTAACCGATGAATACGACCGACCGGGAATTGGAGACCAGCACGATTCGAACGTGACTTTGCCTTTCCTTTAACTTTTCCACCCTTACCGCGACCAGACATTTTTCACTTTTTAATCTTTACTTTTTTCACCTTTCTCCAAGCAAAACACACACACAAGATTATTTCACTTTTATTACTTTTCAACACTGCCAACCCTCCTATTTATACTTTTCTACTTACATATTTCTCTTCACCAGAATACGTTCGAACATTTTCTTGTCGTTTGTTCAATTGTTGAAAAACGAGTTCACAAATCGTTCTTATAGGGCTGATATTGAGGGAAACTAGACGATTAATTTGTGAGCAATTGGTTGTGAGCAGTAAACAAATAGTAAAATTCTTATTTGTGTTGGAAGTAATTGAGTGAATAGATTTGAGAAATGCCGCCAAAAACAAGTGGAAAAGCTGCCAAGAAGGCGGGCAAGGCCCAAAAGAACATCGCCAAAGGGGATAAGAAGAAGAGGCGCAAGAGGAAGGAGAGCTACGCTATCTACATTTACAAAGTGCTGAAACAGGTGCATCCTGACACTGGTATTTCTTCGAAAGCAATGAGCATCATGAACAGTTTTGTGAATGATATCTTTGAGCGTATTGCGGCAGAGGCTTCTCGCCTGGCGCATTACAATAAACGATCGACCATTACCAGTCGCGAGATCCAAACTGCAGTTCGACTTTTGTTGCCTGGTGAGCTGGCTAAGCACGCTGTGAGCGAAGGCACCAAAGCAGTGACAAAGTACACCAGCTCAAAGTAAGGATGAGAAAGAGCTACGATAGAAGTACATATGTATGAGTGCACAGGAAACGAGAAATTAACAACGGTCCTTTTCAGGGCCACGAAAAATTCTTACAAAAAGATATGAATCTGATTATTGAACACATCTGAAATACCCCAAGTTAATTTCGCTGTGGACTCTGGCATGAGAGGTTCTAGCGAGACCCTACAATTGCAACTTTTATTGGATACGAAACCGTACAATTGCATAATTATGAAATTTATAGCAAAGTTTTACTGAAAGGAAATGTATTCTTATTTGCAAATTAAATTGTGATTTTTATCTGTACGTAATGTATTGTTAAACAAAATATCAAATGATTCTGATTTCTCAACATACATTTTCCGCTTATGAGGATATTTTTCGTAAAATTTTTGTATGATTGAAATCAAATAATACGAGTGATGAAGTTTATTATTGCTCCAATATCATCGTTTTACACGTATGTTTTTGATCAATTTCGACATTAAACCGAGGTAAATGTATTAACATTCTTTTTTAGACCTCATTTTCCCTGGTGAGTTGTCAAAATCAGAAGATTTCAATTAAAACAAAAATGCAAACCATTGAAATTTGATATTTGTGAGTGATGTGAGTTTCTTTTGCAATTTCATATTAATTATATTTTAACATTAAGATACACATAATTCGAAGGTGTATATTTATCAAAACTATATAATCTATTTTTTGGATGTGCCCAACAGGAAATAAATTGAGTGCCTCTTAGTAACTGCTCCATTGCCCTTCATGTACTCCTTTATTGCAATTTGCGTCTATTTGACATTCTTCAAGGGAAGAAACTCACTTTGAATTCCACCAACGACAACTATTTTCTGATATTTCCGACAAGTCCGCGTTCCCAGCCATACAGGAAGAGGAGGGATGAATTTTCAATTGTTCGTAGTATTGACATTTGATGTAAGAGATTTACAATCTTTTCAAAAGGGTTTGTCTCTGTTTCAACACACAACAAATAAGAAAAAATACTGAATATTGTTCGGGAGGATCTTCGATGTAAGTTCCACAATTTTCCATGAGCATGATATTCGCATTTCATTTGATGATGACCAAGTAACTCTACTCTGTTTATTGGACTTTTCCAAGGCTTTCGACAGTGTCAACCATGGACTATTATGTTTTAAGTTAAATACTTATTTTGGTTTTTCTGGCAATGCCTTGCTGCTTATGACGAGCTATTTGAGTGGTAGATCTCAGCGAGTGAAGATTTGTGATATCTTCTTTGATTGTAGGCCAGTTTTTTCTGGGGTCCCCCAGGGTTCAATTCTTGGACCACTGCTTTTCATGTTCATCAATGACATTTTTTCACTTGACTGTAATGGAGTGATGCATGCTTATGCCGATGACATTCAGTTATATCTGTCACGCAGGGTAGGCCTTATGGATGATCTGGTTTGTAGACTTAATGAGGACCTTGATATTCTTAGTGGTTGGGCTCGTAGCAATGATCTGTGTCTAAATCCGGCGAAATCTTTTGTTCTGCCTATTTACAAAGACTACTTACTTTTTACTGAAATCCCTCCGATGTTTATTGCTGGTTGCCGCCTTACACTTGTTAACAAGACTGTTGTGCTTGGGTTTCATTTGAACTCGTCATTGACTTGCTCGGATCATATCAATCATGTGGTTTGCAGAATGTATATGACTCTGCGCTGTTTGAGGATGTCTGCTCGATTTACTTCCGTTGAAACCAGGCGCAGGTTGGTTGTGCAATTGCTTGTGCCTATTATTACCTACTCTGAGGTGGTGTATAGTGGTTTGGACTCTCGGTCTTTACATAAGCTGCGAGTGGCACTCAATAATGCTACTCGTTATGTGTATGGCTTGCCCAAATTTGACCATATCTCATCTTGGAGTAAAATGGTTCTGGGTTGCGATATTGAGAGCTATTTAAAGGCAAGAAATTGTATATTTATGCATAAATTAATATACTCTAAGGCTCCGCTATACCTTTATGGCAAGTTGCGCTTCAGCCTGTCGAATCGTTGCAATAATCTCATTATACCGAGGTTTACGTTCCGAAACTTGGCTAGAATGTTTTTCGTTGGCACCACTAGACTATGGAACTCATTACCTAATGATTTAAAAAATATTGTGTATCACAACAACTTCAAGCATCTTATTTATCTTTATTTTCGTAGTAACTCCTGACGCTTTATTTCTTCTCTTTTCCTTCCCTCTTTCTTTTTTTTTTGTATATTTTTCTTGTTTTTTGTTATATTTGTTTGTTATTTTCTAAATAATTGTCAATAGTATTAATTTTAATTTTAATTTTAGCTTTATGTTTTAATTTAAGTTCAAATTGTGGCTAAGTTAAATGTACAGCATAAGTTTTTAAAACTTATTGTATGATTAAATAAATTAAGTTAAATTAAAAATTTCAAACCTTCATTTCTTCATTCCTCCTCTTCGAAAACACAAGCAAAATGAATTCTGACTCGTATACCTTTTACGAGTATATGAAAAACTTGATTCTTTTCAAGTAAACGCCTTCATATGTGAAAACCCGTTTACGTGCGCTTCACTCTTAGCCTGATAAGTTCGCCTCAGTGGAGAAATGAAAATTTCTCATGACCATTCTCGAAATGGTTTAACCCTCAACAACAGTGTGTTCAGTGTTCAGTGTGCAACAGAAAAGATCGATGAAGTATGCAATTCATACCGAATAATGTAATGTACCGTGATTAATGGAAATTGTTGTACAAAGATGGACATTTTGAGTGCTTTGATAAATTTCGACATTCCTCCAACTCAAGATATTAACTCAGCAGCTCGATTTGATACTCACAGAAATAACAACGTCGCTGCCAAGAAATTCTCACCCTGCATGAATGTGTGTGCAGGAAGTGTCCCACACTTGGGATTCAGAACGGAGCGAAAATATATAAAGTGACTAATATATCTCTGTATCTTGTTGAGCATTTTTTTACAATTATAAAGGTAACATTTGTCCAAAAGTATGTTCCATATAAAGTTTCAAAGACAATCATATTTCACAAAAGATTTCTTTTGCCGACGAATCAAAATTCTTCAATTCATTTTCTCTGATGTTGCTCAAATTTATTTGCATATTATTAAACCAAACAAGTTGAAATTGAAATCATGCCGAGATGAAGCAGCGCAACTCCATTATAAGTCCACCAATTTGCATTTTAAGCGAAGTGGAATGAAAATTTGACTGAAATACTATATTCAGAGCAGGTGTATTCAAGTTCAAATTGTTTCGAAGCAAAATTAAAAGTTTTTCTCTTTACATAATTAGTTTTTGTTCCTGAAAAGGACTCATTTAAGCGTGTTGTGCTCAATTGAATGTCTTTGTGGCAACTTGAAACAACCAAATGTTCCTTGGTATCAATTATCAACGTCCGTGATGGCTCACAAACACAAAGAATCCAACTTCAGTTCCTTAGGGCCGTTCCAGACAGGGTGCGGGTTGTCATTCCCAATATTGTCGAAGTGACAAAATATAATTAGTTGTGACGACAGCTGAAATGAGAGACGTATTCATAAAAACTAAAATCACTAAAACCATCGAATAAAGATCACATGTCGGCCTTTAATGTAATGTTAATCAGCAGACAACCCGGTGAAGTCATGATCGCCAATGCCTAAGATGTCAGTATTGATGAGGTAGTTGGGTTTCGAGGTGCTAAGCTTGCTCATGAACATGTATTAATAAACAGCTCTCTAGAACGGAAGATACGAGCAGGTGGGAACTGCTGGCACATGATGAGGAAGAGTACCATCTTCCATGTCTTTTAAACCAACCAATTTTCACACCACCAACGAGTTCTGATGGATATGTCAACGTTGCGAACAAAGCAGAATGTTCACTAGAATTGACAAACCAACTGCGTCCAGGTGTGACATTATAATAGTAGAAGATGTAAACCTGTCACTTTAAACAAATATTCCTCTTTGACATCACAAATAACGGGGATTTATATATGTCAATAGTTTTTAAAGGGTCCTCGGCTTTTGCTGAGCTATAAGCTAATAAGAGGGCAATCGTTGTCGCTCCGTAAAATTAAGATGCTTACTCTTTACTCCTCAAAAATAGATATATAAACATTTACTGTGAGCTGAAGGACCAAATAATAGCCGCGTTCGATTTACTCGCTTGAAGCAAAAAATACGATGTCACAAGTCCAGGCTTGCTAGAAAAATGGTGGCACTGGAAACAAATGTTCTGTTATTATTGACATTTTTAAGGATATATTAGCAAAAAGTCTTACGAAACTCTGATCATGAAAATCATCGATCGATACCAAGAGTCATCATCACTTGTTATACAGAAGTCGTGATCGCCAGTCTGAAAGATCGCCAACGCTGAAACTCAATTACAAACCAATGTACATATTTATATTCCCCACACTAGAGGAAATGATGAGATACCTCAGTGCACATAATAAACAACCGCCTCCAATAAATTATCTAGCGACTTCTCTTTACATTCCTTGCCTTGCTTCATCGCTGTTGGATCTACAGATAAATTATACACAAAAAGTTATAAAAGCCTTCAAAATATACACAAATTCATTGAATACCTTTGACGTTGGGCTCCGCTTTGCTCACTGCAGAATCGTCTCTCTAAGAACTACTTTCTCATGGCTATATTAACTCCTTCTCATTCCAGGCTATCATGTATTTGGTGGCTCCTTTGAAACGTGGTTCCCATTCTTTCACACAGTGGAATTTGTCTAGGATGCATTAGCAAAATAAATTTCTTATTACACTTTTCTGATTTTGTGTTGTGGTTGAATTGGTTTCCTCATTTCATTCTGTTTCTACCATCTTCTTCAACACAACTCTTACGGTACGCCGAGGTAAGAGAACATGAACTAGCAGAGAACGATTATGGCTGGCCGGCCGTACTGACTGTTCGCATGCAGTACACTCTTGTGTTAATGGCACTGTTCTCTGAACTTATTTTGTCTAAATTTCGAATATAAACAAATACGTATATAGCACAGCTATTTACGTTAGCAAATATAGATGTGACCCATATGACCGGTATTGCAGACTTTGCGAGGAGGTGGTTGAACATTTTCATCTTGAAAAAATTAAATTTCAATTTGTATTTCGTGTAATTTTTGGAAATTTTTATTTATTAATATACAAGTTTTTAAGTTCTCTGCACATACAGTTATATTTGAATATTTATTTTTACCAGAAACTGTAGGGCCGCACTTTGTTTTGAACTTAAAAGTACACGTAAAATTTCAAGTTCATATTTCTTACAAGAATTGACAAATGGTGGACCTAGCTAGATCGTTGCAGAATGAGGACTTAAGAGTACTTAAATGTTATATATGTCATTTTCATATCATAGTTACAAACATTAAGTATGTGATAAACCAATATGTACTGCCAGTGCATGTAGTGCAGCAATGGCGCATCTAATAAGTAAAAAACCAGTGACAATGATGCCACTCGATGAAACAATTCTCGTGAAACGGATCAAAGCTTACCTTATTATATTTGAAATTCTTAACATGGTAAATGCAACATTTCAAAAACGATTTAGCACATATTATATTTAATGATGCTATTTAAAAGTAATTAGCACACTCTTTATGTAGAATTAGTTATAAGATGATTATGTGAGGACACTGAAATACTGTTTTTAATTGGAATTGGTACGTTGAATTCTTCTTTGATTTAAAAAAAAGAGTAGCCAGGCACTAATAACTTATTTCAGTCTTCAGTTGCTCTTTAAATTAATGGATATATATAATTTTCCTTAGTATTAACAACTGATGCAATGATGCAATGGAATTACCATATTTTCGAAACATACGATTAGGACACAGCAAGCGTGTAAAATTACTGAAAATTGTTAGAGATGTCTGATGATTCAAGAAAATTATATATACGAGTACATTTGCAAGTTCCGTTCTTTTCAACTATATTTTTCACTTCTTTTCCACCTCTTTTATCAAAAACACTAGTTAAATATATATTTACTCATACAGCAATAAACTCTCGTTATAAAAAAAACCACATCAAGAAATTGATAAAAGAAAGGCATATGTAGTTTGAATTCGCATAATTTAGCATATAAACCCTCCATTGAATAAGTGTTTGAAGAGGTGATTAATACCTAATTTATTTTGATAATTGCATTAATATTATTTTTGTATACATGTATATACGCATAACATATAATTATAAATCATTGCTAAATTATTATTAATTTTAAGAGCAAACTTTTCAAGCAACGTTTATAAGTTGGTAATGCAAATATTCTGGCAGCACTGAATCACTATTAGGGGAACAATTGTGAATTGAAACGAAAAACGCTGTATACATACAGAAGAAAATAAGAAGGAAAAAGGAATAAAAAATGATTAATGAATTATTAGTTGCAGTAGTGAAATTGTGTGCCGTTGTAACTACTTATATCCAAACATTTATGTATGTGTGTATGTATGTATGTACCCTCCAAACAAAATGAAATATCAAACAACCAACGTCGTTGTTCGTCCAAACACCAAAACGCAAAACACACCCCAAAGTTTTGTGTTTTCTCCGTTCCAATCGACTCTTTTTTATATACGAGTATGTATGTATATATTTGTTAAAACAATTATATTTGCATAGTGCAAATTTAGATTTGATGCAGTTTCAAACACAATTTATGTATATCTTTTATTTATAATAGTTTGTCGTCCTGAAAAGGACGCTGTGCGTTCGGGGCTCATTTCATTCGTTTCTTTTTCGGTTGTTGCTGATTGATGTGATGCATAATTTAGGATTTAAGATGCCTTTTTCTCAGTCTTCTTCGGCAAGAGTACTGCTTGGATATTTGGCAGGACACCACCTTGAGCAATGGTAACTCCCGACAACAGTTTATTCAACTCTTCGTCGTTACGGATGGCCAGTTGCAAATGACGGGGAATGATTCTTGTCTTCTTGTTGTCACGAGCAGCATTTCCAGCCAATTCAAGAACTTCGGCGGCCAAGTATTCCATCACAGCCGCCAAATAGACTGGAGCACCTGCACCCACTCGTTCGGCATAGTTCCCTTTACGCAGTAACCGATGAATACGACCGACCGGGAATTGGAGACCAGCACGATTCGAACGTGACTTTGCCTTTCCTTTAACTTTTCCACCCTTACCGCGACCAGACATTTTTCACTTTTTATCTTTACTTTTTTCACCTTTCTCCAAACAAAACACACACACAAGATTATTTCACTTTTATTACTTTTCAACACTGCCAACCCTCCTATTTATACTTTTCTACTTACATATTTCTCTTCACCAGAATACGTTCGAACATTTTCTTGTCGTTTGTTCAATTGTTGAAAAACGAGTTCACAAATCGTTCTTATAGGGCTGATATTGAGGGAAACTAGACGATTAATTTGTGAGCAATTGGTTGTGAGCAGTAAACAAATAGTAAAATTCTTATTTGTGTTGGAAGTAATTGAGTGAATAGATTTGAGAAATGCCGCCAAAAACAAGTGGAAAAGCTGCCAAGAAGGCGGGCAAGGCCCAAAAGAACATCGCCAAAGGGGATAAGAAGAAGAGGCGCAAGAGGAAGGAGAGTTACGCTATCTACATTTACAAAGTGCTGAAGCAAGTGCACCCTGACACTGGTGTTTCTTCGAAAGCAATGAGCATCATGAACAGTTTTGTGAATGATATCTTTGAACGTATTGCGGCAGAGGCTTCTCGCCTGGCGCATTACAATAAACGATCGACCATTACCAGTCGCGAGATCCAAACTGCAGTTCGACTTTTGTTGCCTGGTGAGCTGGCTAAGCACGCTGTGAGCGAAGGCACCAAAGCAGTGACAAAGTACACCAGCTCAAAGTAAGGATGAGAAAGAGCTACGATAGAAGTACATATGTATGAGTGCACAGGAAACAAGAAATTAACAACGGTCCTTTTCAGGGCCACGAAAAATTCTTACAAAAAGATATGAATCTGATTATTGAACACATCTGAAATACCCCAAGTTGATTTCGCTGTGGAGTCTGGCATGAGAGGTTCTAGCGAGACCCTACAATTGCAAATTTATTGGATACGAAACCGTACAATTGCATAAATATGAAATTTATAGCAAAGTTTTACTGAAAGGAAATGTATTCTTATTTGCAAATTAAATTGTGATTTTTATCTGTACGTAATGTATTGTTAAACAAAATATCAAATGATTCTGATTTCTCAACATACATTTTCCGCATATGAGGATCTTTTTCGTAAAATTTTGGTAAGATTGAAATCAAATAATACGAGTGATGAAGTTTATTATTGCTCCAATATCATCGTTTTACACGTATGTTTTTGATCAATTTCGACATTAAACAGAGGTAAATGTATTAACATTCTTTTTTAGACCTCATTTTCCCTGGTGAGTTGTCAAAATCAGAAGATTTCAATTAAAACAAAAATGCAAACCATTGAAATTTGATATTTGTGAGTGCTGTGAGTTTCTTTTGCAATTTCATATTAATTATATTTGAACATTAAGATACACATAATTCGAAGGTGTATATTTATCAAAACTATATAATCTATTTTTTGGATGTGCCCAACAGGAAATAAATTGAGTGCCTCTTAGTAACTGCTCCATTGCCCTTCATGTACTCCTTTATTGCAATTTGCTTCTATTTGACATTCTTCAAGGGAAGAAACTCACTTTGAATTCCACCAACGACAACTATTTTCTGATATTTCCGACAAGTCCGCGTTCCCAGCCATACAGGAAGAGGAGGGATGAATTTTCAAATGTTCGTAGTATTGACAAAAATATGTATGATAATGATATTTCGACCGACTCTTCGGAAGTTGAGGAAGAATAATCATTTGACAATGTATTTAGTTTATAATTAAAATTTATCATTTGTAAACAAATGATATTTAAAAATGTACTGAAATGCTATTAAATAGCGATTTAAATTTTTATGTTATTTTTTTTTTATATAAATATACATATAGGTATTTACCAATGTGATATTGAATTGAATGGTCACTTTTTCTTGTATGTATGTAAGACTCTTTATGTTTCTTTTTTATTCAATAAATAGTTGTTTTTTTTGTTGTTTGCCATGGCTCAACAATACATGGTTAAATTATTACATGACATTGTTTTATTCTAATGAAAGGCAACATAGAATAAAAAATTTTAAAAAAATAAACGCTTTAGTGATCATTTTATTTAAAAAAAAAACGTTTTTAAATTTAGCATTATTTTTTGGCATTTTAATATTTTTTTTAGAATTTTTTTGCATTATTTTAATGCTGATTTAGCTGCAACACTTTTTTAGATCTGGTCACACTGGTCAAAATGAATAAACAATGTTGCTTCTTTTGTAAATTTTGGCCGCTTTTTTCGGGCTTTGCATTTTTTTTCGTAATGAATAAAAATTCAAATGCCCTTTATTTTTTTGGGTTTTTTTCAAATTCCTCATTTTAGAGATAAATCTGTCTTGAAGATTGAACGCGTGTTTTAAAATATCCGCAAAGTGTTTTCAAAGAAAAGTGGAAATGCGGCACCATGAAATAACATGCTGAATTAATATACCCCTCATTTATGCAAAAAATATTTTACATGTCGAGTACCCATTATTATATTATGTACAGACATATATATGAATTTTACATCCATATACGAGGGCGGATTGATATTGAAGCTACCTAGCGCTAGATGGCAGCACAAACACAAAAACTTTTTTTTTTTTAGAAATTGCGATCTGTCAAACGTCAGCTTTGTTTATTTGTTGTAGTCGTTTGAAGTAAGCAACTTTTGTGTTTGTTGAAAAATGGAAAAAAGCGAATTTCGTGCAGTGATTAAACACTATTATTTGAAAGGGAAAACGGCGAAAGAGACAAAAGAAAAGCTCGATAAACATTACGGTGAGTCTGCTCCGTCAGATTACATGGTAAAATATTGGATTTGGATTGCTGAATTTAAACACGGCCGAACAAGCACTGCAACAATACCATCAACAGGAAGGCCAAAAGAGGTGGTTACTGAAGAAAATATCAAAAAAATACTCGATATCGTTATGAATGATCGCCGAGTCAAGTTGCGTGAGATTGTTGAAATGGTAAACATATCATATGAACGTGTGTTCAACATTTTGCATGAACATTTGCATATGAAAAAGCTATCGGCAAGATGGGTGCCGCGTTTGCTCAGTGTCAAACAAAAACGAGTTCGACAGACCACTTCACAGCGGTGTTTGGACATGATAAAGCGTAATCCTGTTGATTTTTGGCGGCGATTAATAACTGTTGATGAAACGTGGGTCCACCACTACACACCTGAAACCAAAAATCAATCGGAACAATGGGTGGAAGCTGGTGGAAGTGCTCCGAAGAAGGCGAAGGCAGTGAAATCGGCTGGCAAGGTTATGGAGACTGTATTTTGGGATGCACACGGAATATTGCTCATCGATTATCTTGAAAAAGGATCCACAACCACAGGAATGCATTATCGTGCATTATTGGATCAATTGATTGATGCAATCAAGGAAAAATGACCACATTTAAAGAAGAAAAAAATGCTCTTTCTTCAAGACACCGCACCGTTTCACACAGCATTAGATACGATGCTAAAATTACGTGAAATACACTTCGAATTGGTTAATCATCCACCTTATAGTCTAGATTTAGCTCCTAGTAACTTTTCCTGTTTCCAAACTTGAAAAGATGGCTCGCAGGAAAAAGATTCATCTCAAACGAAGAAGTGATTACTGAAACTAACGCGTATTTTGAGGGGTTCCCGAAATCGTATTGCTCAGATGGCATAAAAAAGGTGGAATATCGTCTTACTAAGTGTGTCGAAGTAAAAGGAGACTATGTTGAGAAATAAATGGTTTTTGAAAAAAAAAACATTTTTTCCTACTTAGGTAGCTTCACTATCAATCCGCCCTCGTAAAAGTGTTACTAGTATTTTAAGTAGTTGGCTGCACTACTGGGATGTTGTCGAAAATAGCGAATATACATAGAAAAAAATCAGAAGAAACCAGGGCTACGATTAAATTAAACTTTTAGGGGTCACTTCATTTGTATTTTAAAAAGAACTGCGAAACTTCTAAAAAGAAAAGGAGATAATAAATCAAAAAAAAAATTGTATTATTTAATTTGGAGTTGAAAACTCAAATGTTAACAAGTTCTTTTAATAAATTATAACTATTCTTAATGTAAAATCTGATCCAATTGCTTTCCATTTACACTTCTCTTCACTGTAAACGCACCATAATAATCATAAGATGTAGAATAATAATTATTTGGTATTATAAATACTACTAATAACTAAAATAATTAATAAAAATTCATTTATATTAAAATGGGGTCCGACAGCCCCAGTAATACCCCAAGCGTGTTTAAATATGCATGGCCATGAACGAATGAAGGTGCACAGGGGCCTGTTAAAAAATTAGAATTTGGAACAGAAGGAGACCAAGGTTAAGAAATTGCCGGTCAAAAGAGAATTCAACGTTTTTACAGTATTCTCACATATAACAACAGTTTCAATAATCTCAGAAAAATCTTCAAAATATTTCAAAAATGCAGCTCAACGAATTAAGTTAACGGCTTTATGCTTTGAATTAAACAGAGGTAGTGTTTCTTTCTTTAATAATGAAGAAAACAATTTTTTATTTTGTCCAATTAATTATTTTACTTAAACGCAACTGCAATATTTCGACTTGTGGATCTTGAGGGTTCATTGACAATGAGAAATTATATGTTTTCAGTTATTTTGAGAAGTTAAGTGAATTGAGGAATGACGATAGTTAGAGTTAAGGGGGAGCACTGTATTTTTACCACTACATACATCAATTTTAAAACCTCCCCTCAGTAGCAGAACTCGCAAAAATACATTCATATCAACTGTCTATTCTTGTATATTCTTTGGTATAGTGTTGGCTGCGGAGTCAAGCGCTGAACATGCTCTCTAAGCAAAGTCGAATTAGTTGGTGTGCATCGATTTTATTTTCATACCGGAAGAGGTACAATGTATTGGATCAGAGGTAGATGTATCGGATTTTTCAATAAGGACATAACAATTTTGTATGTAAATAGAACACAGAATAATTGAGATATCGGGCTGAAACTTATTCTAGGTGTGGCACACACGTTCCACTTAATAATGGAATTCGATATCGTTCATATTACCACCGAGAGTACGTTTGCAGCTTTCGATTTGTTAGAAGATGTATGATATACTCCCTAATATTGCTGTGATGCAGTTCTACATCAACCGCAAGTTTGAGCGACTCCTGCGCCATCGTCACGAAGGGACTTTTCAGTTGTTGATAACGATTAGTTGCCGAAAATCGGTCCCGCTCTTTCAGAGCAATGCAGGTGAACGGTATGGGTGCACACAATTGGAGAGCACTTATCCCATTATAGACGCTGTCCTTGTTCGGACTATCACCACCTTTAAGTAAGAGAATTTTAGTCAGTACTTGAACAGCGCCACACCGTGGTATCACAGCGGGCCATTTGGTGTGCTCAAGTGTGCTTTTAGTAAACTAAGCTGCCACTCCTACCTACCTACCTATCCCATTACACAAACTGGCAAGGATAAAAGTTTAATAAACATGTAACGACACGGGGTCTTTTCAATTCTAAGGCTGAGGTATACTCAGCGGCTTGCCAGGGTTCGCTACTAAGATATCTATGTTGTTTAACTTATTTATTTTTATTTATTTATTTTCTTTATTACAAACTATTAACAACAGTAAATTGTACTTTTTTCTAAATAAAAGGGTGCTCGAAGTCGCGAGTGCTGTAATGGCAGTCAACGCGGGGTGTTGGCCCGCTCAGGTTCGTTCGGCGTGAATGATTGATTCGCTTAGTCGTGTCCAGGGACGGTCGATTTTTATATGATCGCCAATTAAAAGAAACATGAACACTGATTGCTTATATTTTATAAATATAAATGCTTTTATTTGATTAATTTTAAATAAAGCGATTTCAATAAAGGATAGAACAATATGTATTATTTTACTATGTGACGATGGTTCATTGGTGCTTGCGCGACGATGGTTACGAACAGACTGAAGAGCTCTCTCTCTCTATGCATTCTATGGCGCAGTTGCAAGATGGTTCGGAAGGGTTGCCATATGTGACAGTCGTTTTGGTCCATATTTGTCTGAGCATTTACCTCTGAGTCAGAATTCCTGAGCATTTCTCTAATTTCCGTTGTAACCGGACCTCCGCGATGTCTTCTAGTTACAGTTCCGAGATGGACGAGAGTTCTTTTCCGCTGCGCTGACGTGTGTTTAAAGAGGTCGATTTGCATTTCAAATTCCAAATTTCTTTTTTTAATAATATTTAAAAATACAAAGTTTATGAAACTTAATATTATATGATTATGTTAACATGCATTAAGACTAGGTTAATTTTTCACATTAATATCTAATTTACAATATTTTTATAAGGAAAGTTTTCATCGTGTTTAACAATGCCATCGGCAAATATTACATTTTCAAAGTTATTGTTGAAAATTTAAAAAAAAACCACATAATTATATTTACTTGTTTTGAAACTAAGAACTAACTAACAATAATAAATAAATCTAAAACTAAAACTAAATAAAAATATATACAGATTGTGTCTTACTGACTAACATTATACATTAATTTGTTTTTGTTTCTGCTTCCTCTGTTGTAGTACAGCATTCTGCCAGTTTTGTTGAAAATGCCATTTTCGTACATCGGCCGGAACCATCTCGGTGAAATGTATTTGGGCTCAGTGTGGGGGCTCGACCTATCTCTAAAGACTTTTTGGAGAAGTTTATTAGAAATTAATTCAGCTTTCACTGAAAACCTGTAGCCTAGTTCGATGAGGTGTCTGTCCATTCTTTGTATTCCTACAGTTCTGTAGATCGCTTTGCAGCTGGTATATCTAAACCTACCGAATTCGTCAATCTTTCCTTTATTGCCCATAACATGTCTGAGACAACTCCTCTCAAAAAGCCTCAACCTTTCCATTGTATGACTAGAAACTTGAAACCAAATTGGGAACCCGTATGAAATCACGCTTCTAATTATTTGAATATAAATCATTTTCTTTAACTTCTTTTGTAAGCTGCTGGAGGTTTTTATTACATTGAACCAGGCTGCGAAGGCTCCTTTGGCTTTTCTTAGAATGTAGTCTACGTGTTTGATGAAGTTGAATTTTTTGTCAAAGACAATTCCCAAATATTTCACTGCGCCTTTTTCTTGAATAGGATTATTATTTATTACAATTTTTGGTTTGTATTTTCTGCAGTTCTTGTAACTAGACTTCACCCCCAGCACTGTCAGAACTTCAGACTTATCCGAGTTGATTTCCACACCCCAGCTCAAGTAATATTCACTCAAGACCTCCAAATACTCATTGAGTAGCCGTGACATTCGACGCATACAGCTGCCACTTGTAAAGACGGCGATGTCATCGGCATACGCAACTATCTTGATTGCCTCATCTTGGGGTTGAGGAAGGTCCGACAGGTGAATATTATAGAGATGAGGTGCAAGGATGGACCCTTGGGGAACACTTGACACTATTCTATTAAGCGATGAAACACCCTCACCGCAGATTACTTTGAAGAAACGATTTTCTAAGAAGCTCTTCAATAATTTCGTCAGACTGTCATTGATCCCATAATTCATGAGTTTCAAAATCATCCCGTTAACAAATACGGAATCAAAGACCTTTTTCACGTCAATAAATACTGCCACTGTGGCCCTTCTTTTATTTAAGTTGGTAGCGACACTATCGGAAAAGTAAAGTAGGGGATGTGTGGTGGAGTGCTGTTTCCGAAATCCCATTTGGAAGTCTCTGACAATGCCTTTATCTTCGATCTCATCTTCAAATTTGCTTTAAATACATCTTTCGAATAACTTTGAAATGTTAGACAAAAGAGAAATGGGTCTGTAACTTGACAAGTGCCAAGGAGATTTTCCAGCTTTAGGGAGAGGTATGATGTTGGCAATCTTCCACGAATTCGGAAAGTAGGAAATGTTAAAACATTGATTGAAGAGAATTGCCGCAAACTGTGCAAATCTCTTCTTAGTTTTCCTGAGTATGTGGTTGGTGATTTGATCGAAACCGTGAGACTTCTTGTTGTTCAGTCTCTTCAGAATTTTCACAATTTCCGTACTGGTAACGAAATTTTCATCAATTGGGCTATTGTTTTCGCCAGTTGCTCTGTACTGGTTGTTGAAATTCACTATCGGTTGTATGGAAGAGAGGTGAACGGAAACTTTATTATCGATGGACTGTTTTCGACATTTATCTATCGACTTATTGCTATCCGTGAAGGTTGACCCAAATAACTTTCCGAAGGCGTCAGCTTTTGCTTGGTCCTCTGAAATTTTGGAGCTATTTTCATCAGTGAGTGTGGGAATTTTGGAATGTTTCCTTATTCCGGCCATGTTTTTAATGTGGCGAAAACTTTTGTTGTCTAATTTAATAGACTCCAATCGTTTTTGAAACACGTATGATGTATAACTCCTAATTTCAGAAGCAATGATTTTTGTCAACACCTGAATGTCGGTGCGTAAATAAACCATGTTGGGGTTGTACTTGTGTCGGAACCAGATTCGGCGAAGCTTGTTCTTCTCTTGAATTATTTGCAAAATATGTGCGGGAAGGGGAAAAAGACCTGACTGATTGACGACCCTCCTAGGAGTGCTTCTCAAAATAGCTCGATTGAAAGCAGAATTCATGTTTTCGATAACATTATCGATTTCCCTTGGTTTCAAGTTTCTATTTGAGGGAAGAGTTACTTGGTCTAAATGAGATTCTAGAATGGAGTTGAAAACCTCCAAGTTCGTGTTGTTGTAG
Source organism: Clusia tigrina (assembly GCA_920105625.2). Classification (NCBI taxonomy): domain Eukaryota; kingdom Metazoa; phylum Arthropoda; class Insecta; order Diptera; family Clusiidae; genus Clusia; species Clusia tigrina. The sequence continues at coordinate 175,305,783 of OV050032.1, forward strand.
TCAAAGAACGTTTTGTTGTCTGGACAAATTGTGTTGGCTCGTTTAACTATTATTTCTAACGCTGTGTGATCGGACGGATAATCAAGACATTTGGCAAAGTGTCCGCTTTGTGTGTATGCGGTGTCAATCGAGTCTGACGCTATGAAAAAGTCAAGAAAGGAACGTGATGTACCCCCATGATAAGTTGGCTGTGAGGGTTTGAAGATTATTAATTTATATTTAAGACAATTTAGATAATACCAAGAGCAAATTGAATTACCCATTGGTGAATTTTTGGTGTCACCCCAGAGTTTGTGTCTAGCGTTAAAGTCGCCTCCTAAAATAAAAGGATCAGAATCTGACAATTGAATCAGTTTCTCAAGATCTGTTGTACATGGACCTGTGCGATTGCTGTGGTTGTATAGAGAAAATATATTCAATGTTTTGCCCTCCTTTAGGAAAACTTTAACACCCATCACTTCAAGTCTATCTAAGATAGGAATAGGGATGGTTGAAAATTTTATGTTGTTTTTCACCAAAATGGCTATTCCTACATCAAGAGAAGCTTGTTTGTCCTTCCGAACTAAATGGTAGTTTCTGAAATTCAAATTAAATTTCGGTGAAAGTTTAGTTTCACAAATGGACATAATGTCTGGTTTGTGTGTCTTTAGGAATGTATCTAGCATATGGCGCTTTTCTAAACTTATTAAAGAATTCACATTACAATGAATGACTTTAAGGTCCTTACGGCTGGCCATTGGAACAGATGGACATAAAAAGGTTGAACAGTTTCTCCTGTTTTGCAGATGTTGGGGCATTCTTATCGTAAGATGGCAAGAAGTTATTTATTTTGGAGATAATTTCTCCGAAGCTCTGTCCAAAAACATTATTGCATTCATCATTGATATATGAGAAACTGTTCTGATTATTTGGCTTACTAGCCGGGACACTGTCTTGCATACTATTCGGTATACTATGAGTGGGTTTGCCAGGTGCTTGACCACGGACAACGTTCGAAAAAGATCTAAGTGGGGTTCTGTAGGTAGCAACGGATTGCCTAACAAAATGTCTTTTACTTTGTTGCTCTTCTTTTTTGGAAGCCAAGTTCTTCTTGAGGTTTTGATAAACCTCGCATTTTTTATAATTGGCTGTGTGACCCTCTGTCTTGCACAACACGCAATAAACTTGGTGCCCTATCTGTTTTTTGATGGTCCCGTCCGTTAATGTTTTTGTTAACACTTCAGTGTTTTGGTCTTTTGGAGGGATTTTGCAATTTCCTGGACCATGATTGCCACCGCATTTCACACAGCGGTAAGCCATGTTGCAATTGATTGCAACATGGTTAAACCTCTGACACCTCTTGCACTGAAGAATGCCATTCGACTCAAATCGGTGGAAATACACCCGATTTTGGTGCAAATATTTAATTTTTAGAATTTCAGCGACATCTGAAGAGCGGTCAAACTGAACGAGCCAATTTGTATTTAGCTTTGAGACCCGAATAAGTTTGGCTTCCAATTCAATTGAATTGAGAGCTCCGGACAAGTCATTTTCATCGAAGGAAAGTTCGTCAGTACCAGTGAAGTTGGTTTTTCACATTTGGGGGTGAATGTGAATTATTTTATTTTCTGTGACTCAAAGAGAGTTTTAATTTGTCTGTAGTCCTCAATGTTCGTCGCCTGAACTACCGTCGAGTCATTGTTACATTTCGCAAAAAAAAGTCTTTGTGTTCAAGTAAATAGAAAATTTTCTCACTTAACTCTTTTGTATTTGCGTTGTGGATGATGAGTTGTGGCGGCTTCTCGTTCATCCTCTTTGCTTCAGTGCTTCTTTTGTTGATTGTCTTTTGCTGTTTCTTCGTTGCTGTCTTATTCCTTGTCGTCTGCTCGATACTTGGGAATTCATCGTCCACTAATCTTCCTCTGGTTCCGTTGTCTGCTCTTCATTCCCAGATAATTAAAAAATTCAGTGTGTCCAACGAGAGCTGTCTGTCAAAAGAGGTCGATTTGATTTTTGTTGCCGCTTTTATAGGATTCCATGCGCACGCACACCAGCACAACTTTTCGTGTGTGTGTCTAAACCGGCAAAGTGGCGTGATCTCAGGAAAGAAACCAGTTATCGCTGTATCCAGGGGGCATGTTGGCTTATGTTGGTAAGCGTGTACCTGAGTCCGCAAATTGGCGTGATTTCACCCAAAAAACTGGTGTTCATGCTAACCACGTGGCATGTTGGGTGCTGTTGGAAAGTGTGGTCTAGCGTCAGGGGCCTGTACGGCATTTAGCTGCCCGTATACATATTGATGCTTATATATATTACGATATATACGTGTATGTGCTTTGAAGAAATATGTACATTTTTATATGGAAATTGCCCCCCATTCCCTCTCCTTACAAACACCACAATAAGAGTAAATTGGTTCAACCTTGCTGCAACCTCGGAAAACACCTGTTCCAATCCTTAAAAAATCCTCCAGTCGTAATTTGTGATTTCCTTCTACTTGATCAATTATTTTCGTAGCTTAGCTTCACACTTCACGATTTTCAGTCGAAGAAACTCTGCAAAGAAAATTTATTTTTTAAATCTAATCATTTTTTATTTTATAGGGAAGTGTGGAAAGAACTGAAATGGACACCAAAACTAGGTAAGATTAGATTAGGACTAGCATCACAATACTAACTCGTTTCAAACTAACGCCAGCAAACCAGAAGAAACCCAGGCAGCCGATGCTAAAGTTCCCGATTTGTGGAATTTTAGCCGCTTTCGCATATCGCCCAATTTAGAGCGGCGTCCGTATATCTTGGTCGATCGTCATTGCAATGGCAAATTCATAGTAGATTCGTAAGGATTTGTAGCGTTTTAGGTATTGCATCCGTTTTCAGCACCCATTTCTGCTGTTCAGGTCCGTTACAGTACATCGAGGTTCGCGCAGTTTGATTGTGACCGCAACTGGCGAGAAACATACTTTGATTTTAGACGATGCGCCAATGAAGAAAATCAAGGAAAGGGAACAGTCGCCAGTTATAGCAAAACAGCAACCTAAGCCACCACCTCCAGACCGGAGACCCGAGCAACCAATCGCAGAGAGTGGTATTCCGCCAACTTGCGACAGTGTCAGTAACTTGAAGAGCCGGAAGGAACGGAAAGTGAGTTGGTTTTATACATGTTGCAACGTAACCCATTCTTCTTTATGATCAGGTATTGCGGCGTCATTGTACCACCAATAAGGGGCTGGTCACACGACTATCCACACGCCCACATTGTTCCTGCTTGAAGAAGGCTAAGGTCACATATGCTGATATGCAGACACAAACTACAGCGCGGTCCCTGCAGCGCCCTTTGACCACCTCATCACGAACTCCAAGGCAGATCAAAGAGTTGGAGGAAGTAACTTTTATAGAGCAAAGGAAGGATCTCACACATAGAGAGCCAGAATCGCAGAGTAAAATTGCGACCATCATTGATGGTGCGTATCTCATCCACACTCATTGAGTACCCATGACAAATTTGTTTCCTTTACACAGTTCTGCGCAGAATTGTGACTGGCATGATGCTACTTACTCTAGTGTCGTGGCTCTTTTCAGTCGTCTTTAAAGTGGACAACATTTATTTAGCTTCACTGAGGGCTGTCTACGATTGGTGTTTCCCGAAGAAAGAGCCACCAAAGACTAATCTACAATTGGTCAAGGACTACTTAAGAGACATCTTTTCTGTTTTCCACTTCTGAACCCATTTCTGGAAATTTAATTTCAATGCTAAATAAAGGATTATAAAACAGTATTATAGCTCAGTATTAAATCTGGTGTTAACTTTATGATCCGATATTTTGGCACCGATGTTTTTAAAGATAAAGATGATTTCAAGGTTGGATGAAATGCTCATTAGAATATAAACGCCTGTGGTTTATAAATCGAAGAATAGTTGGAGCAAGAACATAAATCAATGTAAGTTAGAGGTGGAATAATCCTGCAGCCTCAATCGTGCACTGATCCTCTGAAAAGATAAAGAGAAAGTCAGAGCTTATATTACAAGAAAAATAACAAAAATAAGGTATTTGCCAGGTCCTAAAGAACGGAGCCAGGGATCTAGGTCAATTGACTCAGAAACCAGACCACAAGACCACTAAAAATCCCAACGAAGAACAGCAGAGGTCTCGACATGTGAGTTACTTAATTTGGTGAAAATTGCCACCTCTCAAAGAATTTATCAAAACGACGTAACCATCGACCCACTTATTGCATCCGTTTGTGGCTTCGTTTCTTCAAAGTGGAGGTGTTATTTCGGTATTAAAAGTCACCGCCAAGACAAAAAGTCACTGTGGAAGCAAACGTGCTCTATCTGGAAAGGAAAAACTTTTCTCTGTCATATGAAAATATTTTCTATCGAAAGAGAACGTTCAAGAAAGGAAGGAATCATATTCCTGATAGATTTATTTTGCTATGCTCTATTGGATCATTTAAAGCACTCCTCATTGACGGACACACCAGGGCGAGTACCGACATAAACAATCGACCAACCGCAAAAATCAATTCGCTATCGTGTCTTTTTACAGGAATATGCCTGCAGTAGTACCAGAACAACCATGTTCCAGCGAAAGTAAGCATCGGCGTCAGTTTACCTTGACCAGTCTAGGTCGAAACGAATATCCTTGCTTGACCCTTGACACATTGTGAGTTCTTTCTTATCCACTCCAAATGTTTTTATGTTTTGTCAACCCAAAAGTAAGAACAGAAATCACTGCGGACGCCAAATTCCGGAGTGAATGTCCTGCCGCAGTGGGAAAAACTAAATCGTGAGTTCTGAGTTCTATAAAGGACCTCTTTTTTGTACAGTTAAATTTATGTTCAGGATATCGCCACCAGACGCTGACCCTCAACTCTTAACGACTACTTCGGAAGAGCCGCCCGATAATCCGAGTAAGTAGGGTTCGATTGACAGAGGGCGTTCGATAATATTCGATTTTAATCTGATTAAAACTCTTCATTCGTTTATTCCTCGTACACCGACAAGTACGAGAAGCCCATGCTGATCCAGTCACAGCGATGCAAGCGCCGACTTATGCGCTGAAGCCGTGGTTGCCAAATTTACAGGAAGGACCTGCAGCATCGTGTAAAGTAGTCATAAGCGTGCGAGCGTCAAGGGTGAGTTAAGAGGATGTCTTTCTAGAGCGAGTCACATTTCTGTTTGCTCTCCAGCAGCATCGCCGTGTAAAGCCACACCCCATGCCTCGCTACCACATTAAATGATTGTCGGGTACATTGGATCGCAATCCAATCCATCCTTGAACAGAACCTTTCTTATCGGGGGACAGCGACATATTAATATAATTACCCTCATTGTGTGGGCATTTTTATCTCTCTGTGGAGTTTCGATTATTATGGATTTCCAGGGGTTTAAATTCTTCATCAACTGTTTCGGCAAAAACCAACCGAAAACAAAAATGGAATTGATCCAGGGCCGTTTTCGAGAAGTTACATCAGTTTTGTGGTGAACTTTAATGGGGCAAAAAATATATTTTGTTGTTTAAAATTGGACAATTTTTATAGCTTTATCACGAAGCATCTGGAGTCATGTTGACACTGGCCAAGTACGAAAGAGCTATAATCGCTCCCATCATTTTGAAGGTCCACCAATGTGCTAAATCTGAACGCGTTCCACTGTGCAGGATCATGAAAAGCTGAACGCATTGAGAATCAATTTCGTGGCCCTGATCACAAAAGCAGCGAATACCGGGAAGAAAAGAAAATAAACGATGACCAGGGGATTCGAAGGAGGAAGCAAATACTCGTGTGTCAATGCTTGCATCCGCGCATTCAAATAGCGTGCAAACGCACACGAGTCTAGTAGAAGATGACGTGTACGTCTGCATTCTATTAGGGTCTTTATAGTTTGCCCTCAGTCAGTTTATGTTGCGTCCACCAGCTTCCCTTACACCATGATCGAGCTTTCCCATATTCGAACGACTGTGTCCGGTGTGGCTGTGGTCATTCTAATCCAAAATCAGCACAGCGCAATCATTTTCGGAAGTGCGATCAAAACAAAGGTACAAAAACAACAACATTCATGCGACCAACGTAAGGTAAGGGGAAGCACCGACAGCAGAGAGCGGATGTGGGAGAGACACGGAGAGGGTGGTGTGTTCTCGGTCCCCTCTCTGCCCTTTCGACGCTGCTACTGCGCTCTGCTCTAACGACGCTCAGCTAAGGTTCTGCGTTAATTTGTGAATGCTTGTTTGCTGTCTCCGGATTTTATTAGAGTGCTTCCGTTGGAGTTTTTTTGTGTTGTTGTGGCAGCGCTCCGGTTAATTGAATTTCTCATTTTGTCGCCTTTGGTGTACGTTGCCCTCCTCGGCACTCGCCGTAAGCGTTGCAAAGGTTGGCAGCGTTTCTATGTAAATCGAAAGGAAGTGACTCAACCAGAAATCTGGAGCGGTTTCAAGTGGGTCTCTTCATTCAAATCGCACTGAAATAGTTTCCTTTCAAAAGATTTTCAAGTGCCAAGATGAATTGGCGGCAGAGTTGTTGTGACTGCTGTTTCTGCTGCTACTGCAGCAGCATTAAAAATTAATTGAAACATTGAAAGACGAAGCGCAGGGGTTAGTTAGTCGGAGACATATGCCGAGTGTGAAAGTTCCCACGGAATGATAAGGAAACATCCCATTTGTATAGGAGCATTGTCGTCGTCCCCTCTAAAGTGAGTCATCAGGTTTCAATCGATTTAAATGCTCAGAAGGAGTTCATTTTCGAAATGGCAGTTCTCCGAAAGCCACACACAGCTTAAGACTGGAGACCGTCGAGACACAAAATTTGTTGCTTTGTTGCGTTTGTTTGTTTACTTTGACGCTTAAAATGCGCCACAAAGCGAAACCAAAGCCACCAGAAATGAAGCCATTGAAGGGAGCTCATGGAGCTAGATTCTAAATGAGAATGCCTCCAAAGGCAGAGCTGCCCGCTGCGGCTTGGTTACATGTCCGGCTTAAAGGGCGATTATGGTCCATGAACATTTGGGCTCATAAATCAAACATACGCTGCAGGCATGCTGGTTGCGATGGATACTGGCTGGCAGCTGCGATTGGACGCCTCAGTGTGCTTCGCTAACTTGGGCGGGAGCGCATTTGGAGAAATCTCTTCAAACAACGCGACTAAAGACATTGATGGAAAACTGAAGAAATCGAAATGCTGATATAACGATTACAGCGGGAATATGGGGCGAATTGAGTTGTAATGTGCAGACATGGAAATTGAATGAACAAGTAATTTCCCACAGCTGAGGCAGGACTTGTTCCGAAGAAGAGTTGAGCTGCCTTTTTGACGCAGTCCCCCTGACATGGAGCTCTCATGCTCCAGTACAAAAAGAGTTCAGAACACTTTGAAAGTACTTGTCGTAGAAGAAGGCGCAATTTGTTCCCGCTGCAGAAGTTCCCACGGGTTGGAAAAGTTCCCATGAGAAGGGAACTGTAACGAAAAGCAGAAGTGCAGAACGCATGTGAAGCGCAGACAATGCTGACGCTGATTACAGCGAATGGAAATTGGTTAAAAATTCGGAGGGAGATTATTCCCACAGGAATTCGAATAGTTTGAGAAGGGTGAAGGGGACTGCGAAGCCCACTCGAGTGTGAAGAGATCTGAAAGAGAACTCTTCCACCAATGCAAACATGTCAGATGCTTGCCAAAGCGAATGCGGAATGAAGATCACTCCCCGAGGTGTCTCCAATTGGCCGAGACTTTGAACGTTTGGAATTGCAAAGTATGTTCATGAAGAACATGAGCTTCAATCCAGTCACATTCCTAAGTACGATGTGCTGGGAAAATATAAATAATTTATTTACTCGAATTTCTCACTTCTCAAACAAAGTTTTACGTGAAAATTTTCTTTTAAATTTATCAAAATTATATAGTATTTACGAGTATACTGTTTTTAAATATAAGATACTCTTTTATTTCTCCATAACGCAACTCCCAATTGTACCCTAAATTTAGTGCCAAATAAATCTCTTTAACTTAGTATGGCGGATTTACATTGCATTGTTTTTGTTTCACACGGATAAGGCCAAAATGGGATCGTTTCAACAGCTGACATTGGAAGAAGAAGAGTTACCTCTCTATATTACTCTAAGGTATTAGATGCCAGTCTTTTCTGGAGTGTCAAGAAGCGCATATCGGCGCCCCAACTTTCGTGCATCGACCTGACTACGGTCTCAACTCTTGATTCATTTCTTCAAATCAAAGTCAAAATGATAAGCAAGAGCCACGAACTCATTCGCAAACCACAAAAGAATATGAAAAAGTATTCCTTTATTTAAATATACATATACTCATACATGTAAATAAATAAAAGTTTTAATAAAAAGAAAATATTTGCGCTACGACTTGTTCCGGGTCCAACAAATATTAGTACCATCTCTTTCAAAAAATAGTCTGATAGCCCTGAAAATGGCTATTGCTTGTGTTATTTTTTCCTTTCTTTTCTAATTTGTTAAAACAATACTTGATTTTTCGTTTTCCTACGGTTGGGTATAAATTTACTTTTCAGCAGCTGGTTTCTTAGTCGCTGCTGCTTTTTTCGCTCCTTTTTCGGTGTCGCACTAACTGCTTTTGCCTTTGGTGGCACCTTCGGCTTGGCTGCACTTGCTTTAGGTTTAGTTGGTTTAGCGGCGGTGGGCTTGGCTTTCACGGTACCACTTTTCTTCACACTCTTTGCCTTTACTTTTTCACTTTTCTAATTGTCTCCAGCCCCACTGCTTGCTTTTTTTTAACCTTCTTGGCGGCGGCGGTGGAAGTCTTCTTGTTAGCTGCACAGCACTTGCACCTACGGCAGCCGGCTTCTTCTTTACCACAGACTTTGCTTTGGATTTTCCTGTTGAATCCTTGCCGCCAGCTGCTGACAATTTGAATGAACCGGTTGCACCCTTACCTTTGGTTTGGATTAATTTATCACTTACAACCGCTGATTTCAAATACTTCTTGATGAACGGTGCCAGTTTCTGAGCATCACATTTGTACGTAGCACTGATGTACTTCTTAATCGCCAATAATGATGAACCACCACGTTCCTTTAAACTTTTAATTGATGCATCGACCATTTGCTGTGTCGGTGGATGAGTTGGCGCGCTCGTTGGCTTCTTGATTTTTTTGCTTCCAGCGGCAGCGGCTTTCTTTCCACCCGAGTTCTTCAAAGCAGCAGTAGCCACAACTGGAGAGGCAGTAACACCAGCAACAACACTTTCAGACATTTTCTTATATACGTTAATTAACTCAACTGAACTCAAAAATTCAACTTCAAATCAACACTCTTTAGTTCTTAATTAGTCACCTTTCAATTCAATCACAAATTTTCGCATTCTTGCGAGACTTAAGGCGACCTGAAAAACTGAGAAGCACCGAGTAGAGTCATGCAACAAAATTTTATCGCTCAGTACATTTGAAGGTGCCATTATTGATCATTTCAAATCTTATTTTAATTTTTAAAAAGTTAATCAAACAGTTCCTCCTCTCTCAACCATTTAAACACTTCCACTATAAACTACATTTTGCGTTCTCAATCAACTTTTCTTCTTTTCACCCGTCTTAAGAACTCTATTGAAGATTTTGTTCGAATTTTAAAATGATTTTTGCAAAAATTTTTCACATAAACTCTTATAATTTATTAATAATAATACGAAATCGGGCGGAAGCGTATTTTTATACTTAACTGAAACTGATAGAAGTCTTTTTTCCTAATTGTATCCTATTTATTCTTAGCTAGATAATTTAAAAAATTTTTTTAAATTGCCGTCAATTCATGGTGCAAATCGTGAGTAAATGCAGCGACATTGCCTTCCATACGAAACTTCCTTTTATGGCGATATTTTAATTCAAGATATCCTTCAAAAATTATTGATTCATATCAAATATTAATATAACAAAATAAATAAATTTTAGTAAAAATTATTTTAATTGTTCTCATTTTGTAAGCTTTTTCTTTGAAAGTAAAGTGTGGGCTTTGAATTGAAGGAGGCGTGCATATGAATTTGAAAGAAAAAAATTATTTTTATCCTACTACACAGAAATATGAGTAAAATGATTGCACATCAAAGTATTTTTTAAGGTATACATTTTGAAATATATCCAAAGAGCATAAATAATCGCATTCTAGCTATTTTTTAATAGTTATCAATTCAATAACTTGTATGTGTATATAAAAAAATTCTTAGAATTTCAGATGCGTGTGAGTAATGACAATTAATGTCTGTGGAGAGCTAAATAACCATAAATATTATGAGAATTTTGGTGCAATAATAAAATTTATGCCTTACATTATTTGATGTTATCTAAAAAATTTAATTGAGAATGCCCTCCGAAACGGAAAATTCCCTCATCATCATTTGATATTGTGTTTTAATTATACGAGTATCAATTTATGACTATACAAATATGCACAGATTAAAACCCCAATCCTATTTGAAAGCAAAAATATATTCCAGCAAACAAAAGCCAGTTTAATAGAGTTGTGTTTCTATATTTTAATATTTGCAAGAGTTTTCTTTATTAATTTTAGAGAAAAGTTAATTGATTATAGATAATTAATTGGATATAATATTTTCATCTTAGCGTAATATGAAATTAGATCTTACATGAGATTATCAAAACGGAACAACTAAAAAAATGAAAAAAAAATAAAACATATTACTTAAAGAATACGTTCAGTGCTGGTAACTAAAAAGTCAAATAGGGTTGCCAGCTCTTTACAAATTATATATATTTAGAAAACACATTTAGCACTCCCACTTGTTTTCTCAAATATTGAAATAAACATTGAAATCATTATTTGACAATATATCTTAACTAAATTTACAAATTTATCTTTAATAAGAGCTTTTGTTAAAAGATCAGCTACTGATTTCCGGATTCGATGTAATTGATATTTATTTCGCCTTCCTTTTCTAAATCGCATGTATAAAAACGTCGATATATTCTGTTCGTTTTGAAGATTCTGGATTTTTCACCAATGTAATAGCTTGTTGATTGTCACACATAAGAGGTGTTGGTTCATTTAGATTAAATCCAATTTCAAATGCTAGTTTTCTGAACTATTTTATCATCTTCGATGCTGCGCAAAGTGCAATAAATTCTGCTTCGGTTGTTGAAGTAGCCATTATAGCTTGTTTGCGTGAACTCCAAAATACAGGACCACCATTAATAAAACCAATGAAACCTGATGTGCTTTCTAGTTTCGACATCTCCAGCCCAATCAGAATCACAACATTCTTTCAATTCTGTTGCGCTAGAATTAAGATCAAATGTTAAACCATGATTAATCGTACCTTTGAGATATTTGAAGATTCTTTTTACTTATGTCCAATGTGTTTGATTTGAATTTTTAACAAATCTGGTGAATATATTAACAGCATAAGCAATATCCGGACGAGCACAAACCATGAGATACATTAAAGAATCAATTGCTTCTCTATATGGAAATTCAGGTTCTTGATCAGTATTCTCCTTGGAAGAAATGAAACGCATTCCTGGTTCTGCTGGTGCTGATACTGCTGAGCCGTCTGAGTGATTGGAACGTTTCAGGATTTTCATTGCATATAGACTTTGATGTATTTTTAAAATGTTTGCGGTTCTATCTTTTCTAATTTGCAAACCCACAAAATATTCTGCCTCTTTATGCGTTATTTCAAATTCATCATTTAGATCTTTTAATAAATACTGCATAAAATCAGAATCGTTGCCACAAATTAAGCCATCATCAACATATAATGCCAGATAAATCGTATTTGAATGATTGTTGTATACAAAAACACATGAATCAGCCGATGTTTGTTTGAAACCATAATTGATGAGAAATGTAGAAATTCGTTTATTCCATTGTCTGGATGATTGTTTTAGACCATAGAGACCCTTTAGCAACTAACAAACTCTATCATCTTCTTCAAATCCGTATGGCTGCTCCATGTAAATTTCTTTTTCTACATCGCCATGTAAAAATGCTGTTTTTACGTCAAATTGAATAATTTGCATATTTTGTGCTGCTGCTACTGAGAGTATTATACGAACTGAATCATATTTCACAACAGGTGAATATATTTCTTCGTAGTCAATACCTTGTTTCTGACAACATCCACGAACCACTAGTCATGCTCATCAGACTTGTATTTCGTTTTAAAAATCCATCGATTAGAAACAACATTCATGTTCAGATTTCGAGGAACTAAATTCCAAGTTTTATTTTTGTTAAGAGACTTTATCTCGTCATGTATAGCATTTATCCATTGATTTCGATTATGTGAAGCAAGTGCATCTTCCAAATTGATAGGATCAATCTCAAGTACATTGAGACTTGCATTTAAACTTCCTTTCTCTTCAATTTCTTTTAATTTCTTAGCACTTCTTGTGTTATATGGATTTTGCCAAGCTTTTGTTTCTTTTTCTTCACTTTTGTTGGATTTTATCAGTTTCGTTTTCTTGGATTTTTTCGTTTTTATCAGTGAATATTTCAATTACTGCATGTGTCTTTTGTTGCTTTTCATTGAATATGACATCTCTTCTTATCAAAACTCGCTGCTTGTTTGGATCATAAATTCTGTATGCTTTACTTACATCGTTATAACCCACCATAAAACATTTTATTAAATTTTTCTCCAATTTTGTTCGTTGATCTTTTGGAATATGCAAGTTAGTAGGGTGCATTGTGACTTTCCGCCGGCACGGCATGTGCGCGTACAAGTTGACGATCCATCAGCGTCAGCTTTTGCTTGCGCGTGCAAGCCGTCCGTCCATCTCGCGCGTGCAAGCTGTCCGTCTGTCCGTCCACCATGCGCGTGTGGGACATCCGTCCGCTCAATGCACCTCGCTCTAAAGTGTTTGCTTCGGTTAGCACTTCCGCCCCAAAGCACCCAAACGACGGTGCTGCAGTTCGGTTACCTGCATTTTGCTGATTCTGCATCGATCAAGGAAAGCGAAAGTGGTGGGAACCCAAACTGTGGGAGCGTTGAGGTTTGCTGGCGCGGCACTTTAGGTCACGTAGCCTTCCGAACCGAAACAGCTTGTTTAAATAATAAACTAAATTGTGTTTGTGAATTAAACTAAAATTCAAAATACTAAAATAAAATTGTAAACTCGAAATAGCAAACTAAATTGTGAACTATTTTTATTCACTAGAAAAATCTAATTGTTACCGCAGATAACTGTTTTTATTGACGATCGCCGCTGTCGCTGTGACACCTTCCTTCGCTGTCAGACCGCACGCCTTAGCGTTCGGAGGACTGACGCGTCTGGGCTAGCCAGCAGCAGGAAGAGCGAACATATTAATTGGCGCCCGAGCAGGGACCGCGAAAAAGTCGTGGTCTCAAGTAACCAATCCTTGGAGAGGTTTTAGTGCGGCCATAGAAAAGCGGTGCACGGACTACCTTGACCGGTAGTGCCATCAAAAAACCATCAGACCAGGGTGAAGAATAGCAAGGTAATCTGGTCGTAGCATTCGGTTCCTGGTACATCAGTATACCAAGCCGAATATACTCCCAGGTTTGCCTTTGAGGTAAGCGATCGGAAATCTGCGACTCCTACGGGACCCTCCAGGTTAGTAGATCCTACCATAACAAAATCCTGAAATCTGCGACTCCCACGGGACCCTCCAGGTTGAAGGATATTAAAACATAAAAAAGAGTCTGAAATCTGCGATTCCTACGGGACCCTCCAGGTCAGTAAGACTGCGTATAACTAAAATAAAGATAAGCGAATACGCCGTCGGAAAAGTCGACGAGCAGCCTAAACTACCATTGGCTAGGTAGCTCTCGCTAAAATCTTCGCAATAATAAATCGGAGCAGTCCTACGCCATACAGCAGCAGCTACAACAATCCAATGAAGACATCAGCTCCAGTACTAGTCATGTAAGATATTAATAATATATTTATAACTTTACGTTTTTGCAATTTATATTTTTCCTGTAATAATCGCACAACCCGTGAATATAGAATCCAATTCAGAAAAAATGCATAGTGGGGATGGACAGTTTGTTGAGGACGGAGCACCAGAGTTTGGGGGTACTTCCCAGGGGGTCTCCCTCTATCAGGCACTGTTGAACACCGCCCTTACTGCCGCGGCCAAGGATGGTGAGCGTCGCTTCAACGAGAGCTTGAAGCTCATTGAGGAACTCCGCCTGGAGATCCATTCCTTGAAGCAGACTGCCCCCATTATTGAGCCGTACAGAGACGTGGTGTTCAACACCGACTCGGGGTCTGACGAATCGTTCGTCCTAATACAGGCTCTGAGGGAGTTCGGGGGTAGCCGGGCGCATTACGCCTCCTGGCGACGGGCTGCTCAAAGCGCGTATGACCCGTTTGACTCTTGGAAGGTTCCACCAAGCATTACCAGGCGGTGCATTTAATTCGTGGAAAAATAGTGGGGGAGGCAGACACACTCTTGACCTCCTTTAACACGCCTAGCAACTTCAGGGCCATTATATCTAGACTAGACTTCACGTACGCAGACAAACGATCATCCTACTCGATTCAGCACGAGTTGTTGGCGCTGCGACAGAGGCGTCTGACGGTTATGATGAGATTCAGAAACGACTTACGTTGCTCACGAATCAGAACGAGATGAACAACGCCAACGACAGCGCTAAGAAGGAGGTGCTGAACGAGGAATATAGGAATCTCGCTCGGAGCGTGTTTGTCACCGGACTGAACCAGCCCACAAGCTCTGCAGTGCTTTGTGCCGGGCCCACCGATATGTCCGCCGCCCTGGCCTTAGCATTAGAATTAGAAGAGAAATAAGCTCGCGCACAGACTGACAGAGTTCGTCACAGTTCAGTTCAGTTGCACAGTGGTCAAACCCAAGGCAACAGGAGGGGCCGTTTCGTTCACCATACTATGATACGCAACCAATCCGGGAACCGCGATCACCACGAGATGGTCGTCAATGGACGAGCCAGGGGCAAGCGTTACCCGGATATGGAGCGCCATTGGGAAAGAGGGGCCTTCCACTTCTCGAGCAGCATACCCAACATCCCAGGGTACGCAGCAGAGACCACCTTTCGGTAGACCCGCCTTCAGCGGTCAGCCGAATAACCCCAGGAGGTCATTCGAACCATCCAATTCATCCGGTCAGCACCAGCAAGAAGGGCACTCGGCGTCAAATAACGCGTTCAGGACATTCAAAAGACCCATGGATGGCCCTGGTGCAACGCAGACAAATAAATACCAGAGGGTGAATCACGTGATGGTTCCAGAGGAACAGGACAGAGAGATGACGGTAACGCAGGGTGTCCCGCGTCGTCGCACTAGGCGAAAGGGGCCTCATCCACCACAAGCCAGAATAGACGACTCTGGATTAGGGGAAGTTATCGACGAAGTTAATTTTTTAGGCTTGGGCGATCCTCCCTACCATACCTCTCAATGACACTGTATGACCGCCCCCTTAAGTTCTTGATTGACACCGGGTCTGCCAAGAATTATATCAAAGACCTTGATTTTCTTCAGGGGGTGAAGCCGGTAAACCGCCCAATCAGGGTAAAGTCTGCAGGAGGAGTCAGTTTAGTCAGATCAAAGTTTGAGATGGAGGTGCTACACGAGAAATTAACATTTTCTGTTCTTCCCGGCCTTGCCACATTCGATGCTATCCTAGGTTTCGATTTCCTTACGGAAATTGAAGCTACTCTAGATCTCAATAAGGGACTCTTCCTCCACCGTAAGGGCATCGAAGTCATTAAGGAGTTCCCATGCCAGGAAATAAATACCGTGCATGAGGACGCCTTAGGGACTCCGACAGAAAGGCACGATCGGGAACAGCTTTTAGCCGAGTTAGACAGGGTGTTCGCCGACCCGGAGGAGGCCTCCCTTTTAACACAAGAGTTGTAGCAACCATCGAAACCGAAGGTAGGCAGCCAGTGTACGCCAAGTCTTACCCATATCCCACCGCAGCTACCGACTTCGTGAACAACGAAATCGAGACCATGCTCAGGGAGGGAATTATTCGGAAGTCTTACTCGCCGTACAATAATCCACTGTGGGTGGTCCCTAAAAAGGGCGTAGACGAGCAAGGCGTCCGAAAACTACGGATCGTCCTTGATTTCAAGAGACTCAATGACGTCACCAAAAGCGACAAGTATCCCATACCTGACCCATCTGTAATTTTGTCCAATCTAGGCAAATCCGAGTACTTTTCACGGTAGACCTGAAGAACGGATTTTACCAGATTGCGCTCTCAGAGGAAGATAGGGAAAAAACAGCATTCTCCGTCAACAACGGCAAGTACGAGTACTGCCGCCTGCCCATGGGATTGAAGAATGCGCCCAGCATCTTCCAGCGAGAGATTGACGATGTTCTGCGCGACGAAATCGGCAAATATTGTTACGTCTACATGGATGACGTTTTGATATTTTCTGCCAACAGGGATAGTCACTTCAGAGACGTTCGCCTCGTCTTAGGTAAACTATACGAAGCGAATATGAGGGCATCTCGGGAGAAATCGAAATTCTGCATGACCGAGGTGGAATTCTTGGGTTTTGTAGTGTCGAAGGAAGGTATAAAGACCTGCCCACAAAAGGTGAACGACATCGTGCAATTTGAGGTACCCAAGAGCCTAAGGAGCCTCAGATCTTTCCTGGGCCTTGCCGGATATTATCGACGCTTTATCAGGGATTACGCGAGTATCACCAAGCCTCTGATACGATATCTACGAGGGGAGAATGGGCATGTAAGCGCCTCCCGCTCCAAAAACACTCCCGTGGAGCTCGACGGAGAAGCGATCGAAGCGTTCAACAGGGTAAAAGCGATATTGGCTTCCGAAGACCCCTACTTCTGTACTCCGACTTTAGTAAACCTTTTGACTTGACCACCGATGCATCTTCACACGCGCTGGGGGCTGTGCTATCACAGGGAAGCCGCCCCATAACCATGATGTCCCGAACGCTGAATTCCGCTGAGGAACACTATGCAACGAACGAGAGGGAAATGCTGGCAATAGTTTGGGCTTTGCAGAAACTCCGCAATTACCTCTATGGTGTAAGAAGCTTGAACATCTATACCGACCACCAGCCACTAACGTTTGCGATGTCGGATAAAAACGTCAACTCCAAGATGAAAAGATGGAGGGCGTTCATTGAGGAGTATGCGCCGAAGTTTCATTATAAACCCGATAGGCTTAATGTGGTAGCAGATGCCTTGTCTCGCCAGTACATGCACGCCCTGATTAGCGAAGGTATGGAGGACAACGTGGACGAGTCATGCGACTCTAGCTTCATACCAGAGGTGGTTAATCCGGTGAACTGCTTCAGAAACCAGATTGTGATCATGGAGGGAGCAAAAACCGGAAGAGTGCAGTCAATCCTGTTCCGGAAACAATCAAGGCACAAGCTTACCATAACATCAATGGAGGATCTCCCCAAGCTGATGACCGAAGCCGTCCACGTCGGGGTGGCGAACGGGATCTTCTGCAATGAAAGGGTTATAGAACGTCTCCGCGATATCCTGCCAGACATGTTCCTTATGGTAAAATTCCGATATTGCAAAAACGAAGTCAAGAATATAGTGGACCCTAGTGAGCAAGTTGAAGCCCTAACAAAGGAGCACAACCGCGCACACCGTTCAGTTCAAGAAAACACCTTGCAGATCCTCAGAATCGGTTACTTCCCAAGCATTCGGCGACGTTTGAAGGAGATGGTGACGAACTGTAGGGTGTGCTTAGAAGCGAAATACAACCGCAGACCCAGGAAAGCAAAAATTGGACTTACACCTATACCCACCTATCCAGGAGAAATACTCCACATCGATATCTATTCGACAGCAGGGAGTCATTTCCTAACATGCATGGATAAGTTCTCGAAGTTTGCCTCCGTTAAGCAGATTAGATCTCGAGCCATAGTCGATCTCAAAGGGCCCTTGCTAGAAACTTTGAGTCTCTTTGAAGGTACCCGCACGGTCGTATCCGACAACGAAAAGTCTCTGAACTCCCTGACCATCAAATCATTACTGCTGGATCAATTCGGAGCGAAAATCCATGCGGTTCCTCCCCTGCACAGTACCTCGAATGGGCAAGTGGAGCGCTTCCACAGTACGTTGACGGAGATTGCAAGATGTCTGAAGCTGGCGGATCACTCATCCGATACGGTGGAGCTAGTGCTTCTTGACGTATCTAGATACAACCGAACGATTCATTCGGTCACAGGCCAGAAGCCAGTGGACATACTTCGATCCATTCCGGACGAGCTAAGGGACGCGGTGATTGATAGGTTGAAGACCGCACAGGAATCGGAATTGAGAAACCTCAACAGGGAAAAGCGAACGCGGTTATTCCAACCAGAGGACAAGGTTTTCATAAAATCGAATAGGAGGCTAGGTAACAAACTTACGAAGATTTATTCGCAGGCCACAATCGAAAAGGACCTCGGATCCAAGGTCATAATTAAGGGAAGGGTGGTTCATAAGGACAATCTGCGTTAGGCAGGCTGCACGAATGAGACAAGAATCTAGCTTAACTACCCCATAATTAATTTATAGCCATCCTCGCCACTTACATCCACATCGTTGCAGGTTACTATTGGGTCTGCATGACATGCGATGCAGCATCCATGATTACAACCATTCCTATTATGTACCTGTCACTGGAGGGAAGGTAGCCTTCTTTTACGGACCACGGGTATTTGCGTCATGCCACCAACTTGTCGGAGTATTGGGGAACGGTTGAACAGTCGGAAAATATCCTTCAATACTTCCCGGAATCCCACATGAGGAAACTAATTGAAGCTGACATAGAGCAGATCAGCCGCTTACTGCAGCTGATTCAAGTTCATCATAGGCATGCCCGCGGCATTGACATTTTGGGTTCGGCTTTAAAATTCATTGCCGGCACTCCCGACGCCGATGACTTCCAAGCTCTTACGTGCACTCAGGACCGGTTAATCGCATCACACGGGCAGCAAATACACGTCAATACTGTAATGCAGGAACAAATTCGACACCTAAGCCACACCGTGAACGAGCTCATGAGAGCCACCAAACGGGATAGGCTTGACTCAGCCAGCCTGTTCTCTTTGGTGACCAGCCGCAATAGGGTGATCATGATGGAATTAAACAACCTCCTGAATTCCATCGCGATGGCTAGGTTAAACGTCGTAAATCCCACGTTATTGGACGCCCGTGAGGTGGAAGAGCTAGTGAGGGAGGAGCATTCGGGAAATGTGACGGTAATGAGTATTATAGCCGTCTCAAATATTTCACTGTACCAGAGTGAAACGGAGCTGTACTTCCTGGTCAAGTACCCAATTGTGGATCGAGTCTGCGATCGCACGTTAGTCTTTCCTGTCGTTAGGGAAAATAAATTTGTCCTGTCCTTGGGCTCGTCCGTTTTAGCCAACTGTGACAGAACTTTCCTACCCACTTTAACCTGCAAACCATCCGACAAGACGATGTGGTTTTGCGAGCGCAACCCATCCGACACCTGCGTTAGTCGCTTGGCGAACAACTTTTCTTCATCCTGCAATTCGGTTCCAGCCCACGACACGCCAGCTCTTCAGACTATCGACGACGGAGTCATACTTTTAAGGAGCCAACCCACCATAATCGAGGTATCAAAGAGGGCGCCCGTAAAGGTGAATGGCACTGTGCTAATAACATTCGATTCTGAAGTTCTTATTAACGGCACCTCTTACATAAACCCCAAAAGCACACCTTTACTGAGGGCGGGTATTCCTTCTTTCCATACAGTGAACCTTACTGATTTCACGTCGGTGTTATCCCTCCCTTATTTGCGCGAGCTCAATGAAGTTAATCTCGACCAAATAAACACGGTACGCAACGAGGTCGTGGCTATGTCACTGCAGGACCTGATCATAGCAGGGGATTTAACCGTGGCCTTGCTGGCACTAGTCATAATCCTTTAGGCCTGCAAATCTAGAAGGAGGAACAAGGAGGCTCAGAATATCCTAACAGTGCTCCAATTCATTAGGAATTTGCGCTCCAATAGATCTACCGGCCCGCCTGCACCGCCAGCCGAGGACAGCTGCGTTTAAGAGGGGGAGGAGTTAGTAGGGTGCATTGTGACTTTCCGCCGGCACGGCATGTGCGCGTACAAGTTGACGATCCATCAGCGTCAGCTTTTGCTTGCGCGTGCAAGCCGTCCGTCCATCTCGCGCGTGCAAGCTGTCCGTCTGTCCGTCCACCATGCGCGTGTGGGACATCCGTCCGCTCAATGCACCTCGCTCTAAAGTGTTTGCTTCGGTTAGCACTTCCGCCCCAAAGCACCCAAACGACGGTGCTGCAGTTCGGTTACCTGCATTTTGCTGATTCTGCATCGATCAAGGAAAGCGAAAGTGGTGGGAACCCAAACTGTGGGAGCGTTGAGGTTTGCTGGCGCGGCACTTTAGGTCACGTAGCCTTCCGAACCGAAACAGCTTGTTTAAATAATAAACTAAATTGTGTTTGTGAATTAACTTAAAATTCAAAATACTAAAATAAAATTGTAAACTCGAAATAGCAAACTAAATTGTGAACTATTTTTATTCACTAGAAAAATCTAATTGTTACCGCAGATAACTGTTTTTATTGACGATCGCCGCTGTCGCTGTGACACCTTCTTTCGCTGTCAGACCGCACGCCTTAGCGTTCGCAGGACTGACGCGCCTGGCCTAGCCAGCAGCAGGAACAGGTAAGGTACTAATTATAATTCGTCAACCGCCGCAGTTGCAGCACTGTCTTCCTTCGCCGTCAGACCGCACGCCTTAGCGTTCGGAGGACTGACGCGTCTGGCCTAGCCAGCAGCAGGAAGAGCGAACACATTAATTTGCACATATACTTCACTGCCAAATATTTTCAGATGACCAACTGAAGGTTTTTGACCCAACCATAATTCGTACGGTGTGACACCACCAAGAATATCCGAAGAAGTTCTGTTTTTAAGATATACTGCAGTGTTAGTAGCTTCTGCCCGTAAATACAACGGTAAATCACGATTGTGTAGCATGGCTTTCGCAGTTTCTACGTCCGTTCTGTTTTGTTTTTCAATGAAACCATTTTGTTCTGGTGCTCGCGGTGTATTAGTTTCATGTTTTATGCCATTTTTCAATAAGAAATTATTTACTCTTTCATTACAAAATTCAAGACCTCCATCGGATCGAAATCTTTTGATGTTATGCCCATCAGCACGAACATCCGCACAAAATTGCGGATCAAGTATTGTAAAACATCAGTTTTGTCTTTCAAAAATCGTCCTTCAGCAACATAAAATATTTCGCACCTCCATATAATGGTTAACTCATTTTTCCGCATAGATCAACATGAAAAATTTATCCTGGAATATGGGCTCGATTAGCTCCAGATTTAGGAAATGATTCGCGATTCTGTTTTGCATAAACGCAGCCTTACATGGAACTATAACTAGAAAACAATTAATTTTTAAATCTATTACTGCATTTTTAATGTCTTTTAGTGTTTTAAAATTGACATGACCACACAGTTGAAGCCAAATTTCTGGTGAATCAGCTGATGATGCATTTAGCAGATGCTCTGCTGGCTTCAGATTCATTTTATACAATCTATTGTCACGTTCGCCTTCTGCAATAATTGATTAACCTTTCGTGGAAGATACCCGTTTGGCTCCTTCTTCAAAAATTACGCGTATTCCTTCTTCTGTTGATCTTGCCACTGATAAGAAATTTCGGTCAAGACCAGGCACCAAAGGAACATCTTTGACTGTATAACTCAATCCTGATGACTTTAATGGTTCAGCATCTATATCACCAACGCCTTCTATGGCCAATATACTCCCATCTTCCACTTTCACGTAACATGAATCAGGTGCAGTTTGTCGAAAATTTTTGAATAGCTCCTCTGAAATGACATGTGATCCGTTGCTCCGGAATTTGCTTAGTTTCGTCTCATTAGTTCATAAAGTAAATAACTGTGTTTCATCATTTTGCATAGTGTTGTTGGAATTAGGTTCCTTTTGAAACATTAGTGAATGACGTTCTGAGACGTTAGCGGTTTTGTTTTGAATTTCCTTTTGTCTTTTGAAACATTCCCTGGCCCAATGTCCGGGTTTGTGACAATAATTGCAACTTCCTTTCCGTTTAGCACCATCTTGCTTATTTTGAGATTTATTTTTGGTAATTTTCCGTACACTAAATGCCGCCTTTGACACATCATTTGCCTCTGATGCTCTCATCTTCAGTAACGATTCCTCATTTACTAAATAATCTGTTAACCGCTCGATGTTTTGTTCATCGCCTGGTATGGCATACCATGCCGTTCTCACATGATCAAATTTTCCAGGCAAACCACTTAAAATTTTAGCAACAATCATTGCCTCTTTCTGCTCCAAATCGTATTATCAATATACTGAAATATTAATGAAAAAATATAACATTAAATGAAGTCAGTACTACAATTCAGCTTATTATTTGTCTTTACTAATCAATTAAATATACTTAATGGTTGCGAAAGAACTTCCATGTATAGAAAAAAAATTGCTAAGAACCTCTTTTGTTATTGTTAATTTATAACTGTGTTGAAAGTGTTCGTGTTACGAAATATTAAATAAATGTTGCAATTACACTTTTATATCTAATTTAAGTTAATTGTAAGAGAAGGATATGAGATTTTATCTCAAATTGACTTTACGTAGCTAAAATGCGTCTTGAGGCAGATACAATTTTAAATTTTATTATTATTTTTTTACTACCTCAGACAATAAATAGGAAGTGTTAAGGACGAGTGATAAAGAAACATGTTTTA
Organism: Clusia tigrina; assembly: GCA_920105625.2. Classification (NCBI taxonomy): domain Eukaryota; kingdom Metazoa; phylum Arthropoda; class Insecta; order Diptera; family Clusiidae; genus Clusia; species Clusia tigrina. The sequence continues at coordinate 175,328,474 of OV050032.1, forward strand.
AAATAAAAAAAATTTTGTCTCACAGTCACGACCTCATGCGAAATGCTTCTGTTGTAAATCTTTTTCTGTTTGAGTCGAAGGCCTTAGTTGCTAGTCTTCTTTTAGCTTCATCTATTGCAATATTATCTGAATGACTTTTGAATTCTCGTAAATATAAATAACAGACCACACTATTTCACTAATAATTTTCACTTTAGTTATATTTTATTTAATTCGAAATATAAATACGCTAATCAAGTTTATTTGAGAAATAAATTTTATTTATTACACACAAATTTATAGTTATAAAAATTAATTCATCCATTTTTTTTTTGTGAATTTTCCAACGCTGAATAATTGTAAGTATTCACCACTAACAGTGATTGGTTATAAATTGCCGAATTCTGAAAAACAACGGGAATTGCTGTATAAACAGCCAAAGCCAAGATACACTAAGCGGGTAATATCTTTAATATGTATTTATTTCAAAATTTGGCAATAATGGCGAAAACCAAGATTGAATAAAATAGCTGCATTATCTTTCCTTAAAATGGAATCTGTTTACTAAAGAAAGATTGTGTGTCAAAGGCTTTTACCTTTTTAGTGTTTCCTGATCTCTTATTGGCTCGAAGTGCTTTATTTTCAAAACAGTTGATTATTAAGCATTCAGAGTGGCAACATTTACAAACTTTCACATTACTTCGGATTTCACATCGACTTAAATGAGCACTTAATAATAATAATATATTTAATAGCAATAATTATATTTCCATATTTACTGGATCTTCGAATCAACTGGTGTTTTTGAAAGACACAGACATTTTCTTGAAGTTCATTAGTATAAAAGATGTCAGGAATTTTGATCTGACAAACACTTTTAATTTTCTAAAAGGTTGGGTTATGAATATAAATTGTTTAACGGAAATGTAGCAGTTTGACACAAGAAGACTTTCCACACATAATGACTAGCAAACTTTGTCAAGATGTGATTGAGCATTTTTTCTGACAAATTAGGAAATTCTGTTCGCAAATAAATGTAAATGTTCATGTAGATAAGGTAGCTTTCTTAAAAAATGTATGTTTCGTATGTTTGCGGTTATTTATACTTAAAAATGTATAAGTTACATAATTGTGTTCATCCCTTGCCTTATTTCGGAGATTAGATTATTTCTGACGACTTTCTTTACACACTTGAAAAGCAGCATGACAAGTGTAACTATGTTAATCCCCCAGTACAGTTTATCAATTAAATACAAAAATCAGACAGCAGATTTTATGCACTTTTTAATTCAGCCTGCCATATATATGTAAATATAACCTCCATATGAAGCATTAGAATACCCTACAAAATAATATGTATATAACCTGTTAATTGCATTAACAGTTGATGTGCAAACCTCATTGGGAGGTATGTAACATTCACACTTTTAATGCATAACATCTTCTTTTGCATACAATTAGGCTTGTGTTAAGCAAACCTTGCCTTAACGATGGAATTTGCATTGTTGACAAAAACTCCAATATATACTACATCAGCGAAGGCATTGCACTGGATGAAACATGATATCAAGTGCAATACGCTGAGAAACTCAATTCAAGGCCAGCTTGCAAATTTGTCAATAATGCACATTTCATGGTTATGCTGTCAATTCAATAATACCTAATATGTATAGCCAAATTATATGTAATATATGTATATAGAAAATGAATAAATACCCACGATTGGCACATCCAAAAGTCAGTCAATCAGTAAGAGTTAACTGTGAGTCTTTTCATTTTAACTTAACATTGATTAATTCTCCTTCTCCGACACCAAGGTTTATGTGCCTGTTGTCAAACCCACCATCAACTCGGTACAAGCACCGCTGTTGACATTAGGTCCTTTTTCAACGATACCAAGGTTTACGTGCCTGGTATCAACTTTATAATCAACTCGGTACAAGAACCGTTGTTGAAATTCAGCTGTTAAATTTAGTTTAACATTTTGGTGACCCCGACGTTTGCAACCTTCTGAATATCAGACGGAAAGGATAACTGGTTCAAGTGCCAAGTATCCATCGATCCACTGATCATTGAAGCATCCTTCAGTAGGCAGCAAACAGCTACCAGGTAGTATCCACATTCATCAATCAAGTCCTAAGCTAGTAACCTGCAGAAGACTTCAGACATCATATACATCATCAAACTATCAAGTGTCCTGTAACCAGCAGACGACAACAATCAAGTCAGCATTAGCCGGTAACCAGCAGACGACAACAACGAATCCTGCACATAGCATTCAAAAACACGATACGTCAGCATCATGGGAATGGATGAACTATCATTGAGGCAAGATGAACTTGCACTGGCTCTACAAAAAGCTATAGTCAATTACAAGAAGGCGCCACAAGAGCGCAGAACAATAGATATCATAACAACAAAAGCCAAGGAGCTGGATGAATTGTGGGTACAGTTTGACAAACTCGACAATACCATCCGCGACCAACATGGCAAGGAAGTCGACCACCCATATTTCGTGAAGGATTTACACACTGCCATTCGCACGAAATACCGAGAAGCACGCGATGAGATGGACAGAGCAGTACAGGCCATCAAACGTCTCCAGGCAGCATCAACCTCAAAGGCTGCACCGGAGGTACTCAAAACAGTACGGTCGCCGCAGCCAGCCACCAGACAAAGCGAATCAAGCACCATGATAGCTGCCCCCAGAAGTCCGTCAAGTCAGCTATGCTCACTAATTGACAAACAAAAGAAGTCAATAGACACAGCTAGCAAACTACTTAGCCAAGTGCTTAATAGTGTGACACAACAAACGTCGCACTATTATGCAATGCAGGCGAAGACAGTAGAAACGCATTGGAAATCTGCCCAGGACCTGCACCAAAGGATCTGGTTATCTGATGAGCCCAGCTCATACGACTACGAGGGTTTGGCCCAGATTGAGCAAGCAATCACTGCACAGATTGTGCAGCTTCAAGATATGGCTCGAGAATCAGCGGCATCAATTATGCAAGCCTCTCCAACAGCAGTCAACAGGCAAACAGCCAATATGACGACATCAGGTCTAAAACTTCCCAAGGTTGAACTACCAAAATTCGATGGCAGCTACCACAAGTGGAGGCAATTCCACGATCTATTTATGGAGTTGGTCGACAAACAACCAATTCCAGCTTGTCAAAAGATGTGGTTCTTGAAGTCCAGCTTATCCGGTCAGGCGGAAGGACTAATTCGGCACTTCACAGCATCGGCAAATGATTACGAGGCTGCATGGGCGGTGGTGAAGGATCGATATGAAAACCCCCGGCTGCTGATAAACGCAACGTTAAGCAGACTGCTCTCCCAACCGACAATCAACAACGATCAGGCATCAGCGATTAAGTTCCTCCACGACATTACCAAGGAGTGCATCATGACTCTACAAGGTCTAGGAGTGAGCACCGACAGCTGGGACTCCATTCTGCTGTACATAATAACCCAAAACCTGCACAAAACCACTCACGCATTATGGGAGCAATCCTTAAAACAGCCGAAGGATATACCATCTGTAAACGAATTCCTTGAACTTAGATTCCAGTCATTGGAAGCTTTAGGAGGAAGACTCAACAAGGATGCGGCAGAACAAGGGCGACCAAGGGCCTACCAGGCGTTAAGTGTTTCAGTGCCAACAGGTCCAGCATGCATCACATGCAACCAACATCATGCGCTATTTCAATGTCAAGATTTTCTCAAAATGACACCAAGTCAGCGGTTAAACACAGTCCAAAAAGCAAACTACTGTGTAAACTGTCTGAAAGGTGGGCACAATGCCAAATCTTGCTTGTCAGGCAACTGCACCAAATGCAATAGAAAACACAACACGTTGTTGCATCTAGAAACACGGGAGCAGACCACAAGAGGAAGCCGATCAACAGCAATCAATTTAAAATCAACTACAACTCTGTCCAATACCGCAGTGGCATCAGCAGCCACCGACATCATGCCTACACATCGAAGCTGTTATGTCTTGTTGGGAACAGCTAAAATCAGAATAACAGCTGCGAATGGACGATCGGGTGAATTCAGAGCCATTCTCGACTCAGGATCACAAATCAACATCGTCTCCGAGCGTGTCATTAAAAGACTAGGCATATATCCAATCGAGGCTTCGTTGTGCATTGAAGGTATTGGGAATGCCCAAAGAAGAGCTACGCACCGCGCTAACATGAAACTGGAATCTCGAACAAGCAACTTTGCAGCCGACTTCGAGGCATTTGTGCTGCCAAGCATTGTTCCAACTCAACCAGCTCAGCAGCTAAACGTTACAAAATGGCCGATTCCTAAGGGTCTCCAACTGGCTGATCCGGACTTTCATCAACCAGGAAAAATCGATGTTCTCTTGGGCGCAGAGCTGTATTACGACCTCATAGAAATGGGCCAAATCAAACTTTCCTCTGAGCTCCCAGTCATGCAAAACACAACGCTTGGTTGGGTGATAAGTGGAAAAATTGGCCAAAGCTCAACAAAAACAGCAACATGTGCAGTCTACACTGGTCAGGAGAATGGTTCCCTCAACGACACTCTTGAAAAATTCTGGCAACTTGAAGGATGTGATTCACCGAGCTGTAAGTTTACAACCGCCGAGCGTCGTTGTGTAGAACATTTTCTGCAAAATTATCAACGTGATATCAATGGGCGCTTCATAGTGAAATTGCCGTTCCAAACCACTTCAAACCAACTGGGAGAATCGCAGAAGTTAGCTCTGCAACGGTTCATGACAATTGAACGAAAAATGATAAAGATTCCTGAATTCAAGGCCCAATATGTAGCCTTCATGCGAGAATACGAGAAGCTTGGTCATATGGAAGAGATTGATATAACTAGCATCAAGAGTTCCCACTAGTTTCTTCCACATCATGCCGTTTTGAAGCCAGACAGCTCAACGACAAAGCTAAGAGTCGTATTCGATGCTTCAGCCAAAACATCAACAAATGTCTCTTTAAACAATCTTCTGGCAACAGGACCAACTATCCAGGAAGATGTGTTCACTATTCTTTTGCGTTTCCGGCTCCCTCGATTTGTCTTTACAGCCGACATTGAAAAGATGTATCGACAAGTGCGAGTAGATAAAGACGATCAAAAGTTCCAACTTATCTGGTGGAGAGAGGATCCCTCACATCCCATGAAGTGTTATCAGCTCACGACAGTCACCTACGGTACAACATCTGCACCGTATTTGGCTATCCGCACACTTCAGGCTCTGGCTGACGATCAAGCCAACAAATATCAACTAGGAGCAGAAGTCGTATGACGTGTTGAGTGTCGATGACGTGTTGAGTGGATCTGATCATCTCTCCACTGCATGTGAAATACAGCGGCAACTTCGACTCATGCTTAGTTCCGCGGGTTTCAATTTACGGAAATGGTGCGCGAATCATCCAAGGTTACTAGAAGAAATTCCAGTCACGGACCGTGAAGTAAATATGGAATTCGGTGACACACTGGACGACAACATCAAAACAATGGGATTGATTTGGAGCCCTTCTAATGATGACTTTAAGGTCAAGGTTGGTGTAGTAGAATCCGGTAGGATAACAAAGCGTTCAGCCTTAGCAGATATTTCACGTATTTTCGATCCCCTTGGCTTCATCGCGCCAGTTACGACCACAGCAAAAGTGTTCCTTCAACAACTATGGAAACTTAAAATAGACTGGGACACAGAACTTCCAGCACCACTTCACAAAACATGGCTAACCTTCAAAAAGGACTTGCAGAAGTTAGAAACCATCAGCGTGCCACGCCACGTCTTCGGTCGCACAGTACCCAAGGACCCCCAAGTACACATTTTCGCTGACGCATCAGAACGTGCCTATGGAGCGGTAGCATACATGCGAACACAAGATTCCCAAAACCAGATAATCGTTCGCTTCCTATGCGCGAAATCACGAGTAGCTCCAACAAAGCAAGTAACATTACCAAGACTGGAATTGTGCGCTGCTAAGGTCGCCGTGGAATTGATGCAGAAGCTCCATGAAAGCCCATTCTTCAAAAGCGTTACAACGCATTTTTGGTTTGATTCCACAGCGGTGCTGGGATGGATAAATGCAGAATCAGCACACTACCACATATTCGTGGCAAACTGAATTTCGGCTATTCAGCAAGCAACTAATCCACAACAATGGCGTCACGTGCCGTCCCAAGACAATCCCGCAGATCTGGTATCAAGAGGCGTGACAGCAGCTAAATTGGTAGACAACCTATTTTGGCTATATGGACCTAAGTTCCTGCACAGATCTATGACAATTTGGCCACTTCAACCTCCACGAGAACAATGTGCCTTGGAACTCAGGCGGCAGACGAGTTCAGCTCTAACACTCAATTCGAAAGAGACAACAACTTTCTGGGAAGAAATCAATCACAGGAACTCATTTCGACGCCTGCAAAGAATTGTAGCATATGTCATTCGGTATGTGAAAGCATTAAGAAACAAGGTGTCCCACCCTACAATAGCACCAACAGCTGAAGAAATGGAGGCATCATTGACATTGATTGTCAAGGGTACCCAAGGAAGAGCTTTTTACGATTTATACGATTTTTACGCACTATAAAATTCGTGGAAAGAAGCCACACAAGGCTTACATCGCAGTATTTTCCTGTTTCGCAACAAAGGCAGTTCACCTAGAGGTTGTAACCGAATTGACGACCGAAGCATTTATCGGAGCGCTGAAACGCTTCACGTCTCGCCGCGGACGGTGTGACACTATCTATTGTGACAACGCAACCAATTTCGTCGGCGCAAGTAACAATCTGAAGGAGCTAAATGATGTCATCTTCTCAAACACCTCACGAGAAAATATCACGAGATCATGCAGCGACCGTGGAATAAACTTCAAATTTATTCCTCCTAGAGCTCCACATTTTGGAGGCTTATGGGAAGCAGCTGTTAAATCCGCCAAGCATTTGCTACTACGAAGTGTATTGACGGCATCACTGACCTACGAAGAACTCGAAACCATCGTCGTGGAGATCGAGGGAATTTTGAATTCTCGACCGCTTACCCCAATGTCAACAGATCCAGATGACCTAACAGCGCTAACTCCGGGACACTTCTTGATAGGCGAACCGTTAACTTCACAGATAGATAGGAACATGTCAGAATCCAAGGTATCCCTACAAACTAGATGGAAATTGGTGACACACCTTAAATACGAGTTCTGGAAACGTTGGTCACACGAGTACCTTCACCAACTTCAGCAACGACACAAATGGAAGGGTCCAACTAGCACCATAGAGCCAAATACTATGGTAATCGTCAAAGAAGATAACTTACCAGTGCTCCAATGGCCTCTAGGGCGAATTGTTAAGGTGTACAAGGGTGACGATGGCTTAGTAAGAGTGTGCGACGTAAAAACACAAAGGGGCATATTTAAAAGAGCAATTCAAAGACTGGCACCATTATTCTCGGCAGATCATGACGACATCGAAGTAGATCCAGAAGAGCAACCAGTGCCAAAAAGGAGAAGAATAATACCAGCAATCACTAATGGTTTGGCATTGCTAGTCACAATAATGATGTTACCAATAATATTGGGATCTCCAGTGCAAGTTAATCGTTTTGGTTCAAAACTTGGCATCCACTTCGAAAATATAGGATCAGTTGCTATTTCATCTACCGAATGGAACTTGCTCGTATACTACGATCTGAAACCATATTGGACAGAAGCATCAACGCTGTTCAACGGTACCAGCACCCTACGTCAACTTTGCCGAAAGATTAAACAAAACTACACTTGTTGTCATCTAACTGACAGCTTCGATCGACTTGAAGGAGAATTGCGTGTAGATAATAATCTGATAAGAAGCAGTCGCAACAGGAGAGGGGCAGTAAATCTCGTTGGAAACCTTGCACATACACTATTTGGCGTGTTAGATTCAGAGTATTCCAAAAAGATGTCAAGGACAATATTAAACGTCAAAGAAAACGAGTCCAATCTGCTACATCTGCTGAAGAATCAAACATCCATCATTGATTCCACCGTAAACATCATAAAGCAGGATCAGATAGCGGTTAAGACAAAATTTGATGACTTTGACCAACAAGTGAATCAAATGTGGAATCAATTGCAGAAAGAAGACGAAGAGCTACAACAATCGAAATTGTTGGAACTATTCAACGCTCTGGCAATTCAACTAACTCTAATCGCAACCGATTTACAACGTACACAGTCAGCTATACTGGATGTTCTCACAGACACTCACCATGGTAAATTCAATCCGCTACTTTTAACTCCCGAGCAGTTGCACACCGAAGTTGACAAAATTAAACTCCACCTGCCATCATCATTAGAACTACCTGCAAATCAAGAGGACTTAATACAACTGTATAGGATAATGAAGGTCAAGGGAGGACTCACTCAGGACCATGTTGTGTTTAAGATTACATTACCGTTGGTGGAACATGACCGATTTGAACTCTTTCTGCTCATTTCGGTACCAAATTGGATCAACAACACTATGGTGGCAATTGATACATGCGCCACCTTTCTAGCCACAAATGCTGCTCGCGATCAATACCTCCGAATTAGCTCCGACGACTTTGCATCATGTGAGCGAATCAATCAAATTGAATACGTATGTTCAAATGTTCCAATCCGGTACAGCTATGAGGCTGAGATGTGTTCCTGCGAAATCAATTTGTTTAACAACAACACTCAACCAAATTGTAAACTAAAACCTGTGGCCAATAACATTACGTGGCTACCATTGAAGAAAAAAAATCAATGGATTTATGCAATTCCGTCAACTTCACGAGCCACTGCAGTCTGCGGCAAGGAAATCATCCCGTTGACACTGAAAGGCTCAGGACTACTGACACTTCAGCCAGAATGTGTGCTGAAACACAATGCAATCTCAATACAAGGGCAAGAATCCGTGTCCAGTGCGTTAACAGCATCACGCACAAGCCTAGGAAAAATTACAGAATTATCTAATAGTGAACAAATAACCCCACTATTGCAAAAAATCAACGCGATCACTTACACAACACAACTGAAGAATCTCACAGAATTACACAATGCTCTGGCCAAGGAAAAACTGATGACACTGCACAAAATTCAACCACCAGACTATTACCACCATGCGGTCAGTTATACCGCACTGTTCCTGTCCGTGATACTTTTAATTACTGGGCTCATATGGAAAATACGAAGTCAACGTGGCGTCAATGTACCAGAAATCATCACGTCAACAGATACGGTGCCTCAGCCTCGCCCTCGCCACCAACCAATAGAGAATCTTATATAGGTTGAGCTGTGCTCAACGCGCGGGAGAAATGTTAATTGCATTAACAGTTGATGTGCAAACCTCATTGGGAGGTATGTAACATTCACACTTTTAATGCATAACATCTTCTTTTGCATACAATTAGGCTTGTGTTAAGCAAACCTTGCCAGCTTAACGATGGAATTTGCATTGTTGACAAAAACTCCAATATATACTACATCAGCGAAGGCATTGCACTGGATGAAACATGATATCAAGTGCAATACGCTGAGAAACTCAATTCAAGGCCAGCTTGCAAATTTGTCAATAATGCACATTTCATGGTTATGCTGTCAATTCAATAATACCTAATATGTATAGCCAAATTATATGTAATATATGTATATAGAAAATGAATAAATACCCACGATTGGCACATCCAAAAGTCAGTCAATCAGTAAGAGTTAACTGTGAGTCTTTTCATTTTAACTTAACATTGATTGATTCTCCTTCTCCGACACCAAGGTTTATGTGCCTGTTGTCAAACCCACCATCAACTCGGTACAAGCACCGCTGTTGACATTAGGTCCTTTTTCAACGATACCAAGGTTTACGTGCCTGGTATCAACTTTATAATCAACTCGGTACAAGAACCGTTGTTGAAATTCAGCTGTTAAATTTAGTTTAACATAACCGATTTCACATTCAAAGTACTTTTTGATTCTTAAGCCACGAAACTCTAAATTCTACTCCCATCTTTACCGTCAGCTGTAGCAAATTTTACTTTTTCACCATAGCATGGCCGCTATACATTGTGTTGTTATTGGCTGCATTCTGGCACCCCATCGGATACCCAACCGATCAGAATTCTCCGAATTTTTTGCAATCAGCTGATTGAGCGGACGCAATTTCTTTGAGCGGAAATTTTTTTCGCTACCGTACTCAACACATAGCACAGCTGTTTGTAGAACAGATGTTTACGTATAAAGTGACAAATTTGTGTAGCGGCCCATTCTAAAACAAAGTGCGCTGTTTCACTCACCCGATAGGCAACCGATAGGTCGCCAGAATGCAGCCATTGTTTCACACGGATAGGGAAAAAATGGATTTTTTTCAACAGCTGATGAGGAAGAAGAAGAGTTGCGTATCTATATTAATCTATGATATGAAATTTGATCTTACATGAGATTATCAAAATGGAACAATTAAAAAAATGAAAAAAATAAAACATATTACTTAAAGAATACGTTCAGTGCTGGTAACTACAAAGTCAAATAGGGTTGCCAGCTCTTTATAAATTATTTATATTTAAAAAACACATTTAACACTATATTAATATAAAATTACAAATATGCAAATTGGAGGTGTAGTTGGATTGGCTAGAACCTCTCTGTAAAACCAACTTGGGCATTTTAAAGGTGTTCTGTTCAAGAGAAATTTAAATAATTTATATACTCTTTTTAAACGTTTTTTGTGGCCCTGAAAAGGGCCGTTGTTTATTGCTTGATTGTTCTCGTTGTCTCTATCGCCGCGGCTGGTGTATTTTGTTACTGCTTTTGTGCCTTCGCTCACAGCGTGCTTAGCCAACTCGCCAGGCAACAAAAGTCGAACAGCAGTTTGGATCTCGCGACTGGTAATGGTCGATTTTTTATTGTACTGCGCCAATCGGGACGACTCAGCCGCAATACGTTCAAAGATATCATTCACGAAACTGTTCATGATGCTCATTGCTTTCGAAGAAACACCAGTGTCAGGGTGCACTTGCTTCAGCACTTTGTAAATGTAGATAGCGTAACTCTCCTTCCTCTTGCGCTTCTTCTTCTTATCCCCTTTGGCGATGTTCTTTTGGGCCTTGCCCGCCTTCTTGGCAGCTTTTCCACTAGTTTTCGGCGGCAATTTCAATTTCAATTCAAGTCAAAAAGAACCAATTAATTTATTTTCACAAATTCACTTTCACTGTTAATTTCAAAAAAAAAAATAGGGGAAAAAATGGATTTTTTCAACAGCTGATGAGAAAGAAGAAGAGTTGCGTATCTATTTTAATCTATGGATTTGATTCTTGTTGCCGCTTTTATAGGTTTCCATGCGCACGCACACCAGCACAACCTTCCGTGTGTGTGTCTAAACCGGCTAAGTGGCGTGATCTCAGGAAAGAAACCAGTTATCGCTGTATCCAGGGGGCATGTTGGCTTATGTTGGTAAGCGTGTACCTGAGTCCGCAAATTGGCGTGATTTCACCCAAAAAACTGGTGTTCATGCTAACCACGTGGCATGTTGGGTGCTGTTGGAAAGTGTGGTCTAGCGTCATGGGCCTGTACGGCATTTAGCTGCCCGTATACATATTGATGCTTATATATACATACGTGTATGTGCTTTGAAGAAATATGTACACATTTATATGTATATGAGCAGCGTACAGAGGCGTAACAGTCCATTTGTGAGGGGCGGAAATTGCCCTCCATTCCCTCTCCTTACAAACACCACAATAAGAGTAAATTGGTTCAACCTTGCTGCAACCTCGGAAAACACCTGTTCCGATCCTTAAATACTCCTCCAGTCGTAATTTTTGATTTCCTTCTACTTGATCAATTATTTTCGTAACTTAGCTTCACACTTCACGATTTTCAGTCGAAGAAACTCTGCAAAGAAAATTTATTTTTTAAATCTAATCATTTTTTATTTTATAGGGAAGTGTGGAAAGAACTGAAATGGACACCAAAACTAGGTAAGATTAGATTAGGACTAGCATCACAATACTAACTCGTTTCAAACTAACGCCAGCAAACCAGAAGAAACCCAGGCAGCCGATGCTAAAGTTCCCGATTTGTGGAATTTTAGCCGCTTTCGCATATCGCCCAATTTAGAGCGGCGTCCGTATACCTTGGTCGATCGTCATTGCAATGGCAAATTCATAGTAGATTCGTAAGGATTTGTAGCGTTTTAGGTATTGCATCCGTTTTCAGCACCCATTTCTGCTGTTCAGGTCCGTTACAGTACATCGAGGTTCGCGCAGTTTGATTGTGACCGCAACTGGCGAGAAACATACTTTGATTTTAGACGATGCGCCAATGAAGAAAATCAAGGAAAGGGAACAGTCGCCAGTTATAGCAAAACAGCAACCTAAGCCACCACCTCCAGACCGGAGACCCGAGCAACCAATCGCAGAGAGTGGTATTCCGCCAACTTGCGACAGTGTCAGTAACTTGAAGAGCCGGAAGGAACGGAAAGTGAGTTGGTTTTATACATGTTACAACGTTACCCATTCTTCTTTATGATCAGGTATTGCGACGTCATTGTACCACCAATAAGGGGCTGGTCACACGACTATCCACACGCCCACATTGTTCCTGCTTGAAGAAGGCTAAGGTCACATATGCTGATATGCAGACACAAACTTCAGCGCGGTCCCTGCAGCGCCCTTTGACCACCTCATCACGAACTCCAAGGCAGATCAAAGAGTTGGAGGAAGTAACTTTTATAGAGCAAAGGAAGGATCTCACACATAGAGAGCCAGAATCGCAGAGTAAAATTGCGACCATCATTGATGGTGCGTATCTCATCCACACTCATTGAGTACCCATGACAAATTTGTTTTCTTTACACAGTTCTGCGCAGAATTGTGACTGGCATGATGCTACTTACTCTAGTGTCGTGGCTCTTTTCGGTCGTCTTTAAAGTGGACAACATTTATTTAGCTTCACTGAGGGCTGTCTACGATTGGTGTTTCCCGAAGAAAGAGCCACCAAAGACTAATCTACAATTGGTCAAGGACTACTTAAGAGACATCTTTTCTGTTTTCCACTTCTGAACCCATTTCTGGAAATTTAATTTCAATGCTAAATAAAGGATTATAAGACAGTATTATAGCTCAGTATTAAATCTGGTGTTAACTTTATGATCCGATATTTTGGCACCGATGTTTTTAAAGATAAAGATGATTTCAAGGTTGGATGAAATGCTCATTAGAATATAAACGCCTGTGGTTTATAAATCAAAGAATAGTTGGAGCAAGAACATAAATCAATGTAAGTTAGAGGTGGAATAATCCTGCAGCCTCAATCGTGCACTGATCCTCTGAAGAGATAAAGAGAAAGTCAGAGCTCATATTACAAGAAAAGTAACAAAAATAAGGTATTTGCCAGGTCATAAAGAACGGAGCCAGGGATCTAGGTCAATTGACTCGGAAACCAGACCACAAGACCACTAAAAATCCCAACGGAGAAGAGCAGAGGTCTCGACATGTGAGTTCTCTTAATTTGGTAAAAATTGCCACCTCCCAAAGAATTTATCAAAACGACGTAACCATCGACCCACTTATTGCATCCTTTGGTGGCTGCGTTTCTTCAAAGTGGAGGTGTTATTTCGGTATTAAAAGTCACCGCCAAGACAAAAAGTCACTGTGGAAGCAAACGTGCTCTATCTGGAAAGGAAAAACTTTTCTCTGTCATATGAAAATATTTTCTATCGAAAGAGAACGTTCAAGAAAGGAAGGAATCATATTCCTGATAGATTTATTTTGCTATGCTCTATTGGATCATTTAAAGCACTCCTCATTGACGGACACACCAGGGCGAGTACCGACATAAACAATCGACCAACCGCAAAAATCAATTCGCTATCGTGTCTTTTTACAGGAATATGCCTGCAGTAGTACCAGAACAACCATGTTCCAGCGAAAGTAAGCATCGGCGTCAGTTTACCTTGACCAGTCTAGGTCGAAACGAATATCCTTGCTTGACCCTTGACACATTGTGAGTTCTTTCTTATTCACTCCAAATGTTTTTATGTTTTGTCAACCCAAAAGTAAGAACAGAAATCACTGCGGACGCCAAATTCCGGAGTGAATGTCCTGCCGCCGTGGAAAAAACTAAATCGCGAGTTCTGAGTTCTATAAAGGACCTCTTCTTTGTACAGTTAAATTTATGTTCAGGATATTGCCACCAGACGCTGACCCTCAACTCTTAACGACTACTTCGGAAGAGCCGCCCGATAATCCGAGTAAGTAGGGTTCGATTGACAGAGGGCGTTCGATAATATTCGATTTTAATCTGATTAAAACTCTTCATTCGTTTATTCCTCGTACACCGACAAGTACGAGAAGCCCATGCTGATCCAGTCACAGCGATGCAAGCGCCGACTTGTGCGCTGAAGCCGGGGTTGCCAAATTTACAGGAAGGACCTGCAGCAACGCGTAGGTTTTGCTTAAATAATTATATGTATTAGTAATAATTTTAATATAAATATTGGGCAATTTTGTACTTACAAGGAGAATAGTTATTTACTTCGTAAAAGATCCAACTTATATCCAAGGAATAAATTCTCTGCGTTTTATTTGAAAGCACTAAAAGAAGTGTATTTTGACATGGTGACCCCGACGTGATACACAAGCTAGCCCTACATTCACAAAGGGCCCCCCCACCAGTGGTAAGACATTATTGGGAAATCAGGTGCGTGAGCCGAGGAATAACATGCTCTGTAAACAGGCAATTTTATTTACGGTAACTAAATCAAGAGTCAACGAAGGTGAATATTGCCCAGTCACACATTGGCAAGGAAGTGGAACGTCAGGAAGGCGATTAAGGCACGCAAGGAGAAGTTTGCTTATGTCGAAGGCTGTATTGACACACTCAATAAATTGTGGGAAGATTTCCAAAGAAGTAATCAAGCACTGGAAGCTGAAGTCCCACTAGCGAAACGCCAGGAATATTCTTACTTCACCAACGATTTCTTTACTCAAACAAAGGCTGTGAGGGACTCCTATTTTCCTAAACTGCAGGAAGTGTACATTCCATTACAGCAACAGGCCGAAAGAGCCTGACTGAGGACTGTGTCATCACCGAGGCCAACTCACATTCAGCATCCTGAGGAATCAGCCACCATATCGAAATCCAATATAGCAGTTACAATGATGTCAGCCAAGGTAGCCGGCCAAATCCGCTTACAAGAAATTGCCGCCAAACAACTTGAGGCAACGTTGGAACATAGCGACCACAAACTGAAGATTATGCGAAGGTGGTGTTGGAAACTATATCCACTCAATGGGCAACTTATTTTGCGCGGCACGAGGCATCTGTCTTGAAATTGGCGACAGCCATATCGAAGGCTATGATGTAAATCGCACATTTGAACTGGCAAATACTGTGCAACAAGTGACTATCAGTCTACATCAAGTACTCAGAGAAGCACGCAAAGGCTATTCCAAACTACAAGAAGTCACGTTGCCCAAAATTGAAATCCCCAAATTCAGCGGATCATACCTGAATGGCAGGCAGTTCAAGATTTATATACCCAAATGATCCATGAATCAAATATTGGGAGCGCACAAAAGATGTGGTACCTGAAGAATACTTTGACAGGTGAAGCATCAAAAATAATCTCACATATGACTGTCTCCAGTATTAACTATGACATGGCTTGGCAAACAATAAGGGCTCATCACTCAAATAAGAGGCTCATAATGACTGGGTTAATGGACAAACTTTTCAACCTTCCAGTGGTACAAGAAGATTCATCGGAAGGGCTCAGAACACTCTATGACGATACAAATGAGTGTCTCTTGAGCATTGAAGCGTTGAACACCGAAATTGATGGATCGGATCCACTGTTGGTATATATGTTAATCAAAAAGCTTGATAAGCGCACGCATGCATTGTTCGAGCAATCTTTGGCTAACCCTCGTGAATTTCCAAAATTAGGGGAACTCATCCAATTTATCGAATAAAGATTTGTAGAAAATTTATGATGGCAGTGGATAAAATTAGTGGCGATATGAAACACACGGAATTACACTTGTTTACTCTCAGATGACTTTATTATAAAAAGGAAAGATAAAAAGAAGAAGAAGCATATATTCATATATGTCATAATTGACGTAGGTCAGTAATACACTGAACAAAATTAGAGTTCATTAATTAATATTTACAACATTCCCTCTTAATTAATGATATCTTAAAATACTAATTCTTTAATAAAAGTTCAAAAAATTAAATACAAAATTTGATCGATATTCATTAAGCCCATCTTCATGACGCAAAAGTTATGCTTTGCTATAGGAAGCGCCTTCGTTAAGATGTCAGCAACCATTTCCAAATCATGCATGTTAAATCGCTTCAATATTTGCTCGACATATTTTCGTTGTGAGAGAGTAATGATACCATTCTCAAAATTGTATTTGATTTGTATACCTAAAACATTTGTAGCATAACCAAGATCTTTCATGCAAAAATGTTTAGATAGTGTTGATTTAAGCTGGTCTCGCCATTAGTTATTGTTGTAAAAAATAAGCAGATCATCGACATAGACTGCTACGCCTAATACAGACTCACCATTTCGACGTAGGTAAATGCAAGAATCTGTTTTACATCGTTGATACCCAGCTTTAGATAGAACTTAATTTAGTTTAGAGTTCCATTGACGGCTTGCCTGTTTAAGGCCATATAATGCCTTTCGAAGTTGGCAAACACGTCCACTTCTGTCATCGTATTCTTCAGGTTAATGCATAAAGATAGTTTCGTTGACGTCCCCGTGCAAAAACGCAGTTATAACGTCCATCTGGTCAATTCGTAAACCAAATTTAACTGCCATAGCCATTAGCAACCTTATTGATGAATACCGGACTACAGGGGAAAAGGTTTCAAAATAGTCCACACCTTCTCGTTGACTGCAATCTTTGGCGACAAGTCGCGCTTTGTAACGCTCAGTTTTTCCCTCTAAGTCCAACTTTCGTTTGAAGACCCATTTACAACGTATGCATTTACGACCAGGCGGCAAATTAACAAGCTGCCAAGTACAATTTTGTAAAAGTGACTGATACTCTGCATCCATCGCCTTCTTCAAATGTACGCTTTCGTCGCAATTTAAAGCTTCATAAACGCTTGTTGGCTCACCTTCAACTGTTGTAGTTGCCAAATGGGTAGACTCGAACCTCTCAACCAGTTTGGATGCCCTTGCTGAGCGCCTAGGAAAATTTTCGCCAGTTTCATTGTTGTAGCTCACATCGGTATCTGGTATGTAGTCTTGGTCATCATCATCTAATTGGAGACTACTTGCATCGCCTTGATTCTCTGAATCCTGAGAATCGTCACCCAACTCCGGATTTGTTCTATTAATGACAGCACTCTTTCGGCCATGCTGTACGCCGTTAGCTTCATTATCACTTGCAACACTGTTAAGGTCATGTTGCACACCTTTATCTTTATTTAAATTATATTCAACGCCATTTGCAACATTGTTATGGCCATGCTGCACGCCATTTACTTTTACTGAAGAAACAACACTTAGTTCATTATCATCTTCAGCAACTAATTTTAAATCACCATCATCTGCAGGACAAATTTGCCCATCAACGGCACGCAGACGAATACAATCATCTTCGAATACCACGACATCTCTGCTAACCATAACTTTATCAGTATGTTTGTCTATTAAACGATATTCCTTTTGATTTTCACAGTATCCAACGAACAAATACTCCTTTGATTTTGCGTCAAATTTATGCCTTTTAGCACCTGGAACAAACGCCATCGCACGAGATCCGAAAACTCGAAAATGACTTATGTCGGGTTTCTTACCATCCCAAATTTCCATGGGAGATTTATTATCCAATACTCTCGATACAGTCCTATTCTTGATGTATGTGGCCGCATTCACGGCTTCACCCCAGAATTTCTTTTCTAGATTCGCATCCTGAATCATACAATCCTTTTCACATATAGTTCGTATTGTTCGCTCCGCTAAACCATTTTGTTGTGGTGTATAAGGGACTGATGTCTCATGTCGAATACCATTTTGTTCAAAAAATCGGCCGAATTCATTTGAACAAAATTCAGTTCCATTATCACTCTGGAAACGTTTTATCTTCAAACCAGTTTGGTTCGCAACTAAGTTTTTAAATATACAAAACTTGTTAAACGTTTCGTTTTTGTTTTTCAGCATATACACGAACGTACGCCTACTATAGTCGTCAACCAGTACCAACACATAGTTACTGCCGCCAATTGACTTTGTGTCCATTTTGCCCGCTAAGTCCGCATGAATTAGCTCTAGTAACCGCTTCGCTCTGGATCCAGTATTTGGAAAAGGTTTTCTTGATTGTTTTCCTTTACAGCAGGCAACACATGCACTGATGTCTTCACCAACTTATGATATTCCAATTACACCACCGTTTTTCATTTTCTCCATATCTGAACAATTCAGATGTGCCAGCCTGCGATGCCACAAGTTTATCGAGACTTCAGTTTTAGCAACTAATGCCAAGTTATTATTAGAAAGAACTCCACAAAGCTTGAACAAGCCACACTCGCGTAAGCCAAAAGCCAGCAAATTATTTTTTCCATCACGTATTTCGCATTTATTTTCAGAAAAAATCACTTTATAGCCTTTAAGAATAAGTTGACTTACAGATATAAGAATTGCTGTTATGCTAGGTACATACAGTACATCTTTCATTTGTACATAAGTGCGTTCATCATTAATATTTACGGCCAGTTGAACTGTTCCAACGCACTCCACTTTCATATTGCCGTTATTAGCCGCCTTTATATCCGAGCTTCCACAATTCTTTAATTCCGTCATCCACTCCTTGTGCATTGTCATGTGCCTGGTAGCACCTGAGTCAATGTACCAATCGCACTTTCCAGTTTTATCGGTTAAGAACGCAGCACTGAAAGCAAAAAACGTATTTCGGCTTTCATTCACTTCAGAACTCGATCCCCTTGATTGCTGCTGTTTTTCATTCGTCTTTTTCTTCTCAGGGCACTTATTTGCCTTATGGCATTTTGCTCTACAAGCATAACACGTAATACCACTAAATTTTCTATTGAATGGTTTACGATTTTTCGCAAAATATGCAGTTTCAGAGTTTGATATAGTTTTTGTTGTTTCCAACAACAATTTGGATTTCACCATGTCACTTGTAAGTAATTTTACACTTGATTCCATGGCCATAATCATTGGCAAATAATCGTCACTTAAACCCGCTAATAAAAATATCGCTAGCCACTCATCTGGCACTTTAAAACCAGCCCCATTAAGTCTGTGGGCTGTAGAAACTATTTCACTCACATACACATCCATCGATGCACAATTTTCTAATTTAGTATTCACCATTTTTCGCATAAGGGTGGCTTTTCGTACTGCGCCAGTGTCTTCGAAAATGTCTTGTAATTTTTTCCACACCTCTTGTGGTGTATTGGCACCTTGTACATGCACAAAATTTGTTTTATCAATAGTCAAAACTATTGCTGCTTTTGCTTTTGAATTTTGCCTTTCGTCTGTCTCTTCACCTTTGATACACTTGGACAGATCTTCAATTGCTAAGTAACTCTCAATTGAGTACTTCCACGATGAATAGTTCTCCCTACCTTTTAGCTTTTCAATAGAATCAAGCAACGACGATGACATTTTTGCAGCTTGCGTTGTTTGTGTTGTTGTTGTTGTCGCTTCTATATTAACCTTAGATTCCTCTTGGTTGCTGCTTTTGACACTGGTTTTAAGGTTAGGTTCCGCCATACACCATGTGTATTAAAGACTTTATTTTATTTTGTTTTTTATTTTATGGAATGGATTTATTGTAGATGTTTTGTTTTAGTTTATTTTTCATTTTATTTTATTTTATTTTTTTTTTATGTGTCTTGTAATTAATAACTTTTAACGTGCTCTATACAAAGGCACAATGAGCACGATGGTGGCAACGACAATGTTAATTTGTTAGAATTAATGCTTTTTCTTTTTGTATCTCCTTTTTTAGCACTATTCTCACTTTCACTATTGTTTAAAGTTTATTTCTTGGGTAGTTCTGGGCCCATAACCTGTAGAAAATTTATGAAGGCAGTGGATAAAATTAGTGGCGAAATTTAACACACGGAATTACACTTGTTTACTCTCAGATAACTCTATTATAAAAAGGAAAGATAAAAAGAAGAAGAAGCATACATTCATATATGTCATAATTGACGTAGGTCAGTAATACACTGAACAAAATTAGAGTTCATTAATTAATATTTACAACAAGGTTCCAAGCACTACAGCCCTTGGAAATTAAAGGAAGTCCAGAAGTGAAGCAGAGGGTAACATCATTGATTGTTGCAATAAACACCCTGCGCTATACATGTGTGAAGGGTTTCTTAAAATGTCGCCTAAAACCAGATTTTATGAAAAAAAAATTGAAGGTTTGCATAAATTGTCTGAAGCCCGATCATACTGTATCAGAGTGCAAATTAAGAGGATGCGCCATTTGTGGCAACAAACACAACACCTTGCTACACTTCGAACAACTACAACAGAAGAACAAGAAGAACAGTACGAATATCGAATCAACACATCAAGGTTCATCAATGATTGCATCAACAACTTCTCGGACTAATACCTTATTAGCACCAACAACGAAAGGTTCATACGTGCTCTTAGCAACAGCTCTAGTACAAGTTAAAAATAGCAGCGGGAACTTCATCAACTGTAAGGCAATATTGGACTCAGGAAGCCAAGTAAACCTTATAACTAAAAGATTTGCAAACAAACTAGGGTTGAAATCAACACATCATTCCTTACAAATCACAGGGATTGGTAACAACACATCGAGTACAGGCAACTACACAAACATTACCATCGCTTCTACAATTACGGGCTGCACAACCAACATTGACACGCACACAATTGATCAAATAACCAATGATCAACCCATTAATAACATTGACATCAGCAAATGGAAAATTCCAAGAAATATAAAATTGGCTGACTCAACCTTTCACCAGTCCTCGAAAGTGGACTCACTAATTGGAGCTGAATTGTACCCCTCACTAATCAATCAAGTCAATAGGGCAGACAAAAATAGCCAAGCATTTGCCTACACTTCAAAATACTGTATTGGGATGGGTAGTACTGGGAAAGGCTGCAACAGAAACTACCGACTCTGTATTCTGCGGACTTGGCTATGAGGACGGCGCTCTCAATGAACAAGTTTCACGCTTTTGGGAATTGGAAGAAGTCAATAATGAAACTAAACTTGCTAGTGAAGATGAAACACGATGTGAGAACATCTTTAAAACTACAACAACCCGTGATAATGATGGTCGCTATACTGTCCAGTTACCATTGAAAATGGATCCAGTGGATCTCGGAAATTCTTGCAGCATGGCGATTCAGCGCTTCAGGTCGTTGGAAGCTCGCTTGGAAAAAACCAGTGAACTACGGCAAGCATATTCAACCTTCATCAAAGAATATGAAAGTCTTGGGCACATGGACGAAATAAAGTATTAAAATAGAAGCCAAAGGCGGTACTTTATACCTCATCACTGTGTATTCAAACCGGAAAGCACAAAATTGAGGGTAGTTTTTGATGCCTCCGCAAAAACATCAAATAACGTTTCTCTTAACGATATAATGCTTGGTGGGCCAGTAGTACAAGACAATCTTTGCTCAATTCTGCTGCGATTCAGGCAGCATCCATTTGCTGTGACTTCAGATATTGCTAAGATGTATAGGCAATTCCGCGTGACAGAAGAAGACTCTCATTTGCAAATAATAATTTGGAGGGATTCTGTAAACCAGCCATTCAAGTTCTACAAACTAAAGACAGTAACATATGGCACCAAGTCGGCTCCATATCTAGCTACAAGGTGCCTAAACCAATTGGCTGAAGATGAAGGTGTATCCTTTCCAATAGCTGCTGCTGTCACAGTCAAGAATTTCTACGTTGATGACTTAATGAGCTCATTCAAAACCTTAGACGAGGCACTCAGAACTCAAGATGAGTTAATAAAAATGATGAAACGTGGAGGGTTACAACTGCGCAAATGGTGTTCCAATCACGAAGCGTTGCTGCGAAACTTAAATTCAGAAGATCGCGGAATCAAACTGGACATTTCTGTAAATGAAGATCAATTCACTAAAATTCTTGGGCTAATCTGGCAACCTCAGTCTGACAACTTCTGCATTAAATCATCATGGCCACCACCAAAAAGGCTGACAAAACGCTCTATATTAGCAGATATATCCCAGCTATTCGATCCGCTAGGATTTGTAAATTCAGTAGTAGTTATTGGGAAGGTTTTTCTCCAACAACTCTGGGAATTGAATTTGGATTGGGATGCTGCCCTACCTCAAGAGTTATATACCAAATGGCTCAGATTTAGGAACCAGCTCCCTCAATTAGCTACACTTTGCTTACCAAGATATGTGCTTGCTTCCGAACCATTTGGAATTCAATTACACGGGCTCTCAGATGCCAGCGAAATAGCGTATGGGGCATGCATTTACCTCAGATCTGAGGACATTAAGGGACATTTTGTGTCGCACTTACTATGTGCGAAGTCCAGTGTAGCTCCGAGGAAGAAACAATCCTTAGCGAGACTAGAGCTCTGCGCTGCAAAACTACTAGTACAACTTATAAGAAAGGCTCAGCTAGCACTGACAATAACGTTTGATGAAATAGTTTGCTGGACGGATTCAACCATTGTCTTGGCCTGGATAACATCACCGTCTTCCAGCATGAATACCTTCGTGGCAAACAGAGTGGCCAGCATTCAACGTTCAACAGGCAGTCAATGGAGGCATATAGCAGGTGACGAAAATGCAGCTGATATTATATCAAGAGGAATGCTTCCAGATGAACTCATAAAATCGAGGTTATGGTTTCATGGGCCTCCATTCTTATATTCTGACAAGAAATGTTGGCCTATACAGCCAACCATTACTTCCAACTGGGGTCAAGAGCGGAAAAACAGAAAACTTTTCTCACTACCACGCATCAACTAGCATTCATTGAACAAATAAATTCTCACAATTCGTTTAAAAGATTGCAGCGAACAATGGCATTCATTCATAGATTCAACTGTCGTAAACAACTGTCGGCTACAAACGGCGAAGAGAACATTAAAAATACATCCCACCATTGAAGAACTAGATCAGGCGTTAACAACCATTGTAAAGCATATCCAGAAACAGGCATTTGCATCAGAAATAAGCCAACTCAAGAAAGGAAAGGAGGTAAATAGCTGCAGTCCACTTTCTCCATTTACTCCATATTTGGCGGAAGGAACCATAAGAGTAGGTGGTAGACTACAAATGTCAAAACTACCGTTTCCGGCTCAACATCAGATATTGCGTCCTCATTCCAATCTAATTGTCACCCTGCTAGTACAGCAATATCATGAAGACAAAATGCATGCGGGCCCAATGGCATCACTAGCAGCCCTGAGAGAAAAATTCTGGCTGCTGCGAGCTAATGAAATCACAAAATCGGTATGCAAAAACTGCCGCAAATGCTTTTTTCCACGCCCCGCAGGTATTTCCCAACTCATGGGAAATTTACCTATTGAGCGGTTACAACCAGCTATAGGCCATTTACAAACATAGGGATTGATTTTTGTGGACCGTTTCAAATACATTATTGAATTAGAGGAAAACGTCCCTCAAAGGCATACATTGCCATTCATACTCGTATACTTATCCGCGAAGGCTATTCACTTGGAAATAGTATCAGACCTTACAACAGCTGCTTTCATCAATGCGCTCAAAAGAGTTTTATCACGAAGAGGTATTCCAGCAAAAATATTCAGTGGCAACGCCACTAATTTCAAGGGAGCTCTGTCAAAATTGCAGGAACTACATATATTGCTGAAGGATGAAACCAATAAGATTGAGCAGCATGTTACTCAAAAGGGTATCAAATGGATCAACATTCCAGCCAGATCTCCTCATGTAGGCGGAATATGGGAAGCAGCAGTAAAATCATTAAAGTACCATCTCAAACGAGTAATCGACGACTATAGCTTGACCTATGAACAACTGCTGACAGTTGTGGTTGAAATTGAAGGCTTATTGAATTCCAGACCACTAACACAAATGTCCACACGTCCAAATGACTTCCGAGCACTTTCACCCAATAGCTTTCTTGGGCTTGAACCAATTGGTGGGCAATCAACCCGGCCACCAGGTGAAAGCTTGCTATCCCAATGGAAAGAACTTAAGAAGTAATACAACAGTTTTGGAAGCGCTGATCAAAAGAGTATCTTCAAAGTATCCAACTTCGAAAGAAATGGCGAAAACCTTCCGATAGCATCCCGGAAGGTACACTGGTGCTACTCCAGGATGATAACTTACCTCCACGTCAATGGCGACTAGGAAGAGTAGTGAAGGTTCACAAAGGAAATGACGGTTTGGTACGAACTGTGGACCTCAAGGTCGGTTCAGGAAACACCTCCCGGTCCATACACCCAATTTGCCCTTTACCACCAGATTGCCAACCTACAACTCCTTTCGAAATCTTCAGAAACTGACCCAAGTGAATTGAAGCAATCTCAACCAAGGCAGCAGGTTCTTTCTTTATGTACAACAGGCCGATATATCAGGCGAAGACCAAGATTCAAACAAATAAATAAAAACTGGTTACAAACTGAGACCAAGGCTAGAGTGCAGCAATATGGACGAATCAGTAAAAATGTGACAGATCCTGCAAAGGAAACCAGTACGGAAACTTCGTATAAAGGAAGGAAAATTTCATCAGGTATTCTAGGATCGCTTGCCATGAATTTAATCACCACAGCCAAAGCTCTCACTTCAAGCAGCAACTTGGTAGAAATTACACCATTTGAACATAGCCCTGGGATTTATTTTGAAGGCATGGGCAACGAATTTGATTCAAAGTCATTGGAATATACTGGTGTATATGAATCTTCGTTCTTACTTTGCTGAACTTAATGGATTCAAATCAAACTTTCAACAAAACATCAAAAATATATGTCGTGCCACCGTAAATGAGTGTAACGACTCTTTTTATAGCTGGGGTAAAACTCAGCGGCTCCAGGGGTCGTATACAGAAAAATATAAAAATCCTGCGAGTTAAATTAATTTCAACGTATTTATTTAGTATATTGATTATGGACTCTTGTTAGTCCTTGCTCGAAACAATTCTACTTCCTTAACTCTATGTTTGTATAAATAACTTATTCAATGTGTACTTGTTTTCATGTCTCTACGTCCCGGTAAGTGTGTGTCTCTGTGACTCAGTGGGAGAACGATTAAAAACCAGAAGCTTTCACTGAGTTCCTATGGTCTCTGCACGGCGTATGACTTAGTGGGAAAACGATTAAAAACCAGAGGTTCCCTCTAAGTCCCTAAGTCCCGGTGGCGTATGTGTCTCAGTGATTCAGTGGGAGAACGATTAAAAACCAGAGGCTCTCACTGAATCCCTATAGTCTCTGTCTGTGTATGGCTTAGGAAGAAAACGATTAAAAAACCAGATGTTCTCGCTAAGCTTTCTGTGTTCGTATTGTACTTTGTAGAGCTGTTGGTAGTCAGGATGCTGGTGATCGACCAAGAGACCTACTGCCTGGGCTACGTGGTTTATATAGTCGCAGGTCGCAGCGACTGACACATGTTGTTATTGGCAGGCCACCGTTGTGTAACTTTACTTCCGTTTGGCCGGCCTCGCTTGTTGTTGTTGTGGCCAGGCTTGTTGTTGTTGCAGTATTTTGCCCTTGGGCCACCTTCAACTTCTGACGGTCAGCCACCTCACTCCAACGGTCCCTGGTTGGCCTGCAGTATTGTTGGCTGCAAGCAGCGCTGTCCGGAATCCTGTAGTGTTGTTGTTGTTAAATGTTTTATGTTCAATTTAACTGGCAACCAGCCTTGATGCAACGACACAGGTGGTGCAGATAAATTTTGAGAGAATTCAGATCTCGCTTCTGTCAAAATAGTCAGCAGGCGGGTTCCGGAGACATGAGAATATTTGTAGTAACGGGCGAAAAATTTCTTTGACGGCTGAAATTTTAGTTTTATAACGGCTGAGATAATCTCGTCACTTGGAACTTTGAAACACTTCACATTTTTTTGCCCCAACTTTTGCGGCATATTACAGACAATTTGCCCAATTTATTATTTTCACTATATAATAAATAAATAAAATTTATAAACAGCAAAATTTTATGTTTCGATAATTTCAATAAAGCGCGGCAAATTTTTTGGCGGCACCGGCTTTCATAATTTGACAGAACCGAGACCGAAAGAGAACAACAAAACAGACTAGGATACGAAACGTCACTTATCTGCACCACCTGTGTCGTTGCATCAAGCAACCAGCATTTCATTTGCATTCCTCCTTCTGCTTTGTACTTGCTGGTCGTTGGCGTGGTGGTTGCTCTGTCGTTGTCCCTCTTGTGCTTTGCTCTCGTTTCTTCGTGTTGTTAGTGTAAAATTACCGAGCGAGCGCACTCGGCAAATTCCAGCGCTTGAGTTCGTGCACTCACCTTCTCTTGTCCTGCATGTATTTGTTGTATTCTTCGTCGCTGTGTTTTTCCTCTCTTCGCAAGCGTAGCGTTGTTTGGCAAGATCGTTGGCTGTGCGTGAGGTTGCTTTTGTTGTAATCCTAGTTATTATTCCAGCTGGTATAATATGCTGATGGTGATCTGTTCTCCCGCCACTGCTGCGCTGATTGGTTACAACGTATGTGGTATTTTTCGTTAAATTTCTAATGCAGCTGCTTCGGTTCGGGTATTTTATCGTGATGTGTGTGTGTATATAGTTTCGTAGCGACTCTGTCATTTGTAGTGTGGGCCAAAATTTCCCACAGAAGATTTTAGTCCTCACATGAGATTGAACATAAAATTGAAGACTTACAACGAATCAATGAACTGATTCATCACCACCATGTTAGGCTTAAACGTGCACCACTTGGAATCATTGGCAGTATACAACATAGTTTATTTGGTGTCCTCGACAAGGAAGAGAAATAGCAAAATCTGCTGAAAATGAAAATCGTTTACTTGAGCTCGCAAAAAGACACGAGTCCATGCTCGAATCAACTCGTAATTTGTTTCGCAAGACTACTGATCAGATTGCAAATCAGTTCAAGGCACTAAAGGAACATACAAACGAAGCAGTTCAGGTCGAAATATTTACGGCTCTATCAGGATACTCACTCATACTAATGCACAACTATGAGAAAATACAAACCGAAGTTCTCAGCATACTAACGGAAGTTCACACAGGCAAAACTAGCGCACAATTATTGTCACCGGAACAGCTTAAACAGCAAATTTACTTCATACGAGAACAATTGCCTTCCACTCTCACACTTCCAGTTCAAGGAGAGGACTTATTATCAATTTACAAAATGATGACTTCAAAGGGAAGAGCAATAAGAGACAAGATTGTATTCAAATTTCAAATTCAGTTACTAAGCTTGGTAACATTCAGTCTTATGCATCTGTATCCCTTGCCAAGTCGAGTAGCAGACAAGTTCTTGCTCATTCAACCAACAACCGAGTATTTAGCAATCAACTTACACAGGGACGCTTACTTTCCGCTAAATACAATGGAGCTCAACTCGTGCTACCAAATCAAAAATAGCAAATTTATTTGTACTCAAGGGCGACCCATATAATCTAAGGAATCATCAGTCTCCCAATGCGAGGTCAGCATACTCAATGACAACAAACCGGACTTAGCTCTCTGCAGGTCACGATTCCTTCTCAATATTGGATTCAGCTAAGGGCTCCCGGGCAATGGATATTTTCGGTATCAACAACATCCGTCATCAATGTAGTTTGCAAAATACAACATGAAAGAAGAGAAATCTCCGGCAGCGGCATCATCAGCCTAGCACCAGGATGCATTATACGCCACAAAACAATCACGATCCAAGCACCAAACACTTTCAAGACCTCTGCAACATACACAATGCCTATTAGCATTAATTTAACAGAAATGATTTTGAATCACTCATATTTGCAGTCAGATGCAATTTCAGCAGCACCATTGCCAGAATTCGATAGGGCAGGTGGCAAGGAGCCACTAATGTCAATGAAGCAGTACACCACGTTTGACAAGGTCCATCATGTACATTACTATATTGTGATGTATCTCATCGTCAGCGCTGGCAAACCAACACAAACAAAACCAGGCGAAATTTACATTGAGAAACCTCGGAATACCCTTGAACAACTTTAAAAGGGGGGAAGATATTCATGAAAATGTAGTCAAGATTAACTCTATTACAATAATTGGTATAAATAATTAAATATAATTCATAAATATAATTCGAATTTAACTATTATTTACGTAATTAAAAACAAAATTTCACTTAAAAATTTGCGAATGTGCGAATGGTTTTGTTCTCACGGTAGCTAGAGGACGAAGTAAATGCAATTCAATATTTAAATTTAAACAGATTTGGCAAGGTACTGCAGAATTGATTGCGTAAGACGTTATGCAATAAACTTCCCAGCACCGTTGCGATAAGAAGTGAGAAATTCGAGTAAATAAATTATTTATATTTTCCCAGCACATCGTACTTAGGAATGTGACTGGATTGAAGCTCATGTTCTTCATGAACATACTTTGCAATTCCAAAAGTTCAAAGTCTCGGTCAGTTGGAGACACCTCGGGGAGTGATCTTCATTCCGCATTCGCTTTGGCAAGCATCTGACATGTTTGCATTGGTGGAAGAGTTCTCTTTCAGATCTCTTCACACTCGAGTGGGCTTCGCAGTCCCCTTCACCCTTCTCAAACTATTCGAATTCCTGTGGGAATAATCTCCCTCCGAATTTTTAACCAATTTCCATTCGCTGTAATCAGCGTCAGCATTGTCTGCGCTTCACATGCGTTCTGCACTTCTGCTTTTCATTACAGTTCCCTTCTCATGGGAACTTTTCCAACCCGTGGGAACTTCTGCAGCGGGAACAAATTGCGCCTTCTTCTACGACAAGTACTTTCAAAGTGTTCTGAACTCTTTTTGTACTGGAGCATGAGAGCTCCATGTCAGGGGGACTGCGTCAAAAAGGCAGCTCAACTCTTCTTCGGAACAAGTCCTGCCTCAGCTGTGGGAAATTACTTCTTCATTCAATTTCCATGTCTGCACATTACAACTCAATTCGCCCCATATTCCCGCTGTAATCGTTATATCAGCATTTCGATTTCTTCAGTTTTCCATCAATGTCTTTAGTCGCGTTGTTTGAAGAGATTTCTCCAAATGCGCTCCCGCCCAAGTTAGCGAAGCACACTGAGGCGTCCAATCGCAGCTGCCAGCCAGTATCCATCGCAACCAGCATGCCTGCAGCGAGCGGGTGTGCGCGAAATCTGCCCACAAAAGACATGGAATGCGTAAGTTTAATTTATGAGCCCAAATGTTCATGGACCATAATCGCCCTTTAAGCCGGACATGTAACCAAGCCGCAGCGGGCAGCTCTGCCTTTGGAGGCATTCTCATTTAGAATCTAACTCCATGAGCTCCCTTCAATGGCTTCATTTCTGGTGGCTTTGGTTTCGCTTTGTGGCGCATTTTAAGCGTCAAAGTAAACAAACAAACGCAACAAATTCGGTGTCTCGACGGTCTCCAGTCTTAAGCTGTGTGTGGCTTTCGGAGAACTGCCATTTCGAAAATGAACTCCTTCTGAGCATTTAAATCGATTGAAACCTGATGACTCACTTTAGAGGGGACGACGACAATGCTCCTATACAAATGGGATGTTTCCTTATCATTCCGTGGGAACTTTCACACTCGGCATATGTCTCCGACTAACTAACCCCTGCGCTTCGTCTTTCAATGTTTCAATTAATTTTTAATGCTGCTGCAGTAGCAGCAGAAACAGCAGTCACAACAACTCTGCCGCCAATTCATCTTGGCACTTGAAAATCTTTTGAAAGGAAACTATTTCAGTGCGATTTGAATGAAGAGACCCACTTGAAACCGCTCCAGATTTCTGGTTGAGTCACTTCCTTTCGATTTACATAGAAACGCTGCCAACCTTTGCAACGCTTACGGCGATTGCCGAGGAGGGCAACGTACACCAAAGGCGACAAAATGAGAAATTCAATTAACCGATAGGAGGAGCGCAGCCACAACAACACAAAAAAACTCCAACGGAAGCACTCTAATAAAATCCGGAGACAGCAAACAAGCATTCACAAATTAACGCAGAACCTTAGCTGAGCGTCGTTAGAGCAGAGCGCAGTAGCAGCGTCGAAAGGGCAGAGAGGGGACCGAGAACACACCACCCTCTCCGTGTCTCTCACAACCGCTCTCTGCTGTCGGTGCTTCCCCTTACCTTACGTTGGCCGCATGAATGTTGTTGTTTTTGTACCTTTGTTTTGATCGCACTTCCGAAAATGATTGCGCTGTGCTGATTTTGGATTTTGGAATGACCACAGCCACACCGGACACAGTCGTTCGAATATGGGAAAGCTCGATCATGGTGTAAGGGAAGCTGGTGGACGCAACATAAACTGACTGAGGGCAAACTATAAACACCCTAATAGAATGCAGACGTACACGTTATCTTCTACTAGACTCGTGTGCGTTTGCACGCTATTTGAATGCGCGGATGCAAGCATTGACACACGAGTATTTGCTTCCTCCTTCGAATCCCCTGGTCATCGTTTATTTTCTTTTCTTCCCGGTATTCGCTGCTTTTGTGATCAGGGCCACGAAATTGATTCTCAATGCGTTCAGCTTTTCATGATCCTGCACAGTGGAACGCGTTCAGATTTAGCACATTGGTGGACCTTTAAAATGATGGGAGCGATTATAGCTCTTTCGTACTTGGCCAGTGTCAACATGACTCCAGATGCTTCGTGATAAAGCTATAAAAATTGTCCAATTTTAAACAACAAAATATATTTTTTGCCCCATTAAAGTTCACCACAAAACTGATGTAACTTCTCGAAAACGGCCCTGGATCAATTCCATTTTTGTTTTCGGTTGGTTTTTGCCGAAACAGTTGATGAAGAATTTAAACCCCTGGAAATCCAGAATAATCGAAACTCCACAGAGAGATAAAAATGCCCACACAATGAGGGTAATTATATTAATATGTCGCTGTCCCCCGATAAGAAGGGTTCTGTTCAAGGATGGATTGGATTGCGATCCAATGTACCCGACAATCATTTAATGTGGTAGCGAGGCATGGGGTGTGGCTTTACACGGCGATGCTGCTGGAGAGCAAACAGAAATGTGACTCGCTCTAGAAAGACATCCTCTTAACTCACCCTTGACGCTCGCACGCTTATGACTACTTTACACGATGCTGCAGGTCCTTCCTGTAAATTTGGCAACCACGGCTTCAGCGCATAAGTCGGCGCTTGCATCGCTGTGACTGGATCAGCATGGGCTTCTCGTACTTGTCGGTGTACGAGGAATAAACGAATGAAGAGTTTTAATCAGATTAAAATCGAATATTATCGAACGCCCTCTGTCAATCGAACCCTACTTACTCGGATTATCGGGCGGCTCTTCCGAAGTAGTCGTTAAGAGTTGAGGGTCAGCGTCTGGTGGCGATATCCTGAACATAAATTTAACTGTACAAAAAAGAGGTCCTTTATAGAACTCAGAACTCACGATTTAGTTTTTCCCACTGCGGCAGGACATTCACTCCGGAATTTGGCGTCCGCAGTGATTTCTGTTCTTACTTTTGGGTTGACAAAACATAAAAACATTTGGAGTGGATAAGAAAGAACTCACAATGTGTCAAGGGTCAAGCAAGGATATTCGTTTCGACCTAGACTGGTCAAGGTAAACTGACGCCGATGCTTACTTTCGCTGGAACATGGTTGTTCTGGTACTACTGCAGGCATATTCCTGTAAAAAGACACGATAGCGAATTGATTTTTGCGGTTGGTCGATTGTTTATGTCGGTACTCGCCCTGGTCTGTCCGTCAATGAGGAGTGCTTTAAATGATCCAATAGTGCGTAGCAAAATAAATCTATCAGGAATATGATTCCTTCCTTTCTTGAACGTTCTCTTTCGATAGAAAATATTTTCAAATGACAGAGAAAAGTTTTTCCTTTCCAGATAGAGCAGGTTTGCTTCCACAGTGACTTTTTGTCTTGGCGGTGACTTTTAATACCGAAATAACACCTCCACTTTGAAGAAACGCAGCCACAAACGGATGCAATAAGTGGGTCGATGGTTACGTCGTTTTGATAAATTCTTTGAGAGGTGGCAATTTTCACCAAATTAAGTAACTCACATGTCGAGACCTCTGCTGTTCTTCGTTGGGATTTTTAGTGGTCTTGTGGTCTGGTTTCTGAGTCAATTGACCTAGATCCCTGGCTCCGTTCTTTAGGACCTGGCAAATACCTTATTTTTGTTATTTTTCTTGTAATATAAGCTCTGACTTTCTCTTTATCTCTTCAGAGGATCAGTGCACGATTGAGGCTGCAGGATTATTCCACCTCTAACTTACATTGATTTATGTTCTTGCTCCAACTATTCTTCGATTTATAAACCACAGGCGTTTATATTCTAATGAGCATTTCATCCAACCTTGAAATCATCTTTATCTTTAAAAACATCGGTGCCAAAATATCGGATCATAAAGTTAACACCAGATTTAATACTGAGCTATAATACTGTTTTATAATCCTTTATTTAGCATTGAAATTAAATTTCCAGAAATGGGTTCAGAAGTGGAAAACAGAAAAGATGTCTCTTAAGTAGTCCTTGACCAATTGTAGATTAGTCTTTGGTGGCTCTTTCTTCGGGAAACACCAATCGTAGACAGCCCTCAGTGAAGCTAAATAAATGTTGTCCACTTTAAAGACGACTGAAAAGAGCCACGACACTAGAGTAAGTAGCATCATGCCAGTCACAATTCTGCGCAGAACTGTGTAAAGGAAACAAATTTGTCATGGGTACTCAATGAGTGTGGATGAGATACGCACCATCAATGATGGTCGCAATTTTACTCTGCGATTCTGGCTCTCTATGTGTGAGATCCTTCCTTTGCTCTATAAAAGTTACTTCCTCCAACTCTTTGATCTGCCTTGGAGTTCGTGATGAGGTGGTCAAAGGGCGCTGCAGGGACCGCGCTGAAGTTTGTGTCTGCATATCAGCATATGTGACCTTAGCCTTCTTCAAGCAGGAACAATGTGGGCGTGTGGATAGTCGTGTGACCAGCCCCTTATTGGTGGTACAATGACGCCGCAATACCTGATCATAAAGAAGAATGGGTAACGTTGTAACATGTATAAAACCAACTCACTTTCCGTTCCTTCCGGCTCTTCAAGTTACTGACACTGTCGCAAGTTGGCGGAATACCACTCTCTGCGATTGGTTGCTCGGGTCTCCGGTCTGGAGGTGGTGGCTTAGGTTGCTGTTTTGCTATAACTGGCGACTGTTCCCTTTCCTTGATTTTCTTCATTGGCGCATCGTCTAAAATCAAAGTATGTTTCTCGCCAGTTGCGGTCACAAT
Organism: Clusia tigrina; assembly: GCA_920105625.2. Classification (NCBI taxonomy): domain Eukaryota; kingdom Metazoa; phylum Arthropoda; class Insecta; order Diptera; family Clusiidae; genus Clusia; species Clusia tigrina. Next base: position 175,361,876 of record OV050032.1, read on the forward strand.
CAAACTGCGCGAACCTCGATGTACTGTAACGGACCTGAACAGCAGAAATGGGTGCTGAAAACGGATGCAATACCTAAAACGCTACAAATCCTTACGAATCTACTATGAATTTGCCATTGCAATGACGATCGACCAAGGTATACGGACGCCGCTCTAAATTGGGCGATATGCGAAAGCGGCTAAAATTCCACAAATCGGGAACTTTAGCATCGGCTGCCTGGGTTTCTTCTGGTTTGCTGGCGTTAGTTTGAAACGAGTTAGTATTGTGATGCTAGTCCTAATCTAATCTTACCTAGTTTTGGTGTCCATTTCAGTTCTTTCCACACTTCCCTATAAAATAAAAAATGATTAGATTTAAAAAATAAATTTTCTTTGCAGAGTTTCTTCGACTAAAAATCGTGAAGTGTGAAGCTAAGTAACGAAAATAATTGATCAAGTAGAAGGAAATCAAAAATTACGACTGGAGGAGTATTTAAGGATCGGAACAGGTGTTTTCCGAGGTTGCAGCAAGGTTGAACCAATTTACTCTTATTGTGGTGTTTGTAAGGAAAGGGAATTGAGGGCAATTTCCGCCCCTCACAAATGGACTGTTACGCCTCTGTACGCTACTCATATACATATAAATATGTACATATTTCTTCAAAGCACATACACGTATGTATATATAAGCATCAATATGTATACGGGCAGCTAAATGCCGTACAGGCCCATGACGCTAGACCACACTTTCCAACAGCACCCAACATGCCACGTGGTTAGCATGAACACCAGTTTTTTTGGTGAAATCACGCCAATTTGCGGACTCAGGTACACGCTTACCAACATAAGCCAACATGCCCCCTGGATACAGCGATAACTGGTTTCTTTCCTGAGATCACGCCACTTTGCCGGTTTAGACACACACACGGAAAGTTGTGCTGGTGTGCGTGCGCATGGAATCCTATAAAAGCGGCAACAAGAATCAAATCGACCTCTTCTGACAGACACCTCTCGTTGGACACACTGAATTTTTTAATTATTTGTGAATGAAGAGCAGACAACGGAACCAGAGGAAGATTAGTGGACGATGAATTCCCAAGTATCGAGCAGACGACAAGGAATAAGACAGCAACGAAGAAACAGCAGAAGACAATCAACAAAAGAAGCACTGAAGCAAAGAGGATGAACGAGAAGCCGCCACAACTCATCATCCACAACGCAAATACAAAAGAGTTAAGTGAGAAAATTTTCTATTTACTTGAACACAAAGACTTTTTTTTGCGAAATGTAACAATGACTCGACGGTAGTTCAGGCGACGAACATTGAGGACTACAGACAAATTAAAACTCTCTTTGAGTCACAGAAAATAAAATAATTCACATTCACCCCCAAATGTGAAAAACCTATATCGCTAGTACTGAAGAACTTTACTTCGTACTACGATGAAAATGACTTGACCGGAGCTCTCAATTCAATTGAATTGGAAGCCAAACTTATTCGGGTCTCAAAGCTAAATACAAATTGGCTCGTTCAGTTTGACCGCTCTTCAGATGTCGCTGAAATTCTAAAAATTAAATATTTGCACCAAAATCGGGTGTATTTCCACCGATTTAAATCGAATGGCATTCTTCAGTGCAAGAGGTGTCAGAGGTTTAACCATGTTGCAATCAATTGCAACATGCCTTACCGCTGTGTGAAATGCGGTGGCAATCATGGTCCAGGAAATTGCAAAATCCCTCCAAAAGACCAAAACACTGAAGTGTTAACAAAAACATTAACGGACGGGACCATCAAAAAACAGATAGGGCACCAAGTTTATTGCGTGTTGTGCAAGACAGAGGGTCACACAGCCAATTATAAAAAATGCGAGGTTTATCAAAACCTCAAGAAGAACTTGGCTTCCAAAAAAGAAGAGCAACAAAGTAAGAGACAATTTGTTAGGCAATCCGTTGCTACCTACAGAACCCCACTTAGATCTTTTTCGAACGTTGTCCGTGGTCAAGCACCTGGCAAACCCACTCATAGTATACCGAATAGTATGCAAGACAGTGTCCCGGCTAGAAAGCCAAATAATCAGAACAGTTTCTCATTTATCAATAATGAATGCAATAATGTTTTTGGACAGAGCTTCGGAGAAATTATCTCCAAAATAAATAACTTCTTGTCATCTTACAATAAGAATGCCCCAACATCTGTAAAAGAAGAGAAACTGTTCAACCTTTTTATGTCCATCTGTTCCAATAGCCAGCCGTAAGGACCTTAAAGTCATTCATTGTAATGTGAATTCTTTAATAAGTTTAGAAAAGCGCCATATGCTAGATACATTCCTAAAGACACACAAACCAGACATTATGTCCATTTGTGAAACTAAACTTTCACCGAAATTTAATTTGAATTTCAGAAACTACCATTTAGTTCGGAAGGACAAACAAGCTTCTCTGGATGTAGGATTAGCCATTTTGGTGAAAAACAACATAAAATTTTCAACCATCCCTATTCCTATCTTAGATAGACTTGAAGTGATGGGTGTTAAAGTTTTCCTAAAGGAGGGCAAAACATTGAATATATTTTCTCTATACAACCACAGCAATCGCACAGGTCCATGTACAACAGATCTTGAGAAACTGATTCAATTGTCAGATTCTGATCCTTTTATTTTAGGAGGCGACTTTAACGCTAGACACAAACTCTGGGGTGACACCAAAAATTCACCAATGGGTAATTCAATTTGCTCCTGGTATTATCTAAATTGTCTTAAATATAAATTAATAATCTTCAAATCCTCACAGCCAACTTATCATGGGGGTACATCACGTTCCTTTCTTGACTTTTTCATAGCGTCAGACTCGATTGACACCGCATACACACAAAGCGGACACTTTGCCAAATGTCTTGATTATCCGCCCGATCACACAGCGTTAGAAATAATAGTTAAACGAGCCAACACAATTTGTCCAGACAACAAAACGTTCTTTGACTACACCAACACGAACTTTGAGGTTTTCAACACCATTCTAGAATCTCATTTAGACCAAGTAACTCTTCCCTCAAATAAAAACTTGAAACCAAGGGAAATCGATAATGTTATCGAAAATATGAATTCTGCTTTCGATCGAGCTATTGTGAGAAGCACACCTAGGAGGGTCGTCAATCAGTCAGGTCTTTGTCCCCTTCCCGGTTGTACAGAGCAACTGGCGAAAACAATAGCCCAATTGACGCCAATTTCGTTACCACTACGGAAATTGTGAAAATTCTGAAGAGACTGAACAACAAGAAGTCTCACGGTTTCGATCAAATCACCAACCACATACTCAGGAAAACTAAGAAGAGATTTGCACAGTTTGCGGCAATTCTCTTCAATCAATGTTTTAACATTTCTTACTTTCCGAATTCGTGGAAGATTGCCAACATCATACCTCTCGCTAAAGCTGGAAAATCTCCTTGGCACTTGTCAAGTTACAGACCCATTTCTCTTTTGTCTAACATTTCAAAGTTATTCGAAAGATGCATTTACAGCAAATTAGAAGATGAGATCGAAGATAAAGGCATTGTCAAAGACTTCCAAATGGGATTTCGGAAACAGCACTCCACCACACATCCCCTACTTTACTTTTCCGATAGTGTCGCTACCAACTTGAATAAAAGAAGGGCCACAGTGGCAGTATTTATTGACGTGAAAAAGGTCTTTGATTCCGTATTTGTTAACGGGCTGATTTTGAAACTCATGAATTATGGGATCAATGACAGTCTGACGAAATTATTGAAGAGCTTCTTAGAAAATCGTTTCTTCAAAGTAATCTGCGGTGAGGGTGTTTCATCGCTTAATAGAATAGTGTCAAGTGTTCCCCAAGGGTCCATCCTTGCACCTCATCTCTATAGTATTCACCTGTCGGACCTTCCTCAACCCCAAGATGAGGCAATCAAGATAGTTGCGTATGCCGATGACATCGCCGTCTTTACAAGTGGCAGCTGTATGCGTCGAATGTCACGGCTACTCAATGAGTATTTGGAGTTCTTGAGTGAATATTACTTGAGCTGGGGTGTGGAAATCAACTCGGATAAGTCTGAAGTTCTGACAGTGCTGGGGGTGAAGTCTAGTTACAAGAACTGCAGAAAATACAAACCAAAAATTCTAATAAATAATAATCCTATTCAGGAAAAAGACGCAGTGAAATATTTGGGAATTGTCTTTGACAAAAAATTCAACTTCATCAAACACGTAGACTACATTCTAAGAAAAGCCAAAGGAGCCTTCGCAGCCTGGTTCAATGTATTAAAAACCTCCAGCAGCTTACAAAAGAAGTTAAAGAAAATGATTTATATTCAAATAATTAGAAGCGTGATTTCATACGGGTTCCCAATTTGGTTTCAAGTTTCTAGTCATACAATGGAAAGGTTGAGGCTTTTTGAGAGGAGTTGTCTCAGATATGTTATGGGCAATAAAGGAAAGATTGACGAATTCGGTAGGTTTAGATATACCAGCTGCAAAGCGATCTACAGAACTGTAGGAATACAAAGAATGGACAGACACCTCATCGAACTAGGCTACAGGTTTTCAGTGAAAGCTGAATTAATTTCTAATAAACTTCTCCAAAAAGTCTTTAGAGATAGGTCGAGCCCCCACACTGAGCCCAAATACATTTCACCGAGATGGTTCCGGCCGATGTACGAAAATGGCATTTTCAACAAAACTGGCAGAATGCTGTACTACAACAGAGGAAGCAGAAACAAAAACAAATTAATGTATAATGTTAGTCAGTAAGACACAATCTGTATATATTTTTATTTAGTTTTAGTTTTAGATTTATTTATTATTGTTAGTTAGTTCTTAGTTTCAAAACAAGTAAATATAATTATGTGGTTTTTTTTTAAATTTTCAACAATAACTTTGAAAATGTAATATTTGCCGATGGCATTGTTAAACACGATGAAAACTTTCCTTATAAAAATATTGTAAATTAGATATTAATGTGAAAAATTAACCTAGTCTTAATGCATGTTAACATAATCATATAATATTAAGTTTCATAAACTTTGTATTTTTAAATATTATTAAAAAAAGAAATTTGGAATTTGAAATGCAAATCGACCTCTTTAAACACACGTCAGCGCAGCGGAAAAGAACTCTCGTCCATCTCGGAACTGTAACTAGAAGACATCGCGGAGGTCCGGTTACAACGGAAATTAGAGAAATGCTCAGGAATTCTGACTCAGAGGTAAATGCTCAGACAAATATGGACAAAAACGACTGTCACATATGGCAACCCTTCCGAACCATCTTGCAACTGCGCCATAGAATGCATAGAGAGAGAGAGCTCTTCAGTCTGTTCGTAACCATCGTCGCGCCAGCACCAATGAACCATCGTCACATAGTAAAATAATACATATTGTTCTATCCTTTATTGAAATCGCTTTATTTAAAATTAATCAAATAAAAGCATTTATATTTATAAAATATAAGCAATCAGTGTTCATGTTTCTTTTAATTGGCGATCATATAAAAATCGACCGTCCCTGGACACGACTAAGCGAATCAATCATTCACGCCGAACGAACCTGAGCGGGCCAACACCCCGCGTTGACTGCCATTACAGCACTCGCGACTTCGAGCACCCTTTTATTTAAAAAAAAAGTACAATTTACTGTTGTTAATAGTTTGTAATAAAGAAAATAAATAAATAAAAATAAATAAGTTAAACAACATAGATATCTTAGTAGCGAACCCTGGCAAGCCGCTGAGTATACCTCAGCCTTAGAATTGAAAAGACCCCGTGTCGTTACATGTTTATTAAACTTTTATCCTTGCCAGTTTGTGTAATGGGATAGGTAGGTAGGTAGGAGTGGCAGCTTAGTTTACTAAAAGCACACTTGAGCACTCCAAATGACCCGTTGTGATACTGACTAGAATTCTCTTACTTAAAGGTGGTGATAGTCCGAACAAGGACAGCGCCTATAATGGGATAAGTGCTCTTCAATTGTGTGCGCCCATACCGTTCACCTGCATTGCTCTGAAAGAGCGGGACCGATTTTCGGCAACTAATCGTTATCAACAACTGAAAAGTCCCTTCGTGACGATGGCGCAGGAGTCGCTCAAACTTGCGGTTGATGTAGAACTGCATCACAGCAATATTAGGGAGTATATCATACATCTTCTAACAAATCGAAAGCTGCAAACGTACTCTCGGTGGTAATATGAACGATATCGAATTCCTTTATTAAGTGGAACGTGTGTGCCACACCTAGAATAAGTTTCAGCCCGATATCTCAATTATTCTGTGTTCTATTTACATACAAAATTGTTATGTCCTTATTGAAAAATCCGATACATCTACCTCTGATCCAATACATTGTACCTCTTCCGGTATGAAAATAAAATCGATGCACACCAACTAATTCGACTTTGCTTAGAGAGCATGTTCAGCGCTTGACTCCGCAGCCAACACTATACCAAAGAATATACAAGAATAGACAGTTGATATGAATGTATTTTTGCGAGTTCTGCTACTGAGGGGAGGTTTTAAAATTGATGTATGTAGTGGTAAAAATACAGTGCTCCCCCTTAACTCTAACTATCGTCATTCCTCAATTCACTTAACTTCTCAAAATAACTGAAAACATATAATTTCTCATTGTCAATGAACCCTCAAGATCCACAAGTCGAAATATTGCAGTTGCGTTTAAGTAAAATAATTAATTGGACAAAATAAAAAATTGTTTTCTTCATTATTAAAGAAAGAAACACTACCTCTGTTTAATTCAAAGCATAAAGCCGTTAACTTAATTCGTTGAGCTGCATTTTTGAAATATTTTGAAGATTTTTCTGAGATTATTGAAACTGTTGTTATATGTGAGAATACTGTAAAAACGTAGAATTCTCTTTTGACCGGCAATTTCTTAACCTTGGTCTCTTTCTGTTCCAAATTCTAATTTTTTAACTGGCCCCTGTGCACCTTCATTCGTTCATGGCCATGCATATTTAACCACGCTTGGGGTATTACTGGGGCTGTCGGACCCCATTTTAATATAAATGAATTTTTATTAATTATTTTAGTTATTAGTAGTATTTATAATACCAAATAATTATTATTCTACATCTTATGATTATTATGGTGCGTTTACAGTGAAGAGAAGTGTAAATGGAAAGCAATTGGATCAGATTTTACATTAAGAATAGTTATAATTTATTAAAAGAACTTGTTAACATTTGAGTTTTCAACTCCAAATTAAATAATACAATTTTTTTTTTGATTTATTATCTCCTTTTCTTTTTAGAAGTTTCGCAGTTCTTTTTAAAATACAAATGAAGTGACCCCTAAAAGTTTAATTTAATCGTAGCCCTGGTTTCTTCTGATTTTTTTCTATGAATATTCGCTATTTTCGACAACATCCCAGTAGTGCAGCCAACTACTTAAAATACTAGTAAAACTTTTATATGTATGTAAAATTCATATATATGTCTGTACAAGTTAACGGCACGATGGCAAGCAACGCGCCAGTCAACGTGCCTCGTTCCCATTTGGGAACCTCTGACTTCTCTTTTCGATTATTATTATTTTGAATCAAGTAACAGTAAAATTTATAGCATAAGAGAATAGCATAAGTCGAACAATAAGCAAAAGTAGTTTTTAAGTTAGTCTACGATTCGTCACCAACAGAAGCACCTCGTGCTCTAATAAAATTTCCGACAATAATAAAACTTATTAACCTAGTAAAAAGTCATAAATTTCTTAATATCGGCATCGTGGGCTCAACTGGCGCAGTTACATTTCGTATATCGCGAAAAACCATTAACGAACAAAAATATATTTAAAAAGAAACTAATGCGGACAATTAAAAAAATTGAAAATTTGTGACATTAAAAAGGAAAGAAGATAAAGCCATAGTTATTTGACATTTGGTGCTGAGTGAGGCAAAAAAGGAGAAACCATACATCATATAAACATATAAAGAAAACTAAAAATCTAATTTAAAAGATTACCAAAATAGAATCTCCACGTTAACACTCTCAACACCTAAAAAAAGAAAAAGAAAGGAAAAAAAAACTTGATTCCAGCAAGTCGGAGCCGTCGAAAAGCACCAACGAGGCAACGGAGAATTCTGCTAAGCAGATCTGTAATAGCAATTTATTCTACTTGTTGCTATTATTGTTGTTGTAGCTTTATTACTGTCTACGCGAATCGATGCAAAATAAAGCTTGCAAATATCAAACAAACAACTTCCCGTTAGTTGTACCAAGCGAAAACAAAACTACAAAAAATTGAACTTGTCAATTCGACAGTTAAATCAGTTGATGCCGGCTGTAAAATACAACAAATTTATTAATACTACGAATTTAAATACCAAAAAGAAACAAAAAAGTCAGAGGAGCAACAAAATAAATTTGACCAATCCAGAGGGGGATTGAAGAGACGACACTTGAAGAGACGAAGTTAAACGTACAGCAAAACGAAGAACCAAGAGGAATGAAGAGTCAAGCAGAATCATCAGAGCAACTTTATTATCACCAGTTAGCATCTTTATTTATTCATGTAAGTACTTGCTTGGTGTCAATTATTCGGTTTAGAGAGAATTAAAAATATTCGAAAATCGTTGTCGTTTTTTTTTTGGAATTTTGCTTTTGCAACACTGTTTAAAGTTAAAATAAAAATCAATAGAATAAAAGAGTAAGATAATGGATAGAAACCAAGTGTTATCATTGGTGGAAGCTGCTGTAGAAGCAAATTCCGTCCAATTGAATGAACAAATCCAAGCGCTCACAAATCGGCTAGAAACACTAGAGCCCCGTCCAGTTGAGACATGTGTGCCGGTCTCAATTGCGTCTCCAATGGCTCAACAACATTGGATTTAAAAAAGTCACTGCCTGAATTTAGAGGCGAAGTAACATCATACCCTGCTTGGAGGGAAGCGGCACATTTTGCAATTTCATATTATCCAGTGGGGTCAGAGAATGCCTACATAGCTAAGGGCATCCTCAGAAATAGAATAACTGGTTCCGCAAATTCAATATTATCATCTTTTAGCACCCCTTTAAATCTGAAAGCCATAATATTTAGATTAGACCAATATTATGCCGATAAACGTCCCTTACACGTACTCGAAAACGAGTTAAGCATTCTGCGACAGGGTAACCAAACAATAGCACGGTATTATGATCATGTTGATAAACAACTCACGTTGATTATCAATAAAAATTTAATGAGTAACAATAGCAATGAAGCCGTCATAGCCGCAATGAACGAACGAGCGAGAGAAAATGCCCTTCGAGTATTTATCTCAGGCTTAAGAAAACCTCTCTGCGATATTCTGTTTTCTGCAAAACCTGCAGACCTACCCACAGCCTTAGCAACAGCTCAGGAGTTAGAAGTAAACCACTTTAGACATGACTTTGCCCATTCTTATGCAATAGGTAAATTTAATAAAAATAATAATCACCCTCCAGCTCAAACAAATTCCAACAACAATACCGTTAACCCAGCTTTTGTTTATAAACAACGGTTCGACAAACCTACTCCAATGGACGTCGCTCCTGGATCTTCAGTTTTTAGAAAACCCACAGCTTTTCAACAAAACCCACGAGCATACCAACCTCCACAACAACATTTTCCGATGCAACAAGCCCCTCAATCACAACCGCAATTTCAACAATAGTCACAAGCATTTAATCGCCCTCAAGCGCAATTAAACTCATCTCGTAGAACAATCTTACAACAACCAAAATGGCAGCGTATTAATTACGTCGACCTACCTCAACAACAAGTTGTACCAGACTTCAATTATGAATCAGATTTGCAAGTAGTTTATGAAAGAGAACAAAATAACTTTTTACCAGAGCAACAGCAGGTTGTACCTGACTTCAATTATAGATCAGATTTGCAAGCAGTTTATGAAAGAGAACAACATAACTATTTACCAGAGCAACAGCAGGTTGTACCTGACTTCAATTATGAAGCAGACTCACAGCCAAACTACGAAGAAGAGGCCCATTTTTTAGAATAAGTTCGCTCTTACCCTTTATAGTTAAAAAAACTAAAAGTGGTCAAGAGCTCAAAATCTTATTAGATACCGGCACAGCAAAAAATTTTATAAGAGATGGTATATTTTTTTCGAAATTCACAACCGTTGAAAATGCCTTTAAAGTAAAATCCATTAATGGTGAAAACACTATTACACAAAAATGCCGTATTAGCGTTCTAAATCAAACCGCTACATTTTTTTTATTGCAAGAACTTAAAAGTTTCGATGCTATCATAGTGTACGATTTTCTTAGGCAAATAGAGGCAAACATAAACACCAAGAAGAGCAAACTCTATTATAAATACAGAGTAGAAGAAATTAAACATACCCGCTATCAACATGTCAACAATATTCTAATAGAATCCTCGACTGTTGACTCATACAGTTGCATTTGCAGAACCCAGCTTAGCGCTTCCATATAACACCAGAGTAGTTGCCACAATAAAGACAAAAACTGAAGACCCAATTTATAGTAGAAGTTATCCCTTTCCCGTTTCAGCAGCGGATTTTATAAATAAAGAAATAAAGGACCTACTCAAAGAGGGAATAATCACAAAATCCAACTCCCCTTATAATTCTCCAGTTCACGTCGTCAAAAAAAAGGGTTTCGACGAATATGGAAAACCCAACATAAGAATGGTAATAGATTTTCAAAAACTTAATGATAATACAATAGCAGATAGATACCCCATTCCTGATATTTCAGTGATATTGTCCAACCTGTGAAATTCTAAATTTTTTACTACAATAGACCTGAAATCTGGATTTCATCAGATAATCCTAGCCGAAAAAGATAGACAGAAGACAGCGTTTAACGTAAACAATGGCAAATACCAGTTTTGCCGACTGCCATTTGGCTTGAAAAATGCTCCGAGCATTTTTCAACGCGCACTAGACGATATTTTACGTGAAGACATTGGTGTGATTTGTCATGTTTATATGGATGACGTTATAATTTTTTCAGGCAATGGAAAAGACCATCTAATACATATTGCCAAAATTTAAAAAAAAACTGAAAGAAGCAGGAATGCGAGTTTCCCAAGAGAAATCAAAGTTTTTCGATAAACAGACAGAGTTTTTAGGTTATTAAGTCTCAGAGAAAGGAATTTCAACCTCTCCAGAAAAAGTGCAAGACATTCTCAACTATCAAATCCCAAATTCCCTAAGAGCATTACGTTCATTTTTAGGCTTATCGGGATATTACCGAAAATTTATCAAGGATTACGCCAGAATCGCGAAACCTTTAACTAGATATCTTCAAGGTGAAAATGGTAACATTGGAAAATCCCAGTTAAAAAAGAAAAAAATTAGCCTTGATAAAGAAGCTTTAGCAACATTTGAAAAGCTCAAGCTCATTTTGGCATCAGACGATGTTCTACTGGCTCACCCAGACTACACAAAGCCGTTCGATCTTACAACAGATGCTTCCTCGGTAGCTCTCAGGGCAGTCCTTTCCCAAAATAATAAACCAAATACAATGATTTCTCGTACATTGCCAAAAGCAGAACAGAACTATTCAACAAACGAAAGAGAACTATTGGCTATTGTATGGGCCTTAAAAGCCCTACGACATTATCTTTACGGAATATCAAACATAAATTTGTTCACAGATCATCAGCCCCTTACCTTTTCAATATCAGACAAGAACCCAAATTCTAAGATTAAAAGATGGCGAAGTTTTATAGAGGAATTTTCGCCAAGATTTCACTACAAACCAGGAAAGGATAACGTTATAGCAGATGCATTGTCTAGGCAATGTATGAACAATCTACAAGATGCAGAAGATGATGGCGAAACAGTCCATAGTGAGATCTCTGTCACAGAAACTATTAAATCAACAAAATATCCGGTGAACCAATTCCGAAACCAAATAATATTGTCCAAATCAAACCATAGCTTCAGAGGAAGAAAGATAATATTTCAAAAACTCATGAGACACCTAATACATTTTACCGGCTTAGACAACCTTATACAACATTTAAAAGAATCGATTAGCACAAACACTGTCAACGCAATTCATTGCGATTTGCAGACGTGGGCGGGAATCCAAAATAAGATTAAAGAATCATTCCCTTCAGTAAAATTTTTATATTCTCAAAGACTGGTGAACGATGTAACAAATCGAGAAGACCAAGCAGAAATTACTCACGCTGAGCACAATCGCGCGCATAGATCATTGTAGGAAAATTTTTTACAAATAACGAAAGAATATTTTTTTCCCGATATTAAAAAGAATCTTAAACAAATAATCCAGAACTGTAAAATTTGCCAAGAAAACAAATATCAAAGGAAACCTCCGAGTCCAGAAATTAAGCCCACTCCCATTCCTAATTCTCCAGGAGAAATACTACACGCCGATATCCTCATTACAAATAAACAACATTTTTTAACTTGTATAGATACATTTTCAAAATTTGCCATAACAGTACCAATCGCATCCCGTTCTTCTGTAGACATTAAGCCAGCATTAATCCAAATACTTTCGCAATTTAATAATACCAGATTACTCGTTACTGATAATGAGGGAGCCTTTCAAACTCGTCTAATTAACAGTTTATTAAGAGATCATTTTTCTATCGAACACTTTTACGTTCCCCCACTACATAGTGAAAGTAACGGTCAAGTAGAGCGTTTTCACTCAACGCTTTTGGAGATAGCAAGATGTACAAAATCCCAACAAAATATTTCCGATATGACAGACCTTATTACTCTTTCTACATTTAAAGATAACAATAGCATTCATTCAATCACAGAAAAGAAGCCTTTCGACATTATCCACGAAACATCTCCTAAAGTAATAAAGTGCATAAAAAACAAGCTTATAAAAGCCCAAGAAAATTCACTCAATTTTCATAACAAAAATGCACTTACAAAACTTTATCAACCCGGCGACATAGTGTTCATTCGGAGAATTGTACAAGGCATAATTGAGAGAGACCTAGGCAGTACGGTAATAATTAACGGAAAAACGGTGCATAAGAAAAACCTAAGATAAGAATATATTTTCATGAAAACCTAAAAAAAATATATAAACAAAAAACAAAAAAAAAAAGGGGAAAAATATTTTTCTATAAAACAATAATTTAACAGCATTAGTCAAAAGAAGCGGTATCGGTCTTTTAAGTAGGTTAAATCGTGCCTTAGTAGGTTTTAGCGACAATGGTTGATACGACAATCAAGCTGCAACCAAACCGGATAACACGATCCCTCATAGATCATTCCGTTCTAGAATTAACACCATTATTTTATTTTTAGAGTTCTAAAAATCCACGTAGCATGGACTAGCATAGTTGATTACACCCAATCCAACTTTAAGGCAATAACCCTCGGAAAAGCGGCAGTTACTAAATTATACTTACTTTATTCACACATATGAGGTGATTGCAAGTCGCAATGTCGAAATAATTAATCATTTGAATAGTGTTGCAATAGCAAATGCTCTAACAAATGCAAATATGGTAGATCCTTCGATTTTTGACAACGTGAAATTGAATCACTTAGCCGACACCGAGCAAGTGCAGATTAGTATATACAATATTTTAAGTTCCTCTAAAATTAAGATCTTACAAAACAATACTTTGATATACATTATTACATTATAAATATTATTTTTACAATATTATCTTGCCACTACATTAAAATTACATTAAAAGTCGAAACAGGGACGTTTCGTTTTTAAGAGAGGGAGTAGTTAACGGCACGATGGTAAGCAACGCGCCAGTCAACGTACCTCGTTCCCATTTGGGACCTCTGACTTCTCCTTTCGATTATTATTATTTTGAATCAAGTAACAGTAAAATTTTTAGGATAAGAGAATAGCATAAGTCGAACAATAAGCAAAAGTAGTTTTTAAGTTAGTCTACGATTCGTCACCAACAGAAGCACCTCGTGCTCTAATAAAATTTCCGACAATAATAAAACTTATTAACCTAGTAAAAAGTCATAAATTTCTTAATATCGGCATCGTGGGCTCAACTTACATAATATAATAATATAAACTATTTTTTGTGCATAAATGAGGGGTAGATTAATTCAGCATGTTAATTCATGGTGCCGCATTTCCACTTTTCTTTGAAAACACTTTGCGGATATTTTAAAACAGGCGTTGTCTTGAAGATTTATCTCTAAAATGAGGCATTACAAAAAAACCCGTCAAATGAGGAATTTGAAAAAAACCCAAAAAAATAAAGGGCATTTGAATTTTTACTCATTACGAAAAAAAATGCAAAGCCCGAAAAAAGCGGCCAAAATTTACAAAAGAAGCAACATTGTTTATTCATTTTGACACTTATTATGACTGAGAGAAAATGACATTTGGAGAGCGGTCTTCTATTAATAATACCTGGTAAATGTATTTTGCACTGGACCAAAATACATTTACAAAAATGTATTTTGCACTGAACTCGACAGTTCTCTCGCTCTCCACTGCACATCACGGGCTCTCGCACACACTCTCTATTGGGATTATCCGACTTACTCTCTTCTGTACTAAATTGTGTTGCTGGCGATGGACTGGGATCAGTGTTGCCGTTCTTAAATTTGCAAGTGAAGTGAAATATGCTGAAAAAGTGAAGTGTTTTCGGGTTTTTCGAAGTGTTCAAAAACATTAACTGGCGTATAGAAGAGAGAGAAAAATAAAAAGTACTCTTGATAAAAAAAAAAGATGAGAAACAAAAACTCCCAACTTGAATTTCTTTTTTTAGAAAACTTTCCTTTTTAGAGAATATCTTCTTTTGAACTTTGCATTTTTAATGACTATAGTCTTTAGAACCTACCTTGTTGTACAGAAAATGTGCTCTTTAGAACTTACTTTTAATTAAGTAATAATTTGAAAAAAAATAAAAAAGTACTACTAATACTTAGAAAAACTGATCTATTGCAATTATTAGCCTGATTCCCTCGAAAATCGAAGTGTTTTTGCTAAAGGGGAAGTGCGGAGCTGTTCGACTTGAAAACGAAGTGAAACACTTCGATCGAAGTGAAAACGGCAGAACTGATTGGGATCATCAGGTTCTGTGTTGGTCCGTCTCGGATTAAGAACAGAAGTATAACTGAAGAATGATAACGATAGACATGTTAGAGCAGTGCGCGGAAGAAATATTTCTAAAGCATGCACAATATACATACAAACACAACCTTCTTGTTTGTCATCGTCAATTTTGTGTATGCATTTGATAAATAAATACATATGTGAAAATGTACGAGGTGTGATCAAAAAATAACCGTTATTGTGTGATCAAAAAATAAAGTATTTATTTATTCATCAACAACTATCTTGTCCCCTTCAAAGTAATTCCCCTCAGATATAAAAAACACTTATGCCAGCGTTTTTTCCAATCCTCGAAACACTTCTGAAACGCTTTTTTTGGTATCGCCTACAGCTCCTGTTTCGATTTTTCTTTTATCTCCTCAATCGTAGCAAAACGCTTTCCTTTCATCGGTGTCTTCAGTTTTGGAAAGAGGAAAAAG
The DNA here is from genome assembly GCA_920105625.2 of Clusia tigrina. Classification (NCBI taxonomy): domain Eukaryota; kingdom Metazoa; phylum Arthropoda; class Insecta; order Diptera; family Clusiidae; genus Clusia; species Clusia tigrina. The sequence continues at coordinate 175,377,339 of OV050032.1, forward strand.
TCAGCGGGGGCCAAGTCCAGTGAATACGGTGGTTGAGGCATGATAACGGTTTTGTTTTTGGCCAAAAACAGCTCCTGAGCGATGTCCATGTTTGTTTTTGCTCAAAATTTAGCAATTTTGGAAAAATCTTCGCTGCCGCACGTTTCATCCCTAAAAAATCCGTTAAAATTGCTTGGCATGAGCCGAACGATATGCCAAGATCATCAGCAACCTCTCTGATAGTGATTCGACGATTATCCAAAATCATTTTCTTCACTGCGTCAATGTTTTCATCGGTTGTTGACGTGCTCGGGCGACCAGGACGAGCATCGTCATTGACATCTTCTCGGCCTTCCTTAAACCGGTTATACCACAATTGAACTTATGTTCGGCTCATAGTAGACTCGCCAAAGGCCACAGTCAACATTTCAAATGTCCTTGCGCATTTAATTTCATTTTTTACACAAAACTGAATACAGTTTCTTTGATCCATTTTTTCGAATAGTACAAAATCGAGGAGCACACCGAAACACGACTAACCTTTTTATCTGTCAAAAACAAACTGACAATCCAAAATGGTTGGTATTGCCAACATATATAACAGACATGTGTACCAACATTAAAAAAAAAAAATGCGAACATCGAACATACGTAACTCACGAAAAGATGAAAATAACGGTTATCTTTTGATCACACCTCGTACACATTTCTACACGAATGTGAGTCAAATGATCTCACATGGTGTGGTCTCATATATTTTTTATATATTTATAATCTGTTGTTATTTTGCAGTTTGGCAATTTGCGCGAAATTGTGACATTTCATATCAAAAACACACACTTTTTTATGAAACCAAATACTTTCTCAATTTGATACGCACATGAACATGTGTGATTGAAAAATTTAGAATTCATTTCATTTAATTTTTAACTGATTTTTGTAAAAATGGAAATAGTGGTACTCATATTTGTTGTGATTTTGTAGGTTTTGTTGTATTATAATAATAAAAATAAGAAAAGTCATATTTGTGTTGAGTATGTTCGCCACTCATACCAGGCGAACAGAAAACGAAAGCAGTATCAGACTTGGTGATTTAAAATTCTCAATAGCATGTTGGGCCACTTTTGAACCAGAGGTCCCCAACTCACAAAATTGCAGCCCGCTTAAAGAAAGCTTCCATATTTGCAAGGTGTCGCACTTCTTGCTAAGCTCCAAGCATGGAAAGCGCTGCTTATTGCTTTGTACGTACTTCACAAGAAATGTTATTGCTTTTCATTGTGGCTTCAAAATAGGAAATCTGAAGCAAATAAATAGTGTCTGCATGTCTCCTACCGCACTAATACATCGCTAGTCCGCAAGCTGAGATGCTCAAAAGACTTTAATTTGAAATCGAATGCATTTCGCTTCGTGCACGAAGTTCAATTTTTTGGCTGCTGTTTCTTACTTGGGCTAATGTGCTTCTGTGGCTTAGGGATAAAGTTGTCGGACTTAGAATCCCTGGGTAGTGAGTTCGAATACTCAGTGAAATAAGATCTTTTTACTTTCTTTACTTTAATTTGAGTAACGAATGTAGTTAATTTTTTCTTTTTTTTAATATTATGGAATTGCTTTTACAATTTGAATACGATATACATTCTTCACTTTTTGATACCGTACAATAATTTATGAAACATCAAATTTATGAAATATAATTTACGTATTAAATATATATAAAAATCACAAAATTATATTTTTATAAAAATAGTATATTTATTATATAAATCGAAAAATATTATACATACTTTGATAGCAAATGGTATCAAAAGTTGGAGAGAATTTGCTTTATTTCACCGTATTTCATTGATACAAAATGTGACCGCGTTACCTGATGACGTTCAGTTTGTTGAATTCTTAAAATCGATTGGGAATGGAGTAGCACCACAATTTCTTCAATTTTGCGCCTGGCGCATTACAATAAACGATCGACCATTACCAGTCGCGAGATCCAAACTGCAGTTCGACTTTTGTTGTTATTATTATTATAAATTTGCGCAAATTGTGAAACTTCAAAATAATAAATTGTAAATATGTATATAAAAAAGTATATGTATGACCCCACACCATGTGAGAAATTTGACCTACATTCGTGTAGAAGAAAAGCATATGCAAAATTGATAATACAAACAAGAAGTTTGTGCTTGTATGTACAATTGTGTATGCTTTAGAAATATTTCTTCGGCACACTGTTCCAACAAGTGTTCGTTATCATTATTCCATTATATTTGTGTTCTTAATCCGAGGCGAAGCGACACCGAACCTGCCTCGTCAAAGAACAACGAAATTCTAAATACACAGTTGCAAAATTCGATCCACATAAGGTAAAAAGCTCTGCAATTTCAAAATGTTCCCAGCCCCGAGCCAGCAACACAATTTAGTACTGAAGAGAGGTTGTCGCATATTCATATTATAGAGTTGTGAGAGAGTTAGCAGTGAACAGTTATATTAAAGTGAAAAGTGGAGAGACTAAATACAAAGAAAATTAGTGTAAGAACAATCTAATTCGAAATAAAACATTAAAAATAATAGAAGTGTAAGAACAGTTTAATTTTAAAGAAATAAGAAAAATAAAATACTAAAATGAGTGATAAAGACAATTGCAAAAACCCGTTTAATGCACTGAGTGACATGACGGACATTGAAATTACAAATAATGGCTCGGAATCAACTGAGGTTCCAGCATCAAAGCCGATTAAGTTGCCGAAGAATAAAAAAAAGAGTAAGAAACGTCGCAAGGAAAGCGACTTTTCTGATGAGGCTGAAAGTAGAGATATCAGTAAAAATGTAATGCTGCAAATTAAGGAGCTAAAATCAATTCTTTTTGAGCTGCCCAGTGAAAATGAAGCGCTCAAACAAAAAATGAAGGCTACCACATCGATGCAAGTTGATGATGTGGATAACTTAGTGGGAATTGACTACGGCTTTCCCCAGCTTCCTGAAGTTAATCCGCAGCCTGTGAATTTAAGCAGAAAAGGGGCAGTGGTGACTACTCACGTGCCTATTACATCTGCCCCAAGGAAACAGCAACAAGCGAAATCTGGAGAAAACAACAATTGTGCCAAATCCGGAAAGAGGAATGTAAAGGACTTGCCGCCGATATTTGTGTGCTACAACATAAATCTGAAAGAGATGACTGGTAAGTTGCACATTCTATTAAATAATAAGAACTTTGCAATATTAAGAACTGCTTAGTACATTTTTGAAAGCTGACTATATTAAAGTTAGAACTTTTCTAACGGACAGCGGTGTTAAATTCTACTCATTCACTATGAATGAAGAGAAACCGCACTCAATTGTGATCAAGAAGCTTTCAAAAATGTACAATGAAGAGGAAATCAGAGAATATCTGATAGACTTAAATTTAAAAATTTCTATTTTGAAAATAATTAAGTTGAGGGATGAGAATTGGCTGATTCAATTAGGTCAAGAATCAAACCTGACAGAATTTTACAATATTAAGTATATTCTAAACTGCAAGGTTAGTCTGGAAAAATTGAGACGAAACTTAATGTCCCAGTGTAGGAATTGCCAGCGTTATACGCATGTGGCAAGCAATTGTCACATGCCTTATCGGTGCATCAAATGCCCTGAGCCACATGGTCCGGGAAAATGCAGAATCCCCCCGAAAGAAGATAACAACAAAGAGCACGCTTACACTGATCCTGACAGTGGTCAAGTAGTGAAGCGGGTCGGAGTACCCATTAGTTGTGTTAATTGCAATAATGCAGTAGGACACACTGCTAATTCGCCCAACTGTCCAAAACGGGTTGAAATAATTAAACGTTTGTCCGAACGCAAGGCTACAAATGTGGCTCCCAAGTCTGTTGTGACTGGCAAACAGTTGTCAGTTGCAAATCCGATACTCCCTTCGTCATTCCGAGGTGCTGATTCTTATGCTTCTAGAGCTAAGCACGGCAACCAAGCAAACATACCCTTGTCTGTCCGTTTTCTACCACAACCTACTCCAACTCCATTGACCAACACCACTGAGCGTGTTTTAAGTAAACCGATCAGTTCTCAACCTCAATCCCAATTCTTTGATGGCATAAACAATGAGTGCAAAAGACTTTTTGGAAGTAATCTGTTCTCTTGTATTCAAAGAGTTGGCGAATTTTCGATATCCTATAATAGGCTAAAAAATGGCCATCCTAAATCTCCTAATAGACCTACGTTCCAACCATGGCCATTCAAAAATTGAAATGTATTTTCATAAATGTAAACTCCCTAATATCAAAACACAAACGTCATTACTTTAACTTATTCTTAAGGAAACATAAACCTGATATAGTGCTGATTGCGGAACATAAGCTCAATAGCAGGCATTCTATTAGCTTTCGGGGATATAACTTTGTGCGGCAACTTCAGAAGTGTGGAGACACCAGTGACAGTGTTGGTGGCACCGCAACTGCAATTTGTGTGCGTGAAAATTTCAAATATGAAGTTGCTAAGATGGAGCGTACTAGTAACCTTGAAAATGTCGCTATTAAGATAGACCTCACAGATGGTAGGAAAATCGCCTTTGTTTCTTTGTACAATCGGCCTAATGAACGACTATATACTACCGACCTTGACAAAATTATTCACTCGCTTGATACAAATGACGTAATTTTGGGAGGTGACTTGAATGCACGACATACTGACTGGGGAGACTCATTTATAAACAGTAGCGGCCGTGTTCTCTCCAATTGGTTGTTAAGAAAATCTGACGTGAATTTAATACCAACTAAATTTCCAACAAGGGTATCCAGCCATAGTAGTTCATTTCTAGATTACTTTTTGTTTCGGCCACCATTAGCATAGAATTTGATAGTGCAGGGGGTTATGCAGATTGTTTAAGGACCCATCAATTTGAGTCAGACCACTACGCAGTTGAACTTTGTATCTCTGTAAATGAGAATGTGGTTAACTCCCCAACAGCAGAGTTTCTAAATTATAGCAAAATGAACGTTGAACTGTTCAACCACATTCTCTCTGACACCCTTGAGGATAATTATCTGCCCATTGGCCGAAGCGTGGGAAAGTCAGACATTGACACTTGCATTACGAATTTGAATGTTGCTATAGATGTGGCCTTGAACTCGGGTGCCGTGCCAAAAGTCAAGGTCAGGAATCGTGGTCTTATTAGCTTGCCACAAGAAATCCTTAAATTTATTGCACACAAAATATGTTTACGCCGCCAAGCATTTCGATGTGTTAACCCAGAACAAAAACGAACACTGAATGCGATAATTAGAAATCTCTCCAAGATCATTGAAGAGCGCATTAAGTTGCATGAAGATGCTTATTGGAAGAAATTCTTTGCTAGTATACGTTTAAACAATAACACGTACAAGAAAATTAAAGGACTATGTGGACTAAATAGAAAGACTGAACTGCCTCCTATTAAAATAAATGATCGAAACGAGCTTGACTTTGGTGTGGATGGCGACAGCAACGGTAGTAATAGGATTGTTCTTCACAGAAATTTTGATAAAGTGAATGCCTTGTCCTATGTTTTTGAAAAGGTTCATAAGCAGAATCTTTTACAGGGTTCAGTAGATTTCACGAATTTTGTGAAGAGTTCCATATCTGAGCTAAAGGGGTGTAGCAACCCAATCATTCAATTTAGTAATTTGATAACTGCTGATGGCGAGTCTAAAATTCTGGCCAATTCTGTTAATAGAAACGGGAATAACCGTTTGAACGAAAATGAAATTGAAGGGTATAAAGAATTTACCAACGCTTCGGAAATCGAAGTTGACCTTATTCTGAAGAACAACAAAAAAAATTGTGGAGAAGATGGCATTTCAAACTTTGTGCTTCGAAGAACGTTTCCATTTTTCTGGAGGTTTCTAGCAATTCTGTTCAACCAGGCGTACAACATAGGTTACTTCCCCAAGCAATGGAAATGTGCAAGAGTTTTCGCTGTTCGCAAGTTGAGTGCACCACCCAATTGACTGTACGGTTATCGCCCCATCTCACTTCTGTCAAATATTAGCAGGTTGTTTGAGGGGTTTATCCTGCACAAAATCAAAGAACACATTACTGAGCACAATGTGTTGAAAAATGGCCAGTTTGGCTTTCGCAACTTCCATTCTACTAGCCACGCACTTGCTCTCGCGTCGGACTTTGTTTGCTCAAACTTGAACAGTCGACGGGCCACAATAGCAGCTGGATTGGACTTTGAAAAGGCCTTTGATACTGCTTGGATTGAGGGTATCATATACAAGATGTATAAAGAATTTAACTTTGAGTCTAATATTTGTCGTATTGTGTATGATTACTTATCTGAGCGCTGTTTCTATGTTTCCAATGGGGACGATAGTTCCTTAATAAGAGACATTGCAGCAGGGGTTCCGCAAGGCTCATTACTCGGTGCAATCCTTTATAACATATACATAGCGGATTTGCCAGACCCAACTAGTTTAGGTAATATTACAAGTCCAAGCATACGCACACTTATGTATGCCGATGATATACTGATCCTCTGCTCAAAGGCCCGAATTGCTACTGCAAGTGTCATGGTGAATAAATACCTGGAGCAGTTGTCCGTATATTTTGATAAATGGAAGCTAAAAGTAAACGTGGCTAAATGTGAGTGCACAACTTTCAAGGGGATTCGCAAATACATATATAAAAATGCTCGTACATATATTCCTAAGATAAGTTTTAATAATGACGTCATCCAGTACAAAGACAAATAAAATATTTGGGAGTGATATTGCAGGGTTCATTCAGTTTTCAGCAGCACATAGATTTTGTTTTGAAGAAAGCAAAGAAAATGTTCTTCGCGTATTCCACGCTTCTTAGAAGGTCTAAGGACCTAAGATTCGGTATAAAGCTTAATATCTATAAGCAGATTATCAGACCTATTGTCGGGTATGCTTTTCCCATATGGTTCAATATATCTTCGAAACAAATGGAGAGGTTAAGAGTGTTTGAGCGCTATATTTTGCGAATATGTAGTGGCACAAATTTTCAGCCCTATCAGCAGTTTCGCAAAAGAGTCTCCAATCAGGCACTTTACGACAAATGCAAGATAACTAGAATTGATCGCTTCCTAATTGAATCAGCCATAAAATTCGTAAACAGAATGTCATATGTGGGTAATGAGCTCATTGAAGGTTACTTGGATACGAACAGAGAAACGGAATTGCCTCCAACAGTGAGATTCCTATCTCCTATACATATAAAGATCTTAAGTGATAAAGGTAATTTATTCTCCAATAATAAACTATTGTTCTATCACCGGCGACATAACACACGTGACATTCTGGAGAACCCAGTTTATAGTACCTCCCAACACATTGATATAAACAACAATAGTGTTATTTTTAATATAAATTAGTGTAGTTTTTAGTTTATAGTTCGTAGTTATAAGTCATTAGGTTAAGAGAAAAAATAAATAAATTACCTTTTCAGGCCCTTTTCGGGTAAATTCTACTATATTAATATAATTTAATAACATCTAATATAATTAAAAACATTGTTATCATTAAGACAAACGCTGTTATAATAAGTCTCTAACTCCTAGATAAATACATAAGTATGTTAGGAAGACACTATGTTAAAATAAATATATCTCAACTCTGTAAATAATGTAACTTTTGGGCCAATAAAAATACTGAAAATACTGAATCCGAAGTTTTATTAAGAAAAGTGATTGTGAAGAGTGAAAATTAAGTGTTAAATAATTTTGTTTAATTTTTGGATCAAAGTGAAGTAAATTGTTTTGAAATGACTGGTCGTGGTAAAGGTGGAAAAGGTTTGGGCAAAGGTGGAGCGAAGCGTCATCGTAAAGTTCTTCGCGATAACATCCAAGGTATTACGAAGCCAGCAATCAGACGTTTGGCTCGTCGTGGTGGCGTTAAGCGTATTTCTGGCTTGATATACGAGGAAACACGTGGTGTGCTAAAAGTGTTTTTGGAGAATGTGATCCGTGATGCTGTTACTTATACTGAACACGCTAAAAGAAAGACTGTCACAGCCATGGATGTCGTATATGCATTGAAGAGACAAGGTCGCACTTTGTACGGATTTGGTGGTTAAGAATAAGAATTTGAAAGACAAAAATTAAGCAGCAACTAGACGCAAACAATCAATCGGTCCTTTTCAGGACCACAAAATTTAATTTGAAAATTGATAAAAAATTTTATTATAATGAATATAAAGAATGAATGTAATTTATATATTTTGGTGGTTAGCAGGAAGGAGGAAGAGTAGATTGGTTAAAAAAAAAAAAATATGTAATGTGGTCAAATTTGAATGAGTAAAGAATGAAATTAGTTTGTATATTTTGGTGGTTGTGATATGAATATGTGAATGAATCGGTTGTGGAATCGAAAATATAAATAACTAAAATTGTCATATATAGTTTACAGAATGTTATGGAATGGAACACTGCCGAGAAGGCTCAGAAAAACATCAATAAAACCGATAATTTATTGAACCAGCAAAGCATTCCCCTTCTTTTTACTTACAGCACCGTTCTTTAGACAAAGTCTTTCAAGCAAGTATTAATGAGTTTCGAGGCAATTTTCCTGAAAAACTATCTTACACCTGAATAATCGAAAAATTCAATTGTATTTGTGTTTCAAATAAATAGTGAAAAAGAAAATTCTAATTCTAAAAACATTGCAATTGCAATTATATTTTTGTTATATTGAACAAAAATTTAAATCGAACCAAATTTAGTGTAAATATCAAATTGTACTTCTTTTATTCATCATCAACTTTCTTCTCCACCCTTGTTAGTTTTAATATTTTTCTCGCAATGAAACAAATCTCAATATTCAAAATATTATTAAATCGTCCCTTTCAAAAAATATTTTGATAGCCCTGAAAAGGGCTTTTTTGCGAGTATAATCCTTTCTTTTCCAATTATTTCGAACAATTTTGGTTGGTTTTTTGTTTTTCCTGTTTCGAAATAAATTTACTTTTTAGCTGCTGGTTTCTTAGTCACAGCTGCTTTTTTCGCTCCAGATGCAGGTGCGGCGGCCTTTTTCGGTTTGGCACTAATTGCTTTTGCCTTTGGTGCCGCCTTTGGCTTTGCTGCACTAGCTTTAGGCTTAGTTGGTTTAGCGACGGTGGGCTTGGCTTTCACGGTACCACTCTTCTTCACACTTTTCTTCTTGTCGGCAGTAGCACTACTCGACTTTTTTACAGTCGCTGCCGACGCTTTTTTAACCTTCTTTGCGACGGCGTTGGTCTTCTTCTTAGCTGCACCGGCAATTGCCTTTTTAACCACAGACTTTGCCTTCGATTTTGTAGATGGATCCTTGCCGCCAGCTGCTGACAATTTGAATGAACCAGTTGCACCCTTACCTTTGGTTTGGATTAATTTACCACTTGCAACCGCTGATTTCAAATACTTCTTGATGAACGGCGCCAATTTCTGAGCATCACATTTGTACGTAGCACTGATGTACTTCTTAATCGCCAATAATGATGAACCACCACGTTCCTTTAAACTTTTAATTGATGCATCGACCATTTGCTGTGTCGGTGGATGAGTTGGCGCGCTCGTTGGCTTCTTGATTTTTTTGCTTCCAGCGGCAGCGGCTTTCTTTCCACCCGACTTCTTCAAAGCAGCAGTAGCCACAACTGGAGAGGCAGTAACACCAGCAACAACACTTTCAGACATTTTCTTATATACGTTAATTAACTCAACGGAACTCAAAAATTCAACTTCAAATCAACACTCTTTACTTCTTAATTAGTCACCTTTCAATTCAATCACAAATTTTCGCATTCTTGTGAGACTTAAGGCGACCTGAAAAACTGAGAAGCACCGAGTAGAGTCATGCAACAAAATTTTATCGCTCAGTACATTTGAAGGTGCCATTATTGATCATTTCAAATCTTATTTTAATTTTTAAAAAGTTAATCAAACAGTTCCTCCTCTCTCAACCATTTAAACACTTCCACTATAAACTACATTTTGCGTTCTCAATCAACTTTTCTTCTTTTCACCCGTCTTAAGAACTCTATTGAAGATTTTGTTCGAATTTTAAAATGATTTTTGCAAAAATTTTTTCACATAAACTCTTATAATTAATTAATAATAATACGAAATCGGGCGGAAACGTATTTTTATACTTAACTGAAACTGATAGAAGTATTTTTTCTTAATTGTATCCTATTTATTCTTAGCTAGATAATTTAAAAAAAAATTTTTTTAAATTGCCGTCAATTCATGGTGCAAATCGTGAGTAAATGCAGCGGCATTGCCTTCCATACGAAACTTCCTTTTATGGCGATATTTTAATTCAAGATATCCTTCAAAAATTATTGATTCATATCAAATAATATAAAAAAATATATAAATTCTAGCAAAAATTATTTTAATTGCTCTCATTTTGTAAGCTTTTTCTTTGAAAGTAAAGTGTGGGCTTTGAATTGAAAGAGGCGTGCATATGAATTTGAAAAAAAAAAAATTATTTTTATCCTACTACACAGAAATATGAGTAAAATGATTGCACATCAAAGTATTTTTTAAGGTATACATTTTGAAATATATCCAAAGAGCATAAATAATCGCATTCTAGCTATTTTTCAATAGTTATCAATTCAATAACTTGTATGTGTATATAAAAAAATTCTTAGAATTTCAGATGCGTATGAGTAATGACAATTAATGTGTGTGGAGAGCAAAATAACCATAAATATGTGGTGCAATAATATAAAATGTATGCCTTATTAAAACTTAATTAAGAAAAATTTTCCGAAACGGAAAATTCCCTCATCATCATTTGACATTGTATTTTATTTATACGAGTATCAATTTATGACTATACAAATATGTACAGATAAAAACCCCATTTCTATTTGAAAGCAATCAAAAGTCCATTTTAATAAAATTTTATTTCAATATTAACATAAATATATCAAGATGCAATTGAGAGGTGTTTAGGTGTCATTTGTAAGTATTGACCAATATCTCTATGCAAAGTCAACTTGTGGTATTTTAAAGGTGTTCTGTTCAAGAGAAATTTAAATAATTTACATCATCTTTTTAAATGTTTTTTGTGGCCCTGAAAAGGGCCGTTGTTTATTCCTTAATTGGAGTTGTTGTTGTTGTCGTCGGCATTGTTCTTCTCATACTTATTTACTTTGAGCTGGTGTATTTTGTTACTGCTTTTGTGCCTTCGCTCACAGCGTGCTTAGCCAACTCACCAGGCAACAAAAGTCGAACAGCAGTTTGGATCTCGCGACTGGTAATGGTCGATTTCTTATTGTACTGCGCCAATCGGGACGACTCAGCCGCAATACGTTCAAAGATATCATTCACGAAACTGTTCATGATGCTCATTGCTTTCGAAGAAACACCAGTGTCAGGGTGCACTTGCTTCAGCACTTTGTAAATGTAGATAGCGTAACTCTCCTTCCTCTTGCGCTTCTTCTTCTTATCCCCTTTGGCGATGTTCTTTTGGGCCTTGCCCGCCTTCTTGGCAGCTTTTCCACTAGTTTTCGGCAGCATTTTCAATTACAATTCAACTCAATTTACTTTAATTTCAATTTTTCTGCATTCACGCGCCTATTTGAACAATTGAAGTGCGTCTTTTTCAGACAGCTTCCGCACGCCGTTAAGCAACCGAACAGATATCACACTAAAGAAAAGAGGGTGAGGAAAAAGTACAAATACGGCAGTTTATGAAATAATAATGGAAAGATGAAAAGGAAGAGACCTTTGAACAGTGAACGTCGATATAAGTGATGTGCAGTGACAAAAAGACCAAAAATAATAATAAAAATAATTAAAAGTGAAAAGAAAGCAAAATAAATTAAACTTTCTTGCAAAAGAAGCAATTAAAAATAAACTTAAATAATTAAACATACAAATATTTTAACAATAGTAGCATAACAATAGTGAAGAAAAAGAACTGTACAAGTGAAGCGTACAGCGGATGAGATCATCCATTTTGTGTGCATTGACCTCTGTGCATTGAAATGGATGAATCTTCCAACCATCTGCAGAAGCGCAAAATGGAGGGCATTTCCTCGAACGAATGCTCGATAGCTAAAAAGGCAGCCAGCAGCAGCAAGGAGAAGGAGTACCACGCTACCATAGAGCAGCAGCGCAATCAAATTGAGGAGCTCATGCGGTATACCCGCGAAATAGAAAATCGGCTGAGATCCAACCGATTTTTTGAACTCTCTTCCAATGAGGAAGTAGCAACGGAACCAGAGGAGGATATAGTGGACGATGAATTCCCATGTATCCAGCAGACGACAAAGAAGAAGACAGCAACGAAAGTAATCCAGAAGACAACAAACAATAGAAGCACTGAAGCAAAGAGGATGAACGAGAAGCCGCCACAGCTCATCATCCATAATGCAAACACAAAACAGGTGAGTGAGAAAATTTTTAAGTTACTTAAACATAAAAACTTTTTTTTTACAAAACGCAACAATGACTCGACGGTAGTTCAAACGACGAACATTGACGACTACAAGCAAGTAAAAACTTTGCTTGAGTCAGAAAAAATTAAATATTTCACATTCACCCCTAAATGTGAAAAACCAATATCGCTAGTACTGAAGAACTTTCCTTCGTACTACGATGAAAATGATTTGACCGGCGCTCTCAATTCAATTGAATTGGAAGCCAAACTTATTCGGGTTTCAAAGCTAAATACAAATTGGCTCGTTCAGTTTGACCGCTCTTCAGATGTCGCTGAAATTTTAAAAATTAAATATTTGCACCAAAATCGGGTGTATTTCCACCGATTTAAATCTAATGGCATTCTTCAGTGCAAGAGGTGTCAGAGGTTTAACCATGTTGCAATCAATTGCAACATGCCTTACCGCTGTGTGAAATGCGGTGGCAATCATGGTCCAGGAAATTGCAAAATCCCTCCAAAAGACCAAAACACTGAAGTGTTAACAAAAACATTAACGGACGGGACCATCAAAAAACAGATAGGGCACCAAGTTTATTGCGTGTTGTGCAAGACAGAGGGTCACACAGCCAATTATAAAAAATGCGAGGTTTATCAAAACCTCAAGAAGAACTTGGCTTCCAAAAAAGAAGAGCAACAAAGTAAGAGACAATTTGTTAGGCAATCCGTTGCTACCTACAGAACCCCACTTAGATCTTTTTCGAACGTTGTCCGTGGTCAAGCACCTGGCAAACCCACTCATAGTATACCGAATAGTATGCAAGACAGTGTCCCGGCTAGTAAGCCAAATAATCAGAACAGTTTCTCATTTATCAATGATGAATGCAATAATGTTTTTGGACAGAGCTTCGGAGAAATTATCTCCAAAATAAATAACTTCTTGCCATCTTACGATAAGAATGCCCCAACATCTGTAAAACAGGAGAAACTGTTCAACCTTTTTATGTCCATCTGTTCCAATGGCCAGCCGTAAGGACCTTAAAGTCATTCATTGTAATGTGAATTCTTTAATAAGTTTAGAAAAGCGCCATATGCTAGATACATTCCTAAAGACACACAAACCAGACATTATGTCCATTTGTGAAACTAAACTTTCACCGAAATTTAATTTGAATTTCAGAAACTACCATTTAGTTCGGAAGGACAAACAAGCCACTCTGGATGTAGGATTAGCCATTTTGGTGAAAAACAACATAAAATTTTCAACCATCCCTATTCCTATCTTAGATAGACTTGAAGTGATGGGTGTTAAAGTTTTCCTAAAGGAGGGCAAAACATTGAATATATTCTCTCTATACAACCACAGCAATCGCACAGATCCATGTACAACAGATCTTGAGAAACTGATTCAATTGTCAGATTCTGATCCTTTTATTTTAGGAGGCGACTTTAACGCTAGACACAAACTCTGGGGTGACACCAAAAATTCACCAATGGGTAATTCAATTTGCTCTTGGTATTATCTAAATTGTCTTAAATATAAATTAATAATCTTCAAACCCTCACAGCCAACTTATCATGGGGGTACATCACGTTCCTTTCTTGACTTTTTCATAGCGTCAGACTCGATTGACACCGCATACACACAAAGCGGACACTTTGCCAAATGTCTTGATTATCCGTCCGATCACACAGCGTTAGAAATAATAGTTAAACGAGCCAACACAATTTGTCCAGACAACAAAACGTTCTTTGACTACAACAACACGAACTTGGAGGTTTTCAACTCCATTCTAGAATCTCATTTAGACCAAGTAACTCTTCCCTCAAATAGAAACTTGAAACCAAGGGAAATCGATAATGTTATCGAAAACATGAATTCTGCTTTCAATCGAGCTATTGTGAGAAGCACTCCTAGGAGGGTCGTCAATCAGTCAGGTCTTTTTCCCCTTCCCGCACATATTTTGCAAATAATTCAAGAGAAGAACAAGCTTCGCCGAATCTGGTTCCGACACAAGTACAACCCCAACATGGTTTATTTACGCACCGACATTCAGGTGTTGACAAAAATCATTGCTTCTGAAATTAGGAGTTATACATCATACGTGTTTCAAAAACGATTGGAGTCTATTAAATTAGACAACAAAAGTTTTCGCCACATTAAAAACATGGCCGGAATAAGGAAACATTCCAAAATTCCCACACTCACTGATGAAAATAGCTCCAAAATTTCAGAGGACCAAGCAAAAGCTGACGCCTTCGGAAAGTTATTTGGGTCAACCTTCACGGATAGCAATAAGTCGATAAATAAATGTCGAAAACAGTCTATCGATAATAAAGTTTCCGTTCACCTCTCTTCCATACAACCGATAGTGAATTTCAACAACCAGTACAGAGCAACTGGCGAAAACAATAGCCCAATTGATGAAAATTTCGTTACCAGTACGGAAATTGTGAAAATTCTGAAGAGACTGAACAACAAGAAGTCTCACGGTTTCGATCAAATCACCAACCACATACTCAGGAAAACTAAGAAGAGATTTGCACAGTTTGCGGCAATTCTCTTCAATCAATGTTTTAACATTTCTTACTTTCCGAATTCGTGGAAGATTGCCAACATCATACCTCTCGCTAAAGCTGGAAAATCTCCTTGGCACTTGTCAAGTTACAGACCCATTTCTCTTTTGTCTAACATTTCAAAGTTATTCGAAAGATGCATTTACAGCAAATTAGAAGATGAGATCGAAGATAAAGGCATTGTCAAAGACTTCCAAATGGGATTTCGGAAACAGCACTCCACCACACATCCCCTACTTTACTTTTCCGATAGTGTCGCTACCAACTTAAATAAAAGAAGGGCCACAGTGGCAGTATTTATTGACGTGAAAAAGGCCTTTGATTCCGTATTTGTTAACGGGTTGATTTTGAAACTCATGAATTATGGGATCAATGACAGTCTGACGAAATTGTTGAAGAGCTTCTTAGAAAATCGTTTCTTCAAAGTAAGCTGCGGTGAGGGTGTTTCATCGCTTAATAGAATAGTGTCAAGTGTTCCCCAAGGGTCCATCCTTGCACCTCATCTCTATAATATTCACCTGTCGGACCTTCCTCAACCCCAAGATGAGGCAATCAAGATAGTTGCGTATGCCGATGACATCGCCGTCTTTACAAGTGGCAGCTGTATGCGTCGAATGTCACGGCTACTTAATGAGTATTTGGAGGTCTTGAGTGAATATTACTTGAGCTGGGGTGTGGAAATCAACTCGGATAAGTCTGAAGTTCTGACAGTGCTGGGGGTGAAGTCTAGTTACAAGAACTGCAGAAAATACAAACCAAAAATTGTAATAAATAATAATCCTATTCAAGAAAAAGGCGCAGTGAAATATTTGGGAATTGTCTTTGACAAAAAATTCAACTTCATCAAACACGTAGACTACATTCTAAGAAAAGCCAAAGGAGCCTTCGCAGCCTGGTTCAATGTATTAAAAACCTCCAGCAGCTTACAAAAGAAGTTAAAGAAAATGATTTATATTCAAATAATTAGAAGCGTGATTTCATACGGGTTCCCAATTTGGTTTCAAGTTTCTAGTCATACAATGGAAAGATTGAGGCTTTTTGAGAGGAGTTGTCTCAGATATGTCATGGGCAATAAAGGAAAGATTGACGAATTCGGTAGGTTTAGATATACCAGCTGCAAAGCGATCTACAGAACTGTAGGAATACAAAGAATTGACAGACACCTCATCGAACTAGGCTACAGGCTTTCAGTGAAAGCTGAATTAATTTCTAATAAACTTCTCCAAAAAGTCTTTAGAGATAGGTCGAGCCCCCACACTGAGCCCAAATACATTTCACCGAGATGGTTCCGGCCGATGTACGAAAATGGCATTTTCAACAAAACTGGCAGAATGCTGTACTACAACAGAGGAAGCAGAAACAAAAACAAATTAATGTATAATGTTAGTCAGTAAGACACAATCTGTATATATATTTTTATTTAGTTTTAGTTTTAGATTTATTTATTATTGTTAGTTAGTTCTTAGTTTCAAAACAAGTAAATATAATTATGTGGTTTTTTTTAAATTTTCCACAATAACTTTGAAAATGTAATTTTTGCCGATGGCATTGTTAAACACAATGAAAACTCTCCTTATAAAAATATGTAAATTAGATATTAATATGAAAAATTAACCTAGTCTTAATGCATGTTAACATAATCAAATAATATTAAGTTTCATAAACTTTGTATTTTTAAATAATACTAAATAAATAAATTCAAATTCATAATAATGGAAAAAGTAAAATTTGTGAATTGTGAATTGTTAGTTGTGAATTGAGTTTGAAAGTTGAATTAATTTTGAAGGTTGAATTTTTGAATTTTTGAAAAATGTCTGGTCGTGGAAAAGGTGGAAAAGTTAAAGGTGGCGGTAAATCAAAGACTCGCTCGAATCGTGCTGGTCTCCAGTTTCCCGTTGGACGTATTCACCGTTTATTGCGTAAAGGCAACTATGCCGAACGAGTGGGTGCCGGTGCTCCAGTCTATTTGGCAGCTGTTATGGAATACTTGGCCGCCGAAGTTCTTGAATTGGCTGGAAATGCTGCTCGTGACAACAAGAAGACAAGAATCATTCCCCGTCATTTGCAACTGGCCATCCGCAACGACGAAGAGTTGAATAAACTGTTGTCGGGCGTTACCATTGCTCAAGGTGGTGTCCTACCAAATATCCAAGCCGTACTTTTGCCAAAGAAGACTGAGAAAAAAACATCGTAAAATGTGATTTATTCAATCAGGAACCAAAAACCAGGAACATAGAAATCAGACCCAATTATAAAACCGTCCTTTTCAGGACGACAAACTATTATATATTAAATTGATATAAATTTGTGTTTGAAACTGCATCAATTCTAAATTTGTGCCATATTGATAATGTTCGACATCTCGCCGCTTTATTCATTTAAATGAAGTTGAATCGAGTTATTTTTTTACTCTAAATTAATTAAATTCACCCCAATAATTCAACTTCATTTAGAAATTGGCTTGTTTCCATCTTCCATCAATATCTTATAACTAATTCCACATTTAAAGTGTGAAATATCATGATAAAAAATATTATTTATGAATCTGTATTAAATTATTGCGTTTGCCATCATTATTAAAGGTTCTTGACAATTTGGGACAGACACGAGTGTGTCGGATTTTGCACTAGCATTGAGTCAACCAACAAAAACAATATGAAAATGCAGAATTTCACTTAACAACTACGCTCGCTCTGCTTTTTGCAGGAGCAAATCTGGAATCTGACACATAAATATTCTATATACATATACAAGAGTATTTTATATTGTGAGCAAATTTAGTATGGAATTGAAAATCGTATGTAAACATATAGTGAATATTTCTCATATAAGTAGTTTTCTTCTCTTTTTTTTATAAATTTTGTGGTCCTGAAAAGGACCGATTTTATTTGAATTCAATTTATCGAGTAGTCGTCAGTCATCTGCTTATGCTATAGCCGCCAATATCAGCGAATCGATTTAAGCACGTTCGCCACGAATACGTCTCGCCAATTGTATGTCTTTTGGCATAATTGTAACACGTTTCGCATGAATGGCACACAAATTGGTGTCCTCAAACAGACCAACCAAATATGCCTCACTAGCTTCTTGCAGGGCCATAACTGCGGAACTCTGGAATCGCAAATCGGTTTTGAAATCCTGAGCAATTTCTCGCACTAAACGTTGGAACGGCAATTTGCGAATCAACAATTCTGTGCTCTTCTGATAGCGACGAATTTCACGAAGCGCCACGGTACCTGGGCGATAACGATGAGGCTTCTTCACACCACCAGTAGCTGGAGCACTTTTACGAGCAGCCTTGGTAGCCAATTGCTTACGTGGTGCTTTACCACCAGTCGATTTGCGAGCGGTTTGCTTAGTACGTGCCATTTTTCCCACTCTCACTTCACTTTTAATTTATTTATTTTTTTAATTCACTATTCACACTTCACTGTTCACCAAATAATAGCCCGCAACTTTTTTTTTTATTTTTTTATTTATTGACGAAACTTCATTTTATTCAGTTATTTAACTTAAATTAATTTTATATATAAGGGTTTCTTAACGTACGGTGAGTACTTTCCTAAGAGTATGAAAACTTATGATATATCTTATTTTAAGGCTTTATAGTTGAGTTATACTGAGAATAGAGTATTTGTATTGTATTTTTAAATTTCTCCAAAAGTGTCAAAAAAAAAACGAGAATATCTTTATTGTTTTTCCTTACAGCTAGATCACGACTAAGCTTAACCTAAGGGTGGGGATATGTACAAGGGGATTTTAAATCAGTTTTATTTTCTCACATATTGGTTCACATTATAAACTGTGTCCACAATATTGTGGGACTTATTTCGCCTATGATAGTATATTAGTTTGCTGTTCCTATATAAATTATTATTTTCATTCAATGTTTTCATATAGTTCGGGGAGAGGAAGGATTCTTGGATTGGATAGTTTATTTCATTTTGCTTATTTACATAGTTTTTGATTACTTCGTTTTCTAACAAATTCAGCTTTTCGAGATATTTTAAGGCGGATTTCATCATAAAGTTGTCAATTCTCTCAAGCTCACCTTTTTTATATAGTATTTTATTAGATACCTTTTTTCTATATCCGTCTTTGTATGTTATGTGTTGCGTGTTCGTGCAAATTCTGAGAATTTTGCGTTCGATCACGCGAAGACGCTCCATTTGACTTGACGAGATGTCAAACCAAATAGGGAATGCATAGGTTAAAATGGGTCTAATAATTTGCTTATAACAATTTAGCTTTATCCTCGATTTCAAATCTTTCGCTCTTTTAATTAGCTTCATTGAGTAGAAAAACATGGACTTAGCTTTGCTAATTACGTAGTCAATATGTCTATAAAATTTAAAGCTTTCATGCAATATTATGCCCAGGTACTTAATGCTATCACAGTTTTTTATTTGTACATTATTTACTTTTATATTAGGAACAAATTTTCTACAGTTGGGGTACAATTTCTTTTTCACACCTTTGAAGATTATAACCTCACATTTATTTAAATTCAATTTTAGCTTCCATTTTTCGAAAAACCTGCACAGTGTTGCTAAGTAGCCATTGGTGTCTATATTCGCTTTAGTCATTTTAGCATTTGAAGCCAGAATCAATATATCATCTGCATATACTAGTGTGCGCATATTTTCAGCCGGCTCAGGTAAATCCGCTAAGTAGATATTTATAAGATTGGTCCAAGTAGCGATCCCTGTGGGACGCCCGCCGCAATGTCTTTTTCAATAGAGTTTTCATTATTGTTGGTGACATAAAAAGATCTCTTAGATAAATAGTTGTAAATTATTCTACAAATGTTTTTGTCAAAATCAAAAACTTTATCCATCTTGAAAACAATCCCTTCAATCCAAGCAGTGTCAAACGCTTTCTCAAAGTCCAGGCTGACCGCTATGGTCGCGTTCCTTTGATTGAGGTTCGTGCATACAAAATCAGAGAGCATTGTTAAAGCATGTGTGGTGGAATGGCCACTACGAAATCCAAATTGAGTGTCTTTTAAGATTTTGTGGTCTACAAGGTGACTTTTTATCTTTTCACTTAACATCCCTTCAAATAGCTTGCTGATATTCGACAACAATGATATGGGCCTATAGTTTCTATCCAACTTCGGGTTCTTATTACGCTTAAGGACAGGGATCACTTTAGCACATTTCCAGATGTCAGGGAAGTAACCTATGTTATAGGACTGATTAAATAGGATTGACAAAAACTCCCAAAGAAAATATCTCGATTTACGCAAAAGAAAGTTGGGGATATTATCATCACCAAAGCTACGCTTATTATTTTTCATATAGAGCGCAAATTCTATATCCTCAGGAGAAATAAATTGCCTATATAATATTGCCGTCTCCGTTTCCGGATCCTCGAAGGTTGAAACACCATTTGCTAGACAGTTTTCATTAAAATTGAAGAAAGGTGTGTGATTTAGAAGATTAGAAATGCTTCCTATTACATGCTGGGAGAAAGTGTCTGAGCCAATATTCAAGTTTTGTTTGTGCGTGTTTTCAAAAGAATCTGCAATTTTGTTGATTATATCAAAATTTTCATTTAAAATAGTGCCGTGGTCCCCCTCCAGCTCTGTTATATCTATTTTCTGTTTAATGCCACACAAATTTTTTATTTTTTTATAGGTTTTATTGTTCATTTTTATCTTTTTAAAAAAGTTTTCCCAATACTCATCTTCATGCAAAATTAAAAGCTCTTGAATAATTTTGTTTAAGTTTTTTCTGATAGCTATTAGAGTCAACTTTCTGCCTGGATCAACACATTTGTGTATTTGCCTTCGTATCTTTTTTCTTTCATGAATAAAGTTCAGAATATTTTGGGGAAGCTTAATATGACTTTTGTTAAACATTTTAACTTTTGGCACACAACTTTCAATAGCATCTTTCATAGCGTGATTCATTTTATACACGCACGCATCAATTTCCTGGCAAGTTACATTTCTCTGAAGTGGTAAAGTGTAAGTACTAAGCTCATCCTCAAGCATATCATTGAATCTGGCAAAATCTGTTTTGTCCCAGTTGTAAATCATAGTGGGAGATTTCTGCATTACATCTTTTGTCTCTAAAATTAGTTGAACAGCATCGTGATCTGATTCAAAATCAAGCGTTTTTAAGCAGCCCATAAACCCATTTTCAAAAACCACACTCACAAATGGTGAAGTGAGAAAGAAGTCTAAAAAAGAGCTACTAGCTACTCTTGTTGGCAGTTTGGTGGGAATCAATTGCAAGCTTGGAGTGTTATTCAACCAATCCGCTAAAATTCTTCCACTATGATTTGTTTCCGTGTTGCCCCAGTCAGGATGTTTAGCATTAAGATCACCAGCTAGCACGATTTGGTTAGTGCTAAAGGAGTTAACAATTGTATTTAAATCGGAACTACAAAAAGTGTCCTGTGGCTTTTTATACATTGATACAAAAGCTATTTTATTGCCCTCCGAAATACTTAGTTCAATCGCAATATTTTCTATATTTGAAACTACAATCTTTTTTTCCTCAAACAGAAAATGCTCCTTTATACAGATGGCTGTGCCACCACCAAGACCATTGGAACGATGTTGTCTTAAAAAAGTATAACCTTTAAAATGTACATTGTGCCTAATATTGAGCTTATGCTCAGCAATGAGAACAATGTCTGGTTTATTTAAGGTCAGAAAAACATTGAAAAAATGCCGCTTTTGTCTAGATATTAATGAATTAACATTAATAAATATGCACTTTAATTTATGCATCGAGACGTAGGGTAATCAATAAATTAAATAATGCCTCAGTTTTGTCTTCGTCCCTCGATAAAGAATTATATTGGCCGGAAAATTTTTCAATTTTTTGAAGACACCCGAAAAAATCTTTCCCCAGTAATCTTTTACAATCCTTGTCAATATTCCCAAAGTTTAGGTTCAGACTGTTGTTTGTGGTTGTTTTGATGGTTGGTTTATTTGTCACGATTTCTTTGCTTGTCACACTTTCTTGGATCGGAGAAAATGTTTTCAGTTTGGACGCGAATGATTCGCCCCTAACAGTATATGAATTTACCATTGGAGAGATCAGTTTAGTTTTTGTGGTATTATTTTTTTTTTTTGTCAGCCCATCGTTGAGCTAGCTCTACCCGTTTAGGGCAATTTTTTGCATTTGCAGTGTGGCCTTCTACGTTGCAATTAGCACACTTTACAGGCAGACCAATTCTCTTTAAGATTTTACCAGACGCTGGGTCTGTGTGTACAAATTCCTCAGTATTTAATTCTTTTGCTGGAATTTTACATTTTTGAGGGCCATGCGACTCACCACATTTAACACAGCGATAAGGCATGTTGCAGTTACTCGCCACATGCGAGAAGCGTTGACAGTTTTTACACTGTGCAGGTTTGTCTTGTTTAAAATTGTCAAAATTGACTTTACAATTTAGTATATATTTAATATTTTTGAATTCAGCAATATTTGAATCCTTCGAAAGCTGAATAAGCCAATTAAAACTTAATTTCTTTAATTTTATAATATTAAAATTTAGCTTTAGATCATTGAGATAATCTAAAACCTCATTTTCATCATAAATAAATGATAATTTTTTAATGATAATTGAATATGGCTTCAATTCTTCAGGGGTATACGTGTAAAAATGTGCATTACTCCCTTTTATAAACATCTTAATTTTTTCATAGTCATCCATAGTGGATGAACTAATATGAGTAACATTTTTATTTATAAGATTAAAACTAAAATTTTTATGCTTTAATATAGAATATAACTCACATGTCAGCTTCTTTTGGTCCGCATTGTAGCACACAAGAATTGGCGGCTTGCTCTTCTTCGGCTTCTTTGAAGTCATCGTGCTGGCAGCACCCTCGGCTTGGGTGGCAGATTTCTTCTCTACTGGCTTAGAACTTCTTTTGATGGATGGGAAATCTTTGTTATATTCCGAAGACTCTTCCATATCTTCACATTCTCTATGCTCTCCAATATTGGGGCATATATTCCTTGTATCAGCAATTTGTGTACTGGCTGCTGTATCACCATGAAAGTTTCTCGTTATTAGTTGCTTTTCTAGGTGATCAACTTTTCTCACCAGTTCAGCGTTTTGCTTTAATATTTTTTCAATTTGTGCACACATAGTGTTTGGATCACCTTTTCCAACTAACGAGTACACTTTCTCGTAGCACTGAAGTTTTTGAGTCAGCTCAGAGACTTGGTTTAATAAGAGTAATTTTTCACTTTGCATGCTTGAGGTAATATCACTATTAGACTCGTCACTTAAGGCACGTCTTTTCTTCTTATTTTTAGATTCCTCATTTTTCCTCATTTTCAAGGATCTAATTTTTATGGCATGATCAGAGGCAGCATCACTCATGTCCGTATCTCCTTTTAAAAGCGACGAATCACTAAATTTGGAGTCTTTTTCGCTCATAACTGGTATGCAATTTTCACTTCACTTCACTTTTTCTTTTTTTTTTTTCTTTGTTCTCCTATCAAATAAAACGTTCGTGATAGTCAGAGACAAATTTTATCGCTGACTTTAAAATCACTTTTAATTCACTAATAAACGTTGACTGTTAACTGTTCACAAAAATTATGATGTTCAATGTTCGCGGTCACTTTACTGAATGAGCCCGCAACTTTTGATACCACCTCTATTTATACTAAACGGCCTCTGCATACGCCGCACTGTACAACACCAAACAACGCTGTTTGCCAGCGTTTGCGTTTGCGTTTCCCGCCATTTTGCACACATTGATAGAAATACGAGTAGAGTGAATGTAGTGGTTGTATAAGTAAATAGGTGCGAATGGGATGGAATGAAATGGAATATGAGTATATTTTGTATAAATACGAGTGGTCGTGTAGCCGAAATTTTATTAAGAAAAGTGATTGTGAAGAGTGAAGAGTGAAAATTAAGTGTTAAATAATTTTGTTTAATTTTTGGATCAAAGTGAAGTAAATTGTTTTGAAATGACTGGTCGTGGTAAAGGTGGAAAAGGTTTGGGCAAAGGTGGAGCGAAGCGTCATCGTAAAGTTCTTCGCGATAACATCCAAGGTATTACGAAGCCAGCAATCAGACGTTTGGCTCGTCGTGGTGGCGTTAAGCGTATTTCTGGCTTGATATACGAGGAAACACGTGGTGTGCTAAAAGTGTTTTTGGAGAATGTGATCCGTGATGCTGTTACTTATACTGAACACGCTAAAAGAAAGACTGTCACAGCCATGGATGTCGTATATGCATTGAAGAGACAAGGTCGCACTTTGTACGGATTTGGTGGTTAAGAATAAGAATTTGAAAGACAAAAATTAAGCAGCAACTAGACGCAAACAATCAATCGGTCCTTTTCAGGACCACAAAATTTAATTTGAAAATTGATAAAAAATTTTATTATAATGAATATAAAGAATGAATGTAATTTATATATTTTGGTGGTTAGCAGGAAGGAGGAAGAGTAGATTGGTTAAAAAAAAAAAATGTAATGTGGTCAAATTTGAATGAGTAAAGAATGAAATTAGTTTGTATATTTTGGTGGTTGTGATATGAATCGGTTGTGGAATCGAAAATATAAATAACTAAAATTGTCATATATAGTTTACAGAATGTTATGGAATGGAACACTGCCGAGAAGGCTCAGAAAAACATCAATAAAACCGATAATTTATTGAACCAGCAAAGCATTCCCCTTCTTTTTACTTACAGCACCGTTCTTTAGACAAAGTCTTTCAAGCAAGTATTAATGAGTTTCGAGGCAATTTTCCTGAAAAACTATCTTACACCTGAATAATCGAAAAATTCAATTGTATTTGTGTTTCAAATAAATAGTGAAAAAGAAAATTCTTATTCTAAAAACATTGCAATTGCAATTATATTTTTGTTATATTGAACAAAAATTTAAATCGAACCAAATTTAGTGCAAATATCAAATTGTACTTCTTTTATTCATCATCAACTTTCTTCTCCACCCTTGTCAGTTTTAATATTTTTCTCACAATGAAACAAATCTCAATATTCAAAATATTATTAAAATCGTCCCTTTCAAAAAATATTTTGATAGCCCTGAAAAGGGCTTTTTTGCGAGTATAATCCTTTCTTTTCCAATTATTTCGAACAATTTTGGTTGGTTTTTTGTTTTTCCTGTTTCGAAATAAATTTACTTTTTAGCTGCTGGTTTCTTAGTCACAGCTGCTTTTTTCGCTCCAGATGCAGGTGCGGCGGCCTTTTTCGGTTTGGCACTAACTGCTTTTGCCTTTGGTGCCGCCTTTGGCTTTGCTGCACTAGCTTTAGGCTTAGTTGGTTTAGCGACGGTGGGCTTGGCTTTCACGGTACCACTCTTCTTCACACTTTTCTTCTTGTCGGCAGTAGCACTACTCGACTTTTTTACAGTCGCTGCCGACGCTTTTTTAACCTTCTTTGCGACGGCGTTGGTCTTCTTCTTAGCTGCACCGGCACTTGCCTTTTTAACCACAGACTTTGCCTTCGATTTTGTAGATGGATCCTTGCCGCCAGCTGCTGACAATTTGAATGAACCAGTTGCACCCTTACCTTTGGTTTGGATCAATTTACCACTTGCAACCGCTGATTTCAAATACTTCTTGATGAACGGCGCCAATTTCTGAGCATCACATTTGTACGTAGCACTGATGTACTTCTTAATCGCCAATAATGATGAACCACCACGTTCCTTTAAACTTTTAATTGATGCATCGACCATTTGCTGTGTCGGTGGATGAGTTGGCGCGCTCGTTGGCTTCTTGATTTTTTTGCTTCCAGCGGCAGCGGCTTTCTTTCCACCCGACTTCTTCAAAGCAGCAGTAGCCACAACTGAAGAGGCAGTAACACCAGCAACAACACTTTCAGACATTTTCTTATATACGTTAATTAACTCAACTGAACTCAAAAATTCAACTTCAAATCAACACTCTTTACTTCTTAATTAGTCACCTTTCAATTCAATCACAAATTTTCGCATTGTTGTGAGACTTAAGGCGACCTGAAAAACTGAGAAGCACCGAGTAGAGTCATGCAACAAAATTTTATCGCTCAGTACATTTGAAGGTGCCATTATTGATCATTTCAAATCTTATTTTAATTTTTAAAAAGTTAATCAAACAGTTCCTCCTCTCTCAACCATTTAAACACTTCCACTATAAACTACATTTTGCGTTCTCAATCAACTTTTCTTCTTTTCACCCGTCTTAAGAACTCTATTGAAGATTTTGTTCGAATTTTAAAATGATTTTTGCAAA
Organism: Clusia tigrina; assembly: GCA_920105625.2. Classification (NCBI taxonomy): domain Eukaryota; kingdom Metazoa; phylum Arthropoda; class Insecta; order Diptera; family Clusiidae; genus Clusia; species Clusia tigrina. Next base: position 175,403,479 of record OV050032.1, read on the forward strand.
AATTTTTCACATAAACTCTTATAATTAATTAATAATAATACGAAATCGGGCGGAAACGTATTTTTATACTTAACTGAAACTGATAGAAGTCTTTTTTCCTAATTGTATCCTATTTATTCTTAGCTAGATAATTTAAAAAATTTTTTTAAATTGCCGTCAATTCATGGAGCAAATCGTGAGTAAATGCAGCGGCATTGCCTTCCATACGAAACTTCCTTTTATGGCGATATTTTAATTCAAGATATCCTTCAAAAATTATTGATTCATATCAAATAATATAACAAAATAAATAAATTCTAGCAAAAATTATTTTAATTGCTCTCATTTTGTAAGCTTTTTCTTTGAAAGTAAAGTGTGGGCTTTGAATTGAAAGAGGCGTGCATATGAATTTGAAAAAAAAAAATTATTTTTATCCTACTACACAGAAATATGAGTAAAATGATTGCACATCAAAGTATTTTTTAAGGTATACATTTTGAAATATATCCAAAGAGCATAAATAATCGCATTCTAGCTATTTTTTAATAGTTATCAATTCAATAACTTGTATGTGTATATAAAAAAATTCTTAGAATTTCAGATGCGTATGAGTAATGACAATTAATGTGTGTGGAGAGCAAAATAACCATAAAAATTTGGTGCAATAATATAAAATGTATGCCTTATTAAAACTTAATTAAGAAAAATTTTCCGAAACGGAAAATTCCCTCATCATCATTTGACATTGTATTTTATTTATACGAGTATCAATTTATGACTATACAAATATGTACAGATAAAAACCCCATTTCTATTTGAAAGCAAAAATATATTTCAGCAATCAAAAGTCCATTTTAATAAAATTTTATTTCAATATTAACATAAATATATCAAGATGCAATTGAGAGGTGTTTAGGTGTCATTTGTAAGTATTGACCAATATCTCTATGCAAAGTCAACTTGTGGTATTTTAAAGGTGTTCTGTTCAAGAGAAATTTAAATAATTTACATCATCTTTTTAAATGTTTTTTGTGGCCCTGAAAAGGGCCGTTGTTTATTCCTTAGTTGGTGTTGGTGTTGTTGTTGCTGTTGTTGTCGTCGGCATTGTTCTTCTCATACTTATTTACTTTGAGCTGGTGTATTTTGTTACTGCTTTTGTGCCTTCGCTCACAGCGTGCTTAGCCAACTCACCAGGCAACAAAAGTCGAACAGCAGTTTGGATCTCGCGACTGGTAATGGTCGATTTCTTATTGTACTGCGCCAATCGGGACGACTCAGCCGCAATACGTTCAAAGATATCATTCACGAAACTGTTCATGATGCTCATTGCTTTCGAAGAAACACCAGTGTCAGGGTGCACTTGCTTCAGCACTTTGTAAATGTAGATAGCGTAACTCTCCTTCCTCTTGCGCTTCTTCTTCTTATCCCCTTTGGCGATGTTCTTTTGGGCCTTGCCCGCCTTCTTGGCAGCTTTTCCACTAGTTTTCGGCGGCATTTTCAATTACAATTCAACTCAATTTACTTTAATTTCAATTTTTCACAAATCCACTTTCACTTACAATTTGAAATTCACTCTGCATTCACGCGCCTATTTGAACAATTGAAGTGCGTCTTTTTCAGACAGCTTCCGCACGCCGTTAAGCAACCGAACAGATATCACACTAAAGAAAAGAGGGTGAGGAAAAAGTACAAATACGGCAGTTAATGAAATAATAATGGAAAAAGTAAAATTTGTGAATTGTGAATTGTTAGTTGTGAATTGAGTTTGAAAGTTGAATTAATTTTGAAGGTTGAATTTTTGAATTTTTGAAAAATGTCTGGTCGTGGAAAAGGTGGAAAAGTTAAAGGTGGCGGTAAATCAAAGACTCGCTCGAATCGTGCTGGTCTCCAGTTTCCCGTTGGACGTATTCACCGTTTATTGCGTAAAGGCAACTATGCCGAACGAGTGGGTGCCGGTGCTCCAGTCTATTTGGCAGCTGTTATGGAATACTTGGCCGCCGAAGTTCTTGAATTGGCTGGAAATGCTGCTCGTGACAACAAGAAGACAAGAATCATTCCCCGTCATTTGCAACTGGCCATCCGCAACGACGAAGAGTTGAATAAACTGTTGTCGGGCGTTACCATTGCTCAAGGTGGTGTCCTACCAAATATCCAAGCCGTACTTTTGCCAAACAAGACTGAGAAAAAAACATCGTAAAATGTGATTTATTCAATCAGGAACCAGGAACGTAGAAATCAGACCCAATTATAAAACCGTCCTTTTCAGGACGACAAACTATTATATATTAAATTGATATAAATTTGTGTTTGAAACTATTGCGTTTGCCATCATTATTAAAGGTTCTTGACAATTTGGGACAGACACGAGTGTGTCGGATTTTGCACTAGCATTGAGTCAACCAACAAAAACAATATGAAAATGCAGAATTTCACTTAACAACTACGCTCGCTCTGCTTTTTGCAGGAGCAAATCTGGAATCTGACACATAAATATTCTATATACACATACAAGAGTATTTTATATTGTGAGCAAATTTAGTATGGAATTGAAAATCGTATGTAAACATATAGTGAATATTTCTCATATAAGTAGTTTTCTTCTCTTTTTTTATACATTTTGTGGCCCTGAAAAGGACCGATTTTATTTGAATTCAATTTATCGAGTAGTCGTCAGTCATCTGCTTATGCTATAGCCGCCAATATCAGCGAATCGATTTAAGCACGTTCGCCACGAATACGTCTCGCCAATTGTATGTCTTTTGGCATAATTGTAACACGTTTCGCATGAATGGCACACAAATTGGTGTCCTCAAACAGACCAACCAAATATGCCTCACTAGCTTCTTGCAGGGCCATAACTGCGGAACTCTGGAATCGCAAATCGGTTTTGAAATCCTGAGCAATTTCTCGCACTAAACGTTGGAACGGCAATTTGCGAATCAACAATTCTGTGCTCTTCTGATAGCGACGAATTTCACGAAGCGCCACGGTACCTGGGCGATAACGATGAGGCTTCTTCACACCACCAGTAGCTGGAGCACTTTTACGAGCAGCCTTGGTAGCCAATTGCTTACGTGGTGCTTTACCACCAGTCGATTTGCGAGCGGTTTGCTTAGTACGTGCCATTTTTCCCACTCTCACTTCACTTTTAATTTATTTATTTTTTTAATTCACTATTCACACTTCACTGTTCACCAAATAATAGCCCGCAACTTTTGATACCACCTCTATTTATACTAAACGGCCTCTGCATACGCCGCACTGTACAACACCAAACAACGCTGTTTGCCAGCGTTTGCGTTTGCGTTTCCCGCCATTTTGCACACATTGATAGAAATACGAGTAGAGTGAATGTAGTGGTATAAGTAAATAGGTGCGAATGGGATGGAATGAAATGGAATATGAGTATATTTTGTATAAATACGAGTGGTGGTGTAGCCGAAATTTTATTAAGAAAAGTGATTGTGAAGAGTGAAGAGTGAAAATTAAGTGTTAAATAATTTTGTTTAATTTTTGGATCAAAGTGAAGTAAATTGTTTTGAAATGACTGGTCGTGGTAAAGGTGGAAAAGGTTTGGGCAAAGGTGGAGCGAAGCGTCATCGTAAAGTTCTTCGCGATAACATCCAAGGTATTACGAAGCCAGCAATCAGACGTTTGGCTCGTCGTGGTGGCGTTAAGCGTATTTCTGGCTTGATATACGAGGAAACACGTGGTGTGCTAAAAGTGTTTTTGGAGAATGTGATCCGTGATGCTGTTACTTATACTGAACACGCTAAAAGAAAGACTGTCACAGCCATGGATGTCGTATATGCATTGAAGAGACAAGGTCGCACTTTGTACGGATTTGGTGGTTAAGAATAAGAATTTGAAAGACAAAAATTAAACAGCAACTAGACAACGATACGCAAACAATCAATCGGTCCTTTTCAGGACCACAAAATTTAATTTGAAAATTGATAAAAAATTTTATTATAATGAATATAAAGAATGAATGTAATTTATATATTTTGGCGGTTAGCAGGAAGGAGGGAGAGTAGATTGGTTAAAAAAAAAAAAAAATGTAATGTGGTCAAATTTGAATGAGTAAAGAATGAAATTAGTTTGTATATTTTGGTGGTTGTGATATGAATATGTGAACGAATCGGTTGTGGAATCGAAAATATAAATAACTAAAATTGTCATATATAGTTTACAGAATGTTATGGAATGGAACACTGCCGAGAAGGCTCAGAAAAACATCAATAAAACAATTATTGAACCAGCAAAGCATTCCCCTTCTTTTTACTTACAGCACCGTTCTTTAGACAAAGTCTTTCAAGCAAGTATTAATGAGTTTCGAGGCAATTTTCCTGAAAAACTATCTTACACCTGAATAATCGAAAAATTCAATTGTATTTGTGTTTCAAATAAATAGTGAAAAAGAAAATTCTAATTCTAAAAACATTGCAATTGCAATTATATTTTTGTTATATTGAACAAAAATTTAAATCGAACCAAATTTAGTGTAAATATCAAATTGTACTTCTTTTATTCATCATCAACTTTCTTCTCCACCCTTGTTAGTTTTAATATTTTTCTCGCAATGAAACAAATCTCAATATTCAAAATATTATTAAATCGTCCCTTTCAAAAAAATATTTTGATAGCCCTGAAAAGGGCCTTTTTGCGAGTATAATCCTTTCTTTTCCAATTATTTCGAACAATTTTGGTTGGTTTTTTTTTGTTTTTCCTGTTTCGAAATAAATTTACTTTTTAGCTGCTGGTTTCTTAGTCACAGCTGCTTTTTTCGCTCCAGATGCAGGTGCGGCGGCCTTTTTCGGTTTGGCACTAACTGCTTTTGCCTTTGGTGCCGCCTTTGGCTTTGCTGCACTAGCTTTAGGCTTAGTTGGATTAGCGACGGTTGGCTTGGCTTTCACGGTACCACTCTTCTTCACACTTTTCTTCTTGTCGGCAGTAGCACTACTCGACTTTTTTACAGTCGCTGCCGACGCTTTTTTAACCTTCTTTGCGACGGCGTTGGTCTTCTTCTTAGCTGCACCGGCACTTGCCTTTTTAACCACAGACTTTGCCTTCGATTTTGTAGATGGATCCTTGCCGCCAGCTGCTGACAATTTGAATGAACCAGTTGCACCCTTACCTTTGGTTTGGATTAATTTACCACTTGCAACCGCTGATTTCAAATACTTCTTGATGAACGGCGCCAATTTCTGAGCATCACATTTGTACGTAGCACTGATGTACTTCTTAATCGCCAATAATGATGAACCACCACGTTCCTTTAAACTTTTAATTGATGCATCGACCATTTGCTGTGTCGGTGGATGAGTTGGCGCGCTCGTTGGCTTCTTGATTTTTTTGCTTCCAGCGGCAGCGGCTTTCTTTCCACCCGACTTCTTCAAAGCAGCAGTAGCCACAACTGAAGAGGCAGTAACACCAGCAACAACACTTTAAGACATTTTCTTATATACGTTAATTAACTCAACTGAACTCAAAAATTCAACTTCAAATCAACACTCTTTACTTCTTAATTAGTCACCTTTCAATTCAATCACAAATTTTCGCATTCTTGTGAGACTTAAGGCGACCTGAAAAACTGAGAAGCACCGAGTAGAGTCATGCAACAAAATTTTATCGCTCAGTACATTTGAAGGTGCCATTATTGATCATTTCAAATCTTATTTTAATTTTTAAAAAGTTAATCAAACAGTTCCTCCTCTCTCAACCATTTAAACACTTCCACTATAAACTACATTTTGCGTTCTCAATCAACTTTTCTTCTTTTCACCCGTCTTAAGAACTCTATTGAAGATTTTGTTCGAATTTTAAAATGATTTTTGCAAAAATTTTTCACATAAACTCTTATAATTAATTAATAATAATACGAAATCGGGCGGAAACGTATTTTTATACTTAACTGAAACTGATAGAAGTCTTTTTTCCTAATTGTATCCTATTTATTCTTAGCTAGATAATTTAAAAAATTTTTTTAAATTGCCGTCAATTCATGGAGCAAATCGTGAGTAAATGCAGCGGCATTGCCTTCCATACGAAACTTCCTTTTATGGCGATATTTTAATTCAAGATATCCTTCAAAAATTATTGATTCATATCAAATAATATAACAAAATAAATAAATTCTAGCAAAAATTATTTTAATTGCTCTCATTTTGTAAGCTTTTTCTTTGAAAGTAAAGTGTGGGCTTTGAATTGAAAGAGGCGTGCATATGAATTTGAAAAAAAAAAATTATTTTTATCCTACTACACAGAAATATGAGTAAAATGATTGCACATCAAAGTATTTTTTAAGGTATACATTTTGAAATATATCCAAAGAGCATAAATAATCGCATTCTAGCTATTTTTTAATAGTTATCAATTCAATAACTTGTATGTGTATATAAAAAAATTCTTAGAATTTCAGATGCGTATGAGTAATGACAATTAATGTGTGTGGAGAGCAAAATAACCATAAAAATTTGGTGCAATAATATAAAATGTATGCCTTATTAAAACTTAATTAAGAAAAATTTTCCGAAACGGAAAATTCCCTCATCATCATTTGACATTGTATTTTATTTATACGAGTATCAATTTATGACTATACAAATATGTACAGATAAAAACCCCATTTCTATTTGAAAGCAAAAATATATTTCAGCAATCAAAAGTCCATTTTAATAAAATTTTATTTCAATATTAACATAAATATATCAAGATGCAATTGAGAGGTGTTTAGGTGTCATTTGTAAGTATTGACCAATATCTCTATGCAAAGTCAACTTGTGGTATTTTAAAGGTGTTCTGTTCAAGAGAAATTTAAATAATTTACATCATCTTTTTAAATGTTTTTTGTGGCCCTGAAAAGGGCCGTTGTTTATTCCTTAGTTGGTGTTGGTGTTGTTGTTGCTGTTGTTGTCGTCGGCATTGTTCTTCTCATACTTATTTACTTTGAGCTGGTGTATTTTGTTACTGCTTTTGTGCCTTCGCTCACAGCGTGCTTAGCCAACTCACCAGGCAACAAAAGTCGAACAGCAGTTTGGATCTCGCGACTGGTAATGGTCGATTTCTTATTGTACTGCGCCAATCGGGACGACTCAGCCGCAATACGTTCAAAGATATCATTCACGAAACTGTTCATGATGCTCATTGCTTTCGAAGAAACACCAGTGTCAGGGTGCACTTGCTTCAGCACTTTGTAAATGTAGATAGCGTAACTCTCCTTCCTCTTGCGCTTCTTCTTCTTATCCCCTTTGGCGATGTTCTTTTGGGCCTTGCCCGCCTTCTTGGCAGCTTTTCCACTAGTTTTCGGCGGCATTTTCAATTACAATTCAACTCAATTTACTTTAATTTCAATTTTTCACAAATCCACTTTCACTTACAATTTGAAATTCACTCTGCATTCACGCGCCTATTTGAACAATTGAAGTGCGTCTTTTTCAGACAGCTTCCGCACGCCGTTAAGCAACCGAACAGATATCACACTAAAGAAAAGAGGGTGAGGAAAAAGTACAAATACGGCAGTTAATGAAATAATAATGGAAAAAGTAAAATTTGTGAATTGTGAATTGTTAGTTGTGAATTGAGTTTGAAAGTTGAATTAATTTTGAAGGTTGAATTTTTGAATTTTTGAAAAATGTCTGGTCGTGGAAAAGGTGGAAAAGTTAAAGGTGGCGGTAAATCAAAGACTCGCTCGAATCGTGCTGGTCTCCAGTTTCCCGTTGGACGTATTCACCGTTTATTGCGTAAAGGCAACTATGCCGAACGAGTGGGTGCCGGTGCTCCAGTCTATTTGGCAGCTGTTATGGAATACTTGGCCGCCGAAGTTCTTGAATTGGCTGGAAATGCTGCTCGTGACAACAAGAAGACAAGAATCATTCCCCGTCATTTGCAACTGGCCATCCGCAACGACGAAGAGTTGAATAAACTGTTGTCGGGCGTTACCAGTGCTCAAGGTGGTGTCCTACCAAATATCCAAGCCGTACTTTTGCCAAAGAAGACTGAGAAAAAAACATCGTAAAATGTGATTTATTCAATCAGGAACCAGGAACGTAGAAATCAGACCCAATTATAAAACCGTCCTTTTCAGGACGACAAACTATTATATATTAAATTGATATAAATTTGTGTTTGAAACTGCATCGATTCTAAATTTGTGCCATATTGATAATGTTCGACATCTCGCCGCTTTATTCATTTAAATGAAGTTGAATCGAGTTATTTTTTTACTCTAAATTAATTAAATTCACCCCAATAATTCAACTTCATTTAGAAATTGGCTAGTTTCCATCTTCCATCAATATCTTATAACTAATTCCACATTTAAAGTGTGAAATATCATGATAAAAAATATTATTTATGAAGCTGTATTAAATTATTGCGTTTGCCATCATTATTAAAGGTTCTTGACAATTTGGGACAGACACGAGTGTGTCGGATTTTGCACTAGCATTGAGTCAACCAACAAAAACAATATGAAAATGCAGAATTTCACTTAACAACTACGCTCGCTCTGCTTTTTGCAGGAGCAAATCTGGAATCTGACACATAAATATTCTATATACACATACAAGAGTATTTTATATTGTGAGCAAATTTAGTATGGAATTGAAAATCGTATGTAAACATATAGTGAATATTTCTCATATAAGTAGTTTTCTTCTCTTTTTTTATACATTTTGTGGCCCTGAAAAGGACCGATTTTATTTGAATTCAATTTATCGAGTAGTCGTCAGTCATCTGCTTATGCTATAGCCGCCAACATCAGCGAATCGATTTAAGCACGTTCGCCACGAATACGTCTCGCCAATTGTATGTCTTTTGGCATAATTGTAACACGTTTCGCATGAATGGCACACAAATTGGTGTCCTCAAACAGACCAACCAAATATGCCTCACTAGCTTCTTGCAGGGCCATAACTGCGGAACTCTGGAATCGCAAATCGGTTTTGAAATCCTGAGCAATTTCTCGCACTAAACGTTGGAACGGCAATTTGCGAATCAACAATTCTGTGCTCTTCTGATAGCGACGAATTTCACGAAGCGCCACGGTACCTGGGCGATAACGATGAGGCTTCTTCACACCACCAGTAGCTGGAGCACTTTTACGAGCAGCCTTGGTAGCCAATTGCTTACGTGGTGCTTTACCACCAGTCGATTTGCGAGCGGTTTGCTTAGTACGTGCCATTTTTCCCACTCTCACTTCACTTTTAATTTATTTATTTTTTTAATTCACTATTCACACTTCACTGTTCACCAAATAATAGCCCGCAACTTTTGATACCACCTCTATTTATACTAAACGGCCTCTGCATACGCCGCACTGTACAACACCAAACAACGCTGTTTGCCAGCGTTTGCGTTTGCGTTTCCCGCCATTTTGCACACATTGATAGAAATACGAGTAGAGTGAATGTAGTGGTATAAGTAAATAGGTGCGAATGGGATGGAATGAAATGGAATATGAGTATATTTTGTATAAATACGAGTGGTGGTGTAGCCGAAATTTTATTAAGAAAAGTGATTGTGAAGAGTGAAGAGTGAAAATTAAGTGTTAAATAATTTTGTTTAATTTTTGGATCAAAGTGAAGTAAATTGTTTTGAAATGACTGGTCGTGGTAAAGGTGGAAAAGGTTTGGGCAAAGGTGGAGCGAAGCGTCATCGTAAAGTTCTTCGCGATAACATCCAAGGTATTACGAAGCCAGCAATCAGACGTTTGGCTCGTCGTGGTGGCGTTAAGCGTATTTCTGGCTTGATATACGAGGAAACACGTGGTGTGCTAAAAGTGTTTTTGGAGAATGTGATCCGTGATGCTGTTACTTATACTGAACACGCTAAAAGAAAGACTGTCACAGCCATGGATGTCGTATATGCATTGAAGAGACAAGGTCGCACTTTGTACGGATTTGGTGGTTAAGAATAAGAATTTGAAAGACAAAAATTAAACAGCAACTAGACAACGATACGCAAACAATCAATCGGTCCTTTTCAGGACCACAAAATTTAATTTGAAAATTGATAAAAAATTTTATTATAATGAATATAAAGAATGAATGTAATTTATATATTTTGGCGGTTAGCAGGAAGGAGGGAGAGTAGATTGGTTAAAAAAAAAAAAAAATGTAATGTGGTCAAATTTGAATGAGTAAAGAATGAAATTAGTTTGTATATTTTGGTGGTTGTGATATGAATATGTGAACGAATCGGTTGTGGAATCGAAAATATAAATAACTAAAATTGTCATATATAGTTTACAGAATGTTATGGAATGGAACACTGCCGAGAAGGCTCAGAAAAACATCAATAAAACAATTATTGAACCAGCAAAGCATTCCCCTTCTTTTTACTTACAGCACCGTTCTTTAGACAAAGTCTTTCAAGCAAGTATTAATGAGTTTCGAGGCAATTTTCCTGAAAAACTATCTTACACCTGAATAATCGAAAAATTCAATTGTATTTGTGTTTCAAATAAATAGTGAAAAAGAAAATTCTAATTCTAAAAACATTGCAATTGCAATTATATTTTTGTTATATTGAACAAAAATTTAAATCGAACCAAATTTAGTGTAAATATCAAATTGTACTTCTTTTATTCATCATCAACTTTCTTCTCCACCCTTGTTAGTTTTAATATTTTTCTCGCAATGAAACAAATCTCAATATTCAAAATATTATTAAATCGTCCCTTTCAAAAAAATATTTTGATAGCCCTGAAAAGGGCCTTTTTGCGAGTATAATCCTTTCTTTTCCAATTATTTCGAACAATTTTGGTTGGTTTTTTTTTGTTTTTCCTGTTTCGAAATAAATTTACTTTTTAGCTGCTGGTTTCTTAGTCACAGCTGCTTTTTTCGCTCCAGATGCAGGTGCGGCGGCCTTTTTCGGTTTGGCACTAACTGCTTTTGCCTTTGGTGCCGCCTTTGGCTTTGCTGCACTAGCTTTAGGCTTAGTTGGATTAGCGACGGTTGGCTTGGCTTTCACGGTACCACTCTTCTTCACACTTTTCTTCTTGTCGGCAGTAGCACTACTCGACTTTTTTACAGTCGCTGCCGACGCTTTTTTAACCTTCTTTGCGACGGCGTTGGTCTTCTTCTTAGCTGCACCGGCACTTGCCTTTTTAACCACAGACTTTGCCTTCGATTTTGTAGATGGATCCTTGCCGCCAGCTGCTGACAATTTGAATGAACCAGTTGCACCCTTACCTTTGGTTTGGATTAATTTACCACTTGCAACCGCTGATTTCAAATACTTCTTGATGAACGGCGCCAATTTCTGAGCATCACATTTGTACGTAGCACTGATGTACTTCTTAATCGCCAATAATGATGAACCACCACGTTCCTTTAAACTTTTAATTGATGCATCGACCATTTGCTGTGTCGGTGGATGAGTTGGCGCGCTCGTTGGCTTCTTGATTTTTTTGCTTCCAGCGGCAGCGGCTTTCTTTCCACCCGACTTCTTCAAAGCAGCAGTAGCCACAACTGAAGAGGCAGTAACACCAGCAACAACACTTTAAGACATTTTCTTATATACGTTAATTAACTCAACTGAACTCAAAAATTCAACTTCAAATCAACACTCTTTACTTCTTAATTAGTCACCTTTCAATTCAATCACAAATTTTCGCATTCTTGTGAGACTTAAGGCGACCTGAAAAACTGAGAAGCACCGAGTAGAGTCATGCAACAAAATTTTATCGCTCAGTACATTTGAAGGTGCCATTATTGATCATTTCAAATCTTATTTTAATTTTTAAAAAGTTAATCAAACAGTTCCTCCTCTCTCAACCATTTAAACACTTCCACTATAAACTACATTTTGCGTTCTCAATCAACTTTTCTTCTTTTCACCCGTCTTAAGAACTCTATTGAAGATTTTGTTCGAATTTTAAAATGATTTTTGCAAAAATTTTTCACATAAACTCTTATAATTAATTAATAATAATACGAAATCGGGCGGAAACGTATTTTTATACTTAACTGAAACTGATAGAAGTCTTTTTTCCTAATTGTATCCTATTTATTCTTAGCTAGATAATTTAAAAAATTTTTTTAAATTGCCGTCAATTCATGGAGCAAATCGTGAGTAAATGCAGCGGCATTGCCTTCCATACGAAACTTCCTTTTATGGCGATATTTTAATTCAAGATATCCTTCAAAAATTATTGATTCATATCAAATAATATAACAAAATAAATAAATTCTAGCAAAAATTATTTTAATTGCTCTCATTTTGTAAGCTTTTTCTTTGAAAGTAAAGTGTGGGCTTTGAATTGAAAGAGGCGTGCATATGAATTTGAAAAAAAAAAATTATTTTTATCCTACTACACAGAAATATGAGTAAAATGATTGCACATCAAAGTATTTTTTAAGGTATACATTTTGAAATATATCCAAAGAGCATAAATAATCGCATTCTAGCTATTTTTTAATAGTTATCAATTCAATAACTTGTATGTGTATATAAAAAAATTCTTAGAATTTCAGATGCGTATGAGTAATGACAATTGATGTCTGTGGAGAGCAAAATAACCATAAATATTTGGTGCAATAATATAAAATGTATGCCTTATTAAAACTTAATTAAGAAAAATTTTCCGAAACGGAAAATTCCCTCATCATCATTTGACATTGTATTTTATTTATACGAGTATCAATTTATGACTATACAAATATGTACAGATAAAAACCCCATTTCTATTTGAAAGCAAAAATATATTTCAGCAATCAAAAGTCCATTTTAATAAAATTTTATTTCAATATTAACATAAATATATCAAGATGCAATTGAGAGGTGTTTAGGTGTCATTTGTAAGTATTGACCAATATCTCTATGCAAAGTCAACTTGTGGTATTTTAAAGGTGTTCTGTTCAAGAGAAATTTAAATAATTTACATCATCTTTTTAAATGTTTTTTGTGGCCCTGAAAAGGGCCGTTGTTTATTCCTTAATTGGTGTTGTTGTTGTTGTTGTCGGCATTGTTCTTCTCATACTTATTTACTTTGAGCTGGTGTATTTTGTTACTGCTTTTGTGCCTTCGCTCACAGCGTGCTTAGCCAACTCACCAGGCAACAAAAGTCGAACAGCAGTTTGGATCTCGCGACTGGTAATGGTCGATTTCTTATTGTACTGCGCCAATCGGGACGACTCAGCCGCAATACGTTCAAAGATATCATTCACGAAACTGTTCATGATGCTCATTGCTTTCGAAGAAACACCAGTGTCAGGGTGCACTTGCTTCAGCACTTTGTAAATGTAGATAGCGTAACTCTCCTTCCTCTTGCGCTTCTTCTTCTTATCCCCTTTGGCGATGTTCTTTTGGGCCTTGCCCGCCTTCTTGGCAGCTTTTCCACTAGTTTTCGGCGGCATTTTCAATTACAATTCAACTCAATTTACTTTAATTTCAATTTTTCACAAATCCACTTTCACTTACAATTTGAAATTCACTCTGCATTCACGCGCCTATTTGAACAATTGAAGTGCGTCTTTTTCAGACAGCTTCCGCACGCCGTTAAGCAACCGAACAGATATCACACTAAAGAAAAGAGGGTGAGGAAAAAGTACAAATACGGCAGTTAATGAAATAATAATGGAAAAAGTAAAATTTGTGAATTGTGAATTGTTAGTTGTGAATTGAGTTTGAAAGTTGAATTAATTTTGAAGGTTGAATTTTTGAATTTTTGAAAAATGTCTGGTCGTGGAAAAGGTGGAAAAGTTAAAGGTGGCGGTAAATCAAAGACTCGCTCGAATCGTGCTGGTCTCCAGTTTCCCGTTGGACGTATTCACCGTTTATTGCGTAAAGGCAACTATGCCGAACGAGTGGGTGCCGGTGCTCCAGTCTATTTGGCAGCTGTTATGGAATACTTGGCCGCCGAAGTTCTTGAATTGGCTGGAAATGCTGCTCGTGACAACAAGAAGACAAGAATCATTCCCCGTCATTTGCAACTGGCCATCCGCAACGACGAAGAGTTGAATAAACTGTTGTCGGGCGTTACCATTGCTCAAGGTGGTGTCCTACCAAATATCCAAGCCGTACTTTTGCCAAAGAAGACTGAGAAAAAAACATCGTAAAATGTGATTTATTCAATCAGGAACCAAAAACCAGGAACATAGAAATCAGACCCAATTATAAAACCGTCCTTTTCAGGACGACAAACTATTATATATTAAATTGATATAAATTTGTGTTTGAAACTGCATCGATTCTAAATTTGTGCCATATTGATAATGTTCGACATCTCGCCGCTTTATTCATTTAAATGAAGTTGAATCGAGTTATTTTTTTACTCTAAATTAATTAAATTCACCCCAATAATTCAACTTCATTTAGAAATTGGCTAGTTTCCATCTTCCATCAATATCTTATAACTAATTCCACATTTAAAGTGTGAAATATCATGATAAAAAATATTATTTATGAAGCTGTATTAAATTATTGCGTTTGCCATCATTATTAAAGGTTCTTGACAATTTGGGACAGACACGAGTGTGTCGGATTTTGCACTAGCATTGAGTCAACCAACAAAAACAATATGAAAATGCAGAATTTCACTTAACAACTACGCTCGCTCTGCTTTTTGCAGGAGCAAATCTGGAATCTGACACATAAATATTCTATATACACATACAAGAGTATTTTATATTGTGAGCAAATTTAGTATGGAATTGAAAATCGTATGTAAACATATAGTGAATATTTCTCATATAAGTAGTTTTCTTCTCTTTTTTTATACATTTTGTGGCCCTGAAAAGGACCGATTTTATTTGAATTCAATTTATCGAGTAGTCGTCAGTCATCTGCTTATGCTATAGCCGCCAATATCAGCGAATCGATTTAAGCACGTTCGCCACGAATACGTCTCGCCAATTGTATGTCTTTTGGCATAATTGTAACACGTTTCGCATGAATGGCACACAAATTGGTGTCCTCAAACAGACCAACCAAATATGCCTCACTAGCTTCTTGCAGGGCCATAACTGCGGAACTCTGGAATCGCAAATCGGTTTTGAAATCCTGAGCAATTTCTCGCACTAAACGTTGGAACGGCAATTTGCGAATCAACAATTCTGTGCTCTTCTGATAGCGACGAATTTCACGAAGCGCCACGGTACCTGGGCGATAACGATGAGGCTTCTTCACACCACCAGTAGCTGGAGCACTTTTACGAGCAGCCTTGGTAGCCAATTGCTTACGTGGTGCTTTACCACCAGTCGATTTGCGAGCGGTTTGCTTAGTACGTGCCATTTTTCCCACTCTCACTTCACTTTTAATTTATTTATTTTTTTAATTCACTATTCACACTTCACTGTTCACCAAATAATAGCCCGCAACTTTTGATACCACCTCTATTTATACTAAACGGCCTCTGCATACGCCGCACTGTACAACACCAAACAACGCTGTTTGCCAGCGTTTGCGTTTGCGTTTCCCGCCATTTTGCACACATTGATAGAAATACGAGTAGAGTGAATGTAGTGGTATAAGTAAATAGGTGCGAATGGGATGGAATGAAATGGAATATGAGTATATTTTGTATAAATACGAGTGGTGGTGTAGCCGAAATTTTATTAAGAAAAGTGATTGTGAAGAGTGAAGAGTGAAAATTAAGTGTTAAATAATTTTGTTTAATTTTTGGATCAAAGTGAAGTAAATTGTTTTGAAATGACTGGTCGTGGTAAAGGTGGAAAAGGTTTGGGCAAAGGTGGAGCGAAGCGTCATCGTAAAGTTCTTCGCGATAACATCCAAGGTATTACGAAGCCAGCAATCAGACGTTTGGCTCGTCGTGGTGGCGTTAAGCGTATTTCTGGCTTGATATACGAGGAAACACGTGGTGTGCTAAAAGTGTTTTTGGAGAATGTGATCCGTGATGCTGTTACTTATACTGAACACGCTAAAAGAAAGACTGTCACAGCCATGGATGTCGTATATGCATTGAAGAGACAAGGTCGCACTTTGTACGGATTTGGTGGTTAAGAATAAGAATTTGAAAGACAAAAATTAAGCAGCAACTAGACGCAAACAATCAATCGGTCCTTTTCAGGACCACAAAATTTAATTTGAAAATTGATAAAAAATTTTATTATAATGAATATAAAGAATGAATGTAATTTATATATTTTGGCGGTTAGCAGGAAGGAGGAAGAGTAGATTGGTTAAAAAAAAAAAAAAATGTAATGTGGTCAAATTTGAATGAGTAAAGAATGAAATTAGTTTGTATATTTTGGTGGTTGTGATATGAATATGTGAACGAATCGGTTGTGGAATCGAAAATATAAATAACTAAAATTGTCATATATAGTTTACAGAATGTTATGGAATGGAACACTGCCGAGAAGGCTCAGAAAAACATCAATAAAACCGATAATTTATTGAACCAGCAAAGCATTCCCCTTCTTTTTACTTACAGCACCGTTCTTTAGACAAAGTCTTTCAAGCAAGTATTAATGAGTTTCGAGGCAATTTTCCTGAAAAACTATCTTACACCTGAATAATCGAAAAATTCAATTGTATTTGTGTTTCAAATAAATAGTGAAAAAGAAAATTCTAATTCTAAAAACATTGCAATTGCAATTATATTTTTGTTATATTGAACAAAAATTTAAATCGAACCAAATTTAGTGTAAATATCAAATTGTACTTCTTTTATTCATCATCAACTTTCTTCTCCACCCTTGTTAGTTTTAATATTTTTCTCGCAATGAAACAAATCTCAATATTCAAAATATTATTAAATCGTCCCTTTCAAAAAAATATTTTGATAGCCCTGAAAAGGGCCTTTTTGCGAGTATAATCCTTTCTTTTCCAATTATTTCGAACAATTTTGGTTGGTTTTTTTTTGTTTTTCCTGTTTCGAAATAAATTTACTTTTTAGCTGCTGGTTTCTTAGTCACAGCTGCTTTTTTCGCTCCAGATGCAGGTGCGGCGGCCTTTTTCGGTTTGGCACTAACTGCTTTTGCCTTTGGTGCCGCCTTTGGCTTTGCTGCACTAGCTTTAGGCTTAGTTGGTTTAGCGACGATTGGCTTGGCTTTCACGGTACCACTCTTCTTCACACTTTTCTTCTTGTCGGCAGTAGCACTACTCGACTTTTTTACAGTCGCTGCCGACGCTTTTTTAACCTTCTTTGCGACGGCGTTGGTCTTCTTCTTAGCTGCACCGGCACTTGCCTTTTTAACCACAGACTTTGCCTTCGATTTTGTAGATGGATCCTTGCCGCCAGCTGCTGACAATTTGAATGAACCAGTTGCACCCTTACCTTTGGTTTGGATTAATTTACCACTTGCAACCGCTGATTTCAAATACTTCTTGATGAACGGCGCCAATTTCTGAGCATCACATTTGTACGTAGCACTGATGTACTTCTTAATCGCCAATAATGATGAACCACCACGTTCCTTTAAACTTTTAATTGATGCATCGACCATTTGCTGTGTCGGTGGATGAGTTGGCGCGCTCGTTGGCTTCTTGATTTTTTTGCTTCCAGCGGCAGCGGCTTTCTTTCCACCCGACTTCTTCAAAGCAGCAGTAGCCACAACTGAAGAGGCAGTAACACCAGCAACAACACTTTCAGACATTTTCTTATATACGTTAATTAACTCAACTGAACTCAAAAATTCAACTTCAAATCAACACTCTTTACTTCTTAATTAGTCACCTTTCAATTCAATCACAAATTTTCGCATTCTTGTGAGACTTAAGGCGACCTGAAAAACTGAGAAGCACCGAGTGGAGTCATGCAACAAAATTTTATCGCTCAGTACATTTGAAGGTGCCATTATTGATCATTTCAAATCTTATTTTAATTTTTAAAAAGTTAATCAAACAGTTCCTCCTCTCTCAACCATTTAAACACTTCCACTATAAACTACATTTTGCGTTCTCAATCAACTTTTCTTCTTTTCACCCGTCTTAAGAACTCTATTGAAGATTTTGTTCGAATTTTAAAATGATTTTTGCAAAAATTTTTCACATAAACTCTTATAATTAATTAATAATAATACGAAATCGGGCGGAAACGTATTTTTATACTTAACTGAAACTGATAGAAGTCTTTTTTCCTAATTGTATCCTATTTATTCTTAGCTAGATAATTTAAAAAATTTTTTTAAATTGCCGTCAATTCATGGTGCAAATCGTGAGTAAATGCAGCGGCATTGCCTTCCATACGAAACTTCCTTTTATGGCGATATTTTAATTCAAGATATCCTTCAAAAATTATTGATTCATATCAAATAATATAACAAAATAAATAAATTCTAGCAAAAATTATTTTAATTGCTCTCATTTTGTAAGCTTTTTCTTTGAAAGTAAAGTGTGGGCTTTGAATTGAAAGAGGCGTGCATATGAATTTGAAAAAAAAAAATTATTTTTATCCTACTACACAGAAATATGAGTAAAATGATTGCACATCAAAGTATTTTTTAAGGTATACATTTTGAAATATATCCAAAGAGCATAAATAATCGCATTCTAGCTATTTTTTAATAGTTATCAATTCAATAACTTGTATGTGTATATAAAAAAATTCTTAGAATTTCAGATGCGTATGAGTAATGACAATTAATGTGTGTGGAGAGCAAAATAACCATAAAAATTTGGTGCAATAATATAAAATGTATGCCTTATTAAAACTTAATTAAGAAAAATTTTCCGAAACGGAAAATTCCCTCATCATCATTTGACATTGTATTTTATTTATACGAGTATCAATTTATGACTATACAAATATGTACAGATAAAAACCCCATTTCTATTTGAAAGCAAAAATATATTTCAGCAATCAAAAGTCCATTTTAATAAAATTTTATTTCAATATTAACATAAATATATCAAGATGCAATTGAGAGGTGTTTAGGTGTCATTTGTAAGTATTGACCAATATCTCTATGCAAAGTCAACTTGTGGTATTTTAAAGGTGTTCTGTTCAAGAGAAATTTAAATAATTTACATCATCTTTTTAAATGTTTTTTGTGGCCCTGAAAAGGGCCGTTGTTTATTCCTTAGTTGGTGTTGGTGTTGTTGTTGCTGTTGTTGTCGTCGGCATTGTTCTTCTCATACTTATTTACTTTGAGCTGGTGTATTTTGTTACTGCTTTTGTGCCTTCGCTCACAGCGTGCTTAGCCAACTCACCAGGCAACAAAAGTCGAACAGCAGTTTGGATCTCGCGACTGGTAATGGTCGATTTCTTATTGTACTGCGCCAATCGGGACGACTCAGCCGCAATACGTTCAAAGATATCATTCACGAAACTGTTCATGATGCTCATTGCTTTCGAAGAAACACCAGTGTCAGGGTGCACTTGCTTCAGCACTTTGTAAATGTAGATAGCGTAACTCTCCTTCCTCTTGCGCTTCTTCTTCTTATCCCCTTTGGCGATGTTCTTTTGGGCCTTGCCCGCCTTCTTGGCAGCTTTTCCACTAGTTTTCGGCGGCATTTTCAATTACAATTCAACTCAATTTACTTTAATTTCAATTTTTCACAAATCCACTTTCACTTACAATTTGAAATTCACTCTGCATTCACGCGCCTATTTGAACAATTGAAGTGCGTCTTTTTCAGACAGCTTCCGCACGCCGTTAAGCAACCGAACAGATATCACACTAAAGAAAAGAGGGTGAGGAAAAAGTACAAATACGGCAGTTTATGAAATAATAATGGAAAAAGTAAAATTTTTGAATTGTGAATTGTTAGTTGTGAATTGAGTTTGAAAGTTGAATTAATTTTGAAGGTTGAATTTTTGAATTTTTGAAAAATGTCTGGTCGTGGAAAAGGTGGAAAAGTTAAAGGTGGCGGTAAATCAAAGACTCGCTCGAATCGTGCTGGTCTCCAGTTTCCCGTTGGACGTATTCACCGTTTATTGCGTAAAGGCAACTATGCCGAACGAGTGGGTGCCGGTGCTCCAGTCTATTTGGCAGCTGTTATGGAATACTTGGCCGCCGAAGTTCTTGAATTGGCTGGAAATGCTGCTCGTGACAACAAGAAGACAAGAATCATTCCCCGTCATTTGCAACTGGCCATCCGCAACGACGAAGAGTTGAATAAACTGTTGTCGGGCGTTACCATTGCTCAAGGTGGTGTCCTACCAAATATCCAAGCCGTACTTTTGCCAAAGAAGACTGAGAAAAAAACATCGTAAAATGTGATTTATTCAATCAGGAACCAGGAACGTAGAAATCAGACCCAATTATAAAACCGTCCTTTTCAGGACGACAAACTATTATATATTAAATTGATATAAATTTGTGTTTGAAACTGCATCGATTCTAAATTTGTGCCATATTGATAATGTTCGACATCTCGCCGCTTTATTCATTTAAATGAAGTTGAATCGAGTTATTTTTTTACTCTAAATTAATTAAATTCACCCCAATAATTCAACTTCATTTAGAAATTGGCTAGTTTCCATCTTCCATCAATATCTTATAACTAATTCCACATTTAAAGTGTGAAACATCATGATAAAAAATATTATTTATGAATCTGTATTAAATTATTGCGTTTGCCATCATTATTAAAGGTTCTTGACAATTTGGGACAGACACGAGTGTGTCGGATTTTGCACTAGCATTGAGTCAACCAACAAAAACAATATGAAAATGCAGAACAACTAAGCTCGCTCTGCTTTTTGCAGGAGCAAATCTGGAATCTGACACATAAATATTCTATATACACATACAAGAGTATTTTATATTGTGAGTAAATTTAGTATGGAATTGAAAATCGTATGTAAACATATAGTGAATATTTCTCATATAAGTAGTTTTCTTCTCTTTTTTTATAAATTTTGTGGCCCTGAAAAGGACCGATTTTATTTGAATTCAATTTATCGAGTAGTCGTCAGTCATCTGCTTATGCTATAGCCGCCAATATCAGCGAATCGATTTAAGCACGTTCGCCACGAATACGTCTCGCCAATTGTATGTCTTTTGGCATAATTGTAACACGTTTCGCATGAATGGCACACAAATTGGTGTCCTCAAACAGACCAACCAAATATGCCTCACTAGCTTCTTGCAGGGCCATAACTGCGGAACTCTGGAATCGCAAATCGGTTTTGAAATCCTGAGCAATTTCTCGCACTAAACGTTGGAACGGCAATTTGCGAATCAACAATTCTGTGCTCTTCTGATAGCGACGAATTTCACGAAGCGCCACGGTACCTGGGCGATAACGATGAGGCTTCTTCACACCACCAGTAGCTGGAGCACTTTTACGAGCAGCCTTGGTAGCCAATTGCTTACGTGGTGCTTTACCACCAGTTGATTTGCGAGCGGTTTGCTTAGTACGTGCCATTTTTCCCCTCTCACTTCACTTTTAATTTATTTATTTTTTTAATTCACTATTCACACTTCACTGTTCACCAAATAATAGCCCGCAACTACTCTTAATAAAACTGTGAGTTTTATTTATTTAGTATTATTTAAAAATACAAAGTTTATGAAACTTAATATTATTTGATTATGTTAACATGCATTAAGACTAAGTGAATTTTTCATATTAATATCTAATTTACATATTTTTATAAGGAGAGTTTTCATTGTGTTTAACAATGCCATCGGCAAAAATTACATTTTCAAAGTTATTGTGGAAAATTTAAAAAAAACCACATAATTATATTTACTTGTTTTGAAACTAAGAACTAACTAACAATAATAAATAAATCTAAAACTAAAACTAAATAAAAATATATATACAGATTGTGTCTTACTGACTAACATTATACATTAATTTGTTTTTGTTTCTGCTTCCTCTGTTGTAGTACAGCATTCTGCCAGTTTTGTTGAAAATGCCATTTTCGTACATCGGCCGGAACCATCTCGGTGAAATGTATTTGGGCTCAGTGTGGGGGCTCGACCTATCTCTAAAGACTTTTTGGAGAAGTTTATTAGAAATTAATTCAGCTTTCACTGAAAACCTGTAGCCTAGTTCGATGAGGTGTCTGTCCATTCTTTGTATTCCTACAGTTCTGTAGATCGCTTTGCAGCTGGTATATCTAAACCTACCGAATTCGTCAATCTTTCCTTTATTGCCCATGACATATCTGAGACAACTCCTCTCAAAAAGCCTCAACCTTTCCATTGTATGACTAGAAACTTGAAACCAAATTGGGAACCCGTATGAAATCACGCTTCTAATTATTTGAATATAAATCATTTTCTTTAACTTCTTTTGTAAGCTGCTGGAGGTTTTTAATACATTGAACCAGGCTGCGAAGGCTCCTTTGGCTTTTCTTAGAATGTAGTCTACGTGTTTGATGAAGTTGAATTTTTTGTCAAAGACAATTCCCAAATATTTCACTGCGCCTTTTTCTTGAATAGGATTATTATTTATTACAATTTTTGGTTTGTATTTTCTGCAGTTCTTGTAACTAGACTTCACCCCCAGAACTGTCAGAACTTCAGACTTATCCGAGTTGATTTCCACACCCCAGCTCAAGTAATATTCACTCAAGACCTCCAAATACTCATTGAGTAGCCGTGACATTCGACGCATACAGCTGCCACTTGTAAAGACGGCGATGTCATCGGCATACGCAACTATCTTGATTGCCTCATCTTGGGGTTGAGGAAGGTCCGACAGGTGAATATTATAGAGATGAGGTGCAAGGATGGACCCTTGGGGAACACTTGACACTATTCTATTAAGCGATGAAACACCCTCACCGCAGCTTACTTTGAAGAAACGATTTTCTAAGAAGCTCTTCAACAATTTCGTCAGACTGTCATTGATCCCATAATTCATGAGTTTCAAAATCAACCCGTTAACAAATACGGAATCAAAGGCCTTTTTCACGTCAATAAATACTGCCACTGTGGCCCTTCTTTTATTTAAGTTGGTAGCGACACTATCGGAAAAGTAAAGTAGGGGATGTGTGGTGGAGTGCTGTTTCCGAAATCCCATTTGGAAGTCTTTGACAATGCCTTTATCTTCGATCTCATCTTCTAATTTGCTGTAAATGCATCTTTCGAATAACTTTGAAATGTTAGACAAAAGAGAAATGGGTCTGTAACTTGACAAGTGCCAAGGAGATTTTCCAGCTTTAGCGAGAGGTATGATGTTGGCAATCTTCCACGAATTCGGAAAGTAGGAAATGTTAAAACATTGATTGAAGAGAATTGCCGCAAACTGTGCAAATCTCTTCTTAGTTTTCCTGAGTATGTGGTTGGTGATTTGATCGAAACCGTGAGACTTCTTGTTGTTCAGTCTCTTCAGAATTTTCACAATTTCCGTACTGGTAACGAAATTTTCATCAATTGGGCTATTGTTTTCGCCAGTTGCTCTGTACTGGTTGTTGAAATTCACTATCGGTTGTATGGAAGAGAGGTGAACGGAAACTTTATTATCGATGGACTGTTTTCGACATTTATCTATCGACTTATTGCTATCCGTGAAGGTTGACCCAAATAACTTTCCGAAGGCGTCAGCTTTTGCTTGGTCCTCTGAAATTTTGGAGCTATTTTCATCAGTGAGTGTGGGAATTTTGGAATGTTTCCTTATTCCGGCCATGTTTTTAATGTGGCGAAAACTTTTGTTGTCTAATTTAATAGACTCCAATCGTTTTTGAAACACGTATGATGTATAACTCCTAATTTCAGAAGCAATGATTTTTCTCAACACCTGAATGTCGGTGCGTAAATAAACCATGTTGGGGTTGTACTTGTGTCGGAACCAGATTCGGCGAAGCTTGTTCTTCTCTTGAATTATTTGCAAAATATGTGCGGGAAGGGGAAAAAGACCTGACTGATTGACGACCCTCCTAGGAGTGCTTCCCACAATAGCTCGATTGAAAGCAGAATTCATGTTTTCGATAACATTATCGATTTCCCTTGGTTTCAAGTTTCTATTTGAGGGAAGAGTTACTTGGTCTAAATGAGATTCTAGAATGGAGTTGAAAACCTCCAAGTTCGTGTTGTTGTAGTCAAAGAACGTTTTGTTGTCTGGACAAATTGTGTTGGCTCGTTTAACTATTATTTCTAACGCTGTGTGATCGGACGGATAATCAAGACATTTGGCAAAGTGTCCGCTTTGTGTGTATGCGGTGTCAATCGAGTCTGACGCTATGAAAAAATCAAGAAAGGAACGTGATGTACCCCCATGATAAGTTGGCTGTGAGGGTTTGAAGATTATTAATTTATATTTAAGACAATTTAGATAATACCAGGAGCAAATTGAATTACCCATTGGTGAATTTTTGGTGTCACCCCAGAGTTTGTGTCTAGCGTTAAAGTCGCCTCCTAAAATAAAAGGATCAGAATCTGACAATTGAATCAGTTTCTCAAGATCTGTTGTACATGGACCTGTGCGATTGCTGTGGTTGTATAGAGAGAATATATTCAATGTTTTGCCCTCCTTTAGGAAAACTTTAACACCCATCACTTCAAGTCTATCTAAGATAGGAATAGGGATGGTTGAAAATTTTATGTTGTTTTTCACCAAAATGGCTAATCCTACATCCAGAGAAGCTTGTTTGTCCTTCCGAACTAAATGGTAGTTTCTGAAATTCAAATTAAATTTCGGTGAAAGTTTAGTTTCACAAATGGACATAATGTCTGGTTTGTGTGTCTTTAGGAATGTATCTAGCATATGGCGCTTTTCTAAACTTATTAAAGAATTCACATTACAATGAATGACTTTAAGGTCCTTACGGCTGGCCATTGGAACAGATGGACATAAAAAGGTTGAACAGTTTCTCCTGTTTTACAGATGTTGGGGCATTCTTATCGTAAGATGGCAAGAAGTTATTTATTTTGGAGATAATTTCTCCGAAGCTCTGTCCAAAAACATTATTGCATTCATCATTGATAAATGAGAAACTGTTCTGATTATTTGGCTTACTAGCTATAGTCAAAATTGAGTTCATACTGTTCGGACGTGTTTTTGTACGCTCAGTGTTTGATCGGATTTACATTATTTCTCAAATATTATTTTGTTGTGTTAATATTATCAATTAAATCAAAATAATCTCGAGAAATTTAACAGTTCGTTTAATAAATTAAATACATATATGAAATATAATTCAAAAAGTAAACACTAAAAATATAATCATAAATATATACATAAAGCTATGAGTGTCGCTCACTCTCCTCATAGAGAGCGTCGGCACTCGGTGCATATACCCGTTGCACAAAGCAATAACACTACAACAATACAATACGGCATATTATCGGCAACAACAATGCCACTAGCAGAGTCATCATCGGTGTCAGTAGCAGCGTCGGCAACAGCAGCGACCTCAACAGAAAAGTCGATCCCAACAACTGTCGCTACAGGAAAGAGCGCGATGACTTTCGTCGAAACAACAACGAAGGCAAGGCAGCCCAGCATAGCGCCGTCACCAAACTCAGCAGCAGTAAGGAGTCCAGCAACAATGCCTCTGCAGGCGGTAATAAACGGTGAGGTAAAAAAAATAAAAAAAGTGGCGGTAGTGCAGACTGGTATTGACCGCTACATAAACATTAATATTAAAAGAAAGATAAGTCCACAAAAGGTCATGGGCGTCGCCAAAAGGGCAAACACAACAAACTCAGGTGCTCCTCTGGAGAATAACAGATTTGCACTTCTTAGTGTAGAGAATTCTACTACTACATCGAAAGGTGAACCTGTAGTCAGTAATGCCAGACCGCCACCAATTTACCTGCGCGAGCGTAGTTCTAATCAATTAGTATTGAACATCGCAAATATTATAGGCACAAATAATTTTCACATTGTGCCTCTTAGAAAAGGTAGTATTGAGGAGACAAAGATACAGGCATATAGTGAAAAGCACTATCGTGATATTATAAATTTTTTAACGGGGAACAAGAAAAGTTATTATTCCTATCAGCTAAAGAGCTCAAAAGGCCTTGTTATTGTTTTAAAAGGAATCGAAGCCACAGTAGATTCTGGCGATATTAAAGAGGCTCTTGAAGAGCAAGGGTTCCCCGTTAAGGTTGTGATAAATATTGTGAATAGAAATAAGGTTCCACAACCTAGATTTAAAGTTGAACTGCTCCCCAACTCAACCCAGCTTAAAAAGAACGAGACGCACCCAATATATAACCTAAGATATCTTTTACACCGCAGAATTACGGTTGAAGAACCGCACAAACGTAACGGCCCAATACAATGTATGAATTGTCAAGAATTCGGCCACTCTAAATCGTACTGCACTCTGCGCAGTGTTTGTGTAGTTTGCGGTGATCTCCACCCTACAAGTACTTGCACCTTAGCTAAAACTGACACATCCGCAAAGAAATGTAGTAACTGTGGTGGTAGCCACACGGCAAATTACAGAGGTTGCCCTGTATATAAAGATCTAAAATCAAAACTGTCGCAGAGTATACAATTAAAACGTAGCTTATCCCCAAATCCTATCTATATCCAGCCTGCCACCTCAAATCCTCAGATAGGTGACCCTATTATGCAAAAACCTAATTCTGGTCAAGCAACCTACGCAAGTGTTCTGCAGGGTAACGTACGGCAAGTTAACAATAACAATGCATCTAATAGTGGAGTAGAAGCCATGATCCTAAATCTTACTCAGTGTATGACTCAATTCATGTCTACAGTGCAAAATATGCTACAAGATTTAATTAAAGCTCAAAATCAGATGATTCAAACTCTTGTAAATAAAAAATGAGTTTGTTAAAAATATGTTTATGGAACGCAAACGGTGTTAACCAGCATAAACTAGCCCTTAATAAGTTTCTACATGACCACGAAATTGATGTTATGCTTTTGTCTGAAACACATCTCACAAACAAATACAACTTTCATCTCCCAGGCTTCAAATTTTATAACACAAATCATCCTGATGGTAAGGCACATGGCGGTACGGCTATTCTAATCAGAAATCGGCTTAAGCATCATCTTATGCAATCGCATTCGATGCAATGGATGCAAGCTACATCAGTATCTATTAAAAATCGTGGCAAAGACCTGACGCTTTCAGCTATATACTGCCCACCCCGTTTTACTGTAACAGAAACACAATTTAAAGAACTTTTTGATTCCCTTGGTGATAGATTTCTAGCTGGCGGTGATTATAATGCGAAACATAAACACTGGGGCTCTCGCCTAATTAATCCAAAAGGCCGACAATTGTACAATGCAATAACTAACAGACATAGTAAATACGATTTTGTCTCACCAGGACAGCCCACTTATTGGCCAACAGACCCAAAGAAAATTCCTGATCTTATTGATTTTGCTATTTCTAAAAATATAGATAGGTCTTTAGTATCAGCGGAAACCTGTGTCGATCTGTCCTCTGATCACTCGCCTGTAATAATCAACCTTTATGAACAACCAGAATATACAAGCCCACAGTTTCGCCTAGGGACCAACCAAACCGATTGGTTAAAATACAAAAAGTATATTAGTAGTCATATCTCTACAAGAGTTGAGGTAAAACATGCAGATGATATAGATAATAATATTGATATTTTCAACTCCATGCTAGCGACTGCAGCCGTAGTGGCAACGCCAAAAAATACTTCTAGAAAGTGCAAGTATGCCTGTACAAATAGCCAAATTGAAAAACTTGTAGCACAGAAATGACGGCTGCGCCGAGAATGGCAGAAACATCGCTCACCCATCTCTAAATACAATCTTAAAGCAGCCGAAAGGGCGCTTAATGATGCTCTTACAAAGGAGGAAGATAAAAACCTAAAAGAGTACCTGAAGAAGGTAACCCCAAATTCTACCGAAAGGTATTCCCTTTGGAAGGCATCTAAAAACTTTAAGCCTCCAATGGAAGGTGTAAAACCTATAAGAAACCCGAACGGCGCGTGGGCTCAAAGCGATCAAGAAAAAGCACTCTGCTTTGCACAACATCTATGCAACGTGTTCCAGCCGAATATGGCTACAAACTCCTTTGCACTGCCTGCCTTACCTTGCAGTACTGAGATTGCTCAGCCTATTAAAATTTCCCTTCCAGAAATAACCAAACAAATTAAACAATTGAATCCAAAAAAATCACCTGGATTCGATAATATTACCCCGAAAATGCTAAAACAGTTACCAGATTCTGCATCAGCATTTCTCTGTAAGCTTTTTAACGCAATCTTGGGCATCGGTTACTATCCGAATGCATGGAAGAAGTCTCAGATATGTATGATAGCTAAACCTGGAAAAGACGCAACGCTACCGTCATCATATAGACCTATCAGCCTGTTGCCTTGCCTTTCAAAATTGTTTGAGAAACTACTATTAAAGAAACTATCTGCTTTTCTTCATGAACATAGCGTAATACCGCAACACCAATTCGGTTTTCGCGAAAAGCACAGCACTATTGAGCAAGTCAATCGAATTTCAAATGAAATAAGAAAAGCATTTGAACTCGGGGAGTTTTGCTCTGCAATATTCCTTGACGTGGCTCAAGCATTTGATAAGGTATGGCATCAAGGACTGATGTTCAAAATCAAAAAGTTTCTTCCAAAAAGCTATCACAAAATTCTTGAGTCTTATTTATCCAATAGACGTTTCAGGGTAAAAGTAAACGAATTCATTTCCGAAGATTTTCCAATTTTAGCCGGTGTGCCCCAAGGTAGCGTTCTAGGCCCTACATTATATGTAATATTCACATCTGATACTCCTATAAGTGAAAGCACGCTAATTTCAACATTTGCGGATGATACCGCCATACTCAGTTGCAATAAATGTCCGATAAAGGCGTCGAGAGCTCTACAAGAGCACTTAGTTAGGGTAGAAGAATGGTTAGGAATGTGGCGTATAAAAGTCAATGAGCAAAAAAGCAAAAACGTAACATTCTCTTTGAGGCCTGGTACGTGTCCAGCCATTCGGCTCAATAATATTGAGATTCCACAAGCTAATGAAGTCACCTATCTCGGCATTCATTTAGACAGGCGCTTAACTTGGCGTACGCACATTTCAACTAAAATTTTAAATATGAAGTTGAAGGTCGCCAAGCTGCATTGGCTAATAAACCACAAATCTACCTTAAGCCTAGAATACAAAAGCCTCCTATACAATGCAGTTATTAAGCCGATATGGTTGTACGGGATTCAACTGTGGGGTAATGCATCCGCTTCTAACATTGCCATAATTCAAAGGTTTCAGTCGAAGATACTTAGGTTAATAACAGGTGCTCCATGGTACATGCGTAACGAAAATATTCACAAAGACCTGAAAATACCAACAGTTATAACAGAAATAAATGCTAGAAAGCAGATATACATAGCAAAACTGAAAAATCACCCGAATCCACTAGCTAAATCCCTCGCAAAACCGATAAGCCGATCCCGCCTGCAGAGAAGAGACCTTCCGGCCTTTTGAAGAGCGAAGCAGAACCGAAATTTTGATGGCCAAATACAATTTGGGTTAAAATTATTTTTTAGTGACTAGTTTTAAGATTTGATATACTTATTGTTAGGCTTAATTTAAGCAAATTCAATAAATAATAAATTGTAGTAAAAAAAAAAAAAAAAAAAAAACTAGCCGGGACACTGTCTTGCATACTATTCGGTATACTATGAGTGGGTTTGCCAGGTGCTTGACCACGGACAACGTTCGAAAAAGATCTAAGTGGGGTTCTGTAGGTAGCAACGGATTGCCTAACAAATTGTCTCTTACTTTGTTGCTCTTCTTTTTTGGAAGCCAAGTTCTTCTTGAGGTTTTGATAAACCTCGCATTTTTTATAATTGGCTGTGTGACCCTCTGTCTTGCACAACACGCAATAAACTTGGTGCCCTATCTGTTTTTTGATGGTCCCGTCCGTTAATGTTTTTGTTAACACTTCAGTGTTTTGGTCTTTTGGAGGGATTTTGCAATTTCCTGGACCATGATTGCCACCGCATTTCACACAGCGGTAAGGCATGTTGCAATTGATTGCAACATGGTTAAACCTCTGACACCTCTTGCACTGAAGAATGCCATTAGATTTAAATCGGTGGAAATACACCCGATTTTGGTGCAAATATTTAATTTTTAAAATTTCAGCGACATCTGAAGAGCGGTCAAACTGAACGAGCCAATTTGTATTTAGCTTTGAAACCCGAATAAGTTTGGCTTCCAATTCAATTGAATTGAGAGCGCCGGTCAAATCATTTTCATCGTAGTACGAAGGAAAGTTCTTCAGTACTAGCGATATTGGTTTTTCACATTTAGGGGTGAATGTGAAATATTTAATTTTTTCTGACTCAAGCAAAGTTTTTACTTGCTTGTAGTCGTCAATGTTCGTCGTTTGAACTACCGTCGAGTCATTGTTGCGTTTTGTAAAAAAAAAGTTTTTATGTTTAAGTAACTTAAAAATTTTCTCACTTACCTGTTTTGTGTTTGCATTATGGATGATGAGTTGTGGCGGCTTCTCGTTCATCCTCTTTGCTTCAGTGCTTCTATTGTTTGTTGTCTTCTGGATTACTTTCGTTGCTGTCTTCTTCTTTGTCGTCTGCTGGATACATGGGAATTCATCGTCCACTATATCCTCCTCTGGTTCCGTTGCTACTTCCTCATTGGAAGAGAGTTCAAAAAATCGGTTGGATCTCAGCCGATTTTCTATTTCGCGGGTATACCGCATGAGCTCCTCAATTTGATTGCGCTGCTGCTCTATGGTAGCGTGGTACTCCTTCTCCTTGCTGCTGCTGGCTGCCTTTTTAGCTATCGAGCATTCGTTCGAGGAAATGCCCTCCATTTTGCGCTTTTGCAGATGGTTGGAAGATTCATCCATTTCAATGCACAGAGGTCAATGCACATAAAATGGATGATCTCATCCGCTGTACGCTTCACTTGTACAGTTCTTTTTCTTCACTATTGTTATGCTACTATTGTTAAAATATTTGTATGTTTAATTATTTAAGTTTATTTTTACTTGCTTCTTTTGCAAGAAAGTTTAATTTATTTTGCTTTCTTTTCACTTTTAATTATTTTTATTATTATTTTGGGTCTTTTTGTCACTGCACATCACTTATATCGACGTTCACTGTTCAAAGGTCTCTTCCTTTCCTTCCTTCTAGCCCGCAACTATTGATACCACCTCTATTTATACTAAACGGCCTCTGCATACGCCGCACTGTACAACACCAAACAACGCTGTTTGCCAGCGTTTGCGTTTGCGTTTCCCGCCATTTTGCACACATTGATAGAAATACGAGTAGAGTGAATGTAGTGGTAGTATAAGTAAATAGGTGCGAATGGGATGGAATGAAATGGAATATGAGTATATTTTGTATAAATACGAGTGGTCGTGTAGCCGAAATTTTATTAAGAAAAGTGATTGTGAAGAGTGAAGAGTGAAAATTAAGTGTTAAATAATTTTGTTTAATTTTTGGATCAAAGTGAAGTAAATTGTTTTGAAATGACTGGTCGTGGTAAAGGTGGAAAAGGTTTGGGCAAAGGTGGAGCGAAGCGTCATCGTAAAGTTCTTCGCGATAACATCCAAGGTATTACGAAGCCAGCAATCAGACGTTTGGCTCGTCGTGGTGGCGTTAAGCGTATTTCTGGCTTGATATACGAGGAAACACGTGGTGTGCTAAAAGTGTTTTTGGAGAATGTGATCCGTGATGCTGTTACTTATACTGAACACGCTAAAAGAAAGACTGTCACAGCCATGGATGTCGTATATGCATTGAAGAGACAAGGTCGCACTTTGTACGGATTTGGTGGTTAAGAATAAGAATTTGAAAGACAAAAATTAAGCAGCAACTAGACGCAAACAATCAATCGGTCCTTTTCAGGACCACAAAATTTAATTTGAAAATTGATAAAAAATTTTATTATAATGAATATAAAGAATGAATGTAATTTATATATTTTGGTGGTTAGCAGGAAGGAGGGAGAGTAGATTGGTTAAAAAAAAAAAAAAATGTAATGTGGTCAAATTTGAATGAGTAAAGAATGAAATTAGTTTGTATATTTTGGTGGTTGTGATATGAATATGTGAACGAATCGGTTGTGGAATCGAAAATATAAATAACTAAAATTGTCATATATAGTTTAGAGAATGTTATGGAATGGAACACTGCCGAGAAGGCTCAGAAAAACATCAATAAAACCGATAATTTATTGAACCAGCAAAGCATTCCCCTTCTTTTTACTTACAGCACCGTTCTTTAGACAAAGTCTTTCAAGCAAGTATTAATGAGTTTCGAGGCAATTTTCCTGAAAAAACTATCTTACACCTGAATAATCGAAAAATTCAATTGTATTTGTGTTTCAAATAAATAGTGAAAAAGAAAATTCTTATTCTAAAAACATTGCAATTGCAATTATATTTTTGTTATATTGAACAAAAATTTAAATCGAACCAAA
This sequence comes from Clusia tigrina, assembly GCA_920105625.2. Lineage (NCBI taxonomy): Eukaryota > Metazoa > Arthropoda > Insecta > Diptera > Clusiidae > Clusia > Clusia tigrina. The sequence continues at coordinate 175,435,693 of OV050032.1, forward strand.
TTTAGTGTAAATATCAAATTGTACTTCTTTTATTCATCATCAACTTTCTTCTCCACCCTTGTTAGTTTTAATATTTTTCTCGCAATGAAACAAATCTCAATATTCAAAATATTATTAAATCGTCCCTTTCAAAAAAATATTTTGATAGCCCTGAAAAGGGCCTTTTTGCGAGTATAATCCTTTCTTTTCCAATTATTTCGAACAATTTTGGTTGGTTTTTTTTGTTTTTCCTGTTTCGAAATAAATTTACTTTTTAGCTGCTGGTTTCTTAGTCACAGCTGCTTTTTTCGCTCCAGATGCAGGTGCGGCGGCCTTTTTCGGTTTGGCACTAACTGCTTTTGCCTTTGGTGCCGCCTTTGGCTTTGCTGCACTAGCTTTAGGCTTAGTTGGTTTAGCGACGGTTGGCTTGGCTTTCACGGTACCACTCTTCTTCACACTTTTCTTCTTGTCGGCAGTAGCACTACTCGACTTTTTTACAGTCGCTGCCGACGCTTTTTTAACCTTCTTTGCGACGGCGTTGGTCTTCTTCTTAGCTGCACCGGCACTTGCCTTTTTAACCACAGACTTTGCCTTCGATTTTGTAGATGGATCCTTGCCGCCAGCTGCTGACAATTTGAATGAACCAGTTGCACCCTTACCTTTGGTTTGGATTAATTTACCACTTGCAACCGCTGATTTCAAATACTTCTTGATGAACGGCGCCAATTTCTGAGCATCACATTTGTACGTAGCACTGATGTACTTCTTAATCGCCAATAATGATGAACCACCACGTTCCTTTAAACTTTTAATTGATGCATCGACCATTTGCTGTGTCGGTGGATGAGTTGGCGCGCTCGTTGGCTTCTTGATTTTTTTGCTTCCAGCGGCAGCGGCTTTCTTTCCCCCCGACTTCTTCAAAGCAGCAGTAGCCACAACTGAAGAGGCAGTAACACCAGCAACAACACTTTCAGACATTTTCTTATATACGTTAATTAACTCAACTGAACTCAAAAATTCAACTTCAAATCAACACTCTTTACTTCTTAATTAGTCACCTTTCAATTCAATCACAAATTTTCGCATTCTTGTGAGACTTAAGGCGACCTGAAAAACTGAGAAGCACCGAGTAGAGTCATGCAACAAAATTTTATCGCTCAGTACATTTGAAGGTGCCATTATTGATCATTTCAAATCTTATTTTAATTTTTAAAAAGTTAATCAAACAGTTCCTCCTCTCTCAACCATTTAAACACTTCCACTATAAACTACATTTTGCGTTCTCAATCAACTTTTCTTCTTTTCACCCGTCTTAAGAACTCTATTGAAGATTTTGTTCGAATTTTAAAATGATTTTTGCAAAAATTTTTCACATAAACTCTTATAATTAATTAATAATAATACGAAATCGGGCGGAAACGTATTTTTATACTTAACTGAAACTGATAGAAGTCTTTTTTCCTAATTGTATCCTATTTATTCTTAGCTAGATAATTTAAAAAATTTTTTTAAATTGCCGTCAATTCATGGTGCAAATCGTGAGTAAATGCAGCGGCATTGCCTTCCATACGAAACTTCCTTTTATGGCGATATTTTAATTCAAGATATCCTTCAAAAATTATTGATTCATATCAAATAATATAACAAAATAAATAAATTCTAGCAAAAATTATTTTAATTGCTCTCATTTTGTAAGCTTTTTCTTTGAAAGTAAAGTGTGGGCTTTGAATTGAAAGAGGCGTGCATATGAATTTGAAAAAAAAAAATTATTTTTATCCTACTACACAGAAATATGAGTAAAATGATTGCACATCAAAGTATTTTTTAAGGTATACATTTTGAAATATATCCAAAGAGCATAAATAATCGCATTCTAGCTATTTTTTAATAGTTATCAATTCAATAACTTGTATGTGTATATAAAAAAATTCTTAGAATTTCAGATGCGTATGAGTAATGACAATTAATGTGTGTGGAGAGCAAAATAACCATAAATATTTGGTGCAATAATATAAAATGTATGCCTTATTAAAACTTAATTAAGAAAAATTTTCCGAAACGGAAAATTCCCTCATCATCATTTGATATTGTATTTTAATTATACGAGTATCAATTTATGACTATACAAATATGTACAGATAAAAACCCCATTTCTATTTGAAAGCAAAAATATATTTCAGCAATCAAAAGTCCATTTTAATAAAATTTTATTTCAATATTAACATAAATATATCAAGATGCAATTGAGAGGTGTTTAGGTGTCATTTGTAAGTATAGACCAATATCTCTATGCAAAGTCAACTTGTGGTATTTTAAAGGTGTTCTGTTCAAGAGAAATTTAAATAATTTACATCATCTTTTTAAATGTTTTTTGTGGCCCTGAAAAGGGCCGTTGTTTATTCCTTAATTGGTGTTGTTGTTGTTGTCGTCGGCATTGTTCTTCTCATACTTATTTACTTTGAGCTGGTGTATTTTGTTACTGCTTTTGTGCCTTCGCTCACAGCGTGCTTAGCCAACTCACCAGGCAACAAAAGTCGAACAGCAGTTTGGATCTCGCGACTGGTAATGGTCGATTTCTTATTGTACTGCGCCAATCGGGACGACTCAGCCGCAATACGTTCAAAGATATCATTCACGAAACTGTTCATGATGCTCATTGCTTTCGAAGAAACACCAGTGTCAGGGTGCACTTGCTTCAGCACTTTGTAAATGTAGATAGCGTAACTCTCCTTCCTCTTGCGCTTCTTCTTCTTATCCCCTTTGGCGATGTTCTTTTGGGCCTTGCCCGCCTTCTTGGCAGCTTTTCCACTAGTTTTCGGCGGCATTTTCAATTACAATTCAACTCAATTTACTTTAATTTCAATTTTTCACAAATCCACTTTCACTTACAATTTGAAATTCACTCTGCATTCACGCGCCTATTTGAACAATTGAAGTGCGTCTTTTTCAGACAGCTTCCGCACGCCGTTAAGCAACCGAACAGATATCACACTAAAGAAAAGAGGGTGAGGAAAAAGTACAAATACGGCAGTTTATGAAATAATAATGGAAAAAGTAAAATTTGTGAATTGTGAATTGTTAGTTGTGAATTGAGTTTGAAAGTTGAATTAATTTTGAAGGTTGAATTTTTGAATTTTTGAAAAATGTCTGGTCGTGGAAAAGGTGGAAAAGTTAAAGGTGGCGGTAAATCAAAGACTCGCTCGAATCGTGCTGGTCTCCAGTTTCCCGTTGGACGTATTCACCGTTTATTGCGTAAAGGCAACTATGCCGAACGAGTGGGTGCCGGTGCTCCAGTCTATTTGGCAGCTGTTATGGAATATTTGGCCGCCGAAGTTCTTGAATTGGCTGGAAATGCTGCTCGTGACAACAAGAAGACAAGAATCATTCCCCGTCATTTGCAACTGGCCATCCGCAACGACGAAGAGTTGAATAAACTGTTGTCGGGCGTTACCATTGCTCAAGGTGGTGTCCTACCAAATATCCAAGCCGTACTTTTGCCAAACAAGACTGAGAAAAAAACATCGTAAAATGTGATTTATTCAATCAGGAACCAGGAACGTAGAAATCAGACCCAATTATAAAACCGTCCTTTTCAGGACGACAAACTATTATATATTAAATTGATATAAATTTGTGTTTGAAACTGCATCGATTCTAAATTTGTGCCATATTGATAATGTTCGACATCTCGCCGCTTTATTCATTTAAATGAAGTTGAATCGAGTTATTTTTTTACTCTAAATTAATTAAATTCACCCCAATAATTCAACTTCATTTAGAAATTGGCTTGTTTCCATCTTCCATCAATATCTTATAACTAATTCCACATTTAAAGTGTGAAATATCATGATAAAAAATATTATTTATGAAGCTGTATTAAATTATTGCGTTTGCCATCATTATTAAAGGTTCTTGACAATTTGGGACAGACACGAGTGTGTCGGATTTTGCACTAGCATTGAGTCAACCAACAAAAACAATATGAAAATGCAGATCAACTACGCTCGCTCTGCTTTTTGCAGGAGCAAATCTGGAATCTGACACATAAATATTCTATATACATATACAAGAGTATTTTATATTGTGAGTAAATTTAGTATGGAATTGAAAATCGTATGTAAACATATAGTGAATATTTCTCATATAAGTAGTTTTCTTCTCTTTTTTTTATAAATTTTGTGGTCCTGAAAAGGACCGATTTTATTTGAATTCAATTTATCGAGTAGTCGTCAGTCATCTGCTTATGCTATAGCCGCCAATATCAGCGAATCGATTTAAGCACGTTCGCCACGAATACGTCTCGCCAATTGTATGTCTTTTGGCATAATTGTAACACGTTTCGCATGAATGGCACACAAATTGGTGTCCTCAAACAGACCAACCAAATATGCCTCACTAGCTTCTTGCAGGGCCATAACTGCGGAACTCTGGAATCGCAAATCGGTTTTGAAATCCTGAGCAATTTCTCGCACTAAACGTTGGAACGGCAATTTGCGAATCAACAATTCTGTGCTCTTCTGATAGCGACGAATTTCACGAAGCGCCACGGTACCTGGGCGATAACGATGAGGCTTCTTCACACCACCAGTAGCTGGAGCACTTTTACGAGCAGCCTTGGTAGCCAATTGCTTACGTGGTGCTTTACCACCAGTCGATTTGCGAGCGGTTTGCTTAGTACGTGCCATTTTTCCCCTCTCACTTCACTTTTAATTTATTTATTTTTTTAATTCACTATTCACACTTCACTGTTCACCAAATAATAGCCCGCAACTATTGATACCACCTCTATTTATACTAAACGGCCTCTGCATACGCCGCACTGTACAACACCAAACAACGCTGTTTGCCAGCGTTTGCGTTTGCGTTTCCCGCCATTTTGCACACATTGATAGAAATACGAGTAGAGTGAATGTAGTGGTAGTATAAGTAAATAGGTGCGAATGGGATGGAATGAAATGGAATATGAGTATATTTTGTATAAATACGAGTGGTGGTGTAGCCGAAATTTTATTAAGAAAAGTGATTGTGAAGAGTGAAAATTAAGTGTTAAATAATTTTGTTTAATTTTTGGATCAAAGTGAAGTAAATTGTTTTGAAATGACTGGTCGTGGTAAAGGTGGAAAAGGTTTGGGCAAAGGTGGAGCGAAGCGTCATCGTAAAGTTCTTCGCGATAACATCCAAGGTATTACGAAGCCAGCAATCAGACGTTTGGCTCGTCGTGGTGGCGTTAAGCGTATTTCTGGCTTGATATACGAGGAAACACGTGGTGTGCTAAAAGTGTTTTTGGAGAATGTGATCCGTGATGCTGTTACTTATACTGAACACGCTAAAAGAAAGACTGTCACAGCCATGGATGTCGTATATGCATTGAAGAGACAAGGTCGCACTTTGTACGGATTTGGTGGTTAAGAATAAGAATTTGAAAGACAAAAATTAAGCAGCAACTAGACGCAAACAATCAATCGGTCCTTTTCAGGACCACAAAATTTAATTTGAAAATTGATAAAAAATTTTATTATAATGAATATAAAGAATGAATGTAATTTATATATTTTGGTGGTTAGCAGGAAGGAGGAAGAGTAGATTGGTTAAAAAAAAAAAAAAATGTAATGTGGTCAAATTTGAATGAGTAAAGAATGAAATTAGTTTGTATATTTTGGTGGTTGTGATATGAATCGGTTGTGGAATCGAAAATATAAATAACTAAAATTGTCATATATAGTTTACAGAATGTTATGGAATGGAACACTGCCGAGAAGGCTCAGAAAAACATCAATAAAACAATTATTGAACCAGCAAAGCATTCCCCTTCTTTTTACTTACAGCACCGTTCTTTAGACAAAGTCTTTCAAGCAAGTATTAATGAGTTTCGAGGCAATTTTCCTGAAAAACTATCTTACACCTGAATAATCGAAAAATTCAATTGTATTTGTGTTTCAAATAAATAGTGAAAAAGAAAATTCTAATTCTAAAAACATTGCAATTGCAATTATATTTTTGTTATATTGAACAAAAATTTAAATCGAACCAAATTTAGTGTAAATATCAAATTGTACTTCTTTTATTCATCATCAACTTTCTTCTCCACCCTTGTTAGTTTTAATATTTTTCTCGCAATGAAACAAATCTCAATATTCAAAATATTATTAAATCGTCCCTTTCAAAAAAATATTTTGATAGCCCTGAAAAGGGCCTTTTTGCGAGTATAATCCTTTCTTTTCCAATTATTTCGAACAATTTTGGTTGGTTTTTTTTGTTTTTCCTGTTTCGAAATAAATTTACTTTTTAGCTGCTGGTTTCTTAGTCACAGCTGCTTTTTTCGCTCCAGATGCAGGTGCGGCGGCCTTTTTCGGTTTGGCACTAACTGCTTTTGCCTTTGGTGCCGCCTTTGGCTTTGCTGCACTAGCTTTAGGCTTAGTTGGTTTAGCGACGGTTGGCTTGGCTTTCACGGTACCACTCTTCTTCACACTTTTCTTCTTGTCGGCAGTAGCACTACTCGACTTTTTTACAGTCGCTGCCGACGCTTTTTTAACCTTCTTTGCGACGGCGTTGGTCTTCTTCTTAGCTGCACCGGCACTTGCCTTTTTAACCACAGACTTTGCCTTCGATTTTGTAGATGGATCCTTGCCGCCAGCTGCTGACAATTTGAATGAACCAGTTGCACCCTTACCTTTGGTTTGGATTAATTTACCACTTGCAACCGCTGATTTCAAATACTTCTTGATGAACGGCGCCAATTTCTGAGCATCACATTTGTACGTAGCACTGATGTACTTCTTAATCGCCAATAATGATGAACCACCACGTTCCTTTAAACTTTTAATTGATGCATCGACCATTTGCTGTGTCGGTGGATGAGTTGGCGCGCTCGTTGGCTTCTTGATTTTTTTGCTTCCAGCGGCAGCGGCTTTCTTTCCACCCGACTTCTTCAAAGCAGCAGTAGCCACAACTGAAGAGGCAGTAACACCAGCAACAACACTTTCAGACATTTTCTTATATACGTTAATTAACTCAACGGAACTCAAAAATTCAACTTCAAATCAACACTCTTTACTTCTTAATTAGTCACCTTTCAATTCAATCACAAATTTTCGCATTCTTGTGAGACTTAAGGCGACCTGAAAAACTGAGAAGCACCGAGTAGAGTCATGCAACAAAATTTTATCGCTCAGTACATTTGAAGGTGCCATTATTGATCATTTCAAATCTTATTTTAATTTTTAAAAAGTTAATCAAACAGTTCCTCCTCTCTCAACCATTTAAACACTTCCACTATAATCTACATTTTGCGTTCTCAATCAACTTTTCTTCTTTTCACCCGTCTCAAGAACTCTATTGAAGATTTTGTTCGAATTTTAAAATGATTTTTGCAAAAATTTTTCACATAAACTCTTATAATTAATTAATAATAATACGAAATCGGGCGGAAACGTATTTTTATACTTAACTGAAACTGATAGAAGTCTTTTTTCCTAATTGTATCCTATTTATTCTTAGCTAGATAATTAAAAAAATTTTTTTAAATTGCCGTCAATTCATGGTGCAAATCGTGAGTAAATGCAGCGGCATTGCCTTCCATACGAAACTTCCTTTTATGGCGATATTTTAATTCAAGATATCCTTCAAAAATTATTGATTCATATCAAATAATATAACAAAATAAATAAATTCTAGCAAAAATTATTTTAATTGCTCTCATTTTGTAAGCTTTTTCTTTGAAAGTAAAGTGTGGGCTTTGAATTGAAAGAGGCGTGCATATGAATTTGAAAAAAAAAAATTATTTTTATCCTACTACACAGAAATATGAGTAAAATGATTGCACATCAAAGTATTTTTTAAGGTATACATTTTGAAATATATCCAAAGAGCATAAATAATCGCATTCTAGCTATTTTTTAATAGTTATCAATTCAATAACTTGTATGTGTATATAAAAAAATTCTTAGAATTTCAGATGCGTATGAGTAATGACAATTGATGTCTGTGGAGAGCAAAATAACCATAAATATTTGGTGCAATAATATAAAATGTATGCCTTATTAAAACTTAATTAAGAAAAATTTTCCGAAACGGAAAATTCCCTCATCATCATTTGATATTGTATTTTAATTATACGAGTATCAATTTATGACTATACAAATATGTACAGATAAAAACCCCATTTCTATTTGAAAGCAAAAATATATTTCAGCAATCAAAAGTCCATTTTAATAAAATTTTATTTCAATATTAACATAAATATATCAAGATGCAATTGAGAGGTGTTTAGGTGTCATTTGTAAGTATTGACCAATATCTCTATGCAAAGTCAACTTGTGGTATTTTAAAGGTGTTCTGTTCAAGAGAAATTTAAATAATTTACATCATCTTTTTAAATGTTTTTTGTGGCCCTGAAAAGGGCCGTTGTTTATTCCTTAATTGGTGTTGTTGTTGTTGTTGTCGTCGGCATTGTTCTTCTCATACTTATTTACTTTGAGCTGGTGTATTTTGTTACTGCTTTTGTGCCTTCGCTCACAGCGTGCTTAGCCAACTCACCAGGCAACAAAAGTCGAACAGCAGTTTGGATCTCGCGACTGGTAATGGTCGATTTCTTATTGTACTGCGCCAATCGGGACGACTCAGCCGCAATACGTTCAAAGATATCATTCACGAAACTGTTCATGATGCTCATTGCTTTCGAAGAAACACCAGTGTCAGGGTGCACTTGCTTCAGCACTTTGTAAATGTAGATAGCGTAACTCTCCTTCCTCTTGCGCTTCTTCTTCTTATCCCCTTTGGCGATGTTCTTTTGGGCCTTGCCCGCCTTCTTGGCAGCTTTTCCACTAGTTTTCGGCGGCATTTTCAATTACAATTCAACTCAATTTACTTTAATTTCAATTTTTCACAAATCCACTTTCACTTACAATTTGAAATTCACTCTGCATTCACGCGCCTATTTGAACAATTGAAGTGCGTCTTTTTCAGACAGCTTCCGCACGCCGTTAAGCAACCGAACAGATATCACACTAAAGAAAAGAGGGTGAGGAAAAAGTACAAATACGGCAGTTTATGAAATAATAATGGAAAAAGTAAAATTTGTGAATTGTGAATTGTTAGTTGTGAATTGAGTTTGAAAGTTGAATTAATTTTGAAGGTTGAATTTTTGAATTTTTGAAAAATGTCTGGTCGTGGAAAAGGTGGAAAAGTTAAAGGTGGCGGTAAATCAAAGACTCGCTCGAATCGTGCTGGTCTCCAGTTTCCCGTTGGACGTATTCACCGTTTATTGCGTAAAGGCAACTATGCCGAACGAGTGGGTGCCGGTGCTCCAGTCTATTTGGCAGCTGTTATGGAATACTTGGCCGCCGAAGTTCTTGAATTGGCTGGAAATGCTGCTCGTGACAACAAGAAGACAAGAATCATTCCCGTCATTTGCAACTGGCCATCCGCAACGACGAAGAGTTGAATAAACTGTTGTCGGGCGTTACCATTGCTCAAGGTGGTGTCCTACCAAATATCCAAGCCGTACTTTTGCCAAACAAGACTGAGAAAAAAACATCGTAAAATGTGATTTATTCAATCAGGAACCAGGAACGTAGAAATCAGACCCAATTATAAAACCGTCCTTTTCAGGACGACAAACTATTATATATTAAATTGATATAAATTTGTGTTTGAAACTGCATCGATTCTAAATTTGTGCCATATTGATAATGTTCGACATCTCGCCGCTTTATTCATTTAAATGAAGTTGAATCGAGTTATTTTTTTACTCTAAATTAATTAAATTCACCCCAATAATTCAACTTCATTTAGAAATTGGCTAGTTTCCATCTTCCATCAATATCTTATAACTAATTCCACATTTAAAGTGTGAAATATCATGATAAAAAATATTATTTATGAAGCTGTATTAAATTATTGCGTTTGCCATCATTATTAAAGGTTCTTGACAATTTGGGACAGACACGAGTGTGTCGGATTTTGCACTAGCATTGAGTCAACCAACAAAAACAATATGAAAATGCAGATCAACTACGCTCGCTCTGCTTTTTGCAGGAGCAAATCTGGAATCTGACACATAAATATTCTATATACACATACAAGAGTATTTTATATTGTGAGCAAATTTAGTATGGAATTGAAAATCGTATGTAAACATATAGTGAATATTTCTCATATAAGTAGTTTTCTTCTCTTTTTTTATACATTTTGTGGCCCTGAAAAGGACCGATTTTATTTGAATTCAATTTATCGAGTAGTCGTCAGTCATCTGCTTATGCTATAGCCGCCAATATCAGCGAATCGATTTAAGCACGTTCGCCACGAATACGTCTCGCCAATTGTATGTCTTTTGGCATAATTGTAACACGTTTCGCATGAATGGCACACAAATTGGTGTCCTCAAACAGACCAACCAAATATGCCTCACTAGCTTCTTGCAGGGCCATAACTGCGGAACTCTGGAATCGCAAATCGGTTTTGAAATCCTGAGCAATTTCTCGCACTAAACGTTGGAACGGCAATTTGCGAATCAACAATTCTGTGCTCTTCTGATAGCGACGAATTTCACGAAGCGCCACGGTACCTGGGCGATAACGATGAGGCTTCTTCACACCACCAGTAGCTGGAGCACTTTTACGAGCAGCCTTGGTAGCCAATTGCTTACGTGGTGCTTTACCACCAGTTGATTTGCGAGCGGTTTGCTTAGTACGTGCCATTTTTCCCCTCTCACTTCACTTTTAATTTATTTATTTTTTTAATTCACTATTCACACTTCACTGTTCACCAAATAATAGCCCGCAACTATTGATACCACCTCTATTTATACTAAACGGCCTCTGCATACGCCGCACTGTACAACACCAAACAACGCTGTTTGCCAGCGTTTGCGTTTGCGTTTCCCGCCATTTTGCACACATTGATAGAAATACGAGTAGAGTGAATGTAGTGGTAGTATAAGTAAATAGGTGCGAATGGGATGGAATGAAATGGAATATGAGTATATTTTGTATAAATACGAGTGGTCGTGTAGCCGAAATTTTATTAAGAAAAGTGATTGTGAAGAGTGAAGAGTGAAATTAAGTGTTAAATAATTTTGTTTAATTTTTGGATCAAAGTGAAGTAAATTGTTTTGAAATGACTGGTCGTGGTAAAGGTGGAAAAGGTTTGGGCAAAGGTGGAGCGAAGCGTCATCGTAAAGTTCTTCGCGATAACATCCAAGGTATTACGAAGCCAGCAATCAGACGTTTGGCTCGTCGTGGTGGCGTTAAGCGTATTTCTGGCTTGATATACGAGGAAACACGTGGTGTGCTAAAAGTGTTTTTGGAGAATGTGATCCGTGATGCTGTTACTTATACTGAACACGCTAAAAGAAAGACTGTCACAGCCATGGATGTCGTATATGCATTGAAGAGACAAGGTCGCACTTTGTACGGATTTGGTGGTTAAGAATAAGAATTTGAAAGACAAAAATTAAGCAGCAACTAGACGCAAACAATCAATCGGTCCTTTTCAGGACCACAAAATTTAATTTGAAAATTGATAAAAAATTTTATTATAATGAATATAAAGAATGAATGTAATTTATATATTTTGGTGGTTAGCAGGAAGGAGGAAGAGTAGATTGGTTAAAAAAAAAAAAATATGTAATGTGGTCAAATTTGAATGAGTAAAGAATGAAATTAGTTTGTATATTTTGGTGGTTGTGATATGAATATGTGAACGAATCGGTTGTGGAATCGAAAATATAAATAACTAAAATTGTCATATATAGTTTACAGAATGTTATGGAATGGAACACTGCCGAGAAGGCTCAGAAAAACATCAATAAAACCGATAATTTATTGAACCAGCAAAGCATTCCCCTTCTTTTTACTTACAGCACCGTTCTTTAGACAAAGTCTTTCAAGCAAGTATTAATGAGTTTCGCGGCAATTTTCCTGAAAAACTATCTTACACCTGAATAATCGAAAAATTCAATTGTATTTGTGTTTCAAATAAATAGTGAAAAAGAAAATTCTAATTCTAAAAACATTGCAATTGCAATTATATTTTTGTTATATTGAACAAAAATTTAAATCGAACCAAATTTAGTGTAAATATCAAATTGTACTTCTTTTATTCATCATCAACTTTCTTCTCCACCCTTGTTAGTTTTAATATTTTTCTCGCAATGAAACAAATCTCAATATTCAAAATATTATTAAATCGTCCCTTTCAAAAAAATATTTTGATAGCCCTGAAAAGGGCCTTTTTGCGAGTATAATCCTTTCTTTTCCAATTATTTCGAACAATTTTGGTTGGTTTTTTTTGTTTTTCCTGTTTCGAAATAAATTTACTTTTTAGCTGCTGGTTTCTTAGTCACAGCTGCTTTTTTCGCTCCAGATGCAGGTGCGGCGGCCTTTTTCGGTTTGGCACTAATTGCTTTTGCCTTTGGTGCCGCCTTTGGCTTTGCTGCACTAGCTTTAGGCTTAGTTGGTTTAGCGACGGTGGGCTTGGCTTTCACGGTACCACTCTTCTTCACACTTTTCTTCTTGTCGGCAGTAGCACTACTCGACTTTTTTACAGTCGCTGCAGACGCTTTTTTAACCTTCTTTGCGACGGCGTTGGTCTTCTTCTTAGCTGCACCGGCACTTGCCTTTTTAACCACAGACTTTGCCTTCGATTTTGTAGATGGATCCTTGCCGCCAGCTGCTGACAATTTGAATGAACCAGTTGCACCCTTACCTTTGGTTTGGATTAATTTACCACTTGAAACCGCTGATTTCAAATACTTCTTGATGAACGGCGCCAATTTCTGAGCATCACATTTGTACGTAGCACTGATGTACTTCTTAATCGCCAATAATGATGAACCACCACGTTCCTTTAAACTTTTAATTGATGCATCGACCATTTGCTGTGTCGGTGGATGAGTTGGCGCGCTCGTTGGCTTCTTGATTTTTTTGCTTCCAGCGGCAGCGGCTTTCTTTCCACCCGACTTCTTCAAAGCAGCAGTAGCCACAACTGGAGAGGCAGTAACACCAGCAACAACACTTTCAGACATTTTCTTATATACGTTAATTAACTCAACTGAACTTAAAAATTCAACTTCAAATCAACACTCTTTACTTCTTAATTAGTCACCTTTCAATTCAATCACAAATTTTCGCATTCTTGTGAGACTTAAGGCGACCTGAAAAACTGAGAAGCACCGAGTAGACTCATGCAACAAAATTTTATCGCTCAGTACATTTGAAGGTGCCATTATTGATCATTTCAAATCTTATTTTAATTTTTAAAAAGTTAATCAAACAGTTCCTCCTCTCTCAACCATTTAAACACTTCCACTATAAACTACATTTTGCGTTCTCAATCAACTTTTCTTCTTTTCACCCGTCTTAAGAACTCTATTGAAGATTTTGTTCGAATTTTAAAATGATTTTTGCAAAAATTTTTCACATAAACTATTATAATTAATTAATAATAATACGAAATCGGGCGGAATCGTATTTTTATACTTAACTGAAACTGATAGAAGTATTTTTTCCTAATTGTATCCTATTTATTCTTAGCTAGATAATTTAAAAAATTTTTTTAAATTGCCGTCAATTCATGGTGCAAATCGTGAGTAAATGCAGCGGCATTGCCTTCCATACGAAACTTCCTTTTATGGCGATATTTTAATTCAAGATATCCTTCAAAAATTATTGATTCATATCAAATAATATAACAAAATAAATAAATTCTAGCAAAAATTATTTTAATTGCTCTCATTTTGTAAGCTTTTTCTTTGAAAGTAAAGTGTGGGCTTTGAATTGAAAGAGGCGTGCATATGAATTTGAAAAAAAAAAAATTATTTTTATCCTACTACACAGAAATATGAGTAAAATGATTGCACATCAAAGTATTTTTTAAGGTATACATTTTGAAATATATCCAAAGAGCATAAATAATCGCATTCTAGCTATTTTTTAATAGTTATCAATTCAATAACTTGTATGTGTATATAAAAAAATTCTTAGAATTTCAGATGCGTATGAGTAATGACAATTAATGTCTGTGGAGAGCAAAATAACCATAAATATTTGGTGCAATAATATAAAATGTATGCCTTATTAAAACTTAATTAAGAAAAATTTTCCGAAACGGAAAATTCCCTCATCATCATTTGATATTGTATTTTAATTATACGAGTATCAATTTATGACTATACAAATATGTACAGATAAAAACCCCATTTCTATTTGAAAGCAAAAATATATTTCAGCAATCAAAAGTCCATTTTAATAAAATTTTATTTCAATATTAACATAAATATATCAAGATGCAATTGAGAGGTGTTTAGGTGTCATTTGTAAGTATAGACCAATATCTCTATGCAAAGTCAACTTGTGGTATTTTAAAGGTGTTCTGTTCAAGAGAAATTTAAATAATTTACATCATCTTTTTAAATGTTTTTTGTGGCCCTGAAAAGGGCCGTTGTTTATTCCTTAATTGGTGTTGTTGTTGTTGTTGTCGTCGGCATTGTTCTTCTCATACTTATTTACTTTGAGCTGGTGTATTTTGTTACTGCTTTTGTGCCTTCGCTCACAGCGTGCTTAGCCAACTCACCAGGCAACAAAAGTCGAACAGCAGTTTGGATCTCGCGACTGGTAATGGTCGATTTCTTATTGTACTGCGCCAATCGGGACGACTCAGCCGCAATACGTTCAAAGATATCATTCACGAAACTGTTCATGATGCTCATTGCTTTCGAAGAAACACCAGTGTCAGGGTGCACTTGCTTCAGCACTTTGTAAATGTAGATAGCGTAACTCTCCTTCCTCTTGCGCTTCTTCTTCTTATCCCCTTTGGCGATGTTCTTTTGGGCCTTGCCCGCCTTCTTGGCAGCTTTTCCACTAGTTTTCGGCGGCATTTTCAATTACAATTCAACTCAATTTACTTTAATTTCAATTTTTCACAAATCCACTTTCACTTACAATTTGAAATTCACTCTGCATTCACGCGCCTATTTGAACAATTGAAGTGCGTCTTTTTCAGACAGCTTCCGCACGCCGTTAAGCAACCGAACAGATATCACACTAAAGAAAAGAGGGTGAGGAAAAAGTACAAATACGGCAGTTTATGAAATAATAATGGAAAAAGTAAAATTTGTGAATTGTGAATTGTTAGTTGTGAATTGAGTTTGAAAGTTGAATTAATTTTGAAGGTTGAATTTTTGAATTTTTGAAAAATGTCTGGTCGTGGAAAAGGTGGAAAAGTTAAAGGTGGCGGTAAATCAAAGACTCGCTCGAATCGTGCTGGTCTCCAGTTTCCCGTTGGACGTATTCACCGTTTATTGCGTAAAGGCAACTATGCCGAACGAGTGGGTGCCGGTGCTCCAGTCTATTTGGCAGCTGTTATGGAATATTTGGCCGCCGAAGTTCTTGAATTGGCTGGAAATGCTGCTCGTGACAACAAGAAGACAAGAATCATTCCCCGTCATTTGCAACTGGCCATCCGCAACGACGAAGAGTTGAATAAACTGTTGTCGGGCGTTACCATTGCTCAAGGTGGTGTCCTACCAAATATCCAAGCCGTACTTTTGCCAAACAAGACTGAGAAAAAAACATCGTAAAATGTGATTTATTCAATCAGGAACCAGGAACGTAGAAATCAGACCCAATTATAAAACCGTCCTTTTCAGGACGACAAACTATTATATATTAAATTGATATAAATTTGTGTTTGAAACTGCATCGATTCTAAATTTGTGCCATATTGATAATGTTCGACATCTCGCCGCTTTATTCATTTAAATGAAGTTGAATCGAGTTATTTTTTTACTCTAAATTAATTAAATTCACCCCAATAATTCAACTTCATTTAGAAATTGGCTTGTTTCCATCTTCCATCAATATCTTATAACTAATTCCACATTTAAAGTGTGAAATATCATGATAAAAAATATTATTTATGAATCTGTATTAAATTATTGCGTTTGCCATCATTATTAAAGGTTCTTGACAATTTGGGACAGACACGAGTGTGTCGGATTTTGCACTAGCATTGAGTCAACCAACAAAAACAATATGAAAATGCAGATCAACTACGCTCGCTCTGCTTTTTGCAGGAGCAAATCTGGAATCTGACACATAAATATTCTATATACACATACAAGAGTATTTTATATTGTGAGTAAATTTAGTATGGAATTGAAAATCGTATGTAAACATATAGTGAATATTTCTCATATAAGTAGTTTTCTTCTCTTTTTTTATACATTTTGTGGCCCTGAAAAGGACCGATTTTATTTGAATTCAATTTATCGAGTAGTCGTCAGTCATCTGCTTATGCTATAGCCGCCAATATCAGCGAATCGATTTAAGCACGTTCGCCACGAATACGTCTCGCCAATTGTATGTCTTTTGGCATAATTGTAACACGTTTCGCATGAATGGCACACAAATTGGTGTCCTCAAACAGACCAACCAAATATGCCTCACTAGCTTCTTGCAGGGCCATAACTGCGGAACTCTGGAATCGCAAATCGGTTTTGAAATCCTGAGCAATTTCTCGCACTAAACGTTGGAACGGCAATTTGCGAATCAACAATTCTGTGCTCTTCTGATAGCGACGAATTTCACGAAGCGCCACGGTACCTGGGCGATAACGATGAGGCTTCTTCACACCACCAGTAGCTGGAGCACTTTTACGAGCAGCCTTGGTAGCCAATTGCTTACGTGGTGCTTTACCACCAGTTGATTTGCGAGCGGTTTGCTTAGTACGTGCCATTTTTCCCCTCTCACTTCACTTTTAATTTATTTATTTTTTTAATTCACTATTCACACTTCACTGTTCACCAAATAATAGCCTGCAACTACTCTTAATAAAACTGTGAGTTTTATTTATTTAGTATTATTTAAAAATACAAAGTTTATGAAACTTAATATTATTTGATTATGTTAACATGCATTAAGACTAAGTTAATTTTTCATATTAATATCTAATTTACATATTTTTATAAGGAGAGTTTTCATTGTGTTTAACAATGCCATCGGCAAAAATTACATTTTCAAAGTTATTGTGGAAAATTTAAAAAAAACCACATAATTATATTTACTTGTTTTGAAACTAAGAACTAACTAACAATAATAAATAAATCTAAAACTAAAACTAAATAAAAATATATATACAGATTGTGTCTTACTGACTAACATTATACATTAATTTGTTTTTGTTTCTGCTTCCTCTGTTGTAGTACAGCATTCTGCCAGTTTTGTTGAAAATGCCATTTTCGTACATCGGCCGGAACCATCTCGGTGAAATGTATTTGGGCTCAGTGTGGGGGCTCGACCTATCTCTAAAGACTTTTTGGAGAAGTTTATTAGAAATTAATTCAGCTTTCACTGAAAACCTGTAGCCTAGTTCGATGAGGTGTCTGTCCATTCTTTGTATTCCTACAGTTCTGTAGATCGCTTTGCAGCTGGTATATCTAAACCTACCGAATTCGTCAATCTTTCCTTTATTGCCCATAACATATCTGAGACAACTCCTCTCAAAAAGCCTCAATCTTTCCATTGTATGACTAGAAACTTGAAACCAAATTGGGAACCCGTATGAAATCACGCTTCTAATTATTTGAATATAAATCATTTTCTTTAACTTCTTTTGTAAGCTGCTGGAGGTTTTTAATACATTGAACCAGGCTGCGAAGGCTCCTTTGGCTTTTCTTAGAATGTAGTCTACGTGTTTGATGAAGTTGAATTTTTTGTCAAAGACAATTCCCAAATATTTCACTGCGCCTTTTTCTTGAATAGGATTATTATTTATTACAATTTTTGGTTTGTATTTTCTGCAGTTCTTGTAACTAGACTTCACCCCCAGAACTGTCAGAACTTCAGACTTATCCGAGTTGATTTCCACACCCCAGCTCAAGTAATATTCACTCAAGACCTCCAAATACTCATTGAGTAGCCGTGACATTCGACGCATACAGCTGCCACTTGTAAAGACGGCGATGTCATCGGCATACGCAACTATCTTGATTGCCTCATCTTGGGGTTGAGGAAGGTCCGACAGGTGAATATTATAGAGATGAGGTGCAAGGATGGACCCTTGGGGAACACTTGACACTATTCTATTAAGCGATGAAACACCCTCACCGCAGCTTACTTTGAAGAAACGATTTTCTAAGAAGCTCTTCAACAATTTCGTCAGACTGTCATTGATCCCATAATTCATGAGTTTCAAAATCAACCCGTTCACAAATACGGAATCAAAGGCCTTTTTCACGTCAATAAATACTGCCACTGTGGCCCTTCTTTTATTTAAGTTGGTAGCGACACTATCGGAAAAGTAAAGTAGGGGATGTGTGGTGGAGTGCTGTTTCCGAAATCCCATTTGGAAGTCTTTGACAATGCCTTTATCTTCGATCTCATCTTCTAATTTGCTGTAAATGCATCTTTCGAATAACTTTGAAATGTTAGACAAAAGAGAAATGGGTCTGTAACTTGACAAGTGCCAAGGAGATTTTCCAGCTTTAGCGAGAGGTATGATGTTGGCAATCTTCCACGAATTCGGAAAGTAAGAAATGTTAAAACATTGATTGAAGAGAATTGCCGCAAACTGTGCAAATCTCTTCTTAGTTTTCCTGAGTATGTGGTTGGTGATTTGATCGAAACCGTGAGACTTCTTGTTGTTCAGTCTCTTCAGAATTTTCACAATTTCCGTACTGGTAACGAAATTTTCATCAATTGGGCTATTGTTTTCGCCAGTTGCTCTGTACTGGTTGTTGAAATTCACTATCGGTTGTATGGAAGAGAGGTGAACGGAAACTTTATTATCGATGGACTGTTTTCGACATTTATCTATCGACTTATTGCTATCCGTGAAGGTTGACCCAAATAACTTTCCGAAGGCGTCAGCTTTTGCTTGGTCCTCTGAAATTTTGGAGCTATTTTCATCAGTGAGTGTGGGAATTTTGGAATGCTTCCTTATTCCAGCCATGTTTTTAATGTGGCGAAAACTTTTGTTGTCTAATTTAATAGACTCCAATCGTTTTTGAAACACGTATGATGTATAACTCCTAATTTCAGAAGCAATGATTTTTCTCAACACCTGAATGTCGGTGCGTAAATAAACCATGTTGGGGTTGTACTTGTGTCGGAACCAGATTCGGCGAAGCTTGTTCTTCTCTTGAATTATTTGCAAAATATGTGCGGGAAGGGGAAAAAGACCTGACTGATTGACGACCCTCCTAGGAGTGCTTCCCACAATAGCTCGATTGAAAGCAGAATTCATGTTTTCGATAACATTATCGATTTCCCTTGGTTTCAAGTTTCTATTTGAGGGAAGAGTTACTTGGTCTAAATGAGATTCTAGAATGGAGTTGAAAACCTCCAAGTTCGTGTTGTTGTAGTCAAAGAACGTTTTGTTGTCTGGACAAATTGTGTTGGCTCGTTTAACTATTATTTCTAACGCTGTGTGATCGGACGGATAATCAAGACATTTGGCAAAGTGTCCGCTTTGTGTGTATGCGGTGTCAATCGAGTCTGACGCTATGAAAAAATCAAGAAAGGAACGTGATGTACCCCCATGATAAGTTGGCTGTGAGGGTTTGAAGATTATTAATTTATATTTAAGACAATTTAGATAATACCAAGAGCAAATTGAATTACCCATTGGTGAATTTTTGGTGTCACCCCAGAGTTTGTGTCTAGCGTTAAAGTCGCCTCCTAAAATAAAAGGATCAGAATCTGACAATTGAATCAGTTTCTCAAGATCTGTTGTACATGGACCTGTGCGATTGCTGTGGTTGTATAGAGAGAATATATTCAATGTTTTGCCCTCCTTTAGGAAAACTTTAACACCCATCACTTCAAGTCTATCTAAGATAGGAATAGGGATGGTTGAAAATTTTATGTTGTTTTTCACCAAAATGGCTAATCCTACATCCAGAGAAGCTTGTTTGTCCTTCCGAACTAAATGGTAGTTTCTGAAATTCAAATTAAATTTCGGTGAAAGTTTAGTTTCACAAATGGACATAATGTCTGGTTTGTGTGTCTTTAGGAATGTATCTAGCATATGGCGCTTTTCTAAACTTATTAAAGAATTCACATTACAATGAATGACTTTAAGGTCCTTACGGCTGGCCATTGGAACAGATGGACATAAAAAGGTTGAACAGTTTCTCCTGTTTTACAGATGTTGGGGCATTCTTATCGTAAGATGGCAAGAAGTTATTTATTTTGGAGATAATTTCTCCGAAGCTCTGTCCAAAAACATTATTGCATTCATCATTGATAAATGAGAAACTGTTCTGATTATTTGGCTTACTAGCTATAGTCAAAATTGAGTTCATACTGTTCGGACGTGTTTTTGTACGCTCAGTGTTTGATCGGATTTACATTATTTCTCAAATATTATTTTGTTGTGTTAATATTATCAATTAAATCAAAATAATCTCGAGAAATTTAACAGTTCGTTTAATAAATTAAATACATATATGAAATATAATTCAAAAAGTAAACACTAAAAATATAATCATAAATATATACATAAAGCTATGAGTGTCGCTCACTCTCCTCATAGAGAGCGTCGGCACTCGGTGCATATACCCGTTGCACAAAGCAATAACACTACAACAATACAATACGGCATATTATCGGCAACAACAATGCCACTAGCAGAGTCATCATCGGTGTCAGTAGCAGCGTCGGCAACAGCAGCGACCTCAACAGAAAAGTCGATCCCAACAACTGTCGCTACAGGAAAGAGCGCGATGACTTTCGTCGAAACAACAACGAAGGCAAGGCAGCCCAGCATAGCGCCGTCACCAAACTCAGCAGCAGTAAGGAGTCCAGCAACAATGCCTCTGCAGGCGGTAATAAACGGTGAGGTAAAGAAAATAAAAAAAGTGGCGGTAGTGCAGACTGGTATTGACCGCTACATAAACATTAATATTAAAAGAAAGATAAGTCCACAAAAGGTCATGGGCGTCGCCAAAAGGGCAAACACAACAAACTCAGGTGCTCCTCTGGAGAATAACAGATTTGCACTTCTTTGTGTAGAGAATTCTACTAATAAATCGAAAGGTGAACCTGTAGTCAGTAACGCCAGACCGCCACCAATTTACCTGCGCGAGCGTAGTTCCAATCAATTAGTATTGAACATCGCAAATATTATAGGCACAAATAATTTTCACATTGTGCCTCTTAGAAAAGGTAGTATTGAGGAGACAAAGATACAGGCATATAGTGAAAAGCACTATCGTGATATTATAAATTTTTTAACGGGGAACAAGAAAAGTTATTATTCCTATCAGCTAAAGAGCTCAAAAGGCCTTGTTATTGTTTTAAAAGGAATCGAAGCCACAGTAGATTCTGGCGATATTAAAGAGGCTCTTGAAGAGCAAGGGTTCCCCGTTAAGGTTGTGATAAATATTGTGAATAGAAATAAGGTTCCACAACCTAGATTTAAAGTTGAACTGCTCCCCAACTCAACCCAGCTTAAAAAGAACGAGACGCACCCAATATATAACCTAAGATATCTTTTACACCGCAGAATTACGGTTGAAGAACCGCACAAACGTAACGGCCCAATACAATGTATGAATTGTCAAGAATTCGGCCACTCTAAATCGTACTGCACTCTGCGCAGTGTTTGTGTAGTTTGCGGTGATCTCCACCCTACAAGTACTTGCACCTTAGCTAAAACTGACACATCCGCAAAGAAATGTAGTAACTGTGGTGGTAGCCACACGGCAAATTACAGAGGTTGCCCTGTATATAAAGATCTAAAATCAAAACTGTCGCAGAGTATACAATTAAAACGTAGCTTATCCCCAAATCCTATCTATATCCAGCCTGCCACCTCAAATCCTCAGATAGGTGACCCTATTATGCAAAAACCTAATTCTGGTCAAGCAACCTACGCAAGTGTTCTGCAGGGTAACGTACGGCAAGTTAACAATAACAATGCATCTAATAGTGGAGTAGAAGCCATGATCCTAAATCTTACTCAGTGTATGACTCAATTCATGTCTACAGTGCAAAATATGCTACAAGATTTAATTAAAGCTCAAAATCAGATGATTCAAACTCTTGTAAATAAAAAATGAGTTTGTTAAAAATATGTTTATGGAACGCAAACGGTGTTAACCAGCATAAACTAGCCCTTAATAAGTTTCTACATGACCACGAAATTGATGTTATGCTTTTGTCTGAAACACATCTCACAAACAAATACAACTTTCATCTCCCAGGCTTCAAATTTTATAACACAAATCATCCTGATGGTAAGGCACATGGCGGTACGGCTATTCTAATCAGAAATCGGCTTAAGCATCATCTTATGCAATCGCATTCGATGCAATGGATGCAAGCTACATCAGTATCTATTAAAAATCGTGGCAAAGACCTGACGCTTTCAGCTATATACTGCCCACCCCGTTTTACTGTAACAGAAACACAATTTAAAGAACTTTTTGATTCCCTTGGTGATAGATTTCTAGCTGGCGGTGATTATAATGCGAAACATAAACACTGGGGCTCTCGCCTAATTAATCCAAAAGGCCGACAATTGTACAATGCAATAACTAACAGACATAGTAAATACGATTTTGTCTCACCAGGACAGCCCACTTATTGGCCAACAGACCCAAAGAAAATTCCTGATCTTATTGATTTTGCTATTTCTAAAAATATAGATAGGTCTTTAGTATCAGCGGAAACCTGTGTCGATCTGTCCTCTGATCACTCGCCTGTAATAATCAACCTTTATGAACAACCAGAATATACAAGCCCACAGTTTCGCCTAGGGACCAACCAAACCGATTGGTTAAAATACAAAAAGTATATTAGTAGTCATATCTCTACAAGAGTTGAGGTAAAACATGCAGATGATATAGATAATAATATTGATATTTTCAACTCCATGCTAGCGACTGCAGCCGTAGTGGCAACGCCAAAAAATACTTCTAGAAAGTGCAAGTATGCCTGTACAAATAGCCAAATTGAAAAACTTGTAGCACAGAAATGACGGCTGCGCCGAGAATGGCAGAAACATCGCTCACCCATCTCTAAATACAATCTTAAAGCAGCCGAAAGGGCGCTTAATGATGCTCTTACAAAGGAGGAAGATAAAAACCTAAAAGAGTACCTGAAGAAGGTAACCCCAAATTCTACCGAAAGGTATTCCCTTTGGAAGGCATCTAAAAACTTTAAGCCTCCAATGGAAGGTGTAAAACCTATAAGAAACCCGAACGGCGCGTGGGCTCAAAGCGATCAAGAAAAAGCACTCTGCTTTGCACAACATCTATGCAACGTGTTCCAGCCGAATATGGCTACAAACTCCTTTGCACTGCCTGCCTTACCTTGCAGTACTGAGATTGCTCAGCCTATTAAAATTTCCCTTCCAGAAATAACCAAACAAATTAAACAATTGAATCCAAAAAAATCACCTGGATTCGATAATATTACCCCGAAAATGCTAAAACAGTTACCAGATTCTGCATCAGCATTTCTCTGTAAGCTTTTTAACGCAATCTTGGGCATCGGTTACTATCCGAATGCATGGAAGAAGTCTCAGATATGTATGATAGCTAAACCTGGAAAAGACGCAACGCTACCGTCATCATATAGACCTATCAGCCTGTTGCCTTGCCTTTCAAAATTGTTTGAGAAACTACTATTAAAGAAACTATCTGCTTTTCTTCATGAACATAGCGTAATACCGCAACACCAATTCGGTTTTCGCGAAAAGCACAGCACTATTGAGCAAGTCAATCGAATTTCAAATGAAATAAGAAAAGCATTTGAACTCGGGGAGTTTTGCTCTGCAATATTCCTTGACGTGGCTCAAGCATTTGATAAGGTATGGCATCAAGGACTGATGTTCAAAATCAAAAAGTTTCTTCCAAAAAGCTATCACAAAATTCTTGAGTCTTATTTATCCAATAGACGTTTCAGGGTAAAAGTAAACGAATTCATTTCCGAAGATTTTCCAATTTTAGCCGGTGTGCCCCAAGGTAGCGTTCTAGGCCCTACATTATATGTAATATTCACATCTGATACTCCTATAAGTGAAAGCACGCTAATTTCAACATTTGCGGATGATACCGCCATACTCAGTTGCAATAAATGTCCGATAAAGGCGTCGAGAGCTCTACAAGAGCACTTAGTTAGGGTAGAAGAATGGTTAGGAATGTGGCGTATAAAAGTCAATGAGCAAAAAAGCAAAAACGTAACATTCTCTTTGAGGCCTGGTACGTGTCCAGCCATTCGGCTCAATAATATTGAGATTCCACAAGCTAATGAAGTCACCTATCTCGGCATTCATTTAGACAGGCGCTTAACTTGGCGTACGCACATTTCAACTAAAATTTTAAATATGAAGTTGAAGGTCGCCAAGCTGCATTGGCTAATAAACCACAAATCTACCTTAAGCCTAGAATACAAAAGCCTCCTATACAATGCAGTTATTAAGCCGATATGGTTGTACGGGATTCAACTGTGGGGTAATGCATCCGCTTCTAACATTGCCATAATTCAAAGGTTTCAGTCGAAGATACTTAGGTTAATAACAGGTGCTCCATGGTACATGCGTAACGAAAATATTCACAAAGACCTGAAAATACCAACAGTTATAACAGAAATAAATGCTAGAAAGCAGATATACATAGCAAAACTGAAAAATCACCCGAATCCACTAGCTAAATCCCTCGCAAAACCGATAAGCCGATCCCGCCTGCAGAGAAGAGACCTTCCGGCCTTTTGAAGAGCGAAGCAGAACCGAAATTTTGATGGCCAAATACAATTTGGGTTAAAATTATTTTTTAGTGACTAGTTTTAAGATTTGATATACTTATTGTTAGGCTTAATTTAAGCAAATTCAATAAATAATAAATTGTAGTAAAAAAAAAAAAAAAAAAAAAACTAGCCGGGACACTGTCTTGCATACTATTCGGTATACTATGAGTGGGTTTGCCAGGTGCTTGACCACGGACAACGTTCGAAAAAGATCTAAGTGGGGTTCTGTAGGTAGCAACGGATTGCCTAACAAATTGTCTCTTACTTTGTTGCTCTTCTTTTTTGGAAGCCAAGTTCTTCTTGAGGTTTTGATAAACCTCGCATTTTTTATAATTGGCTGTGTGACCCTCTGTCTTGCACAACACGCAATAAACTTGGTGCCCTATCTGTTTTTTGATGGTCCCGTCCGTTAATGTTTTTGTTAACACTTCAGTGTTTTGGTCTTTTGGAGGGATTTTGCAATTTCCTGGACCATGATTGCCACCGCATTTCACACAGCGGTAAGGCATGTTGCAATTGATTGCAACATGGTTAAACCTCTGACACCTCTTGCACTGAAGAATGCCATTAGATTTAAATCGGTGGAAATACACCCGATTTTGGTGCAAATATTTAATTTTTAAAATTTCAGCGACATCTGAAGAGCGGTCAAACTGAACGAGCCAATTTGTATTTAGCTTTGAAACCCGAATAAGTTTGGCTTCCAATTCAATTGAATTGAGAGCGCCGGTCAAATCATTTTCATCGTAGTACGAAGGAAAGTTCTTCAGTACTAGCGATATTGGTTTTTCACATTTAGGGGTGAATGTGAAATATTTAATTTTTTCTGACTCAAGCAAAGTTTTTACTTGCTTGTAGTCGTCAATGTTCGTCGTTTGAACTACCGTCGAGTCATTGTTGCGTTTTGTAAAAAAAAAGTTTTTATGTTTAAGTAACTTAAAAATTTTCTCACTTACCTGTTTTGTGTTTGCATTATGGATGATGAGTTGTGGCGGCTTCTCGTTCATCCTCTTTGCTTCAGTGCTTCTATTGTTTGTTGTCTTCTGGATTACTTTCGTTGCTGTCTTCTTCTTTGTCGTCTGCTGGATACATGGGAATTCATCGTCCACTATATCCTCCTCTGGTTCCGTTGCTACTTCCTCATTGGAAGAGAGTTCAAAAAATCGGTTGGATCTCAGCCGATTTTCTATTTCGCGGGTATACCGCATGAGCTCCTCAATTTGATTGCGCTGCTGCTCTATGGTAGCGTGGTACTCCTTCTCCTTGCTGCTGCTGGCTGCCTTTTTAGCTATCGAGCATTCGTTCGAGGAAATGCCCTCCATTTTGCGCTTTTGCAGATGGTTGGAAGATTCATCCATTTCAATGCACAGAGGTCAATGCACATAAAATGGATGATCTCATCCGCTGTACGCTTCACTTGTACAGTTCTTTTTCTTCACTATTGTTATGCTACTATTGTTAAAATATTTGTATGTTTAATTATTTAAGTTTATTTTTACTTGCTTCTTTTGCAAGAAAGTTTAATTTATTTTGCTTTCTTTTCACTTTTAATTATTTTTATTATTATTTTGGGTCTTTTTGTCACTGCACATCACTTATATCGACGTTCACTGTTCAAAGGTCTCTTCCTTTCCTTCCTTCTAGCCCGCAACTATTGATACCACCTCTATTTATACTAAACGGCCTCTGCATACGCCGCACTGTACAACACCAAACAACGCTGTTTGCCAGCGTTTGCGTTTGCGTTTCCCGCCATTTTGCACACATTGATAGAAATACGAGTAGAGTGAATGTAGTGGTAGTATAAGTAAATAGGTGCGAATGGGATGGAATGAAATGGAATATGAGTATATTTTGTATAAATACGAGTGGTCGTGTAGCCGAAATTTTATTAAGAAAAGTGATTGTGAAGAGTGAAGAGTGAAATTAAGTGTTAAATAATTTTGTTTAATTTTTGGATCAAAGTGAAGTAAATTGTTTTGAAATGACTGGTCGTGGTAAAGGTGGAAAAGGTTTGGGCAAAGGTGGAGCGAAGCGTCATCGTAAAGTTCTTCGCGATAACATCCAAGGTATTACGAAGCCAGCAATCAGACGTTTGGCTCGTCGTGGTGGCGTTAAGCGTATTTCTGGCTTGATATACGAGGAAACACGTGGTGTGCTAAAAGTGTTTTTGGAGAATGTGATCCGTGATGCTGTTACTTATACTGAACACGCTAAAAGAAAGACTGTCACAGCCATGGATGTCGTATATGCATTGAAGAGACAAGGTCGCACTTTGTACGGATTTGGTGGTTAAGAATAAGAATTTGAAAGACAAAAATTAAACAGCAACTAGACAACGATACGCAAACAATCAATCGGTCCTTTTCAGGACCACAAAATTTAATTTGAAAATTGATAAAAAAATTTTATTATAATGAATATAAAGAATGAATGTAATTTATATATTTTGGCGGTTAGCAGGAAGGAGGGAGAGTAGATTGGTTAAAAAAAAAAAAAAATGTAATGTGGTCAAATTTGAATGAGTAAAGAATGAAATTAGTTTGTATATTTTGGTGGTTGTGATATGAATATGTGAACGAATCGGTTGTGGAATCGAAAATATAAATAACTAAAATTGTCATATATAGTTTACAGAATGTTATGGAATTGAACACTGCCGAGAAGGCTCAGAAAAACATCAATAAAACCGATAATTTATTGAACCAGCAAAGCATTCCCCTTCTTTTTACTTACAGCACCGTTCTTTAGACAAAGTCTTTCAAGCAAGTATTAATGAGTTTCGAGGCAATTTTCCTGAAAAAACTATCTTACACCTGAATAATCGAAAAATTCAATTGTATTTGTGTTTCAAATAAATAGTGAAAAAGAAAATTCTTATTCTAAAAACATTGCAATTGCAATTATATTTTTGTTATATTGAACAAAAATTTAAATCGAACCAAATTTAGTGTAAATATCAAATTGTACTTCTTTTATTCATCATCAACTTTCTTCTCCACCCTTGTTAGTTTTAATATTTTTCTCGCAATGAAACAAATCTCAATATTCAAAATATTATTAAATCGTCCCTTTCAAAAAAATATTTTGATAGCCCTGAAAAGGGCCTTTTTGCGAGTATAATCCTTTCTTTTCCAATTATTTCGAACAATTTTGGTTGGTTTTTTTTGTTTTTCCTGTTTCGAAATAAATTTACTTTTTAGCTGCTGGTTTCTTAGTCACAGCTGCTTTTTTCGCTCCAGATGCAGGTGCGGCGGCCTTTTTCGGTTTGGCACTAACTGCTTTTGCCTTTGGTGCCGCCTTTGGCTTTGCTGCACTAGCTTTAGGCTTAGTTGGTTTAGCGACGGTTGGCTTGGCTTTCACGGTACCACTCTTCTTCACACTTTTCTTCTTGTCGGCAGTAGCACTACTCGACTTTTTTACAGTCGCTGCCGACGCTTTTTTAACCTTCTTTGCGACGGCGTTGGTCTTCTTCTTAGCTGCACCGGCACTTGCCTTTTTAACCACAGACTTTGCCTTCGATTTTGTAGATGGATCCTTGCCGCCAGCTGCTGACAATTTGAATGAACCAGTTGCACCCTTACCTTTGGTTTGGATTAATTTACCACTTGCAACCGCTGATTTCAAATACTTCTTGATGAACGGCGCCAATTTCTGAGCATCACATTTGTACGTAGCACTGATGTACTTCTTAATCGCCAATAATGATGAACCACCACGTTCCTTTAAACTTTTAATTGATGCATCGACCATTTGCTGTGTCGGTGGATGAGTTGGCGCGCTCGTTGGCTTCTTGATTTTTTTGCTTCCAGCGGCAGCGGCTTTCTTTCCCCCCGACTTCTTCAAAGCAGCAGTAGCCACAACTGAAGAGGCAGTAACACCAGCAACAACACTTTCAGACATTTTCTTATATACGTTAATTAACTCAACTGAACTCAAAAATTCAACTTCAAATCAACACTCTTTACTTCTTAATTAGTCACCTTTCAATTCAATCACAAATTTTCGCATTCTTGTGAGACTTAAGGCGACCTGAAAAACTGAGAAGCACCGAGTAGAGTCATGCAACAAAATTTTATCGCTCAGTACATTTGAAGGTGCCATTATTGATCATTTCAAATCTTATTTTAATTTTTAAAAAGTTAATCAAACAGTTCCTCCTCTCTCAACCATTTAAACACTTCCACTATAAACTACATTTTGCGTTCTCAATCAACTTTTCTTCTTTTCACCCGTCTTAAGAACTCTATTGAAGATTTTGTTCGAATTTTAAAATGATTTTTGCAAAAATTTTTCACATAAACTCTTATAATTAATTAATAATAATACGAAATCGGGCGGAAACGTATTTTTATACTTAACTGAAACTGATAGAAGTCTTTTTTCCTAATTGTATCCTATTTATTCTTAGCTAGATAATTTAAAAAATTTTTTTAAATTGCCGTCAATTCATGGTGCAAATCGTGAGTAAATGCAGCGGCATTGCCTTCCATACGAAACTTCCTTTTATGGCGATATTTTAATTCAAGATATCCTTCAAAAATTATTGATTCATATCAAATAATATAACAAAATAAATAAATTCTAGCAAAAATTATTTTAATTGCTCTCATTTTGTAAGCTTTTTCTTTGAAAGTAAAGTGTGGGCTTTGAATTGAAAGAGGCGTGCATATGAATTTGAAAAAAAAAAATTATTTTTATCCTACTACACAGAAATATGAGTAAAATGATTGCACATCAAAGTATTTTTTAAGGTATACATTTTGAAATATATCCAAAGAGCATAAATAATCGCATTCTAGCTATTTTTTAATAGTTATCAATTCAATAACTTGTATGTGTATATAAAAAAATTCTTAGAATTTCAGATGCGTATGAGTAATGACAATTAATGTGTGTGGAGAGCAAAATAACCATAAATATTTGGTGCAATAATATAAAATGTATGCCTTATTAAAACTTAATTAAGAAAAATTTTCCGAAACGGAAAATTCCCTCATCATCATTTGACATTGTATTTTATTTATACGAGTATCAATTTATGACTATACAAATATGTACAGATAAAAACCCCATTTCTATTTGAAAGCAAAAATATATTTCAGCAATCAAAAGTCCATTTTAATAAAATTTTATTTCAATATTAACATAAATATATCAAGATGCAATTGAGAGGTGTTTAGGTGTCATTTGTAAGTATTGACCAATATCTCTATGCAAAGTCAACTTGTGGTATTTTAAAGGTGTTCTGTTCAAGAGAAATTTAAATAATTTACATCATCTTTTTAAATGTTTTTTGTGGCCCTGAAAAGGGCCGTTGTTTATTCCTTAATTGGTGTTGTTGTTGTTGTCGTCGGCATTGTTCTTCTCATACTTATTTACTTTGAGCTGGTGTATTTTGTTACTGCTTTTGTGCCTTCGCTCACAGCGTGCTTAGCCAACTCACCAGGCAACAAAAGTCGAACAGCAGTTTGGATCTCGCGACTGGTAATGGTCGATTTCTTATTGTACTGCGCCAATCGGGACGACTCAGCCGCAATACGTTCAAAGATATCATTCACGAAACTGTTCATGATGCTCATTGCTTTCGAAGAAACACCAGTGTCAGGGTGCACTTGCTTCAGCACTTTGTAAATGTAGATAGCGTAACTCTCCTTCCTCTTGCGCTTCTTCTTCTTATCCCCTTTGGCGATGTTCTTTTGGGCCTTGCCCGCCTTCTTGGCAGCTTTTCCACTAGTTTTCGGCGGCATTTTCAATTACAATTCAACTCAATTTACTTTAATTTCAATTTTTCACAAATCCACTTTCACTTACAATTTGAAATTCACTCTGCATTCACGCGCCTATTTGAACAATTGAAGTGCGTCTTTTTCAGACAGCTTCCGCACGCCGTTAAGCAACCGAACAGATATCACACTAAAGAAAAGAGGGTGAGGAAAAAGTACAAATACGGCAGTTTATGAAATAATAATGGAAAAAGTAAAATTTGTGAATTGTGAATTGTTAGTTGTGAATTGAGTTTGAAAGTTGAATTAATTTTGAAGGTTGAATTTTTGAATTTTTGAAAAATGTCTGGTCGTGGAAAAGGTGGAAAAGTTAAAGGTGGCGGTAAATCAAAGACTCGCTCGAATCGTGCTGGTCTCCAGTTTCCCGTTGGACGTATTCACCGTTTATTGCGTAAAGGCAACTATGCCGAACGAGTGGGTGCCGGTGCTCCAGTCTATTTGGCAGCTGTTATGGAATATTTGGCCGCCGAAGTTCTTGAATTGGCTGGAAATGCTGCTCGTGACAACAAGAAGACAAGAATCATTCCCCGTCATTTGCAACTGGCCATCCGCAACGACGAAGAGTTGAATAAACTGTTGTCGGGCGTTACCATTGCTCAAGGTGGTGTCCTACCAAATATCCAAGCCGTACTTTTGCCAAACAAGACTGAGAAAAAAACATCGTAAAATGTGATTTATTCAATCAGGAACCAGGAACGTAGAAATCAGACCCAATTATAAAACCGTCCTTTTCAGGACGACAAACTATTATATATTAAATTGATATAAATTTGTGTTTGAAACTGCATCGATTCTAAATTTGTGCCATATTGATAATGTTCGACATCTCGCCGCTTTATTCATTTAAATGAAGTTGAATCGAGTTATTTTTTTACTCTAAATTAATTAAATTCACCCCAATAATTCAACTTCATTTAGAAATTGGCTTGTTTCCATCTTCCATCAATATCTTATAACTAATTCCACATTTAAAGTGTGAAATATCATGATAAAAAATATTATTTATGAAGCTGTATTAAATTATTGCGTTTGCCATCATTATTAAAGGTTCTTGACAATTTGGGACAGACACGAGTGTGTCGGATTTTGCACTAGCATTGAGTCAACCAACAAAAACAATATGAAAATGCAGATCAACTACGCTCGCTCTGCTTTTTGCAGGAGCAAATCTGGAATCTGACACATAAATATTCTATATACACATACAAGAGTATTTTATATTGTGAGCAAATTTAGTATGGAATTGAAAATCGTATGTAAACATATAGTGAATATTTCTCATATAAATAGTTTTCTTCTCTTTTTTTATACATTTTGTGGCCCTGAAAAGGACCGATTTTATTTGAATTCAATTTATCGAGTAGTCGTCAGTCATCTGCTTATGCTATAGCCGCCAATATCAGCGAATCGATTTAAGCACGTTCGCCACGAATACGTCTCGCCAATTGTATGTCTTTTGGCATAATTGTAACACGTTTCGCATGAATGGCACACAAATTGGTGTCCTCAAACAGACCAACCAAATATGCCTCACTAGCTTCTTGCAGGGCCATAACTGCGGAACTCTGGAATCGCAAATCGGTTTTGAAATCCTGAGCAATTTCTCGCACTAAACGTTGGAACGGCAATTTGCGAATCAACAATTCTGTGCTCTTCTGATAGCGACGAATTTCACGAAGCGCCACGGTACCTGGGCGATAACGATGAGGCTTCTTCACACCACCAGTAGCTGGAGCACTTTTACGAGCAGCCTTGGTAGCCAATTGCTTACGTGGTGCTTTACCACCAGTCGATTTGCGAGCGGTTTGCTTAGTACGTGCCATTTTTCCCCTCTCACTTCACTTTTAATTTATTTATTTTTTTAATTCACTATTCACACTTCACTGTTCACCAAATAATAGCCCGCAACTATTGATACCACCTCTATTTATACTAAACGGCCTCTGCATACGCCGCACTGTACAACACCAAACAACGCTGTTTGCCAGCGTTTGCGTTTGCGTTTCCCGCCATTTTGCACACATTGATAGAAATACGAGTAGAGTGAATGTAGTGGTAGTATAAGTAAATAGGTGCGAATGGGATGGAATGAAATGGAATATGAGTATATTTTGTATAAATACGAGTGGTGGTGTAGCCGAAATTTTATTAAGAAAAGTGATTGTGAAGAGTGAAGAGTGAAAATTAAGTGTTAAATAATTTTGTTTAATTTTTGGATCAAAGTGAAGTAAATTGTTTTGAAATGACTGGTCGTGGTAAAGGTGGAAAAGGTTTGGGCAAAGGTGGAGCGAAGCGTCATCGTAAAGTTCTTCGCGATAACATCCAAGGTATTACGAAGCCAGCAATCAGACGTTTGGCTCGTCGTGGTGGCGTTAAGCGTATTTCTGGCTTGATATACGAGGAAACACGTGGTGTGCTAAAAGTGTTTTTGGAGAATGTGATCCGTGATGCTGTTACTTATACTGAACACGCTAAAAGAAAGACTGTCACAGCCATGGATGTCGTATATGCATTGAAGAGACAAGGTCGCACTTTGTACGGATTTGGTGGTTAAGAATAAGAATTTGAAAGACAAAAATTAAGCAGCAACTAGACGCAAACAATCAATCGGTCCTTTTCAGGACCACAAAATTTAATTTGAAAATTGATAAAAAATTTTATTATAATGAATATAAAGAATGAATGTAATTTATATATTTTGGTGGTTAGCAGGAAGGAGGAAGAGTAGATTGGTTAAAAAAAAAATATGTAATGTGGTCAAATTTGAATGAGTAAAGAATGAAATTAGTTTGTATATTTTGGTGGTTGTGATATGAATATGTGAATGAATCGGTTGTGGAATCGAAAATATAAATAACTAAAATTGTCATATATAGTTTACAGAATGTTATGGAATGGAACACTGCCGAGAAGGCTCAGAAAAACATCAATAAAACCGATAATTTATTGAACCAGCAAAGCATTCCCCTTCTTTTTACTTACAGCACCGTTCTTTAGACAAAGTCTTTCAAGCAAGTATTAATGAGTTTCGAGGCAATTTTCCTGAAAAACTATCTTACACCTGAATAATCGAAAAATTCAATTGTATTTGTGTTTCAAATAAATAGTGAAAAAGAAAATTCTAATTCTAAAAACATTGCAATTGCAATTATATTTTTGTTATATTGAACAAAAATTTAAATCGAACCAAATTTAGTGTAAATATCAAATTGTACTTCTTTTATTCATCATCAACTTTCTTCTCCACCCTTGTTAGTTTTAATATTTTTCTCGCAATGAAACAAATCTCAATATTCAAAATATTATTAAATCGTCCCTTTCAAAAAATATTTTGATAGCCCTGAAAAGGGCTTTTTTGCGAGTATAATCCTTTCTTTTCCAATTATTTCGAACAATTTTGGTTGGTTTTTTGTTTTTCCTGTTTCGAAATAAATTTACTTTTTAGCTGCTGGTTTCTTAGTCACAGCTGCTTTTTTCGCTCCAGATGCAGGTGCGGCGGCCTTTTTCGGTTTGGCACTAATTGCTTTTGCCTTTGGTGCCGCCTTTGGCTTTGCTGCACTAGCTTTAGGCTTAGTTGGTTTAGCGACGGTGGGCTTGGCTTTCACGGTACCACTCTTCTTCACACTTTTCTTCTTGTCGGCAGTAGCACTACTCGACTTTTTTACAGTCGCTGCCGACGCTTTTTTAACCTTCTTTGCGACGGCGTTGGTCTTCTTCTTAGCTGCACCGGCAATTGCCTTTTTAACCACAGACTTTGCCTTCGATTTTGTAGATGGATCCTTGCCGCCAGCTGCTGACAATTTGAATGAACCAGTTGCACCCTTACCTTTGGTTTGGATTAATTTACCACTTGCAACCGCTGATTTCAAATACTTCTTGATGAACGGCGCCAATTTCTGAGCATCACATTTGTACGTAGCACTGATGTACTTCTTAATCGCCAATAATGATGAACCACCACGTTCCTTTAAACTTTTAATTGATGCATCGACCATTTGCTGTGTCGGTGGATGAGTTGGCGCGCTCGTTGGCTTCTTGATTTTTTTGCTTCCAGCGGCAGCGGCTTTCTTTCCACCCGACTTCTTCAAAGCAGCAGTAGCCACAACTGGAGAGGCAGTAACACCAGCAACAACACTTTCAGACATTTTCTTATATACGTTAATTAACTCAACGGAACTCAAAAATTCAACTTCAAATCAACACTCTTTACTTCTTAATTAGTCACCTTTCAATTCAATCACAAATTTTCGCATTCTTGTGAGACTTAAGGCGACCTGAAAAACTGAGAAGCACCGAGTAGAGTCATGCAACAAAATTTTATCGCTCAGTACATTTGAAGGTGCCATTATTGATCATTTCAAATCTTATTTTAATTTTTAAAAAGTTAATCAAACAGTTCCTCCTCTCTCAACCATTTAAACACTTCCACTATAAACTACATTTTGCGTTCTCAATCAACTTTTCTTCTTTTCACCCGTCTTAAGAACTCTATTGAAGATTTTGTTCGAATTTTAAAATGATTTTTGCAAAAATTTTTTCACATAAACTCTTATAATTAATTAATAATAATACGAAATCGGGCGGAAACGTATTTTTATACTTAACTGAAACTGATAGAAGTATTTTTTCCTAATTGTATCCTATTTATTCTTAGCTAGATAATTTAAAAAAAAATTTTTTTAAATTGCCGTCAATTCATGGTGCAAATCGTGAGTAAATGCAGCGGCATTGCCTTCCATACGAAACTTCCTTTTATGGCGATATTTTAATTCAAGATATCCTTCAAAAATTATTGATTCATATCAAATAATATAAAAAAATATATAAATTCTAGCAAAAATTATTTTAATTGCTCTCATTTTGTAAGCTTTTTCTTTGAAAGTAAAGTGTGGGCTTTGAATTGAAAGAGGCGTGCATATGAATTTGAAAAAAAAAAAATTATTTTTATCCTACTACACAGAAATATGAGTAAAATGATTGCACATCAAAGTATTTTTTAAGGTATACATTTTGAAATATATCCAAAGAGCATAAATAATCGCATTCTAGCTATTTTTTAATAGTTATCAATTCAATAACTTGTATGTGTATATAAAAAAATTCTTAGAATTTCAGATGCGTATGAGTAATGACAATTAATGTGTGTGGAGAGCAAAATAACCATAAATATGTGGTGCAATAATATAAAATGTATGCCTTATTAAAACTTAATTAAGAAAAATTTTCCGAAACGGAAAATTCCCTCATCATCATTTGATATTGTATTTTAATTATACGAGTATCAATTTATGACTATACAAATATGTACAGATAAAAACCCCATTTCTATTTGAAAGCAAAAATATATTTCAGCAATCAAAAGTCCATTTTAATAAAATTTTATTTCAATATTAACATAAATATATCAAGATGCAATTGAGAGGTGTTTAGGTGTCATTTGTAAGTATAGACCAATATCTCTATGCAAAGTCAACTTGTGGTATTTTAAAGGTGTTCTGTTCAAGAGAAATTTAAATAATTTACATCATCTTTTTAAATGTTTTTTGTGGCCCTGAAAAGGGCCGTTGTTTATTCCTTAATTGGAGTTGTTGTTGTTGTCGTCGGCATTGTTCTTCTCATACTTATTTACTTTGAGCTGGTGTATTTTGTTACTGCTTTTGTGCCTTCGCTCACAGCGTGCTTAGCCAACTCACCTGGCAACAAAAGTCGAACAGCAGTTTGGATCTCGCGACTGGTAATGGTCGATTTCTTATTGTACTGCGCCAATCGGGACGACTCAGCCGCAATACGTTCAAAGATATCATTCACGAAACTGTTCATGATGCTCATTGCTTTCGAAGAAACACCAGTGTCAGGGTGCACTTGCTTCAGCACTTTGTAAATGTAGATAGCGTAACTCTCCTTCCTCTTGCGCTTCTTCTTCTTATCCCCTTTGGCGATGTTCTTTTGGGCCTTGCCCGCCTTCTTGGCAGCTTTTCCACTAGTTTTCGGCGGCATTTTCAATTACAATTCAACTCAATTTACTTTAATTTCAATTTTTCACAAATCCACTTTCACTTACAATTTGAAATTCACTCTGCATTCACGCGCCTATTTGAACAATTGAAGTGCGTCTTTTTCAGACAGCTTCCGCACGCCGTTAAGCAACCGAACAGATATCACACTAAAGAAAAGAGGGTGAGGAAAAAGTACAAATACGGCAGTTTATGAAATAATAATGGAAAAAGTAAAATTTGTGAATTGTGAATTGTTAGTTGTGAATTGAGTTTGAAAGTTGAATTAATTTTGAAGGTTGAATTTTTGAATTTTTGAAAAATGTCTGGTCGTGGAAAAGGTGGAAAAGTTAAAGGTGGCGGTAAATCAAAGACTCGCTCGAATCGTGCTGGTCTCCAGTTTCCCGTTGGACGTATTCACCGTTTATTGCGTAAAGGCAACTATGCCGAACGAGTGGGTGCCGGTGCTCCAGTCTATTTGGCAGCTGTTATGGAATATTTGGCCGCCGAAGTTCTTGAATTGGCTGGAAATGCTGCTCGTGACAACAAGAAGACAAGAATCATTCCCCGTCATTTGCAACTGGCCATCCGCAACGACGAAGAGTTGAATAAACTGTTGTCGGGCGTTACCATTGCTCAAGGTGGTGTCCTACCAAATATCCAAGCCGTACTTTTGCCAAAGAAGACTGAGAAAAAAACATCGTAAAATGTGATTTATTCAATCAGGAACCAGGAACCAAAAACCAGGAACGTAGAAATCAGACCCAATTATAAAACCGTCCTTTTCAGGACGACAAACTATTATATATTAAATTGATATAAATTTGTGTTTGAAACTGCATCGATTCTAAATTTGTGCCATATTGATAATGTTCGACATCTCGCCGCTTTATTCATTTAAATGAAGTTGAATCGAGTTATTTTTTTACTCTAAATTAATTAAATTCACCCCAATAATTCAACTTCATTTAGAAATTGGCTAGTTTCCATCTTCCATCAATATCTTATAACTAATTCCACATTTAAAGTGTGAAATATCATGATAAAAAATATTATTTATGAAGCTGTATTAAATTATTGCGTTTGCCATCATTATTAAAGGTTCTTGACAATTTGGGACAGACACGAGTGTGTCGGATTTTGCACTAGCATTGAGTCAACCAACAAAAACAATATGAAAATGCAGATCAACTACGCTCGCTCTGCTTTTTGCAGGAGCAAATCTGGAATCTGACACATAAATATTCTATATACACATACAAGAGTATTTTATATTGTGAGCAAATTTAGTATGGAATTGAAAATCGTATGTAAACATATAGTGAATATTTCTCATATAAATAGTTTTCTTCTCTTTTTTTATACATTTTGTGGCCCTGAAAAGGACCGATTTTATTTGAATTCAATTTATCGAGTAGTCGTCAGTCATCTGCTTATGCTATAGCCGCCAATATCAGCGAATCGATTTAAGCACGTTCGCCACGAATACGTCTCGCCAATTGTATGTCTTTTGGCATAATTGTAACACGTTTCGCATGAATGGCACACAAATTGGTGTCCTCAAACAGACCAACCAAATATGCCTCACTAGCTTCTTGCAGGGCCATAACTGCGGAACTCTGGAATCGCAAATCGGTTTTGAAATCCTGAGCAATTTCTCGCACTAAACGTTGGAACGGCAATTTGCGAATCAACAATTCTGTGCTCTTCTGATAGCGACGAATTTCACGAAGCGCCACGGTACCTGGGCGATAACGATGAGGCTTCTTCACACCACCAGTAGCTGGAGCACTTTTACGAGCAGCCTTGGTAGCCAATTGCTTACGTGGTGCTTTACCACCAGTCGATTTGCGAGCGGTTTGCTTAGTACGTGCCATTTTTCCCCTCTCACTTCACTTTTAATTTATTTATTTTTTTAATTCACTATTCACACTTCACTGTTCACCAAATAATAGCCCGCAACTATTGATACCACCTCTATTTATACTAAACGGCCTCTGCATACGCCGCACTGTACAACACCAAACAACGCTGTTTGCCAGCGTTTGCGTTTGCGTTTCCCGCCATTTTGCACACATTGATAGAAATACGAGTAGAGTGAATGTAGTGGTAGTATAAGTAAATAGGTGCGAATGGGATGGAATGAAATGGAATATGAGTATATTTTGTATAAATACGAGTGGTGGTGTAGCCGAAATTTTATTAAGAAAAGTGATTGTGAAGAGTGAAGAGTGAAAATTAAGTGTTAAATAATTTTGTTTAATTTTTGGATCAAAGTGAAGTAAATTGTTTTGAAATGACTGGTCGTGGTAAAGGTGGAAAAGGTTTGGGCAAAGGTGGAGCGAAGCGTCATCGTAAAGTTCTTCGCGATAACATCCAAGGTATTACGAAGCCAGCAATCAGACGTTTGGCTCGTCGTGGTGGCGTTAAGCGTATTTCTGGCTTGATATACGAGGAAACACGTGGTGTGCTAAAAGTGTTTTTGGAGAATGTGATCCGTGATGCTGTTACTTATACTGAACACGCTAAAAGAAAGACTGTCACAGCCATGGATGTCGTATATGCATTGAAGAGACAAGGTCGCACTTTGTACGGATTTGGTGGTTAAGAATAAGAATTTGAAAGACAAAAATTAAGCAGCAACTAGACGCAAACAATCAATCGGTCCTTTTCAGGACCACAAAATTTAATTTGAAAATTGATAAAAAATTTTATTATAATGAATATAAAGAATGAATGTAATTTATATATTTTGGTGGTTAGCAGGAAGGAGGAAGAGTAGATTGGTTAAAAAAAAAAAAATATGTAATGTGGTCAAATTTGAATGAGTAAAGAATGAAATTAGTTTGTATATTTTGGTGGTTGTGATATGAATATGTGAACGAATCGGTTGTGGAATCGAAAATATAAATAACTAAAATTGTCATATATAGTTTACAGAATGTTATGGAATGGAACACTGCCGAGAAGGCTCAGAAAAACATCAATAAAACCGATAATTTATTGAACCAGCAAAGCATTCCCCTTCTTTTTACTTACAGCACCGTTCTTTAGACAAAGTCTTTCAAGCAAGTATTAATGAGTTTCGAGGCAATTTTCCTGAAAAACTATCTTACACCTGAATAATCGAAAAATTCAATTGTATTTGTGTTTCAAATAAATAGTGAAAAAGAAAATTCTAATTCTAAAAACATTGCAATTGCAATTATATTTTTGTTATATTGAACAAAAATTTAAATCGAACCAAATTTAGTGTAAATATCAAATTGTACTTCTTTTATTCATCATCAACTTTCTTCTCCACCCTTGTTAGTTTTAATATTTTTCTCGCAATGAAACAAATCTCAATATTCAAAATATTATTAAATCGTCCCTTTCAAAAAATATTTTGATAGCCCTGAAAAGGGCTTTTTTGCGAGTATAATCCTTTCTTTTCCAATTATTTCGAACAATTTTGGTTGGTTTTTTGTTTTTCCTGTTTCGAAATAAATTTACTTTTTAGCTGCTGGTTTCTTAGTCACAGCTGCTTTTTTCGCTCCAGATGCAGGTGCGGCGGCCTTTTTCGGTTTGGCACTAATTGCTTTTGCCTTTGGTGCCGCCTTTGGCTTTGCTGCACTAGCTTTAGGCTTAGTTGGTTTAGCGACGGTGGGCTTGGCTTTCACGGTACCACTCTTCTTCACACTTTTCTTCTTGTCGGCAGTAGCACTACTCGACTTTTTTACAGTCGCTGCCGACGCTTTTTTAACCTTCTTTGCGACGGCGTTGGTCTTCTTCTTAGCTGCACCGGCAATTGCCTTTTTAACCACAGACTTTGCCTTCGATTTTGTAGATGGATCCTTGCCGCCAGCTGCTGACAATTTGAATGAACCAGTTGCACCCTTACCTTTGGTTTGGATTAATTTACCACTTGCAACCGCTGATTTCAAATACTTCTTGATGAACGGCGCCAATTTCTGAGCATCACATTTGTACGTAGCACTGATGTACTTCTTAATCGCCAATAATGATGAACCACCACGTTCCTTTAAACTTTTAATTGATGCATCGACCATTTGCTGTGTCGGTGGATGAGTTGGCGCGCTCGTTGGCTTCTTGATTTTTTTGCTTCCAGCGGCAGCGGCTTTCTTTCCACCCGACTTCTTCAAAGCAGCAGTAGCCACAACTGGAGAGGCAGTAACACCAGCAACAACACTTTCAGACATTTTCTTATATACGTTAATTAACTCAACGGAACTCAAAAATTCAACTTCAAATCAACACTCTTTACTTCTTAATTAGTCACCTTTCAATTCAATCACAAATTTTCGCATTCTTGTGAGACTTAAGGCGACCTGAAAAACTGAGAAGCACCGAGTAGAGTCATGCAACAAAATTTTATCGCTCAGTACATTTGAAGGTGCCATTATTGATCATTTCAAATCTTATTTTAATTTTTAAAAAGTTAATCAAACAGTTCCTCCTCTCTCAACCATTTAAACACTTCCACTATAAACTACATTTTGCGTTCTCAATCAACTTTTCTTCTTTTCACCCGTCTTAAGAACTCTATTGAAGATTTTGTTCGAATTTTAAAATGATTTTTGCAAAAATTTTTTCACATAAACTCTTATAATTAATTAATAATAATACGAAATCGGGCGGAAACGTATTTTTATACTTAACTGAAACTGATAGAAGTATTTTTTCCTAATTGTATCCTATTTATTCTTAGCTAGATAATTTAAAAAAAAATTTTTTTAAATTGCCGTCAATTCATGGTGCAAATCGTGAGTAAATGCAGCGGCATTGCCTTCCATACGAAACTTCCTTTTATGGCGATATTTTAATTCAAGATATCCTTCAAAAATTATTGATTCATATCAAATAATATAAAAAAATATATAAATTCTAGCAAAAATTATTTTAATTGCTCTCATTTTGTAAGCTTTTTCTTTGAAAGTAAAGTGTGGGCTTTGAATTGAAAGAGGCGTGCATATGAATTTGAAAAAAAAAAATTATTTTTATCCTACTACACAGAAATATGAGTAAAATGATTGCACATCAAAGTATTTTTTAAGGTATACATTTTGAAATATATCCAAAGAGCATAAATAATCGCATTCTAGCTATTTTTCAATAGTTATCAATTCAATAACTTGTATGTGTATATAAAAAAATTCTTAGAATTTCAGATGCGTATGAGTAATGACAATTAATGTGTGTGGAGAGCAAAATAACCATAAATATGTGGTGCAATAATATAAAATGTATGCCTTATTAAAACTTAATTAAGAAAAATTTTCCGAAACGGAAAATTCCCTCATCATCATTTGACATTGTATTTTATTTATACGAGTATCAATTTATGACTATACAAATATGTACAGATAAAAACCCCATTTCTATTTGAAAGCAATCAAAAGTCCATTTTAATAAAATTTTATTTCAATATTAACATAAATATATCAAGATGCAATTGAGAGGTGTTTAGGTGTCATTTGTAAGTATTGACCAATATCTCTATGCAAAGTCAACTTGTGGTATTTTAAAGGTGTTCTGTTCAAGAGAAATTTAAATAATTTACATCATCTTTTTAAATGTTTTTTGTGGCCCTGAAAAGGGCCGTTGTTTATTCCTTAATTGGAGTTGTTGTTGTTGTCGTCGGCATTGTTCTTCTCATACTTATTTACTTTGAGCTGGTGTATTTTGTTACTGCTTTTGTGCCTTCGCTCACAGCGTGCTTAGCCAACTCACCAGGCAACAAAAGTCGAACAGCAGTTTGGATCTCGCGACTGGTAATGGTCGATTTCTTATTGTACTGCGCCAATCGGGACGACTCAGCCGCAATACGTTCAAAGATATCATTCACGAAACTGTTCATGATGCTCATTGCTTTCGAAGAAACACCAGTGTCAGGGTGCACTTGCTTCAGCACTTTGTAAATGTAGATAGCGTAACTCTCCTTCCTCTTGCGCTTCTTCTTCTTATCCCCTTTGGCGATGTTCTTTTGGGCCTTGCCCGCCTTCTTGGCAGCTTTTCCACTAGTTTTCGGCGGCATTTTCAATTACAATTCAACTCAATTTACTTTAATTTCAATTTTTCACAAATCCACTTTCACTTACAATTTGAAATTCACTCTGCATTCACGCGCCTATTTGAACAATTGAAGTGCGTCTTTTTCAGACAGCTTCCGCACGCCGTTAAGCAACCGAACAGATATCACACTAAAGAAAAGAGGGTGAGGAAAAAGTACAAATACGGCAGTTTATGAAATAATAATGGAAAAAGTAAAATTTGTGAATTGTGAATTGTTAGTTGTGAATTGAGTTTGAAAGTTGAATTAATTTTGAAGGTTGAATTTTTGAATTTTTGAAAAATGTCTGGTCGTGGAAAAGGTGGAAAAGTTAAAGGTGGCGGTAAATCAAAGACTCGCTCGAATCGTGCTGGTCTCCAGTTTCCCGTTGGACGTATTCACCGTTTATTGCGTAAAGGCAACTATGCCGAACGAGTGGGTGCCGGTGCTCCAGTCTATTTGGCAGCTGTTATGGAATATTTGGCCGCCGAAGTTCTTGAATTGGCTGGAAATGCTGCTCGTGACAACAAGAAGACAAGAATCATTCCCCGTCATTTGCAACTGGCCATCCGCAACGACGAAGAGTTGAATAAACTGTTGTCGGGCGTTACCATTGCTCAAGGTGGTGTCCTACCAAATATCCAAGCCGTACTTTTGCCAAACAAGACTGAGAAAAAAACATCGTAAAATGTGATTTATTCAATCAGGAACCAGGAACGTAGAAATCAGACCCAATTATAAAACCGTCCTTTTCAGGACGACAAACTATTATATATTAAATTGATATAAATTTGTGTTTGAAACTGCATCGATTCTAAATTTGTGCCATATTGATAATGTTCGACATCTCGCCGCTTTATTCATTTAAATGAAGTTGAATCGAGTTATTTTTTTACTCTAAATTAATTAAATTCACCCCAATAATTCAACTTCATTTAGAAATTGGCTTGTTTCCATCTTCCATCAATATCTTATA
This sequence comes from Clusia tigrina, assembly GCA_920105625.2. Lineage (NCBI taxonomy): Eukaryota > Metazoa > Arthropoda > Insecta > Diptera > Clusiidae > Clusia > Clusia tigrina. Next base: position 175,479,228 of record OV050032.1, read on the forward strand.
ACTAATTCCACATTTAAAGTGTGAAATATCATGATAAAAAATATTATTTATGAATCTGTATTAAATTATTGCGTTTGCCATCATTATTAAAGGTTCTTGACAATTTGGGACAGACACGAGTGTGTCGGATTTTGCACTAGCATTGAGTCAACCAACAAAAAACAATATGAAAATGCAGAATTTCACTTAACAACTACGCTCGCTCTGCTTTTTGCAGGAGCAAATCTGGAATCTGACACATAAATATTCTATATACACATACAAGAGTATTTTATATTGTGAGTAAATTTAGTATGGAATTGAAAATCGTATGTAAACATATAGTGAATATTTCTCATATAAGTAGTTTTCTTCTCTTTTTTTATACATTTTGTGGCCCTGAAAAGGACCGATTTTATTTGAATTCAATTTATCGAGTAGTCGTCAGTCATCTGCTTATGCTATAGCCGCCAATATCAGCGAATCGATTTAAGCACGTTCGCCACGAATACGTCTCGCCAATTGTATGTCTTTTGGCATAATTGTAACACGTTTCGCATGAATGGCACACAAATTTGTGTCCTCAAACAGACCAACCAAATATGCCTCACTAGCTTATTGCAGGGCCATAACTGCGGAACTCTGGAATCGCAAATCGGTTTTGAAATCCTGAGCAATTTCTCGCACTAAACGTTGGAACGGCAATTTGCGAATCAACAATTCTGTGCTCTTCTGATAGCGACGAATTTCACGAAGCGCCACGGTACCTGGGCGATAACGATGAGGCTTCTTCACACCACCAGTAGCTGGAGCACTTTTACGAGCAGCCTTGGTAGCCAATTGCTTACGTGGTGCTTTACCACCAGTCGATTTGCGAGCGGTTTGCTTAGTACGTGCCATTTTTCCCCTCTCACTTCACTTTTAATTTATTTATTTTTTTAATTCACTATTCACACTTCACTGTTCACCAAATAATAGCCTGCAACTACTCTTAATAAAACTGTGAGTTTTATTTATTTAGTATTATTTAAAAATACAAAGTTTATGAAACTTAATATTATTTGATTATGTTAACATGCATTAAGACTAGGTTAATTTTTCATATTAATATCTAATTTACATATTTTTATAAGGAGAGTTTTCATTGTGTTTAACAATGCCATCGGCAAAAATTACATTTTCAAAGTTATTGTGGAAAATTTAAAAAAAACCACATAATTATATTTACTTGTTTTGAAACTAAGAACTAACTAACAATAATAATTGAACCTAAAACTAAATAAAAATATATATACAGATTGTGTCTTACTGACTAACATTATACATTAATTTGTTTTTGTTTCTGCTTCCTCTGTTGTAGTACAGCATTCTGCCAGTTTTGTTGAAAATGCCATTTTCGTACATCGGCCGGAACCATCTCGGTGAAATGTATTTGGGCTCAGTGTGGGGGCTCGACCTATCTCTAAAGACTTTTTGGAGAAGTTTATTAGAAATTAATTCAGCTTTCACTGAAAACCTGTAGCCTAGTTCGATGAGGTGTCTGTCCATTCTTTGTATTCCTACAGTTCTGTAGATCGCTTTGCAGCTGGTATATCTAAACCTACCGAATTCGTCAATCTTTCCTTTATTGCCCATGACATATCTGAGACAACTCCTCTCAAAAAGCCTCAATCTTTCCATTGTATGACTAGAAACTTGAAACCAAATTGGGAACCCGTATGAAATCACGCTTCTAATTATTTGAATATAAATCATTTTCTTTAACTTCTTTTGTAAGCTGCTGGAGGTTTTTAATACATTGAACCAGGCTGCGAAGGCTCCTTTGGCTTTTCTTAGAATGTAGTCTACGTGTTTGATGAAGTTGAATTTTTTGTCAAAGACAATTCCCAAATATTTCACTGCGCCTTTTTCTTGAATAGGATTATTATTTATTACAATTTTTGGTTTGTATTTTCTGCAGTTCTTGTAACTAGACTTCACCCCCAGAACTGTCAGAACTTCAGACTTATCCGAGTTGATTTCCACACCCCAGCTCAAGTAATATTCACTCAAGACCTCCAAATACTCATTGAGTAGCCGTGACATTCGACGCATACAGCTGCCACTTGTAAAGACGGCGATGTCATCGGCATACGCAACTATCTTGATTGCCTCATCTTGGGGTTGAGGAAGGTCCGACAGGTGAATATTATAGAGATGAGGTGCAAGGATGGACCCTTGGGGAACACTTGACACTATTCTATTAAGCGATGAAACACCCTCACCGCAGCTTACTTTGAAGAAACGATTTTCTAAGAAGCTCTTCAACAATTTCGTCAGACTGTCATTGATCCCATAATTCATGAGTTTCAAAATCAACCCGTTCACAAATACGGAATCAAAGGCCTTTTTCACGTCAATAAATACTGCCACTGTGGCCCTTCTTTTATTTAAGTTGGTAGCGACACTATCGGAAAAGTAAAGTAGGGGATGTGTGGTGGAGTGCTGTTTCCGAAATCCCATTTGGAAGTCTTTGACAATGCCTTTATCTTCGATCTCATCTTCTAATTTGCTGTAAATGCATCTTTCGAATAACTTTGAAATGTTAGACAAAAGAGAAATGGGTCTGTAACTTGACAAGTGCCAAGGAGATTTTCCAGCTTTAGCGAGAGGTATGATGTTGGCAATCTTCCACGAATTCGGAAAGTAAGAAATGTTAAAACATTGATTGAAGAGAATTGCCGCAAACTGTGAAAATCTCTTCTTAGTTTTCCTGAGTATGTGGTTGGTGATTTGATCGAAACCGTGAGACTTCTTGTTGTTCAGTCTCTTCAGAATTTTCACAATTTCCGTACTGGTAACGAAATTTTCATCAATTGGGCTATTGTTTTCGCCAGTTGCTCTGTACTGGTTGTTGAAATTCACTATCGGTTGTATGGAAGAGAGGTGAACGGAAACTTTATTATCGATGGACTGTTTTCGACATTTATCTATCGACTTATTGCTATCCGTGAAGGTTGACCCAAATAACTTTCCGAAGGCGTCAGCTTTTGCTTGGTCCTCTGAAATTTTGGAGCTATTTTCATCAGTGAGTGTGGGAATTTTGGAATGCTTCCTTATTCCAGCCATGTTTTTAATGTGGCGAAAACTTTTGTTGTCTAATTTAATAGACTCCAATCGTTTTTGAAACACGTATGATGTATAACTCCTAATTTCAGAAGCAATGATTTTTCTCAACACCTGAATGTCGGTGCGTAAATAAACCATGTTGGGGTTGTACTTGTGTCGGAACCAGATTCGGCGAAGCTTGTTCTTCTCTTGAATTATTTGCAAAATATGTGCGGGAAGGGGAAAAAGACCTGACTGATTGACGACCCTCCTAGGAGTGCTTCTCACAATAGCTCGATTGAAAGCAGAATTCATGTTTTCGATAACATTATCGATTTCCCTTGGTTTCAAGTTTCTATTTGAGGGAAGAGTTACTTGGTCTAAATGAGATTCTAGAATGGAGTTGAAAACCTCCAAGTTCGTGTTGTTGTAGTCAAAGAACGTTTTGTTGTCTGGACAAATTGTGTTGGCTCGTTTAACTATTATTTCTAACGCTGTGTGATCGGACGGATAATCAAGACATTTGGCAAAGTGTCCGCTTTGTGTGTATGCGGTGTCAATCGAGTCTGACGCTATGAAAAAATCAAGAAAGGAACGTGATGTACCCCCATGATAAGTTGGCTGTGAGGGTTTGAAGATTATTAATTTATATTTAAGACAATTTAGATAATACCAAGAGCAAATTGAATTACCCATTGGTGAATTTTTGGTGTCACCCCAGAGTTTGTGTCTAGCGTTAAAGTCGCCTCCTAAAATAAAAGGATCAGAATCTGACAATTGAATCAGTTTCTCAAGATCTGTTGTACATGGACCTGTGCGATTGCTGTGGTTGTATAGAGAGAATATATTCAATGTTTTGCCCTCCTTTAGGAAAACTTTAACACCCATCACTTCAAGTCTATCTAAGATAGGAATAGGGATGGTTGAAAATTTTATGTTGTTTTTCACCAAAATGGCTAATCCTACATCCAGAGAAGCTTGTTTGTCCTTCCGAACTAAATGGTAGTTTCTGAAATTCAAATTAAATTTCGGTGAAAGTTTAGTTTCACAAATGGACATAATGTCTGGTTTGTGTGTCTTTAGGAATGTATCTAGCATATGGCGCTTTTCTAAACTTATTAAAGAATTCACATTACAATGAATGACTTTAAGGTCCTTACGGCTGGCCATTGGAACAGATGGACATAAAAAGGTTGAACAGTTTCTCCTGTTTTACAGATGTTGGGGCATTCTTATCGTAAGATGGCAAGAAGTTATTTATTTTGGAGATAATTTCTCCGAAGCTCTGTCCAAAAACATTATTGCATTCATCATTGATAAATGAGAAACTGTTCTGATTATTTGGCTTACTAGCCGGGACACTGTCTTGCATACTATTCGGTATACTATGAGTGGGTTTGCCAGGTGCTTGACCACGGACAACGTTCGAAAAAGATCTAAGTGGGGTTCTGTAGGTAGCAACGGATTGCCTAACAAATTGTCTCTTACTTTGTTGCTCTTCTTTTTTGGAAGCCAAGTTCTTCTTGAGGTTTTGATAAACCTCGCATTTTTTATAATTGGCTGTGTGACCCTCTGTCTTGCACAACACGCAATAAACTTGGTGCCCTATCTGTTTTTTGATGGTCCCGTCCGTTAATGTTTTTGTTAACACTTCAGTGTTTTGGTCTTTTGGAGGGATTTTGCAATTTCCTGGACCATGATTGCCACCGCATTTCACACAGCGGTAAGGCATGTTGCAATTGATTGCAACATGGTTAAACCTCTGACACCTCTTGCACTGAAGAATGCCATTCGATTTAAATCGGTGGAAATACACCCGATTTTGGTGCAAATATTTAATTTTTAAAATTTCAGCGACATCTGAAGAGCGGTCAAACTGAACGAGCCAATTTGTATTTAGCTTTGAAACCCGAATAAGTTTGGCTTCCAATTCAATTGAATTGAGAGCGCCGGTCAAATCATTTTCATCGTAGTACGAAGGAAAGTTCTTCAGTACTAGCGATATTGGTTTTTCACATTTAGGGGTGAATGTGAAATATTTAATTTTTTCTGACTCAAGCAAAGTTTTTACTTGCTTGTAGTCGTCAATGTTCGTCGTTTGAACTACCGTCGAGTCATTGTTGCGTTTTGTAAAAAAAAAGTTTTTATGTTTAAGTAACTTAAAAATTTTCTCACTTACCTGTTTTGTGTTTGCATTATGGATGATGAGTTGTGGCGGCTTCTCGTTCATCCTCTTTGCTTCAGTGCTTCTATTGTTTGTTGTCTTCTGGATTACTTTCGTTGCTGTCTTCTTCTTTGTCGTCTGCTGGATACATGGGAATTCATCGTCCACTATATCCTCCTCTGGTTCCGTTGCTACTTCCTCATTGGAAGAGAGTTCAAAAAATCGGTTGGATCTCAGCCGATTTTCTATTTCGCGGGTATACCGCATGAGCTCCTCAATTTGATTGCGCTGCTGCTCTATGGTAGCGTGGTACTCCTTCTCCTTGCTGCTGCTGGCTGCCTTTTTAGCTATCGAGCATTCGTTCGAGGAAATGCCCTCCATTTTGCGCTTTTGCAGATGGTTGGAAGATTCATCCATTTCAATGCACAGAGGTCAATGCACATAAAATGGATGATCTCATCCGCTGTACGCTTCACTTGTACAGTTCTTTTTCTTCACTATTGTTATGCTACTATTGTTAAAATATTTGTATGTTTAATTATTTAAGTTTATTTTTACTTGCTTCTTTTGCAAGAAAGTTTAATTTATTTTGCTTTCTTTTCACTTTTAATTATTTTTATTATTATTTTGGGTCTTTTTGTCACTGCACATCACTTATATCGACGTTCACTGTTCAAAGGTCTCTTCCTTTCCTTCCTTCTAGCCCGCAACTATTGATACCACCTCTATTTATACTAAACGGCCTCTGCATACGCCGCACTGTACAACACCAAACAACGCTGTTTGCCAGCGTTTGCGTTTGCGTTTCCCGCCATTTTGCACACATTGATAGAAATACGAGTAGAGTGAATGTAGTGGTAGTATAAGTAAATAGGTGCGAATGGGATGGAATGAAATGGAATATGAGTATATTTTGTATAAATACGAGTGGTCGTGTAGCCGAAATTTTATTAAGAAAAGTGATTGTGAAGAGTGAAGAGTGAAAATTAAGTGTTAAATAATTTTGTTTAATTTTTGGATCAAAGTGAAGTAAATTGTTTTGAAATGACTGGTCGTGGTAAAGGTGGAAAAGGTTTGGGCAAAGGTGGAGCGAAGCGTCATCGTAAAGTTCTTCGCGATAACATCCAAGGTATTACGAAGCCAGCAATCAGACGTTTGGCTCGTCGTGGTGGCGTTAAGCGTATTTCTGGCTTGATATACGAGGAAACACGTGGTGTGCTAAAAGTGTTTTTGGAGAATGTGATCCGTGATGCTGTTACTTATACTGAACACGCTAAAAGAAAGACTGTCACAGCCATGGATGTCGTATATGCATTGAAGAGACAAGGTCGCACTTTGTACGGATTTGGTGGTTAAGAATAAGAATTTGAAAGACAAAAATTAAGCAGCAACTAGACGCAAACAATCAATCGGTCCTTTTCAGGACCACAAAATTTAATTTGAAAATTGATAAAAAATTTTATTATAATGAATATAAAGAATGAATGTAATTTATATATTTTGGTGGTTAGCAGGAAGGAGGGAGAGTAGATTGGTTAAAAAAAAAAAAAAATGTAATGTGGTCAAATTTGAATGAGTAAAGAATGAAATTAGTTTGTATATTTTGGTGGTTGTGATATGAATATGTGAACGAATCGGTTGTGGAATCGAAAATATAAATAACTAAAATTGTCATATATAGTTTAGAGAATGTTATGGAATGGAACACTGCCGAGAAGGCTCAGAAAAACATCAATAAAACCGATAATTTATTGAACCAGCAAAGCATTCCCCTTCTTTTTACTTACAGCACCGTTCTTTAGACAAAGTCTTTCAAGCAAGTATTAATGAGTTTCGAGGCAATTTTCCTGAAAAACTATCTTACACCTGAATAATCGAAAAATTCAATTGTATTTGTGTTTCAAATAAATAGTGAAAAAGAAAATTCTAATTCTAAAAACATTGCAATTGCAATTATATTTTTGTTATATTGAACAAAAATTTAAATCGAACCAAATTTAGTGTAAATATCAAATTGTACTTCTTTTATTCATCATCAACTTTCTTCTCCACCCTTGTTAGTTTTAATATTTTTCTCGCAATGAAACAAATCTCAATATTCAAAATATTATTAAATCGTCCCTTTCAAAAAAATATTTTGATAGCCCTGAAAAGGGCCTTTTTGCGAGTATAATCCTTTCTTTTCCAATTATTTCGAACAATTTTGGTTGGTTTTTTTTGTTTTTCCTGTTTCGAAATAAATTTACTTTTTAGCTGCTGGTTTCTTAGTCACAGCTGCTTTTTTCGCTCCAGATGCAGGTGCGGCGGCCTTTTTCGGTTTGGCACTAACTGCTTTTGCCTTTGGTGCCGCCTTTGGCTTTGCTGCACTAGCTTTAGGCTTAGTTGGTTTAGCGACGGTGGGCTTGGCTTTCACGGTACCACTCTTCTTCACACTTTTCTTCTTGTCGGCAGTAGCACTACTCGACTTTTTTACAGTCGCTGCAGACGCTTTTTTAACCTTCTTTGCGACGGCGTTGGTCTTCTTCTTAGCTGCACCGGCACTTGCCTTTTTAACCACAGACTTTGCCTTCGATTTTGTAGATGGATCCTTGCCGCCAGCTGCTGACAATTTGAATGAACCAGTTGCACCCTTACCTTTGGTTTGGATTAATTTACCACTTGAAACCGCTGATTTCAAATACTTCTTGATGAACGGCGCCAATTTCTGAGCATCACATTTGTACGTAGCACTGATGTACTTCTTAATCGCCAATAATGATGAACCACCACGTTCCTTTAAACTTTTAATTGATGCATCGACCATTTGCTGTGTCGGTGGATGAGTTGGCGCGCTCGTTGGCTTCTTGATTTTTTTGCTTCCAGCGGCAGCGGCTTTCTTTCCACCCGACTTCTTCAAAGCAGCAGAAGCCACAACTGAAGAGGCAGTAACACCAGCAACAACACTTTCAGACATTTTCTTATATACGTTAATTAACTCAACTGAACTTAAAAATTCAACTTCAAATCAACACTCTTTACTTCTTAATTAGTCACCTTTCAATTCAATCACAAATTTTCGCATTCTTGTGAGACTTAAGGCGACCTGAAAAACTGAGAAGCACCGAGTAGAGTCATGCAACAAAATTTTATCGCTCAGTACATTTGAAGGTGCCATTATTGATCATTTCAAATCTTATTTTAATTTTTAAAAAGTTAATCAAACAGTTCCTCCTCTCTCAACCATTTAAACACTTCCACTATAAACTACATTTTGCGTTCTCAATCAACTTTTCTTCTTTTCACCCGTCTTAAGAACTCTATTGAAGATTTTGTTCGAATTTTAAAATGATTTTTGCAAAAATTTTTCACATAAACTATTATAATTAATTAATAATAATACGAAATCGGGCGGAATCGTATTTTTATACTTAACTGAAACTGATAGAAGTATTTTTTCCTAATTGTATCCTATTTATTCTTAGCTAGATAATTTAAAAATTTTTTTTAAATTGCCGTCAATTCATGGTGCAAATCGTGAGTAAATGCAGCGGCATTGCCTTCCATACGAAACTTCCTTTTATGGCGATATTTTAATTCAAGATATCCTTCAAAAATTATTGATTCATATCAAATAATATAACAAAATAAATAAATTCTAGCAAAAATTATTTTAATTGCTCTCATTTTGTAAGCTTTTTCTTTGAAAGTAAAGTGTGGGCTTTGAATTGAAAGAGGCGTGCATATGAATTTGAAAAAAAAAAATTATTTTTATCCTACTACACAGAAATATGAGTAAAATGATTGCACATCAAAGTATTTTTTAAGGTATACATTTTGAAATATATCCAAAGAGCATAAATAATCGCATTCTAGCTATTTTTTAATAGTTATCAATTCAATAACTTGTATGTGTATATAAAAAAATTCTTAGAATTTCAGATGCGTATGAGTAATGACAATTAATGTCTGTGGAGAGCAAAATAACCATAAATATTTGGTGCAATAATATAAAATGTATGCCTTATTAAAACTTAATTAAGAAAAATTTTCCGAAACGGAAAATTCCCTCATCATCATTTGATATTGTATTTTAATTATACGAGTATCAATTTATGACTATACAAATATGTACAGATAAAAACCCCATTTCTATTTGAAAGCAAAAATATATTTCAGCAATCAAAAGTCCATTTTAATAAAATTTTATTTCAATATTAACATAAATATATCAAGATGCAATTGAGAGGTGTTTAGGTGTCATTTGTAAGTATAGACCAATATCTCTATGCAAAGTCAACTTGTGGTATTTTAAAGGTGTTCTGTTCAAGAGAAATTTAAATAATTTACATCATCTTTTTAAATGTTTTTTGTGGCCCTGAAAAGGGCCGTTGTTTATTCCTTAATTGGTGTTGTTGTTGTTGTTGTCGTCGGCATTGTTCTTCTCATACTTATTTACTTTGAGCTGGTGTATTTTGTTACTGCTTTTGTGCCTTCGCTCACAGCGTGCTTAGCCAACTCACCAGGCAACAAAAGTCGAACAGCAGTTTGGATCTCGCGACTGGTAATGGTCGATTTCTTATTGTACTGCGCCAATCGGGACGACTCAGCCGCAATACGTTCAAAGATATCATTCACGAAACTGTTCATGATGCTCATTGCTTTCGAAGAAACACCAGTGTCAGGGTGCACTTGCTTCAGCACTTTGTAAATGTAGATAGCGTAACTCTCCTTCCTCTTGCGCTTCTTCTTCTTATCCCCTTTGGCGATGTTCTTTTGGGCCTTGCCCGCCTTCTTGGCAGCTTTTCCACTAGTTTTCGGCGGCATTTTCAATTACAATTCAACTCAATTTACTTTAATTTCAATTTTTCACAAATCCACTTTCACTTACAATTTGAAATTCACTCTGCATTCACGCGCCTATTTGAACAATTGAAGTGCGTCTTTTTCAGACAGCTTCCGCACGCCGTTAAGCAACCGAACAGATATCACACTAAAGAAAAGAGGGTGAGGAAAAAGTACAAATACGGCAGTTTATGAAATAATAATGGAAAGAGAGATGAGAGAAAAAGAGGAGAAGGAAGGAAAGGAAGAGACCTTTGAACAGTGAACGTCGATATAAGTGATGTGCAGTGACAAAAAGACCAAAAATAATAATAAAAATAATTAAAAGTGAAAAGAAAGCAAAATAAATTAAACTTTCTTGCAAAAGAAGCAATTAAAAATAAACTTAAATAATTAAACATACAAATATTTTAACAATAGTAGCATAACAATAGTGAAGAAAAAGAACTGTACAGGTGAAGCGTACAGCGGATGAGATCATCCATTTTATGTGCATTGACCTCTGTGCATTGAAATGGATGAATCTTCCAACCATCTGCAAAAGCGCAAAATGGAGGGCATTTCCTCGAACGAATGCTCGATAGCTAAAAAGGCAGCCAGCAGCAGCAAGGAGAAGGAGTACCACGCTACCATAGAGCAGCAGCGCAATCAAATTGAGGAGCTCATGCGGTATACCCGCGAAATAGAAAATCGGCTGAGATCCAACCGATTTTTTGAACTCTCTTCCAATGAGGAAGTAGCAACGGAACCAGAGGAGGATATAGTGGACGATGAATTCCCATGTATCCAGCAGACGACAAAGAAGAAGACAGCAACGAAAGTAATCCAGAAGACAACAAACAATAGAAGCACTGAGGCAAAGAGGATGAACGAGAAGCCGCCACAACTCATCATCCATAATGCAAACACAAAACAGGTAAGTGAGAAAATTTTTAAGTTACTTAAACATAAAAACTTTTTTTTTACAAAACGCAACAATGACTCGACGGTAGTTCAAACGACGAACATTGACGACTACAAGCAAGTAAAAACTTTTCTTGAGTCAGAAAAAATTAAATATTTCACATTCACCCCTAAATGTGAAAAACCAATATCGCTAGTACTGAAGAACTTTCCTTCGTACTACGATGAAAATGATTTGACCGGCGCTCTCAATTCAATTGAATTGGAAGCCAAACTTATTCGGGTTTCAAAGCTAAATACAAATTGGCTCGTTCAGTTTGACCGCTCTTCAGATGTCGCTGAAATTCTAAAAATTAAATATTTGCACCAAAATCGGGTGTATTTCCACCGATTTAAATCTAATGGCATTCTTCAGTGCAAGAGGTGTCAGAGGTTTAACCATGTTGCAATCAATTGCAACATGCCTTACCGCTGTGTGAAATGCGGTGGCAATCATGGTCCAGGAAATTGCAAAATCCCTCCAAAAGACCAAAACACTGAAGTGTTAACAAAAACATTAACGGACGGGACCATCAAAAAACAGATAGGGCATCAAGTTTATTGCGTGTTGTGCAAGACAGAGGGTCACACAGCCAATTATAAAAAATGCGAGGTTTATCAAAACCTCAAGAAGAACTTGGCTTCTAAAAAAGAAGAGCAACAAAGTAAAAGACATTTTGTTAGGCAATCCGTTGCTACCTACAGAACCCCACTTAGATCTTTTTCGAACGTTGTCCGTGGTCAAGCACCTGGCAAACCCACTCATAGTATACCGAATAATATGCAAGACAGTGTCCCGGCTAGTAAGCCAAATAATCAGAACAGTTTCTCATTTATCAATGATGAATGCAATAAAGTTTTTGGACAGAGCTTCGGAGAAATTATCTCCAAAATAAATAACTTCTTGCCATCTTACGATAAGAATGCCCCAACATCTGTAAAACAGGAGAAACTGTTCAACCTTTTTATGTCCATCTGTTCCAATGGCCAGCCGTAAGGACCTTAAAGTCATTCATTGTAATGTGAATTCTTTAATAAGTTTAGAAAAGCGCCATATGCTAGATACATTCCTAAAGACACACAAACCAGACATTATGTCCATTTGTGAAACTAAACTTTCACCGAAATTTAATTTGAATTTCAGAAACTACCATTTAGTTCGGAAGGACAAACAAGCTTCTCTGGATGTAGGATTAGCCATTTTGGTGAAAAACAACATCAAATTTTCAACCATCCCTATTCCTATCTTAGATAGACTTGAAATGATGGGTGTTAAAGTTTTCCTAAAGGAGGGCAAAACATTGAATATATTCTCTCTATACAACCACAGCAATCGCACAGGTCCATGTACAACAGATCTTGAGAAACTGATTCAATTGTCAGATTCTGATCCTTTTATTTTAGGAGGCGACTTTAACGCTAGACACAAACTCTGGGGTGACACCAAAAATTCACCAATGGGTAATTCAATTTGCTCTTGGTATTATCTAAATTGTCTTAAATATAAATTAATAATCTTCAAATCCTCACAGCCAACTTATCATGGGGGTACATCACGTTCCTTTCTTGATTTTTTCATAGCGTCAGACTCGATTGACACCGCATACACACAAAGCGGACACTTTGCCAAATGTCTTGATTATCCGTCCGATCACACAGCGTTAGAAATAATAGTTAAACGAGCCAACACAATTTGTCCAGACAACAAAACGTTCTTTGACTACAACAACACGAACTTGGAGGTTTTCAACTCCATTCTAGAATCTCATTTAGACCAAGTAACTCTTCCCTCAAATAGAAACTTGAAACCAAGGGAAATCGATAATGTTATCGAAAACATGAATTCTGCTTTCAATCGAGCTATTGTGAGAAGCACTCCTAGGAGGGTCGTCAATCAGTCAGGTCTTTTTCCCCTTCCCGCACATATTTTGCAAATAATTCAAGAGAAGAACAAGCTTCGCCGAATCTGGTTCCGACACAAGTACAACCCCAACATGGTTTATTTACGCACCGACATTCAGGTGTTGACAAAAATCATTGCTTCTGAAATTAGGAGTTATACATCATACGTGTTTCAAAAACGATTGGAGTCTATTAAATTAGACAACAAAAGTTTTCGCCACATTAAAAACATGGCCGGAATAAGGAAACATTCCAAAATTCCCACACTCACTGATGAAAATAGCTCCAAAATTTCAGAGGACCAAGCAAAAGCTGACGCCTTCGGAAAGTTATTTGGGTCAACCTTCACGGATAGCAATAAGTCGATAGATAAATGTCGAAAACAGTCCATCGATAATAAAGTTTCCGTTCACCTCTCTTCCATACAACCGATAGTGAATTTCAACAACCAGTACAGAGCAACTGGCGAAAACAATAGCCCAATTGATGAAAATTTCGTTACCAGTACGGAAATTGTGAAAATTCTGAAGAGACTGAACAACAAGAAGTCTCACGGTTTCGATCAAATCACCAACCACATACTCAGGAAAACTAAGAAGAGATTTGCACAGTTTGCGGCAATTCTCTTCAATCAATGTTTTAACATTTCTTACTTTCCGAATTCGTGGAAGATTGCCAACATCATACCTCTCGCTAAAGCTGGAAAATCTCCTTGGCACTTGTCAAGTTACAGACCCATTTCTCTTTTGTCTAACATTTCAAAGTTATTCGAAAGATGCATTTACAGCAAATTAGAAGATGAGATCGAAGATAAAGGCATTGTCAAAGACTTCCAAATGGGATTTCGGAAACAGCACTCCACCACACATCCCCTACTTTACTTTTCCGATAGTGTCGCTACCAACTTAAATAAAAGAAGGGCCACAGTGGCAGTATTTATTGACGTGAAAAAGGCCTTTGATTCCGTATTTGTTAATGGGTTGATTTTGAAACTCATGAATTATGGGATCAATGACAGTCTGACGAAATTGTTGAAGAGCTTCTTAGAAAATCGTTTCTTCAAAGTAAGCTGCGGTGAGGGTGTTTCATCGCTTAATAGAATAGTGTCAAGTGTTCCCCAAGGGTCCATCCTTGCACCTCATCTCTATAATATTCACCTGTCGGACCTTCCTCAACCCCAAGATGAGGCAATCAAGATAGTTGCGTATGCCGATGACATCGCCGTCTTTACAAGTGGCAGCTGTATGCGTCGAATGTCACGGCTACTCAATGAGTATTTGGAGGTCTTGAGTGAATATTACTTGAGCTGGGGTGTGGAAATCAACTCGGATAAGTCTGAAGTTCTGACAGTTCTGGGGGTGAAGTCTAGTTACAAGAACTGCAGAAAATACAAACCAAAAATTGTAATAAATAATAATCCTATTCAAGAAAAAGGCGCAGTGAAATATTTGGGAATTGTCTTTGACAAAAAATTCAACTTCATCAAACACGTAGACTACATTCTAAGAAAAGCCAAAGGAGCCTTCGCAGCCTGGTTCAATGTATTAAAAACCTCCAGCAGCTTACAAAAGAAGTTAAAGAAAATGATTTATATTCAAATAATTAGAAGCGTGATTTCATACGGGTTCCCAATTTGGTTTCAAGTTTCTAGTCATACAATGGAAAGATTGAGGCTTTTTGAGAGGAGTTGTCTCAGATATGTTATGGGCAATAAAGGAAAGATTGACGAATTCGGTAGGTTTAGATATACCAGCTGCAAAGCGATCTACAGAACTGTAGGAATACAAAGAATGGACAGACACCTCATCGAACTAGGCTACAGGTTTTCAGTGAAAGCTGAATTAATTTCTAATAAACTTCTCCAAAAAGTCTTTAGAGATAGGTCGAGCCCCCACACTGAGCCCAAATACATTTCACCGAGATGGTTCCGGCCGATGTACGAAAATGGCATTTTCAACAAAACTGGCAGAATGCTGTACTACAACAGAGGAAGCAGAAACAAAAACAAATTAATGTATAATGTTAGTCAGTAAGACACAATCTGTATATATATTTTTATTTAGTTTTAGTTTTAGATTTATTTATTATTGTTAGTTAGTTCTTAGTTTCAAAACAAGTAAATATAATTATGTGGTTTTTTTTAAATTTTCCACAATAACTTTGAAAATGTAATTTTTGCCGATGGCATTGTTAAACACAATGAAAACTCTCCTTATAAAAATATGTAAATTAGATATTAATATGAAAAATTAACCTAGTCTTAATGCATGTTAACATAATCAAATAATATTAAGTTTCATAAACTTTGTATTTTTAAATAATACTAAATAAATAAATTCAAATTCATAATAATGGAAAAAGTAAAATTTGTGAATTGTGAATTGTTAGTTGTGAATTGAGTTTGAAAGTTGAATTAATTTTGAAGGTTGAATTTTTGAATTTTTGAAAAATGTCTGGTCGTGGAAAAGGTGGAAAAGTTAAAGGTGGCGGTAAATCAAAGACTCGCTCGAATCGTGCTGGTCTCCAGTTTCCCGTTGGACGTATTCACCGTTTATTGCGTAAAGGCAACTATGCCGAACGAGTGGGTGCCGGTGCTCCAGTCTATTTGGCAGCTGTTATGGAATACTTGGCCGCCGAAGTTCTTGAATTGGCTGGAAATGCTGCTCGTGACAACAAGAAGACAAGAATCATTCCCCGTCATTTGCAACTGGCCATCCGCAACGACGAAGAGTTGAATAAACTGTTGTCGGGCGTTACCATTGCTCAAGGTGGTGTCCTACCAAATATCCAAGCCGTACTTTTGCCAAAGAAGACTGAGAAAAAAACATCGTAAAATGTGATTTATTCAATCAGGAACCAGGAACCAAAAACCAGGAACGTAGAAATCAGACCCAATTATAAAACCGTCCTTTTCAGGACGACAAACTATTATATATTAAATTGATATAAATTTGTGTTTGAAACTGCATCGATTCTAAATTTGTGCCATATTGATAATGTTCGACATCTCGCCGCTTTATTCATTTAAATGAAGTTGAATCGAGTTATTTTTTTACTCTAAATTAATTAAATTCACCCCAATAATTCAACTTCATTTAGAAATTGGCTAGTTTCCATCTTCCATCAATATCTTATAACTAATTCCACATTTAAAGTGTGAAATATCATGATAAAAAATATTATTTATGAAGCTGTATTAAATTATTGCGTTTGCCATCATTATTAAAGGTTCTTGACAATTTGGGACAGACACGAGTGTGTCGGATTTTGCACTAGCATTGAGTCAACCAACAAAAACAATATGAAAATGCAGATCAACTACGCTCGCTCTGCTTTTTGCAGGAGCAAATCTGGAATCTGACACATAAATATTCTATATACACATACAAGAGTATTTTATATTGTGAGCAAATTTAGTATGGAATTGAAAATCGTATGTAAACATATAGTGAATATTTCTCATATAAATAGTTTTCTTCTCTTTTTTTATACATTTTGTGGCCCTGAAAAGGACCGATTTTATTTGAATTCAATTTATCGAGTAGTCGTCAGTCATCTGCTTATGCTATAGCCGCCAATATCAGCGAATCGATTTAAGCACGTTCGCCACGAATACGTCTCGCCAATTGTATGTCTTTTGGCATAATTGTAACACGTTTCGCATGAATGGCACACAAATTGGTGTCCTCAAACAGACCAACCAAATATGCCTCACTAGCTTCTTGCAGGGCCATAACTGCGGAACTCTGGAATCGCAAATCGGTTTTGAAATCCTGAGCAATTTCTCGCACTAAACGTTGGAACGGCAATTTGCGAATCAACAATTCTGTGCTCTTCTGATAGCGACGAATTTCACGAAGCGCCACGGTACCTGGGCGATAACGATGAGGCTTCTTCACACCACCAGTAGCTGGAGCACTTTTACGAGCAGCCTTGGTAGCCAATTGCTTACGTGGTGCTTTACCACCAGTTGATTTGCGAGCGGTTTGCTTAGTACGTGCCATTTTTCCCCTCTCACTTCACTTTTAATTTATTTATTTTTTTAATTCACTATTCACACTTCACTGTTCACCAAATAATAGCCCGCAACTACTCTTAATAAAACTGTGAGTTTTATTTATTTAGTATTATTTAAAAATACAAAGTTTATGAAACTTAATATTATTTGATTATGTTAACATGCATTAAGACTAAGTGAATTTTTCATATTAATATCTAATTTACATATTTTTATAAGGAGAGTTTTCATTGTGTTTAACAATGCCATCGGCAAAAATTACATTTTCAAAGTTATTGTGGAAAATTTAAAAAAAACCACATAATTATATTTACTTGTTTTGAAACTAAGAACTAACTAACAATAATAAATAAATCTAAAACTAAAACTAAATAAAAATATATATACAGATTGTGTCTTACTGACTAACATTATACATTAATTTGTTTTTGTTTCTGCTTCCTCTGTTGTAGTACAGCATTCTGCCAGTTTTGTTGAAAATGCCATTTTCGTACATCGGCCGGAACCATCTCGGTGAAATGTATTTGGGCTCAGTGTGGGGGCTCGACCTATCTCTAAAGACTTTTTGGAGAAGTTTATTAGAAATTAATTCAGCTTTCACTGAAAACCTGTAGCCTAGTTCGATGAGGTGTCTGTCCATTCTTTGTATTCCTACAGTTCTGTAGATCGCTTTGCAGCTGGTATATCTAAACCTACCGAATTCGTCAATCTTTCCTTTATTGCCCATGACATATCTGAGACAACTCCTCTCAAAAAGCCTCAACCTTTCCATTGTATGACTAGAAACTTGAAACCAAATTGGGAACCCGTATGAAATCACGCTTCTAATTATTTGAATATAAATCATTTTCTTTAACTTCTTTTGTAAGCTGCTGGAGGTTTTTAATACATTGAACCAGGCTGCGAAGGCTCCTTTGGCTTTTCTTAGAATGTAGTCTACGTGTTTGATGAAGTTGAATTTTTTGTCAAAGACAATTCCCAAATATTTCACTGCGCCTTTTTCTTGAATAGGATTATTATTTATTACAATTTTTGGTTTGTATTTTCTGCAGTTCTTGTAACTAGACTTCACCCCCAGAACTGTCAGAACTTCAGACTTATCCGAGTTGATTTCCACACCCCAGCTCAAGTAATATTCACTCAAGACCTCCAAATACTCATTGAGTAGCCGTGACATTCGACGCATACAGCTGCCACTTGTAAAGACGGCGATGTCATCGGCATACGCAACTATCTTGATTGCCTCATCTTGGGGTTGAGGAAGGTCCGACAGGTGAATATTATAGAGATGAGGTGCAAGGATGGACCCTTGGGGAACACTTGACACTATTCTATTAAGCGATGAAACACCCTCACCGCAGCTTACTTTGAAGAAACGATTTTCTAAGAAGCTCTTCAACAATTTCGTCAGACTGTCATTGATCCCATAATTCATGAGTTTCAAAATCAACCCGTTAACAAATACGGAATCAAAGGCCTTTTTCACGTCAATAAATACTGCCACTGTGGCCCTTCTTTTATTTAAGTTGGTAGCGACACTATCGGAAAAGTAAAGTAGGGGATGTGTGGTGGAGTGCTGTTTCCGAAATCCCATTTGGAAGTCTTTGACAATGCCTTTATCTTCGATCTCATCTTCTAATTTGCTGTAAATGCATCTTTCGAATAACTTTGAAATGTTAGACAAAAGAGAAATGGGTCTGTAACTTGACAAGTGCCAAGGAGATTTTCCAGCTTTAGCGAGAGGTATGATGTTGGCAATCTTCCACGAATTCGGAAAGTAAGAAATGTTAAAACATTGATTGAAGAGAATTGCCGCAAACTGTGCAAATCTCTTCTTAGTTTTCCTGAGTATGTGGTTGGTGATTTGATCGAAACCGTGAGACTTCTTGTTGTTCAGTCTCTTCAGAATTTTCACAATTTCCGTACTGGTAACGAAATTTTCATCAATTGGGCTATTGTTTTCGCCAGTTGCTCTGTACTGGTTGTTGAAATTCACTATCGGTTGTATGGAAGAGAGGTGAACGGAAACTTTATTATCGATGGACTGTTTTCGACATTTATCTATCGACTTATTGCTATCCGTGAAGGTTGACCCAAATAACTTTCCGAAGGCGTCAGCTTTTGCTTGGTCCTCTGAAATTTTGGAGCTATTTTCATCAGTGAGTGTGGGAATTTTGGAATGCTTCCTTATTCCAGCCATGTTTTTAATGTGGCGAAAACTTTTGTTGTCTAATTTAATAGACTCCAATCGTTTTTGAAACACGTATGATGTATAACTCCTAATTTCAGAAGCAATGATTTTTCTCAACACCTGAATGTCGGTGCGTAAATAAACCATGTTGGGGTTGTACTTGTGTCGGAACCAGATTCGGCGAAGCTTGTTCTTCTCTTGAATTATTTGCAAAATATGTGCGGGAAGGGGAAAAAGACCTGACTGATTGACGACCCTCCTAGGAGTGCTTCCCACAATAGCTCGATTGAAAGCAGAATTCATGTTTTCGATAACATTATCGATTTCCCTTGGTTTCAAGTTTCTATTTGAGGGAAGAGTTACTTGGTCTAAATGAGATTCTAGAATGGAGTTGAAAACCTCCAAGTTCGTGTTGTTGTAGTCAAAGAACGTTTTGTTGTCTGGACAAATTGTGTTGGCTCGTTTAACTATTATTTCTAACGCTGTGTGATCGGACGGATAATCAAGACATTTGGCAAAGTGTCCGCTTTGTGTGTATGCGGTGTCAATCGAGTCTGACGCTATGAAAAAATCAAGAAAGGAACGTGATGTACCCCCATGATAAGTTGGCTGTGAGGGTTTGAAGATTATTAATTTATATTTAAGACAATTTAGATAATACCAAGAGCAAATTGAATTACCCATTGGTGAATTTTTGGTGTCACCCCAGAGTTTGTGTCTAGCGTTAAAGTCGCCTCCTAAAATAAAAGGATCAGAATCTGACAATTGAATCAGTTTCTCAAGATCTGTTGTACATGGACCTGTGCGATTGCTGTGGTTGTATAGAGAGAATATATTCAATGTTTTGCCCTCCTTTAGGAAAACTTTAACACCCATCACTTCAAGTCTATCTAAGATAGGAATAGGGATGGTTGAAAATTTTATGTTGTTTTTCACCAAAATGGCTAATCCTACATCCAGAGAAGCTTGTTTGTCCTTCCGAACTAAATGGTAGTTTCTGAAATTCAAATTAAATTTCGGTGAAAGTTTAGTTTCACAAATGGACATAATGTCTGGTTTGTGTGTCTTTAGGAATGTATCTAGCATATGGCGCTTTTCTAAACTTATTAAAGAATTCACATTACAATGAATGACTTTAAGGTCCTTACGGCTGGCCATTGGAACAGATGGACATAAAAAGGTTGAACAGTTTCTCCTGTTTTACAGATGTTGGGGCATTCTTATCGTAAGATGGCAAGAAGTTATTTATTTTGGAGATAATTTCTCCGAAGCTCTGTCCAAAAACATTATTGCATTCATCATTGATAAATGAGAAACTGTTCTGATTATTTGGCTTACTAGCCGGGACACTGTCTTGCATACTATTCGGTATACTATGAGTGGGTTTGCCAGGTGCTTGACCACGGACAACGTTCGAAAAAGATCTAAGTGGGGTTCTGTAGGTAGCAACGGATTGCCTAACAAATTGTCTCTTACTTTGTTGCTCTTCTTTTTTGGAAGCCAAGTTCTTCTTGAGGTTTTGATAAACCTCGCATTTTTTATAATTGGCTGTGTGACCCTCTGTCTTGCACAACACGCAATAAACTTGGTGCCCTATCTGTTTTTTGATGGTCCCGTCCGTTAATGTTTTTGTTAACACTTCAGTGTTTTGGTCTTTTGGAGGGATTTTGCAATTTCCTGGACCATGATTGCCACCGCATTTCACACAGCGGTAAGGCATGTTGCAATTGATTGCAACATGGTTAAACCTCTGACACCTCTTGCACTGAAGAATGCCATTAGATTTAAATCGGTGGAAATACACCCGATTTTGGTGCAAATATTTAATTTTTAAAATTTCAGCGACATCTGAAGAGCGGTCAAACTGAACGAGCCAATTTGTATTTAGCTTTGAAACCCGAATAAGTTTGGCTTCCAATTCAATTGAATTGAGAGCGCCGGTCAAATCATTTTCATCGTAGTACGAAGGAAAGTTCTTCAGTACTAGCGATATTGGTTTTTCACATTTAGGGGTGAATGTGAAATATTTAATTTTTTCTGACTCAAGCAAAGTTTTTACTTGCTTGTAGTCGTCAATGTTCGTCGTTTGAACTACCGTCGAGTCATTGTTGCGTTTTGTAAAAAAAAAGTTTTTATGTTTAAGTAACTTAAAAATTTTCTCACTTACCTGTTTTGTGTTTGCATTATGGATGATGAGTTGTGGCGGCTTCTCGTTCATCCTCTTTGCTTCAGTGCTTCTATTGTTTGTTGTCTTCTGGATTACTTTCGTTGCTGTCTTCTTCTTTGTCGTCTGCTGGATACATGGGAATTCATCGTCCACTATATCCTCCTCTGGTTCCGTTGCTACTTCCTCATTGGAAGAGAGTTCAAAAAATCGGTTGGATCTCAGCCGATTTTCTATTTCGCGGGTATACCGCATGAGCTCCTCAATTTGATTGCGCTGCTGCTCTATGGTAGCGTGGTACTCCTTCTCCTTGCTGCTGCTGGCTGCCTTTTTAGCTATCGAGCATTCGTTCGAGGAAATGCCCTCCATTTTGCGCTTTTGCAGATGGTTGGAAGATTCATCCATTTCAATGCACAGAGGTCAATGCACATAAAATGGATGATCTCATCCGCTGTACGCTTCACTTGTACAGTTCTTTTTCTTCACTATTGTTATGCTACTATTGTTAAAATATTTGTATGTTTAATTATTTAAGTTTATTTTTACTTGCTTCTTTTGCAAGAAAGTTTAATTTATTTTGCTTTCTTTTCACTTTTAATTATTTTTATTATTATTTTGGGTCTTTTTGTCACTGCACATCACTTATATCGACGTTCACTGTTCAAAGGTCTCTTCCTTTCCTTCCTTCTAGCCCGCAACTATTGATACCACCTCTATTTATACTAAACGGCCTCTGCATACGCCGCACTGTACAACACCAAACAACGCTGTTTGCCAGCGTTTGCGTTTGCGTTTCCCGCCATTTTGCACACATTGATAGAAATACGAGTAGAGTGAATGTAGTGGTAGTATAAGTAAATAGGTGCGAATGGGATGGAATGAAATGGAATATGAGTATATTTTGTATAAATACGAGTGGTCGTGTAGCCGAAATTTTATTAAGAAAAGTGATTGTGAAGAGTGAAGAGTGAAAATTAAGTGTTAAATAATTTTGTTTAATTTTTGGATCAAAGTGAAGTAAATTGTTTTGAAATGACTGGTCGTGGTAAAGGTGGAAAAGGTTTGGGCAAAGGTGGAGCGAAGCGTCATCGTAAAGTTCTTCGCGATAACATCCAAGGTATTACGAAGCCAGCAATCAGACGTTTGGCTCGTCGTGGTGGCGTTAAGCGTATTTCTGGCTTGATATACGAGGAAACACGTGGTGTGCTAAAAGTGTTTTTGGAGAATGTGATCCGTGATGCTGTTACTTATACTGAACACGCTAAAAGAAAGACTGTCACAGCCATGGATGTCGTATATGCATTGAAGAGACAAGGTCGCACTTTGTACGGATTTGGTGGTTAAGAATAAGAATTTGAAAGACAAAAATTAAGCAGCAACTAGACGCAAACAATCAATCGGTCCTTTTCAGGACCACAAAATTTAATTTGAAAATTGATAAAAAATTTTATTATAATGAATATAAAGAATGAATGTAATTTATATATTTTGGTGGTTAGCAGGAAGGAGGAAGAGTAGATTGGTTAAAAAAAAAAATATGTAATGTGGTCAAATTTGAATGAGTAAAGAATGAAATTAGTTTGTATATTTTGGTGGTTGTGATATGAATATGTGAACGAATCGGTTGTGGAATCGAAAATATAAATAACTAAAATTGTCATATATAGTTTAGAGAATGTTATGGAATGGAACACTGCCGAGAAGGCTCAGAAAAACATCAATAAAACCGATAATTTATTGAACCAGCAAAGCATTCCCCTTCTTTTTACTTACAGCACCGTTCTTTAGACAAAGTCTTTCAAGCAAGTATTAATGAGTTTCGAGGCAATTTTCCTGAAAAACTATCTTACACCTGAATAATCGAAAAATTCAATTGTATTTGTGTTTCAAATAAATAGTGAAAAAGAAAATTCTTATTCTAAAAACATTGCAATTGCAATTATATTTTTGTTATATTGAACAAAAATTTAAATCGAACCAAATTTAGTGCAAATATCAAATTGTACTTCTTTTATTCATCATCAACTTTCTTCTCCACCCTTGTTAGTTTTAATATTTTTCTCGCAATGAAACAAATCTCAATATTCAAAATATTATTAAATCGTCCCTTTCAAAAAAATATTTTGATAGCCCTGAAAAGGGCCTTTTTGCGAGTATAATCCTTTCTTTTCCAATTATTTCGAACAATTTTGGTTGGTTTTTTTTGTTTTTCCTGTTTCGAAATAAATTTACTTTTTAGCTGCTGGTTTCTTAGTCACAGCTGCTTTTTTCGCTCCAGATGCAGGTGCGGCGGCCTTTTTCGGTTTGGCACTAACTGCTTTTGCCTTTGGTGCCGCCTTTGGCTTTGCTGCACTAGCTTTAGGCTTAGTTGGTTTAGCGACGGTGGGCTTGGCTTTCACGGTACCACTCTTCTTCACACTTTTCTTCTTGTCGGCAGTAGCACTACTCGACTTTTTTACAGTCGCTGCAGACGCTTTTTTAACCTTCTTTGCGACGGCGTTGGTCTTCTTCTTAGCTGCACCGGCACTTGCCTTTTTAACCACAGACTTTGCCTTCGATTTTGTAGATGGATCCTTGCCGCCACCTGCTGACAATTTGAATGAACCAGTTGCACCCTTACCTTTGGTTTGGATTAATTTACCACTTGCAACCGCTGATTTCAAATACTTCTTGATGAACGGCGCCAATTTCTGAGCATCACATTTGTACGTAGCACTGATGTACTTCTTAATTGCCAATAATGATGAACCACCACGTTCCTTTAAACTTTTAATTGATGCATCGACCATTTGCTGTGTCGGTGGATGAGTTGGCGCGCTCGTTGGCTTCTTGATTTTTTTGCTTCCAGCGGCAGCGGCTTTCTTTCCACCCGACTTCTTCAAAGCAGCAGAAGCCACAACTGAAGAGGCAGTAACACCAGCAACAACACTTTCAGACATTTTCTTATATACGTTAATTAACTCAACTGAACTTAAAAATTCAACTTCAAATCAACACTCTTTACTTCTTAATTAGTCACCTTTCAATTCAATCACAAATTTTCGCATTCTTGTGAGACTTAAGGCGACCTGAAAAACTGAGAAGCACCGAGTAGACTCATGCAACAAAATTTTATCGCTCAGTACATTTGAAGGTGCCATTATTGATCATTTCAAATCTTATTTTAATTTTTAAAAAGTTAATCAAACAGTTCCTCCTCTCTCAACCATTTAAACACTTCCACTATAAACTACATTTTGCGTTCTCAATCAACTTTTCTTCTTTTCACCCGTCTTAAGAACTCTATTGAAGATTTTGTTCGAATTTTAAAATGATTTTTGCAAAAATTTTTCACATAAACTATTATAATTAATTAATAATAATACGAAATCGGGCGGAATCGTATTTTTATACTTAACTGAAACTGATAGAAGTATTTTTTCCTAATTGTATCCTATTTATTCTTAGCTAGATAATTTAAAAAATTTTTTTAAATTGCCGTCAATTCATGGTGCAAATCGTGAGTAAATGCAGCGGCATTGCCTTCCATACGAAACTTCCTTTTATGGCGATATTTTAATTCAAGATATCCTTCAAAAATTATTGATTCATATCAAATAATATAACAAAATAAATAAATTCTAGCAAAAATTATTTTAATTGCTCTCATTTTGTAAGCTTTTTCTTTGAAAGTAAAGTGTGGGCTTTGAATTGAAAGAGGCGTGCATATGAATTTGAAAAAAAAAAATTATTTTTATCCTACTACACAGAAATATGAGTAAAATGATTGCACATCAAAGTATTTTTTAAGGTATACATTTTGAAATATATCCAAAGAGCATAAATAATCGCATTCTAGCTATTTTTTAATAGTTATCAATTCAATAACTTGTATGTGTATATAAAAAAATTCTTAGAATTTCAGATGCGTATGAGTAATGACAATTAATGTCTGTGGAGAGCAAAATAACCATAAATATTTGGTGCAATAATATAAAATGTATGCCTTATTAAAACTTAATTAAGAAAAATTTTCCGAAACGGAAAATTCCCTCATCATCATTTGATATTGTATTTTAATTATACGAGTATCAATTTATGACTATACAAATATGTACAGATAAAAACCCCATTTCTATTTGAAAGCAAAAATATATTTCAGCAATCAAAAGTCCATTTTAATAAAATTTTATTTCAATATTAACATAAATATATCAAGATGCAATTGAGAGGTGTTTAGGTGTCATTTGTAAGTATAGACCAATATCTCTATGCAAAGTCAACTTGTGGTATTTTAAAGGTGTTCTGTTCAAGAGAAATTTAAATAATTTACATCATCTTTTTAAATGTTTTTTGTGGCCCTGAAAAGGGCCGTTGTTTATTCCTTAATTGGTGTTGTTGTTGTTGTTGTCGTCGGCATTGTTCTTCTCATACTTATTTACTTTGAGCTGGTGTATTTTGTTACTGCTTTTGTGCCTTCGCTCACAGCGTGCTTAGCCAACTCACCAGGCAACAAAAGTCGAACAGCAGTTTGGATCTCGCGACTGGTAATGGTCGATTTCTTATTGTACTGCGCCAATCGGGACGACTCAGCCGCAATACGTTCAAAGATATCATTCACGAAACTGTTCATGATGCTCATTGCTTTCGAAGAAACACCAGTGTCAGGGTGCACTTGCTTCAGCACTTTGTAAATGTAGATAGCGTAACTCTCCTTCCTCTTGCGCTTCTTCTTCTTATCCCCTTTGGCGATGTTCTTTTGGGCCTTGCCCGCCTTCTTGGCAGCTTTTCCACTAGTTTTCGGCGGCATTTTCAATTACAATTCAACTCAATTTACTTTAATTTCAATTTTTCACAAATCCACTTTCACTTACAATTTGAAATTCACTCTGCATTCACGCGCCTATTTGAACAATTGAAGTGCGTCTTTTTCAGACAGCTTCCGCACGCCGTTAAGCAACCGAACAGATATCACACTAAAGAAAAGAGGGTGAGGAAAAAGTACAAATACGGCAGTTTATGAAATAATAATGGAAAAAGTAAAATTTGTGAATTGTGAATTGTTAGTTGTGAATTGAGTTTGAAAGTTGAATTAATTTTGAAGGTTGAATTTTTGAATTTTTGAAAAATGTCTGGTCGTGGAAAAGGTGGAAAAGTTAAAGGTGGCGGTAAATCAAAGACTCGCTCGAATCGTGCTGGTCTCCAGTTTCCCGTTGGACGTATTCACCGTTTATTGCGTAAAGGCAACTATGCCGAACGAGTGGGTGCCGGTGCTCCAGTCTATTTGGCAGCTGTTATGGAATACTTGGCCGCCGAAGTTCTTGAATTGGCTGGAAATGCTGCTCGTGACAACAAGAAGACAAGAATCATTCCCCGTCATTTGCAACTGGCCATCCGCAACGACGAAGAGTTGAATAAACTGTTGTCGGGCGTTACCATTGCTCAAGGTGGTGTCCTACCAAATATCCAAGCCGTACTTTTGCCAAAGAAGACTGAGAAAAAAACATCGTAAAATGTGATTTATTCAATCAGGAACCAGGAACGTAGAAATCAGACATAATTATAAAACCGTCCTTTTCAGGACGACAAACTATTATATATTAAATTGATATAAATTTGTGTTTGAAACTGCATCAATTCTAAATTTGTGCCATATTGATAATGTTCGACATCTCGCCGCTTTATTCATTTAAATGAAGTTGAATCGAGTTATTTTTTTACTCTAAATTAATTAAATTCACCCCAATAATTCAACTTCATTTAGAAATTGGCTTGTTTCCATCTTCCATCAATATCTTATAACTAATTCCACATTTAAAGTGTGAAATATCATGATAAAAAATATTATTTATGAATCTGTATTAAATTATTGCGTTTGCCATCATTATTAAAGGTTCTTGACAATTTGGGACAGACACGAGTGTGTCGGATTTTGCACTAGCATTGAGTCAACCAACAAAAAACAATATGAAAATGCAGAATTTCACTTAACAACTACGCTCGCTCTGCTTTTTGCAGGAGCAAATCTGGAATCTGACACATAAATATTCTATATACACATACAAGAGTATTTTATATTGTGAGCAAATTTAGTATGGAATTGAAAATCGTATGTAAACATATAGTGAATATTTCTCATATAAGTAGTTTTCTTCTCTTTTTTTATACATTTTGTGGCCCTGAAAAGGACCGATTTTATTTGAATTCAATTTATCGAGTAGTCGTCAGTCATCTGCTTATGCTATAGCCGCCAATATCAGCGAATCGATTTAAGCACGTTCGCCACGAATACGTCTCGCCAATTGTATGTCTTTTGGCATAATTGTAACACGTTTCGCATGAATGGCACACAAATTGGTGTCCTCAAACAGAGCAACCAAATATGCCTCACTAGCTTATTGCAGGGCCATAACTGCGGAACTCTGGAATCGCAAATCGGTTTTGAAATCCTGAGCAATTTCTCGCACTAAACGTTGGAACGGCAATTTGCGAATCAACAATTCTGTGCTCTTCTGATAGCGACGAATTTCACGAAGCGCCACGGTACCTGGGCGATAACGATGAGGCTTCTTCACACCACCAGTAGCTGGAGCACTTTTACGAGCAGCCTTGGTAGCCAATTGCTTACGTGGTGCTTTACCACCAGTCGATTTGCGAGCGGTTTGCTTAGTACGTGCCATTTTTCCCCTCTCACTTCACTTTCAATTTATTTATTTTTTTAATTCACTATTCACACTTCACTGTTCACCAAATAATAGCCCGCAACTTTTTTTATTTTTTTTTTATTTATTGACGAAACTTCATTTTATTCAGTTATTTAACTTAAATTAATTTTATATATAAGGGTTTCTTAACGTACAGTGAGTACTTTCCTAAGAGTATGAAAACTTATGATATATCTTATTTTAAGGCTTTATAGTTGAGTTATACTGAGAATAGAGTATTTGTATTGTATTTTTAAATTTCTCCAAAAGTGTCAAAAAAAAACGAGAATATCTTTATTGTTTTTCCTTACAGCTAGATCACGACTAAGCTTAACCTAAGGGTGGGGATATGTACAAGGGGATTTTAAATCAGTTTTATTTTCTCACATATTGGTTCACATTGTAAACTGTATCCACAATATTGTGGGACTTATTTCGCCTATGATAGTATATTAATTTGCTGTTCCTATATAAATTATTATTTTCATTCAATGTTTTCATATAGTTCGGGGAGAGGAAGGATTCTTGGATTGGATAGTTTATTTCATTTTGCTTATTTTCATAGTTTTTGATTACTTCGTTTTCTAACAAATTCAGCTTTTCGAGATATTTTAAGGCGGATTTCATCATAAAGTTGTCAATTCTCTCAAGCTCACCTTTTTTATATAGTATTTTATTAGATACCTTTTTTCTATATCCGTCTTTGTTATGTGTTGCGTGTTCGTGCAAATTCTGAGAATTTTGCGTTCGATCACGCGAAGACGCTCCATTTGACTTGAAGAGATGTCAAACCAAATAGGGAATGCATAGGTTAAAATGGGTCTAATAATTTGCTTATAACAATTTAGCTTTATCCTCGATTTCAAATCTTTCGCTCTTTTAATTAGCTTCATTGAGTAGAAAAACATGGACTTAGCTTTGCTAATTACGTAGTCAATATGTCTATAAAATTTAAAGCTTTCGTGCAATATTATGCCCAGGTACTTAATGCTATCACAGTTTTTTATTTGTACATTATTTACTTTTATATTAGGAACAAATTTTCTACAGTTGGGATACAATTTCTTTTTCACACCTTTGAAGATTATAACCTCACATTTATTTAAATTCAATTTTAGCTTCCATTTATCGAAAAACCTGCACAGTGTTGCTAAGTAGCCATTGGTGTCTATATTCGCTTTAGTCATTTTAGCATTTGAAGCCAGAATCAATATATCATCTGCATATACTAGTGTGCGCATATTTTCAGCCGGCTCAGGTAAATCCGCTAAGTAGATATTATATAAGATTGGTCCAAGTAGCGATCCCTGTGGGACGCCCGCCGCAATGTCTTTTTCAATAGAGTTTTCATTATTGTTGGTGACATAAAAAGATCTCTTAGATAAATAGTTGTAAATTATTCTACAAATGTTTTTGTCAAAATCAAAAACTTTATCCATCTTGAAAACAATCCCTTCAATCCAAGCAGTGTCAAACGCTTTCTCAAAGTCCAGGCTGACCGCTATGGTCGCGTTCCTTTGATTGAGGTTCGTGCATACAAAATCAGAGAGCATTGTTAAAGCATGTGTGGTGGAATGGCCACTACGAAATCCAAATTGAGTGTCTTTTAAGATTTTGTGGTCTACAAGGTGACTTTTTATTTTTTCACTTAACATCCCTTCAAATAGCTTGCTGATATTCGACAACAATGATATGGGCCTATAGTTTCTATCCAACTTCGGGTTCTTATTACGCTTAAGGACAGGGATCACTTTAGCACATTTCCAGATGTCAGGGAAGTAACCTATGTTATAGGACTGATTAAATAGGATTGACAAAAACTCCCAAAGAAAATATCTCGATTTACGCAAAAGAAAGTTGGGGATATTATCATCACCAAAGCTACGCTTATTATTTTTCATATAGAGCGCAAATTCTATATCCTCAGGAGAAATAAATTGCCTATATAATATTGCCGTCTCCGTTTCCGGATCCTCGAAGGTTGAAACACCATTTGCTAGACAGTTTTCATTAAAATTGAAGAAAGGTGTGTGATTTAGAAGATTAGAAATGCTTCCTATTACATGCTGGGAGAAAGTGTCTGAGCCAATATTCAAGTTTTGTTTGTGCGTGTTTTCAAAAGAATCTGCAATTTTGTTGATTATATCAAAATTTTCATTTAGAATAGTGCCGTGGTCCCCCTCCAGCTCTGTTATATCTATTTTCTGTTTAATGCCACACAAATTTTTTATTTTTTTATAGGTTTTATTGTTCATTTTTATCTTTTTAAAAAAGTTTTCCCAATACTCATCTTCATGCAAAATTAAAAGCTCTTGAATAATTTTGTTTAAGTTTTTTCTGATAGCTATTAGAGTCAACTTTCTGCCTGGATCAACACATTTGTGTATTTGCCTTCGTATCTTTTTTCTTTCATGAATAAAGTTCAGAATATTTTGGGGAAGCTTAATATGACTTTTGTTAAACATTTTAACTTTTGGCACACAACTTTCAATAGCATCTTTCATAGCGTGATTCATTTTATACACGCACGCATCAATTTCCTGGCAAGTTACATTTCTCTGAAGTGGTAAAGTGTAAGTACTAAGCTCATCCTCAAGCATATCATTGAATCTGGCAAAATCTGTTTTGTCCCAGTTGTAAATCATAGTGGGAGATTTCTGCATTACATCTTTTGTCTCTAAAATTAGTTGAACAGCATCGTGATCTGATTCAAAATCAAGCGTTTTTAAGCAGCCCATAAACCCATTTTCAAAAACCACACTCACAAATGGTGAAGTGAGAAAGAAGTCTAAAAAAGAGCTACTAGCTACTCTTGTTGGCAGTTTGGTGGGAATCAATTGCAAGCTTGGAGTGTTATTCAACCAATCCGCTAAAATTCTTCCACTATGATTTGTTTCCGTGTTGCCCCAGTCAGGATGTTTAGCATTAAGATCACCAGCTAGCACGATTTGGTTAGTGCTAAAGGAGTTAACAATTGTATTTAAATCGGAACTACAAAAAGTGTCCTGTGGCTTTTTATACATTGATACAAAAGCTATTTTATTGCCCTCCGAAATACTTAGTTCAATCGCAATATTTTCTATATTTGAAACTACAATCTTTTTTTCCTCAAACAGAAAATGCTCCTTTATACAGATGGCTGTGCCACCACCAAGACCATTGGAACGATGTTGTCTTAAAAAAGTATAACCTTTAAAATGTACATTGTGCCTAATATTGAGCTTATGCTCAGCAATGAGAACAATGTCTGGTTTATTTAAGGTCAGAAAAACATTGAAAAAATGCCGCTTTTGTCTAGATATTAATGAATTAACATTAATAAATATGCACTTTAATTTATGCATCGAGACGTAGGGTAATCAATAAATTAAATAATGCCTCAGTTTTGTCTTCGTCCCTCGATAAAGAATTATATTGGCCGGAAAATTTTTCAATTTTTTGAAGACACCCGAAAAAATCTTTCCCCAGTAATCTTTTACAATCCTTGTCAATATTCCCAAAGTTTAGGTTCAGACTGTTGTTCGTGGTTGTTTTGATGATTGGTTTATTTGTCACGATTTCTTTGCTTGTCACACTTTCTTGGATCGGAGAAAATGTTTTTAGTTTGGACGCGAATGATTCGCCCCTAACAGTATATGAATTTACCATTGGAGAGATCAGTTTAGTTTTTGTGGTATTATTTTTTTTTTTGTCAGCCCATCGTTGAGCTAGCTCTACCCGTTTAGGGCAATTTTTTGCATTTGCAGTGTGGCCTTCTACGTTGCAATTAGCACACTTTACAGGCAGACCAATTCTCTTTAAGATTTTACCAGACGCTGGGTCTGTGTGTACAAATTCCTCAGTATTTAATTCTTTTGCTGGAATTTTACATTTTTGAGGGCCATGCGACTCACCACATTTAACACAGCGATAAGGCATGTTGCAGTTACTCGCCACATGCGAGAAGCGTTGACAGTTTTTACACTGTGCAGGTTTGTCTTGTTTAAAATTGTCAAAATTGACTTTACAATTTAGTATATATTTAATATTTTTGAATTCAGCAATATTTGAATCCTTCGAAAGCTGAATAAGCCAATTAAAACTTAATTTCTTTAATTTTATAATATTAAAATTTAGCTTTAGATCATTGAGATAATCTAAAACCTCATTTTCATCATAAATAAATGATAATTTTTTAATGATAATTGAATATGGCTTCAATTCTTCAGGGGTATACGTGTAAAAATGTGCATTACTCCCTTTTATAAACATCTTAATTTTTTCATAGTCATCCATAGTGGATGAACTAATATGAGTAACATTTTTATTTATAAGATTAAAACTAAAATTTTTATGCTTTAAGATAGAATATAACTCACATGTCAGCTTCTTTTGGTCCGCATTGTAGCACACAAGAATTGGCGGCTTGCTCTTCTTCGGCTTCTTTGAAGTCATCGTGCTGGCAGCACCCTCGGCTTGGGTGGCAGATTTCTTCTCTACTGGCTTAGAACTTCTTTTGATGGATGGGAAATCTTTGTTATATTCCGAAGACTCTTCCATATCTTCACATTCTCTATGCTCTCCAATATTGGGGCATATATTCCTTGTATCAGCAATTTGTGTACTGGCTGCTGTATCACCATGAAAGTTTCTCGTTATTAGTTGCTTTTCTAGGTGATCAACTTTTCTCACCAGTTCAGCGTTTTGCTTTAATATTTTTTCAATTTGTGCACACATAGTGTTTGGATCACCTTTTCCAACTAACGAGTACACTTTCTCGTAGCACTGAAGTTTTTGAGTCAGCTCAGAGACTTGGTTTAATAAGAGTAATTTTTCACTTTGCATGCTTGAGGTAATATCACTATTAGACTCGTCACTTAAGGCACGTCTTTTCTTCTTATTTTTAGATTCCTCATTTTTCCTCATTTTCAAGGATCTAATTTTTATGGCATGATCAGAGGCAGCATCACTCATGTCCGTATCTCCTTTTAAAAGCGACGAATCACTAAATTTGGAGTCTTTTTCGCTCATAACTGGTATGCAATTTTCACTTCACTTCACTTTTTCTTTTTTTTTTTTTTGTTCTCCTATCAAATAAAACGTTCGTGATAGTCAGAGACAAATTTTATCGCTGACTTTAAAATCACTTTTAATTCACTAATAAACGTTGACTGTTAACTGTTCACAAAAATTATGATGTTCAATGTTCGCGGTCACTTTACTGAATGATTTTTTTTTGAGCCCGCAACTTTTTTTTTTTTTTTTTTTTTTATTTATTGACGAAACTTCATTTTATTCAGTTATTTAACTTAAATTAATTTTATATATAAGGGTTTCTTAACGTACGGTGAGTACTTTCCTAAGAGTATGAAAACTTATGATATATCTTATTTTAAGGCTTTATAGTTGAGTTATACTGAGAATAGAGTATTTGTATTGTATTTTTAAATTTCTCCAAAAGTGTCAAAAAAAAACGAGAATATCTTTATTGTTTTTCCTTACAGCTAGATCACGACTAAGCTTAACCTAAGGGTGGGGATATGTACAAGGGGATTTTAAATCAGTTTTATTTTCTCACATATTGGTTCACATTATAAACTGTATCCACAATATTGTGGGACTTATTTCGCCTATGATAGTATATTAGTTTGCTGTTCCTATATAAATTATTATTTTCATTCAATGTTTTCATATAGTTCGGGGAGAGGAAGGATTCTTGGATTGGATAGTTTATTTCATTTTGCTTATTTTCATAGTTTTTGATTACTTCGTTTTCTAACAAATTCAGCTTTTCGAGATATTTTAAGGCGGATTTCATCATAAAGTTGTCAATTCTCTCAAGCTCACCTTTTTTATATAGTATTTTATTAGATACCTTTTTTCTATATCCGTCTTTGTATGTTATGTGTTGCGTGTTCGTGCAAATTCTGAGAATTTTGCGTTCGATCACGCGAAGACGCTCCATTTGACTTGACGAGATGTCAAACCAAATAGGGAATGCATAGGTTAAAATGGGTCTAATAATTTGCTTATAACAATTTAGCTTTATCCTCGATTTCAAATCTTTCGCTCTTTTAATTAGCTTCATTGAGTAGAAAAACATGGACTTAGCTTTGCTAATTACGTAGTCAATATGTCTATAAAATTTAAAGCTTTCATGCAATATTATGCCCAGGTACTTAATGCTATCACAGTTTTTTATTTGTACATTATTTACTTTTATATTAGGAACAAATTTTCTACAGTTGGGATACAATTTCTTTTTCACACCTTTGAAGATTATAACCTCACATTTATTTAAATTCAATTTTAGCTTCCATTTTTCGAAAAACCTGCACAGTGTTGCTAAGTAGCCATTGGTGTCTATATTCGCTTTAGTCATTTTAGCATTTGAAGCCAGAATCAATATATCATCTGCATATACTAGTGTGCGCATATTTTCAGCCGGCTCAGGTAAATCCGCTAAGTAGATATTATATAAGATTGGTCCAAGTAGCGATCCCTGTGGGACGCCCGCCGCAATGTCTTTTTCAATAGAGTTTTCATTATTGTTGGTGACATAAAAAGATCTCTTAGATAAATAGTTGTAAATTATTCTACAAATGTTTTTGTCAAAATCAAAAACTTTATCCATCTTGAAAACAATCCCTTCAATCCAAGCAGTGTCAAACGCTTTCTCAAAGTCCAGGCTGACCGCTATGGTCGCGTTCCTTTGATTGAGGTTCGTGCATACAAAATCAGAGAGCATTGTTAAAGCATGTGTGGTGGAATGGCCACTACGAAATCCAAATTGAGTGTCTTTTAAGATTTTGTGGTCTACAAGGTGACTTTTTATTTTTTCACTTAACATCCCTTCAAATAGCTTGCTGATATTCGACAACAATGATATGGGCCTATAGTTTCTATCCAACTTCGGGTTCTTATTACGCTTAAGGACAGGGATCACTTTAGCACATTTCCAGATGTCAGGGAAGTAACCTATGTTATAGGACTGATTAAATAGGATTGACAAAAACTCCCAAAGAAAATATCTCGATTTACGCAAAAGAAAGTTGGGGATATTATCATCACCAAAGCTACGCTTATTATTTTTCATATAGAGCGCAAATTCTATATCCTCAGGAGAAATAAATTGCCTATATAATATTGCCGTCTCCGTTTCCGGATCCTCGAAGGTTGAAACACCATTTGCTAGACAGTTTTCATTAAAATTGAAGAAAGGTGTGTGATTTAGAAGATTAGAAATGCTTCCTATTACATGCTGGGAGAAAGTGTCTGAGCCAATATTCAAGTTTTGTTTGTGCGTGTTTTCAAAAGAATCTGCAATTTTGTTGATTATATCAAAATTTTCATTTAGAATAGTGCCGTGGTCCCCCTCCAGCTCTGTTATATCTATTTTCTGTTTAATGCCACACAAATTTTTTATTTTTTTATAGGTTTTATTGTTCATTTTTATCTTTTTAAAAAAGTTTTCCCAATACTCATCTTCATGCAAAATTAAAAGCTCTTGAATAATTTTGTTTAAGTTTTTTCTGATAGCTATTAGAGTCAACTTTCTGCCTGGATCAACACATTTGTGTATTTGCCTTCGTATCTTTTTTCTTTCATGAATAAAGTTCAGAATATTTTGGGGAAGCTTAATATGACTTTTGTTAAACATTTTAACTTTTGGCACACAACTTTCAATAGCATCTTTCATAGCGTGATTCATTTTATACACGCACGCATCAATTTCCTGGCAAGTTACATTTCTCTGAAGTGGTAAAGTGTAAGTACTAAGCTCATCCTCAAGCATATCATTGAATCTGGCAAAATCTGTTTTGTCCCAGTTGTAAATCATAGTGGGAGATTTCTGCATTACATCTTTTGTCTCTAAAATTAGTTGAACAGCATCGTGATCTGATTCAAAATCAAGCGTTTTTAAGCAGCCCATAAACCCATTTTCAAAAACCACACTCACAAATGGTGAAGTGAGAAAGAAGTCTAAAAAAGAGCTACTAGCTACTCTTGTTGGCAGTTTGGTGGGAATCAATTGCAAGCTTGGAGTGTTATTCAACCAATCCGCTAAAATTCTTCCACTATGATTTGTTTCCGTGTTGCCCCAGTCAGGATGTTTAGCATTAAGATCACCAGCTAGCACGATTTGGTTAGTGCTAAAGGAGTTAACAATTGTATTTAAATCGGAACTACAAAAAGTGTCCTGTGGCTTTTTATACATTGATACAAAAGCTATTTTATTGCCCTCCGAAATACTTAGTTCAATCGCAATATTTTCTATATTTGAAACTACAATCTTTTTTTCCTCAAACAGAAAATGCTCCTTTATACAGATGGCTGTGCCACCACCAAGACCATTGGAACGATGTTGTCTTAAAAAAGTATAACCTTTAAAATGTACATTGTGCCTAATATTGAGCTTATGCTCAGCAATGAGAACAATGTCTGGTTTATTTAAGGTCAGAAAAACATTGAAAAAATGCCGCTTTTGTCTAGATATTAATGAATTAACATTAATAAATATGCACTTTAATTTATGCATCGAGACGTAGGGTAATCAATAAATTAAATAATGCCTCAGTTTTGTCTTCGTCCCTCGATAAAGAATTATATTGGCCGGAAAATTTTTCAATTTTTTGAAGACACCCGAAAAAATCTTTCCCCAGTAATCTTTTACAATCCTTGTCAATATTCCCAAAGTTTAGGTTCAGACTGTTGTTCGTGGTTGTTTTGATGATTGGTTTATTTGTCACGATTTCTTTGCTTGTCACACTTTCTTGGATCGGAGAAAATGTTTTTAGTTTGGACGCGAATGATTCGCCCCTAACAGTATATGAATTTACCATTGGAGAGATCAGTTTAGTTTTTGTGGTATTATTTTTTTTTTTGTCAGCCCATCGTTGAGCTAGCTCTACCCGTTTAGGGCAATTTTTTGCATTTGCAGTGTGGCCTTCTACGTTGCAATTAGCACACTTTACAGGCAGACCAATTCTCTTTAAGATTTTACCAGACGCTGGGTCTGTGTGTACAAATTCCTCAGTATTTAATTCTTTTGCTGGAATTTTACATTTTTGAGGGCCATGCGACTCACCACATTTAACACAGCGATAAGGCATGTTGCAGTTACTCGCCACATGCGAGAAGCGTTGACAGTTTTTACACTGTGCAGGTTTGTCTTGTTTAAAATTGTCAAAATTGACTTTACAATTTAGTATATATTTAATATTTTTGAATTCAGCAATATTTGAATCCTTCGAAAGCTGAATAAGCCAATTAAAACTTAATTTCTTTAATTTTATAATATTAAAATTTAGCTTTAGATCATTGAGATAATCTAAAACCTCATTTTCATCATAAATAAATGATAATTTTTTAATGATAATTGAATATGGCTTCAATTCTTCAGGGGTATACGTGTAAAAATGTGCATTACTCCCTTTTATAAACATCTTAATTTTTTCATAGTCATCCATAGTGGATGAACTAATATGAGTAACATTTTTATTTATAAGATTAAAACTAAAATTTTTATGCTTTAAGATAGAATATAACTCACATGTCAGCTTCTTTTGGTCCGCATTGTAGCACACAAGAATTGGCGGCTTGCTCTTCTTCGGCTTCTTTGAAGTCATCGTGCTGGCAGCACCCTCGGCTTGGGTGGCAGATTTCTTCTCTACTGGCTTAGAACTTCTTTTGATGGATGGGAAATCTTTGTTATATTCCGAAGACTCTTCCATATCTTCACATTCTCTATGCTCTCCAATATTGGGGCATATATTCCTTGTATCAGCAATTTGTGTACTGGCTGCTGTATCACCATGAAAGTTTCTCGTTATTAGTTGCTTTTCTAGGTGATCAACTTTTCTCACCAGTTCAGCGTTTTGCTTTAATATTTTTTCAATTTGTGCACACATAGTGTTTGGATCACCTTTTCCAACTAACGAGTACACTTTCTCGTAGCACTGAAGTTTTTGAGTCAGCTCAGAGACTTGGTTTAATAAGAGTAATTTTTCACTTTGCATGCTTGAGGTAATATCACTATTAGACTCGTCACTTAAGGCACGTCTTTTCTTCTTATTTTTAGATTCCTCATTTTTCCTCATTTTCAAGGATCTAATTTTTATGGCATGATCAGAGGCAGCATCACTCATGTCCGTATCTCCTTTTAAAAGCGACGAATCACTAAATTTGGAGTCTTTTTCGCTCATAACTGGTATGCAATTTTCACTTCACTTCACTTTTTCTTTTTTTTTTCTTTGTTCTCCTATCAAATAAAACGTTCGTGATAGTCAGAGACAAATTTTATCGCTGACTTTAAAATCACTTTTAATTCACTAATAAACGTTGACTGTTAACTGTTCACAAAAATTATGATGTTCAATGTTCGCGGTCACTTTACTGAATGAACCAGCCCGCAACTTTTGATACCACCTCTATTTATACTAAACGGCCTCTGCATACGCCGCACTGTACAACACCAAACAACGCTGTTTGCCAGCGTTTGCGTTTGCGTTTCCCGCCATTTTGCACACATTGATAGAAATACGAGTAGAGTGAATGTAGTGGTAGTATAAGTAAATAGGTGCGAATGGGATGGAATGAAATGGAATATGAGTATATTTTGTATAAATACGAGTGGTCGTGTAGCCGAAATTTTATTAAGAAAAGTGATTGTGAAGAGTGAAGAGTGAAAATTAAGTGTTAAATAATTTTGTTTAATTTTTGGATCAAAGTGAAGTAAATTGTTTTGAAATGACTGGTCGTGGTAAAGGTGGAAAAGGTTTGGGCAAAGGTGGAGCGAAGCGTCATCGTAAAGTTCTTCGCGATAACATCCAAGGTATTACGAAGCCAGCAATCAGACGTTTGGCTCGTCGTGGTGGCGTTAAGCGTATTTCTGGCTTGATATACGAGGAAACACGTGGTGTGCTAAAAGTGTTTCTGGAGAATGTGATCCGTGATGCTGTTACTTATACTGAACACGCTAAAAGAAAGACTGTCACAGCCATGGATGTCGTATATGCATTGAAGAGACAAGGTCGCACTTTGTACGGATTTGGTGGTTAAGAATAAGAATTTGAAAGACAAAAATTAAGCAGCAACTAGACGCAAACAATCAATCGGTCCTTTTCAGGACCACAAAATTTAATTTGAAAATTGATAAAAAATTTTATTATAATGAATATAAAGAATGAATGTAATTTATATATTTTGGTGGTTAGCAGGAAGGAGGAAGAGTAGATTGGTTAAAAAAAAAATATGTAATGTGGTCAAATTTGAATGAGTAAAGAATGAAATTAGTTTGTATATTTTGGTGGTTGTGATATGAATATGTGAATGAATCGGTTGTGGAATCGAAAATATAAATAACTAAAATTGTCATATATAGTTTACAGAATGTTATGGAATGGAACACTGCCGAGAAGGCTCAGAAAAACATCAATAAAACAATTATTGAACCAGCAAAGCATTCCCCTTCTTTTTACTTACAGCACCGTTCTTTAGACAAAGTCTTTCAAGCAAGTATTAATGAGTTTCGAGGCAATTTTCCTGAAAAACTATCTTACACCTGAATAATCGAAAAATTCAATTGTATTTGTGTTTCAAATAAATAGTGAAAAAGAAAATTCTAATTCTAAAAACATTGCAATTGCAATTATATTTTTGTTATATTGAACAAAAATTTAAATCGAACCAAATTTAGTGTAAATATCAAATTGTACTTCTTTTATTCATCATCAACTTTCTTCTCCACCCTTGTTAGTTTTAATATTTTTCTCGCAATGAAACAAATCTCAATATTCAAAATATTATTAAATCGTCCCTTTCAAAAAAATATTTTGATAGCCCTGAAAAGGGCCTTTTTGCGAGTATAATCCTTTCTTTTCCAATTATTTCGAACAATTTTGGTTGGTTTTTTTTGTTTTTCCTGTTTCGAAATAAATTTACTTTTTAGCTGCTGGTTTCTTAGTCACAGCTGCTTTTTTCGCTCCAGATGCAGGTGCGGCGGCCTTTTTCGGTTTGGCACTAACTGCTTTTGCCTTTGGTGCCGCCTTTGGCTTTGCTGCACTAGCTTTAGGCTTAGTTGGTTTAGCGACGGTGGGCTTGGCTTTCACGGTACCACTCTTCTTCACACTTTTCTTCTTGTCGGCAGTAGCACTACTCGACTTTTTTACAGTCGCTGCAGACGCTTTTTTAACCTTCTTTGCGACGGCGTTGGTCTTCTTCTTAGCTGCACCGGCACTTGCCTTTTTAACCACAGACTTTGCCTTCGATTTTGTAGATGGATCCTTGCCGCCAGCTGCTGACAATTTGAATGAACCAGTTGCACCCTTACCTTTGGTTTGGATTAATTTACCACTTGAAACCGCTGATTTCAAATACTTCTTGATGAACGGCGCCAATTTCTGAGCATCACATTTGTACGTAGCACTGATGTACTTCTTAATCGCCAATAATGATGAACCACCACGTTCCTTTAAACTTTTAATTGATGCATCGACCATTTGCTGTGTCGGTGGATGAGTTGGCGCGCTCGTTGGCTTCTTGATTTTTTTGCTTCCAGCGGCAGCGGCTTTCTTTCCACCCGACTTCTTCAAAGCAGCAGTAGCCACAACTGGAGAGGCAGTAACACCAGCAACAACACTTTCAGACATTTTCTTATATACGTTAATTAACTCAACTGAACTTAAAAATTCAACTTCAAATCAACACTCTTTACTTCTTAATTAGTCACCTTTCAATTCAATCACAAATTTTCGCATTCTTGTGAGACTTAAGGCGACCTGAAAAACTGAGAAGCACCGAGTAGACTCATGCAACAAAATTTTATCGCTCAGTACATTTGAAGGTGCCATTATTGATCATTTCAAATCTTATTTTAATTTTTAAAAAGTTAATCAAACAGTTCCTCCTCTCTCAACCATTTAAACACTTCCACTATAAACTACATTTTGCGTTCTCAATCAACTTTTCTTCTTTTCACCCGTCTTAAGAACTCTATTGAAGATTTTGTTCGAATTTTAAAATGATTTTTGCAAAAATTTTTCACATAAACTATTATAATTAATTAATAATAATACGAAATCGGGCGGAATCGTATTTTTATACTTAACTGAAACTGATAGAAGTATTTTTTCCTAATTGTATCCTATTTATTCTTAGCTAGATAATTTAAAAATTTTTTTTAAATTGCCGTCAATTCATGGTGCAAATCGTGAGTAAATGCAGCGGCATTGCCTTCCATACGAAACTTCCTTTTATGGCGATATTTTAATTCAAGATATCCTTCAAAAATTATTGATTCATATCAAATAATATAACAAAATAAATAAATTCTAGCAAAAATTATTTTAATTGCTCTCATTTTGTAAGCTTTTTCTTTGAAAGTAAAGTGTGGGCTTTGAATTGAAAGAGGCGTGCATATGAATTTGAAAAAAAAAAATTATTTTTATCCTACTACACAGAAATATGAGTAAAATGATTGCACATCAAAGTATTTTTTAAGGTATACATTTTGAAATATATCCAAAGAGCATAAATAATCGCATTCTAGCTATTTTTTAATAGTTATCAATTCAATAACTTGTATGTGTATATAAAAAAATTCTTAGAATTTCAGATGCGTATGAGTAATGACAATTGATGTCTGTGGAGAGCAAAATAACCATAAATATTTGGTGCAATAATATAAAATGTATGCCTTATTAAAACTTAATTAAGAAAAATTTTCCGAAACGGAAAATTCCCTCATCATCATTTGATATTGTATTTTAATTATACGAGTATCAATTTATGACTATACAAATATGTACAGATAAAAACCCCATTTCTATTTGAAAGCAAAAATATATTTCAGCAATCAAAAGTCCATTTTAATAAAATTTTATTTCAATATTAACATAAATATATCAAGATGCAATTGAGAGGTGTTTAGGTGTCATTTGTAAGTATAGACCAATATCTCTATGCAAAGTCAACTTGTGGTATTTTAAAGGTGTTCTGTTCAAGAGAAATTTAAATAATTTACATCATCTTTTTAAATGTTTTTTGTGGCCCTGAAAAGGGCCGTTGTTTATTCCTTAATTGGTGTTGTTGTTGTTGTTGTCGTCGGCATTGTTCTTCTCATACTTATTTACTTTGAGCTGGTGTATTTTGTTACTGCTTTTGTGCCTTCGCTCACAGCGTGCTTAGCCAACTCACCAGGCAACAAAAGTCGAACAGCAGTTTGGATCTCGCGACTGGTAATGGTCGATTTCTTATTGTACTGCGCCAATCGGGACGACTCAGCCGCAATACGTTCAAAGATATCATTCACGAAACTGTTCATGATGCTCATTGCTTTCGAAGAAACACCAGTGTCAGGGTGCACTTGCTTCAGCACTTTGTAAATGTAGATAGCGTAACTCTCCTTCCTCTTGCGCTTCTTCTTCTTATCCCCTTTGGCGATGTTCTTTTGGGCCTTGCCCGCCTTCTTGGCAGCTTTTCCACTAGTTTTCGGCGGCATTTTCAATTACAATTCAACTCAATTTACTTTAATTTCAATTTTTCACAAATCCACTTACAATTTGAAATTCACTCTGCATTCACGCGCCTATTTGAACAATTGAAGTGCGTCTTTTTCAGACAGCTTCCGCACGCCATTAAGCAACCGAACAGATATCACACTAAAGAAAAGAGGGTGAGGAAAAAGTACAAATACGGCAGTTTATGAAATAATAATGGAAAAAGTAAAATTTGTGAATTGTGAATTGTTAGTTGTGAATTGAGTTTGAAAGTTGAATTAATTTTGAAGGTTGAATTTTTGAATTTTTGAAAAATGTCTGGTCGTGGAAAAGGTGGAAAAGTTAAAGGTGGCGGTAAATCAAAGACTCGCTCGAATCGTGCTGGTCTCCAGTTTCCCGTTGGACGTATTCACCGTTTATTGCGTAAAGGCAACTATGCCGAACGAGTGGGTGCCGGTGCTCCAGTCTATTTGGCAGCTGTTATGGAATACTTGGCCGCCGAAGTTCTTGAATTGGCTGGAAATGCTGCTCGTGACAACAAGAAGACAAGAATCATTCCCCGTCATTTGCAACTGGCCATCCGCAACGACGAAGAGTTGAATAAACTGTTGTCGGGCGTTACCATTGCTCAAGGTGGTGTCCTACCAAATATCCAAGCCGTACTTTT
This sequence comes from Clusia tigrina, assembly GCA_920105625.2. Classification (NCBI taxonomy): domain Eukaryota; kingdom Metazoa; phylum Arthropoda; class Insecta; order Diptera; family Clusiidae; genus Clusia; species Clusia tigrina. The sequence continues at coordinate 175,522,323 of OV050032.1, forward strand.
GCCAAAGAAGACTGAGAAAAAAACATCGTAAAATGTGATTTATTCAATCAGGAACCAGGAACCAAAAACCAGGAACGTAGAAATCAGACCCAATTATAAAACCGTCCTTTTCAGGACGACAAACTATTATATATTAAATTGATATAAATTTGTGTTTGAAACTGCATCGATTCTAAATTTGTGCCATATTGATAATGTTCGACATCTCGCCGCTTTATTCATTTAAATGAAGTTGAATCGAGTTATTTTTTTACTCTAAATTAATTAAATTCACCCCAATAATTCAACTTCATTTAGAAATTGGCTAGTTTCCATCTTCCATCAATATCTTATAACTAATTCCACATTTAAAGTGTGAAATATCATGATAAAAAATATTATTTATGAAGCTGTATTAAATTATTGCGTTTGCCATCATTATTAAAGGTTCTTGACAATTTGGGACAGACACGAGTGTGTCGGATTTTGCACTAGCATTGAGTCAACCAACAAAAACAATATGAAAATGCAGATCAACTACGCTCGCTCTGCTTTTTGCAGGAGCAAATCTGGAATCTGACACATAAATATTCTATATACACATACAAGAGTATTTTATATTGTGAGCAAATTTAGTATGGAATTGAAAATCGTATGTAAACATATAGTGAATATTTCTCATATAAATAGTTTTCTTCTCTTTTTTTATACATTTTGTGGCCCTGAAAAGGACCGATTTTATTTGAATTCAATTTATCGAGTAGTCGTCAGTCATCTGCTTATGCTATAGCCGCCAATATCAGCGAATCGATTTAAGCACGTTCGCCACGAATACGTCTCGCCAATTGTATGTCTTTTGGCATAATTGTAACACGTTTCGCATGAATGGCACACAAATTGGTGTCCTCAAACAGACCAACCAAATATGCCTCACTAGCTTCTTGCAGGGCCATAACTGCGGAACTCTGGAATCGCAAATCGGTTTTGAAATCCTGAGCAATTTCTCGCACTAAACGTTGGAACGGCAATTTGCGAATCAACAATTCTGTGCTCTTCTGATAGCGACGAATTTCACGAAGCGCCACGGTACCTGGGCGATAACGATGAGGCTTCTTCACACCACCAGTAGCTGGAGCACTTTTACGAGCAGCCTTGGTAGCCAATTGCTTACGTGGTGCTTTACCACCAGTTGATTTGCGAGCGGTTTGCTTAGTACGTGCCATTTTTCCCCTCTCACTTCACTTTTAATTTATTTATTTTTTTAATTCACTATTCACACTTCACTGTTCACCAAATAATAGCCTGCAACTATTGATACCACCTCTATTTATACTAAACGGCCTCTGCATACGCCGCACTGTACAACACCAAACAACGCTGTTTGCCAGCGTTTGCGTTTGCGTTTCCCGCCATTTTGCACACATTGATAGAAATACGAGTAGAGTGAATGTAGTGGTAGTATAAGTAAATAGGTGCGAATGGGATGGAATGAAATGGAATATGAGTATATTTTGTATAAATACGAGTGGTCGTGTAGCCGAAATTTTATTAAGAAAAGTGATTGTGAAGAGTGAAGAGTGAAAATTAAGTGTTAAATAATTTTGTTTAATTTTTGGATCAAAGTGAAGTAAATTGTTTTGAAATGACTGGTCGTGGTAAAGGTGGAAAAGGTTTGGGCAAAGGTGGAGCGAAGCGTCATCGTAAAGTTCTTCGCGATAACATCCAAGGTATTACGAAGCCAGCAATCAGACGTTTGGCTCGTCGTGGTGGCGTTAAGCGTATTTCTGGCTTGATATACGAGGAAACACGTGGTGTGCTAAAAGTGTTTTTGGAGAATGTGATCCGTGATGCTGTTACTTATACTGAACACGCTAAAAGAAAGACTGTCACAGCCATGGATGTCGTATATGCATTGAAGAGACAAGGTCGCACTTTGTACGGATTTGGTGGTTAAGAATAAGAATTTGAAAGACAAAAATTAAGCAGCAACTAGACGCAAACAATCAATCGGTCCTTTTCAGGACCACAAAATTTAATTTGAAAATTGATAAAAAATTTTATTATAATGAATATAAAGAATGAATGTAATTTATATATTTTGGCGGTTAGCAGGAAGGAGGAAGAGTAGATTGGTTAAAAAAAAAAAAAAATGTAATGTGGTCAAATTTGAATGAGTAAAGAATGAAATTAGTTTGTATATTTTGGTGGTTGTGATATGAATATGTGAACGAATCGGTTGTGGAATCGAAAATATAAATAACTAAAATTGTCATATATAGTTTACAGAATGTTATGGAATGGAACACTGCCGAGAAGGCTCAGAAAAACATCAATAAAACAATTATTGAACCAGCAAAGCATTCCCCTTCTTTTTACTTACAGCACCGTTCTTTAGACAAAGTCTTTCAAGCAAGTATTAATGAGTTTCGAGGCAATTTTCCTGAAAAACTATCTTACACCTGAATAATCGAAAAATTCAATTGTATTTGTGTTTCAAATAAATAGTGAAAAAGAAAATTCTAATTCTAAAAACATTGCAATTGCAATTATATTTTTGTTATATTGAACAAAAATTTAAATCGAACCAAATTTAGTGTAAATATCAAATTGTACTTCTTTTATTCATCATCAACTTTCTTCTCCACCCTTGTTAGTTTTAATATTTTTCTCGCAATGAAACAAATCTCAATATTCAAAATATTATTAAATCGTCCCTTTCAAAAAAATATTTTGATAGCCCTGAAAAGGGCTTTTTTGCGAGTATAATCCTTTCTTTTCCAATTATTTCGAACAATTTTGGTTGGTTTTTTTTGTTTTTCCTGTTTCGAAATAAATTTACTTTTTAGCTGCTGGTTTCTTAGTCACAGCTGCTTTTTTCGCTCCAGATGCAGGTGCGGCGGCCTTTTTCGGTTTGGCACTAACTGCTTTTGCCTTTGGTGCCGCCTTTGGCTTTGCTGCACTAGCTTTAGGCTTAGTTGGTTTAGCGACGGTGGGCTTGGCTTTCACGGTACCACTCTTCTTCACACTTTTCTTCTTGTCGGCAGTAGCACTACTCGACTTTTTTACAGTCGCTGCAGACGCTTTTTTAACCTTCTTTGCGACGGCGTTGGTCTTCTTCTTAGCTGCACCGGCACTTGCCTTTTTAACCACAGACTTTGCCTTCGATTTTGTAGATGGATCCTTGCCGCCAGCTGCTGACAATTTGAATGAACCAGTTGCACCCTTACCTTTGGTTTGGATTAATTTACCACTTGAAACCGCTGATTTCAAATACTTCTTGATGAACGGCGCCAATTTCTGAGCATCACATTTGTACGTAGCACTGATGTACTTCTTAATCGCCAATAATGATGAACCACCACGTTCCTTTAAACTTTTAATTGATGCATCGACCATTTGCTGTGTCGGTGGATGAGTTGGCGCGCTCGTTGGCTTCTTGATTTTTTTGCTTCCAGCGGCAGCGGCTTTCTTTCCACCCGACTTCTTCAAAGCAGCAGTAGCCACAACTGGAGAGGCAGTAACACCAGCAACAACACTTTCAGACATTTTCTTATATACGTTAATTAACTCAACTGAACTTAAAAATTCAACTTCAAATCAACACTCTTTACTTCTTAATTAGTCACCTTTCAATTCAATCACAAATTTTCGCATTCTTGTGAGACTTAAGGCGACCTGAAAAACTGAGAAGCACCGAGTAGAGTCATGCAACAAAATTTTATCGCTCAGTACATTTGAAGGTGCCATTATTGATCATTTCAAATCTTATTTTAATTTTTAAAAAGTTAATCAAACAGTTCCTCCTCTCTCAACCATTTAAACACTTCCACTATAAACTACATTTTGCGTTCTCAATCAACTTTTCTTCTTTTCACCCGTCTTAAGAACTCTATTGAAGATTTTGTTCGAATTTTAAAATGATTTTTGCAAAAATTTTTCACATAAACTATTATAATTAATTAATAATAATACGAAATCGGGCGGAATCGTATTTTTATACTTAACTGAAACTGATAGAAGTATTTTTTCCTAATTGTATCCTATTTATTCTTAGCTAGATAATTTAAAAAATTTTTTTAAATTGCCGTCAATTCATGGTGCAAATCGTGAGTAAATGCAGCGGCATTGCCTTCCATACGAAACTTCCTTTTATGGCGATATTTTAATTCAAGATATCCTTCAAAAATTATTGATTCATATCAAATAATATAACAAAATAAATAAATTCTAGCAAAAATTATTTTAATTGCTCTCATTTTGTAAGCTTTTTCTTTGAAAGTAAAGTGTGGGCTTTGAATTGAAAGAGGCGTGCATATGAATTTGAAAAAAAAAAATTATTTTTATCCTACTACACAGAAATATGAGTAAAATGATTGCACATCAAAGTATTTTTTAAGGTATACATTTTGAAATATATCCAAAGAGCATAAATAATCGCATTCTAGCTATTTTTTAATAGTTATCAATTCAATAACTTGTATGTGTATATAAAAAAATTCTTAGAATTTCAGATGCGTATGAGTAATGACAATTAATGTCTGTGGAGAGCAAAATAACCATAAATATTTGGTGCAATAATATAAAATGTATGCCTTATTAAAACTTAATTAAGAAAAATTTTCCGAAACGGAAAATTCCCTCATCATCATTTGATATTGTATTTTAATTATACGAGTATCAATTTATGACTATACAAATATGTACAGATAAAAACCCCATTTCTATTTGAAAGCAAAAATATATTTCAGCAATCAAAAGTCCATTTTAATAAAATTTTATTTCAATATTAACATAAATATATCAAGATGCAATTGAGAGGTGTTTAGGTGTCATTTGTAAGTATAGACCAATATCTCTATGCAAAGTCAACTTGTGGTATTTTAAAGGTGTTCTGTTCAAGAGAAATTTAAATAATTTACATCATCTTTTTAAATGTTTTTTGTGGCCCTGAAAAGGGCCGTTGTTTATTCCTTAATTGGTGTTGTTGTTGTTGTTGTCGTCGGCATTGTTCTTCTCATACTTATTTACTTTGAGCTGGTGTATTTTGTTACTGCTTTTGTGCCTTCGCTCACAGCGTGCTTAGCCAACTCACCAGGCAACAAAAGTCGAACAGCAGTTTGGATCTCGCGACTGGTAATGGTCGATTTCTTATTGTACTGCGCCAATCGGGACGACTCAGCCGCAATACGTTCAAAGATATCATTCACGAAACTGTTCATGATGCTCATTGCTTTCGAAGAAACACCAGTGTCAGGGTGCACTTGCTTCAGCACTTTGTAAATGTAGATAGCGTAACTCTCCTTCCTCTTGCGCTTCTTCTTCTTATCCCCTTTGGCGATGTTCTTTTGGGCCTTGCCCGCCTTCTTGGCAGCTTTTCCACTAGTTTTCGGCGGCATTTTCAATTACAATTCAACTCAATTTACTTTAATTTCAATTTTTCACAAATCCACTTACAATTTGAAATTCACTCTGCATTCACGCGCCTATTTGAACAATTGAAGTGCGTCTTTTTCAGACAGCTTCCGCACGCCGTTAAGCAACCGAACAGATATCACACTAAAGAAAAGAGGGTGAGGAAAAAGTACAAATACGGCAGTTTATGAAATAATAATGGAAAAAGTAAAATTTGTGAATTGTGAATTGTTAGTTGTGAATTGAGTTTGAAAGTTGAATTAATTTTGAAGGTTGAATTTTTGAATTTTTGAAAAATGTCTGGTCGTGGAAAAGGTGGAAAAGTTAAAGGTGGCGGTAAATCAAAGACTCGCTCGAATCGCGCTGGTCTCCAGTTTCCCGTTGGACGTATTCACCGTTTATTGCGTAAAGGCAACTATGCCGAACGAGTGGGTGCCGGTGCTCCAGTCTATTTGGCAGCTGTTATGGAATACTTGGCCGCCGAAGTTCTTGAATTGGCTGGAAATGCTGCTCGTGACAACAAGAAGACAAGAATCATTCCCCGTCATTTGCAACTGGCCATCCGCAACGACGAAGAGTTGAATAAACTGTTGTCGGGCGTTACCATTGCTCAAGGTGGTGTCCTACCAAATATCCAAGCCGTACTTTTGCCAAAGAAGACTGAGAAAAAAACATCGTAAAATGTGATTTATTCAATCAGGAACCAGGAACGTAGAAATCAGACCCAATTATAAAACCGTCCTTTTCAGGACGACAAACTATTATATATTAAATTGATATAAATTTGTGTTTGAAACTGCATCGATTCTAAATTTGTGCCATATTGATAATGTTCGACATCTCGCCGCTTTATTCATTTAAATGAAGTTGAATCGAGTTATTTTTTTACTCTAAATTAATTAAATTCACCCCAATAATTCAACTTCATTTAGAAATTGGCTTGTTTCCATCTTCCATCAATATCTTATAACTAATTCCACATTTAAAGTGTGAAATATCATGATAAAAAATATTATTTATGAAGCTGTATTAAATTATTGCGTTTGCCATCATTATTAAAGGTTCTTGACAATTTGGGACAGACACGAGTGTGTCGTATTTTGCACTAGCATTGAGTCAACCAACAAAAACAATATGAAAATGCAGATCAACTACGCTCGCTCTGCTTTTTGCAGGAGCAAATCTGGAATCTGACACATAAATATTCTATATACACATACAAGAGTATTTTATATTGTGAGCAAATTTAGTATGGAATTGAAAATCGTATGTAAACATATAGTGAATATTTCTCATATAAATAGTTTTCTTCTCTTTTTTTATACATTTTGTGGCCCTGAAAAGGACCGATTTTATTTGAATTCAATTTATCGAGTAGTCGTCAGTCATCTGCTTATGCTATAGCCGCCAATATCAGCGAATCGATTTAAGCACGTTCGCCACGAATACGTCTCGCCAATTGTATGTCTTTTGGCATAATTGTAACACGTTTCGCATGAATGGCACACAAATTGGTGTCCTCAAACAGACCAACCAAATATGCCTCACTAGCTTCTTGCAGGGCCATAACTGCGGAACTCTGGAATCGCAAATCGGTTTTGAAATCCTGAGCAATTTCTCGCACTAAACGTTGGAACGGCAATTTGCGAATCAACAATTCTGTGCTCTTCTGATAGCGACGAATTTCACGAAGCGCCACGGTACCTGGGCGATAACGATGAGGCTTCTTCACACCACCAGTAGCTGGAGCACTTTTACGAGCAGCCTTGGTAGCCAATTGCTTACGTGGTGCTTTACCACCAGTCGATTTGCGAGCGGTTTGCTTAGTACGTGCCATTTTTCCCACTCTCACTTCACTTTTAATTTATTTTTTTAATTCACTATTCACACTTCACTGTTCACCAAATAATAGCCCGCAACTATTGATACCACCTCTATTTATACTAAACGGCCTCTGCATACGCCGCACTGTACAACACCAAACAACGCTGTTTGCCAGCGTTTGCGTTTGCGTTTCCCGCCATTTTGCACACATTGATAGAAATACGAGTAGAGTGAATGTAGTGGTAGTATAAGTAAATAGGTGCGAATGGGATGGAATGAAATGGAATATGAGTATATTTTGTATAAATACGAGTGGTCGTGTAGCCGAAATTTTATTAAGAAAAGTGATTGTGAAGAGTGAAGAGTGAAAATTAAGTGTTAAATAATTTTGTTTAATTTTTGGATCAAAGTGAAGTAAATTGTTTTGAAATGACTGGTCGTGGTAAAGGTGGAAAAGGTTTGGGCAAAGGTGGAGCGAAGCGTCATCGTAAAGTTCTTCGCGATAACATCCAAGGTATTACGAAGCCAGCAATCAGACGTTTGGCTCGTCGTGGTGGCGTTAAGCGTATTTCTGGCTTGATATACGAGGAAACACGTGGTGTGCTAAAAGTGTTTTTGGAGAATGTGATCCGTGATGCTGTTACTTATACTGAACACGCTAAAAGAAAGACTGTCACAGCCATGGATGTCGTATATGCATTGAAGAGACAAGGTCGCACTTTGTACGGATTTGGTGGTTAAGAATAAGAATTTGAAAGACAAAAATTAAGCAGCAACTAGACGCAAACAATCAATCGGTCCTTTTCAGGACCACAAAATTTAATTTGAAAATTGATAAAAAATTTTATTATAATGAATATAAAGAATGAATGTAATTTATATATTTTGGTGGTTAGCAGGAAGGAGGAAGAGTAGATTGGTTAAAAAAAAAATATGTAATGTGGTCAAATTTGAATGAGTAAAGAATGAAATTAGTTTGTATATTTTGGTGGTTGTGATATGAATATGTGAACGAATCGGTTGTGGAATCGAAAATATAAATAACTAAAATTGTCATATATAGTTTACAGAATGTTATGGAATGGAACACTGCCGAGAAGGCTCAGAAAAACATCAATAAAACAATTATTGAACCAGCAAAGCATTCCCCTTCTTTTTACTTACAGCACCGTTCTTTAGACAAAGTCTTTCAAGCAAGTATTAATGAGTTTCGAGGCAATTTTCCTGAAAAACTATCTTACACCTGAATAATCGAAAAATTCAATTGTATTTGTGTTTCAAATAAATAGTGAAAAAGAAAATTCTTATTCTAAAAACATTGCAATTGCAATTATATTTTTGTTATATTGAACAAAAATTTAAATCGAACCAAATTTAGTGCAAATATCAAATTGTACTTCTTTTATTCATCATCAACTTTCTTCTCCACCCTTGTTAGTTTTAATATTTTTCTCACAATGAAACAAATCTCAATATTCAAAATATTATTAAAATCGTCCCTTTCAAAAAATATTTTGATAGCCCTGAAAAGGGCTTTTTTGCGAGTATAATCCTTTCTTTTCTAATTATTTCGAACAATTTTGGTTGGTTTTTTGTTTTTCCTGTTTCGAAATAAATTTACTTTTTAGCTGCTGGTTTCTTAGTCACAGCTGCTTTTTTCGCTCCAGATGCAGGTGCGGCGGCCTTTTTCGGTTTGGCACTAACTGCTTTTGCCTTTGGTGCCGCCTTTGGCTTTGCTGCACTAGCTTTAGGCTTAGTTGGTTTAGCGACGGTGGGCTTGGCTTTCACGGTACCACTCTTCTTTACACTTTTCTTCTTGTCGGCAGTAGCACTACTCGACTTTTTTACAGTCGCTGCAGACGCTTTTTTAACCTTCTTTGCGACGGCGTTGGTCTTCGTCTTAGCTGCACCGGCACTTGCCTTTTTAACCACAGACTTTGCCTTCGATTTTGTAGATGGATCCTTGCCGCCAGCTGCTGACAATTTGAATGAACCAGTTGCACCCTTACCTTTGGTTTGGATTAATTTACCACTTGAAACCGCTGATTTCAAATACTTCTTGATGAACGGCGCCAATTTCTGAGCATCACATTTGTACGTAGCACTGATGTACTTCTTAATCGCCAATAATGATGAACCACCACGTTCCTTTAAACTTTTAATTGATGCATCGACCATTTGCTGTGTCGGTGGATGAGTTGGCGCGCTCGTTGGCTTCTTGATTTTTTTGCTTCCAGCGGCAGCGGCTTTCTTTCCACCCGACTTCTTCAAAGCAGCAGTAGCCACAACTGGAGAGGCAGTAACACCAGCAACAACACTTTCAGACATTTTCTTATATACGTTAATTAACTCAACTGAACTCAAAAATTCAACTTCAAATCAACACTCTTTACTTCTTAATTAGTCACCTTTCAATTCAATCACAAATTTTCGCTTTCTTGTGAGACTTAAGGCGACCTGAAAAACTGAGAAGCACCGAGTAGAGTCATGCAACAAAATTTTATCGCTCAGTACATTTGAAGGTGCCATTATTGATCATTTCAAATCTTATTTTAATTTTTAAAAAGTTAATCAAACAGTTCCTCCTCTCTCAACCATTTAAACACTTCCACTATAAACTACATTTTGCGTTCTCAATCAACTTTTCTTCTTTTCACCCGTCTTAAGAACTCTATTGAAGATTTTGTTCGAATTTTAAAATGATTTTTGCAAAAATTTTTCACATAAACTCTTATAATTAATTAATAATAATACGAAATCGGGCGGAAACGTATTTTTATACTTAACTGAAACTGATAGAAGTCTTTTTTCCTAATTGTATCCTATTTATTCTTAGCTAGATAATTTAAAAAATTTTTTTAAATTGCCGTCAATTCATGGTGCAAATCGTGAGTAAATGCAGCGGCATTGCCTTCCATACGAAACTTCCTTTTATGGCGATATTTTAATTCAAGATATCCTTCAAAAATTATTGATTCATATCAAATAATATAACAAAATAAATAAATTCTAGCAAAAATTATTTTAATTGCTCTCATTTTGTAAGCTTTTTCTTTGAAAGTAAAGTGTGGGCTTTGAATTGAAAGAGGCGTGCATAGGAATTTGAAAAAAAAAAAATTATTTTTATCCTACTACACAGAAATATGAGTAAAATGATTGCACATCAAAGTATTTTTTAAGGTATACATTTTGAAATATATCCAAAGAGCATAAATAATCGCATTCTAGCTATTTTTCAATAGTTATCAATTCAATAACTTGTATGTGTATATAAAAAAATTCTTAGAATTTCAGATGCGTATGAGTAATGACAATTAATGTGTGTGGAGAGCAAAATAACCATAAATATGTGGTGCAATAATATAAAATGTATGCCTTATTAAAACTTAATTAAGAAAAATTTTCCGAAACGAAAAATTCCCTCATCATCATTTGACATTGTATTTTATTTATACGAGTATCAATTTATGACTATACAAATATGTACAGATAAAAACCCCATTTCTATTTGAAAGCAAAAATATATTTCAGCAATCAAAAGTCCATTTTAATAAAATTTTATTTCAATATTAACATAAATATATCAAGATGCAATTGAGAGGTGTTTAGGTGTCATTTGTAAGTATTGACCAATATCTCTATGCAAAGTCAACTTGTGGTATTTTAAAGGTGTTCTGTTCAAGAGAAATTTAAATAATTTACATCATCTTTTTAAATGTTTTTTGTGGCCCTGAAAAGGGCCGTTGTTTATTCCTTAATTGGTGTTGTTGTTGTTGTTGTCGGCATTGTTCTTCTCATACTTATTTACTTTGAGCTGGTGTATTTTGTTACTGCTTTTGTGCCTTCGCTCACAGCGTGCTTAGCCAACTCACCAGGCAACAAAAGTCGAACAGCAGTTTGGATCTCGCGACTGGTAATGGTCGATTTCTTATTGTACTGCGCCAATCGGGACGACTCAGCCGCAATACGTTCAAAGATATCATTCACGAAACTGTTCATGATGCTCATTGCTTTCGAAGAAACACCAGTGTCAGGGTGCACTTGCTTCAGCACTTTGTAAATGTAGATAGCGTAACTCTCCTTCCTCTTGCGCTTCTTCTTCTTATCCCCTTTGGCGATGTTCTTTTGGGCCTTGCCCGCCTTCTTGGCAGCTTTTCCACTAGTTTTCGGCGGCATTTTCAATTACAATTCAACTCAATTTACTTTAATTTCAATCTCTCACAAAGAGGGTGAGGAAAAAGTACAAATACGGCAGTTTATGAAATAATAATGGAAAAAGTAAAATTTGTGAATTGTGAATTGTTAGTTGTGAATTGAGTTTGAAAGTTGAATTAATTTTGAAGGTTGAATTTTTGAATTTTTGAAAAATGTCTGGTCGTGGAAAAGGTGGAAAAGTTAAAGGTGGCGGTAAATCAAAGACTCGCTCGAATCGTGCTGGTCTCCAGTTTCCCGTTGGACGTATTCACCGTTTATTGCGTAAAGGCAACTATGCCGAACGAGTGGGTGCCGGTGCTCCAGTCTATTTGGCAGCTGTTATGGAATACTTGGCCGCCGAAGTTCTTGAATTGGCTGGAAATGCTGCTCGTGACAACAAGAAGACAAGAATCATTCCCCGTCATTTGCAACTGGCCATCCGCAACGACGAAGAGTTGAATAAACTGTTGTCGGGCGTTACCATTGCTCAAGGTGGTGTCCTACCAAATATCCAAGCCGTACTTTTGCCAAAGAAGACTGAGAAAAAAACATCGTAAAATGTGATTTATTCAATCAGGAACCAGGAACCAAAAACCAGGAACGTAGAAATCAGACCCAATTATAAAACCGTCCTTTTCAGGACGACAAACTATTATATATTAAATTGATATAAATTTGTGTTTGAAACTGCATCGATTCTAAATTTGTGCCATATTGATAATGTTCGACATCTCGCCGCTTTATTCATTTAAATGAAGTTGAATCGAGTTATTTTTTTACTCTAAATTAATTAAATTCACCCCAATAATTCAACTTCATTTAGAAATTGGCTTGTTTCCATCTTCCATCAATATCTTATAACTAATTCCACATTTAAAGTGTGAAATATCATGATAAAAAATATTATTTATGAAGCTGTATTAAATTATTGCGTTTGCCATCATTATTAAAGGTTCTTGACAATTTGGGACAGACACGAGTGTGTCGGATTTTGCACTAGCATTGAGTCAACCAACAAAAAACAATATGAAAATGCAGATCAACTACGCTCGCTCTGCTTTTTGCAGGAGCAAATCTGGAATCTGACACATAAATATTCTATATACACATACAAGAGTATTTTATATTGTGAGCAAATTTAGTATGGAATTGAAAATCGTATGTAAACATATAGTGAATATTTCTCATATAAGTAGTTTTCTTCTCTTTTTTTATACATTTTGTGGCCCTGAAAAGGACCGATTTTATTTGAATTCAATTTATCGAGTAGTCGTCAGTCATCTGCTTATGCTATAGCCGCCAATATCAGCGAATCGATTTAAGCACGTTCGCCACGAATACGTCTCGCCAATTGTATGTCTTTTGGCATAATTGTAACACGTTTCGCATGAATGGCACACAAATTGGTGTCCTCAAACAGACCAACCAAATATGCCTCACTAGCTTATTGCAGGGCCATAACTGCGGAACTCTGGAATCGCAAATCGGTTTTGAAATCCTGAGCAATTTCTCGCACTAAACGTTGGAACGGCAATTTGCGAATCAACAATTCTGTGCTCTTCTGATAGCGACGAATTTCACGAAGCGCCACGGTACCTGGGCGATAACGATGAGGCTTCTTCACACCACCAGTAGCTGGAGCACTTTTACGAGCAGCCTTGGTAGCCAATTGCTTACGTGGTGCTTTACCACCAGTCGATTTGCGAGCGGTTTGCTTAGTACGTGCCATTTTTCCCCTCTCACTTCACTTTCAATTTATTTATTTTTTTAATTCACTATTCACACTTCACTGTTCACCAAATAATAGCCCGCAACTTTTTTTATTTTTTTTTTATTTATTGACGAAACTTCATTTTATTCAGTTATTTAACTTAAATTAATTTTATATATAAGGGTTTCTTAACGTACAGTGAGTACTTTCCTAAGAGTATGAAAACTTATGATATATCTTATTTTAAGGCTTTATAGTTGAGTTATACTGAGAATAGAGTATTTGTATTGTATTTTTAAATTTCTCCAAAAGTGTCAAAAAAAAACGAGAATATCTTTATTGTTTTTCCTTACAGCTAGATCACGACTAAGCTTAACCTAAGGGTGGGGATATGTACAAGGGGATTTTAAATCAGTTTTATTTTCTCACATATTGGTTCACATTGTAAACTGTATCCACAATATTGTGGGACTTATTTCGCCTATGATAGTATATTAATTTGCTGTTCCTATATAAATTATTATTTTCATTCAATGTTTTCATATAGTTCGGGGAGAGGAAGGATTCTTGGATTGGATAGTTTATTTCATTTTGCTTATTTTCATAGTTTTTGATTACTTCGTTTTCTAACAAATTCAGCTTTTCGAGATATTTTAAGGCGGATTTCATCATAAAGTTGTCAATTCTCTCAAGCTCACCTTTTTTATATAGTATTTTATTAGATACCTTTTTTCTATATCCGTCTTTGTTATGTGTTGCGTGTTCGTGCAAATTCTGAGAATTTTGCGTTCGATCACGCGAAGACGCTCCATTTGACTTGACGAGATGTCAAACCAAATAGGGAATGCATAGGTTAAAATGGGTCTAATAATTTGCTTATAACAATTTAGCTTTATCCTCGATTTCAAATCTTTCGCTCTTTTAATTAGCTTCATTGAGTAGAAAAACATGGACTTAGCTTTGCTAATTACGTAGTCAATATGTCTATAAAATTTAAAGCTTTCATGCAATATTATGCCCAGGTACTTAATGCTATCACAGTTTTTTATTTGTACATTATTTACTTTTATATTAGGAACAAATTTTCTACAGTTGGGGTACAATTTCTTTTTCACACCTTTGAAGATTATAACCTCACATTTATTTAAATTCAATTTTAGCTTCCATTTTTCGAAAAACCTGCACAGTGTTGCTAAGTAGCCATTGGTGTCTATATTCGCTTTAGTCATTTTAGCATTTGAAGCCAGAATCAATATATCATCTGCATATACTAGTGTGCGCATATTTTCAGCCGGCTCAGGTAAATCCGCTAAGTAGATATTTATAAGATTGGTCCAAGTAGCGATCCCTGTGGGACGCCCGCCGCAATGTCTTTTTCAATAGAGTTTTCATTATTGTTGGTGACATAAAAAGATCTCTTAGATAAATAGTTGTAAATTATTCTACAAATGTTTTTGTCAAAATCAAAAACTTTATCCATCTTGAAAACAATCCCTTCAATCCAAGCAGTGTCAAACGCTTTCTCAAAGTCCAGGCTGACCGCTATGGTCGCGTTCCTTTGATTGAGGTTCGTGCATACAAAATCAGAGAGCATTGTTAAAGCATGTGTGGTGGAATGGCCACTACGAAATCCAAATTGAGTGTCTTTTAAGATTTTGTGGTCTACAAGGTGACTTTTTATCTTTTCACTTAACATCCCTTCAAATAGCTTGCTGATATTCGACAACAATGATATGGGCCTATAGTTTCTATCCAACTTCGGGTTCTTATTACGCTTAAGGACAGGGATCACTTTAGCACATTTCCAGATGTCAGGGAAGTAACCTATGTTATAGGACTGATTAAATAGGATTGACAAAAACTCCCAAAGAAAATATCTCGATTTACGCAAAAGAAAGTTGGGGATATTATCATCACCAAAGCTACGCTTATTATTTTTCATATAGAGCGCAAATTCTATATCCTCAGGAGAAATAAATTGCCTATATAATATTGCCGTCTCCGTTTCCGGATCCTCGAAGGTTGAAACACCATTTGCTAGACAGTTTTCATTAAAATTGAAGAAAGGTGTGTGATTTAGAAGATTAGAAATGCTTCCTATTACATGCTGGGAGAAAGTGTCTGAGCCAATATTCAAGTTTTGTTTGTGCGTGTTTTCAAAAGAATCTGCAATTTTGTTGATTATATCAAAATTTTCATTTAAAATAGTGCCGTCGTCCCCCTCCAGCTCTGTTATATCTATTTTCTGTTTAATGCCACACAAATTTTTTATTTTTTTATAGGTTTTATTGTTCATTTTTATCTTTTTAAAAAAGTTTTCCCAATACTCATCTTCATGCAAAATTAAAAGCTCTTGAATAATTTTGTTTAAGTTTTTTCTGATAGCTATTAGAGTCAACTTTCTGCCTGGATCAACACATTTGTGTATTTGCCTTCGTATCTTTTTTCTTTCATGAATAAAGTTCAGAATATTTTGGGGAAGCTTAATATGACTTTTGTTAAACATTTTAACTTTTGGCACACAACTTTCAATAGCATCTTTCATAGCGTGATTCATTTTATACACGCACGCATCAATTTCCTGGCAAGTTACATTTCTCTGAAGTGGTAAAGTGTAAGTACTAAGCTCATCCTCAAGCATATCATTGAATCTGGCAAAATCTGTTTTGTCCCAGTTGTAAATCATAGTGGGAGATTTCTGCATTACATCTTTTGTCTCTAAAATTAGTTGAACAGCATCGTGATCTGATTCAAAATCAAGCGTTTTTAAGCAGCCCATAAACCCATTTTCAAAAACCACACTCACAAATGGTGAAGTGAGAAAGAAGTCTAAAAAAGAGCTACTAGCTACTCTTGTTGGCAGTTTGGTGGGAATCAATTGCAAGCTTGGAGTGTTATTCAACCAATCCGCTAAAATTCTTCCACTATGATTTGTTTCCGTGTTGCCCCAGTCAGGATGTTTAGCATTAAGATCACCAGCTAGCACGATTTGGTTAGTGCTAAAGGAGTTAACAATTGTATTTAAATCGGAACTACAAAAAGTGTCCTGTGGCTTTTTATACATTGATACAAAAGCTATTTTATTGCCCTCCGAAATACTTAGTTCAATCGCAATATTTTCTATATTTGAAACTACAATCTTTTTTTCCTCAAACAGAAAATGCTCCTTTATACAGATGGCTGTGCCACCACCAAGACCATTGGAACGATGTTGTCTTAAAAAAGTATAACCTTTAAAATGTACATTGTGCCTAATATTGAGCTTATGCTCAGCAATGAGAACAATGTCTGGTTTATTTAAGGTCAGAAAAACATTGAAAAAATGCCGCTTTTGTCTAGATATTAATGAATTAACATTAATAAATATGCACTTTAATTTATGCATCGAGACGTAGGGTAATCAATAAATTAAATAATGCCTCAGTTTTGTCTTCGTCCCTCGATAAAGAATTATATTGGCCGGAAAATTTTTCAATTTTTTGAAGACACCCGAAAAAATCTTTCCCCAGTAATCTTTTACAATCCTTGTCAATATTCCCAAAGTTTAGGTTCAGACTGTTGTTCGTGGTTGTTTTGATGATTGGTTTATTTGTCACGATTTCTTTGCTTGTCACACTTTCTTGGATCGGAGAAAATGTTTTTAGTTTGGACGCGAATGATTCGCCCCTAACAGTATATGAATTTACCATTGGAGAGATCAGTTTAGTTTTTGTGGTATTATTTTTTTTTTTTGTCAGCCCATCGTTGAGCTAGCTCTACCCGTTTAGGGCAATTTTTTGCATTTGCAGTGTGGCCTTCTACGTTGCAATTAGCACACTTTACAGGCAGACCAATTCTCTTTAAGATTTTACCAGACGCTGGGTCTGTGTGTACAAATTCCTCAGTATTTAATTCTTTTGCTGGAATTTTACATTTTTGAGGGCCATGCGACTCACCACATTTAACACAGCGATAAGGCATGTTGCAGTTACTCGCCACATGCGAGAAGCGTTGACAGTTTTTACACTGTGCAGGTTTGTCTTGTTTAAAATTGTCAAAATTGACTTTACAATTTAGTATATATTTAATATTTTTGAATTCAGCAATATTTGAATCCTTCGAAAGCTGAATAAGCCAATTAAAACTTAATTTCTTTAATTTTATAATATTAAAATTTAGCTTTAGATCATTGAGATAATCTAAAACCTCATTTTCATCATAAATAAATGATAATTTTTTAATGATAATTGAATATGGCTTCAATTCTTCAGGGGTATACGTGTAAAAATGTGCATTACTCCCTTTTATAAACATCTTAATTTTTTCATAGTCATCCATAGTGGATGAACTAATATGAGTAACATTTTTATTTATAAGATTAAAACTAAAATTTTTATGCTTTAAGATAGAATATAACTCACATGTCAGCTTCTTTTGGTCCGCATTGTAGCACACAAGAATTGGCGGCTTGCTCTTCTTCGGCTTCTTTGAAGTCATCGTGCTGGCAGCACCCTCGGCTTGGGTGGCAGATTTCTTCTCTACTGGCTTAGAACTTCTTTTGATGGATGGGAAATCTTTGTTATATTCCGAAGACTCTTCCATATCTTCACATTCTCTATGCTCTCCAATATTGGGGCATATATTCCTTGTATCAGCAATTTGTGTACTGGCTGCTGTATCACCATGAAAGTTTCTCGTTATTAGTTGCTTTTCTAGGTGATCAACTTTTCTCACCAGTTCAGCGTTTTGCTTTAATATTTTTTCAATTTGTGCACACATAGTGTTTGGATCACCTTTTCCAACTAACGAGTACACTTTCTCGTAGCACTGAAGTTTTTGAGTCAGCTCAGAGACTTGGTTTAATAAGAGTAATTTTTCACTTTGCATGCTTGAGGTAATATCACTATTAGACTCGTCACTTAAGGCACGTCTTTTCTTCTTATTTTTAGATTCCTCATTTTTCCTCATTTTCAAGGATCTAATTTTTATGGCATGATCAGAGGCAGCATCACTCATGTCCGTATCTCCTTTTAAAAGCGACGAATCACTAAATTTGGAGTCTTTTTCGCTCATAACTGGTATGCAATTTTCACTTCACTTCACTTTTTCTTTTTTTTTTTTTTGTTCTCCTATCAAATAAAACGTTCGTGATAGTCAGAGACAAATTTTATCGCTGACTTTAAAATCACTTTTAATTCACTAATAAACGTTGACTGTTAACTGTTCACAAAAATTATGATGTTCAATGTTCGCGGTCACTTTACTGAATGATTTTTTTTTGAGCCCGCAACTTTTGATACCACCTCTATTTATACTAAACGGCCTCTGCATACGCCGCACTGTACAACACCAAACAACGCTGTTTGCCAGCGTTTGCGTTTGCGTTTCCCGCCATTTTGCACACATTGATAGAAATACGAGTAGAGTGAATGTAGTGGTAGTATAAGTAAATAGGTGCGAATGGGATGGAATGAAATGGAATATGAGTATATTTTGTATAAATACGAGTGGTGGTGTAGCCGAAATTTTATTAAGAAAAGTGATTGTGAAGAGTGAAGAGTGAAAATTAAGTGTTAAATAATTTTGTTTAATTTTTGGATCAAAGTGAAGTAAATTGTTTTGAAATGACTGGTCGTGGTAAAGGTGGAAAAGGTTTGGGCAAAGGTGGAGCGAAGCGTCATCGTAAAGTTCTTCGCGATAACATCCAAGGTATTACGAAGCCAGCAATCAGACGTTTGGCTCGTCGTGGTGGCGTTAAGCGTATTTCTGGCTTGATATACGAGGAAACACGTGGTGTGCTAAAAGTGTTTCTGGAGAATGTGATCCGTGATGCTGTTACTTATACTGAACACGCTAAAAGAAAGACTGTCACAGCCATGGATGTCGTATATGCATTGAAGAGACAAGGTCGCACTTTGTACGGATTTGGTGGTTAAGAATAAGAATTTGAAAGACAAAAATTAAGCAGCAACTAGACGCAAACAATCAATCGGTCCTTTTCAGGACCACAAAATTTAATTTGAAAATTGATAAAAAATTTTATTATAATGAATATAAAGAATGAATGTAATTTATATATTTTGGTGGTTAGCAGGAAGGAGGAAGAGTAGATTGGTTAAAAAAAAAATATGTAATGTGGTCAAATTTGAATGAGTAAAGAATGAAATTAGTTTGTATATTTTGGTGGTTGTGATATGAATATGTGAATGAATCGGTTGTGGAATCGAAAATATAAATAACTAAAATTGTCATATATAGTTTACAGAATGTTATGGAATGGAACACTGCCGAGAAGGCTCAGAAAAACATCAATAAAACAATTATTGAACCAGCAAAGCATTCCCCTTCTTTTTACTTACAGCACCGTTCTTTAGACAAAGTCTTTCAAGCAAGTATTAATGAGTTTCGAGGCAATTTTCCTGAAAAACTATCTTACACCTGAATAATCGAAAAATTCAATTGTATTTGTGTTTCAAATAAATAGTGAAAAAGAAAATTCTAATTCTAAAAACATTGCAATTGCAATTATATTTTTGTTATATTGAACAAAAATTTAAATCGAACCAAATTTAGTGTAAATATCAAATTGTACTTCTTTTATTCATCATCAACTTTCTTCTCCACCCTTGTTAGTTTTAATATTTTTCTCGCAATGAAACAAATCTCAATATTCAAAATATTATTAAATCGTCCCTTTCAAAAAAATATTTTGATAGCCCTGAAAAGGGCTTTTTTGCGAGTATAATCCTTTCTTTTCCAATTATTTCGAACAATTTTGGTTGGTTTTTTTTGTTTTTCCTGTTTCGAAATAAATTTACTTTTTAGCTGCTGGTTTCTTAGTCACAGCTGCTTTTTTCGCTCCAGATACAGGTGCGGCGGCCTTTTTCGGTTTGGCACTAACTGCTTTTGCCTTTGGTGCCGCCTTTGGCTTTGCTGCACTAGCTTTAGGCTTAGTTGGTTTAGCGACGGTGGGCTTGGCTTTCACGGTACCACTCTTCTTCACACTTTTCTTCTTGTCGGCAGTAGCACTACTCGACTTTTTTACAGTCGCTGCAGACGCTTTTTTAACCTTCTTTGCGACGGCGTTGGTCTTCTTCTTAGCTGCACCGGCACTTGCCTTTTTAACCACAGACTTTGCCTTCGATTTTGTAGATGGATCCTTGCCGCCAGCTGCTGACAATTTGAATGAACCAGTTGCACCCTTACCTTTGGTTTGGATTAATTTACCACTTGAAACCGCTGATTTCAAATACTTCTTGATGAACGGCGCCAATTTCTGAGCATCACATTTGTACGTAGCACTGATGTACTTCTTAATCGCCAATAATGATGAACCACCACGTTCCTTTAAACTTTTAATTGATGCATCGACCATTTGCTGTGTCGGTGGATGAGTTGGCGCGCCCGTTGGCTTCTTGATTTTTTTGCTTCCAGCGGCAGCGGCTTTCTTTCCACCCGACTTCTTCAAAGCAGCAGTAGCCACAACTGGAGAGGCAGTAACACCAGCAACAACACTTTCAGACATTTTCTTATATACGTTAATTAACTCAACTGAACTTAAAAATTCAACTTCAAATCAACACTCTTTACTTCTTAATTAGTCACCTTTCAATTCAATCACAAATTTTCGCATTCTTGCGAGACTTAAGGCGACCAGAAAAACTGAGAAGCACCGAGTAGAGTCATGGAACAAAATTTTATCGCTCAGTACATTTGAAGGTGCCATTATTGATCATTTCAAATCTTATTTTAATTTTTAAAAAGTTAATCAAACAGTTCCTCCTCTCTCAACCATTTAAACACTTCCACTATAAACTACATTTTGCGTTCTCAATCAACTTTTCTTCTTTTCACCCGTCTTAAGAACTCTATTGAAGATTTTGTTCGAATTTTAAAATGATTTTTGCAAAAATTTTTCACATAAACTATTATAATTAATTAATAATAATACGAAATCGGGCGGAATCGTATTTTTATACTTAACTGAAACTGATAGAAGTATTTTTTCCTAATTGTATCCTATTTATTCTTAGCTAGATAATTTAAAAAATTTTTTTAAATTGCCGTCAATTCATGGTGCAAATCGTGAGTAAATGCAGCGGCATTGCCTTCCATACGAAACTTCCTTTTATGGCGATATTTTAATTCAAGATATCCTTCAAAAATTATTGATTCATATCAAATAATATAACAAAATAAATAAATTCTAGCAAAAATTATTTTAATTGCTCTCATTTTGTAAGCTTTTTCTTTGAAAGTAAAGTGTGGGCTTTGAATTGAAAGAGGCGTGCATATGAATTTGAAAAAAAAAAATTATTTTTATCCTACTACACAGAAATATGAGTAAAATGATTGCACATCAAAGTATTTTTTAAGGTATACATTTTGAAATATATCCAAAGAGCATAAATAATCGCATTCTAGCTATTTTTTAATAGTTATCAATTCAATAACTTGTATGTGTATATAAAAAAATTCTTAGAATTTCAGATGCGTATGAGTAATGACAATTAATGTCTGTGGAGAGCAAAATAACCATAAATATTTGGTGCAATAATATAAAATGTATGCCTTATTAAAACTTAATTAAGAAAAATTTTCCGAAACGGAAAATTCCCTCATCATCATTTGATATTGTATTTTAATTATACGAGTATCAATTTATGACTATACAAATATGTACAGATAAAAACCCCATTTCTATTTGAAAGCAAAAATATATTTCAGCAATCAAAAGTCCATTTTAATAAAATTTTATTTCAATATTAACATAAATATATCAAGATGCAATTGAGAGGTGTTTAGGTGTCATTTGTAAGTATAGACCAATATCTCTATGCAAAGTCAACTTGTGGTATTTTAAAGGTGTTCTGTTCAAGAGAAATTTAAATAATTTACATCATCTTTTTAAATGTTTTTTGTGGCCCTGAAAAGGGCCGTTGTTTATTCCTTAATTGGTGTTGTTGTTGTTGTCGTCGGCATTGTTCTTCTCATACTTATTTACTTTGAGCTGGTGTATTTTGTTACTGCTTTTGTGCCTTCGCTCACAGCGTGCTTAGCCAACTCACCAGGCAACAAAAGTCGAACAGCAGTTTGGATCTCGCGACTGGTAATGGTCGATTTCTTATTGTACTGCGCCAATCGGGACGACTCAGCCGCAATACGTTCAAAGATATCATTCACGAAACTGTTCATGATGCTCATTGCTTTCGAAGAAACACCAGTGTCAGGGTGCACTTGCTTCAGCACTTTGTAAATGTAGATAGCGTAACTCTCCTTCCTCTTGCGCTTCTTCTTCTTATCCCCTTTGGCGATGTTCTTTTGGGCCTTGCCCGCCTTCTTGGCAGCTTTTCCACTAGTTTTCGGCGGCATTTTCAATTACAATTCAACTCAATTTACTTTAATTTCAATTTTTCACAAATCCACTTTCACTTACAATTTGAAATTCACTCTGCATTCACGCGCCTATTTGAACAATTGAAGTGCGTCTTTTTCAGACAGCTTCCGCACGCCGTTAAGCAACCGAACAGATATCACACTAAAGAAAAGAGGGTGAGGAAAAAGTACAAATACGGCAGTTTATGAAATAATAATGGAAAAAGTAAAATTTGTGAATTGTGAATTGTTAGTTGTGAATTGAGTTTGAAAGTTGAATTAATTTTGAAGGTTGAATTTTTGAATTTTTGAAAAATGTCTGGTCGTGGAAAAGGTGGAAAAGTTAAAGGTGGCGGTAAATCAAAGACTCGCTCGAATCGTGCTGGTCTCCAGTTTCCCGTTGGACGTATTCACCGTTTATTGCGTAAAGGCAACTATGCCGAACGAGTGGGTGCCGGTGCTCCAGTCTATTTGGCAGCTGTTATGGAATACTTGGCCGCCGAAGTTCTTGAATTGGCTGGAAATGCTGCTCGTGACAACAAGAAGACAAGAATCATTCCCCGTCATTTGCAACTGGCCATCCGCAACGACGAAGAGTTGAATAAACTGTTGTCGGGCGTTACCATTGCTCAAGGTGGTGTCCTACCAAATATCCAAGCCGTACTTTTGCCAAAGAAGACTGAGAAAAAAACATCGTAAAATGTGATTTATTCAATCAGGAACCAGGAACCAAAAACCAGGAACGTAGAAATCAGACCCAATTATAAAACCGTCCTTTTCAGGACGACAAACTATTATATATTAAATTGATATAAATTTGTGTTTGAAACTGCATCGATTCTAAATTTGTGCCATATTGATAATGTTCGACATCTCGCCGCTTTATTCATTTAAATGAAGTTGAATCGAGTTATTTTTTTACTCTAAATTAATTAAATTCACCCCAATAATTCAACTTCATTTAGAAATTGGCTAGTTTCCATCTTCCATCAATATCTTATAACTAATTCCACATTTAAAGTGTGAAATATCATGATAAAAAATATTATTTATGAAGCTGTATTAAATTATTGCGTTTGCCATCATTATTAAAGGTTCTTGACAATTTGGGACAGACACGAGTGTGTCGGATTTTGCACTAGCATTGAGTCAACCAACAAAAACAATATGAAAATGCAGATCAACTACGCTCGCTCTGCTTTTTGCAGGAGCAAATCTGGAATCTGACACATAAATATTCTATATACACATACAAGAGTATTTTATATTGTGAGCAAATTTAGTATGGAATTGAAAATCGTATGTAAACATATAGTGAATATTTCTCATATAAATAGTTTTCTTCTCTTTTTTTATACATTTTGTGGCCCTGAAAAGGACCGATTTTATTTGAATTCAATTTATCGAGTAGTCGTCAGTCATCTGCTTATGCTATAGCCGCCAATATCAGCGAATCGATTTAAGCACGTTCGCCACGAATACGTCTCGCCAATTGTATGTCTTTTGGCATAATTGTAACACGTTTCGCATGAATGGCACACAAATTGGTGTCCTCAAACAGACCAACCAAATATGCCTCACTAGCTTCTTGCAGGGCCATAACTGCGGAACTCTGGAATCGCAAATCGGTTTTGAAATCCTGAGCAATTTCTCGCACTAAACGTTGGAACGGCAATTTGCGAATCAACAATTCTGTGCTCTTCTGATAGCGACGAATTTCACGAAGCGCCACGGTACCTGGGCGATAACGATGAGGCTTCTTCACACCACCAGTAGCTGGAGCACTTTTACGAGCAGCCTTGGTAGCCAATTGCTTACGTGGTGCTTTACCACCAGTTGATTTGCGAGCGGTTTGCTTAGTACGTGCCATTTTTCCCCTCTCACTTCACTTTTAATTTATTTATTTTTTTAATTCACTATTCACACTTCACTGTTCACCAAATAATAGCCTGCAACTATTGATACCACCTCTATTTATACTAAACGGCCTCTGCATACGCCGCACTGTACAACACCAAACAACGCTGTTTGCCAGCGTTTGCGTTTGCGTTTCCCGCCATTTTGCACACATTGATAGAAATACGAGTAGAGTGAATGTAGTGGTAGTATAAGTAAATAGGTGCGAATGGGATGGAATGAAATGGAATATGAGTATATTTTGTATAAATACGAGTGGTCGTGTAGCCGAAATTTTATTAAGAAAAGTGATTGTGAAGAGTGAAGAGTGAAAATTAAGTGTTAAATAATTTTGTTTAATTTTTGGATCAAAGTGAAGTAAATTGTTTTGAAATGACTGGTCGTGGTAAAGGTGGAAAAGGTTTGGGCAAAGGTGGAGCGAAGCGTCATCGTAAAGTTCTTCGCGATAACATCCAAGGTATTACGAAGCCAGCAATCAGACGTTTGGCTCGTCGTGGTGGCGTTAAGCGTATTTCTGGCTTGATATACGAGGAAACACGTGGTGTGCTAAAAGTGTTTTTGGAGAATGTGATCCGTGATGCTGTTACTTATACTGAACACGCTAAAAGAAAGACTGTCACAGCCATGGATGTCGTATATGCATTGAAGAGACAAGGTCGCACTTTGTACGGATTTGGTGGTTAAGAATAAGAATTTGAAAGACAAAAATTAAGCAGCAACTAGACGCAAACAATCAATCGGTCCTTTTCAGGACCACAAAATTTAATTTGAAAATTGATAAAAAATTTTATTATAATGAATATAAAGAATGAATGTAATTTATATATTTTGGTGGTTAGCAGGAAGGAGGAAGAGTAGATTGGTTAAAAAAAAAAAAATATGTAATGTGGTCAAATTTGAATGAGTAAAGAATGAAATTAGTTTGTATATTTTGGTGGTTGTGATATGAATATGTGAACGAATCGGTTGTGGAATCGAAAATATAAATAACTAAAATTGTCATATATAGTTTACAGAATGTTATGGAATGGAACACTGCCGAGAAGGCTCAGAAAAACATCAATAAAACAATTATTGAACCAGCAAAGCATTCCCCTTCTTTTTACTTACAGCACCGTTCTTTAGACAAAGTCTTTCAAGCAAGTATTAATGAGTTTCGAGGCAATTTTCCTGAAAAACTATCTTACACCTGAATAATCGAAAAATTCAATTGTATTTGTGTTTCAAATAAATAGTGAAAAAGAAAATTCTAATTCTAAAAACATTGCAATTGCAATTATATTTTTGTTATATTGAACAAAAATTTAAATCGAACCAAATTTAGTGTAAATATCAAATTGTACTTCTTTTATTCATCATCAACTTTCTTCTCCACCCTTGTTAGTTTTAATATTTTTCTCGCAATGAAACAAATCTCAATATTCAAAATATTATTAAATCGTCCCTTTCAAAAAATATTTTGATAGCCCTGAAAAGGGCTTTTTTGCGAGTATAATCCTTTCTTTTCTAATTATTTCGAACAATTTTGGTTGGTTTTTTGTTTTTCCTGTTTCGAAATAAATTTACTTTTTAGCTGCTGGTTTCTTAGTCACAGCTGCTTTTTTCGCTCCAGATGCAGGTGCGGCGGCCTTTTTCGGTTTGGCACTAACTGCTTTTGCCTTTGGTGCCGCCTTTGGCTTTGCTGCACTAGCTTTAGGCTTAGTTGGTTTAGCGACGGTGGGCTTGGCTTTCACGGTACCACTCTTCTTTACACTTTTCTTCTTGTCGGCAGTAGCACTACTCGACTTTTTTACAGTCGCTGCAGACGCTTTTTTAACCTTCTTTGCGACGGCGTTGGTCTTCGTCTTAGCTGCACCGGCACTTGCCTTTTTAACCACAGACTTTGCCTTCGATTTTGTAGATGGATCCTTGCCGCCAGCTGCTGACAATTTGAATGAACCAGTTGCACCCTTACCTTTGGTTTGGATTAATTTACCACTTGAAACCGCTGATTTCAAATACTTCTTGATGAACGGCGCCAATTTCTGAGCATCACATTTGTACGTAGCACTGATGTACTTCTTAATCGCCAATAATGATGAACCACCACGTTCCTTTAAACTTTTAATTGATGCATCGACCATTTGCTGCCATGCAACAAAATTTTATCGCTCAGTACATTTGAAGGTGCCATTATTGATCATTTCAAATCTTATTTTAATTTTTAAAAAGTTAATCAAACAGTTCCTCCTCTCTCAACCATTTAAACACTTCCACTATAAACTACATTTTGCGTTCTCAATCAACTTTTCTTCTTTTCACCCGTCTTAAGAACTCTATTGAAGATTTTGTTCGAATTTTAAAATGATTTTTGCAAAAATTTTTCACATAAACTCTTATAATTAATTAATAATAATACGAAATCGGGCGGAAACGTATTTTTATACTTAACTGAAACTGATAGAAGTCTTTTTTCCTAATTGTATCCTATTTATTCTTAGCTAGATAATTTAAAAAATTTTTTTAAATTGCCGTCAATTCATGGTGCAAATCGTGAGTAAATGCAGCGGCATTGCCTTCCATACGAAACTTCCTTTTATGGCGATATTTTAATTCAAGATATCCTTCAAAAATTATTGATTCATATCAAATAATATAACAAAATAAATAAATTCTAGCAAAAATTATTTTAATTGCTCTCATTTTGTAAGCTTTTTCTTTGAAAGTAAAGTGTGGGCTTTGAATTGAAAGAGGCGTGCATATGAATTTGAAAAAAAAAAATTATTTTTATCCTACTACACAGAAATATGAGTAAAATGATTGCACATCAAAGTATTTTTTAAGGTATACATTTTGAAATATATCCAAAGAGCATAAATAATCGCATTCTAGCTATTTTTTAATAGTTATCAATTCAATAACTTGTATGTGTATATAAAAAAATTCTTAGAATTTCAGATGCGTATGAGTAATGACAATTAATGTCTGTGGAGAGCAAAATAACCATAAATATTTGGTGCAATAATATAAAATGTATGCCTTATTAAAACTTAATTAAGAAAAATTTTCCGAAACGGAAAATTCCCTCATCATCATTTGATATTGTATTTTAATTATACGAGTATCAATTTATGACTATACAAATATGTACAGATAAAAACCCCATTTCTATTTGAAAGCAAAAATATATTTCAGCAATCAAAAGTCCATTTTAATAAAATTTTATTTCAATATTAACATAAATATATCAAGATGCAATTGAGAGGTGTTTAGGTGTCATTTGTAAGTATAGACCAATATCTCTATGCAAAGTCAACTTGTGGTATTTTAAAGGTGTTCTGTTCAAGAGAAATTTAAATAATTTACATCATCTTTTTAAATGTTTTTTGTGGCCCTGAAAAGGGCCGTTGTTTATTCCTTAATTGGTGTTGTTGTTGTTGTTGTCGTCGGCATTGTTCTTCTCATACTTATTTACTTTGAGCTGGTGTATTTTGTTACTGCTTTTGTGCCTTCGCTCACAGCGTGCTTAGCCAACTCACCAGGCAACAAAAGTCGAACAGCAGTTTGGATCTCGCGACTGGTAATGGTCGATTTCTTATTGTACTGCGCCAATCGGGACGACTCAGCCGCAATACGTTCAAAGATATCATTCACGAAACTGTTCATGATGCTCATTGCTTTCGAAGAAACACCAGTGTCAGGGTGCACTTGCTTCAGCACTTTGTAAATGTAGATAGCGTAACTCTCCTTCCTCTTGCGCTTCTTCTTCTTATCCCCTTTGGCGATGTTCTTTTGGGCCTTGCCCGCCTTCTTGGCAGCTTTTCCACTAGTTTTCGGCGGCATTTTCAATTACAATTCAACTCAATTTTCTTTAATTTCAATTTTTCACAAATCCACTTTCACTTACAATTTGAAATTCACTCTGCATTCACGCGCCTATTTGAACAATTGAAGTGCGTCTTTTTCAGACAGCTTCCGCACGCCGTTAAGCAACCGAACAGATATCACACTAAAGAAAAGAGGGTGAGGAAAAAGTACAAATACGGCAGTTTATGAAATAATAATGGAAAAAGTAAAATTTGTGAATTGTGAATTGTTAGTTGTGAATTGAGTTTGAAAGTTGAATTAATTTTGAAGGTTGAATTTTTGAATTTTTGAAAAATGTCTGGTCGTGGAAAAGGTGGAAAAGTTAAAGGTGGCGGTAAATCAAAGACTCGCTCGAATCGTGCTGGTCTCCAGTTTCCCGTTGGACGTATTCACCGTTTATTGCGTAAAGGCAACTATGCCGAACGAGTGGGTGCCGGTGCTCCAGTCTATTTGGCAGCTGTTATGGAATATTTGGCCGCCGAAGTTCTTGAATTGGCTGGAAATGCTGCTCGTGACAACAAGAAGACAAGAATCATTCCCCGTCATTTGCAACTGGCCATCCGCAACGACGAATAGTTGAATAAACTGTTGTCGGGCGTTACCATTGCTCAAGGTGGTGTCCTACCAAATATCCAAGCCGTACTTTTGCCAAAGAAGACTGAGAAAAAAACATCGTAAAATGTGATTTATTCAATCAGGAACCAAAAACCAGGAACGTAGAAATCAGACCCAATTATAAAACCGTCCTTTTCAGGACGACAAACTATTATATATTAAATTGATATAAATTTGTGTTTGAAACTGCATCGATTCTAAATTTGTGCCATATTGATAATGTTCGACATCTCGCCGCTTTATTCATTTAAATGAAGTTGAATCGAGTTATTTTTTTACTCTAAATTAATTAAATTCACCCCAATAATTCAACTTCATTTAGAAATTGGCTTGTTTCCATCTTCCATCAATATCTTATAACTAATTCCACATTTAAAGTGTGAAATATCATGATAAAAAATATTATTTATGAATCTGTATTAAATTATTGCGTTTGCCATCATTATTAAAGGTTCTTGACAATTTGGGACAGACACGAGTGTGTCGGATTTTGCACTAGCATTGAGTCAACCAACAAAAACAATATGAAAATGCAGATCAACTACGCTCGCTCTGCTTTTTGCAGGAGCAAATCTGGAATCTGACACATAAATATTCTATATACACATACAAGAGTATTTTATATTGTGAGTAAATTTAGTATGGAATTGAAAATCGTATGTAAACATATAGTGAATATTTCTCATATAAGTAGTTTTCTTCTCTTTTTTTATACATTTTGTGGCCCTGAAAAGGACCGATTTTATTTGAATTCAATTTATCGAGTAGTCGTCAGTCATCTGCTTATGCTATAGCCGCCAATATCAGCGAATCGATTTAAGCACGTTCGCCACGAATACGTCTCGCCAATTGTATGTCTTTTGGCATAATTGTAACACGTTTCGCATGAATGGCACACAAATTGGTGTCCTCAAACAGACCAACCAAATATGCCTCACTAGCTTCTTGCAGGGCCATAACTGCGGAACTCTGGAATCGCAAATCGGTTTTGAAATCCTGAGCAATTTCTCGCACTAAACGTTGGAACGGCAATTTGCGAATCAACAATTCTGTGCTCTTCTGATAGCGACGAATTTCACGAAGCGCCACGGTACCTGGGCGATAACGATGAGGCTTCTTCACACCACCAGTAGCTGGAGCACTTTTACGAGCAGCCTTGGTAGCCAATTGCTTACGTGGTGCTTTACCACCAGTTGATTTGCGAGCGGTTTGCTTAGTACGTGCCATTTTTCCCCTCTCACTTCACTTTTAATTTATTTATTTTTTTAATTCACTATTCACACTTCACTGTTCACCAAATAATAGCCTGCAACTATTGATACCACCTCTATTTATACTAAACGGCCTCTGCATACGCCGCACTGTACAACACCAAACAACGCTGTTTGCCAGCGTTTGCGTTTGCGTTTCCCGCCATTTTGCACACATTGATAGAAATACGAGTAGAGTGAATGTAGTGGTAGTATAAGTAAATAGGTGCGAATGGGATGGAATGAAATGGAATATGAGTATATTTTGTATAAATACGAGTGGTCGTGTAGCCGAAATTTTATTAAGAAAAGTGATTGTGAAGAGTGAAGAGTGAAAATTAAGTGTTAAATAATTTTGTTTAATTTTTGGATCAAAGTGAAGTAAATTGTTTTGAAATGACTGGTCGTGGTAAAGGTGGAAAAGGTTTGGGCAAAGGTGGAGCGAAGCGTCATCGTAAAGTTCTTCGCGATAACATCCAAGGTATTACGAAGCCAGCAATCAGACGTTTGGCTCGTCGTGGTGGCGTTAAGCGTATTTCTGGCTTGATATACGAGGAAACACGTGGTGTGCTAAAAGTGTTTTTGGAGAATGTGATCCGTGATGCTGTTACTTATACTGAACACGCTAAAAGAAAGACTGTCACAGCCATGGATGTCGTATATGCATTGAAGAGACAAGGTCGCACTTTGTACGGATTTGGTGGTTAAGAATAAGAATTTGAAAGACAAAAATTAAGCAGCAACTAGACGCAAACAATCAATCGGTCCTTTTCAGGACCACAAAATTTAATTTGAAAATTGATAAAAAATTTTATTATAATGAATATAAAGAATGAATGTAATTTATATATTTTGGTGGTTAGCAGGAAGGAGGAAGAGTAGATTGGTTAAAAAAAAAAAAATATGTAATGTGGTCAAATTTGAATGAGTAAAGAATGAAATTAGTTTGTATATTTTGGTGGTTGTGATATGAATATGTGAACGAATCGGTTGTGGAATCGAAAATATAAATAACTAAAATTGTCATATATAGTTTACAGAATGTTATGGAATGGAACACTGCCGAGAAGGCTCAGAAAAACATCAATAAAACCGATAATTTATTGAACCAGCAAAGCATTCCCCTTCTTTTTACTTACAGCACCGTTCTTTAGACAAAGTCTTTCAAGCAAGTATTAATGAGTTTCGAGGCAATTTTCCTGAAAAACTATCTTACACCTGAATAATCGAAAAATTCAATTGTATTTGTGTTTCAAATAAATAGTGAAAAAGAAAATTCTTATTCTAAAAACATTGCAATTGCAATTATATTTTTGTTATATTGAACAAAAATTTAAATCGAACCAAATTTAGTGCAAATATCAAATTGTACTTCTTTTATTCATCATCAACTTTCTTCTCCACCCTTGTTAGTTTTAATATTTTTCTCACAATGAAACAAATCTCAATATTCAAAATATTATTAAAATCGTCCCTTTCAAAAAATATTTTGATAGCCCTGAAAAGGGCTTTTTTGCGAGTATAATCCTTTCTTTTCTAATTATTTCGAACAATTTTGGTTGGTTTTTTGTTTTTCCTGTTTCGAAATAAATTTACTTTTTAGCTGCTGGTTTCTTAGTCACAGCTGCTTTTTTCGCTCCAGATGCAGGTGCGGCGGCCTTTTTCGGTTTGGCACTAACTGCTTTTGCCTTTGGTGCCGCCTTTGGCTTTGCTGCACTAGCTTTAGGCTTAGTTGGTTTAGCGACGGTGGGCTTGGCTTTCACGGTACCACTCTTCTTTACACTTTTCTTCTTGTCGGCAGTAGCACTACTCGACTTTTTTACAGTCGCTGCAGACGCTTTTTTAACCTTCTTTGCGACGGCGTTGGTCTTCGTCTTAGCTGCACCGGCACTTGCCTTTTTAACCACAGACTTTGCCTTCGATTTTGTAGATGGATCCTTGCCGCCAGCTGCTGACAATTTGAATGAACCAGTTGCACCCTTACCTTTGGTTTGGATTAATTTACCACTTGAAACCGCTGATTTCAAATACTTCTTGATGAACGGCGCCAATTTCTGAGCATCACATTTGTACGTAGCACTGATGTACTTCTTAATCGCCAATAATGATGAACCACCACGTTCCTTTAAACTTTTAATTGATGCATCGACCATTTGCTGCCATGCAACAAAATTTTATCGCTCAGTACATTTGAAGGTGCCATTATTGATCATTTCAAATCTTATTTTAATTTTTAAAAAGTTAATCAAACAGTTCCTCCTCTCTCAACCATTTAAACACTTCCACTATAAACTACATTTTGCGTTCTCAATCAACTTTTCTTCTTTTCACCCGTCTTAAGAACTCTATTGAAGATTTTGTTCGAATTTTAAAAT
This sequence comes from Clusia tigrina, assembly GCA_920105625.2. Lineage (NCBI taxonomy): Eukaryota > Metazoa > Arthropoda > Insecta > Diptera > Clusiidae > Clusia > Clusia tigrina. The sequence goes on from OV050032.1 coordinate 175,554,800, forward strand.
GATTTTTGCAAAAATTTTTCACATAAACTCTTATAATTAATTAATAATAATACGAAATCGGGCGGAAACGTATTTTTATACTTAACTGAAACTGATAGAAGTCTTTTTTCCTAATTGTATCCTATTTATTCTTAGCTAGATAATTTAAAAAATTTTTTTAAATTGCCGTCAATTCATGGTGCAAATCGTGAGTAAATGCAGCGGCATTGCCTTCCATACGAAACTTCCTTTTATGGCGATATTTTAATTCAAGATATCCTTCAAAAATTATTGATTCATATCAAATAATATAACAAAATAAATAAATTCTAGCAAAAATTATTTTAATTGCTCTCATTTTGTAAGCTTTTTCTTTGAAAGTAAAGTGTGGGCTTTGAATTGAAAGAGGCGTGCATATGAATTTGAAAAAAAAAAATTATTTTTATCCTACTACACAGAAATATGAGTAAAATGATTGCACATCAAAGTATTTTTTAAGGTATACATTTTGAAATATATCCAAAGAGCATAAATAATCGCATTCTAGCTATTTTTTAATAGTTATCAATTCAATAACTTGTATGTGTATATAAAAAAATTCTTAGAATTTCAGATGCGTATGAGTAATGACAATTGATGTCTGTGGAGAGCAAAATAACCATAAATATTTGGTGCAATAATATAAAATGTATGCCTTATTAAAACTTAATTAAGAAAAATTTTCCGAAACGGAAAATTCCCTCATCATCATTTGATATTGTATTTTAATTATACGAGTATCAATTTATGACTATACAAATATGTACAGATAAAAACCCCATTTCTATTTGAAAGCAAAAATATATTTCAGCAATCAAAAGTCCATTTTAATAAAATTTTATTTCAATATTAACATAAATATATCAAGATGCAATTGAGAGGTGTTTAGGTGTCATTTGTAAGTATAGACCAATATCTCTATGCAAAGTCAACTTGTGGTATTTTAAAGGTGTTCTGTTCAAGAGAAATTTAAATAATTTACATCATCTTTTTAAATGTTTTTTGTGGCCCTGAAAAGGGCCGTTGTTTATTCCTTAATTGGTGTTGTTGTTGTTGTTGTCGTCGGCATTGTTCTTCTCATACTTATTTACTTTGAGCTGGTGTATTTTGTTACTGCTTTTGTGCCTTCGCTCACAGCGTGCTTAGCCAACTCACCAGGCAACAAAAGTCGAACAGCAGTTTGGATCTCGCGACTGGTAATGGTCGATTTCTTATTGTACTGCGCCAATCGGGACGACTCAGCCGCAATACGTTCAAAGATATCATTCACGAAACTGTTCATGATGCTCATTGCTTTCGAAGAAACACCAGTGTCAGGGTGCACTTGCTTCAGCACTTTGTAAATGTAGATAGCGTAACTCTCCTTCCTCTTGCGCTTCTTCTTCTTATCCCCTTTGGCGATGTTCTTTTGGGCCTTGCCCGCCTTCTTGGCAGCTTTTCCACTAGTTTTCGGCGGCATTTTCAATTACAATTCAACTCAATTTTCTTTAATTTCAATTTTTCACAAATCCACTTTCACTTACAATTTGAAATTCACTCTGCATTCACGCGCCTATTTGAACAATTGAAGTGCGTCTTTTTCAGACAGCTTCCGCACGCCGTTAAGCAACCGAACAGATATCACACTAAAGAAAAGAGGGTGAGGAAAAAGTACAAATACGGCAGTTTATGAAATAATAATGGAAAAAGTAAAATTTGTGAATTGTGAATTGTTAGTTGTGAATTGAGTTTGAAAGTTGAATTAATTTTGAAGGTTGAATTTTTGAATTTTTGAAAAATGTCTGGTCGTGGAAAAGGTGGAAAAGTTAAAGGTGGCGGTAAATCAAAGATTCGCTCGAATCGTGCTGGTCTCCAGTTTCCCGTTGGACGTATTCACCGTTTATTGCGTAAAGGCAACTATGCCGAACGAGTGGGTGCCGGTGCTCCAGTCTATTTGGCAGCTGTTATGGAATACTTGGCCGCCGAAGTTCTTGAATTGGCTGGAAATGCTGCTCGTGACAACAAGAAGACAAGAATCATTCCCCGTCATTTGCAACTGGCCATCCGCAACGACGAAGAGTTGAATAAACTGTTGTCGGGCGTTACCATTGCTCAAGGTGGTGTCCTACCAAATATCCAAGCCGTACTTTTGCCAAAGAAGACTGAGAAAAAAACATCGTAAAATGTGATTTATTCAATCAGGAACCAAAAACCAGGAACATAGAAATCAGACCCAATTATAAAACCGTCCTTTTCAGGACGACAAACTATTATATATTAAATTGATATAAATTTGTGTTTGAAACTGCATCGATTCTAAATTTGTGCCATATTGATAATGTTCGACATCTCGCCGCTTTATTCATTTAAATGAAGTTGAATCGAGTTATTTTTTTACTCTAAATTAATTAAATTCACCCCAATAATTCAACTTCATTTAGAAATTGGCTTGTTTCCATCTTCCATCAATATCTTATAACTAATTCCACATTTAAAGTGTGAAATATCATGATAAAAAATATTATTTATGAAGCTGTATTAAATTATTGCGTTTGCCATCATTATTAAAGGTTCTTGACAATTTGGGACAGACACGAGTGTGTCGGATTTTGCACTAGCATTGAGTCAACCAACAAAAAACAATATGAAAATGCAGATCAACTACGCTCGCTCTGCTTTTTGCAGGAGCAAATCTGGAATCTGACACATAAATATTCTATATACACATACAAGAGTATTTTATATTGTGAGCAAATTTAGTATGGAATTGAAAATCGTATGTAAACATATAGTGAATATTTCTCATATAAGTAGTTTTCTTCTCTTTTTTTATAAATTTTGTGGCCCTGAAAAGGACCGATTTTATTTGAATTCAATTTATCGAGTAATCGTCAGTCATCTGCTTATGCTATAGCCGCCAATATCAGCGAATCGATTTAAGCACGTTCGCCACGAATACGTCTCGCCAATTGTATGTCTTTTGGCATAATTGTAACACGTTTCGCATGAATGGCACACAAATTGGTGTCCTCAAACAGACCAACCAAATATGCCTCACTAGCTTATTGCAGGGCCATAACTGCGGAACTCTGGAATCGCAAATCGGTTTTGAAATCCTGAGCAATTTCTCGCACTAAACGTTGGAACGGCAATTTGCGAATCAACAATTCTGTGCTCTTCTGATAGCGACGAATTTCACGAAGCGCCACGGTACCTGGGCGATAACGATGAGGCTTCTTCACACCACCAGTAGCTGGAGCACTTTTACGAGCAGCCTTGGTAGCCAATTGCTTACGTGGTGCTTTACCACCAGTCGATTTGCGAGCGGTTTGCTTAGTACGTGCCATTTTTCCCCTCTCACTTCACTTTCAATTTATTTATTTTTTTAATTCACTATTCACACTTCACTGTTCACCAAATAATAGCCCGCAACTTTTTTTATTTTTTTTTTATTTATTGACGAAACTTCATTTTATTCAGTTATTTAACTTAAATTAATTTTATATATAAGGGTTTCTTAACGTACAGTGAGTACTTTCCTAAGAGTATGAAAACTTATGATATATCTTATTTTAAGGCTTTATAGTTGAGTTATACTGAGAATAGAGTATTTGTATTGTATTTTTAAATTTCTCCAAAAGTGTCAAAAAAAAACGAGAATATCTTTATTGTTTTTCCTTACAGCTAGATCACGACTAAGCTTAACCTAAGGGTGGGGATATGTACAAGGGGATTTTAAATCAGTTTTATTTTCTCACATATTGGTTCACATTGTAAACTGTATCCACAATATTGTGGGACTTATTTCGCCTATGATAGTATATTAATTTGCTGTTCCTATATAAATTATTATTTTCATTCAATGTTTTCATATAGTTCGGGGAGAGGAAGGATTCTTGGATTGGATAGTTTATTTCATTTTGCTTATTTTCATAGTTTTTGATTACTTCGTTTTCTAACAAATTCAGCTTTTCGAGATATTTTAAGGCGGATTTCATCATAAAGTTGTCAATTCTCTCAAGCTCACCTTTTTTATATAGTATTTTATTAGATACCTTTTTTCTATATCCGTCTTTGTTATGTGTTGCGTGTTCGTGCAAATTCTGAGAATTTTGCGTTCGATCACGCGAAGACGCTCCATTTGACTTGACGAGATGTCAAACCAAATAGGGAATGCATAGGTTAAAATGGGTCTAATAATTTGCTTATAACAATTTAGCTTTATCCTCGATTTCAAATCTTTCGCTCTTTTAATTAGCTTCATTGAGTAGAAAAACATGGACTTAGCTTTGCTAATTACGTAGTCAATATGTCTATAAAATTTAAAGCTTTCATGCAATATTATGCCCAGGTACTTAATGCTATCACAGTTTTTTATTTGTACATTATTTACTTTTATATTAGGAACAAATTTTCTACAGTTGGGGTACAATTTCTTTTTCACACCTTTGAAGATTATAACCTCACATTTATTTAAATTCAATTTTAGCTTCCATTTTTCGAAAAACCTGCACAGTGTTGCTAAGTAGCCATTGGTGTCTATATTCGCTTTAGTCATTTTAGCATTTGAAGCCAGAATCAATATATCATCTGCATATACTAGTGTGCGCATATTTTCAGCCGGCTCAGGTAAATCCGCTAAGTTGATATTATATAAGATTGGTCCAAGTAGCGATCCCTGTGGGACGCCCGCCGCAATGTCTTTTTCAATAGAGTTTTCATTATTGTTGGTGACATAAAAAGATCTCTTAGATAAATAGTTGTAAATTATTCTACAAATGTTTTTGTCAAAATCAAAAACTTTATCCATCTTGAAAACAATCCCTTCAATCCAAGCAGTGTCAAACGCTTTCTCAAAGTCCAGGCTGACCGCTATGGTCGCGTTCCTTTGATTGAGGTTCGTGCATACAAAATCAGAGAGCATTGTTAAAGCATGTGTGGTGGAATGGCCACTACGAAATCCAAATTGAGTGTCTTTTAAGATTTTGTGGTCTACAAGGTGACTTTTTATCTTTTCACTTAACATCCCTTCAAATAGCTTGCTGATATTCGACAACAATGATATGGGCCTATAGTTTCTATCCAACTTCGGGTTCTTATTACGCTTAAGGACAGGGATCACTTTAGCACATTTCCAGATGTCAGGGAAGTAACCTATGTTATAGGACTGATTAAATAGGATTGACAAAAACTCCCAAAGAAAATATCTCGATTTACGCAAAAGAAAGTTGGGGATATTATCATCACCAAAGCTACGCTTATTATTTTTCATATAGAGCGCAAATTCTATATCCTCAGGAGAAATAAATTGCCTATATAATATTGCCGTCTCCGTTTCCGGATCCTCGAAGGTCGAAGCACCATTTGCTAGACAGTTTTCATTAAAATTGAAGAAAGGTGTGTGATTTAGAAGATTAGAAATGCTTCCTATTACATGCTGGGAGAAAGTGTCTGAGCCAATATTCAAGTTTTGTTTGTGCGTGTTTTCAAAAGAATCTGCAATTTTGTTGATTATATCAAAATTTTCATTTAAAATAGTGCCGTGGTCCCCCTCCACCTCTGTTATATCTATTTTCTGTTTAATGCCACACAAATTTTTTATTTTTTTATAGGTTTTATTGTTCATTTTTATCTTTTTAAAAAAGTTTTCCCAATACTCATCTTCATGCAAAATTAAAAGCTCTTGAATAATTTTGTTTAAGTTTTTTCTGATAGCTATTAGAGTCAACTTTCTGCCTGGATCAACACATTTGTGTATTTGCCTTCGTATCTTTTTTCTTTTATGAATAAAGTTCAGAATATTTTGGGGAAGCTTAATATGACTTTTGTTAAACATTTTAACTTTTGGCACACAACTTTCAATAGCATCTTTCATAGCGTGATTCATTTTACACACGCACGCATCAATTTCCTGGCAAGTTACATTTCTCTGAAGTGGTAAAGTGTAAGTACTAAGCTCATCCTCAAGCATATCATTGAATCTGGCAAAATCTGTTTTGTCCCAGTTGTAAATCATAGTGGGAGATTTCTGCTTTACATCTTTTGTCTCTAAAATTAGTTGAACAGCATCGTGATCTGATTCAAAATCAAGCGTTTTTAAGCAGCCCATAAACCCATTTTCAAAAACCACACTCACAAATGGTGAAGTGAGAAAGAAGTCTAAAAAAGAGCTACTAGCTACTCTTGTTGGCAGTTTGGTGGGAATCAATTGCAAGCTTGGAGTGTTATTCAACCAATCCGCTAAAATTCTTCCACTATGATTTGTTTCCGTGTTGCCCCAGTCAGGATGTTTAGCATTAAGATCACCAGCTAGCACGATTTGGTTAGTGCTAAAGGAGTTAACAATTGTATTTAAATCGGAACTACAAAAAGTGTCCTGTGGCTTTTTATACATTGATACAAAAGCTATTTTATTGCCCTCCGAAATACTTAGTTCAATCGCAATATTTTCTATATTTGAAACTACAATCTTTTTTTCCTCAAACAGAAAATGCTCCTTTATACAGATGGCTGTGCCACCACCAAGACCATTGGAACGATGTTGTCTTAAAAAAGTATAACCTTTAAAATGTACATTGTGCCTAATATTGAGCTTATGCTCAGCAATGAGAACAATGTCTGGTTTATTTAAGGTCAGAAAAACATTGAAAAAATGCCGCTTTTGTCTAGATATTAATGAATTAACATTAATAAATATGCACTTTAATTTATGCATCGAGACGTAGGGTAATCAATAAATTAAATAATGCCTCAGTTTTGTCTTCGTCCCTCGATAAAGAATTATATTGGCCGGAAAATTTTTCAATTTTTTGAAGACACCCGAAAAAATCTTTCCCCAGTAATCTTTTACAATCCTTGTCAATATTCCCAAAGTTTAGGTTCAGACTGTTGTTCGTGGTTGTTTTGATGATTGGTTTATTTGTCACGATTTCTTTGCTTGTCACACTTTCTTGGATCGGAGAAAATGTTTTTAGTTTGGACGCGAATGATTCGCCCCTAACAGTATATGAATTTACCATTGGAGAGATCAGTTTAGTTTTTGTGGTATTATTTTTTTTTTTGTCAGCCCATCGTTGAGCTAGCTCTACCCGTTTAGGGCAATTTTTTGCATTTGCAGTGTGGCCTTCTACGTTGCAATTAGCACACTTTACAGGCAGACCAATTCTCTTTAAGATTTTACCAGACGCTGGGTCTGTGTGTACAAATTCCTCAGTATTTAATTCTTTTGCTGGAATTTTACATTTTTGAGGGCCATGCGACTCACCACATTTAACACAGCGATAAGGCATGTTGCAGTTACTCGCCACATGCGAGAAGCGTTGACAGTTTTTACACTGTGCAGGTTTGTCTTGTTTAAAATTGTCAAAATTGACTTTACAATTTAGTATATATTTAATATTTTTGAATTCAGCAATATTTGAATCCTTCGAAAGCTGAATAAGCCAATTAAAACTTAATTTCTTTAATTTTATAATATTAAAATTTAGCTTTAGATCATTGAGATAATCTAAAACCTCATTTTCATCATAAATAAATGATAATTTTTTAATGATAATTGAATATGGCTTCAATTCTTCAGGGGTATACGTGTAAAAATGTGCATTACTCCCTTTTATAAACATCTTAATTTTTTCATAGTCATCCATAGTGGATGAACTAATATGAGTAACATTTTTATTTATAAGATTAAAACTAAAATTTTTATGCTTTAAGATAGAATATAACTCACATGTCAGCTTCTTTTGGTCCGCATTGTAGCACACAAGAATTGGCGGCTTGCTCTTCTTCGGCTTCTTTGAAGTCATCGTGCTGGCAGCACCCTCGGCTTGGGTGGCAGATTTCTTCTCTACTGGCTTAGAACTTCTTTTGATGGATGGGAAATCTTTGTTATATTCCGAAGACTCTTCCATATCTTCACATTCTCTATGCTCTCCAATATTGGGGCATATATTCCTTGTATCAGCAATTTGTGTACTGGCTGCTGTATCACCATGAAAGTTTCTCGTTATTAGTTGCTTTTCTAGGTGATCAACTTTTCTCACCAGTTCAGCGTTTTGCTTTAATATTTTTTCAATTTGTGCACACATAGTGTTTGGATCACCTTTTCCAACTAACGAGTACACTTTCTCGTAGCACTGAAGTTTTTGAGTCAGCTCAGAGACTTGGTTTAATAAGAGTAATTTTTCACTTTGCATGCTTGAGGTAATATCACTATTAGACTCGTCACTTAAGGCACGTCTTTTCTTCTTATTTTTAGATTCCTCATTTTTCCTCATTTTCAAGGATCTAATTTTTATGGCATGATCAGAGGCAGCATCACTCATGTCCGTATCTCCTTTTAAAAGCGACGAATCACTAAATTTGGAGTCTTTTTCGCTCATAACTGGTATGCAATTTTCACTTCACTTCACTTTTTCTTTTTTTTTTTTTTGTTCTCCTATCAAATAAAACGTTCGTGATAGTCAGAGACAAATTTTATCGCTGACTTTAAAATCACTTTTAATTCACTAATAAACGTTGACTGTTAACTGTTCACAAAAATTATGATGTTCAATGTTCGCGGTCACTTTACTGAATGATTTTTTTTTGAGCCCGCAACTTTTGATACCACCTCTATTTATACTAAACGGCCTCTGCATACGCCGCACTGTACAACACCAAACAACGCTGTTTGCCAGCGTTTGCGTTTGCGTTTCCCGCCATTTTGCACACATTGATAGAAATACGAGTAGAGTGAATGTAGTGGTAGTATAAGTAAATAGGTGCGAATGGGATGGAATGAAATGGAATATGAGTATATTTTGTATAAATACGAGTGGTCGTGTAGCCGAAATTTTATTAAGAAAAGTGATTGTGAAGAGTGAAGAGTGAAAATTAAGTGTTAAATAATTTTGTTTAATTTTTGGATCAAAGTGAAGTAAATTGTTTTGAAATGACTGGTCGTGGTAAAGGTGGAAAAGGTTTGGGCAAAGGTGGAGCGAAGCGTCATCGTAAAGTTCTTCGCGATAACATCCAAGGTATTACGAAGCCAGCAATCAGACGTTTGGCTCGTCGTGGTGGCGTTAAGCGTATTTCTGGCTTGATATACGAGGAAACACGTGGTGTGCTAAAAGTGTTTTTGGAGAATGTGATCCGTGATGCTGTTACTTATACTGAACACGCTAAAAGAAAGACTGTCACAGCCATGGATGTCGTATATGCATTGAAGAGACAAGGTCGCACTTTGTACGGATTTGGTGGTTAAGAATAAGAATTTGAAAGACAAAAATTAAGCAGCAACTAGACGCAAACAATCAATCGGTCCTTTTCAGGACCACAAAATTTAATTTGAAAATTGATAAAAAATTTTATTATAATGAATATAAAGAATGAATGTAATTTATATATTTTGGTGGTTAGCAGGAAGGAGGAAGAGTAGATTGGTTAAAAAAAAAAAAATATGTAATGTGGTCAAATTTGAATGAGTAAAGAATGAAATTAGTTTGTATATTTTGGTGGTTGTGATATGAATATGTGAACGAATCGGTTGTGGAATCGAAAATATAAATAACTAAAATTGTCATATATAGTTTACAGAATGTTATGGAATGGAACACTGCCGAGAAGGCTCAGAAAAACATCAATAAAACCGATAATTTATTGAACCAGCAAAGCATTCCCCTTCTTTTTACTTACAGCACCGTTCTTTAGACAAAGTCTTTCAAGCAAGTATTAATGAGTTTCGAGGCAATTTTCCTGAAAAACTATCTTACACCTGAATAATCGAAAAATTCAATTGTATTTGTGTTTCAAATAAATAGTGAAAAAGAAAATTCTTATTCTAAAAACATTGCAATTGCAATTATATTTTTGTTATATTGAACAAAAATTTAAATCGAACCAAATTTAGTGTAAATATCAAATTGTACTTCTTTTATTCATCATCAACTTTCTTCTCCACCCTTGTTAGTTTTAATATTTTTCTCGCAATGAAACAAATCTCAATATTCAAAATATTATTAAAATCGTCCCTTTCAAAAAATATTTTGATAGCCCTGAAAAGGGCTTTTTTGCGAGTATAATCCTTTCTTTTCTAATTATTTCGAACAATTTTGGTTGGTTTTTTGTTTTTCCTGTTTCGAAATAAATTTACTTTTTAGCTGCTGGTTTCTTAGTCACAGCTGCTTTTTTCGCTCCAGATGCAGGTGCGGCGGCCTTTTTCGGTTTGGCACTAACTGCTTTTGCCTTTGGTGCCGCCTTTGGCTTTGCTGCACTAGCTTTAGGCTTAGTTGGTTTAGCGACGGTGGGCTTGGCTTTCACGGTACCACTCTTCTTTACACTTTTCTTCTTGTCGGCAGTAGCACTACTCGACTTTTTTACAGTCGCTGCAGACGCTTTTTTAACCTTCTTTGCGACGGCGTTGGTCTTCGTCTTAGCTGCACCGGCACTTGCCTTTTTAACCACAGACTTTGCCTTCGATTTTGTAGATGGATCCTTGCCGCCAGCTGCTGACAATTTGAATGAACCAGTTGCACCCTTACCTTTGGTTTGGATTAATTTACCACTTGAAACCGCTGATTTCAAATACTTCTTGATGAACGGCGCCAATTTCTGAGCATCACATTTGTACGTAGCACTGATGTACTTCTTAATCGCCAATAATGATGAACCACCACGTTCCTTTAAACTTTTAATTGATGCATCGACCATTTGCTGTGTCGGTGGATGAGTTGGCGCGCTCGTTGGCTTCTTGATTTTTTTGCTTCCAGCGGCAGCGGCTTTCTTTCCACCCGACTTCTTCAAAGCAGCAGAAGCCACAACTGGAGAGGCAGTAACACCAGCAACAACACTTTCAGACATTTTCTTATATACGTTAATTAACTCAACTGAACTCAAAAATTCAACTTCAAATCAACACTCTTTACTTCTTAATTAGTCACCTTTCAATTCAATCACAAATTTTCGCATTGTTGTGAGACTTAAGGCGACCTGAAAAACTGAGAAGCACCGAGTAGAGTCATGCAACAAAATTTTATCGCTCAGTACATTTGAAGGTGCCATTATTGATCATTTCAAATCTTATTTTAATTTTTAAAAAGTTAATCAAACAGTTCCTCCTCTCTCAACCATTTAAACACTTCCACTATAAACTACATTTTGCGTTCTCAATCAACTTTTCTTCTTTTCACCCGTCTTAAGAACTCTATTGAAGATTTTGTTCGAATTTTAAAATGATTTTTGCAAAAATTTTTCACATAAACTCTTATAATTAATTAATAATAATACGAAATCGGGCGGAAACGTATTTTTATACTTAACTGAAACTGATAGAAGTCTTTTTTCCTAATTGTATCCTATTTATTCTTAGCTAGATAATTTAAAAAATTTTTTTAAATTGCCGTCAATTCATGGTGCAAATCGTGAGTAAATGCAGCGGCATTGCCTTCCATACGAAACTTCCTTTTATGGCGATATTTTAATTCAAGATATCCTTCAAAAATTATTGATTCATATCAAATAATATAACAAAATAAATAAATTCTAGCAAAAATTATTTTAATTGCTCTCATTTTGTAAGCTTTTTCTTTGAAAGTAAAGTGTGGGCTTTGAATTGAAAGAGGCGTGCATAGGAATTTGAAAAAAAAAAAATTATTTTTATCCTACTACACAGAAATATGAGTAAAATGATTGCACATCAAAGTATTTTTTAAGGTATACATTTTGAAATATATCCAAAGAGCATAAATAATCGCATTCTAGCTATTTTTTAATAGTTATCAATTCAATAACTTGTATGTGTATATAAAAAAATTCTTAGAATTTCAGATGCGTATGAGTAATGACAATTAATGTGTGTGGAGAGCAAAATAACCATAAATATGTGGTGCAATAATATAAAATATATGCCTTATTAAAACTTAATTAAGAAAAATTTTCCGAAACGAAAAATTCCCTCATCATCATTTGATATTGTATTTTAATTATACGAGTATTAATTTATGACTATACAAATATGTACAGATAAAAACCCCATTTCTATTTGAAAGCAAAAATATATTTCAGCAATCAAAAGTCCATTTTAATAAAATTTTATTTCAATATTAACATAAATATATCAAGATGCAATTGAGAGGTGTTTAGGTGTCATTTGTAAGTATTGACCAATATCTCTATGCAAAGTCAGCTTGTGGTATTTTAAAGGTGTTCTGTTCAAGAGAAATTTAAATAATTTACATCATCTTTTTAAATGTTTTTTGTGGCCCTGAAAAGGGCCGTTGTTTATTCCTTAATTGGTGTTGTTGTTGTTGTCGTCGGCATTGTTCTTCTCATACTTATTTACTTTGAGCTGGTGTATTTTGTTACTGCTTTTGTGCCTTCGCTCACAGCGTGCTTAGCCAACTCACCAGGCAACAAAAGTCGAACAGCAGTTTGGATCTCGCGACTGGTAATGGTCGATTTCTTATTGTACTGCGCCAATCGGGACGACTCAGCCGCAATACGTTCAAAGATATCATTCACGAAACTGTTCATGATGCTCATTGCTTTCGAAGAAACACCAGTGTCAGGGTGCACTTGCTTCAGCACTTTGTAAATGTAGATAGCGTAACTCTCCTTCCTCTTGCGCTTCTTCTTCTTATCCCCTTTGGCGATGTTCTTTTGGGCCTTGCCCGCCTTCTTGGCAGCTTTTCCACTAGTTTTCGGCGGCATTTTCAATTACAATTCAACTCAATTTACTTTAATTTCAATCTCTCACAAAGAGGGTGAGGAAAAAGTACAAATACGGCAGTTTATGAAATAATAATGGAAAAAGTAAAATTTGTGAATTGTGAATTGTTAGTTGTGAATTGAGTTTGAAAGTTGAATTAATTTTGAAGGTTGAATTTTTGAATTTTTGAAAAATGTCTGGTCGTGGAAAAGGTGGAAAAGTTAAAGGTGGCGGTAAATCAAAGACTCGCTCGAATCGTGCTGGTCTTCAGTTTCCCGTTGGACGTATTCACCGTTTATTGCGTAAAGGCAACTATGCCGAACGAGTGGGTGCCGGTGCTCCAGTCTATTTGGCAGCTGTTATGGAATATTTGGCCGCCGAAGTTCTTGAATTGGCTGGAAATGCTGCTCGTGACAACAAGAAGACAAGAATCATTCCCCGTCATTTGCAACTGGCCATCCGCAACGACGAATAGTTGAATAAACTGTTGTCGGGCGTTACCATTGCTCAAGGTGGTGTCCTACCAAATATCCAAGCCGTACTTTTGCCAAACAAGACTGAGAAAAAAACATCGTAAAATGTGATTTATTCAATCAGGAACCAGGAACGTAGAAATCAGACCCAATTATAAAACCGTCCTTTTCAGGACGACAAACTATTATATATTAAATTGATATAAATTTGTGTTTGAAACTGCATCAATTCTAAATTTGTGCCATATTGATAATGTTCGACATCTCGCCGCTTTATTCATTTAAATGAAGTTGAATCGAGTTATTTTTTTACTCTAAATTAATTAAATTCACCCCAATAATTCAACTTCATTTAGAAATTGGCTTGTTTCCATCTTCCATCAATATCTTATAACTAATTCCACATTTAAAGTGTGAAATATCATGATAAAAAATATTATTTATGAATCTGTATTAAATTATTGCGTTTGCCATCATTATTAAAGGTTCTTGACAATTTGGGACAGACACGAGTGTGTCGGATTTTGCACTAGCATTGAGTCAACCAACAAAAAACAATATGAAAATGCAGATCAACTACGCTCGCTCTGCTTTTTGCAGGAGCAAATCTGGAATCTGACACATAAATATTCTATATACACATACAAGAGTATTTTATATTGTGAGCAAATTTAGTATGGAATTGAAAATCGTATGTAAACATATAGTGAATATTTCTCATATAAGTAGTTTTCTTCTCTTTTTTTATACATTTTGTGGCCCTGAAAAGGACCGATTTTATTTGAATTCAATTTATCGAGTAGTCGTCAGTCATCTGCTTATGCTATAGCCGCCAATATCAGCGAATCGATTTAAGCACGTTCGCCACGAATACGTCTCGCCAATTGTATGTCTTTTGGCATAATTGTAACACGTTTCGCATGAATGGCACACAAATTTGTGTCCTCAAACAGACCAACCAAATATGCCTCACTAGCTTATTGCAGGGCCATAACTGCGGAACTCTGGAATCGCAAATCGGTTTTGAAATCCTGAGCAATTTCTCGCACTAAACGTTGGAACGGCAATTTGCGAATCAACAATTCTGTGCTCTTCTGATAGCGACGAATTTCACGAAGCGCCACGGTACCTGGGCGATAACGATGAGGCTTCTTCACACCACCAGTAGCTGGAGCACTTTTACGAGCAGCCTTGGTAGCCAATTGCTTACGTGGTGCTTTACCACCAGTCGATTTGCGAGCGGTTTGCTTAGTACGTGCCATTTTTCCCCTCTCACTTCACTTTCAATTTATTTATTTTTTTAATTCACTATTCACACTTCACTGTTCACCAAATAATAGCCCGCAACTTTTTTTATTTTTTTTTTATTTATTGACGAAACTTCATTTTATTCAGTTATTTAACTTAAATTAATTTTATATATAAGGGTTTCTTAACGTACAGTGAGTACTTTCCTAAGAGTATGAAAACTTATGATATATCTTATTTTAAGGCTTTATAGTTGAGTTATACTGAGAATAGAGTATTTGTATTGTATTTTTAAATTTCTCCAAAAGTGTCAAAAAAAAACGAGAATATCTTTATTGTTTTTCCTTACAGCTAGATCACGACTAAGCTTAACCTAAGGGTGGGGATATGTACAAGGGGATTTTAAATCAGTTTTATTTTCTCACATATTGGTTCACATTATAAACTGTGTCCACAATATTGTGGGACTTATTTCGCCTATGATAGTATATTAGTTTGCTGTTCCTATATAAATTATTATTTTCATTCAATGTTTTCATATAGTTCGGGGAGAGGAAGGATTCTTGGATTGGATAGTTTATTTCATTTTGCTTATTTTCATAGTTTTTGATTACTTCGTTTTCTAACAAATTCAGCTTTTCGAGATATTTTAAGGCGGATTTCATCATAAAGTTGTCAATTCTCTCAAGCTCACCTTTTTTATATAGTATTTTATTAGATACCTTTTTTCTATATCCGTCTTTGTTATGTGTTGCGTGTTCGTGCAAATTCTGAGAATTTTGCGTTCGATCACGCGAAGACGCTCCATTTGACTTGAAGAGATGTCAAACCAAATAGGGAATGCATAGGTTAAAATGGGTCTAATAATTTGCTTATAACAATTTAGCTTTATCCTCGATTTCAAATCTTTCGCTCTTTTAATTAGCTTCATTGAGTAGAAAAACATGGACTTAGCTTTGCTAATTACGTAGTCAATATGTCTATAAAATTTAAAGCTTTCGTGCAATATTATGCCCAGGTACTTAATGCTATCACAGTTTTTTATTTGTACATTATTTACTTTTATATTAGGAACAAATTTTCTACAGTTGGGATACAATTTCTTTTTCACACCTTTGAAGATTATAACCTCACATTTATTTAAATTCAATTTTAGCTTCCATTTTTCGAAAAACCTGCACAGTGTTGCTAAGTAGCCATTGGTGTCTATATTCGCTTTAGTCATTTTAGCATTTGAAGCCAGAATCAATATATCATCTGCATATACTAGTGTGCGCATATTTTCAGCCGGCTCAGGTAAATCCGCTAAGTAGATATTATATAAGATTGGTCCAAGTAGCGATCCCTGTGGGACGCCCGCCGCAATGTCTTTTTCAATAGAGTTTTCATTATTGTTGGTGACATAAAAAGATCTCTTAGATAAATAGTTGTAAATTATTCTACAAATGTTTTTGTCAAAATCAAAAACTTTATCCATCTTGAAAACAATCCCTTCAATCCAAGCAGTGTCAAACGCTTTCTCAAAGTCCAGGCTGACCGCTATGGTCGCGTTCCTTTGATTGAGGTTCGTGCATACAAAATCAGAGAGCATTGTTAAAGCATGTGTGGTGGAATGGCCACTACGAAATCCAAATTGAGTGTCTTTTAAGATTTTGTGGTCTACAAGGTGACTTTTTATCTTTTCACTTAACATCCCTTCAAATAGCTTGCTGATATTCGACAACAATGATATGGGCCTATAGTTTCTATCCAACTTCGGGTTCTTATTACGCTTAAGGACAGGGATCACTTTAGCACATTTCCAGATGTCAGGGAAGTAACCTATGTTATAGGACTGATTAAATAGGATTGACAAAAACTCCCAAAGAAAATATCTCGATTTACGCAAAAGAAAGTTGGGGATATTATCATCACCAAAGCTACGCTTATTATTTTTCATATAGAGCGCAAATTCTATATCCTCAGGAGAAATAAATTGCCTATATAATATTGCCGTCTCCGTTTCCGGATCCTCGAAGGTTGAAACACCATTTGCTAGACAGTTTTCATTAAAATTGAAGAAAGGTGTGTGATTTAGAAGATTAGAAATGCTTCCTATTACATGCTGGGAGAAAGTGTCTGAGCCAATATTCAAGTTTTGTTTGTGCGTGTTTTCAAAAGAATCTGCAATTTTGTTGATTATATCAAAATTTTCATTTAGAATAGTGCCGTGGTCCCCCTCCAGCTCTGTTATATCTATTTTCTGTTTAATGCCACACAAATTTTTTATTTTTTTATAGGTTTTATTGTTCATTTTTATCTTTTTAAAAAAGTTTTCCCAATACTCATCTTCATGCAAAATTAAAAGCTCTTGAATAATTTTGTTTAAGTTTTTTCTGATAGCTATTAGAGTCAACTTTCTGCCTGGATCAACACATTTGTGTATTTGCCTTCGTATCTTTTTTCTTTCATGAATAAAGTTCAGAATATTTTGGGGAAGCTTAATATGACTTTTGTTAAACATTTTAACTTTTGGCACACAACTTTCAATAGCATCTTTCATAGCGTGATTCATTTTATACACGCACGCATCAATTTCCTGGCAAGTTACATTTCTCTGAAGTGGTAAAGTGTAAGTACTAAGCTCATCCTCAAGCATATCATTGAATCTGGCAAAATCTGTTTTGTCCCAGTTGTAAATCATAGTGGGAGATTTCTGCATTACATCTTTTGTCTCTAAAATTAGTTGAACAGCATCGTGATCTGATTCAAAATCAAGCGTTTTTAAGCAGCCCATAAACCCATTTTCAAAAACCACACTCACAAATGGTGAAGTGAGAAAGAAGTCTAAAAAAGAGCTACTAGCTACTCTTGTTGGCAGTTTGGTGGGAATCAATTGCAAGCTTGGAGTGTTATTCAACCAATCCGCTAAAATTCTTCCACTATGATTTGTTTCCGTGTTGCCCCAGTCAGGATGTTTAGCATTAAGATCACCAGCTAGCACGATTTGGTTAGTGCTAAAGGAGTTAACAATTGTATTTAAATCGGAACTACAAAAAGTGTCCTGTGGCTTTTTATACATTGATACAAAAGCTATTTTATTGCCCTCCGAAATACTTAGTTCAATCGCAATATTTTCTATATTTGAAACTACAATCTTTTTTTCCTCAAACAGAAAATGCTCCTTTATACAGATGGCTGTGCCACCACCAAGACCATTGGAACGATGTTGTCTTAAAAAAGTATAACCTTTAAAATGTACATTGTGCCTAATATTGAGCTTATGCTCAGCAATGAGAACAATGTCTGGTTTATTTAAGGTCAGAAAAACATTGAAAAAATGCCGCTTTTGTCTAGATATTAATGAATTAACATTAATAAATATGCACTTTAATTTATGCATCGAGACGTAGGGTAATCAATAAATTAAATAATGCCTCAGTTTTGTCTTCGTCCCTCGATAAAGAATTATATTGGCCGGAAAATTTTTCAATTTTTTGAAGACACCCGAAAAAATCTTTCCCCAGTAATCTTTTACAATCCTTGTCAATATTCCCAAAGTTTAGGTTCAGACTGTTGTTCGTGGTTGTTTTGATGATTGGTTTATTTGTCACGATTTCTTTGCTTGTCACACTTTCTTGGATCGGAGAAAATGTTTTTAGTTTGGACGCGAATGATTCGCCCCTAACAGTATATGAATTTACCATTGGAGAGATCAGTTTAGTTTTTGTGGTATTATTTTTTTTTTTGTCAGCCCATCGTTGAGCTAGCTCTACCCGTTTAGGGCAATTTTTTGCATTTGCAGTGTGGCCTTCTACGTTGCAATTAGCACACTTTACAGGCAGACCAATTCTCTTTAAGATTTTACCAGACGCTGGGTCTGTGTGTACAAATTCCTCAGTATTTAATTCTTTTGCTGGAATTTTACATTTTTGAGGGCCATGCGACTCACCACATTTAACACAGCGATAAGGCATGTTGCAGTTACTCGCCACATGCGAGAAGCGTTGACAGTTTTTACACTGTGCAGGTTTGTCTTGTTTAAAATTGTCAAAATTGACTTTACAATTTAGTATATATTTAATATTTTTGAATTCAGCAATATTTGAATCCTTCGAAAGCTGAATAAGCCAATTAAAACTTAATTTCTTTAATTTTATAATATTAAAATTTAGCTTTAGATCATTGAGATAATCTAAAACCTCATTTTCATCATAAATAAATGATAATTTTTTAATGATAATTGAATATGGCTTCAATTCTTCAGGGGTATACGTGTAAAAATGTGCATTACTCCCTTTTATAAACATCTTAATTTTTTCATAGTCATCCATAGTGGATGAACTAATATGAGTAACATTTTTATTTATAAGATTAAAACTAAAATTTTTATGCTTTAAGATAGAATATAACTCACATGTCAGCTTCTTTTGGTCCGCATTGTAGCACACAAGAATTGGCGGCTTGCTCTTCTTCGGCTTCTTTGAAGTCATCGTGCTGGCAGCACCCTCGGCTTGGGTGGCAGATTTCTTCTCTACTGGCTTAGAACTTCTTTTGATGGATGGGAAATCTTTGTTATATTCCGAAGACTCTTCCATATCTTCACATTCTCTATGCTCTCCAATATTGGGGCATATATTCCTTGTATCAGCAATTTGTGTACTGGCTGCTGTATCACCATGAAAGTTTCTCGTTATTAGTTGCTTTTCTAGGTGATCAACTTTTCTCACCAGTTCAGCGTTTTGCTTTAATATTTTTTCAATTTGTGCACACATAGTGTTTGGATCACCTTTTCCAACTAACGAGTACACTTTCTCGTAGCACTGAAGTTTTTGAGTCAGCTCAGAGACTTGGTTTAATAAGAGTAATTTTTCACTTTGCATGCTTGAGGTAATATCACTATTAGACTCGTCACTTAAGGCACGTCTTTTCTTCTTATTTTTAGATTCCTCATTTTTCCTCATTTTCAAGGATCTAATTTTTATGGCATGATCAGAGGCAGCATCACTCATGTCCGTATCTCCTTTTAAAAGCGACGAATCACTAAATTTGGAGTCTTTTTCGCTCATAACTGGTATGCAATTTTCACTTCACTTCACTTCACTTTTTCTTTTTTTTTTTTCTTTGTTCTCCTATCAAATAAAACGTTCGTGATAGTCAGAAACAAATTTTATCGCTGACTTTAAAATCACTTTTAATTCACTAATAAACGTTGACTGTTAACTGTTCACAAAAATTATGATGTTCAATGTTCGCGGTCACTTTACTGAATGAGCCGAGCCCGCAACTTTTGATACCACCTCTATTTATACTAAACGGCCTCTGCATACGCCGCACTGTACAACACCAAACAACGCTGTTTGCCAGCGTTTGCGTTTGCGTTTCCCGCCATTTTGCACACATTGATAGAAATACGAGTAGAGTGAATGTAGTGGTAGTATAAGTAAATAGGTGCGAATGGGATGGAATGAAATGGAATATGAGTATATTTTGTATAAATACGAGTGGTCGTGTAGCCGAAATTTTATTAAGAAAAGTGATTGTGAAGAGTGAAGAGTGAAATTAAGTGTTAAATAATTTTGTTTAATTTTTGGATCAAAGTGAAGTAAATTGTTTTGAAATGACTGGTCGTGGTAAAGGTGGAAAAGGTTTGGGCAAAGGTGGAGCGAAGCGTCATCGTAAAGTTCTTCGCGATAACATCCAAGGTATTACGAAGCCAGCAATCAGACGTTTGGCTCGTCGTGGTGGCGTTAAGCGTATTTCTGGCTTGATATACGAGGAAACACGTGGTGTGCTAAAAGTGTTTTTGGAGAATGTGATCCGTGATGCTGTTACTTATACTGAACACGCTAAAAGAAAGACTGTCACAGCCATGGATGTCGTATATGCATTGAAGAGACAAGGTCGCACTTTGTACGGATTTGGTGGTTAAGAATAAGAATTTGAAAGACAAAAATTAAGCAGCAACTAGACGCAAACAATCAATCGGTCCTTTTCAGGACCACAAAATTTTATTTGAAAATTGATAAAAAATTTTATTATAATGAATATAAAGAATGAATGTAATTTATATATTTTGGTGGTTAGCAGGAAGGAGGAAGAGTAGATTGGTTAAAAAAAAAAATATGTAATGTGGTCAAATTTGAATGAGTAAAGAATGAAATTAGTTTGTATATTTTGGTGGTTGTGATATGAATCGGTTGTGGAATCGAAAATATAAATAACTAAAATTGTCATATATAGTTTACAGAATGTTATGGAATGGAACACTGCCGAGAAGGCTCAGAAAAACATCAATAAAACCGATAATTTATTGAACCAGCAAAGCATTCCCCTTCTTTTTACTTACAGCACCGTTCTTTAGACAAAGTCTTTCAAGCAAGTATTAATGAGTTTCGAGGCAATTTTCCTGAAAAACTATCTTACACCTGAATAATCGAAAAATTCAATTGTATTTGTGTTTCAAATAAATAGTGAAAAAGAAAATTCTAATTCTAAAAACATTGCAATTGCAATTATATTTTTGTTATATTGAACAAAAATTTAAATCGAACCAAATTTAGTGCAAATATCAAATTGTACTTCTTTTATTCATCATCAACTTTCTTCTCCACCCTTGTTAGTTTTAATATTTTTCTCACAATGAAACAAATCTCAATATTCAAAATATTATTAAATCGTCCCTTTCAAAAAATATTTTGATAGCCCTGAAAAGGGCTTTTTTGCGAGTATAATCCTTTCTTTTCTAATTATTTCGAACAATTTTGGTTGGTTTTTTGTTTTTCCTGTTTCGAAATAAATTTACTTTTTAGCTGCTGGTTTCTTAGTCACAGCTGCTTTTTTCGCTCCAGATGCAGGTGCGGCGGCCTTTTTCGGTTTGGCACTAACTGCTTTTGCCTTTGGTGCCGCCTTTGGCTTTGCTGCACTAGCTTTAGGCTTAGTTGGTTTAGCGACGGTGGGCTTGGCTTTCACGGTACCACTCTTCTTCACACTTTTCTTCTTGTCGGCAGTAGCACTACTCGACTTTTTTACAGTCGCTGCCGACGCTTTTTTAACCTTCTTTGCGACGGCGTTGGTCTTCTTCTTAGCTGCACCGGCACTTGCCTTTTTAACCACAGACTTTGCCTTCGATTTTGTAGATGGATCCTTGCCGCCAGCTGCTGACAATTTGAATGAACCAGTTGCACCCTTACCTTTGGTTTGGATTAATTTACCACTTGCAACCGCTGATTTCAAATACTTCTTGATGAACGGCGCCAATTTCTGAGCATCACATTTGTACGTAGCACTGATGTACTTCTTAATCGCCAATAATGATGAACCACCACGTTCCTTTAAACTTTTAATTGATGCATCGACCATTTGCTGTGTCGGTGGATGAGTTGGCGCGCTCGTTGGCTTCTTGATTTTTTTGCTTCCAGCGGCAGCGGCTTTCTTTCCACCCGACTTCTTCAAAGCAGCAGTAGCCACAACTGGAGAGGCAGTAACACCAGCAACAACACTTTCAGACATTTTCTTATATACGTTAATTAGCTCAACTGAACTTAAAAATTCAACTTCAAATCAACACTTTTTACTTCTTAATTAGTCACCTTTCAATTCAATCACAAATTTTCGCATTCTTGCGAGACTTAAGGCGACCAGAAAAACTGAGAAGCACCGAGTAGAGTCATGGAACAAAATTTTATCGCTCAGTACATTTGAAGGTGCCATTATTGATCATTTCAAATCTTATTTTAATTTTTAAAAAGTTAATCAAACAGTTCCTCCTCTCTCAACCATTTAAACACTTCCACTATAAACTACATTTTGCGTTCTCAATCAACTTTTCTTCTTTTCACCCGTCTTAAGAACTCTATTGAAGATTTTGTTCGAATTTTAAAATGATTTTTGCAAAAATTTTTCACATAAACTCTTATAATTAATTAATAATAATACGAAATCGGGCGGAAACGTATTTTTATACTTAACTGAAACTGATAGAAGTATTTATTCCTAATTGTATCCTATTTATTCTTAGCTAGATATTTTAAAAAATTTTTTTAAATTGCCGTCAATTCATGGTGCAAATCGTGAGTAAATGCAGCGGCATTGCCTTCCATACGAAACTTCCTTTTATGGCGATATTTTAATTCAAGATATCCTTCAAAAATTATTGATTCATATCAAATAATATAACAAAATAAATAGATTCTAGCAAAAATTATTTTAATTGCTCTCATTTTGTAAGCTTTTTCTTTGAAAGTAAAGTGTGGGCTTTGAATTGAAAGAGGCGTGCATATGAATTTGAAAAAAAATTATTTTTATCCTACTACACAGAAAGTGTAGGTTTTTGACTGGCCGCATTCACTAGAAAAGCGGACATGTGGAAGGAAGAAACGAAGGAGAGAAGCAAAACAAACATTCAGACGGTTGTCGCCAAAAACCACGATCGCAACACATTTAAGGCAGTGGTAGGGAAAGAACGGTCTCTGTGCAGTTTAAAGTGTTTGGGAAGAAAGTTGTTTCCAATTTCTTGTTGCGGCGCGCGTTTAAATTTGCGTTTTTGCTGTTGATGTATTCGGATTAATTGTTGAGTGTGTGACTGTGCACTGAATGATTGTGCTGAATAGAGTGATAACTGCTTGTTTCCGGCCCATCCCATTCGAGAATCGGAGTTAAATTTTGATACCGGAGGAGAAAGGAGGCTGCCGTCCGCCCCCTAAAAATAAGGATGAAACTAAGTATATACGTATATATGGTATGTATTTAAATTATTAAGTAGGTATGTTATTTATTTAAATTATTAAGAAAAGTAGTGTTTAGTTATGTTTAAATTTATGTTTAAAATGTTAGGCTAAGGCGGCAATTATGGGGCGGGCTCGGTTGTCGTCAAGGCGGAGGATGCCCGGCTGAGAACCGGCAAAATGGTGAGTTGGAGTTTTTTTTTGTAGTGTTGCTCCACCCGATGCAGTGTGGCGGGTTGAGGACCACGACCATTGCTGTGAGTTAGCCGCGGCCACCACACTGCATCATTCTAGTGGTGCGGTAACATTAATGGCGCCCAATTAAAAATAAAAAAAATGTAAATTAAAATTTTCCTTGTGATGTATTGTGATTTTGTAGTCAAGCATTTTGTGGTTTAGTTTTTGTGTTTAGTTAATGTGCTCCACTCTTGCCGCTGACTTGACGTGCCAATGCGTAACGCCAACTGCAGCGACAAGAGGGGGAGGCTAAATGTGAGATGAAGCCAGCTATTTCATCGTGGCCGTGGTCTGTTGAACAGATCATCGTAGCACTGATGAGATAGCTGAGAGGCGGAGTCTCAGTGAGTGTAAAGAAAATTTTAATGAAGAAGGACAACTCGCCTGTTAGAAGAAACAGTCCTCCGACAGATTGAAGACAAGGGAGCCCCACCCCATATATTGAAACAGTGGCAAAGAAATTTTTTTTGTATTAGAAAATATTATATTTATAATTAGTAAATTACGTTCATAGTGAATATGAGGATTATTTAGAGAAATATATTTCTGGTATATGTAGGTAGATATATTGAAAATTGCAATTTATTTTTTTTGCTATGTTTACAAATGTAAAATTAGTAATATATTTTTTATATTGATCAATTTTTGTATATATATGTATTATTCTTTTGGAGTATAGGGTGGCAGGTGTAGATCTCCAGACATAGTTACCGGTATTAAGTTTTTTTTGTCAGAAGTTATTTCGGTTATTTATCAATTTGGATTATTCTGATAAGTCAGATGCACTTAAGAAGCGGTCAAAGAAAAAATCGAAGAAGTGCCGAATTTGATAGAAACCGTGATATTCCAGGAAGCCAAGGAAACAGGGAAACTATGCCGGTGGAACACTCGTCCCAAGGGGGAAGTGAGGAAGGTAAGGCAACTGGGGGACCACTAGGTTGGAGCGGCACGGGGGCGGTGCCGAAGGATAGAGGCAGTGAGGATAGCTGGTTAGCCACGGCGGCGTACGATACCAGGCCAGAACGGGAAATGAGGCCATCAGGACTCCCAAGCGAATACCGATCGGAGTAGCATTATGTGTAGAGACGGAAAAAATAAATGAAACGGTAAGGGCGAATCACATTGAGTTGATGAAATTGGTTAATGACGCAGTGCGGCCAATACGGCAACAGTTACCGGAGCGGGGGGCGATGCCCGCGGCATCGGAGTCGGGTTGTGAACCCCTAAGTAGAGCAGAGGAAGGTCGCGAAAGTGCCAGATGGTGGAGCCAGCTTGCCCCAACGAGTGGCCGCGAACCACCAATCCGGATGGAGGCGGAAGAGGGTGGTCCGGAGATTCTAACCAGGGAGCAAGCGAGTAGAAGCAATATAGGGCGAAGGAACGGAAGAGAGTTTCCGAGAGAAGAGAGTCACATGGTAGTGAGACTAGAGAAATGGGGTTTATTCTTCGATGGAAAAGTCGAGAATCTGCCCGTAGAAGAATTTATATTCCGGTTGGAGCATTTGCAGGCGCAGTATGAGGTTCCTTGGCCAGCAGTAAAAAGGAATTTCATGTACTGTTGCGTGGGGCAGCAATAGAGTGGTACAACCGACGTCAGGGCGTGGCCAGCGCTTCGGAACGCTATGCTAAGGCAGTTTCGCTCAAACCAGAGTGAATTTGAGTTATTGAGGGAATTGTCAGAAAGGAGGCAACTGCCAGGCGAGAGCTTGGACTCTTTCTTTTTTGAAGTGCTGAAGCTCCGCGCACGAATGACTTACCCTGTGTCGGAATTTGACCTAATCAAAATAATAAAGAGAAACCTAAGGGAGGGATTAGGGAAGATAATGTATCCCAATGCTTGCTATAGCGTGGAGCAGCTAAAATATGAATGCCTAGAGGCGGAGGGATTCTTTCAAAAGAGGGAAATTAGGATGGTGCAGCCGCCTTTTAAATGTGGTTCGAGTCGAGTAGTAAGTGAGGTGAGCAACACGGTAATTGAAGAGGTAGGGGAAAATCGTCAGGAAGTGGTAACAGGGAGAAGTGCGTTAGAGGAGAGGAACCAAGTAAGGGAACTGGCAAGTAGGAGTCAAGTGGTATGCTGGAATTGTAAACAGCTCGGGCATACATTTAGAGAATGTAATTCGAGGCAAAGCAAAATATTTTTCTATAGGTGTGGAAGGGAGAATGTGGTGACTCCAGAGTGTCCTAATTGCAGGAAGGGAAACCCCGGGTGGAACGCGGCACAAGAGGGACTGGAAAGGAAGAGAGTAGCAGAAACCGTGGAAAGAAGTGATAGGGAGGAAAAAAGGCCGTTTGCGGAAATAGCAATTAAGGGGAAAAGCATCAGAGGTCTGCTAGACACTGGGGCATCTGTGAGTATACTAGGAAGAAATTGTAAGAAACTGGTAAGCGACTTGGGGCTGAAAGTGCGGAGCTATGTGACCATAGTAAATACAGCTAGTGGACAGAAACAGTCTGTGGTGGGGAGAGTAACCGTGCCCGTGCATTTTAACGGGGAGAGTAAAGCTATAACATTTTTTTTTGTGTCCTACACTACAACAAGAAGTTTATTTAGGAGTCGACTTTTGGCGGGTGTTTAGCCTAGCACCGGGGGTAGTTGGAGTGGATGAAATAGTCGCGGAGTCTGATACCAAGGATAACGGTGGAAAGAACGACGCCACAGACATGTATGATTTGTCCCAGAGACCCAGCTGGAGCAATTAGTTAGAGTAAAGAAGGAGTTTAGGGCATATGAAGAGTACGGACTAGGTAGAACAACGGCAGAAAGACACAGCATACAGTTGATACAGGGAGCGGCAGCAGTAAAGGACCGTTACTACCCAGTATCTCCGGCGATACAGGAATTATTGTATGCTGAAGTAGATCAGATGCTATCGCTAGGGGTGATCGAAGAAAGTGAGAGCCCTTGGAGCAGTCGGGTCACGTTAGTCAGAAAGCCGGGTAAGAATCGGTTGTCCTTGGATGCCCGCAAGTTGAATGAGCGGACCGTGAAAGATGCATACCCCATTCAGAATATAGAAGGCATCCTAAGACGCATAGACGAGGCAGTGTTCATCAGCAGCATAGATCTCAAGTTCGCATTTTGGCAGATTGAACTGGAACCGGGGAGGAAAGCCTTTACAGCCTTTACCATACCAGGAAGACCCCTGTACAAGTTTAGGGTAATGCCCTTTGGGCTATGCAATGCGGCACAGAGATTATGCAGGCTGATGGACAAAGTAATTCTGTAACGTCTCAGTGGTAATCAGTGGCGTAGCTAGGTAACCAAGGGCCCTGGGGCAAATTAAAAAATGGGGCCCCACTGGTATGTAAACTGATTAGGTTTTATCATATAAAAATATGAAATATACAAATACTTTAAAAATGCTAAGCTACTTAAGCTCTTTTTTTGTGCACTGCAGGGCAGGTAATAAAAATATTAAACAGTAACAACATAAATTACAATTAATACTTGATGTAAGTTTGGCTAATAAAACGAAATAGAGAAGATTCATGGGTTTATTATATAAAGGTCGAGCCTACCAACTGACTAAATAACAATTATATTTACAATTTTTTCCTAGCTTTAGTTTTCGCAAAAGTATCAATGACTTCGTTTAAATCCAGGCTTGATGCGGTTTTGTTTTCAATTGCTATTAGCGATAAATGTCGGAGTCGAGTTTTGCCCATATTATTTCTTAAATAATTTTTTATTATTTTTAATTTGCTAAATGACCTTTCAGCTGCTGCAGAAGTGACAGGAATTGTAAAGAATAATAACATTGCTGTAAATACTTCCGTTAGGTCGCATTCTAGCACTCCATATTTGCTCATTATTTCCTTACATAATTGGTGAACAGTCCATGCTTGAGTTAGTTGAGGTAAAACTAGATGGTAAATATTAATAAATTGAAGTGAAAAACTAGGGCCTATTATATCTGAATATTTTCTTTGGAATTCGTCACACTTTTGTAATAAAGTTGCTTCATCAACATGTAATAAAAATGTTGGTGTTAGAAAATCGAATATATGACAGACTGCACTCATACCAATAAAACGTGTATCTAATTGAGATATTACTGTGTCTAGTACATTATTCAAAATCTCAATTTGAAATATTTTTTCTCGGTTTGGAAATCGGTGATCAGCAGCTAATTCATCAAAATGTTTTTTAACTTTTCTTTGCCTTTTTTCTTGAAAACGGGTATCAATACCATATTTTCTTGCAGTTTCACTGGCTTTGCACTTGAATAATTCGAAATCATTTCTATAAATTTGCAACTTTGCTTTGGTCTCTGCTAAAACTTTGCTCGCCTCACCCAAATTGATGTCGCATTTTTGTAAAGTTTTGGATGCATAATTTATGTCGTTCAATACACTGTGCATGAATTCGCAAAGCAACACGAACTCGAAATTTAGCAATTTTGTTTTAATACTCTCTGCTTCACTACGCTCATCTTTATTAGGACTCTTTAGAACTATTTCTGATAATGCTTTGATAATATCAAAATAACGAAGTTTTATTGCAGATATCGTATTGACCCTACTGGACCATCTAGTCGGATTAAGTTTTTTTAGAGTGGTGTCCGATTCGCCAGTGAATTTTGACAGTAGATCCCAACGTTTGATGCTGCTTCCGAAAAAGTTATACAAATCTTGCAACCTTGCGAAAAAAATCTGTATTTCCACACAACTGCTAACGGCATCATTTATCACCAAATTTAAATTATGAGTGGCACAATGTACGCACTTTGCGTTAGGCTGGATATCCTTAATATGTTTTTGTACACCATTATACACACCACTCATCACACTGGCTCCATCATAGCCTTGCCCCACACATTTTTTTAAATCAATATTTTTGTCGATAAATAATGTTGTCACTTGGTGGACTAAATCTACTGCGCCATGTTTGATGGCTGCATAAAAGCCTAGAGACACTTATTTTACTTCTATATCAATTGGCTGTCCATTTTCCGATCTGGTTATTACTGCATACCTCACAACAATGCTTAGCTGATCTACCTTCGATATATCCTGTGTCGTATCCATTATGATGGCAAAAAACGGTGACGCTTTAATTTGTTCTAGTAGATGGGTTTCGAGTTTGGTCCCCAAGCTCTCAATCATTTCATTTTGAATTGTTGCACTCAGATATCTTGTAGATCCTAAAAACATAAAAAAACACAATTTCAAAAAAGTCCTGATATTAAACAGTTAATAATTATAAACAAAATAAAACGATAAAAAAAAACTTAGAAATAATTATTATTACCTTTGGGCATATCCAAAACTTGCTGCAAAATGTGATCATATCGGGCGACAAGCTCTACAAAGGACAGAAAATTTCCGTGGAATCCTTCCTGACTTAAGTCTTCTTGATGTCCTCTCAAAGCCAAAGAACTCCTTGCTAGGCTAAGTATGATATCGAATAAGCTTTGAAGAACCATTTTCCAAAATGATGCTTCTCTTTGCGAATTTCATTTTCAAGTTCCTTGTCGATAGTATTAGTATCGTTTTTTTTTCTTCCAAAATTCATACACAGCACATGCTTCCGAATGGCCACTCGAACAACTGTGTTGTTTAATTCTTTCTGATAAATGCTTCCAATCTCGAATTCCCGTACACCAAACATTATTCCTTTGTGAAGCAAATAACCAGCAGGGTTGACAATAGGCAGCGTCTAGTGTTTTGGAATAACACAGCCAAAAACGATTAACTGGCCCATATTTAGAACACGAAACGTAGTACGATTTTGAAAAACACCTATTGTTCTGGTTGATGCCTGTTGGAAAAGGTCCTGAAGGCTGTAAAGGCCCCATATCAAGAATTTTACGTTTTTCGTTATCACTTAATCTTTTGTTCGTGAAGTTTCCCAAGTCATAAGAAGATTTGTCGTACACATTTTCGAAAAATGTAGAGGTCTGTGGTTCCTCCAAACCCTCTGCTCTTATGTGTGTCATGCAAACATCATCCACGTTCACATGATCGGCGGCGGAGGTATCTCCAACTGTAATAATTGTCGAATCTTCTTCAGTAGGCTTCTCAACCAACACTGCAGTTACCACATTATTTGAGTCACTATCAATAGAAATATTTTGGCCAGATGTACTTGCAGAAGGCAGACTAAAAAACTTGTCAATTTTGGGCAATTTTTGTTTACTATCTTCTCTTTCTTGGCGTTGTTTGCGTTTAAATGCACCACTGGGTTTCTTCTTTTTATCCATAATTTTAGTTTTCTAATTTATTTAAACAATATAATATTAGATTGTGCTCGAGTAGGTAGGTACTCACTGTTCACTGACGACGTTAAAAGTAAAATAAAAGGAAAGAGAAACACACTGATACGCTACAAGTGTCGTTGGGGAATCCCCGGAAAAAAAATCTTAACTCGAATTCACAATAAAACGCACATCGATGAATAATAAAACGCACATATCACTCTCCGTCAAATTGACAACACTGCCAACCTACAGAAAGAATTTAGGGAAATTCCCTAGGCATAACTTTTGAATTTCTCTCAACTGAGTTGTCATGATTAAAGTGGGGTTGCAACCTGTCATATTTATTTTGAAAATGGGAGAAATTTCCAAAAGTTCAGTTCGATCGAGATTTCTGGTAAGGATTCGAGGGCCCCCTGAGCTTGAGGGCCCCGGGGCACTGCCCCGCGTAGCCCCTGGGCAGCTACGCCACTGGTGGTAATGTATTTGTGTATCTGGACGATTTGTTAGTGATATCCCCAGATTTCAATACACATGTGCATTTATTAGGCGAAGTAGCGAAATGTCTGTCTGATGCGAATCTAACAATAGGATTACAGAAATCGAAGTTTTGCTGTAAAGAGGTAAAATATTTGGGGTTTGTGATAGGCCATGGGGAGTTAAAAACTGACCCGGAAAAGATTTTGGCACTGAATAGAATTACTGTACCAAAGTCACCAAAGCAGGTCAGAAGTTTTTGCAGTGGCGAATTTTGCAGACGTAGCGGCGTCTTTGACCGATACGCTTCGAAAGAGCGGGAAATTTGTGATGACTGCAGAAGCACTTGCCGCATTTGCGGAATTGAAGCAGGCTCTCACCACAGCACCCGTATTAGCACAACCAGATTTTAAGAAACGGTTTCATATCCAGTGTGATGCGTCCCATTACGGCGTGGGGGCGGTGCTCTTCCAAGGAGATGAGGCTGGACATGAACGTCCGATAGCCTACTATTCGTACAAAATGAATAGTTGCCAGCTGAACTACAGCGTGACAGAGAAGGAGTGTCTGGCAGCGGTTCTAGCGGTGCGGCGGTTCAGGGCCTATGTGGAGCTGATGCCTTTTACCGTGATCAGCGGTCATGCTAGCTTAAAATGACTCATGTCATTGAAAGACTTGAGTGGGAGGTTAGCCAGGTGGTCTCTTCAGCTTCAGGCATATGACTTTCAAATTGAGCACCGAAAGGGGAGTGAAAATGTAGTGGCCGATACGCTATCCCGGTTGATGGAGGAAGTGGCTCTGAATATTCTTGATATGGAGACTACGGAATACGATTCGCCTGAGTATGTTCAGCGAAAGCAGACTATTGAAGAGAATATAGGAAAGTTCCCGGATTTGCAAGTACGTGATGGGAAGATATATAAACGTACTGTGGCTAATGAGGAAGAGGGCAGGGTTCCCTGTTGGAAGCTATGGGTGCCCGAAGCATTAACGTCGACAGTTGTATCACAAGCCCATGAGCCTGAGATGTCAGCTCACGGGGGAGTCGCTAAGACATTGTACCGGGTAAGACAGTTTTACTATTGGCCTGGTATGGCGGTGCAGGTGCGGAATTACGTGAGAGATTGCAGGATCTGCAAGGAAACGAAGCATAGCACTCAGGTTTCTAGACCGTTTATGGGAAAGGAAGTCAGCATCGAACGGCCATTCCAACGGCTTTATATAGATTTTTTAGGAAAATAGCCACGCTCCAGGGCGGGCCACGCATACATGTTGGTGGTAATGGATCATTTTACGAAATTCGTGTTCTTAAAAGCTATGGGTAAGGCCACGGTAATGAATGTAGTAAGGTTTTTGATTGAAGAAATTTTTCATAAATTCGGTGTACCAGAAACGATACATTCAGATAATAGAAAACAGTTTGTGAGTCAGGAATTTAGTAAAGTGATGGAGTCCTATGCGATTAAGCATGAGAAAACGGGGTTTTATGCGCCACAATCTAATGCAGCAGAACGCGTGAATCAGTCAGTTCTGGCAGCTATAAGGGCTTACCTGAAGGAGGACCACTGCGATTGGGATTTTTTCTTGAGTGAGATCGAGTGTGCGTTGAGAAGTTCACTACACTCAACGACAGGAATGAACCTTATTTTGCCTTATTTGGACAGAATATGTTCACCAGCGGCCTTGACTATGAGTTGGCGAGGAAGTTAGGAGCGTTAGAGGAAGGAGAAGTGAGTGGCCTACCACGAGAAGACCGAATGCGGTTAATTCGCGCTGAGGTGCAGAAAAGGTTGCATTTAGCGTACGAAAAGGGAGCGCGACAGCACAACAAGCAAGCTAGGCGAATTAATTTTACTCCGGGCCAGGAAGTCTTTCGACGAAATTTTACCTTGAGTGATTTTTCACGGAATGTGAATGCAAAATTTTGCAGAAAATTTGTAAAGTGTCGAGTGGTGAAGCCCCTGGGGAATTGTCTATACCTATTAGAAGATTTGCGAGGGAAACGGGTAGGAGTGTTCCATGCCAAGCACATAAAACAATAGTAGGAATCTAAACCGGTAAGAGCACGCGACTCTTAATCTCGGGGTTGTGGGCGTAGCTCACGTTGGCGCCTGTATTAGGTGAAATAGCAATAGTTAGTAAGGAGGTGGAGGAAAGTTAATCATAGGTAACTTATGGATTATATGATACATATAAAATAACTTACTCCCAAAATCAGCCTCGTTGGTGTAGAGGTAATCCAAGTTAAAAACTGAAAAGGGAAATAATTACTATGTGTTTCATAAGATAAAGTAAATAAAAGTGTTCCTCTTTATACGATACGATATATGTATATATATGTAAATTAGTTTCTAAATGGAGTACAATGGGGAAGCATAGTTCTTGTTCTTGCCTTTCCTTTAACTTTTCCACCCTTACCACGACCAGACATTTGTTACCGCACCACTAGAATGATGCAGTGTGGTGGCCGCGGCTAGCTCACAGCAATGGTTGTGGTCCTTAACCCGCCACACTGCATCGGGTGCGACAACACTACAAAAAAAATACTCCAACTCACCATTTTGCCGATTCTCAGCCGGGCATCCTCCTCTACGACGACAAGCGAGCCCGCCCCATATTTGCCGCCTTAGCCTAACATTTTCAACATAAATTTACACATAACTAAACATGCTACTTTACACTTACATAAATAACATACATATACTCGTATACTTAATAACTTAAATAAATACCATATATACTTATCTTTATCCTTATCTCTAGGGGGCGGGCGGCAGCCTCCTTTCTCCTCCGATTATCGAATGGGATGGGCCGGAAACAAGCAGTTATCACACTATTCAGCCAAATCACAACATTTTTAATGCGGAAAAAGTATTTGAATTCAAATATTTTATTTTAATTTTTTTTTTTGGAACCGTTCACACTTTTACTGTATCAGCACAAATAACAAGAACAACCGACGAGACGAGAGACTATCCACACTAAATCAGACACGAATGCAAATAATCTTATTTTTCTCTCTCAAATGAGCCTCCACAGTAAAACACAAATTTTGAACGCGCGCGGCAACAAAATTAATTCGAAACAACTTTCTTCCTAAACACTTAAAACTGCACAGAGACCGTTTTTTCCCTACTACTGCCTTAAATGTTTTTTTCCCTTTTCTCTTGAAACCGTATTTTTTCCATTTCCTCGGCCTCTTCCGCTATTCCATCATTGACCGCTCCAGCGGTCGAGTCGGTCAGTTACCATTCTTTGGAATTTTTACTATTCTGAGGCAGCGCCATCTCTACCTCAGAATCGTCTGGTAGGTTTTAGCATGGCCGCATTCACTAGTAAAGCGGACAAGTGGAAGGAAGAAAAGAATGAGAGAAGCAAAACAAACATGTAGACGGTAGACGCTAAAAACAACGATCGCAACAATATATATATATAAAAAAAGAGTAGATTGGAACGGAGAAAACACAAAACTAAAGGCCCGAATACAATAATGCGAGTGACCGAGATGAGAGCGAGACGAGAGCGAGACCGAGTCTCGGCCGAGATCTCGTTTTGCACTGTCTCGCATTCTAATATACAATCAACAAAGTGCGAGCCGTATTTACACAAAAGCAAAAGTGTTAAAAAACTATTAAACACTAAATGTTTTCAAATTTTTTAATTAATAAAATAAATGCGGAGCCACATACAGCAAAACAGAAATAAACAAATGCGTATTACAAAACAATTGATTACTTTGACAAATTGTCTCTGACGAGAGTGCGAGGATTTTCTAATTTTTTAGAAATGCCTCGTCTCGCCGTATCGCATCACGCATTATTGTATATTGCCACATACAATCCTTTGGTACAAATTCTTTTTGACATCTCGGCCGAGACTCGGTCTCGCTCTCGTCTCGGTCTCTCGCATAATTGTATTCGGGCCTTAAGGGGTGTGTTTTGTGTTTTGGTGTTTGGACGAACAACGACGTTCGTGTTTTGAATTTTCATTTTGTTTGGAGTGTACATACATACCAGACATGTGCGTGAATCGCACTCATATGACAATTTGATTGTTTTCCAAAAGTGAATACTGAGACAGCACTAAACATCAACATAACGAATAATGCCAATGCATGATTCACCGAAGCGACTGCTGTTGTTGTTATGTGTGTGTATCTGCTTGCTTTGTCTATTAATTCATACTATTCGCCGAAGCATCGAATGGAAATGATTGTTTTGAATACATGCAGTGCTTTTTGAATAAAAATCTGATTTTCTATGTAAGTTTGTAATTCATTTTAGATTGTATATATGTGCACTGTTCTTACAGTTGTTTTCTTTTATTTATTAGTGTATAATATAAGTCTCATTTTATAGAAAAAAAAACAATATTAAATTCACGCATGTTCATATATTTTGAGAGTATTTAATTTAGAACTTAAAATCTAATAAAAAATTTAATATAAAATTAAAAAAATAAGGTAAAATAATATAAAATTAAATAAATTCATTGTAAAAGAATACAATTATTTATCTTCAAGCGTGTCACTTTATGCATTCACTTTGCACTACATAACATTGAACTTTTATGATTGGTTTGAATCATCTGCAAACAACTCAAACCACAAAAACAGGTTTTTGAGTTATTATTGCTAACGGCACTAAAGCAAAGAGTATGAGAGAGGCAGTCATTGAAAAGAGAGCATACTTTGCAAGCAATACTAATACAGATGTTGTTGATTGAAAACAAGGCAAAAACAGTGAGTCTATGAATACAAAGCAAAAGTGAATCCACTCATGCACATCTCTGATACATACATACATGCATACATAAATGTTGGATATAACCCAGCCGGCCAAAAATACGTTATTTACGAGTATCGTATTTTACGAAGAATTTTCTATAGTAAACTATCGTTATTTATTCGTTTTTTGCGAAGGTTTCTCGAACATTGTCAACTCGCTCCTCATTCAGCTGATAACTAACGTTAGCATTTTCGTTATTAACTTTCAGTCCATTTTGCTTCTTATAATTTTGAGTCAAAGTCTGCTTGCGATTGTTTGTGAATTTTTAAAAAAGGTTTTTTTTATAAAAGCGAAGAAATTAATATATATAATTAGAATATAGTGTGTGAGTGAAATATAGTGTTTCAGTGAAATGAAGAGAAACAGAAAATAATTTTCAAATATAATCTAAGCCAATTAAATTCCATTGCTTTTAAATTTTTTACATTATATTACTTGAATTAAAAATCTATACATTATATACTACTGAAATTATATATATATGTATACCTGTAAAACAAAGTGAATTATTCTTATTAAATGTTTAAAAAAAAACCAATATTTTTTAATTAATATACAGAATTTTAACAGAATTTAATTTAAAAGTAATTAAAAGTTCGTAAAAGTCTAGTTCTCGATATCATTTACGATACTTTTAAGACTATCGCAAACGAGACTTTTGCGTTGCAAATTAAGAACGCAAGACAAATCGTAAATGAGCTCGAAAACAATAGTTTCTTTCGTAAATTAGGAAGGCTTACTATCGTTTTCGATAACGTTAACGAGCTTTGTGCCGGCTGGGAAGCAGTTACAACGGCACACAATTTCACTACTGCAACTAATAATTCATTAATCATTTTTTATTCCTTTTTCCTTCTTATTTTCTTCTGTATGTATACTGCGTTTTTCGTTTCAATTCACAATTGTTCCCCTAATAGTGATTCAGTGCTGCCAGACTATTTGCATTACCAACTTATAAACGTTGCTTGAAAAGTTTGCTCTTAAAATTAATAATAATTTAGCAATGATTTATAATTATATGTTATGCGTATATACATGTATACAAAAATAATATTAATGCAATTATCATAATAAATTAGGTATTAATCACATCTTCAAACACTAATTCCCTGGAGGGTTTATATGGACTTATTTACTTAATATGCTTAATTATGCGAATTCAAACTATGCCTTTCTTTTATCAGTTTTTTGGTGTATTTTTTTTATAGCGCGAATTTATGTCTATATAAGTAAATATATATTTAACTAGTGTTTTCGATAAAAGAGAGGGAGAACGAAAAATTAAGTATTGAAAAATATTGTGGAAAAGAATGGAGCTTGCATATGTACTCGTATATTTCATATTCATGAATCTTCAGACATCTCTCTAACAATTTTCAGTAATTTTACACGCTTGCTGTGTCCAAATCGTATGTTTCGAAAATAAGGTAATTTCTTTGCCTCATTGCATCAGTTGTTAATACTAAGGAAAACTATGTATATCCATTATCATATCCATTAATTTAAAGAGCAAATGAAGACCGAAATAAGTTATTAATACTTGGCTACATTTTTTTAAGATAAAAGAAGAATTCAACATACCAATTCCAATTAAAAACAGTATTTCAGTGTCCTTACATAATCATCTTATAACTAATTCTACATATAGAGTGTGCTAATTACTTTTAAATAGCATCATTAAATATAATATATGCTAAATAGTTTTTAAAATGTTGCATTTACCATATTAACAAGACTTTTAAGTTCAGATATAATAAGGTAAGCTTTGATCCGTTTCACGAGAATTGTTTCATCGAGTGGCATCATTGTCACTGGTTCTTTACTTATTAGATGCGCCATTGCTGCACTACATACACTGGCAGCAAAATACATTTACCAGGTATTATTAATAGAAGACCGCTCTCCAAATGTCATTTTCTCTCAGTCATAATAAGTGTCAAAATTAATAAACAATGTTGCTTCTTTTGTAAATTTTGGCCGCTATTTTTGGGCTTTGCAGTTTTTTTCGTAATAAGTAAAAACTCAAATGCCCTTAATTTTTTGGGTTTTTTTCATTTATTATTATTTAAAAACAGAATTATACATACACACATATAACAACTAATACAACTTAAAATAATATTTTTAATAATTTACTATCCTATTATCTGTTTTTTTTGAGTTGCTAATTTTTTATTTAAAAATTTAATTCTAAAATACATTCGACATTTAAAAAAAAATGTTTTACCGCATTTGGTAAATTAACTTTAGTGCTTAATTCCGTTAACTTTTCACGGAAATTCTTGCAGTGCACAATTTTATTTCCGTTGAACTCTATAAAAATGATTTCTAATGATTTGATGACACAAAAAAACATTTCTGAATGATTTTTAATACCTCCTTTTGAGACTTGGTCCACCCATGTCCAAGTGCTGCCTTCAAATGCATGCTCATTAAGCTGAAGCCTTCGAATAATATTCCAAGCGCAATAATTTATTTATTTCCCTTTTTTAGTTTGTTTTCGTATACAACATTCGTTAAGAGAGCAGATTTGACACATATTATGACTGTTTTCCTCTCACTCTCTCAATTAATAATACCTGGTAAATGTATTTTGCACTGGCAGTACATATTGTTTGTCACATACTTAATGTTTGTAACTATGATATGAAAATGACATATACATATAACAATTAAGTACTCTTAAGTCCTCATTCTGCAACGATCTAGCTAGGTCCATCATTTGTCAATTCTTGTAAGAAATATGGGCTTGAAATTTTACGTGTACTTTGAAGTTCAAAACAAAGTGCGGCCCTACAGTTTCTGGTAAGAACTTAAAAACTTGTATATTAATGAATAAAAATTTCCACAAATAACTCGAAATACAAATTGAAATTTAATTTTTTCAAGATGAAAATGTTCAACCACCTCCTCGCAATGTCTGCAATACCGGTCATATGGGTCACATCTATATTTGCTAACGTAAATAGCTGTGCTATATACGTATTTGTTTTTATTCGAAATTTAGACATAAGAACTTCAGAGAACAGTGCCATTAACACAAGAGTGTACTGCATGCGAACAGTCAGTACGGCCGGCCAGCCATAATCGTTCTCTGCTAGTTCATGTTCTCTTACCTCGGCGTACCGTAAGAGTTGTGTTGAAGAAGATGGTAGAAACAGAATGAAATGAGGAAACCAATTCAACCACAACACAAAATCAGAAAAGTGTAATAAGAAATTTATTTTGCTAATGCATCCTAGACAAATTCCACTGTGTGAAAGAATGGGAACCACGTTTCAAAGGAGCCACCAAATACATGATAGCCTGGAATGAGAAGGAGTTAATATAGCCATGCGAAAGTAGTTCTTAGAGAGACGATTCTGCAGTGAGCAAAGCGGAGCCCAACGTCAAAGGTATTCAATGAATTTGTGTATATTTTGAAGGCTTTTATAACTTTTTGTGTATAATTTATCTGTAGATCCAACAGCGATGAAGCAAGGCAAGGAATGTAAAGAGAAGTCGCTAGATAATTTATTGGAGGCGGTTGTTTATTATGTGCACTGAGGTATCTCATCATTTCCTCCAGTGTGGGGAATATAAATACGAGTATGTACATTGGTTTGTAATTGAGTTTCAGCGTTGGCGATCTTTCAGACTGGCGATCACGACTTCTGTATAACAAGTGATGATGACTCTTGGTATCGATCGATGATTTTCATGATCAGAGTTTCGTAAGACTTTTTGCTAATATATCCTTAAAAATGTCAATAATAACAGAACATTTGTTTCCAGTGCCACCATTTTTCTAGCAAGCCTGGACTTGTGACATCGTATTTTTTGCTTCAAGCGAGTAAATCGAACGCGGCTATTATTCTGTCCATCAGCTTACAGTAAATGTTTATATATCTATTTTTGAGGAGTAAAGAGTAAGCATCTTAATTTTACGGAGCGACAACGATTGCCCTCTTATTAGCTTATAGCTCAGCAAAAGCCGAGGACCCTTTAAAAACTATTGACATATATAAATCCCCGTTATTTGTGATGTCAAAGAGGAATATTTGTTTAAAGTGACAGGTTTACATCTTCTACTATTATAATGTCACATCTGGACGCAGTTGGTTTGTCAATTCTAGTGAACATTCTGCTTTGTTCGCAACGTTGACATATCCATCAGAACTCGTTGGTGGTGTGAAAATTGGTTGGTTTAAAAGACATGGAAGATGGAGCTCTTCCACAACATCTGCCACCAGCTCACCTACTCGTATGTTCCGCTCTTGAGAGCTGTTTAGTAATAATTATTTTTTATGTTTGTCTTACATTTTACTGTAACATTTACTTTTCTGCTTAGAAGAGTGATCATTAACTCCGCTTAGACCAGTTATATCAGTCAGTTATATTACTTAGGAATGTCCTTAAATCTTGGTGTCCTAGTATGTGTGATTATGCTAGTAGGAGTTGCAATGCCTAAGAGAGATGTAGTGATATAGAAGTGAGCCAATACCCTGTCTGGAATGGCCCTAAGGAACTGAAGTTGGATTCTTTGTGCTTGTGAGCTATCGCGGACGATGATAATTGATACCAACGATGATCAATGGAGTACAACACGCTTAAATGGGTTCTTTTCAGGAACAAAAACTTATTATGTAAAGAGAAGAACGTTGCATTTTGCTTCGAAATAGTGGACTGAAAATTTAACTAAATTAACACTTTCTCCGTAAGTTTTCAATTACAAATTGGTGGAGTTAGGATGGGTTGGGGTTGCTTGATATTGTTTTCCTCAGATCTCTTCTGATCATATGAAAATCTATCCTATACTATCTTCGTGGTCTATTGGTAAACATGCAAGTATCACATTCAGCGGGTACGAATCCTGGCCAGGGCATGGTCTCTGTTTTTAGCAAGATAAAAAGCCACGGAGGATATAGTATAAATATCTTCTGTTGAATTCTTAATTGAGCGCAACACGAATGTGTAGTGTATTTGTCAGTCGAGAAGCACGGCCTGCATCCAAGTCTGCAATGACTGAACTCATGGCAAAATTATTATCAGGTGGAAGGCAGGGAATATAACAATGTCGAAAGGGAAAATGTTGGGACCCAATCGGCTGCAATGCGGTTTATTTAAGCGTGTAAGAAGTTGCTCAACAGCGAACAAATTAGTCAGCAGTGAAATAAGAGGGAAGTTGAACTCGAACAAAGAGCAGCAGTGGCAGCAAATCAAGGAGGTGACGTGGTATATCTTCGAAATGAAAGATCGACTCAAAAGTAATCGATATTTCGATCTTGCTATCAACGGGGGACAAGAGGAGGTAGCGATATTGGACGAATAATTCCCAATCATCCGTAAAATATTTCTACGAAAAAATCGAAACCCATGAAAGAAGAAAATAAGGATTCCCAAACTTCTTAATCTTAAGAATTTCATCAAATACTTGCACCCAAATGGACTGTACTTTCACCGATTTATCTCGAATGGAATTCTGCTGTGCAAGAGGTGCCAGAAATTTGATTATTTTGCAATCAATTGGAACATGCCCTGCCGATATGGGAAATGCGGTGGATCACGGTCCAAACAATTTCAAAATTCCTCCAAAAGACCAACATATCGAAGTGATCATGAAGTTTTTAATAACGAGTCTATTAAAAACCAGATAGGACAGCAAGTTTACCGTGCTTCGTGGAAGACGAAAGGTCATTCCGCAAATAAGATTACAAGAAATGTGAAGTATTTGAAAACCTGAAGAAGAACTTGGTTTAAAAAAAATTAGGGCTGCAAAACAAAATACAATTCGTTACGCAGTCAGGTTCTATGTACAGGACCCCACCTAGGTGTTTTTCGAGCGTGGTCCGTGGAGAGACTAAGGTAAATCCCTCCCATAGCAGAGTTGTCAGAATTTGTTTTTTATTTGGTTTCGTTAACAGAGTATATGAGACTATACCCAAGCCTCTGTAGCTAGTACTCATTCTCCCAACACCTTGCACTTATAAATAATTATGGTGTAAGGAATAATATAATAATAATATACCCAAGTACTTAATTTCACCGACAGGAGCAACTTTTTTATTGGCTACAAATTTTCAGGATTATACTTTTGTTGTAGTGTCCCCATTTGCGAAACCAATATACTATTTGGCCCAGTATATTCTGACTTGTTCTGTGGCTACTTGTATGCATTTGTTAGCAGCTGGAATTACAATATAGTAGCAATCACTTTCCTCCCCCTCGCCGTCTCTTTGTCCAAATCTTTTCTTGATCTTTCCATACAAAATGCACTGAGATATCAGACTATAAAACTGATGAGCTGATGGATCAGTTCTATTCAATTCGAAAATTTATATCAACTTCGTTCTTGATGGGTTATCAATTGCTTGTTGCTCTTTTCCGTCTCTGAAATACACATTTTGCTGTTGAGGCAAAGGACAATCAAGTCGAATTATCGTGTGCCATTGAAAGTGCATCGGAAATTCAAAAGTACGCCATGCAGCTTCTGCTGAACCAACATAGCGACCATTCAAGACATTTTGAATGCAATTCATTATTCAGTTCCGGCTTGGCTACTCCTAATTCCACTGTCGCACAATCATATCCTTTATACACGTACTTATAAATATATTTCACACTCTTAACAGTCGTACAGACTTCAACATTCAAATTTAGCTAAGAGATGTGGATTGTATGGAACTATAAATCTGTTGTCGATAGTATGTTCACGCACGTCAGCTGTGATTCCATATAGCGGCGTTTATAAACTAGGTAACCCTTCACACAATCACGGGTTTCACCACAGAAATCTTTTGGACATTTTTTAGAACACACGCCAGCCTTCATACAAACTGAATTCGGACAAAGAGTTGCACATGGTCCATGAATCATATGACAGCTGACTAATTCAAGTAATTTTTGATGAGTTTCTGGATTGGGAATTTCAGCAGAAACTGGTTTGTCAGTATCTGCATTATCACTGAATCTGTCCCGATGTGCCAAAGTCATCAATATATGTGCATGCGGAAGGCCACGTTTCTGGAACTCAATTGTCGTTTTCGAACAATTGAATTAATAAGCTCTTTAAGCTCTCTTTTAAGAACACGCACTACAATTTCAGGACGGAAATGAGCTTCACTGCCATTAAGAGCCTTAACAATTTCTTGCCATTTCGGATTACACGTCATTGTAATAAATAATGATGGTTTTCCAAAATGTTGAACAACGCATGTAGAGCTGCAACACATACGGATAGAAGAAAAGAAGAAGTAAAGAAGAAAACCGGCGGCCAATCTACGCAACGGAGAGCACCACGCACTGACAATTTAAGACCATTACGACCTGAGCGAGTCAGTCACTCGCGCCGGAATACTTACTAACGACCTGAGCGAGTCAGTCACCCGCGCCGGAATACTTACTAACGACCTGAGCGAGTCAGTCACTCGCGCCGGAATACTTACTAACGACCTGAGCGAATCAGTCACTCGCGCCGGAATACTTACTAACGACCTGAGCGAGTCAGCCCCTCGCGCCGGTCAATACTTCATAAGGACCCGCGACCTCCACAGACCACCAGGTAACACCATTACTGCAAGACTTGAGTGAGCCAGTCACTCGCACCGGACAGTGACGATCAAAAGCCACGCGATGGGGAAATACCACGGCCGCCGTATGAAAATGGGTCTCCGTTATCATTTCTAAACATTGCTGCTACATCAGTTTGCACAGTATCATTCGAGCGTCGAAGATCTGCATCTCCGTTGACAACAATAACCATAGGTGCTTCATTTTGTGGCTGTCGACAATAATCGGCCATCGACTTAAAAGATCGAACACAATTATTGCAACTGTCCAATTCATTTGCTCCTTCACGCATTCTGTATCTTACCGCTGTATCCACGACAACTGTATTCAGAAGTTAACGCACCAGCACGATGGTGAAATATGTCATGTATTTTAAAATGATAAACCCCATTCAAAGTTGTATCAGACAACTTGGCCTCAGAACCTACCATTGCAAATGGAGAATTATAATTAACGAACATTTCAAATATAATTTTTGGAACCTTGCTTAGTTTTTGAGTCATATGGATTCAGACCGACGAAAACATTTTGGACGAATGCATTTTGAGTAAATGGTGATAAGTGAACTTTACCTTTGTGATAACATAATGTAAATGTTTCATTGTTACCTGATGTAATCTCTGAACCAAAATGTAAGGCACCATAGAATGCACAACGTCATGATAAATCACCGCAATCAAATCAATGGAAATTTCGAGGAAGTAAATGTAACGCCACCTTATTGGAATCAATTAAAATATTGTTACGAAATTGCCCTCCTGATAATTTATTCTAACTCTCCATACTCAAATTCAAACCACTGGATTGTGTACTAATCAAACCATCGCTGGTTAAATTTAAATAATTAATGCAATTTACATACTTAATATTAGGCTTAAAGTTTACTTTATTACAAATTGCACTTTATTTAATAATTCATTTAATCACTTCTTAATACTGTTACTGTTGCGAATAAAGTGCACGATGTACACACTGTTAAGATTTCTTGTCAACTGTGTGTCGACTTTAATTGTGTGGTGGCTTATATACCTTCCGAGTGGTTGAAGTGAAAACTTCTAGAATATTCCCTATACTATAAAAGAAGTTTCTGGAACATTCTCGAAACTTATATACACTTATCGAATATTATCTATACAAAATAAAGTTGCAAGAGGGTTCTTGAGTAAGCTTTTTTCGAACAGATCGTATCTAGGCATAAATACATAGGGTGGTGCACTCATTCTCAAACTCCAAATGAGATCCTAAAAGTATGCAATTCAATATTGTTTGAATTATTATTCACTTTGAATTTGCGAAACTACTTCTAGATATTCTCATATTATTTCGATCGATTCTACGTTCTACGCGACCCGTAATTGTTTTTCGGCGCGGCATAATTTAGCTATATCTCGCTTTAATCGAAAATATACTTCGCAATTTAATGTTTTTCTTTGAATCAAATGTATTTATAATCGACTGGTTCCTAATGGCAACAAACCAATATTGCTCCGTCCCACTACTATCTTAATGAGAATAACGAACTATTTGCCGCGGAAGCCAATACAATCAAAGGAAACAAATTAAAAAATCAACTGAGCCGACTGTGCGTAGAATGTATTTTTCTTCTTTGAATATTATTTTTTCTTTGCTACTCACAACAGCGGCTCTGTGTAATACACGTCTACTGTGTGCATTTTGCTTTCTCAAAAATCAATTTTTCTTTATGCCATGTCAACACAGAGCGTTCAATCCATTAACTTCAATATTTAATTGAAGTTCTTCACACTTTTGCGTTGCATGTGTTGTGGTCAACAGCATTTTTTTAACCTTTTTTCCAAATTTCAATTTCTAAATTCACTACACTGGGTACCTGCCAAGGTGCATTCACTTACATGGTGGCTGCAAGAACAAATTTTTTTGAACCAGCTTTCCCTCAGTAGGTGTCAAAATTGAAATTATAGAAAAATACGATCAAAACAAATATGCAAACAATTGCAATTAGAGCTTTGATTCGAGTGAATAAGAGCCTTTTAATTGTTATTTTTGTAAAGTTTGAACATTATGAAGAAATTATGAGACT
The DNA here is from genome assembly GCA_920105625.2 of Clusia tigrina. Taxonomy (NCBI): domain Eukaryota; kingdom Metazoa; phylum Arthropoda; class Insecta; order Diptera; family Clusiidae; genus Clusia; species Clusia tigrina. Next base: position 175,599,216 of record OV050032.1, read on the forward strand.
ATTTAACTATTAAATATATTTTATATAAATAGTGCACCACTCGTCAGCTCTTATGCATTTCTCCATTCCTCTCAATTTCCTTTATTTTGAACAGAATTTAATCGCACATTGCTTATGTTTGACAATTCCCGAAGTAAGAAATTCACCTTGCAGCCACCATGTAAGTAAATTCATCTTGGTACCATGCTGACCATATCCGAAGTCGGCTGCTGCCTATGCATGTCATAAACATCTCAACTCTTCTGACATTCATCAGCTCATTGTACGCTTTTCATATAAAGAGGTGCATACTTTTAGGCACATATTTTAGACACAGCGCCATCTGTTTGCTGTATTTGCACATAACATAAACGCAAGCAGCGCCTCTGTGGCGTATAAATATGTCTATAAGTAAGCTATATACATAATGAAGCATAAAGTGACACGTCATTGCATACTTTTAGGGTCCCATCTGGAGTTTGAGAATGAGTGCACCACACTGTGTGTATAGAGTAAATTGTCAGGAGGGCAATTTCGTAACAGAATAAATTGTCAAGAAGGCAATTTCGTAACAATATTGAAACGTGATTGCATATCAGTGAAACGGGATTGCATACTTTTAGGATCCCATCTGGAGAATGAGTGCCCCCTGTGAGTCAAGATGCGAACTATTCGAATAAAAGCTTATTCAAGAAACATCTGTCGGTAATATCAAAAAGAATATTCTCGACTTCTGTCGAAGAGGATAGAAGCTTCTAGAAAATACGAGAATAGCGTGAAAGTTTCTACCTCAACCATTCGAAAACTATAAAAACGACAACTTGTTCAAAGTCGGATACAGTAGATCAGAGACCGTAAAAGTGTGTACATCAGGCATTTTAATCGAAGCAGCAGTATTAGCAGTATTTGTAATTTTGCAAAGTGATGAAATTCATTATTAAATAAAGTGATGAAATTACTTATTAAATAAAGTGACTTATGGTTTGTGAAATAAAGTGCAAATAATAACTAAGTAAACTTTAAGCCTAATATTAAATGTGTAAATAGCAATAATTAGATAAAGCTAATTATTTTAATTTAACCAGCGATTGTTGGATTACTACACAATGCAGTGGTACGAGTCCGAGTACAGAGAGTTAGAGGAATTGTCAGGAGGTCAATTTTGTAACAGAGTAAATTGCCAAGAGGGCAATTTCGTAACAATATATTTTTTTATTTTCACGATTTGATTATAAACAAATTAAATATAAGAAAAATTATATATTTTCTGCACATCTGCAGCAGAAATGCTATAATTGAAGTAATCGGTAAGACCAAAAAAGCCTTAGCCGATTAATATAATGATTATTATATTATTTATTACAATAATTCTTTAATATATCTAAGAATCTGTTAATAAAACATAGTATTGATTTTAGTTGTATTTAGAAATCCACTTTTCATATAAAAAACCTGGCAACACTATTGACAACTTCTTCTACTTCTAACAATAACACATTCACAATGGCTGTACAGATGCAGGGCGTTGACAGGACTAAAGGATATCACGAACTGCTTGGTGGCCGCATATATATAAATAACAAATTACAAATTTCAAGTTTATTGTTAGTTCATCAATGGACGGTGAAAATTAAGAATAAAATTAATGCAGAGTGGACGTAGAGTGAACATTGCATAGAAGAAAGAAATAACATAAATTTGAGGGATGAATTAAAGGGAAAGAGGAAGTAGAGAAAAATGACACATACTCAGCAAACTGCTCACAAGTCGACCGGTGGTAAAGCACCACGTAAGTAATTGGCTACAAAGGCTGCTCGGAAGAGTGGGTCAGCAACTCATGTTGTTAATAAACCTCATCGTTATCTGCCAGACACAGTGGCTCTTTGTCAAATTCGTCGCTATGTGAAGAACTGAATTATTGATTGATGGCCCTGCAACCAATGCAGTAAATTTGTTTGCCCTATTTTAGGATTCCAGTTCATGCGAAATGTGTCACAATTATGCCAAATTACTTCCAATTGGCCACACGTATTCGTGGTGAGCGTGCTTAAACAGTAGTAGGTCAGTAAGACTACCACTACTACAACTCGTAGACAACGAACGAACACAACAATCGGTTCTTTTCAGGACCACAATCTGTTATGGAAAGAGAACAAAAAAAAAAATGCTCAGCTTTTAAAGTAATGAATCAATGAATACATTACTCATATCCATGATAAATTTCCTTACATTTAATTTTATTTATATTATATTATATAATATAAATATTTGTGGAAATTGATTTCATTGAAACATTTAAAATTTTTCAACACGAAGTCATATTTAATTTGATACTTATGGATAGAAATATGGAAAAACTAGACCAGAACATCCAACACGAATGCATCAGATCCTAAATAAAAATGTTGCATTCGGAGTTCATTGAAGTATCATCTATTTTTGTCTTTAACTCTTTAAGCTTTAACTCTTAAACTATGTTTCGTAACAAAATTGGCCCCCACTCACCAACAATTGTAGGGCGCTGTACCAAAATGGAAACATATTTTGTACTAATACTGGTATCATACTTTTCTTATATTTACAATCATTTACAGACCCTGATGAGGGCCTCGGATTATTTACAATTTCAACTTCAATTTCAAATTTTCCGTTTACATTTTCTTAGAACTGGTGTGCTTTACAGCCTTTATGGCCCTACTGAAAGCAAGCAACAAACGACAGACCAAAATTTGAATTTCGCGGCTGATAATGGTGGATTGTTTACTATAATGACCCAAGCGAGACGCCTCAGAAGCAACATCTTCGAAGATGTTATTTACCAGATTGTTCAAGTTGCTCAATGCCCTCGGTGAAACACGAGCATCTGGATGCACTAGCTTCACCACTTCGCAAAGGCAGACGGCGTAGCTCTGGTTCTTGCTCTCCCCTTTGGCGGTGTTTCTCCGCGCCTTGCCCGCCTTCTTGCCAGCTTTTTCACTAGTTCTCGAAGGCATTCTTAATCTTCCTAAACCACTGTAATAATTTTCAACAATTAGAAGAATTTCAACAAACAATCGTCATTTCACTCACCTTGTGAGAATGGTAATTACGTTGTATTTTCGTTTGTACACACAAACTCCGATTGAATTATTCCTTTTCACTTAATAGTGTGCCAGTGTTACCAGATTGCCCGAAATGCCATTTGTGGATAGTAATTCTCCCACATATTATATATGCATATATATAGTTATTAAAGAGCAAAATATATTTTTAATGATTTTTATTGATTATTCAATTCTGAAAAAAAGGAATAAATGTATGTACTATTGGAAGAAGTACATTGTAAAGATAGCTTTTATTCAAATTGATTGAAATTAGATGTCAGTGTATGGTTATAGTTCATAATCTGAATACAATTATCATTGAAAATTGTATATATTGCTACGAAATTGCCCTTTTGACAAATTATTCTGCTACGAAATTGCCCTCCTGACAATTTACTCTAACTCTCTGTACTCGGATTCGTACCACTGGATTGTGTAGTAATTAATTGTGTCGGTTAAATGAAAATAACTAACTTTATTTAATTATAGCAATTTACACACTAAATATTAGGCTTAAAGTTTACTTTGTTACCATTTGCACTTTATTTCACAATTCGTTAATCACTTTATTTAATAATCAATTTCATCACTTTACAAAATCACAATTATTGCTGCTTCGATAAAAATGCACGATGTACACACTGTTACCATCTCTGCTCAACTGCGCGTCACTTTAATAGTGAGCTGGCTTTTATAGCTTTCAAATGGTTGAAGTAGAAAATTTTGCACTATTGAAGAAGTTTCTGGATTATTCTAGAATCTTATACATACCTCGAAAGAGGGTTCTTGAGTAAACTTATTTTCGAGAACATTTTATACACCACTATCAATACCACGATAGAAGTTTTTAACCGCATGGATTGTGTCTTGGCTTGGTGGTGCACACAACATCAAACTCCAGATGGGATCCTAAAAGTATGCAATCACGTTTCTATATCATCATATCTGCAAACTAATACTCAATGGGGTTTCTATACACTTTCTTGGTTAATATCGTTTTGCACGATTTCCAACTATTTGCTTCCTTTTTGATTTCCTTGATGGTGGTTCTTAAAGCTATGTGAGAAAACATTTCTTTAGCTTACGTAGCTTACGATTCGGAAAAAATCCAGTATTTTAAATGGGATGCAAAATTATGGATCTTTTCATCGAACGAATCAGATTCTTGGGAGATCCTTGTAATAATTTTCAATAGCGCTGCTAATTGCTCGTGCTTGGTAACAATAAACGGAATATTTATCTGCACACCCAAGGTGAATTCACTTACATGGTGGCTCTGTGTAATACACGTCTACTGTGTGCATTTTGCTTTCTCAAAAATCAATTTTTCTTTATGCCATGTCAACACAGAGCGTTCAATCCATTAACTTCAATATTTAATTGAAGTTCTTCACACTTTTGCGTTGCATGTGTTGTGGTCAACAGCATTTTTTTAACCTTTTTTCCAAATTTCAATTTCTAAATTCACTACACTGGGTACCTGCCAAGGTGCATTCACTTACATGGTGGCTGCAAGAACAAATTTTTTTGAACCAACTTTCCCTCAGTAGGTGTCAAAATTGAAATTATAGAAAAATACGATCAAAACAAATATGCAAACAATTGCAATTAGAGCTTTGATTCGAGTGAATAAGAGCCTTTTAATTGTTATTTTTGTAAAGTTTGAACATTATGAAGAAATTATGAGACTATTTAACTATTAAATATATTTTATATAATTTGTGTGCCACTCGTCAGCTCTTATGCATTTCTCCATTCCTCTCAATTTCCTTTATTTTGATCGCACATTGCTTATGTTTGACAATTCCGGAGGTACGAAATTCACCTTGCTGCACACCCATTCACGTTGCATGTTTTTTTATACGCCTAGCAACGATGCTTTTTCTCTCAAAATGTTACTTAACCCTTTGAGCCCTATTGGGATAATGCGACCCAAACAATTTTTAGTTCTTTACTATTAGGTTATTTTGCCTTTCTTTTCCAATGTTTTTTTGAATTATTAATAACGAACATGCAAACTATTGGTGTGCTTTTCTTTACCGTAACTCAAGTGCTCCCAATTGCGTCATTTGTCGAATTTAATGCTAGAGAGTGCACATATTTTTTCATTGTGGCTCGCTCCTTTTCTTTGGTAAATAAAGACAAATGCATTAAGTGAATGGAACTATACGAAATTAATGTAAACTTTTATATTATAAACCAAAAATGTAAGTTTGTTCGTGTTTTCCTAAAATGGGATAATACGAGGTGTGCTCAAAAGATAACCGTTATTTTCATCTTTTCGTGAGTTACGTATGTTCGATGTTCGCATTTTTTTTTTTTTATGTTGGTACACATGTCTGTTATATATGTTGGCAATACCAACCATTTTGGATTGTCAGTTTGGTTTTGACAGATAAAAAGGTTAGTCGTGTTTTGGTGTGCTCTTCGATTTTGTACTATCCGAAAAAATGGATCAAAGAAACTGTATTCAGTTTTGTGTAAAAAATGAAATTAAATGCGCAAGGACATTTGAAATGTTGACTGTGGCCTTTGGCGAGTCTACTATGAGCAGAACACAAGTTCAATTGTGGTATAACCGGTTTAAGGAAGGCCGAGAAGATGTCAATGGCGATGCTCGTCCTGGTCGCCCGAGCACGTCAACAACCGATGAAAACGTTGACGCAGTGAAGAAAATGATTTTGGATAATCATCGAATCACTATCAGAGAGGTTGCTGATGATGTTGGCATATCGTTCGGCTCATGCCAAGCAATTTTAACGGATGTTTTAGGCATGAAACGTGCGGCAGCGAAGATTGTTCCAAAATTGCTAAATTTTGAGCAAAAACAACGTCGCATGGACATCGCTCAGGAGCTGTTTTTGGCCAAAAACAAAACCGTTATCATGCCTCAACCACTGTATTCACCGGACTTGGCCCCCGCTGACTTTTTCCTCTTTCCAAAACTGAAGACACCGATGAAAGGAAAGCGTTTTGCTACGATTGAGGAGATAAAAGAAAAATCGAAACAGGATTGTAGGCGATACCAAAAAAAGCTGGCATAAGTGTATTATATCTGAGGGGAATTACTTTAAAGGGGACAAGATAGTTGTTGATGAATAAATAAATACTTTATTTTTTGATCACACAATAACGGTTCTTTTTTGATCACACCTCGTATGTACCAGCAGTGTTATATAACACTATACAATTGGGATAATAGATACCAGTAGTACGTTCAATAGTCAATTGTGTTATTATATTTAGGACAAAACGCCTAAAACTCAACGACGAAGACGTTGTCCTCAGCCTTTTGGAGAAAAGTTCGGACGAAGATTTTGTAGACAGCGGGTCAGAATACATTCCGAGTGAAAATTATGCCGAAATTGAGGCGATATTTGATAGAACAAACAGGCGTGACGAAGACAATTGCGCTTCGACGGAAGCAGAGGACATTTCTTTTAGTGACATATGGCGCAAAAACGATTCTTCATTTTCGCCTAGATTGTCTTTGCCCAATGAAAGAAATCCTTCAAAATTAGATGAGTTAGAGAGCAGCTCCGATCCCTTTGATGCCCTTCTAAAGTTATTTCCTCTCGGTCTATTTGTGTACATTGCTGATTGCACTAACAAAAGATTGGCTACCATTCCGAGTAAAAAGGTTATACCAATAACTAATTATAGCGAAATTATGGTTGTGGTAGGCGTTACTTTGGTAATGTCCTATAATAGACTTCCGAGTATTGAGTCCTACTGGTCCACTAGGAAATCCAGGGGAAACTATCGCATAAAAGATGCGATTTCTCGAGAACGCTACATACTCTTGGTAAGTAAATTGTACTTCAACGATTCCAAAAAGTCAGAAAATGCTGGCAAACTATACTATACTCGTATAGAGGATCTCGCTTCTTGTTTGAAGTCTTCCTTTTCCAAATGCCGAGAAGAGGCGAATTACCAGAGTATTGACGAGAGCACGTTTCAATTCAAAGGTAGATCTAGCTTGATGGATACATGCCTCTAAAGCCAATAACGAGAGGCATCAAAATATAGGAGAGGTGTGACTCTAAAACTAGATACGTATATGACTTCAATATTTAATGAGGAAAAGAAACCGATAAAAAAGACATCAAGAATACATTGGCCGAACGCGTAGGTAACAAATTATTGTTTGCTTTTGTTTTGACAGATTTCTCACGTCTGTGAATTTGATAAATTCAATTCAATATCCGGCTATTGGTACTTGCATTTCGCCAAGCAAACAAGTGCCAAAATTTTCAAACTTGCCAAAATAGGGTGACTGTCAAGTATTCACGAATGGGCATGGTACAGTGTGTCACAAAGCAAGTTATTTGTCTATCTAATTGCCACCGAGGTGTGACAGATAAAGTGAAGAGGAAAAATAAGTCAGTGGGTAAAATCGATGTACAGTCCCCAGATGCATTTGTGTTCTACAATACATACATAGGTGGGATCGATTTATCAGACCTAATGGTGTCTATTATAACTCTATTTGTTTATAGTAACTACCTTAATGTATACGTATATGATTAACGAGTATCTAGTACTTGAGTAGCCATGAGTTGACATTTCTTGTGGGTTACACATCTCTAGCTTTTATGCAGATCACTTTACTTTTACTTTTACTTTTGCTTTTATGTGGTATTGATACAGACATTTCTCAACTGCTACGAAAAACTTATTGAATATTGGGGACCACTTGCCAATAAAAGGAGCGCAAAGACGACGATGTGTTAGATGTACAAAGAACAAAGAAGGCAAGCCAAAAGATAAAAGGACTGTTTATACGTGCAAACAGTGTACAGTTGCATTGTGCTTCGAATGCTTCACGCCGTTCCATACCTAAATCATTTATTACAGTTTCTATTTGTTTCTTTCAGACACATACGTAATCACTTATCACTTTCAATAGAATGTGTCTTTACTTATTCAATTTTTATTTTCAATTATACAACACTGGGATATATAGTTCCAAAAGGAATATACTAAATATATCATTTCGATACGGTTGGGACAAATTATTCCAAGGATTATAAGGATACGTAAGGGCTTTTTAAAGTTTCTAGATGGACTTTTAGACCTCTTAAACAAACTTTTTTTTACTATCAAAACTAAATATAGATCGCCTAGTGATTTACCGTATTCAAAGGGTTAAGCGAAGATGAAGTAGAAAATGGCCGCAGCCACATCCTTGTTGGCAAGTTAAAAACAAAAACAAAGTCGACTCTTCTCAATTCTCATCAAATCGATGAAGTTTCGTTAAAAGTATAAAACGAACACCGCCTTTGCCACTTTTTTAGTAGCTCCCCTTGGATATCTTTTCATGGAAATCTATTAACTGATTATTATGTATTTAAAGTTGGTGATGAGTGGGAAATAATATGATCAATGCATTATTTACTATGCCACTACGTGAAAGAATAGGAACCACTTTTCAAAGCAGGAACAAAACAGATGTGAGAAGGTAAATGAAACCGCGATTTGCGCATTGGGCAACAAAGATATTAAAGTAGTTTGGGACACCTTCAACGATTTAAAATTTTCGTGTACAATTTTTGTGAAGATGCAGAGGCAAAAGTAAAGAGAAGTCGCTAAATAATTTGTGGAAGGTGGTGGTTCATTGTGTGTAATAAGGTAATTAAGTTGCTATCTCACCATTTCCACCAGTATGTGGAATATAAATTTATGGATTTGTAATTGAATTTCAGCGTTGGTGATCTATCAGACTCCCGGACTTCTTTTGTTGTTTAATTTTGATGATGACTCTTTACGGCGATGATATTTCAACCATTTTTAACTTGGAACAACATAAGCGGACTTTTTAATGAATTTTCATAGCAGGCCATAAATATACGAGTATGCAAATAAATTTATATATATGGTTATTTAGTTTAAAAATAATTCATTTATTTATTAAATAATAATAATAGTAAATAGTTTATTTAATTTTTTTTTTAAATGAAAGTTTCTTTTTTTTTAAAGTATAAATGATATTTAATGAAATTGAAGCGCTTTTATAATTTGCACGTCGTGTCGTCTTTGCATCGTAACTTCAACTAACTTCAGTTTTCTCTCTTTGGCTCATCTTAGGCTAATTCCCACATATATCGACTTTGAAGTGTGATTAATACTGGGGAATTGAATACATTTATTAATACTGTAAATACTCTCAATAAGTGTATATAATTAATATTTGAATACACAATTTTTTTATATTTTTTTATTTCCACATGTTTATTTATTGTATCTTCTAACAATAGACTAACAATAAGTAGGCAAATCTTACAAACTAACTAATTAGCAATAATAGACCTTGTTGTCAGTGCTTAGTGCATTTTAAATATCAGTGTTCTATTTATATATATATATATATATATATATATATATATATATATATATATATATATATATATATATATATATTATTTTTTTTTTTAATTCAACATGGATTTATTTATTGCATATTTTCAATCGAAACCAACAATAATTTTACAAAGCTTACAACTAATAAATAAATTGATGCTCCGCGCCAGTGCTTAGAGCAATTTTAGTTCAAGTACATATTATATAAATTTTGTTATGTAGAAAAAAAAAATAAATATAAAAATATTAATATAAAGAAACTCTATTTATTTAAAAAAGTGGCCTTTTAAGTCGAGATGTATTCATCCTATGAAGCAGATTCCTTGCTAGTTCGTTAGGATGACACTGAAGTTTGAATTGGTATTTTGTTTTTAAAACTGTTAGTTCTTCTTCAACGGGTGCTATATTAAGGTCGCGGTGAATATTTTCGTTTCTGACGAACCATGGTGCGCCGCTGATCGTTCTCAGAATTTTCGATTGAGCCCTTTGAATTATTTGCAAGTTTGATGCACTAGTAGTGCCCCATATCTGACTACCATAAGTCCAAATCGGTTTAATTACAGCCTTGTAGATAAGTACTTTATACTCTAAACGCAGTTTTGATTTTCGGTTGGTAAGCCAATACAAGGAACTTGCCTTGAGTTTCATTTGCATTTTCTTGGCTTCTATATGTTTTTTCCAGGTGAGCCGTCGGTCAAAATGCACTCCTAAGTATTTAACCTCTGTTGCTTGCGGGATTACAATGCCATTTAAAGAGACTGCCGGACAAGAACTGGGCTTAAGAGTAAATGTCACATGTACACTTTTTTGCTCATTTACTTTGATGCGCCAATCTGCTAGCCAACTTTCTATTGTTTTAAGGTGTTCCTCTAAATCCCGGGAGGCTATCCGTGGATTTAGGTGAGAGCTCAGGATAGCTGTGTTGTCAGCGAAAGTCGAGGTAACGAGGTTTTTATCCGTTGGCAGATCGGAAGTGTACAGAGTGTAAAGCATAGGTCCAAGCACACTACCTTGTGGTACTCCAGCCATAATTTCAAAGCCTGGCGTTACAAATTCTTTATATTTAACCCTAAATTTGCGATTTGTTAAATATGACTCCAGAATCTTATACGAACTATTTGGCAGAAGTTTTTTAATTTTATATATGAGTCCTTCGTGCCAGACTTTGTCAAAGGCTTGTGCAACGTCTAGGAATATTCCGGAGCAGTACATCCTCTGTTCAAATGCTCGCCTTATTTCAGAGGCAATACGGTGCACCTGCTCAATAGTTCCATGATGTTTGCGGAAACCAAATTGGTGGTGAGGAATGATTAAATCGAGCTTTGGTGCTAATTTTTCTATCTATTTATATGAGTTTTTTTTTATATATTTAAGGGTATTATACACTGCGACCTGAAAGGTCTATTGTGATGCCTCTATTTATTTGAACGATGACGATAGTCTCATATACAGATCTTCTGTCAGGTTAATTTTCGACAGCAATTCATATATTTTGGAGGAATCAAGTTGAGGGATTTTGCTCATATCTAAGATATATTCTCCAAAACTCCTGAGTCTTGTGTGTGCCAATGGTCCGCAGTCCGTGATCAACTTATTCATATGGTAGTTGAGTCCACAATGTCCGCTTAAAATGCCTGTGATGATTCTTAACTTACTCCGAGGCGTGTTTATTAACTCCTTAGTTCTTTTAGGATTAAAATCTCCCAATAGAGCTTCGACTGTCTTAGTTCTCAGTAGTTGGTTCTAGGCTCAAATACTAGATGTAAGGGTGTTAGATCTAATATACCTTCCATGGTTATCGTTGGACAGGTGCGCATAGCTCCAGTGATGACAAGGCAGGCAAGGCGATGTACTTAACTTAATGCGGATTTCGCTGTCTTAAGTCTGACCTTATTTGACCAGGCTACAGAGCCATAGGTGATGATTGGTCTCACCATCATGGTATACATCCAGCGAACGATTTTTGGGTTATATACCCAAGATTTACCAACAAGCTTGTCTACATATCATTAAGGAAGCTGTAGTCCTCTTGGCGGTTGCTGTCAGGTGAGCCTTCCACAATAACTGTTTGTAGAAAATGACTCCGCGGTATTTGGTCTCAGAGCTAATATCGACCTGTGCACCATTTAGAAGAATAGGTTTCATATATGGTAGAGATCTTTTTCTAGTAAACGGCACAATGGTGGTATTTGAGGCATTGATTTTCAATCCTGTTCCCTTGCACAATTCACTGGCCCCTCTGGATAATATCACAAAGGGTGGATTCAGATTTTCCTCTCGATATTATCAGAATATCGTCCGCATATCCTTGACATGATATGTCTAGATTTGTGAGTTGTACCAGAAGATCATCAACTACTAGCTCCACAAAATGGGTGATAATACCCCACCCTGCGGACATCCTTGATTGACTTTGACTTTAACAGTTTTGCCACCTGCTTCAGCTTCAGTTAGTCTACTGTTGAGTAAAGCTCGTATCCAATTGGAAGTGGTATTATCTATTCCTCTATTGTTAAGAGCGCTAATCACATATTCGTGAGGAGTGTTGTCAAAAGCCCCCTCAATATCGAGAAAGGCACAAAGTGCTGTTTCTTTTTTATTCAGTGCTGCCTGAATAAAATCAGTCAGATGGTATAGTGCGGTTTCAGTCGATTTTCCCGCAATATATACAAACTGACAAGGATGTAAAGGCTCCCTTATCAATACGGTCTCAAGGAGATGTATATGAACTATTTTCTCCATTGCTTTTAGTACAAAGGATGTCAAACTGATAGGCCTGATGGACTTGGGATGGGCCATTTCCGTCTTGCCCAACTTGCCACTCTAGCTGTGCTCCATGCTTCCGGTATATACCCAAAAGCTAGGTTAGTGATATTCACCAGGCGCGGAATCAGTACCTCACCGCTCCTTTGGAGAAGAATTGGGAAAATATCATCCGCACCCGGCGATTTATATGGCTGAAAAGAACTGATGGCCCATCTCAACTTCTCAGTAGTTATGATTTCTTTGGCCACCTTCCAGCCAATCATGCTTGTTCTTCTAGGAGGAGCATCCATCTTCAAAGATGGCGGTAACCGGATCTAGCTCCCAGGAAAGTGCACACGCAGCAAAAGGAGAGTGCGATCCTCTTCATTCGCCGTGAACGTCCTATCCTCAGATCTCAATGCCAGCTTTAAATCGACTTTGTTTTTCGCAAGAGTTCTATGGAGTCGTGCTACTTCAGGAGTCGATTCTACACTTTCACAAAAGGATCTAAAGCTAGTCCTTTTGGTTTGTCTGATCTCTTTGTTATAGATCGTCAACTCTTTTTAATATTCTTCCCAGTCCCCCGAACGCTTAGCTAGATTGAATAGCTTACGCACCTTAGTACATCTAGTAGACAGACTAGAGTTCCACTAAGGAACATTCCTGCTGTTTTTCTTTGTTCTTAGAGGACAATATTTTCATTCGGAAATAATTTCATTCAGCTCATTGACACCCTCCTCTAGCTTCACCGGATTTATATATATTCCTTGGATGTTTCAGGATGAGAGTAGTGAATGCACTGAACTATCGAAGAATTCCCAGTTAGTATACCTAGGATTTCTAAAAACTACCGTTTTTGTGACGATACCTCCTATATCGAACTCAATTATACTGTGCTCCGACACAGAGGGTTCGTCCGAAACTTTCCAATTATTAACAATATCAGTTAGCTCTGGACTACAGAAAGTCAGATCAAGAACTTCCTCCCTAATTACATTTATAAAAGTGGGTGTGTTCCCCTTATTTAATATATATAAATTAAGTGATAATAAAAAATCTAGAACTGACACCCCGTTTATTGGTGTCACTGCTACCCCAGATGGTATTGTGTGCGTTTGAGTCGCAGCCTATCAATAGTGGAATCCTTTTGGATAGACAATACCTCCTCAGCTAATAGACTTCTTCCGGGATGTCATTCATATCGGACTCATACCGGAAAGTAGGCCGATGCAACGACTATATCGCGAGAGACCCCATCATCTATGTACTTTACCATGATGGGTGTGAGATCTCGCGACATGAATTCTTTGTATTATTCTTATTCTTATATTAGTTACTAAAACAAAATGAAATCCATTGACTTTGTACTAGTACATACTCGTAGTTATAAATTTAAACTGAAGATGATTGCAGTGCTGGTGTTTCAGTCCATTTTAGGCGACTAGGGACCAGGGTTCTCGCTAAGTGGTTTGGATGACTTTTAATTTTTTGAATATATTTCAGGTTGGAATCGTAGATTTCTTTTCCCACGAGTGGTATATTCAGGTTGTTGGGAATGTTAATGTTTTTAACGAACCAAGGTGCGCCAGCAATGCTTCTGAGATTTTTGGATTGTGCTCTTTATATTAATTCTATGTTAGAGTTGCTTGCGCCAGCCCACAACAGGCTTCCTTAAGTTCAAATTGGTTTAATAATAGCTTAGTACAAGAGTATTTTTTATTCCAAACTCAATCTGGATTTATTGTGCATAAGCCAATGTATCCAGATTGAGTTTGGAATACAAGGCTTATAAGGCCTCGATGTGGCGCTTCCAGGTCAATCGTCTGTCCAGAAGAATTCCTAGATATTTCACTTCTTTTTGCTTGCGGAACAAAAACATTATTTTGTTTTATAGCAGGGCCTTTTTTAGAGTAAATGTGATCTGCGTACACTTTGATTCATTGACATTAATTCCCCAGTCTACCAACCAATTTTCTACTATTACCAGATGGTCTTCGAGATGGAATTTTGGGATTTGGGTGAGTGCTAAGGATAGCAGTGTCATCGGCGAAAGTTGCTGTGGTTCATTGTTTGTCTGTAGGCAGATCCTAGGTATATATTAAGTACAGCACGTTTCCTTGGGTACGCCGGCTTTGATGTCATAGTTTTTGGAGTAAGCATTTATATCTCACTTGGAATTTCCTACCCCCATACGATACGATTCCAGTATTTGGTGTGCTTTTGCGGGAAACAGTTTTTTAATTTTGAAGATAATCCTCTCGCGCCATACTTTGTCAAACGCCTGGGATACGTCTAAAAAGATGGCAGAACAGTATTGCTTTTTGTCAAATGCATTTTTTATTTCGTTAACTATTCGATGAACCTACTCTTCTATGCTATGATATTCGTGAAAGCCAAATTGGTGTTGAGGAATAATGCGTTTTTAATTTAGATGCGGCATTAATTTACCAAGAAAAAGTGGTTCGAAGAGTTTTGACATGATAGGCAGGAGGCTAATCGGTCTACATGATGAAAATTTGGTACAGATCTTTTCCTGGTTTCGGAATCATTGATACTATTGACATTTTTCAGTCATCGGAAAAGTATCCTAGGCGAAGCAATCCATTAAATATTGAGGTGAGCACGATCATCGCTATTTGTGGCAACTCCTTGATAATTTTCCCAGTAATGAGGTCGTGTCCTGGGGTTTTGTTTGAAGCAAGGTTTCTAATAGTGTCACTTAATTCATTTTGTTTTAATTTAATAGGCGAGCATGTGTAATCTGGCGATGAGACTAATAAATTGTTGTTACTTCGAGGTGGGTTTGGTGTAAAAACATCCCTTAAAAGTTCTGCGAAAACGATAGACTTTTCTTCATCAGTTCTTGCCCATTTCCCGTTTGTTGTTCGAATGGGTGGAATTCCGCGTGTAGGTGGTTTCATTTCTCTGACAGCTTTCCATAGGGAGTAGCTGGTAACGTCAGTTGGCGAAAGATTTTGGCTGTACCGATCTAAACTGCGCTCTAATTCTTGACCCAAGACGTTTCTTAAGTTTTCGGTGGTAACAGATAACTTCCGTTTTAGGAAAGGAGATCTGAATTTTTGCCATTCTCGACGTGTCCTCATTTTTCAATTAGAAGAAGTTGAATTTGAGTTGAAGTTTTTGGTTGTCTAACGTAGTTACAGTTGTTGTCGGGTTTGTACGAGGCGTGAAGCACAGCTAGTCTTAGGATTACTTTTGAGAATTGGATTAAGGACGATAGTGGAGCTAACGTTTTTTCTGTATTTTAGCCAATTGATTCTAAGGGGTGTGAAATCGAATGAAGGGCGTAACTTTTTGTTGAGGTATATTATTATAGGGGAGTGATCTGAAGAGAGGTCGAAAAGGGGTTCCACTTTTAATTGCTCTCGTTTTATGTTTCTAGTAACTCCAAAATCTATAAGGTCAGTTATCTTGCGTGGGTCTGTTCGCTAGTATGATGGTTGTCCTGAAGAGATGATATCTATTTTGGTGTCAGAAAGCATGAACTTATACAGTTGTTTTCCATTTGGCGTTGGTAGCCGTGAGCCCCAGTGGGTGTGTTTAGCATTGTAGTCGCCAGAAGCTAGGAAACTTGTTCCCTTTAAAGAGAAGAAATCTGACAACTGATTTGTTGATATTCTGAATTTTGGAGGACAGTACGCAGCGGAAATAGTTATGTTATCATCCCATCCGACCTAACAAACTGATGTTGCTTAAAGGTACTCTTTGTTGTATTCCTCCATAGCAAAATGTTTTATTCTATTTTTGATTAAAATTCCAGTGCCACCATGTGCTCTACCAGCGGTATGCTCTGAGTCATAAAATTTATAACTGTTAAGAATATTTATCACATTATATCCCACTGTGTTTACTTCCAATACTTCCTTACTTAAGTACATACATGCTACATGTACAAACATATGTATACTATTAATAAAGTTAGTTCTCTACAAACACTCAAACCGTTCGGCCTAGTTTTATCAGGTTATGGGCCCAGACACGAAAGTAAAGTTAAAGTAAAGTTTTTTTTTGGAAATTATCTGGACAGAACGTAAAGTTTTTGATAATTGTTATTTAATAAATTTAAATTGAAAAAAACAACATGGAAAGCAATTTGGCAAGAATTGAAAAATTAGAAAGAGCTGACCAATGGAATATGTGGCGTTTTCAGATTAAGGTAATTCTGAACGCAGGTGACTTGTGGCAGTGTATATCTGATGAACCAATCACGGTAACTGCGGGTACAAATGCCGGTACAGGAGCTGATAATAAAACTGTAGGTGAACCCAGGGGCGTGGTACGGGATGCGAAGTGGTTGAGAAGTGATAGCAAAGCTCAACTAATTATCGTATTGTCAGTTGGACAGCAACCACTTCAGCATATAATGAATTGCAAGACAGCTAAAGAAATGTGGAAAAAACTCGAAAACGTGTACGAATGTAAATCCGCGTCGACTGTACACAGGCTACAACAAATATTCTACAGTTTTGAAAAAGACCCTGAGGATGATGTTGCTTTACATATTTCAAAGCTGGAATCGCTTGTGTCGCAGCTGAAGGATGTTGGTGAAGCTGTTTCATCATCAATGGTAATAACAAAAATATTGATGACTCTTCCTTCGAGTTTCGCTCATTTTTACAGTGCATGGGAGTCGATGAGCCCTGAGCAACAGACGTTAGAAAATTTAACAGCAAGACTTGTGCTAGAAGAAGTTCGTATGAAGACCTTAGGCAAGGGCATGGATAGCGGCAATGCTCTTTTTGCAAAACAAAACAAAAAAAAACAAAATAACAATGCAGATGGTAAGTCTGGAAGATGTTTTTATTGCAAAAAGCCAGGGCACTGGAAACATAACTGTAAAGCAAGAAAGAAGCAAACTGGTGAAGATCAAATGAAAGGCAGTGCATTTGTGTTTGAAGCGGAGGCGGCAAAAAGCATAGACGAAAAAGACGAATGGTATGTGGATTCGGGCGCAAGCGACCACATGACGAAAAACAAAAACTGGTTTGTCACTTACCAGCCATTTGATGTGGCTATGGATATTCGTTTGGGCAACAACAACACTATTAAAGCTTATGGCAGGGGTGCGATCAACATAAAATCGTACAACAACATCAAATGGATATGTAATCATTTAGCTAATGTGTTGTATGTATCAGAGCTTCGTTTGAATTTATTTTCGACAATTAGCGCGATGGATAAAGGGCTTCAAATGACATCGAATCATCAACGATGTGTTTTCTTAAAGAATGGAACTGCAGTGCTAGTGGGAGTTCGCGTTGATAAATTTTACAAACTGATTATTAAAATTGATTTACCATCAAAACAAGTTGATAATTTTGTATACTATACGAAAAGTAACGTACGTCCTATAAGTGAATGGCACAACAAATTGGCGCATCAAAACTTAGATCACTGTAAACGATTTCTTAAAAAAATTGCCATGCCTTATTTCGATGAAGACGATAATTTTTGTGATGCTTGTGTTTTCGGAAAACAGCATCGAACGCCCTTTCCAATCAGTAAGAGCAAAACATCAGATGTTGGAGAAATTGTTCATGCGGATGTCTGTGGACCGATGGAGAAGATTTCAGTTGGTGGATCGAAATACTTTCTTTTGCTAAAAGATGATTTCTCGCATTATCGAAAAGTATATTTTATTGAAGAAAAAAGTGAAGTCTTTAAGTACTTGGAACGATACATTGGCGACGTTCAAATTGAAACGGGTCGAAAAATCAAAATACTTCGTTCGGATAATGGACTTGAATTTATAAACAAAAATGTGGATTCACTACTGAGAAAAAATTGTATAACTCATCACAAAACGGTGCCATATAATCCAGAACAAAATGGATCTGCTGAACGTGAAATGCGTACTATTGTTGAATTAGCAAGAACAATGATATATGCTAAGAATCTGGACAAAAAGTTTTGGGCGGAGGCTGTTAATTGTGCTGTATACGTATTAAACAGAACAGGAACTAGTTCGCAAAAAGGAATAACACCTTTTGAGCTGTGGTTTGGTAAGCAACCTAAAATAGACAATTTGCACGTTTTCGGCACGGAGGCATGTACCGAAGCAAAAGCGATTGAAATGGGATGCTAAATCCCAGAAAGGAATATTCGTTGGATATGCAGACGATATTAAGGGATTGAGAGTATACAATTCAAGAACAAACAAGGTGGAAATTTCTCGAGACGTCGCATTCAAAAATGAATTTGGAAAATCATCAGAAGCTGTGATGGATTTATCTACTGAGGATGCAGAACAAAATGAAGAAATCGCGAAAAACAGTGATGATGAGGTATTCTGTGAAAGTCTTCCATTCTCAGATATCGACGTGCCGGGTGCTGAACAAAGACCTGAACCTGAGCAAACTTTTATAAGTGACAGACTACGTAGTAAATCGACGAATCTCGACGTAAACAACGGTAACCAGCATAACCAATCCAAATCGCCTAACGCATTTGTAGCTGAGGGACACCTTTTTGTGGCGAGCAGCCAAACCCCAACGAACTATCAGCAAGCAAGAAGCTGCAAAGAAGCCAAAGAATGGAAACAGGCAATGGATGAGGAAATCAATTCACTCAATGGCAACAAAACGTGGTTTTTGACTGAACTACCAAAAGAAGCTAAAGTCATCAGCACAAGATGGGTATACACGATCAAAGATACTACTGAAAATGAAGAAAAACGATACAAAGCAAGATTAGTAGCTCGTTGATTTACTCAGGAATACGGGATTGATTATTTGGAGACTTTTAGTCCTGTGGCCAGGTTTACGTCGATAAGGGCTATCCTTTGTATAGCGGCAACGGAACAATTGAAATTGAAGCAGTTTGACATCAAAACAGCTTTTTTGTATGGAAGATATTTACGTTCATCAACCTGAAGGATATTCAGACAACACGGGGCGAGTTTGTAAATTGCTGAAAAGTTTATATGGATTAAAACAAGCCTCAAGATGTTGGAATAAGACTTTTTCAACAATGCTTAAAAAATTCAGTCTGGTGGCAAGTAAAGCTGATAATTGCGTCTTCACTAACAAAGCTGGTGCAAACAGATTGCTAATGGCTATTTACAACACTGATGATGGGCTAGTTGCGGCAGAAGATGAGGCAGACATAGATAAGCTTTTAGCATTCCTAAAGCATTCATTCAGCATAAAAGTGTTCGAGGCTAGACATTTCCTTGGACTAGAAATTCGACAGTTGGCAGATGGCAGTCTACATGTAAACCAACATGGTTATGCAGAAAAGTTAATGAAGAAGTTCAACATGGATAAAGCCGATCCAGTTAGTACGCCCTGCGATATTTCGACAACTGGGAACTAGCTGATGGTGCAGCAGTGTCGAGCTATCCGTATAGACAGGCGGTTGGTAGTTTGATGTATTTAATGCTAGCAACGAGACCAGACATAAGTTTTGCTGTTGGGTACGCTAGCAGCTACCTGGAAAACCCGACAAATGCACATGTGAATGTCGTAAAGCGAATTTTCAAATATTTGAATGGCACAAAAGGGTATGGTATACTTTTTCCAACAAAAGATTCCTTTGTTTTAAATTGTTTTAGCGATGCCGACTATGCTGGTGACGTCACTACAAGAAAATCAACCAGTGGACTTGTTATTATGATGGGTTCAACGTGCATTGCATGGGCATCACAGAGACAACGCTGCGTTGCATTGTCTACTACCGAATCTGAATTTGTGGCAAGCTGCCAGGCCGTCAAAGAGCTTATGTGGATAACACAACTTTCTGTCTACTTCCTGACGAATACCCAGAGACTAATCTGAATATGGACAATCAAGGAGCTATTCGATTAATTAAAAATCCAGAATATCATAAGCGAACAAAACATATTGATGTAAAATTTAATTTTATTAGAGAAGAATATGAAAACAATCTGTTTAATATTAATTATGTTTCATCAAATCAGCAAGTGGCAGATATTTTTACAAAGCCCTTAGTAAAAGAAGAATTTGTGCGTTTTAGACAACTCATGAATATTATTGAATTTAAAAAAAAAAACTAAGATATTAATGAATCCTAAAAAGAAAAGGAAAAGAATTTATTTTTGATTTAAAATTTTGAAATTAAAATGAAATGTATGATAAAAGTGGGAGTGTTAAGAATATTTATCACATTATATCCCACTGTGTTTACCTCCAATACTTCTACTGTATTTACTTCCAATACTTCCTTACTTAAGTACACACATGCTACATGTACAAACATATGTATACTATTAATAAAGTTAGTTCTCTACAAACACTCAAACCGTTCGGCCTAGTTTTATCAATAACCTGGTATAAAAAAATTGCGCTTTTCGCTTAAATGTGTTTCCGATCTGAGAAGTATATCGATTTCATTCGAGAGAAAAAAGTTATTGACTTCTAACTTATGATGGTTTAAACCGTTTGCATTGCATTGACATATTTTCAGCACGCTCATTTCTGAGATAGCAGAAGCTGCATGAGCTGATTTTGGATCCTCATCATTTCTTGGATCATAGTTTGTATTGAAGTCAAAAACTGGGTCATACATTGGGTGAGCGTTGCTATCATTCCTTCAAAGTTCTGATGGTTTGTACCGCTACCCATCTGTGGGTCGCCCCCTGACTTAAGCAACCTTGCGTACGTTGTCCCTGTGTCGCAATATAAAATGGCTTCTGTAGTTCACAAATTTACAAAATTTTTGTAAATTTACTGTACAAATCTTTAAAAAACCATTTGTGTACCTTCTCTCGTGGTGGTCTTGCTCATATCAGCATGTGCAATTTTTAATACATTCTTCGTACAGCTAAACAGTGGCATGAGGGGCCCATTGACGAGTTACCCCCTATGGATGTATGTAGTTTATATAGATTTATACCTATGCAATATGAGAGGGACATACAATAGCGTCATAAACAGGAGTGTATGCAAATCAAATACAGGCTGAAGTATAATATTGTTACGAAATTGCCCTCTTGACAATTTACTCTGTTACAAAATTGCCCTCCTGACAATTTCTCTAACTCTCTGTATTCGGACTCGTACCACTGGATTGTGTAGTAATCAAACAATCGCTGGTTAAATTAAAATAATTAGCTTTATTTAATTATTGCTATTTACACATTTAATATTAGGCTTAAAGTTTACTTAGTTATTATTTGCACTTTATTTCACAAACCCTTAGTCACTTTATTTACTAATGAGTTTCATCACGTTACACAATTACAAATACTGCTGCTTCGATTATAATGCTGGATGTACACTCTGTCACGATCTCTGTTCGAATGTCTTTTACTTTGCACAGTCTTGTGCTTTTATAGTTTCGAATCGTTGCGGTAGAAAATTCTACAATAGTGTAGAATTTTCTCGATGTTTCTAGAACTTTATACAGGAAGTTCTTACTTTCAAGGCATTTCTTTACAATCTCTACAACGAAAGAAGCTTTTATTCGAATAGATTGTGCCTTGACTAAATAACACACAGGGTGGTGCACTCATTCTCAAACTCCCGATGGGATCCTAAAAGTATGCAATCCCTTTTCACTGAGCTATCACGTTTCAATATAAATAAACCAGTGTGTAAAGAGTATTGTAGACGCAGAAGGATTCCACAAATTGTTGTTGTTGCCTCATTTCTACAGTATATTACAAATTTAGAGACACATTTAAATACGACGACGGTAAAAGTGATGCCCTTTTTTATTTAAAAGATGAGGATTGTCTCATATATAGATCCTCTGTCAGTTTACTTTCCGATAGGAATTCATGTATTTGGAGGAATCAGGTTGAGGGAACTTGCTCATATCGGATATATATTCTCCAAAACACTGTGTGCCAAAGGTCCGCTGTCTGTGATCAGTTGCAGTGAGGTTTCCTCACTTTCTGCACAGAATCTGCAGATGGCATCTGAAGATAGACCCAACTTGCTCATATTGAAACATTAGGCTTAGGTTTAGGTTGGAGTGGCAGCAGAAAGCACACTTAGGCACAAATCATGGCCCAATGTGATGCCACGGATAGGGCGCTGCACGCGCACTGACCACCTAAGCTGAGTATAGTTACCGCTTACATGGTGAGCGCCTATGCGGCACCTGAGGCGGCACCTGAGGCGGCATGACTCCCCCGATTACAAAGTGTTTAATCAACCTGACTATATAAATAAATTCATAGGTTTGACTACGTCCCCAATCTTACGGGTTGCGAGAGCTGTCAGGCTGATTAAGAAAGTAGCCCCGAAGATATTCATTCTTCGTCTGGCTAATACATTGCCTATGCCAGCTATATCCTCAATAAAACTGAAGCCTCCGACCTTTAATGGAACCAAGACCTTCAGCGTCTTCAGAATGCAGTTTGAGACTACCACTAGCACAAATGGTTGGAGTACTCCCGAGAAAGTGGCGGCATTAACCGTGTCATTGAAAGGTGCCGCAACTGATGTACTTCAAACTATCTCAGAAACTGAGCGAGACTGCTACGAAAGCTTAATGAATGCCGTTCAGCGGAAGTATGGAAGTGGACATCGTAAGCAGATGGACCAAGTAGAGCAACGAACCTTCTTCTGTGTATGGACAGATGCGAGGTTGGAACACCAATTGCCACCAGCAAACTAACACTTATTCAATTGAGGGTTTATATTGTTACGAAATTGCCCTCCTGACAATTTACTGTAACTCTCTGTACTCGGATGCGTACCACTGGATTGTGTAGTAATTAAACAATCTCTGGTTAAATTAAAATAACTAACTTTATTTAATTATTGCTATTTACACACTTAATATTAGGCTTAAATTTTACTTTATTACAATTTGGACTTTATTTAATAATCAATTTCATCACTTTACAAAATCACAATTGCAAATACTGCTGCTTCGATTAAAATGCACGATGTACACACTGTTACGATCTCTGCTCAACTGCGTTCGACTTTGAATAGTGTGGTGGCTTTTATAGCTTTCGAATGGATTTCTGGATCATTCTCGAATCTTATATTCACATCGAAGGAAGTTTTTATTTTCGAGAACATTCTTTACACCATCTGCATGGATTGTGTCTTGGCTTAAATACATAGGGTGGTGCACACAGCCTCAAACTGCAGATGGGATCCTAAAAGTATGCAATCACGTTTCAATATGCACTTACTTGGCTAATATGCTCAATTGGGCGATTTCAAACCATTCCATTCTTTGTCAATTTGTATGAGAAAATACTCGTATGTAGCGAGTGAATATTCAATTACTTTGGTTTTCCAAATATGTACAAAACAATCAGTTATTGAAAACTTGAGTCAAACTCTTCTCGGACAGCCAATCTGCCATTAGATCTCTTGCGGGCGTCAGCACGTTCTTAAGACTCGTACAGAAATGTCAGCCAGCTCTAAACGAGCTCTCCACGCATTCTATAGTTCACCTAGTCTGGGTACCTAGTCACAGGGACATCGAGGGAAATTGCGAAGCAGATGCGCTTGCTAAAGCAGGCACACTACTCCTCGAAGTACACCCTTTTCTAGACAAAGGCATCCCTCTGGCTACAGCCAAGCTGGCGTTCAAACGCAGGTATTTCCATGAGGCCAAAAAACTATGGACGGAGGAATGTTCTTGCCGTATTTCAAGGCTACCCTGGTCTAGTCTCAGCAAGAAGCGCAAGCTTCAGCTACTTCAACTCGGACGCGAGTCCATCAGCACTACGATTTCGGTGCTGACGGGGCATTATGTGATACAGAGGCATGCGGCTGGACTAGCTTTGCTCTTTAACGACTTCTGCCGTGGGTAT
This sequence comes from Clusia tigrina, assembly GCA_920105625.2. Classification (NCBI taxonomy): domain Eukaryota; kingdom Metazoa; phylum Arthropoda; class Insecta; order Diptera; family Clusiidae; genus Clusia; species Clusia tigrina. Next base: position 175,623,147 of record OV050032.1, read on the forward strand.
GGTGCTGAGGCGGTGGAAGAAACAGTGCTACAACTTGTGTGACAGTATCCATCCTTAGCCAGACGAAGCATGCACATGTTTGGGGCTCTTTTCTTAACTAGCCAGAGAGAGCTTGTAACCTATAAGATTAGGGACGTAGCCAAATTTCTCAAATTGTAATAATATTTCCAAAGATTTTTTGGCTATCATGGGATAATCGCTTGTAATGCTAATCCAAAATGAATTAATTGATTCTTTCGAATATTTAAATATTAAATCTCGAAAGCGAAATTAGTTCTTCCTATTCATTCAAAGCTAATTCAAATACACAAGTATTCGTTATCACAAATGGATTACGAACCCAATCAAAATTTTTTATATCTAAATTTCGGAAATAATGAATAGTTCTCTCCTCTAATGTTGTCAAATGGTCAATGGACTGATTGTCTAAGACTGATTTTATGGAACGCAAATGGTTTAGCCAAACACAAAAATGAGCTGGAAGTCGTGCTTAACAATAAAGAAATTGATATATGCTTAATTGCTGAAACTCATTTTACTAAGCAATCGCATGTGTCCCTTAAAAAATACGCGCTTTACCATACAATACATCCTGACAATTGTGCAAGGGGTGGTAGCGCAGTCATAATCAAAAGCTCCATTAAACACCACTTGGAGGACCAAATCAGCACAAATGAGTTTCAAACCACATCCGTTTCCGTTGAAACTTCCAAACAACCACTGGTTCTAACTGCTCTATTTAGTCCACCTAGGCACCAGTTGAAATATGAAGACTATTTGTCTCGTTGTAATCGTTTCCATGGTCGTTTTGTAATTGGAGGCGACTTCAACGCAAAACATACGCTTTGGGGCTTAAGGCTCACCACGACAAAAGGAAGAGAATTATTCAAAGCCATGCAGCGTACATATTGTAATTCAATTTCAACTGGTAAACCAACATATTGGCCATCGGATACTAGCAAAGTACCAAACTTAATTGACTTCTTTGTCTACAAAAACATTCCTGCAGCGCATTTAACTATCACTGAAGGATTTGATCTGAGTTCTGACCATTCGCCGGTGCAATTGGTAATTTCCCAAACCCCAGCACTAAATCAAAGCACATCAACGTTAGTAAATGCTTGTACTGACTGGAACTACTTTCAAGTGCAGCTAGAACAATTAGCCAAGTTTGATTCTATTGTTACCAGTGAGCAACTTGATGATGCTGTACTCCACTTTACACAGCAAATACAGATGGCAGCGTGGAATAGTACGCCCACACTAAGACTGGTTCTGCACGGGAAAAATATCCACCTTTTATTAAGAGCTTAATTGTAAAGAAACGGAAGCTACGGAAACGTTGGCAACAAACCAGATCTCCAACAATCAAATCGAATTTAAACTTAGCCAGTAAACATTTACACACAGCAATCAAGTCATTCAATAATGACACATTTAGTCGATTTCTGATGGATCTTACAGCTGACAAGACCACAGAGTACTCTTTGTGGAAGGCGGCTAAATCATTCAGCATGCCAATACAACACTGTGCTCCAGTTAAAATCAACGATACACTGTGGGCCAAAACAAGCGCGCAAAAAGCAAAGTTGTTTGCTGAACATCTTGAAAAGACCTTTAGTCCAAATGAAGGAAATGATGAAATAGTTACTCAAGTAACTTCCGAAGAAGTTGGTAAGCAAATTCATAAAATGAAACTAAAAAAAGCGCCAGGATTTGACTTAATAACGACGGAAGTTCTTCGTAAACTGCCCAATAATTGCGTCTCTTATCTGTCTGCTTTAATTAATATGTGCTTCAGGTTGAGGCATGTTCCTATATATTGGAAATACGCAGAGGTAATCATGGTACCCAAGCCTGAGAAATCACTCAACAACGTATCATCGTATAGGCCAATATCCTTACTGCCAGCATTGTCAAAACTATTTGAAAAATTGCTTTTAACGCGCTTAATGCCAATAATTGAGAATAAGAACTTGATTCCCGCTCACCAGTTTGGTTTTAGGAAAAATCATTCGACAACTGATCAAATCCACAGAGTTGTGAATATGGTCGAAACTGCGTTGGAAGGGAAAAAAGTGTGTTCCGCCGTCTTCCTAGACGTTTCACAAGATTTCTATAAGGTGTGGCATGCAGGTCTATTACAAAAGCTGTGGACATTGTTGCCAATGCAATATTGCGAGGTGCTTTCATCATACCTTGATGACAGGTACTTTAGTGTTAAGTACGAAAACGCCCACTCTTCTTTGAAAAAAATTAGTGCTGGTGTACCGCAAAAGAGCATTCTGGGGCCTCTGCTGTACCTCCTGTATACATACTGTATCAAATGCAACCATGCGTTTGAGTTTTCGCACATAGCGAAGATAATTTCAGCGAGTATTTTAAAGTTTAGTTCGTTTCTGACGATGGAGATGTGCGGTTGTGCCAATGGGGCAGTGCGTGAGAGCGCAAGGAGCAGTGCGGTGCAATCTATGTGCAGGGAGCTGAGCCAGGAGAGCGGTGCGGAGCAGGGGAGCTTCTACAGAGCCTATACACAGGAGCAAGTATGAGCGGTGCCACAGGTATTCGAGAGCATAGTCACGTTTAGATTATATACGCTGACTATATTTATTTTCACATTGCATTATACATTATATATATACATAAACGTACCTATTTACACATACATATGCAGGTCCGTTCATGCAATGAGAGCAATTGAGCTAAACGCGCAAGAGCTTGTGCATATTCACTAACTGTATATACTCGTACATATATACATATATCGCATACATGCCGATTTATTGTTGAGCTACATATGTATGTGCATAATTATAAGAGCAATAAAAAGTGGTTTTTCGTATGCTTTTCCACTTAAAACAATTGTGTTTTTATTTAAGTCGGATTGCAGTAAGTATTGCCATAGTTTCATTGTCGATTCGATACACATACGACCTACCAACAGCAAATCAGCAAGTAACCGCAACATTTGCGGACGATACTGGAGTTCTGGCTACAGGTAACGCTATCGAAGACGCGACGGCTAAGCTACAAGCGGCTGTTAATTGCATTGCTTCATGGGCTAAGAAATGGCGCATTAAGTTAAACAAAACCAAATCAGCGCATATAGTTTTTTCACTGAAAAATACACCTTACAAACCGATTTTCATGGATGAGTTAATAATCCCACATGTCAGCGAAACCAAATACCTGGGTATTACACTCGACGCCAAATTGCGCTGGAAAGCTCACGTAAAGAAAAAACGAGAGGAGCTTGACCTGAAATTCAACAATTTGTACCACCTTAATGGCAGACACTCTACCCTGTCAATTCACAACAAACTAATGGTGTATAAAAAAATACTGAAGCCGACCTGGACCTATGGCATCCAATTTTGGGGATGTCCTAGTGAAATATACATTGCCACTATCCAACGTTTTCAAAATAAAGTGCTGCGATGTATTGTTAATGCACCATACTATGTTAGAAATAGCGATCTGCATCGTGATCTTGGCATGCCAACTGTCACTGACGTGACAAAAAAATTTGCCATTTCTCATAAACAGCGACTGAAATCGCATGTCAACGTTGCAGCATCCAGTTTACTTCTGATGACTTCGCAGCGTAGGCGGCTAAAACGGACAACAGTGTCAGACCTAATGGAACTCGAGTAGCCGATATTTTATTTATATTGTTACGAAGTTGCCCTCTTGACAATTTACTCTGTTACGAAATTGCCCTCTTGACAATTCCTCTAACTCTCTGTACTCGGACTCGTACCACTGGATTGTGTAGTAATCAAACAATCGAATTTGTACTTTATTTCACAATGAATTTCATCACTTCGCACAATTACAAATACTGCTGCTTCGATTATAATGCTCGATGTACACACTGTCACGATCTCTGTTCGAATGTATGTGACTTTGCGCAGTCTTGTGCTCTTATAGTTTCGAATGGTTGCGGTAGAAAATTCTACAGTACTGTAGAATTTTCTCGATGTTTCTAGAACTTTATACAGGAAGTTCTTACTTTCGAGATGTTTCTTTACACCACAATCTCTACAACGAAAGCAGCTTTTATTCGAATGGATTGTGTCTTGACTTACACACACAGGGGGCACTCATTCTCAATTTCAGATGGGATCCTGAAAGTATGCAATCACATTTCACTGATATGCAATCACGTTTCAATATGTTATATGTTAGTATGTACATAAAATACTTAACGCTTTTCTTTTAATTTGTTTAATTTATTCGAACAAAATTGCTAGTTAGTATTACCTGTATTTACTAGGTGCAATTATAAAACGATTCTGTATATGGTACTCGTATAAGATTCGTTAATAAAAAAGAAAAAAAAAATGGTCAATAACAATTTTATGAATAGTTTTGTTAAAATCTTTTGGGACTGACTCAAACTTTTCCAAATTGCCTTCCTGAGTTTTATTATTCCATAAAGTTATTTGTTTTTGGAATCCTACCAGTTTATCTGTTGAGTTTAGTATATTTTCTAGCGGCCCTTGAATACTCGAATTTATGTTATTAAAAATAACAAAAATGTCTGATAAGTGAGCTAGTTTAGCTCACTATATTTTATCTTCCAACAAATGAACAAAATCATAACTTTTATTTTTTTTTTTAAAAATGTTTCATTTCGTCTTTTAATTCCAGCACACGAGATAAAACTCTTTCTCTGGACAGCCACCTTACAAGGATTCGTACTTAACTTCCATAGCTTGGCATAAATTACTAAATGAGCGACTTTTTAATGGTCTTGCTTTTATATAATTAACCATTTTAACACATTGTTCCAGAACAATTTTCAATTCTGATGCCAAATATTTTGTAACAAGTGCTTCTCGATGCAAAAAGCAATGGGTTACTAATATATCCCCATTCAGTTCTTTGACATGTGCTACAAATTGTTTTTGATGCACATGTCAATGTGCAACTGCATGCACATGAATTCCACGAAACTTTGATTTCTTCCAAATATGCACTAATTACATCAAAAATATTGAAATGTGACTGCATATCAGTGAAACGGGATTGCATACTTTTAGGATCCCATCTGGAGTTTGAGAATGAGTGCACCACCCTGTGTGGTTATTAGTCAAGACACAATCTATTCGAATAAAAGCTTCTTTCGTTGTAGAGATAGTGGTGTAAAGAATTATACGAAAGTAAGAACTTCCTGAGGTGTGTATAAAATTCTAGAAACATCCAGAAACTTCTAGTGTATTGCAAAAGTTTCCACCTCAACCATTTGAAGCTATAAAAAGCACAAGACTGTTCATAGTCGGGGACAGTTAAGCAGAGATGGTAACAGTGTGTACATCGAGCATTATAATCGCAGCAGGAGTATTTGTAAAGTGATGAAATTAATTATTAAATAAAGTGATTCATGAATTGTGAAATAAAGTGCAAATTGTAACAAAGTAAACTTTAAGCCTAATATTTAGTATGTAAATAGCAATAATTAAATAAAGTTCGTTATTTTAATTTGATTACTACACTATCCAGTGGTACGAATCCGAGTACAGAGATTTAGTGCAAAATGTCAAGAGTGCAATTTCGTAACAGAATAAATATTCAAGAGGACAATTTCGTAACAATATCATTTTCGTAAATGAACCGAACGAATCCAGCTTTTCCCGTAATATCTGTTGTTTCATCGATTTGTAGAGCAAAATTTGAATTTGCAAGAGTTTTTGCAGAATTTTGTTCATTATTTTGCGACATATCTTGAATTCTGCGATGGATTGTGTCATTCGAAAGTGGTATTTCACAAATATCAATATCTGCTGATCCACCAATCATTGTTTTTACAATTTTTTGACAAGCTGGTAATATAATTTTTTCAGCCAAATTGTGAAGTTTTAACTTAACTGCAATCAATTCAGCTATTTCATAAGAAGCTATTTGAGCTTCTGCAGACACACCGATTTGTTTTTCAAAAACCTTTACATGCTTGAATTTTGAAGAGAAAGTACCTTTTATCTTTTGTTGAAAGCGAAGGATGGTTAGTCAGGAAGTGACGATGGAGCTTGTTCGGAACTATAATATAATTTTTTCAGCCAAATTGTGAAGTTTTAATTTAACTGCAATCAATTCAGCTATTTCATAAGAAGCTATTTGAGCTTCTGCAGACACACCGATTTGTTCTTCAAAAACCTTTACATGCTTCAATTTTGAAGAGAAAGTACCTTTTATCTTTTGTTGAAAGCGAAGGATGGTTAGTCAGGAAGTGACGATGGAGCTTGTTCGGAACCATAGAATTATTTGATAATTTACAACCACATACACACACTCGGGAAGAACCATGTCATTTTCCATTGTAAATGTAAATTCAAATTTCAAAAAATCGTTAATCTTTTTCCAATGAACAACATATTTTTTGGAGCTAAATATATCTTTACTTGTACCGGGCGTGGGCTCATTAGACTGATCGCTAACGTTATCATTATTATCATTGTTAAGCTTCCTTCTTTTTAACCTTTTATCCATTTTTAGAAGGTTCTGTTAAAATAAAAGTAATATTGTCAAAAAATTATTAAGAAAGCCAAATAACCTTTGAATACGTTCTATTCAAGTTTGAGAACACAATATTGCAAAGAAAATTTGTATAATAATTTTAAAAATTGAACAACACAGCAAGCGAATAAATAGCAGACTGAACCACAATTGGAGGAGAGAAAAAGCGCAACAGAACCTACTACGCAACTTGTTGCGAATCCCCACTGTCATTAGAACAACCTCTTTTTGTACGTACTAGTGAGGCTAGCCGTCCTTTGGATGCGTTTTCATCCGAATACATACACAGCATATGTAATGTCTTCCCCTAAACACGATTTTGCACAGTAATACGAGGGGTACTTTTTATATTTAGGGAACTGGCAACACAAATGTCAATAGCTAAAATCTGGCAACACCATAATAAAGTTTGACATTTTTTAGCATAAACGTACTCACAACGTGTTGATGTACAAGTGATATTTGTTTTGTTTACAGTGAGTTAAGAAAATCAATTTGGCCAAAAAATGGAAATTTCAAGAGAAGGTATTCGTTGGATTATTTTCCACAACTTTCGACGTGGATTATCTCAACAAGAATGTGTCGATAAACTCAGTTCTTTGTATGGCGATAAAGCACCATATCGCTGGTATAGTTTCAAAAGACGTGTATAAAATCGTACAGGTGACGAATCATGGATATATGCGTATGAGCCGGAAACAAAACAACAATCGACCGTGTAGGTATTCCAAGACGAGCTAAATCCAACAAAAGTTGTTCGTGGAGGAAGCACAGCGAAGCAAATGGTCGCCTGCTTCTTCAGCCGAATGGGCCATGTGGTCACTGTTCCGCTTCAGCAACGTAGGACGGTCAATTCTGAGTGGTACACGACAATTGGTTTGCCGGAAGTCTTCGAAGAATTTCGTAGAACCAACCGCCAAAAAAATCGCAGTGTAAAGAACTGCTTGCAGTGCAATTTGTCAGATTCATTCGAACAAGTCCCATTCAATTCGGCTCTTTCGCAGATCGCATGTTTTCGTATGTATACTCAAGAATTATTGCGGCTGCAGTGGAAGACCTCCATGTCGTTTCAATGCAATGGGATCATTCGGACGAAGAAAATTCGTAAAGAAGCGCGGCCTGACACGTGTGGGCCGACTTGAGGCATAAAAATCAGTTTTTGATTATAAGAAAGAACGCGTTACAAAACAAACAATTAAAATTTTTTTACAGATTTATATACCTATTCCTGTTAAAATAAATTGTACATTTTCTTTTTAAATTATATTATTTAATAGTTTTAATATATATATAAGTACTTTTCTTTAATTTAAACTTTACTCGTAATAAAAAAAATAAATAATAATAATTTTTATTTAATACATTTATAAAATTTGGCGGCATACAAAAGTGCCGTTGAGAATCACTGGTTTATAGTTTTCTCACTTTCCATGAAGTTTGACCGCCTTGGCTTTTCATTCTTTCGCAGTTTTGCACAAAACATCTGAATATATTGTTAGGAAATTGCCGTCCTGACAATTTTATCTAATTCTCAATTCTCGGATTCGTACCACTGGATTGTGTAGTAATCAAACAACAATTAAAATAATTAACTTTATTTAATTATTGCTATTTACACACTTAATATTAGGCTTAAAGTTTGCTTTAATACGCAATTTTGCACTCTGTTTAATAATTCATTTAATCACTTTATTACTTCTTAATACTACAAGTGAACGATGTACATACTGTTACGATTAAAATTCAACTGCGTCTCCACTTTAATAGTGTGCTGGCTTATATACCTCTTGCATGGTTGAAGTAGAAAATTCTAGAATATTCTCTACACTATTAAAGAAGTTTCTGGATCATTCTCGAATCTCATCTACATCTCGAAAGAGGGTTCGTGAGTAAGTTTTTATTTTCGAGAGCATTCTAGATTATCCGCATGGATTGTGTCTTGGATTAAGTTCATAGGGTGGTGCGCTCATTCTCAAACTCCAGATGGGATCCTAAAAGTATGCAATCATTTACGTTTCAATATTAAAAAACTTGCTTTTTCCGAAATAGCAAAACAAAAGCCAAGCGGAAACTTGTTGGAATCCCCGAATAAAGCAAGGAGGCGGTAATGACAAATGTCAGATGTCTCAAGGAAGTAAGCAAAGTTAAAAAAAAGTAAATAAAATTACACTCAGTCAACATTGTTGACACAACATATTTAATAGAAATATCAGACACTATTAATGTGCACAATTTCCATTTCGTGCAGTCTGGCAACACTGGAACATATTGAGTGAAAAGAAAAAATTCAATCAGAATTTGTGGTATTCATACTTCATTCTTCAGCTTCTTACACTCAGATATTTTCGTGTCGCCGTCGTCATATTGTTCAAAAATCCGAGTAGAAAATCATTCTCACAGCTGCCGAGTGAATTGATAAGTGGATAAGTGGCCAATTAAAATTTAAGTTTTATTTCAATTGTGGACTACATTGTGTCGATTTCAGAATGCCTCCCAAAACTAGTGGAAAAGCTGCAAAGAAGGCGGTCAAAGCCCGCAACATCATCGCCAAGGGTGACAGGAAAAAGAAGCGAAAGAGGAAGGAGAGTTACGCCATCTAAGTGCATCCTGACACTGGTGTTTCTTCGAAAGTAATGAGCATCATGAACAATTTTGTGAATGATATCTTTGAACGTATTGCGGCAGAGGCTTCTCGCTTGGCACATTACAATAAACGATCCACCATTACTAGTCGCGAGATCCAAACTGCTGTTCGTCTTTTAGTGCCTGGTGAGCTGGCATTTACATTTTGAAGAAAAAAAATATTCTATTTCAATGAACTCTGAATTCAATATTTTTATTTACTATCTGATGCAATCGTGTTGGATGTTCTGGTCTAGTTTCTGAATAATTGTATCCATAAGAATCATATTAAATATGACTTCGTGTTGGAAAATTTCAAAAGTTTCAATGAAATAGATTTCCAGAAATAATTTTACATTATATAATATGTACAATGAGTAATGTATTCATTGATTATCAGTACTTTAAAAGATGAGTATTCATTTTTGTTCGCTTTCCACAACAGATTGTGGTGCTGAAAAGAACCGATTGTTGTGTTCGTTCGTTTGTTGTTCGTTGGGTTACTGCTTAAAGAGCAGAACGGGTGGGTGCCGGTGCCCAGCTGTGGTGAAATACTTGTATTTAAATTTATTTATTTAAATAAATTTAGTCATTTCCGTTTCTCCGTTCGTTACCAAGTGACCTTTAACGAGCTCATTACCCACATATGACAAATTTAAGGCTGATTCAGTTAGGAAGCAATCAATCCTGCCTATATTACATTTGTGATAAAACGCCTGGTTGGAAATTCTTTTGCGAAACTGATGATTCGGATGGTAAGTCTGAAGATACGAGTTGTGATCAAAAAATAACCGTTATTTTCATCTTTTCGTGAGTTACGTATGTTCGATGTTCGCATTTTTTTTTTTAATGTTGGTGCACATGTCTGTTATATATGTTGGCCATACCAACCATTTTGGATTGTCAGTTTGTTTTTGACAGATAAAAAGGTTAGTCGTGTTTTCGTGTGCTCTTCGATTTTGTACTATCGAAAAAATGGATCAAAAAACTGTATTCAAAATGTTTTGTGTAAGAAATGAAATTAAATGCGCAAGGACATTTGAAATGTTGACAGTGGCCTTTGGCGAGTCGACTATGAACAGAACACAAGTTCAATTGTGGTACAACCGGTTTAAGGAAGGCCGAGAAGATGTCAATGGCGATGCTCGTCCTGGTCGCCCGAGCACGTCAACAACCGATGAAAACGTAGACGCAGTGAAGAAAATGATTTTGGATAATCGTCGAATCACTTTCAGAGAGGTTGCTGATGATGTTGGCATATCGTTCGGCTCATGCCAAGCAATTTTTACGGATGTTCTAGGCATGAAACGAAGATTGTTCCAAAATTGCTAAATTTTGAGCAAAAACAAACATGGACATCGCTCAGGAGCTGTTTTTGGCCAAAAAACAAAACCGTTATCATGCCTCAACCACCGTATTCACTGGTCTTGGCCCCCGCTGCCTTTTTCCTCTTTCCAAAACTGAAGACACCCATGAAAGGAAAGCGTTTTGCTACGATTGAGGAGATAAAAGAAAAATCGAAACAGGAGTTGTAGGCGATACCAAAAAAAGCGTTTCAGAAGTGTTTCGAGGATTGGAAAAAACACTGGCATAAGTGTATTATATCTGAGGGGAATTACTTTAAAGGGGACAAGATAGTTGTTGATGAATAAATAAATACTTTATTTTTTGATCACACAATAACGTTTATTTTTTGATCACACCTCGTATGTTGGGATTAGAGATATGTTAAATAGGATGTAACCTAGTAACGAACATTGCGAAACCCCTGCTGCAATTCCTTTAATAAATGAAACATTGTCCTCATTGGAAACATACAATTAGCAGTTAAGTAATTATATACAATATAACGTATTAAAACGTGATTGCATAATGAAACGTGATTGCATACTCTTAGGATTCCATCTGGAATTTGAGAATGAATGCACCCTGTGTATATAAGTCAAGAACACCCTCGATGGTGTAAAGAATGTTCTCGAAAATAAGAACTTCTTTCGAGGTGAATATAAGATTCTAGAAAAATCCAGATATTTCTTGAATAGTGTAGAATTTTCTACTACAACCATTCGAAAGCTATAAAAGCCACCACTCTATTGAAAGTCGAGAACAGGTAAGCAGAGATAGTAACAGTGTGTACATCGTGCGTATTAAACGAAGTAGCAGTATTTGCAATTGTGATTTTGTAAAATGATGAGACTAATTATTAAATAAAGTGCAAATTGTAATAAAGTAAACTTTAAGCCCAATATTAAATGTGCAAATAACTAGCAATAATTAAATAAAGTTAGTTATTTTAATTTAATCAGCGGTTTTTTGATTTACAACACAATCCAGTGGTATGAACCCGAGTACAGAGAGTTAGAGTAAACTGTCAGGAGGGCAATTTCGTAACAGAATAAATTGTCAGGAGGGCAATTTCGTAACAATATATAAGTTAATTTATTTTACATTGGAAAGACTAAAAAATATATTTTTTTTAGAGCTTGCGCTCTTTATTTATCAAACTCAAACTTAGAACTGCCTTTTACAATTTTTATATTTTATTACTACACCTAAAGCTCCTCTGCCGTGCTGTGTTGTTTTTGTTGCAATTCTGCTGCTATTGTTGTCGACTGCAGTTCTTTAGAACGATGTCTGGAAAAACGTCAGCAATTATTGTAGAGCGGATGCGCGTGTAGTTTTGGGGAATGTTATTTACGTTAACTTATACAAAGAGAACTATTCGCGGTTTGAAAATAATAAAGTCCTATTTTCGATTTCAACATATGTTTGAATTTAATCATCATTTGAGAAAGCAAAGTGCAATGCGAGAACAAGTGCGTGGCTAGTAGAATGGAAGTTGCGAAAGTCAAACTGGCCATTTTTCAACACATTGTGCTCAGTAATGTGTTCTTTGATTTTGTGCAGGATAAATCCCTCAAACAACTGTTGGACAGCAGGGAGATGGGGCGATAACGGTACAGTGAATTGGGTGGCGCACTCAACTTGCGAACAGCGAAAACTCTTGCACATTTCCATTGCTTGGGGAAGTAACCTATGTTGTACGCATGGCTGAACAGAATTGCTAGAAACCTCCAGAAAAAGGGAAACGTTCTTCAAAGCACAAAACTTGAGATGCCATCTTCTCCACAACTTTTTGCTTGATCTTTATAATAAGGTAAATTTCGATTTCCGAAGCGTTGGTAAAAGCCTTACCTTTCAATTTCATATTCACCCGAACTATTATTCCCGCTTATATTTATTTATTTATTTTGTATTTTGTATTTCAGTCTACTGATGATTAAATCTTACAGACTATGAATATAGATTTAATTAAATAAGGCCTAACCGAAAACGATTTTCATCTATATTAAAATTTAATGAGCTACTTTACTTATTACAAAGGCGAACACACCTCCTAATAGGTTCATTTGAGATATAAATAGTTTTATAAGATTCATCAACTAAAATCTGTTATTCCTAAGAATTCTAGGGGCTTCATACAATGCAAAATGATTTGATAGTTGCATGCATTTAATTTTACCTACTAATGATACAGAAACAAAATGGAGCTTACAATTCTCCTATCCTTCCAGAATTGAAAACCTAATAGCTTCCGTCTACTATCGTAAGAAGGTAATCCTATGGGCCATATCTTGTTATATTCTTTTGGACTCCTTCGATGCGATTTAAATGTTCGGCATAAAAAGGGCTCCAAATAATATTACAATATTCCATTATGCTCCGAACTAGCGAGGCATAAAGTGCCTTTATGGTTACTGGGTCTTTGAAATTTTGAGTATCTTATAGATTATAACAATCTGATAACTGTGAAATTTCAAGAAACACCTTAACGCATCAGCGAACATTAGACATTTTGAAAACTTAAAATAATGAGGTAAATCATTTATGAAAATTAAAAATAAAAGAGGATCAGGGACCAGGAGTGGTAAGAAGAAGCCGGATGACGTGGTAGCAAGTGGCGGTGAAGCTCAGAAGAAACCTTCTACCGCTGCCTCCAGCGAATGTAAAAAAAGAGCAGTTCGACTGACGAAAAGAAGAAAGTGAAAAGTGAGGCGAATGAAAAAAGTCCAAAGAAAAGTGGTACCGTGAAAACAAAGAACAAAATCGGCATTGCAAAATGTTGGCGACAACTTAAAGAAAATATTTTTATTTACCCTAGAAAATGTAGAACAAAGGTGAGTGCGTACATTTCCATCTCTTTCAATTACATTCCAGAATACTTTCCGACTAAATTTTTTATCATTTGAAAAGAATTGCATAAAGATATTACTCTCTTCTCCGTTTGTACAAATATTATGCTTCTCGGCGCTTCTCATTTGTCCAAGTAAGTTTCATTTGGTGTTTGGGTGTGTCAAAATTGAAAAAGTGAATAGAAAATACTCGTGAAGTGAGGCGAATGAAAAAGCGTGAAGAAAAGTGGTACCGTGAAAGCAAAGACCAGCGACTGTAAAAAAGAGCAGTTCAAGTTTAATTTAGTGGTTGGATGTGTCAAAATTGAAAAAAGTGAATACAAAATACTCGTGAAGTGAGGCGAATGCAAAAAGTGTGAAGAAAAAAGGCGCCATTCAAGAAGTATTTAAAATCAGCAGTTGCAAGATGTTAATAATCTAAACCAATGGTTAGTGTGCACCTGGTCCATTCAAATTGTCAACAGCTGCAAATTGGATTCATCAGGAAAATCGAAGGCAAAGTCTGTGGTAAGAGAAGCCGGATACCGTGGTAGCAAGTGGCGGTGAAGCCCAGAAGAAAACTTCTACCTCTGCCTCCAGCGACTGTAAAAAACAGCAGTTCGACTGCCGAAAAGAAGAAAGTGAAAAGTGAGGCGAATGAAAAAAGTCTTAAGAAAAGTGGTACTGTGAAAGCAAACACCAACATCGGCCTTGCAAAATGTTGGCGATACCTTAAAAAATTATTTTTATTTACCCTGGAAAATGTAGAACAAAGGTGAGTGCATCTTTTTCCATCTCTTTCAATTACATTCCAGAATACTTTCCGACTAAATGTTTTATCATTTGAAAAGAATTGGATAAAGATATTACTCTTTTCTCCGTTTGTACAAATATTACGCTTCTCGGCGCTTCTCATTTGTCCAAGTAACTTTTATTTGGTGGTTGGGTGTGTCAAAATTGAAAAAAGTGAATAGAAAATACTCGTGAAGTGAGGCGAATGAAAAAAGTGTGAAGAAAAGTGGTACCATGAAAGCAAGTGAATAGAAAATACTCGTGAAGTGAGGCGAATGAAAAAAGTGTGAAGAAAAGTGGTGCCGTTCAAGATATATTTTAAATCAGCAGTTGCAAGATGTTAATAATCTACACCAATGGTAAGTGTGCACCTGGTCCATTCAAATTGTCAACAGCTGCAAATTGGATTCATCAGGAAAATCGAAGGCAAAGTCTGTGGTAAGAGAAGCCGGATACATTGGTCGCAAGTGGCGGTAAAGATCAGAAGAAAACGTCTACCGCTGCCTCCAGCGACTGTAAAACAGAGCAGTTCGACTGCCGAAAAGAAGAAAGTGAAAAGTGAGGCGAATGAAAAAAGTCTGAAGATAAATGGTACCGTGAAAGCATTCAGAATACTTCCAGAATACTTTCCGACTAAATTTTTTATCATTTGAAAAGAATTACATAGAGTGTTACTCTTTTTTCCGTTTGTACAAATATTACGCTTCTCGGTGCTTCTCATTTGTCCAAGTAAGTTTCATTTGGTGGTTGGGTGTGTCAAAATTGAAAAAGTGAATAGAAAATACTCGTGAAGTGAGGCGAATGAAAAAGCGTGAAGAAAAGTGGTACCGTGAAAGCAAAGACCAGCGACTGTAAAAAAGAGCAGTTCAAGTTTAATTTAGTGGTTGGATGTGTCAAAATTGAAAAAAGTGAATACAAAATACTCGTGAAGTGAGGCGAATGCAAAAAGTGTGAAGAAAAAAGGCGCCATTCAAGAAGTATTTAAAATCAGCAGTTGCAAGATGTTAATAATCTAAACCAATGGTTAGTGTGCACCTGCTCCATTCAAATTGTCAACAGCTGCAAATTGGATCCATCTGGAAAATCGAAGGCAAAGTCAGTGATAAGAGAAGCCGGATACCGTGGTAGCAAGTGGCGGTAAAGATCAGAAGAAAACGTCTACCGCTGCCTCCAGCGACTGTAAAACAGAGCAGTTCGACTGCCGAAAAGAAGAAAGTGAAAAGTGAGGCGAATGAAAAAAGTCTTAAGAAAAGTGGTACTGTGAAAGCAAACACCAACATCGGCCTTGCAAAATGTTGGCGATACCTTAAAAAATTATTTTTATTTACCCTGGAAAATGTAGAACAAAGGTGAGTGCATATATTTCCATCTCTTTCAATTACATTCCAGAATACTTTCCGACTAAATGTTTTATCATTTGAAAAGAATTGGATAAAGATATTACTCTTTTCTCCGTTTGTACAAATATTACGCTTCTCGGCGCTTCTCATTTGTCCAAGTAACTTTTATTTGGTGGTTGGGTGTGTCAAAATTGAAAAAAGTGAATGGAAAATACTCGTGAAGTGAGGCGAATGAAAAAAGTGTGAAGAAAAGTGGTACCATGAAAGCAAGTGAATAGAAAATACTCGTGAAGTGAGGCGAATGAAAAAAGTGTGAAGAAAAGTGGTGCCGTTCAAGATATATTTTAAATCAGCAGTTGCAAGATGTTAATAATCTACACCAATGGTAAGTGTGCACCTGGTCCATTCAAATTGTCAACAGCTGCAAATTGGATTCATCAGGAAAATCGAAGGCAAAGTCTGTGGTAAGAGAAGCCGGATACATTGGTCGCAAGTGGCGGTAAAGATCAGAAGAAAACGTCTACCGCTGCCTCCAGCGACTGTAAAACAGAGCAGTTCGACTGCCGAAAAGAAGAAAGTGAAAAGTGAGGCGAATGAAAAAAGTCTGAAGATAAATGGTACCGTGAAAGCATTCAGAATACTTCCAGAATACTTTCCGACTAAATTTTTTATCATTTGAAAAGAATTACATAGAGTGTTACTCTTTTCTCCGTTTGTACAAATATTACGCTTCTCGGTGCTTCTCATTTGTCCAAGTAAGTTTCATTTGGTGGTTGGGTGTGTCAAAATTGAAAAAGTGAATAGAAAATACTCGTGAAGTGAGGCGAATGAAAAAGCGTGAAGAAAAGTGGTACCGTGAAAGCAAAGACCAGCGACTGTAAAAAAGAGCAGTTCAAGTTTAATTTAGTGGTTGGATGTGTCAAAATTGAAAAAAGTGAATACAAAATACTCGTGAAGTGAGGCGAATGCAAAAAGTGTGAAGAAAAAAGGCGCCATTCAAGAAGTATTTAAAATCAGCAGTTGCAGGATGTTAATAATCTATACCAATGGTAAGTGTGCACCTGGTCCATTCAAATTGTCAACAGCTGCAAATTGGATTCATCAGGAAAATCGAAGGCAAAGTCTGTGGTAAGAGAAGCCGGATACCTTGGTCGCATGTGGCAGTAAAGGTGAGTGCATATATTTCCATCTCTTTCAATTACATTCCAGAATACTTTCCGACTAAATTTTTTATCATTTGAAAAGAATTGCATAAAGATATTACTCTTTTCTCCGTTTGTACAAATATTACGCTTCTCGGCGCTTCTCATTTGTCCAAGTAAGTTTCATTTGGTGGTTGGGTGTGTCAAAATTGAAAAAAGTGAATAGAAAATACCCGTGAAGTGAGGCGACTACAAAAAGTATGAAGAAAAAGGGCGCCATTCAAGAAGTATTTAAAATCAGCAGTTGCAAGATGTTAATAATCTAAAGTTTAGATTATTAACATCTTGCAACTGCTGATTTTAAATACTTCTTGAATGGCGCCCTTTTTCTTCATACTTTTTGTAGTCGCCTCACTTCACGGGTATTTTCTATTCACTTTTTTCAATTTTGACACACCCAACCACCAAATGAAACTTACTTGGACAAATGAGAAGCGCCGAGAAGCGTAATATTTGTACAAACGTACATTGGTTTAGATTCTAAACCAATGGTTAGTGTGCACCTGGTCCATTCAAATTGTCAACAGCTGCAAATTGGATTCATCAGGAAAATCGAAGGCAAAGTCTGTGGTAAGAGAAGCCGGATACCGTGGTAGCAAGTGGCGGTGAAGCCCAGAAGAAAACTTCTACCTCTGCCTCCAGCGACTGTAAAAAACAGCAGTTCGACTGCCGAAAAGAAGAAAGTGAAAAGTGAGGCGAATGAAAAAAGTCTTAAGAAAAGTGGTACTGTGAAAGCAAACACCAACATCGGCCTTGCAAAATGTTGGCGATACCTTAAAAAATTATTTTTATTTACCCTGGAAAATGTAGAACAAAGGTGAGTGCATATATTTCCATCTCTTTCAATTACATTCCAGAATACTTTCCGACTAAATGTTTTATCATTTGAAAAGAATTGGATAAAGATATTACTCTTTTCTCCGTTTGTACAAATATTACGCTTCTCGGCGCTTCTCATTTGTCCAAGTAACTTTTATTTGGTGGTTGGGTGTGTCAAAATTGAAAAAAGTGAATAGAAAATACTCGTGAAGTGAGGCGAATGAAAAAAGTGTGAAGAAAAGTGGTACCATGAAAGCAAGTGAATAGAAAATACTCGTGAAGTGAGGCGAATGAAAAAAGTGTGAAGAAAAGTGGTGCCGTTCAAGATATATTTTAAATCAGCAGTTGCAAGATGCTAATAATCTACACCAATGGTAAGTGTGCACCTGGTCCATTCAAATTGTCAACAGCTGCAAATTGGATTCATCAGGAAAATCGAAGGCAAAGGCTGTGGTAAGAGAAGCCGGATACCTTGGTCGCAAGTGGCGGTAAAGAGCAGAAGAAAACGTCTACCGCTGCCTCCAGCGACTGTAAAACAGAGCAGTTCGACTGCCGAAAAGAAGAAAGTGAAAAGTGAGGCGAATGAAAAAAGTCTGAAGATAAATGGTACCGTGAAAGCATTCAGAATACTTCCAGAATACTTTCCGACTAAATTTTTTATCATTTGAAAAGAATTACATAGAGTGTTACTCTTTTCTCCGTTTGTACAAATATTACGCTTCTCGGTGCTTCTCATTTGTCCAAGTAAGTTTCATTTGGTGGTTGGGTGTGTCAAAATTGAAAAACTGAATAGAAAATACTCGTGAAGTGAGGCGAATGAAAAAGCGTGAAGAAAAGTGGTACCGTGAAAGCAAAGACCAGCGACTGTAAAAAAGAGCAGTTCAAGTTTAATTTAGTGGTTGGATGTGTCAAAATTGAAAAAAAGTGAATACAAAATACTCGTGAAGTGAGGCGAATGCAAAAAGTGTGAAGAAAAAAGGCGCCATTCAAGAAGTATTTAAAATCAGCAGTTGCAAGATGTTAATAATCTAAACCAATGGTTAGTGTGCACCTGCTCCATTCAAATTGTCAACAGCTGCAAATTGGATCCATCTGGAAAATCGAAGGCAAAGTCAGTGATAAGAGAAGCCGGATACCGTGGTAGCAAGTGGCGGTAAAGATCAGAAGAAAACGTCTACCGCTGCCTCCAGCGACTGTACAAAACAGCAGTTCGACTGCCGAAAAGAAGAAAGTGAAAAGTGAGGCGAATGAAAAAAGTCTGAAGAAAAGTGGTACCATGAAAAGTGTGAAGAAATGTGGTACCATGAAAGCAAGTGAATAGAAAATACTCGTGAAGTGAGGCGAATGAAAAAAGTGTGAAGAAAAGTGGTGCCGTTCAAGATATATTTTAAATCAGCAGTTGCAAGATGTTAATAATCTACACCAATGGTAAGTGTGCACCTGGTCCATTCAAATTGTCAACAGCTGCAAATTGGATTCATCAGGAAAATCGAAGGCAAAGTCTGTGGTAAGAGAAGCCGGATACATTGGTCGCAAGTGGCGGTAAAGATCAGAAGAAAACGTCTACCGCTGCCTCCAGCGACTGTAAAACAGAGCAGTTCGACTGCCGAAAAGAAGAAAGTGAAAAGTGAGGCGAATGAAAAAAGTCTGAAGATAAATGGTACCGTGAAAGCATTCAGAATACTTCCAGAATACTTTCCGACTAAATTTTTTATCATTTGAAAAGAATTACATAGAGTGTTACTCTTTTCTCCGTTTGTACAAATATTACGCTTCTCGGCGCTTCTCATTTGTCCAAGTAAGTTTCATTTGGTGGTTGGGTGTGTCAAAATTGAAAAAGTGAATAGAAAATACTCGTGAAGTGAGGCGAATGAAAAAGCGTGAAGAAAAGTGGTACCGTGAAAGCAAAGACCAGCGACTGTAAAAAAGAGCAGTTCAAGTTTAATTTAGTGGTTGGATGTGTCAAAATTGAAAAAAAGTGAATACAAAATACTCGTGAAGTGAGGCGAATGCAAAAAGTGTGAAGAAAAAAGGCGCCATTCAAGAAGTATTTAAAATCAGCAGTTGCAAGATGTTAATAATCTAAACCAATGGTTAGTGTGCACCTGCTCCATTCAAATTGTCAACAGCTGTAAATTGGATCCATCTGGAAAATCGAAGGCAAAGTCAGTGATAAGAGAAGCCGGATACCGTGGTAGCAAGTGGCGGTGAAGCCCAGAAGAAAACTTCTACCTCTGCCTCCAGCGACTGTAAAAAGAGCAGTTCGACTGCCGAAAAGAAGAAACTGAAAAGTGAGGTGAATGAAAAAGAAGTCTGGGGCAAAATGTTGGGGACAACTTAAAGAAAATGTTTTTATTTACCCTAGAAAATGTAGAACAAAGGTGAGTGCATATATTTCCATCTCTTTCAATTACATTCCAGAATACTTTCCGACTAAATGTGTTATCACTTGAAAAGAATTGCATAAAGATATTACTCTTTTCTCCGTTTGTATAAATATTACGCTTCTCAGCGCTTCTCGGCGCTTCTCATTTGTCCAAGTAAGTTTAATTTAGTGGTTGGATGTGTCAAAATTGAAAAAAGTGAATAGAAAATACTCGTGAAGTGAGGCGAATGCAAAAGTGTGAAGAAAAAAGACGCCATTCAAGAAGTATTTAAAATCAGCAGTTGCAAGATGTTAATAATCTACACCAATGGTAAGTATGCACCTGGTCCATTCAAATTGTCAACTGCTGCAAATTGGATTCATCAGGAAAATCGAAGGCAAAGTCTGTGGTAAGAGAAGCGGATACCTTGGCCGCAAGTGGCGGTGAAGCTCAGAAGAAAACATCTACCGCTGCTTCCAGCGACTGTAAAAAAAAAACAGTTCGACTGCCGAAAAGAAGAAAGTGAAAAGTGAGGTGAATGAAAAAAAGTCTGAAGCAAAGTGGTACCGTGAAAGCAAAGACCAACATCGGCCTTGCAAAATGTTGGCGACAGCTTACAGGAAATATTTTTATTTACCCTAGAAAATGTAGGACAAAGGTGAGTGCATATATTTCCATCTCTTTCAATTACTTTCCAGAATACTTTCCGACTAAATTTTTTATCATTTGAAAAGAATTGGATAAAGATATTACTCTTTTCTCCGTTTGTTTAAGTATTACGCTTCTCGGCGCTTCTCATTTGTCCACGTAAGTTTAATTTAGTGGTTGGATATGTCAAAATTGAAAAAAGTGAATTGAAAATGGTGGTGAAGTGAGGCGAATGAAAAAAGTGTGAAGAAAAGTGGTACCGTGAAAGCAAAGACCAGCGACTGTAAAAAAGAGCAGTTCGACTGCCGAAAAGAAGAAAGTGACAAGTGAGGCGAATGAAAAAAGTCCGAAGAAAAGTGGTACCGTGAAAGCAAAGACTAACATCAGCATAGCAAAATGTTGGCGACAGCTTAAAGAAAATATTTCTATTTACCCTAGAACAAAGGTGAGTGCATATATTTCCATCTCTTTCAATCATATTCCAGAATACTTTCCGACTAAATTTTTTATCATTTGAAAAGAATTGCATAAAGATATTACTCTTTTCTCCGTTTGTACAAATATTACGCTTCTCGGCGCTTCTCATTTGTCCAAGTAAGTTTCATTTGGTGGTTGGATGTGTCAACATTGAAAAAAGTGAATAGAAAATACTCGTGAAGTGAGGCGAATGAAAAAAGTGTGAAGAAAAGTGGTACCGTGAAAGCAAAGACCAGCGACTGTAAAAAACATTAGTTCGACTGCCGAAAAGATGAAAGTGAAAAGTGAGGCGAATGAAAAAAGTCTGAGAATGGTACCGTGAAAGCAAAGACCAACATCGGCATTGCAAAATGTTGGGGACAACTTAAAGAAAATATTTTTATTTACCCTAGAAAATGTAGAACAAAGGTGAGTGCACATATTTTCATCTCTTTCAAGTACATTCCAGAATACTTTCCGACTAAATTTTTTATCATTTGAAAAGAATTGGATAAAGATATTACTCTTTTCTCCGTTTGTATAAGTATTACGGTTCTCGGCGCTTCTCATTTGTCCAAGTAAGTTTAATTTAGTGGTTGGATGTGTCAAAATTGAAAAAAGTGAATAGAAAATGGTGGTAAAGTGAGGCGAATGCAAAAAATGTGAAGAAAAAGGCGCCATTCAAGAAGTATTTAAAATCAGCAGTTGCAAGATGTTAATAATCTAAACCAATGGTTAGTGTGCACCTGCTCCATTCAAATTGTTAACAGCTGTAAATAGGATCTATCTGGAAAATCGAAGGCAAAGTCTGTGATAAGAGAAGCCGCATACCGTGGTAGCAAGTGGCGGTGAAGCCCAGAAGAAAACTTCTACCGCTGCCTCCAGCGAAAGTAAAAAACAGCAGTTCGACTGCCGAAAAGAACAAAGTGAAAAGTGAGGCGAATGCAAAAAGTCCGAAGAAGGGTGGTATCGTGAAAGCAAACACCAACATCGGCATTGCAAAATGTTGGCGACAACTTAAAAACATATTTTTATTTACCCTAGAAAATGTAGAACAAAGGTGAGTGCATATATTTCCATCTCTTTCAATTACATTCCAGAATACTTTCCGACTAAATGTGTTATCACTTGAAAAGAATTGCATAAAGATATTACTCTTTTCTCCGTTTGTAAAAATATTACGCTTCTCAGCGCTTCTCGGCGCTTCTCATTTGTCCAAGTAAGTTTAATTTAGTGGTTGGATGTGTCAAAATTGAAAAAAGTGAATAGAAAATACTCGTGAAGTGAGGCGAATGCAAAAGTGTGAAGAAAAAAGACGCCATTCAAGAAGTATTTAGAGTGCATATATTTCCATCTCTTTCAATTACATTCCAGAATACTTTCTGACTAAATGTGTTATCACGTGAAAAGAATTGCATAAAGATATTACTCTTTTCTCCGTTTGTATAAATATTACGCTTCTCAGCGCTTCTCGGCGCTTCTCATTTGTCCAAGTAAGTTTAATTTAGTGGTTGGATGTGTCAAAATTGAAAAAAGTGAATAGAAAATACTCGTGAAGTGAGGCGAATGCAAAAGTGTGAAGAAAAAAGACGCCATTCAAGAAGTATTTAGAGTGCATATATTTCCATCTCTTTCAATTACATTCCAGAATACTTTCCGACTAAATGTGTTATCACTTGAAAAGAATTGCATAAAGATATTACTCTTTTCTCCGTTTGTATAAATATTACGCTTCTCAGCGCTTCTCGGCGCTTCTCATTTGTCCAAGTAAGTTTAATTTAGTGGTTGGATGCGTCAAAATTGAAAAAAGTGAATAGAAAATACTCGTGAAGTGAGGCGAATGCAAAAGTGTGAAGAAAAAAGACGCCATTCAAGAAGTATTTAAAATCAGCAGTTGCAAGATGTTAATAATCTACACCAATGGTAAGTATGCACCTGGTCCATTCAAATTGTCAACTGCTGCAAATTGGATTCATCAGGAAAATCGAAGGCAAAGTCTGTGGTAAGAGAAGCGGATACCTTGGTCGCAAGTGGCGGTGAAGCTCAGAAGAAAACATCTACCGCTGCTTCCAGCGACTGTAAAAAAAAACAGTTCGACTGCCGAAAAGAAGAAAGTGAAAAGTGAGGTGAATGAAAAAAAGTCTGAAGCAAAGTGGTACCGTGAAAGCAAAGACCAACATCGGCCTTGCAAAATGTTGGCGACAGCTTACAGGAAATATTTTTATTTACCCTAGAAAATGTAGGACAAAGGTGAGTGCATATATTTCCATCTCTTTCAATTACTTTCCAGAATACTTTCCGACTAAATTTTTTATCATTTGAAAAGAATTGGATAAAGATAGTACTCTTTTCTCCGTTTGTTTAAGTATTACGCTTCTCGGCGCTTCTCATTTGTCCACGTAAGTTTAATTTAGTGGTTGGATGTGTCAAAATTGAAAAAAGTGAATTGAAAATGGTGGTGAAGTGAGGCGAATGAAAAAAGTGTGAAGAAAAGTGGTACCGTGAAAGCAAAAGCAGCGACTGTAAAAAAGAACAGTTCGACTGCCGAAAAGAAGAAAGTGAAAAGTGAGGTGAATGAAAAAAAGTCTGAAGCAAAGTGGTACCGTGAAAGCAAAGACCAACATCGGCCTTGCAAAATGTTGGCGACAGCTTATAGAAAATATTTTTATTTACCCTAGAAAATGTAGGACAAAGGTGAGTGCATATATTTCCATCTCTTTCAATTACTTTCCAGAATACTTTCCGACTAAATTTTTTATCATAGGAAAAGAATTGCATAAAGATATTACTCTTTTCTCCGTTTGTATAAATATTACGCTTCTCGGCGCTTCTCATTTGTCCAAGTAAGTTTAATTTAGTGGTTGGATGTGTCAAAATTGAAAAAAGTGAATAGAAAATACTCGTGAAGTGAGGCGAATGAAAAAAGTGTGAAGAAAAGTGGTACCGTGAGAGCAAAAGCAGCGACTGTAAAAAAGAGCGGTTCGACTGCCGAAAAGAAGAAAGTGAAAAGTGAGGCGAATGAAAAAAGTCCGAAGAAAAGTGGTACCATGAAAGCAAAGACTAACATCGGCATAGCAAAATGTTGGCGACAGCTTAAAGAAAATATTTCTATTTACCCTAGAAAATGTAGAACAAAGGTGAGTGCATATATTTCCATCTCTTTCAATCACATTCCAGAATACTTTCCGACTAAATTTTTTATCATTTGAAAATAATTGCATAAAGATATTACTCTTTTCTCCGTTTGTATAAATATTACACTTCTCGGCGCTTCTCATTTGTCCAAGTAAGTTTAATTTAGTGGTAGGATGTGTCAAAATTGAAAAAAGTGAATAGAAAATACTCGTGAAGTGAGGCGAATGAAAAAAGTGTGAAGAAAAGTGGTACCGTGAAAGCAAAGACCAGCGACTGTAAAAAAGAGCAGTTCAAGTTTAATTTAGAGGTTGGATGTGTCAAAATTGAAAAAAATGAATAGAAAATACTCGTGAAGTGAGGCGAATGCAAAAGTGTGAAGAAAAAAGACGCCATTCAAGAAGTATTTAAAATCAGCAGTTGCAAGATGTTAATAATCTACACCAATCGTAAGTGTGCACCTGGTCCATTCAAATTGTCAACTGCTGCAAATTGGATTCATCAGGAAAATCGAAGGCAAAGTCTGTGGTAAGAGAAGCGGATACCTTGGTCGCAAGTGGCGGTGAAGCTCAGTAGAAAACATCTACCGCTGCTTCCAACGACTGTAAAAAAAACAGTTCGACTGCCGAAAAGAAGAAAGTGCGGTGAATGAAAAAAAGTCTGAAGCAAAGTGGTACCGTGAAAGCAAAAACCAACATCGGCCTTGCAAAATGTTGGCGATAGCTTAAAGAAAATATTTTTATTTACCCTAGAAAATGTAGGACAAAGGTGAGTGCATATATTTCCATCTCTTTCAATTACTTTCCAGAATACTTTCCGACTAAATTTTTTATCATTGGAAAAGAATTGCATAAAGATATTTCTCTTTTCTCCGTTTGTATAAATATTACGCTTCTCGGCGCTTCTCATTTCTCCAAGTAAGTTTAATTTAGTGGTTGGATGTGTCAAAATTGAAAAAAGTGAATAGAAAATACTCGTGAAGTGAGGCGAATGAAAAAAGTGTGAAGAAAAGTGGTACCGTGAAAGCAAAAGCAGCGACTGTAAAAAAGAGCGGTTCGACTGCCGAAAAGAAGAAAGTGACAAGTGAGGCGAATGAAAAAAGTCCGAAGAAAAGTGGTACCGTGAAAGCAAAGACTAACATCAGCATAGCAAAATGTTGGCGACAGCTTAAAGAAAATATTTTTATTTACCCTAGAAAATGTAGAACAAAGGTGAGTGCATATATTTCCATCTCTTTCAATTACATTCCAGAATACTTTCCGACTAAATTTTTTATCATTTGAAAAGAATTGCATAAAGATATTACTCTTTTCTCCGTTTGTATAAGTATTACGCTTCTCGGCGCTTCTCATTTGTCCAAGTAAGTTTCATTTGGTGATTGGATGTGTCAAAATTGAAAAAAGTGAATAGAAAATACTCGTGAAGTATTTCTATTTACCCTAGAAAATGTAGAACAAAGGTTAGTGCATATATTTCCATCTCTTTCAATCACATTCCAGAATACTTTCCGACTAAATTTTTTATCATTTGAAAAGAATTGCATAAAGATATTACTCTTTTCTCCGTTTGTACAAATATTACGTTTCTCGGCGCTTCTCATTTGTCCAAGTAAGTTTCATTTGGTGGTTGGATGTGTCAAAATTGAAAAAAGTGAATAGAAAATACTCGTGAAGTGAGGCGAATGAAAAAAGTGTGAAGAAAAGTGGTACCGTGAAAGCAAAGACCAGCGACTGTAAAAAAGAGCAGTTCAACTGCCGAAAAGAATAATGTGAAAAGTGAGGCGAATGAAAAAAGTCCGAAGAAAAGTGGTACCGTGAAAGCAAAGACTAACATCGGCATTGCAAAATGTTGGGGACAACTTAAATAAAATATTTTTATTTACCCTAGAAAATGTAGAACAAAGGTGAGTGCATATATTTCCATCTCTTTCAATTACTTTCCAGAATACTTTCCGACTAAATTTTTTATCATTGGAAAATAATTGCATAAAGATATTACTCTTTTCTCCGTTTGTATAAATATTACACTTCTCAGCGCTTCTCAGTTGTCCAAGTAAGTTTCATTTGGTGGTTGGGTGTGTCAAAATTGAAAAAAGTGAATTGAAAATGGTGGTGAAGTGAGGCGAATGAAAAAAGTGTGAATTAAAGTGGTCCTGTGAATGCAAAGACCAGCGACTGTAAAAAAGAGCAGTTCAAGTTTAATTTAGTGGTTGGATGTGTCAAAAATGAAAGAAGTGAATAGAAAATACTCGTGAAGTGAGGCGAATGCAAAAAGTGTGAAGAAAAAAGGCGCCATTCAAGAAGTATTTAAAATCAGCAGTTGCAAGATGTTAATAATCTAAACCAATGGTTAGTGTGCACCTGCTCCATTCAAATTGTCAACAGCTGTAAATTGGATCCATCTGGAAAATCGAAGGCAAAGTCAGTGATAAGAGAAGCCGGATACCGTGGTAGCAAGTGGCGGTGAGGCTCAGAAGAAAACATCTACCGCTGCTTCCAGCGACTGTAAAAAAAAAACAGTTCGACTGCCGAAAAGAAGAAAGTGAAAAGTGAGGTGAATGAAAAAAAGTCTGAAGCAAAGTGGTACCGTGAAAGCAAAGACCAACATCGGCCTTGCAAAATGTTGGCGACAGCTTACAGGAAATATTTTTATTTACCCTAGAAAATGTAGGACAAAGGTGAGTGCATATATTTCCATCTCTTTCAATTACTTTCCAGAATACTTTCCGACTAAATTTTTTATCATTTGAAAAGAATTGCAGAAATATATTACTCTTTTCCCCGTTTGTACAAATATTACGCTTCTCGGCGCTTCTCATTTGTCCAAGTAAGTTGCATTTGGTGGTTGGATGTGTCAAAATTGAAAAAAGTGAATAGAAAATACTCGTGAAGTGAGGCGAATGAAAAAAGTCTGAAGATAAATGGTACCGTGAAAGCAAAGACCAACATCGGCATTGCAAAATGTTGGCGACAACTTGAAGAAAATATTTTTATTTACCCTAGAAAATGTAGGACAAAGGTGAGTGCACATATTTTCATCTCTTTCAAGTACATTCCAGAATACTTTCCGACTAAATTTTTTGAAAAGAATTGGATAAAGATATTACTCTTTTCTCCGTTTGTATAAGTATTACGGTTCTCGGCGCTTCTCATTTGTCCAAGTAAGTTTAATTTAGTGGTTGGATGTGTCAAAATTGCAAAAAGTGAATAGAAAATGGTGGTGAAGTGAGGCGAATGCAAAAAATGTGAAGAAAAAGGCGCCATTCAAGAAGTATTTAAAATCAGCAGTTGCAAGATGTTAATAATCTAAACCAATGGTTAGTGTGCACCTGCTCCATTCAAATTGTCAACAGCTGTAAATAGGATCTATCTGGAAAATCGAAGGCAAAGTCTGTGATAAGAGAAGCCGCATACCGTGGTAGCAAGTGGCGGTGAAGCTTAGAAGAAAACTTCTACCGCTGCCTCCAGCGACAGTAAAAAACAGCAGTTCGACTGCCGAAAAGAACAAAGTGAAAAGTGAGGCGAATGCAAAAAGTCCGAAGAAAAGTGGTATCGTGAAAGCAAACACCAACATCGGCATTGCAAAATGTTGGCGACAACTTAAAGAAAATATTTTTATTTACCCTAGAAAATGTAGAACAAAGGTGAGTGCATATATTTCCATCTCTTTCAATTACATTCCAGAATACTTTCCGACTAAATGTGTTATCACTTGAAAAGAATTGCATAAAGATATTACTCTTTTCTCCGTTTGTAAAAATATTACGCTTCTCAGCGCTTCTCGGCGCTTCTCATTTGTCCAAGTAAGTTTAATTTAGTGGTTGGATGTGTCAAAATTGAAAAAAGTGAATAGAAAATACTCGTGAAGTGAGGCGAATGCAAAAGTGTGAAGAAAAAAGACGCCATTCAAGAAGTATTTAGAGTGCATATATTTCCATCTCTTTCAATTACATTCCAGAATACTTTCTGACTAAATGTGTTATCACGTGAAAAGAATTGCATAAAGATATTACTCTTTTCTCCGTTTGTATAAATATTACGCTTCTCAGCGCTTCTCGGCGCTTCTCATTTGTCCAAGTAAGTTTAATTTAGTGGTTGGATGTGTCAAAATTGAAAAAAGTGAATAGAAAATACTCGTGAAGTGAGGCGAATGCAAAAGTGTGAAGAAAAAAGACGCCATTCAAGAAGTATTTAGAGTGCATATATTTCCATCTCTTTCAATTACATTCCAGAATACTTTCCGACTAAATGTGTTATCACTTGAAAAGAATTGCATAAAGATATTACTCTTTTCTCCGTTTGTATAAATATTACGCTTCTCAGCGCTTCTCGGTGCTTCTCATTTGTCCAAGTAAGTTTAATTTAGTGGTTGGATGTGTCAAAATTGAAAAAAGTGAATAGAAAATACTCGTGAAGTGAGGCGAATGCAAAAGTGTGAAGAAAAAAGACGCCATTCAAGAAGTATTTAAAATCAGCAGTTGCAAGATGTTAATAATCCATACCAATGGTAAGTGTGCACCTGGTCCATTCAAATTGTCAACTGCTGCAAATTGGATTCATCAGGGAAATCGAAGGCAAAGTCTGTGGTAAGAGAAGCGGATACCTTGGTCGCAAGTGGCGGTGAAGCCCAGAAGAAAACATCTACCGCTGCTTCCAGCGACTGTAAAAAAGAACAGTTCGACTGCCGAAAAGAAGAAAGTGAAAAGTGAGGTGAATGAAAAAAAGTCTGAAGCAAAGTGGTACCGTGAAAGCAAAGTCCAACATCGGCCTTGCAAAATATTGGCGACAGCTTATAGAAAATATTTTTATTTACCCTAGAACAAAGGTGAGTGCATATATTTCCATCTCTTTCAATTACTTTCCAGAATACTTTCCGACTAAATTTTTTATCATTGGAAAAGAATTGCATAAAGATATTACTCTTTTCTCCGTTTGTATAAATATTACGCTTCTCGGCGCTTCTCAATTGTCCAAGTAAGTTTAATTTAGTGGTTGGATGTGTCAAAATTGAAAAAAGTTAATAGAAAATACTCGTGAAGTGAGGCGAATGAAAAAAGTGTGAAGAAAAGTGGTACCGTGAAAGCAAAAGCAGCGACTGTAAAAAACATTAGTTCGACTGCCGAAAAGAAGAAAGTGAAAAGTGAGGCGAATGAAAGAAGTCTGAAGAAAAGTGGTACAGTGAAAGCAAAGACCAACATCGGCCTTGCAAAATGTTGGCGACAGCTTAAAGAAAATATTTCTATTTACCCTAGAACAAAGGTGAGTGCATATATTTCCATCTCTTTCAATCATATTCCAGAATACTTTCCGACTAAATTTTTTATCAGTTGAAAAGAATTGCATAAAGATATTACTCTTTTCTCCGTTTGTACAAATATTACGCTTCTCGGCGCTTCTCATTTGTCCAAGTAAGTTTCATTTGGTGGTTGGATGTGTCAAAATTGAAAAAAGTGAATAGAAAATACTCGTGAAGTGAGGCGAATGAAAAAAGTGTGAAGAAAAGTGGTACCGTGAAAGCAAAGACCAGCGACTGTAAAAAAGAGCAGTTCAACTGCCGAAAAGAAGAATGTGAAAAGTGAGGCGAATGAAAAAAGTCCGAAGAAAAGTGGTACCGTGAAAGCAAAGACTAACATCGGCATTGCAAAATGTTGGGGACAACTTAAAGAAAATATTTTTATTTACCCTAGAAAATGTAGGACAAAGGTGAGTGCATATATTTCCATCTCTTTCAATTACTTTCCAGAATACTTTCCGACTAAATTTTTTATCATTGGAAAATAATTGCATAAAGATATTACTCTTTTCTCCGTTTGTATAAATATTACACTTCTCAGCGCTTCTCAATTGTCCAAGTAAGTTTCATTTGGTGGTTGGGTGTGTCAAAATTGAAAAAAGTGAATTGAAAATGGTGGTGAAGTGCGGCGAATGAAAAAAGTGTGAATTAAAGTGGTCCTGTGAATGCAAAGACCAGCGACTGTAAAAAAGAGCAGTTCAAGTTTAATTTAGTGGTTGGATGTGTCAAAATTGAAAAAAGTGAATAGGAAATACTCGTGAAGTGAGCCGAATACAAAAAGTGTGAAGAAAAAAGGCGCCATTCAAGAAATATTTAAAATCAGCAGTTGCGAGATGTTAATAATCTAAACCAATGGTTAGTGTGCACCTGCTCCATTCAAATTGTCAACAGCTGTAAATAGGATCTATCTGGAAAATCGAAGGCAAAGTCTGTGATAAGAGAAGCCGCATACCGTGGTAGCATGTGGCGGTGAAACTCAGAAGAAAACTTCTACCGCTGCCTCCAGCGACAGTAAAAAACAGCAGTTCGACTGCCGAAAAGAAGAAAGTGAAAAGTGAGGTGAATGAAAAAAAGTCTGAAGCAAAGT
The DNA here is from genome assembly GCA_920105625.2 of Clusia tigrina. Classification (NCBI taxonomy): domain Eukaryota; kingdom Metazoa; phylum Arthropoda; class Insecta; order Diptera; family Clusiidae; genus Clusia; species Clusia tigrina. The sequence continues at coordinate 175,653,591 of OV050032.1, forward strand.
GGTACCGTGAAAGCAAAGACCAACATCGGCCTTGCAAAATGTTACAGGAAATATTTTTATTACAGCTTACAGGAAATATTTTTATTTACCCTAGAAAATGTAGGACAAAGGTGAGTGCATATATTTCCATCTCTTTCAATTACTTTCCAGAATACTTTCCGACTAAATTTTTTATCATTTGAAAAGAATTGCAGAAATATATTACTCTTTTCTCCGTTTGTACAAATATTACGCTTCTCGGCGCTTCTCATTTGTCCAAGTAAGTTGCATTTGGTGGTTGGATGTGTCAAAATTGAAAAAAGTGAATAGAAAATACTCGTGAAGTGAGGCGAATGAAAAAAGTGTGAAGAAAAGTGGTACCGTGAAAGCAAAAGCAGCGACTGTAAAAAAGAGCGGTTCAACTGCCGAAAAGAAGAAAGTGAAAAGTGAGGCGAATGAAAAAAGTCCGAAGAAAAGTGGTACCGTAAAAGCAAAGACTAACATCGGCATTGCAAAATGTTGGGGACAACTTAAAGAAAATATTTTTATTTACCCTAGAAAATGTAGAACAAAGGTGAGTGCACATATTTTCATCTCTTTCAAGTACATTCCAGAATACTTTCCGACTAAATTTCTTATCATTTGAAAAGAGTTGGATAAAGATATTACTCTTTTCTCCGTTTGTATAAGTATTACGCTTCTCGGCGCTTCTCATTTGTCCAAGTAAGTTTAATTTAGTGGTTGGATGTGTCAAAATTGAAAAAAGTGAATAGAAAATACTCGTGAAGTGAGGCGAATGAAAAAAGTGTGAATTAAAGTGGTCCTGTGAATGCAAAGACCAACGACTGTAAAAAAGAGCAGTTCAAGTTTAATTTAGTGGTTGGATGTGTCAAAATTGAAAAAAGTGAATAGAAAATACTCGTGAAGTGAGGCGAATGCCAAAGTGTGAAGAAAAAAGGCGCCATTCAAGAAGTATTTAAAATCAGCAGTTGCAAGATGTTAATAATCTACACCAATGGTAAGTGTGCACCTGGTCCATTCAAATTGTCAACTGCTGCAAATTGGATTCATAAGGGAAATCGAAGGCAAAGTCTGTGGTAAGAGAAGCGGATACCTTGGTCGCAAGTGGCGGTGAAGCTCAGTAGAAAACATCTACCGCTGCTTCCAACGACTGTAAAAAAAACAGTTCGACTGCCGAAAAGAAGAAAGTGCGGTGAATGAAAAAAAGTCTGAAGCAAAGTGGTACCGTGAAAGCAAACACCAACATCGGCCTTGCAAAATGTTGGCGACAGCTTAAAGAAAATATTTTTATTTACCCTAGAAAATGTAGAACAAAGGTGAGTGCACATATTTTCATCTCTTTCAATTACATTCCAGAATACTTTTCGACTACATTTTTTATCATTTGAAAAGGATTGCATAAAGATATTACTCTTTTCTCCGTTTGTATAAGTATTACGCTTCTCGGCGCTTCTCATTTGTCCAAGTAAGTTTAATTTAGTGGTTGGATGTGTCAAAATTGAAAAAAGTGAATTGAAAATGGTGGTGAAGTGAGGCGAATGAAAAAAGTGTGAAGAAAAGTGGTACCGTGAAAGCAAAAGCAGCGACTGTAAAAAAGAGCGGTTCGACTGCCGAAAAGAAGAAAGTAAAAAGTGAGGCGAATGAAAAAAGTCTGAAAATGGTACCGTGAAAGCAAAGACCAACATCGGCATTGCAAAATGTTGGGGACAACTTAAAGAAAATATTTTTATTTACCCTAGAAAATGTAGAACAAAGGTGAGTGCACATATTTTCATCTCTTTCAATTACATTCCAAAATACTTTTCGACTACATTTTTTATCATTTGAAAAGAATTGGATAAAGATATTACTCTTTTCTCCGTTTGTTTAAGTATTACGCTTCTCGGCGCTTCTCATTTGTCCAAGTAAGTTTAATTTAGTGGTTGGATGTGTCAAAATTGAAAAAAGTGAATAGAAAATACTCGTGAAGTGAGGCGAATGAAAAAAGTGTGAAGAAAAGTGGTACCGTGAAAGCAAAAGCAGCGACTGTAAAAAAGAGCGGTTCGACTGCCGAAAAGAAGAAAGTGAAAAGTGAGGCGAATGAAAAAAGTCCGAAGAAAAGTGGTACCGTGAAAGCAAAGACTAACATCAGCATAGCAAAATGTTGGCGACAGCTTAAAGAAAATATTTCTATTTACCCTAGAACAAAGGTGAGTGCATATATTTCCATCTCTTTCAATCATATTCCAGAATACTTTCCGACTAAATTTTTTATCATTTGAAAAGAGTTGGATAAAGATATTACTCTTTTCTCCGTTTGTATAAGTATTACGCTTCTCGGCGCTTCTCATTTGTCCAAGTAAGTTTAATTTAGTGGTTGGATGTGTCAAAATTGAAAAAAGTGAATAGAAAATACTCGTGAAGTGAGGCGAATGAAAAAAGTGTGAATTAAAGTGGTCCTGTGAATGCAAAGACCAGCGACTGTAAAAAGGAGCAGTTCAAGTTTAATTTAGTGGTTGGATGTGTCAAAATTGAAAAAAGTGAATAGAAAATACTCGTGAAGTGAGGCGAATGCCAAAGTGTGAAGAAAAAGGCGCCATTCAAGAAGTATTTAAAATCAGCAGTTGCAAGATGTTAATAATCTACACCAATGGTAAGTGTGCACCTGGTCCATTCAAATTGTCAACTGCTGCAAATTGGATTCATCAGGGAAATCGAAGGCAAAGTCTGTGGTAAGAGAAGCGGATACCTTGGTCGCAAGTGGCGGTAAAGATCAGAAGAAAACGTCTACCGCTGCCTCCAGCGACTGTAAAACAGAGCAGTTCGACTGCCGAAAAGAAGAAAGTGAAAAGTGAGGCGAATGAAAAAAGTCTGAAGATAAATGGTACCGTGAAAGCAAAGACCAACATCGGCCTTGCAAAATGTTGGCGACAGCTTATAGAAAATATTTTTATTTACCCTAGAAAATGTAGGACAAAGGTGAGTGCATATATTTCCATCTCTTTCAATTACTTTCCAGAATACTTTCCGACTAAATTTTTTATCATTGGAAAAGGATTGCATAAAGATATTACTCTTTTCTCCGTTTGTATAAATATTACGCTTCTCGGCGCTTCTCAATTGTCCAAGTAAGTTTAATTTAGTGGTTGGATGTGTCAAAATTGAAAAAAGTTAATAGAAAATACTCGTGAAGTGGGGCGAATGAAAAAAGTGTGAAGAAAAGTGGTACCGTGAAAGCAAAAGCAGCGACTGTAAAAAACATTAGTTCGACTGCCGAAAAGAAGAAAGTGAAAAGTGAGGCGAATGAAAGAAGTCTGAAGAAAAGTGGTACAGTGAAAGCAAAGACCAACATCGGCCTTGCAAAATGTTGGCGACAGCTTAAAGAAAATATTTCTATTTACCCTAGAACAAAGGTGAGTGCATATATTTCCATCTCTTTCAATCATATTCCAGAATACTTTCCGACTAAATTTTTTATCAGTTGAAAAGAATTGCATAAAGATATTACTCTTTTCTCCGTTTGTACAAATATTACGCTTCTCGGCGCTTCTCATTTGTCCAAGTAAGTTTCATTTGGTGGTTGGGTGTGTCAAAATTGAAAAAAGTGAATTGAAAATGGTGGTGAAGTGAGGCGAATGAAAAAAGTGTGAATTAAATTGGTCCTGTGAATGCAAAGACCAGCGACTGTAAAAAAGAGCAGTTCAAGTTTAATTTAGTGGTTGGATGTGTCAAAATTGAAAAAAGTGAATAGAAAATACTCGTGAAGTGAGGCGAATGCCAAAGTGTGAAGAAAAAAGGCGCCATTCAAGAAGTATTTAAAATCAGCAGTTGCAAGATGTTAATAATCTACACCAATGGTAAGTGTGCACCTGGTCCATTCAAATTGTCAACTGCTGCAAATTGGATTCATCAGGGAAATCGAAGGCAAAGTCTGTGGTAAGAGAAGCGGATACCTTGGTCGCAAGTGGCGGTGAAGCTCAGTAGAAAACATCTACCGCTGCTTCCAACGACTGTAAAAAAAACAGTTCGACTGCCGAAAAGAAGAAAGTGCGGTGAATGAAAAAAAGTCTGAAGCAAAGTGGTACCGTGAAAGCAAAGACCAACATCGGCCTTGCAAAATGTTGGCGACAGCTTAAAGAAAATATTTTTATTTACCCTAGAAAATGTAGAACAAAGGTGAGTGCACATATTTTCATCTCTTTCAATTACATTCCAGAATACTTTTCGACTACATTTTTTATCATTTGAAAAGAATTGCATAAAGATATTACTCTTTTCTCCGTTTGTATAAGTATTACGCTTCTCGGCGCTTCTCATTTGTCTAAGTAAGTTTAATTTAGTGGTTGGATGTGTCAAAATTGAAAAAAGTGAATTGAAAATGGTGGTGAAGTGAGGCGAATGAAAAAAGTGTGAAGAAAAGTGGTACCGTGAAAGCAAAAGCAGCGACTGTAAAAAAGAGCGGTTCGACTGCCGAAAAGAAGAAAGTAAAAAGTGAGGCGAATGAAAAAAGTCTGAAAATGGTACCGTGAAAGCAAAGACCAACATCGGCATTGCAAAATGTTGGGGACAACTTAAAGAAAATATTTTTATTTACCCTAGAAAATGTAGAACAAAGGTGAGTGCACATATTTTCATCTCTTTCAATTACATTCCAGAATACTTTTCGACTACATTTTTTATCATTTGAAAAGAATTGGATAAAGATATTACTCTTTTCTCCGTTTGTTTAAGTATTACGCTTCTCGGCGCTTCTCATTTGTCCAAGTAAGTTTAATTTAGTGGTTGGATGTGTCAAAATTGAAAAAAGTGAATAGAAAATACTCGTGAAGTGAGGCGAATGAAAAAAGTGTGAAGAAAAGTGGTACCGTGAAAGCAAAAGCAGCGACTGTAAAAAAGAGCGGTTCGACTGCCGAAAAGAAGAAAGTGAAAAGTGAGGCGAATGAAAAAAGTCCGAAGAAAAGTGGTACCGTGAAAGCAAAGACTAACATCAGCATAGCAAAATGTTGGCGACAGCTTAAAGAAAATATTTCTATTTACCCTAGAACAAAGGTGAGTGCATATATTTCCATCTCTTTCAATCATATTCCAGAATACTTTCCGACTAAATTTTTTATCATTTGAAAAGAATTGCATAAAGATATTATGCAATTCTTTTCTCCGTTTGTACAAATATTACGCTTCTCGGCGCTTCTCATTTGTCCAAGTAAGTTTCATTTGGTGGTTGGATGTGTCAAAATTGAAAAAAGTGAATAGAAAATACTCGTGAAGTGAGGCGAATGAAAAAACTGTGAAGAAAAGTGGTACCGTGAAAGCAAAGACCAGCGACTGTAAAAAAGAGCAGTTCAACTGCCGAAAAGAAGAAAGTGAAAAGTGAGGTGAATGAAAAAAGTCTGAAGCAAAGTGGTACCGTGAAAGCAAAGTCCAACATCGGCCTTGCAAAATGTTGGCGACAGCTTATAGAAAATATTTTTATTTACCCTAGAACAAAGGTGAGTGCATATATTTCCATCTCTTTCAATTACTTTCCAGAATACTTTCCGACTAAATTTTTTATCATTGGAAAATAATTGCATAAAGATATTACTCTTTTCTCCGTTTGTATAAATATTACACTTCTCAGCGCTTCTCAATTGTCCAAGTAAGTTTCATTTGGTGGTTGGGTGTGTCAAAATTGAAAAAAATGAATTGAAAATGGTGGTGAAGTGAGGCGAATGAAAAAAGTGTGAATTAAAGTGGTCCTGTGAATGCAAAGACCAGCGACTGTAAAAAAGAGCAGTTCAAGTTTAATTTAGTGGTTGGATGTGTCAAAATTGAAAAAAGTGAATAGGAAATTCTCGTGAAGTGAGCCGAATACAAAAAGTGTGAAGAAAAAAGGCGCCATTCAAGAAATATTTAAAATCAGCAGTTGCAAGATGTTAATAATCTACACCAATGGTAAGTGTGCACCTGGTCCATTCAAATTGTCAACTGCTGCAAATTGGATTCATCAGGGAAATCGAAGGCAAAGTCTGTGGTAAGAGAAGCGGATACCTTGGTCGCAAGTGGCGGTAAAGATCAGAAGAAAACGTCTACCGCTGCCTCCAGCGACTGTAAAACAGAGCAGTTCGACTGCCGAAAAGAAGAAAGTGAAAAGTGAGGCGAATGAAAAAAGTCTGAAGATAAATGGTACCGTGAAAGCAAAGACCAACATCGGCATTGCAAAATGTTGGCGACAACTTGAAGAAAATATTTTTATTTACCCTAGAAAATGTAGGACAAAGGTGAGTGCATATATTTCCATCTCTTTCAATTACTTTCCTGAATACTTTCCGACTAAATTTTTTATCGTTTGAGAAGAATTGAATAAATATATTACTCTTTTCTCCGTTTGTATAAATATTACACTTCTCGGCGCTTCTCATTTGTCCAAGTAAGTTTAATTTAGTGGTAGGATGTGTCAAAATTGAAAAAAAGTGAATAGAAAATACTCGTGAAGTGAGGCGAATGAAAAAAGTGTGAAGAAAAGTGGTACCGTGAAAGCAAAGACCAGCGACTGTAAAAAAGAGCAGTTCAAGTTTAATTTAGAGGTTGGATGTGTCAAAATTGAAAGAAAATGAATAGAAAATACTCGTGAAGTGAGGCGAATGCAAAAGTGTGAAGAAAAAAGACGCCATTCAAGAAGTATTTAAAATCAGCAGTTGCAAGATGTTAATAATCTACACCAATCGTAAGTGTGCACCTGGTCCATTCAAATTGTCAACTGCTGCAAATTGGATTCATCAGGAAAATCGAAGGCAAAGTCTGTGGTAAGAGAAGCGGATACCTTGGTCGCAAGTGGCGGTGAAGCTCAGTAGAAAACATCTACCGCTGCTTCCAACGACTGTAAAAAAAACAGTTCGACTGCCGAAAAGAAGAAAGTGCGGTGAATGAAAAAAAGTCTGAAGCAAAGTGGTACCGTGAAAGCAAAGACCAACATCGGCCTTGCAAAATGTTGGCGACAGCTTAAAGAAAATATTTTTATTTACCCTAGAAAATGTAGAACAAAGGTGAGTGCACATATTTTCATCTCTTTCAATTACATTCCAGAATACTTTTCGACTACATTTTTTATCATTTGAAAAGAATTGCATAAAGATATTACTCTTTTCTCCGTTTGTTTAAGTATTACGCTTCTCGGCGCTTCTCATTTGTCCAAGTAAGTTTAATTTAGTGGTTGGATGTGTCAAAATTGAAAAAAGTGAATAGAAAATACTCGTGAAGTGAGGCGAATGCAAAAGTGTGAAGAAAAAGACGCCATTCAAGAAGTATTTAAAATCAGCAGTTGCAAGATGTTAATAATCTACACCAATGGTAAGTGTGCACCTGGTCCATTCAAATTGTCAACTGCTGCAAATTGGATTCATCAGGGAAATCGAAGGCAAAGTCTGTGGTAAGAGAAGCGGATACCTTGGTCGCAAGTGGCGGTGAAGCTCAGTAGAAAACATCTACCGCTGCTTCCAACGACTGTAAAAAAAACAGTTCGACTGCCGAAAAGAAGAAAGTGCGGTGAATGAAAAAAAGTCTGAAGCAAAGTGGTACCGTGAAAGCAAAGACCAACATCGGCCTTGCAAAATGTTGGCGACAGCTTAAAGAAAATATTTTTATTTACCCTAGAAAATGTAGAACAAAGGTGAGTGCACATATTTTCATCTCTTTCAATTACATTCCAGAATACTTTTCGACTACATTTTTTATCATTTGAAAAGAATTGCATAAAGATATTACTCTTTACTCCGTTTGTATAAGTATTACGCTTCTCGGCGCTTCTCATTTGTCCAAGTAAGTTTAATTTAGTGGTTGGATGTGTCAAAATTGAAAAAAGTGAATTGAAAATGGTGGTGAAGTGATGCGAATGAAAAAAGTGTGAAGAAAAGTGGTACCGTGAAAGCAAAAGCAGCGACTGTAAAAAAGAGCGGTTCGACTGCCGAAAAGAAGAAAGTAAAAAGTGAGGCGAATGAAAAAAGTCTGAAAATGGTACCGTGAAAGCAAAGACCAACATCGGCATTGCAAAATGTTGGGGACAACTTAAAGAAAATATTTTTATTTACCCTAGAAAATGTAGAACAAAGGTGAGTGCACATATTTTCATCTCTTTCAATTACATTCCAGAATACTTTCCGACTAAATGTGTTATCACTTGAAAAGAATTGCATAAAGATATTACTCTTTTCTCCGTTTGTATAAATATTACGCTTCTCAGCGCTTCTCGGCGCTTCTCATTTGTCCAAGTAAGTTTAATTTAGTGGTTGGATGTGTCAAAATTGAAAAAAGTGAATAGAAAATACTCGTGAAGTGAGGCGAATGCAAAAGTGTGAAGAAAAAAGACGCCATTCAAGAAGTATTTAAAATCAGCAGTTGCAAGATGTTAATAATCTACACCAATGGTAAGTGTGCACCTGGTCCATTCAAATTGTCAACTGCTGCAAATTGGATTCATCAGGGAAATCGAAGGCAAAGTCTGTGGTAAGAGAAGCGGATACCTTGGTCGCAAGTGGCGGTGAAGCCCAGAAGAAAACATCTACCGCTGCTTCCAGCGACTGTAAAAAAGAACAGTTCGACTGCCGAAAAGAAGAAAGTGAAAAGTGAGGTGAATGAAAAAAAGTCTGAAGCAAAGTGGTACCGTGAAAGCAAAGACCAACATCGGCCTTGCAAAATGTTGGCGACAGCTTATAGAAAATATTTTTATTTACCCTAGAAAATGTAGGACAAAGGTGAGTGCATATATTTCCATCTCTTTCAATTACTTTCCAGAATACTTTCCGACTAAATTTTTTATCATTGGAAAAGAATTGCATAAAGATATTACTCTTTTCTCCGTTTGTATAAATATTACGCTTCTCGGCGCTTCTCAATTGTCCAAGTAAGTTTAATTTAGTGGTTGGATGTGTCAAAATTGAAAAAAGTTAATAGAAAATACTCGTGAAGTGAGGCGAATGAAAAAAGTGTGAAGAAAAGTGGTACCGTGAAAGCAAAGACCAGCGACTGTAAAAAAGAGCAGTTCAACTGCCGAAAAGAAGAATGTGAAAAGTGAGGCGAATGCAAAAAGTCCGAAGAAAAGTGGTACCGTGAAAGCAAAGACTAACATCGGCATTGCAAAATGTTGGGGACAACTTAAAGAAAATATTTTTATTTACCCTAGAAAATGTAGGACAAAGGTGAGTGCATATATTTCCATCTCTTTCAATTACTTTCCAGAATACTTTCCGACTAAATTTTTTATCATTGGAAAATAATTGCATAAAGATATTACTCTTTTCTCCGTTTGTATAAATATTACACTTCTCAGCGCTTCTCAATTGTCCAAGTAAGTTTCATTTGGTGGTTGGATGTGTCAAAATTGAAAAAAGTGAATAGAAAATACTCGTGAAGTGAGGCGAATGAAAAAAGTGTGAATTAAAGTGGTCCTGTGAATGCAAAGACCAGCGACTGTAAAAAAGAGCAGTTCAAGTTTAATTTAGTGGTTGGATGTGTCAAAATTGAAAAAAGTGAATAGAAAATACTCGTGAAGTGAGGCGAATGCCAAAGTGTGAAGAAAAAAGGCGCCATTCAAGAAGTATTTAAAATCAGCAGTTGCAAAATGTTAATAATCTACACCAATGGTAAGTGTGCACCTGGTCCATTCAAATTGTCAACTGCTGCAAATTGGATTCATCAGGGAAATCGAAGGCAAAGTCTGTGGTAAGAGAAGCGGATACCTTGGTCGCAAGTGGCGGTGAAGCTCAGTAGAAAACATCTACCGCTGCTTCCAACGACTGTAAAAAAAACAGTTCGACTGCCGAAAAGAAGAAAGTGCGGTGAATGAAAAAAAGTCTGAAGCAAAGTGGTACCGTGAAAGCAAAGACCAACATCGGCCTTGCAAAATGTTGGCGACAGCTTAAAGAAAATATTTTTATTTACCCTAGAAAATGTAGAACAAAGGTGAGTGCACATATTTTCATCTCTTTCAATTACATTCCAGAATACTTTTCGACTACATTTTTTATCATTTGAAAAGAATTGGATAAAGATATTACTCTTTTCTCCGTTTGTTTAAGTATTACGCTTCTCGGCGCTTCTCATTTGTCCACGTAAGTTTAATTTAGTGGTTGGATGTGTCAAAATTGAAAAAAGTGAATTGAAAATGGTGTTGAAGTGAGGCGAATGAAAAAAGTGTGAAGAAAATTGGTACCGTGAAAGCAAAAGCAGCGACTGTAAAAAAGAGCGGTTCGACTGCCGAAAAGAAGAAAGTGACAAGTGAGGCGAATGAAAAAAGTCCGAAGAAAAGTAGTACCGTGAAAGCAAAGACTAACATCAGCATAGCAAAATGTTGGCGACAGCTTAAAGAAAATATTTTTATTTACCCTAGAAAATGTAGAACAAAGGTGAGTGCACATATTTTCATCTCTTTCAAGTACATTCCAGAATACTTTCCGACTAAATTTCTTATCATTTGAAAAGAGTTGGATAAAGATATTACTCTTTTCTCCGTTTGTATAAGTATTACGCTTCTCGGCGCTTCTCATTTGTCCAAGTAAGTTTAATTTAGTGGTTGGATGTGTCAAAATTGAAAAAAGTGAATAGAAAATACTCGTGAAGTGAGGCGAATGAAAAAAGTGTGAATTAAAGTGGTCCTGTGAATGCAAAGACCAGCGACTGTAAAAAAGAGCAGTTCAAGTTTAATTTAGTGGTTGGATGTGTCAAAATTGAAAAAAGTGAATAGAAAATACTCGTGAAGTGAGGCGAATGCCAAAGTGTGAAGAAAAAAGGCGCCATTCAAGAAGTATTTAAAATCAGCAGTTGCAAAATGTTAATAATCTACACCAATGGTAAGTGTGCACCTGGTCCATTCAAATTGTCAACTGCTGCAAATTGGATTCATCAGGGAAATCGAAGGCAAAGTCTGTGGTAAGAGAAGCGGATACCTTGGTCGCAAGTGGCGGTGAAGCTCAGTAGAAAACATCTACCGCTGCTTCCAACGACTGTAAAAAAAACAGTTCGACTGCCGAAAAGAAGAAAGTGCGGTGAATGAAAAAAAGTCTGAAGCAAAGTGGTACCGTGAAAGCAAAGACCAACATCGGCCTTGCAAAATGTTGGCGACAGCTTAAAGAAAATATTTTTATTTACCCTAGAAAATGTAGAACAAAGGTGAGTGCACATATTTTCATCTCTTTCAATTACATTCCAGAATACTTTTCGACTACATTTTTTATCATTTGAAAAGAATTGGATAAAGATATTACTCTTTTCTCCGTTTGTTTAAGTATTACGCTTCTCGGCGCTTCTCATTTGTCCACGTAAGTTTAATTTAGTGGTTGGATGTGTCAAAATTGAAAAAAGTGAATTGAAAATGGTGTTGAAGTGAGGCGAATGAAAAAAGTGTGAAGAAAATTGGTACCGTGAAAGCAAAAGCAGCGACTGTAAAAAAGAGCGGTTCGACTGCCGAAAAGAAGAAAGTGACAAGTGAGGCGAATGAAAAAAGTCCGAAGAAAAGTAGTACCGTGAAAGCAAAGACTAACATCAGCATAGCAAAATGTTGGCGACAGCTTAAAGAAAATATTTCTATTTACCCTAGAACAAAGGTGAGTGCATATATTTCCATCTCTTTCAATCATATTCCAGAATACTTTCCGACTAAATTTTTTATCATTTGAAAAGAATTGCATAAAGATATTATGCAATTCTTTTCTCCGTTTGTACAAATATTACGCTTCTCGGCGCTTCTCATTTGTCCAAGTAAGTTTCATTTGGTGGTTGGATGTGTCAAAATTGAAAAAAGTGAATAGAAAATACTCGTGAAGTGAGGCGAATGAAAAAAGTGTGATGAAAAGTGGTACCGTGAAAGCAAAGACCAGCGAATGTAAAAAACAGCAGTTCGACTGCCGAAAAGAAGAAAGTGAAAAGTGAGGCGAATGAAAAAAGTCCGAAGAAAAGTGGTACCGTGAAAGCAAAGACTAACATCGGCATAGCAAAATGTTGGCGACAGCTTAAAGAAAATATTTCTATTTACCCTAGAAAATGTAGAACAAAGGTTAGTGCATATATTTCCATCTCTTTCAATCACATTCCAGAATACTTTCCGACTAAATTTTTTATCATTTGAGAAGAATTGCATAAAGATATTACTCTTTTCTCCGTTTGTACAAATATTACGCTTCTCGGCGCTTCTCATTTGTCCAAGTAAGTTTCATTTGGTGGTTGGATGTGTCAAAATTGAAAAAAGTGAATAGAAAATACTCGTGAAGTGAGGCGAATGAAAAAAGTGGGAAGAAAAGTGGTACCGTGAAAGCAAAGACCAGCGACTGTAAAAAAGAGCAGTTCAACTGCCGAATAGAAGAAAGTGAAAAGTGAAGCGAATGAAAAAAGTCTGAGAATGGTACCGTGAAAGCAAAGACCAACTTCGGCATTGCAAAATGTTGGGGACAACTTAAAGAAAATATTTTTATTTACCCTAGAAAATGTAGAACAAAGGTGAGTGCACATATTTTCATCTCTTTCAAGTACATTCCAGAATACTTTCCGACTAAATTTTTTATCATTGGAAAAGAATTGCATAAAGATATTACTCTTTTCTCCGTTTGTATAAATATTACGCTTCTCAGCGCTTCTCGGCGCTTCTCATTTGTCCAAGTAAGTTTAATTTAGTGGTTGGATGTGTCAAAATTGAAAAAAGTGAATAGAAAATACTCGTGAAGTGAGGCGAATGCAAAAGTGTGAAGAAAAAAGACGCCATTCAAGAAGTATTTAAAATCAGCAGTTGCAAGATGTTAATAATCTACACCAATGGTAAGTGTGCACCTGGTCCATTCAAATTGTCAACTGCTGCAAATTGGATTCATCAGGGAAATCGAAGGCAAAGTCTGTGGTAAGAGAAGCGGATACCTTGGTCGCAAGTGGCGGTGAAGCCCAGAAGAAAACATCTACCGCTGCTTCCAGCGACTGTAAAAAAGAACAGTTCGACTGCCGAAAAGAAGAAAGTGAAAAGTGAGGTGAATGAAAAAAAGTCTGAAGCAAAGTGGTACCGTGAAAGCAAAGTCCAACATCGGCCTTGCAAAATGTTGGCGACAGCTTATAGAAAATATTTTTATTTACCCTAGAAAATGTAGGACAAAGGTGAGTGCATATATTTCCATCTGTTTCAATTACTTTCCAGAATACTTTCCGACTCAATTTTTTATCATTGGAAAAGAATTGCATAAAGATATTACTCTTTTCTCCGTTTGTATAAATATTACGCTTCTCGGCGCTTCTCATCCAAGTAAGTTTAATTTAGTGGTTGGATGTGTCAAAATTGAAAAAAGTGAATAGAAAATACTCGTGAAGTGAGGCGGATGAAAAAAGTGTGAAGAAAAGTGGTACCGTGAAAGCAAAAGCAGCGACTGTAAAAAAGAGCGGTTCGACTGCCGAAAAGAAGAAAGTGAAAAGTGAGGCGAATGAAAAAAGTCCGAAGAAAAGTGGTACCATGAAAGCAAAGACTAACATCGGCATAGCAAAATGTTGGCGACAGCTTAAAGAAAATATTTCTATTTACCCTAGAAAATGTAGAACAAAGGTGAGTGCATATATTTCCATCTCTTTCAATCATATTCCAGAATACTTTCCGACTAAATTTTTTATCATTTGAAAAGAATTGCATAAAGATATTATGCAATTCTTTTCTCCGTTTGTACAAATATTACGCTTCTCGGCGCTTCTCATTTGTCCAAGTAAGTTTCATTTGGTGGTTGGATGTGTCAAAATTGAAAAAAGTGAATAGAAATTACTCGTGAAGTGAGGCGAATGAAAAAAGTGTGAAGAAAAGTGGTACCGTGAAAGCAAAGACCAGCGACTGTAAAAAACAGCAGTTCGACTGCCGAAAAGAAGAAAGTGAAAAGTGAGGCGAATGAAAAAAGTCTGAAGAAAAGTGGTACAGTGAAAGAAAAGACCAACATCGGCCTTGCAAAATGTTGGCGACAGCTTAAAGAAAATATTTTTATCTACCCTAGAAAATGTAGAACAAAGTGAGTGCACATATTTCCATCTCTTTCAATTACATTCCAGAATACTTTCCGACTAAATGTGTTATCACTTGAAAAGAATTGCATAAAGATATTACTCTTTTCTCCGTTTGTATAAATATTACGCTTCTCAGCGCTTCTCGGCGCTTCTCATTTGTCCAAGTAAATTTAATTTAGTGGTTGGATGTGTCAAAATTGAAAAAAGTGAATAGAAAATACTCGTGAAGTGAGGCGAATGCAAAAGTGTGAAGAAAAAAGACGCCATTCAAGAAGTATTTAAAATCAGCAGTTGCAAGATGTTAATAATCTACACCAATGGTAAGTATGCACCTGGTCCATTCAAATTGTCAACTGCTGCAAATTGAATTCATCAGGAAAATCGAAGGCAAAGTCTGTGGTAAGAGAAGCGGATACCTTGGTCGCAAGTGGCGGTGAAGCTCAGAAGAAAACATCTACCGCTGCTTCCAGCGACTGTAAAAAAAAAAACAGTACGACTGCCGAAAAGAAGAAAGTGAAAAGTGAGGTGAATGAAAAAAAGTCTGAAGCAAAGTGGTACCGTGAAAGCAAAGACCAACATCGGCCTTGCAAAATGTTGGCGACAGCTTACAGGAAATATTTTTATTTACCCTAGAAAATGTAGGACAAAGGTGAGTGCATATATTTCCATCTCTTTCAATTACTTTCCAGAATACTTTCCGACTAAATTTTTTATCATTTGAAAAGAATTGCAGAAATATATTACTCTTTTCTCCGTTTGTACAAATATTACGCTTCTCGGCGCTTCTCATTTGTCCAAGTAAGTTGCATTTGGTGGTTGGATGTGTCAAAATTGAAAACAGTGAATAGAAAATACTCATTAAGTGAGGCGAATGAAAAAAGTGTGAAGAAAAGTGGTACCGTGAAAGCAAAAGCAGCGACTGTAAAAAAGAGCGGTTCAACTGCCGAAAAGAAGAAAGTGAAAAGTGAGGCGAATGAAAAAAGTCCGAAGAAAAGTGGTACCGTGAAAGCAAAGACTAACATCGGCATTGCAAAATGTTGGGGACAACTTAAAGAAAATATTTTTATTTACCCTAGAAAATGTAGAACAAAGGTGAGTGCACATATTTTCATCTCTTTCAAGTACATTCCAGAATACTTTCCGACTAAATTTCTTATCATTTGAAAAGAGTTGGATAAAGATATTACTCTTTTCTCCGTTTGTATAAATATTACGCTTCTCAGCGCTTCTCGGCGCTTCTCATTTGTCCAAGTAAGTTTAATTTAGTGGTTGGATGTGTCAAAATTGAAAAAAGTGAATAGAAAATACTCGTGAAGTGAGGCGAATGCAAAAGTGTGAAGAAAAAAGACGCCATTCAAGAAGTATTTAAAATCAGCAGTTGCAAGATGTTAATAATCTACACCAATGGTAAGTGTGCACCTGGTCCATTCAAATTGTCAACTGCTGCAAATTGGATTCATCAGGGAAATCGAAGGCAAAGTCTGTGGTAAGAGAAGCGGATACCTTGGTCGCAAGTGGCGGTAAAGATCAGAAGAAAACGTCTACCGCTGCCTCCAGCGACTGTAAAACAGAGCAGTTCGACTGCCGAAAAGAAGAAAGGGAAAAGTGAGGCGAATGAAAAAAGTCTGAAGATAAATGGTACCGTGAAAGCAAAGACCAACATCGGCATTGCAAAATGTTGGCGACAACTTGAAGAAAATATTTTTATTTACCCTAGAAAATGTAGGACAAAGGTGAGTGCATATATTTCCATCTCTTTCAATTACTTTCCTGAATACTTTCCGACTAAATTTTTTATCGTTTGAGAAGAATTGAATAAATATATTACTCTTTTCTCCGTTTGTATAAATATTACACTTCTCGGCGCTTCTCATTTGTCCAAGTAAGTTTAATTTAGTGGTAGGATGTGTAAAAATTGAAAAAAGTGAATAGAAAATACTCGTGAAGTGAGGCGAATGAAAAAAGTGTGAAGAAAAGTGGTACCGTGAAAGCAAAGACCAGCGACTGTAAAAAAGAGCAGTTCAAGTTTAATTTAGAGGTTGGATGTGTCAAAATTGAAAGAAAATGAATAGAAAATACTCGTGAAGTGAGGCGAATGCAAAAGTGTGAAGAAAAAAGACGCCATTCAAGAAGTATTTAAAATCAGCAGTTGCAAGATGTTAATAATCTACACCAATCGTAAGTGTGCACCTGGTCCATTCAAATTGTCAACTGCTGCAAATTGGATTCATCAGGAAAATCGAAGGCAAAGTCTGTGGTAAGAGAAGCGGATACCTTGGTCGCAAGTGGCGGTGAAGTTCAGTAGAAAACATCTACCGCTGCTTCCAACGACTGTAAAAAAAACAGTTCGACTGCCGAAAAGAAGAAAGTGCGGTGAATGAAAAAAAGTCTGAAGCAAAGTGGTACCGTGAAAGCAAAGACCAACATCGGCCTTGCAAAATGTTGGCGACAGCTTAAAGAAAATATTTTTATTTACCCTAGAAAATGTAGAACAAAGATGAGTGCACATATTTTCATCTCTTTCAATTACATTCCAGAATACTTTTCGACTACATTTTTTATCATTTGAAAAGAATTGCATAAAGATATTACTCTTTTCTCCGTTTGTATAAGTATTACGCTTCTCGGCGCTTCTCATTTGTCCAAGTAAGTTTAATTTAGTGGTTGGATGTGTCAAAATTGAAAAAAGTGATTTGAAAATGGTGGTGAAGTGAGGCGAATGAAAAAAGTGTGAAGAAAAGTGGTACCGTGAAAGCAAAAGCAGCGACTGTAAAAAAGAGCGGTTCGACTGCCGAAAAGAAGAAAGTAAAAAGTGAGGCGAATGAAAAAAGTCTGAAAATGGTACCGTGAAAGCAAAGACCAACATCGGCATTGCAAAATGTTGGGGACAACTTAAAGAAAATATTTTTATTTACCCTAGAAAATGTAGAACAAAGGTGAGTGCACATATTTTCATCTCTTTCAATTACATTCCAGAATACTTTCCGACTAAATGTGTTATCACTTGAAAAGAATTGCATAAAGATATTACTCTTTTCTCCGTTTGTATAAATATTACGCTTCTCAGCGCTTCTCGGCGCTTCTCATTTGTCCAAGTAAGTTTAATTTAGTGGTTGGATGTGTCAAAATTGAAAATAGTGAATAGAAAATACTCGTGAAGTGAGGCGAATGAAAAAAGTGTGAAGAAAAGTGGTACCGTGAAAGCAAAAGCAGCGATTGTAAAAAAGAGCGGTTCGACTGCCGAAAAGAAGAAAGTGAAAAGTGAGGCGAATGCAAAAAGTCCGAAGAAAAGTGGTACCATGAAAGCAAAGACTAACATCGGCATAGCAAAATGTTGGCGACAGCTTAAAGAAAATATTTCTATTTACCCTAGAAAATGTAGAACAAAGGTGAGTGCATATATTTCCATCTCTTTCAATCACATTCCAGAATACTTTCCGACTAAATTTTTTATCATTTGAAAATAATTGCATAAAGATATTACTCTTTTCTCCGTTTGTACAAATATTACGCTTCTCGGCGCTTCTCATTTGTCCAAGTAAGTTTCATTTGGTGATTGGATGTGTCAAAATTGAAAAAAGTGAATAGAAAATACTCGTGAAGTGAGGCGAATGAAAAAAGCGTGAAGAAAAGTGGTCCTGTGAATGCAAAGACCAGCGACTGTAAAAAAGAGCAGTTCAAGTTTAATTTAGTGGTTGGATGTGTCAAAATTGAAAAAAGTGAATAGGAAATACTCGTGAAGTGAGGCGAATACAAAAAGTGTGAAAAAAAGGCGCCATTCAAGAAATATTTAAAATCAGCAGTTGCGAGATGTTAATAATCTAAACCAATGGTTAGTGTGCACCTGCTCCATTCAAATTGTCAACAGCTGTAAATAGGATCTATCTGGAAAATCGAAGGCAAAGTCTGTGATAAGAGAAGCCGCATACCGTGGTAGCATGTGGCGGTGAAACTCAGAAGAAAACTTCTACCGCTGCCTTCAGCGACAGTAAAAAACAGCAGTTCGACTGCCGAAAAGAACAAAGTGAAAAGTGAGGCGAATGCAAAAAGTCCGAAGAAAAGTGGTACCGTGAAAGCAAAGACCAGCGACTGTAAAAAAGAGCAGTTCAACTGCCGAAAAGAACAAAGTACAAAGTGAGGCGAATGAAAAAAGTCTGAAAATGGTACCGTGAAAGCAAAGACCAACATCGGCATTGCAAAATGTTGGGGACAACTTAAAGAAAATATTTTTATTTACCCTAGAAAATGTAGAACAAAGGTGAGTGCACATATTTTCATCTCTTTCAATTACATTCCAGAATACTTTCCGACTAAATGTGTTATCACTTGAAAAGAATTGCATAAAGATATTACTCTTTTCTCCGTTTGTATAAATATTACGCTTCTCAGCGCTTCTCGGCGCTTCTCATTTGTCCAAGTAAGTTTAATTTAGTGGTTGGATGTGTCAAAATTGAAAAAAGTGAATAGAAAATACTCGTGAAGTGAGGCGAATGCCAAAGTGTGAAGAAAAAAGGCGCCATTCAAGAAGTATTTAAAATCAGCAGTTGCAAGATGTTAATAATCTACACCAATGGTAAGTGTGCACCTGGTCCATTCAAATTGTCAACTGCTGCAAATTGGATTCATCAGGGAAATCGAAGGCAAAGTCTGTGGTAAGAGAAGCGGATACCGTGGTAGCAAGTGGCGGTAAAGCCCAGAAGAAAACTTCTACCGCTGCCTCCAGCGACAGTAAAAAACAGCAGTTCGACTGCCGAAAAGAAGAAAGTGAAAAGTGAGGCGAATGAAAAAAGTCTGAAGCAAAGTGGTACCGTGAAAGCAAAGACTAACATCGGCATTGCAAAATGTTGGGGACAACTTAAAGAAAATATTTTTATTTACCCTAGAAAATGTAGAACAAAGGTGAGTGCACATATTTTCATCTCTTTCAAGTACATTCCAGAATACTTTCCGACTAAATTTTTTATCATTTGAAAAGAATTGGATAAAGATATTACTCTTTTCTCCGTTTGTATAAGTATTACGCTTCTCGGCGCTTCTCATTTGTCCAAGTAAGTTTAATTTAGTGGTTGGGTGTGTCAAAATTGAAAAAAGTGAATAGAAAATGGAGGTGAAGTGAGGCGAATGCAAAAAATGTGAAGAAAAAGGCGCCATTCAAGAAGTATTTAAAATCAGCAGTTGCAAGATGTTAATAATCTAAACCAATGGTTAGTGTGCACCTGCTCCATTCAAATTGTCAACAGCTGTAACTAGGATCTATCTGGAAAATCGAAGGCAAAGTCTGTGATAAGAGAAGCCGCATACCGTGGTAGCAAGTGGCGGTAAAGCCCAGAAGAAAACTTCTACCGCTGCCTCCAGCGACAGTAAAAAACAGCAGTTCGACTGCCGAAAAGAACAAAGTGAAAAGTGAGGCGAATGCAAAAAGTCCGAAGAAAAGTGGTATCGTGAAAGCAAACACCAACATCGGCATTGCAAAATGTTGGCGACAACTTAAAAAAATATTTTTATTTACCCTAGAAAATGTAGAACAAAGGTGAGTGCATATATTTCCATCTCTTTCAATTACATTCCAGAATACTTTCCGACTAAATTTCTTATCAATTGAAAAGAATTGCATAAAGATATTCCTCTTTTCTCCGTTTGTACAAATATTACGCTTCTCGGCGTTTCTCATTTGTCCAAGTAAGTTTCAATTGGTGGTTGGGTGTGTCAAAATTGAAAACAGTGAATAGAAAATACTCGTTAAGTGAGGCGAATGAAAAAAAACGTGAAGAAAAGTGGTACCGTGAAAGCAAAGACCAGCTACTTTAAAAAAGAGCAGTTCGACTGCTCTTTTTTACAAGAAGTGAAAAGTGAGGCGAATGAAAAATGTCTGAAGAAAAGTGGTACCGTGAAAGCAAATACCAACATCGGCATTGCAATATGTTGGGGACAACTTAAAGAAAATGTTTTTATTTACCATAGAAAATGTAGAACAAAGGTGAGTGCATATATTTACATCTCTTTAAATTACATTCCAGAATACTTTCCGACTAAATTTCTTATCAATTGAAAAGAATTGCATGAATATATTACTCTTTTCTCCGTTTGTACAAATCTTACGCTTCTCGGCGCTTCTCATTTGTCCAAGTAAGTTTCATTTGGTGGTTGGGTGTGTCAAAATTGAAAAAAGTGAATAGAAAATACTCGTTAAGTGAGGCGAATGAAAAAAGCGTGAAGAAAAGTGGTACCGTGAAAGCAAAGACCAGCATCGGCATGGCAAAATGTTGGGGACAACTTGAAGAAAATATTTTTATTTACCCTAGAAAATGTAGAACAAAGGTGAGTGCATATATTTTTATCTCTTTCAATTACATTCCAGAATACTTTCCAACATCGGCATTGCAAAATGTTGGGGACAACTTAAAGAAAATGTTTTTATTTACCCTAGAAAATGTAGAACAAAGGTGAGTGCATATATTTCCATCCCTTTCAATTACATTCCAGAATAGTTTCCGACTAAATTTTTTATCATTTGAAAAGAATTGCATAAAGATATTACTCTTTTCTCAGTTTGTACAAATATTACGCTTCTCGGCTGTTAGAATTTTCTTGATGCAAAAAGATAAAAATATAATCAACTTGTAATAAATCTGTAGTACTTTATTCGAGAGCAGGAAAAAGAAGAAGGAGAATAGAAACTTTACAAGAAATGTCAAACTTATAGAAGATAGAAAATTAATTAATAGAGAAAAGAATAGTGATGCCAGACTTGCGTATTGTCGTCTTACAATAATCTTGACACGCCCCCTCAATACGCAGGTATATCAGTTTATCATTCCAGAAACACAAGACCTTGCCGACATTTCACATGATTAACTTTTGGCAGCGATTTTGTCAATACGTCTGCAATCATTTCTTGCGTTGGAATGTGCTTTAACTGCAACATAGAGGCAGCCACGGCATCCCGAATGAAATGGTGCTTGATGTCAATATGTTTTGTTCGTGCATGAAAAACTGGATCATTAGCCAGAAATAAGGCCCCCTTATTATCGACAAAAAGCGTTATTTGTTGAACAACGTGAACAAGACCAAGCTCATGTAGCAACCCACGTAAATAGATAGCCTCTTTTCCAGCTTCAGTGTAGCTTACGTATTCCGCTTCAGTAGAAGATAGCGCAACAGTTCTTTGTTTTTGTGACTTCCAACTTATCGCAGCACCACTCAGAATGAAAACGTAGCCTGAATAGGATCTCCGGTCGAGAGTGCATCCACCCCAGTCCGCATCAGCGTATCCAACAAGTGACTCATTTGTTTTTCTGTAGATCAGTCCAAGCTCCTTTGTTCCAGCAAGGTATCTTAGAACTCTCTTGGCAGCATTCCAATGATCTTGGCTAGGTTCTTCAACAAATTGTGCAAGTTTTGAAATAATGTGTGCTATATCAGGCCTCGATGCTACGCTCAAGTACATAAGGCTTCCAATAAGTTCTCTATATGTTTCCTTTTTACATGTGCCATCAGATTGGCTGTAGTCTAAGTGCAAATTTACTTCAGCGGGAGTTGCCAAAGAATTGCATTCACTCATACCATATCTAGTGAGTAATTCTCGTATATAATTCGATTGCTTCAACTCAATTGAGGAACTCCGTTGATTTATCTGTAAACCAAGGCAATGCTTTGCTTCACCAATAACTTTTATATCAAAATCCATCATCAAATGACCTTTTATTTTTAGAAGGCTTTCATCATTGCAAGTCGCCACCAACAAATCATCGACGTATACCAAAACAAGTGTCAGAGTTTGATTGTCTTTAACATAGAATAGGCAAGGTTCACTTTTCATTGGTTTCAGTCCAATTTCAGTCAGCTTCTCACTGAGCTTAGTATACCATTGTCGCCCAGCTTGTTTAAGGCCATATAATGCCTTATTAAGTTTACATACATTGGCGCCATCATGAATGATATGCAGCATCTCTTTGGCTCCGATATATACTGCCGAAAGTTCATCTTCATTTCTTAAAATGCGTTCGAGCATCTCATTCATCATATCTGGAATCTTCATAAAGACTGTTTCGTTTAACGTTCCATTCAGGTAAGCCGTCACTACATCAAACTGCCATATCTTTAAACCAAACTGCGCGGACAAGGCCAGAAGAAGTCGAATAGTTTCCAGTCTTGCAACTGGTGCAAAAGTTTGATGATAGTTAACACCAAATTTTTGGTTGTAACCCTTAGCTACAAGGCGTGCTTTTCGGTGATCAATTTCTCCATTATGTGAATATTTGTTAGTAAGCACATAGCGGCATCCAATTATATCCACAGTGTCAGGTGCTTTAATGAGATCCCAAGTCTGGTTTTTAATTAAACTTTTGACTGCTTGCTTCCACTCTTCGCTTTCCTTTCCATCAAGGGCATCTCGCATGTCAACTTCAGCAGCATTAACAAAAACTTCGTTCTCAAAATCATCACATTGATCACTTGCACTTAAGATGCCATCATCTTCAGTTGCCACACTCAAAGTACGTGCTTTCCTCGGACGCAATTGGCGATCTGTGAGCAAAGGTGTTGGTCGTCTCACATTCCTTTTAGTTTTCTCTTTGTTTTCAGTCTCAGGTGCGGCAACAGTTTCTATAGAGTTGGACCGCATTGGAGTATTCAACATAACCTCCAACTCACATGCGTTGTCACCTTTCTCTCCTTGATGGAGTAAATTATATTCATCGGTTGATGTGTCGGACCTGTTTTCTGGATCCTCAATAAATCTTACATCACGAGCGTATAGTATTTGTCTGCTGACCGGATTCCAGATTCGATACCCTTTTCGGTCCCTTGGATATCCAACAAAAATTCCTTCAATACCCCTGGGATCAAGTTTACTTTTGCTTGGATCTTTGTTTAGCATGACTGCTTTTGAACCAAACACTCGAAAATAATTTACATTTGGTTTTTTGTTGAATAGCCTCTCATAAGGTGTATTGCCACCAAGAGCACTTGTTGGACAGCGATTCCGGATCTCTGCAGCCGTAGCGACCGCATCGGACCAAAAAGATGGAGGCAGTCTGGAATGCAGCAGTAAACACCTGGCCATATCTAACAGAGTACGATTCATTCGCTCAGCCAGTCCATTTTGTTCCGGGGTGTAGGGAATCGTTAATCTTCTCCGTATGCCATTATCTGAAAGAAACTTATCAAAATCATTATTACAATACTCACGTCCATTGCCGGACTGCAAAGCCTTTATTTTCTTCCCGGTCTGCCTCTCAAAATACAGCTGGTATTGTTTAAACGCCTCGAGAACACCAGATTTCTCCCTCAGAAAGTAAACTTCACACCATCTCGTACAATCATCGATGAAAGTAACAAAGTACTTTGCGCGACCAGTGCCTTCTACTCTAAATGGACCGACAACATTAGTATGCACAACTTCTAAAGGTTTCTTACAAGGAATATTTCCTTTACCAAATGGTAAAGCTGACATTTTTGCCCTTAGGCATACAGTGCAATTAATTACATGTTCGGTCTCCTTAGAATTGTTCAACGTAATAATACCACTTTTAATCAGGTGTAGAAGGTCCTTCGTGTTTAAATGACCAAAACGACAGTGCCACCTCGACAGTTCGGAACACTTCGTTTCGACGTTAGCACATTCTACGCTTTCACGAATAAAGAATAAATCGCCTCTTCTTTCAGCAAACATGGATTGGTTGCCAAATTTATCAGTGACAACTGCATCAGATTTTGTAAATGTCACAGTATAGTCCTTATCTGTGATTTTTGCCACGGACACGAAGATTTAACCTCAAATCAGGGACAAAAAGCGTGTTCTTAAGCTCAATTTTTAGATTCTGGCCAGTTCGTGGAGCCACAGACAGCTGAACAGCACCTTGTCCATTCACTTTTGCAGAATTATGACTTGCTAGATTAACTTTTTTCATTCCTGATTCAATTATTGATGAAAAAACTTCTTTGTCCCCGCATAGATGGGATGTGCAACCGCTATCAATAATCCAGCTACGCGCCCCCATCACATTTTCGTCTGCCGAACAGGCACTCTCTGCCACATGACACACAGCGAAACTCTCATCAATTTCGTCTGTTGACTGTTTTTGAGTATATGCTTGTTTCTCTAAATTTCTGCCACTATTCTTTTGACAAACGTTTGCTTTATGGCCCAATGTGCCACATTTATAGCATCTAATTTTAAAACCTCCTCTTGATGGTCTCCCAGCTGCCATTGCGATTACAGAACTTCCACTTGACTGCTTGCGCGCTTCACTTTCCTCGATAATTTTTATTTTTAGTACCTCGGCGGCTGGTAGTTTATCGCGAGATTCAATAGCACAACGAAAATTTTCATAAGTAGACGGCAAGCTGTATAGCAACATTATGGTTAGGAGATCACCATTTGTTTGCACATCCATATTCTCAAGTTTGTCAACTGCATCAAAAAACCTTGCTATATGCTCACGAACATCACCATCTTCGTCCAATTTCTGCAACATCAACTGCTTAAGCAACGTTGCCTTTCGAGCTGGTCCACGTGAGGCGTAAATAGACTCCAACTTTAACCAGACATCGCGCGAAGTGTTGCAGCCTCGTACCTGTTTCACTTCTGAAGGATGGATTGATAAAATTAAGTCCGCCTTTGCTTTTCTATCGAGTTTATGCCACTCATCTGTCGCTGTTGCATTCGCTGCAGCGGGTAGCACATATGCTCCGCTTACAAATTCCCATAAATCATTCTTCACCAACCAGGCTTCAACTTGCATACTCCAGGTATCAAAATTATCTTTCGACAATAATTCAATGCGCGTTGATGCCGACAAAACATTTGCTGACATGTTTGACATGGTAAAAGAATTTATCGCTTCACTCGTTTCCAAAACAGGTTTATCAAGAATTGATTCGTAGTTTGTTTTTATCGATGCCTCACTCATTTAACTTTAGGTATATGCAGAGAGCTTTAGAAGTACTCTGGGCCCATAACCTGTTAGAATTTTCTTGATGCAAAAAGATAAAAATATAATCAACTTGTAATAAATCTGTAGTACTTTATTCGAGAGCAGGAAAAAGAAGAAGGAGAATAGAAACTTTACAAGAAATGTCAAACTTATAGAAGATACAAAATTAATTAATAGAGAAAAGAATAGTGATGCCAAACTTGCGTATTGTCGTCTTACAATAATCTTGACATTTTTTATCATTGGAAAATAATTGCATAAAGATATTACTCTTTTCTCCGTTTGTATAAATATTACACTTCTCAGCGCTTCTCAATTGTCCAAGTAAGTTTCATTTGGTGGTTGGGTGTGTCAAAATTGAAAAAAGTGAATTGAAAATGGTGGTGAAGTGAGGCGAATGAAAAAAGTGTGAATTAAAGTGGTCCTGTGAATGCAAAGACCAGCGACTGTAAAAAAGAGCAGTTCAAGTTTAATTTAGTGGTTGGATGTGTCAAAATTGAAAAAAGTGAATAGAAAATACTCGTGAAGTGAGGCGAATACAAAAAGTGAGATATTACTCTTTTCTCCGTTTGTATAAATATTACGCTTCTCAGCGCTTCTCAATTGTCCAAGTAAGTTTCATTTGGTGGTTGGGTGTGTCAAAATTGAAAAAAGTGAATAGAAAATACTCGTGAAGTGAGGCGAATGAAAAACGTGTGAAGAAAAGTGGTACCGTGAAAGCAAAGACCAGCTACTGTAAAAAAGAGCAGTTCGGCTGCCGAAAAGAAGAAAGTGAAAAGTGAGGAAAATGAAAAAAGTCTGAAAATGGTACCGTGAAAGCAAAGACCAACATCGGCATTGCAAAATGTTGGGGACAACTTAAAGAAAATATTTTTATTTACCCTAGAAAATGTAGAACAAAGGTGAGTGCACATATTTTCATCTCTTTCAATTACATTCCAGAATACTTTCCGACTAAATGTGTTATCACTTGAAAAGAATTGCATAAAGATATTACTCTTTTCTCCGTTTGTATAAATATTACGCTTCTCAGCGCTTCTCGGCGCTTCTCATTTGTCCAAGTAAGTTTAATTTAGTGGTTGGATGTGTCAAAATTGAAAAAAGTGAATAGAAAATACTCGTGAAGTGAGGCGAATGCAAAAGTGTGAAGAAAAAAGACGCCATTCAAGAAGTATTTAAAATCAGCAGTTGCAAGATGTTAATAATCTACACCAATGGTAAGTATGCACCTGGTCCATTCAAATTGTCAACTGCTGCAAATTGGATTCATCAGGAAAATCGAAGGCAAAGTCTGTGGTAAGAGAAGCGGATGCCTTGGTCGCAAGTGGCGGTGAAGCTCAGAAGAAAACATCTACCGCTGCTTCCAGCGACTGTAAAAAAAAAACAGTTCGACTGCCGAAAAGAAGAAAGTGAAAAGTGAGGTGAATGAAAAAAAGTCTGAAGCAAAGTGGTACCGTGAAAGCAAAGACCAACATCGGCCTTGCAAAATGTTGGCGACAGCTTACAGGAAATATTTTTATTTACCCTAGAAAATGTAGGACAAAGGTGAGTGCATATATTTCCATCTCTTTCAATTACTTTCCAGAATACTTTCCGACTAAATTTTTTATGATTTGAAAAGAATTGCAGAAAGATATTACTCTTTTCTCCGTTTGTACAAATATTACGCTTCTCGGCGCTTCTCATTTGTCCAAGTATGTTGCATTTGGTGGTTGGATGTGTCAAAATTGAAAAAAGTGAATAGAAAAAAGTGTGAAGAAAAGTGGTACCGTGAAAGCAAAAGCAGCGACTGTAAAAAAGAGCGGTTCAACTGCCGAAAAGAAGAAAGTGAAAAGTGAGGCGAATGAAAAAAGTCCGAAGAAAAGTGGTACCGTGAAAGCAAAGACTAACATCGGCATTGCAAAATGTTGGGGACAACTTAAAGAAAATATTTTTATTTACCCTAGAAAATGTAGAACAAAGGTGAGTGCATATATTTCCATCTCTTTCAATCACATTCCAGAATACTTTCCGACTAAATTTTTTATCATTTGAAAAGAATTGCATGAAGATATTACTCTTTTCTCCGTTTGTTTAAATATGACGCTTCTCGGCACTTCTCATTTGTCCAAGTAAGTTTAATTTAGTGGTTGGATGTGTCAAAATTGAAAAAAGTGGATAGAAAATACTCGTGAAGTGAGGCGAATGCAAAAAGTGTGAAGAAAAAGGCGCCATTCAAGAAGTATTTAAAATCAGCAGTTGCAAGATGTTAATAATCTAAACCAATGGTTAGTGTGCACCTGGTCCATTCAAATTGTCAACAGCTGTAAATAGGATCCATCTGGAAAATCGAAGGCAAAGTCTGTGGTAAGAGAAGCCGGATACCGTGGTAGCAAGTGGCGGTGAAGCTCAGAAGAAAACTTCAACTGCTGCCTCCAGCGACTGTCAGAAAGAGCAGTTCGACTGCCGAAAAGAAGAAAGTGAGGCGAATGAAAAAAGTCTGAAGAAAAGTGGTACCGTGAAAGCAAAGACCAACATAGGCCTTGCAAAATGTTGGCGACAACTTAAAGAAAATATTTTTATTTACCCAAGAAAATGTAGAACAATGGTGAAAAGAATTGTTTAAAGATATTACTTTTTTCCCCGTTTGTACAAATATTACGCTTCTCGGCGCTTCTCATTTGTCCAAGTAAGTTTCATTTGGTGGTTGGGTGTGTCAAAATTGAAAAAAATGAATAGAAAATACTCGTGAAGTGAGGCGAATGAAAAAAGCGTGAAGATAAGTGGTACCGTGAAAGCAAAGACCAGCGACTGTAAAAAAGAGCAGTTCAACTGCCGAAAAGAAGAAAGTGAAAAGTGAGGCGAATGAAAAAAGTCTGAAGATAAATGGTACCGTGAAAGCAAAGACCAACATTTGCAAAATGTTGGCGACAACTTGAAGAAAATATTTTTATTTACCCTAGAAAATGTTGAACAAAGGTGAGTGCATATATTTCCATCTCTTTCAATTACATTCCAGAATACATTCCGACTAAATGTTTTATAATTTGAAAAGGATTGCATGAAGATATTACTCTATTCTCCGTTTGTATAAATATTACGCTTCTCGGCGTTTCTCATGTGTGCAAGTAAGTTTAATTTAGTGGTTGGATGTGTCAAAATTGAAAAAAGTGAATAGAAAATACTCGTGAAGTGAGGCGAATGCAAAAAGGGTGAAGAAAAAGGCGCCATTCAAGAAGTATTTAAAATCAGCAGTTGCAAGATGTTAATAATCTAAACCAATGGTTAGTGTGCACCTGGTCCATTCAAATTGTCAACAGCTGTAAATAGGATCCATCTGGAAAATCGAAGGCAAAGTCTGTGATAAGAGAAGCCGGTTACCGTGGTAGCAAGTGGCGGTGAAGCTCAGAAGAAAACTTCTACCGCTGCCTCCAGCGACAGTAAAAAACAGCAGTTCGACTGCCGAAAAGAACAAAGTGAAAAGTGAGGCGAATGCAAAAAGTCCGAAGAAAAGTGGTATCGTGAAAGCAAACACCAACATCGGCATTGCAAAATGTTGGCGACAACTTAAAAAAATATTTTTATTTACCCTAGAAAATGTAGAACAAAATGCATTCCAGAATACTTTCCGACTAAATGTGTTATCACTTGAAAAGAATTGGATAAAGATATTACTCTTTTCTCCGTTTGTATAAATATTACGCTTCTCGGCGCTTCTCATTTATCCAAGTAAGTTTAATTTAGTGGTTGGATGTGTCCAAATTGAAAAAAGTGAATAGAAAATACTCGTGAAGTGAGGCGAATGCAAAAAGTGTGAAGAAAAGTGGTGCCGTTCAAGATATATTTAAAATCAGCAGTTGCAAGATGTTAATTATCGAAACAAATGGTTAGTGTGCAACTGGTCCATTCAAATTGTCAACAGCTGTAAATAGGATCCATCAGGAAAATCGAAGTCAAATTCTGTGGTAAGAGAAGCCGGATACCGTGGTAGCAAGTGGCGGTGAAGGTCAAAAGAAAACTTCAACTGCTGCCTCCAGCGACTGTAAAATAGAGCAGTTCGACTGCCGAAGAGAAGAAAGTGAAAAGTGAGGCGAATGAAAAAAGTCTGAAGAAAAGTGGTACCGTGAAAGCAAACACCAACATAGGCCTTGCAAAATGTTGGGGACAACTTAAAGAAAATATTTTTATTTACCCTAGAAAATGTAGAACAATGGTGAAAAGAATTGTATAAAGATATTGCTTTTTTCCCCGTTTGTACAAATATTACGCTTCTCGGCGCTTCTCATTTGTCCAAGTAAGTTTCATATGGTGGTTGGGTGTGTCATTGAAAAAAATGAATAGAAAATACTCGTGAAGTGAGGCGAATGAAAAAAGCGTGAAGAAAAGTGGTGCCGTGAAAGCAAAGACCAGCTACTGTAAAAAAGAGCAGTTCGACTGCCGAAAAGAAGAAAGTGAAAAGTGAGGCGAATGAAAAAAGTCTGAAGATAAATGGTACCGTGAAAGCAAAGACCAACATTTGCAAAATGTTGGCGACAACTTGAAGAAAATATTTTTATTTACCCTAGAAAATGTAGAACAAAGGTGAGTGCATATATTTCCATCTCTTTCAATTACATTCCAGAATACTTTCCGACTAAATGTTTTATCATTTGAAAAGAATTGCATGAAGATATTACTCTATTCTCCGTTTGTACAAATATTACGCTTCTCGGCGCTTCTCATTTGTGCAAGTAAGTTTAATTTAGTGGTTGGATGTGTCAAAATTGAAAAAAGTTAATAGAAAATACTCGTGAAGTGAGGCGAATGCAAATAGTGTGAAGAAAAAAGGCGCTATTCAAGAAGTATTTAAAATCAGCAGTTGCAAGATGTTAATAATCTAAACCAATGGTTAGTGTGCATCTGCTCCATTGAAATTGTCAACAGCTGTAAATAGGATCCATCTGGAAAATCGAAGGCAGAGTCAGTGATAAGAGAAGCCGGATACCGTGGTAGCAAGTGGCGGTGAAGCTCAGAAGAAAACTTCTACCGCTGCCTCCAGCGACTGTAAAAAACAGCAGTTCGACGGCCGAAAAGAAGAAAGTGAAAAGTGAGGCGAATGAAAAATGTCCGAAGAAAAGTGGTACCGTGAAAGCAAAAACCAGCGGCTGTAAAAAAGAGCGGTTCGACTGCTGAAATGAAGAAAGTGAAAAGTGAGGCGAATGAAAGAAGTCCGAAGAAAAGTGGTGCCGTGAAAGCAAAGACTAACATCGGCATAGCAAAATGTTGGCGACAGCTTCAAGAAAATATTTCTATTTACCCTAGAAAATGTAGAACAAAGGTGAGTGCATATATTTCCATCTCTTTCAATCACATTCCAGAATACTTTCCGACCAAATTTTTTATCATTTGAAAAGAATTGCATAAAGATATTACTCTATTCTCCGTTTGTATAAATATTACGCTTCTCGGCGCTTCTCATCTGTGCAAGTAAGTATAATTTAGTGGTTGGATGTGTCAAAATTGAAAAAAGTGAATAGAAAATACTCGTGAAGTGAGGCGAATGCAAAAAGTGTGAAGAAAAAGGCGCCATTCAAGAAGTATTTAAAATCAGCAGTTGCAAGATGTTAATAATCTAAACCAATGGTTAGTGTGCACCTGATCCATTCAAATTGTCAACAGCTGTAAATAGGATCCACCTGGAAAATCGAAGGCAAAGTCTGTGGTAAGAGAAGCCGGATACCGTGGTAGCAAGTGGCGGTGAAGCTCAGAAGAAAACTTCAACTGCTGCCTCCAGCGACTGTCAGAAAGAGCAGTTCGACTGCCGAAAAGAAGAAAGTGAGGCGAATGAAAAAAGTCTGAAGAAAAGTGGTATCGTGAAAGCAAAGACCAACATTTGCAAAATGTTGGCGACAACTTAAAGAAAATATTTTTATTTACCCAAGAAAATGTAGAACAATGGTGAAAAGAATTGTATAAAGATATTACTTTTTTCCCCGTTTGTACAAATATTACGCTTCTCGGCGCTTCTCATTTGTCCAAGTAAGTTTCATTTGGTGGTTGGGTGTGTCAAAATTGAAAAAAATGAATAGAAAATACTCGAAGTGAGGCGAATGAAAAAAGCGTGAAGAAAAGTGGTACCGTGAAAGCAAAGACCAGCGACTGTAAAAAAGAGCAGTTCAACTGCCGAAAAGAAGAAAGTGAAAAGTGAGGCGAATGAAAAAAGTCTGAAGATAAATGGTACCGTGAAAGCAAAGACCAACATTTGCAAAATGTTGGCGACAACTTGAAGAAAATATTTTTATTTACCCTAGAAAATGTAGGACAAAGGTGAGTGCATATATTTCCATCTCTTTCAATTACTTTCCAGAATACTTTCCGACTAAATTTTCTATGATTTGAAAAGAATTGCATAAAGTTATTACTCTTTTCTCCGTTTGTATAAATATTACGCTTCTCGGCGCTTCTCATTTGTCCAAGTAAGTTTAATTTAGTGGTTGGGTGTGTCAAAATTGAAAAAAGTGAATAGAAAAAACTCGTGAAGTGAGGCGAATGAAAAAAGTGTGAAGAAAAGTGGTACCGTGAAAGCAAAGACCAGCGACTGTAAAAAAGAGCAGTTCAACTGCCGAAAAGAAGAAAGTGAAAAGTGAGGCGAATGAAAAAAGTCTGAAAATGGTACCGTGAAAGCAAAGACCAACATCGGCATTGCAAAATGTTGGGGACAACTTAAAGAAAATATGTTTATTTACCCTAGAAAATGTAGAACAAAGGTGAGTGCACATATTTTCATCTCTTTCAATTACATTCCAGAATACTTTCCGACTAAATTTTTTATCATTTGAAAAGAATTGCAGAAAGATATTACTCTTTTCTCCGTTTGTACAAATATTACGCTTCTCGGCGCTTCTCATTTGTCCAAGTAAGTTGCATTTGGTGGTTGGATGTGTCAAAATTGAAAAAAGTGAATAGAAAATACTCGTGAAGTGAGGCGAATGAAAAAAGTGTGAAGAAAAAAGGCGCTATTCAAGAAGTATTTAAAATCAGCAGTTGCAGGATGTTAATGATCTAAACCAATGGTTAGTGTGCACCTGCTCCATTCAAATTGTCAACAGCTGTAAATAGGATCCATCTGGAAAATCGAAGGCAAAGTCAGTGATAAGAGAAGCCGGATACCGTGGTAGCAAGTGGCGGTGAAGCCCAGAAGAAAACTTCTACCTCTGCCTCCAGCGCCTGTAAAAAACAGCAGTTCGACTGCCGAAAAGAAGAAAGTGAAAAGTGAGGCGAATGAAAAAAGTCTGAAGAAAAGTGGTACCGTGAAAGCAAACACCAACATCGTCAGTGCAAAATGTTGGCGATAACTTAAAAAATTATTTTTATTTACCCTAGAAAATGTAGAACAAAGGTGAGTGCATATATTTCCATCTCTTTCAATTACATTCCAGAATACTTTCCGACTAAATGTATTATCATTTGAAAAGAATTGCAGAAAGATATTACTCTTTTCTCCGTTTGTACAAATATTACGCTTCTCGGCGCTTCTCATTTGTCCAAGTAAGTTGCATTTGGTGGTTGGATGTGTCAAAATTGAAAAAAGTGAATAGAAAATACTCGTGAAGTGAGGCGAATGAAAAAAGTGTGAAGAAAAAAGGCGCCATTCAAGAAGTATTTAAAATCAGCAGTTGCAGGATGTTAATAATCTAATCCAATGGTTAGTGTGCACCTGGTCCATTGAAATGGTCAACTGCTGTAAATAGGATCCATCTGGAAAATCGAAGGCAAAGTCTGTGATAAGAGAAGCCGGATACCGTGGTAGCAAGTGGCTGTGAAGCTCAGAAGAAAACTTCTACCGCTGCCTCCAGCGACTGTAAAAAACAGCAGTTCGACGGCCGAAAAGAAGAAAGTGAAAAGTGAGGCGAATGAAAAATGTCCGAAGAAAAGTGGTACCGTGAAAGCAAAAACCAGCGGCTGTAAAAAAGAGCGGTTCGACTGCTGAAATGAAGAAAGTGAAAAGTGAGGCGAATGAAAAAAGTCCGAAGAAAAGTGGTGCCGTGAAAGCAAAGACTAACATCGGCATAGCAAAATGTTGGCGACAGCTTAAAGAAAATATTTCTATTTACCCTAGAAAATGTAGAACAAAGGTGAGTGCATATATTTCCATCTCTTTCAATCACATTCTAGAATACTTTCCGACTAAATTTTTTATCATTTGAATTAGTGGTTGGATGTGTCAAAATTGAAAAAAGTGGATAGAAAATACTCGTGAAGTGAGGCGAATGCAAAAAGTGTGAAGAAAAAGGCGCCATTCAAGAAGTATTTAAAATCAGCAGTTGCAAGATGTTAATAATCTAAACCAATGGTTAGTGTGCACCTGGTCCATTCAAATTGTCAACAGCTGTAAATAGGATCCACCTGGAAAATCGAAGTCAAAGTCTGTGGTAAGAGAAGCCGGATACCGTGGTAGCAAGTGGCGGTGAAGCTCAGAAGAACACTTCAACTGCTGCCTCCAGCGACTGTCAGAAAGAGCAGTTCGACTGCCGAAAAGAAGAAAGTGAGGCGAATGAAAAAAGTCTGAAGAAAAGTGGTATCGTGAAAGCAAAGACCAACATTTGCAAAATGTTGGCGACAACTTAAAGAAAATATTTTTATTTACCCAAGAAAATGTAGAACAATGGTGAAAAGAATTGTATAAAGATATTACTTTTTTCCCCGTTTGTACAAATATTACGCTTCTCGGCGCTTCTCATTTGTCCAAGTAAGTTTCATTTGGTGGTTGGGTGTGTCAAAATTGAAAAAAATGAATAGAAAATACTCGTGAAGTGAGGCGAATGAAAAAAGCGTGAAGAAAAGTGGTACCGTGAAAGCAAAGACCAGCGACTGTAAAAAAGAGCAGTTCAACTGCCGAAAAGAAGAAAGTGAAAAGTGAGGCGAATGAAAAAAGTCTGAAGATAAATGGTACCGTGAAAGCAAAGACCAACATTTGCAAAATGTTGGCGACAGCTTGAAGAAAATATTTTTATTTACCCTAGAAAATGTAGAACAAAGGTGAGTGCATATATTTACATCTCTTTCAATTACATTCCAGAATACTTTCCGTTAAATGTTTTATCATTTGAAAAGAATTGGATAAAGATATTACTCTTTTCTCCGTTTGTATAAATATTACGCTTCTCGGCGCTTCTCATTTATCCAAGTAAGTTTAATTTAGTGGTTGGATGTGTCAAAATTGAAAAAAGTGAATAGAAAATACTCGTGAAGTGAGGCGAATGCAAAAAGTGTGAAGAAAAGTGGTGCCGTTCATGAAGTATTTAAAATCAGCAGTTGCAAGATGTTAATAATCTAATCCAATGGTTAGTGTGCACCTGGTCCATTGAAATTGTCAACTGCTGTAAATAGGATCCATCTGGAAAATCGAAGGCAAAGTCTGTGATAAGAGAAGCCGGATACCGTGGTAGCAAGTGGCGGTGAAGCTCAGAAGAAAACTTCTACCGCTGCCTCCAGCGACTGTAAGAAAGAGCAGTTCGACTGCCGAAAAGAAGAAAGTGAGGCGAATGAAAAAAGTCTGAAAATAAATGGTACCGTGAAAGCAAAGACTAACATAGGCATTGCAAAATGTTGGCGACAACTTGAAAAAAATATTTTTATTTACCCTAGAAAATGTAGAACAAAGGTGAGTGCACATATTTTCATCTCTTTCAATTACATTCCAGAATACTTTCCGACTAAATTTTTTATCATTGGAAAATAATTGCATAAAGATATTACTCTTTTCTCCGTTTGTATAAATATTACACTTCTCAGCGCTTCTCAATTGTCCAAGTAAGTTTCATTTGGTGGTTGGATGTGTCAAAATTGAAAAAAGTGAATTGAAAATGGTGGTGAAGTGAGGCGAATGAAAAAAGTGTGAATTAAAGTGGTCCTGTGAATGCAAAGACCAGCGACTGTAAAAAAGAGCAGTTCAAGTTTAATTTAGTGGTTGGATGTGTCAAAATTGAAAAAAGTGAATAGAAAATACTCGTGAAGTGAGGCGAATGCAAAAAGGGTGAAGAAAAAGGCGCCATTCAAGAAGTATTTAAAATCAGCAGTTGCAAGATGTTAATAATCTAAACCAATGGTTAGTGTGCACCTGGTCCATTCAAATTGTCAACAGCTGTAAATAGCATCCATCTGGAAAATCGAAGGCAAAGTCTGTGATAAGAGAAGCCGGTTACCGTGGTAGCAAGTGGCGGTGAAGCTCAGAAGAAAACTTCTACCGCTGCCTCCAGCGACTGTAAAAAAGAGCGGTTCGACTGCCGAAAAGAAGAAAGTGAAAAGTGAGGCGAATGAAAAAAGTCCGAAGAAAAGTGGTACCGTGAAAGCAAAGACTAACATCGGCATTGCAAAATGTTGGGGACAACTTAAAGAAAATATTTTTATTTACCCTAGAAAATGTAGGACAAAGGTGAGTGCATATATTTCCATCTCTTTCAATCACATTCCAGAATACTTTCCGACTAAATTTTTTATCATTTGAAAAGAATTGCATAAAGATATTACTCTTTTCTCCGTTTGTACAAATATTACGCTTCTCGGCGCTTCTCATTTGTCCAAGTAATTTGCATTTGGTGGTTGGATGTGTCAAAATTGAAAAAAGTGAATAGAAAATACTCGTGAAGTGAGGCGAATGAAAAAAGTGTGAAGAAAAAAGGCGCCATTCAAGAAGTATTTAAAATCAGCAGTTGCAAGATGTTAATAATCTAAACCAATGGTTAGTCTGCACCTGGTCCATTCAAATTGTCAACAGCTGTAAATAGGATCCATCTGGAAAATCGAAGGCAAAGTCTGTGATAAGAGAAGCCGGTTACCGTGGTAGCAAGTGGCGATGAAGCTCAGAAGAAAACTTCTACCGCTGCCTCCAGCGACTGTAAAAAACAGCAGTTCGACGGCCGAAAAGAAGAAAGTGAAAAGTGAGGCGAATGAAAAAAGTCTGAAGAAAAGTGGTTCCGTGAAAGCAAAGACCAACATCGGCCTTGCAAAATGTTGGCGACAACTTAAAGAAAATATTTTTATTTACCCTAGAAAATGTAGAACAAAGGTGAGTGCATATATTTCCATCT
This sequence comes from Clusia tigrina, assembly GCA_920105625.2. Classification (NCBI taxonomy): domain Eukaryota; kingdom Metazoa; phylum Arthropoda; class Insecta; order Diptera; family Clusiidae; genus Clusia; species Clusia tigrina. Next base: position 175,689,544 of record OV050032.1, read on the forward strand.
CTTTCTATTACATTCCAGAATACTTTCCGACTAAATGTTTTATCATTTGAAAAGAATTGGATAAAGATTACTCTTTTCTCCGTTTGTATAAATATGACGCTTCTCGGCACTTCTCATTTATCCAAGTAAGTTTAATTTAGTGGTTGGATGTGTCCAAATTGAAAAAAGTGAATAGAAAATACTCGTGAAGTGAGGCGAATGCAAAAAGTGTGAAAAAAGGCGCCATTCATGAAGTATTTAAAATCAGCAGTTGCAAGATGTTAATAATCTAATCCAATGGTTAGTGTGCACCTGGTCCATTGAAATTGTCAACTGCTGTAAATAGGATCCATCTGGAAAATCGAAGGCAAAGTCTGTGATAAGAGAAGCCGGATACCGTGGTAGCAAGTGGCGGTGAAGCTCAGAAGAAAACTTCTACCGCTGCCTCCAGCGACTGTAAAAAACAGCAGTTCGACGGCCGAAAAGAAGAAAGTGAAAAGTGAGGCGAATGAAAAATGTCCGAAGAAAAGTGGTACCGTGAAAGCAAAAACCAGCGGCTGTAAAAAAGAGCGGTTCGACTGCTGAAATGAAGAAAGTGAAAAGTGAGGCGAATGAAAAAAGTCCGAAGAAAAGTGGTGCCGTGAAAGCAAAGACTAACATCGGCATAGCAAAATGTTGGCGACAGCTTAAAGAAAATATTTTTATTTACCCTAGAAAATGTAGGACAAAGGTGAGTGCATATATTTCCATCTCTTTCTATTACATTCCAGAATACTTTCCGACTAAATGTTTTATCATTTGAAAAGAATTGGATAAAGATATTACTCTTTTCTCCGTTTGTATAAATATTACGCTTCTCGGCGCTTCTCATTTATCCAAGTAAGTTTAATTTAGTGGTTGGATGTGTCCAAATTGAAAAAAGTGAATAGAAAATACTCGTGAAGTGAGGCGAATGCAAAAAGTGTGAAAAAAGGCGCCATTCATGAAGTATTTAAAATCAGCAGTTGCAAGATGTTAATAATCTAATCCAATGGTTAGTGTGCACCTGGTCCATTGAAATTGTCAACAGCTGTAAATAGGATCCATCTGGAAAATCGAAGGCAAAGTCAGTGATAAGAGAAGCCGGATACCGTGGTAGCAAGTGGCGGTGAAGCCCAGAAGAAAACTTCTACCTCTGCCTCCAGCGACTGTAAAAAACAGCAGTTCGACTGCCGAAAATAAGAAAGTGAAAAGTGAGGCGAATGAAAAATGTCTGAAGAAAAGTGGTACCGTGAAAGCAAACACCAACATCGGCATTGCAAAATGTTGGCGACAACTTGAAAAAAATATTTTTATTTACCCTAGAAAATGTAGAACAAAGGTGAGTGCATATATTTCCATCTCTTTCAATCACATTCCAGAATACTTTCCGACTAAATTTTTTATCATTTGAAAAGAATTGCATGAAGATATTACTCTTTTCTCCGTTTGTTTAAATATGACGCTTCTCGGCACTTCTCATTTGTCCAAGTAAGTTTAATTTAGTGGTTGGATGTGTCAAAATTGAAAAAAGTGAATAGAAAATACTCGTGAAGTGAGGCGAATGCAAAAAGTGTGAAGAAAAAGGCGCCATTCAAGAAGTATTTAAAATCAGCAGTTGCAAGATGTTAATAATCTAAACCAATGGTTAGTGTGCACCTGGTCCATTCAAATTGTCAACAGCTGTAAATAGGATCCATCTGGAAAATCGAAGGCAAAGTCTGTGATAAGAGAAGCCGGTTACCGTGGTAGCAAGTGGCGGTGAAGCTCAGAAGAAAACTTCTACCGCTGCCTCCAGCGACAGTAAAAAACAGCAGTTCGACTGCCGAAAAGAACAAAGTGAAAAGTGAGGCGAATGCAAAAAGTCCGAAGAAAAGTGGTATCGTGAAAGCAAACACCAACATCGGCATTGCAAAATGTTGGCGACAACTTAAAAAAATATTTTTATTTACCCTAGAAAATGTAGAACAAAGGTGAGTGCATATATTTCCATCTCTTTCAATTACATTCCAGAATACTTTCCGACTAAATGTGTTATCACTTGAAAAGAATTGGATAAAGATATTACTCTTTTCTCCGTTTGTATAAATATTACGCTTCTCGGCGCTTCTCATTTATCCAAGTAAGTTTAATTTAGTGGTTGGATGTGTCCAAATTGAAAAAAGTGAATAGAAAATACTCGTGAAGTGAGGCGAATGCAAAAAGTGTGAAAAAAGGCGCCATTCATGAAGTATTTAAAATCAGCAGTTGCAAGATGTTAATAATCTAATCCAATGGTTAGTGTGCACCTGTTCCATTGAAATTGTCAACTGCTGTAAATAGGATCCATCTGGAAAATCGAAGGCAAAGTCTGTGATAAGAGAAGCCGGATACCGTGGTAGCAAGTGGCGGTGAAGCTCAGAAGAAAACTTCTACCGCTGCCTCCAGCGACTGTAAGAAAGAGCAGTTCGACTGCCGAAAAGAAGAAAGTGAGGCGAATGAAAAAAGTCTGAAAATAAATGGTACCGTGAAAGCAAAGACCAACATTTGCAAAATGTTGGCGACAACTTGAAGAAAATATTTTTATTTACCCTAGAAAATGTAGAACAAAGGTGAGTGCATATATTTACATCTCTTTCACTTACATTCCAGAATACTTTCCGACTAAATGTTTTATCATTTGAAAAGAATTGCATGAAGATATTACTCTATTCTCCGTTTGTATAAATATTACGCTTCTCGGCGCTTCTCATGTGTGCAAGTAAGTTTAATTTAGTGGTTGGATGTGTCAAAATTGAAAAAAGTGAATAGAAAATACTCGTGAAGTGAGGCGAATGCAAAAAGGGTGAAGAAAAAGGCGCCATTCAAGAAGTATTTAAAATCAGCAGTTGCAAGATGTTAATAATCTAAACCAATGGTTAGTGTGCAACTGGTCCATTCAAATTGTCAACAGCTGTAAATAGGATCCATCTGGAAAATCGAAGGCAAAGTCTGTGATAAGAGAAGCCGGTTACCGTGGTAGCAAGTGGCGCTGAAGCTCAGAAGAAAACTTCTACCGCTGCCTCCAGCGACAGTAAAAAACAGCAGTTCGACTGCCGAAAAGAACAAAGTGAAAAGTGAGGCGAATGCAAAAAGTCCGAAGAAAAGTGGTATCGTGAAAGCAAACACCAACATCGGCATTGCAAAATGTTGGCGACAACTTAAAAAAATATTTTTATTTACCCTAGAAAATGTAGAACAAAGGTGAGTGCATATATTTCCATCTCTTTCAATTACATTCCAGAATACTTTCCGACTAAATGTGTTATCACTTGAAAAGAATTGGATAAAGATATTACTCTTTTCTCCGTTTGTATAAATATTACGCTTCTCGGCGCTTCTCATTTATCCAAGTAAGTTTAATTTAGTGGTTGGATGTGTCCAAATTGAAAAAAGTGAATAGAAAATACTCGTGAAGTGAGGCGAATGCAAAAAGTGTGAAGAAAAGTGGTGCCGTTCAAGATATATTTAAAATCAGCAGTTGCAAGATGTTAATTATCGAAACAAATGGTTAGTGTGCAACTGGTCCATTCAAATTGTCAACAGCTGTAAATAGGATCCATCAGGAAAATCGAAGTCAAATTCTGTGGTAAGAGAAGCCGGATACCGTGGTAGCAAGTGGCGGTGAAGGTCAAAAGAAAACTTCAACTGCTGCCTCCAGCGACTGTAAAATAGAGCAGTTCGACTGCCGAAGAGAAGAAAGTGAAAAGTGAGGCGAATGAAAAAAGTCTGAAGAAAAGTGGTACCGTGAAAGCAAACACCAACATAGGCCTTGCAAAATGTTGGGGACAACTTAAAGAAAATATTTTTATTTACCCTAGAAAATGTAGAACAATGGTGAAAAGAATTGTATAAAGATATTGCTTTTTTCCCCGTTTGTACAAATATTACGCTTCTCGGCGCTTCTCATTTGTCCAAGTAAGTTTCATATGGTGGTTGGGTGTGTCATTGAAAAAAATGAATAGAAAATACTCGTGAAGTGAGGCGAATGAAAAAAGCGTGAAGAAAAGTGGTGCCGTGAAAGCAAAGACCAGCTACTGTAAAAAAGAGCAGTTCGACTGCCGAAAAGAAGAAAGTGAAAAGTGAGGCGAATGAAAAAAGTCTGAAGATAAATGGTACCGTGAAAGCAAAGACCAACATTTGCAAAATGTTGGCGACAACTTGAAGAAAATATTTTTATTTACCCTAGAAAATGTAGAACAAAGGTGAGTGCATATATTTCCATCTCTTTCAATTACATTCCAGAATACTTTCCGACTAAATGTTTTATCATTTGAAAAGAATTGCATGAAGATATTACTCTATTCTCCGTTTGTATAAATATTACGCTTCTCGGCGCTTCTCATTTGTGCAAGTAAGTTTAATTTAGTGGTTGGATGTGTCAAAATTGAAAAAAGTTAATAGAAAATACTCGTGAAGTGAGGCGAATGCAAATAGTGTGAAGAAAAAAGGCGCTATTCAAGAAGTATTTAAAATCAGCAGTTGCAAGATGTTAATAATCTAAACCAATGGTTAGTGTGCATCTGCTCCATTGAAATTGTCAACAGCTGTAAATAGGATCCATCTGGAAAATCGAAGGCAGAGTCAGTGATAAGAGAAGCCGGATACCGTGGTAGCAAGTGGCGGTGAAGCTCAGAAGAAAACTTCTACCGCTGCCTCCAGCGACTGTAAAAAACAGCAGTTCGACGGCCGAAAAGAAGAAAGTGAAAAGTGAGGCGAATGAAAAATGTCCGAAGAAAAGTGGTACCGTGAAAGCAAAAACCAGCGGCTGTAAAAAAGAGCGGTTCGACTGCTGAAATGAAGAAAGTGAAAAGTGAGGCGAATGAAAAAAGTCCGAAGAAAAGTGGTGCCGTGAAAGCAAAGACTAACATCGGCATAGCAAAATGTTGGCGACAGCTTCAAGAAAATATTTCTATTTACCCTAGAAAATGTAGAACAAAGGTGAGTGCATATATTTCCATCTCTTTCAATCACATTCCAGAATACTTTCCGACCAAATTTTTTATCATTTGAAAAGAATTGCATAAAGATATTACTCTATTCTCCGTTTGTATAAATATTACGCTTCTCGGCGCTTCTCATCTGTGCAAGTAAGTATAATTTAGTGGTTGGATGTGTCAAAATTGAAAAAAGTGAATAGAAAATACTCGTGAAGTGAGGCGAATGCAAAAAGTGTGAAGAAAAAGGCGCCATTCAAGAAGTATTTAAAATCAGCAGTTGCAAGATGTTAATAATCTAAACCAATGGTTAGTGTGCACCTGATCCATTCAAATTGTCAACAGCTGTAAATAGGATCCACCTGGAAAATCGAAGGCAAAGTCTGTGGTAAGAGAAGCCGGATACCGTGGTAGCAAGTGGCGGTGAAGCTCAGAAGAAAACTTCAACTGCTGCCTCCAGCGACTGTCAGAAAGAGCAGTTCGACTGCCGAAAAGAAGAAAGTGAGGCGAATGAAAAAAGTCTGAAGAAAAGTGGTATCGTGAAAGCAAAGACCAACATTTGCAAAATGTTGGCGACAACTTAAAGAAAATATTTTTATTTACCCAAGAAAATGTAGAACAATGGTGAAAAGAATTGTATAAAGATATTACTTTTTTCCCCGTTTGTACAAATATTACGCTTCTCGGCGCTTCTCATTTGTCCAAGTAAGTTTCATTTGGTGGTTGGGTGTGTCAAAATTGAAAAAAATGAATAGAAAATACTCGAAGTGAGGCGAATGAAAAAAGCGTGAAGAAAAGTGGTACCGTGAAAGCAAAGACCAGCGACTGTAAAAAAGAGCAGTTCAACTGCCGAAAAGAAGAAAGTGAAAAGTGAGGCGAATGAAAAAAGTCTGAAGATAAATGGTACCGTGAAAGCAAAGACCAACATTTGCAAAATGTTGGCGACAACTTGAAGAAAATATTTTTATTTACCCTAGAAAATGTAGGACAAAGGTGAGTGCATATATTTCCATCTCTTTCAATTACTTTCCAGAATACTTTCCGACTAAATTTTCTATGATTTGAAAAGAATTGCATAAAGTTATTACTCTTTTCTCCGTTTGTATAAATATTACGCTTCTCGGCGCTTCTCATTTGTCCAAGTAAGTTTAATTTAGTGGTTGGGTGTGTCAAAATTGAAAAAAGTGAATAGAAAAAACTCGTGAAGTGAGGCGAATGAAAAAAGTGTGAAGAAAAGTGGTACCGTGAAAGCAAAGACCAGCGACTGTAAAAAAGAGCAGTTCAACTGCCGAAAAGAAGAAAGTGAAAAGTGAGGCGAATGAAAAAAGTCTGAAAATGGTACCGTGAAAGCAAAGACCAACATCGGCATTGCAAAATGTTGGGGACAACTTAAAGAAAATATGTTTATTTACCCTAGAAAATGTAGAACAAAGGTGAGTGCACATATTTTCATCTCTTTCAATTACATTCCAGAATACTTTCCGACTAAATTTTTTATCATTTGAAAAGAATTGCAGAAAGATATTACTCTTTTCTCCGTTTGTACAAATATTACGCTTCTCGGCGCTTCTCATTTGTCCAAGTAAGTTGCATTTGGTGGTTGGATGTGTCAAAATTGAAAAAAGTGAATAGAAAATACTCGTGAAGTGAGGCGAATGAAAAAAGTGTGAAGAAAAAAGGCGCTATTCAAGAAGTATTTAAAATCAGCAGTTGCAGGATGTTAATGATCTAAACCAATGGTTAGTGTGCACCTGCTCCATTCAAATTGTCAACAGCTGTAAATAGGATCCATCTGGAAAATCGAAGGCAAAGTCAGTGATAAGAGAAGCCGGATACCGTGGTAGCAAGTGGCGGTGAAGCCCAGAAGAAAACTTCTACCTCTGCCTCCAGCGCCTGTAAAAAACAGCAGTTCGACTGCCGAAAAGAAGAAAGTGAAAAGTGAGGCGAATGAAAAAAGTCTGAAGAAAAGTGGTACCGTGAAAGCAAACACCAACATCGTCATTGCAAAATGTTGGCGATAACTTAAAAAATTATTTTTATTTACCCTAGAAAATGTAGAACAAAGGTGAGTGCATATATTTCCATCTCTTTCAATTACATTCCAGAATACTTTCCGACTAAATGTATTATCATTTGAAAAGAATTGCAGAAAGATATTACTCTTTTCTCCGTTTGTACAAATATTACGCTTCTCGGCGCTTCTCATTTGTCCAAGTAAGTTGCATTTGGTGGTTGGATGTGTCAAAATTGAAAAAAGTGAATAGAAAATACTCGTGAAGTGAGGCGAATGAAAAAAGTGTGAAGAAAAAAGGCGCCATTCAAGAAGTATTTAAAATCAGCAGTTGCAGGATGTTAATAATCTAATCCAATGGTTAGTGTGCACCTGGTCCATTGAAATGGTCAACTGCTGTAAATAGGATCCATCTGGAAAATCGAAGGCAAAGTCTGTGATAAGAGAAGCCGGATACCGTGGTAGCAAGTGGCTGTGAAGCTCAGAAGAAAACTTCTACCGCTGCCTCCAGCGACTGTAAAAAACAGCAGTTCGACGGCCGAAAAGAAGAAAGTGAAAAGTGAGGCGAATGAAAAATGTCCGAAGAAAAGTGGTACCGTGAAAGCAAAAACCAGCGGCTGTAAAAAAGAGCGGTTCGACTGCTGAAATGAAGAAAGTGAAAAGTGAGGCGAATGAAAAAAGTCCGAAGAAAAGTGGTGCCGTGAAAGCAAAGACTAACATCGGCATAGCAAAATGTTGGCGACAGCTTAAAGAAAATATTTCTATTTACCCTAGAAAATGTAGAACAAAGGTGAGTGCATATATTTCCATCTCTTTCAATCACATTCCAGAATACTTTCCGACTAAATTTTTTATCATTTGAATTAGTGGTTGGATGTGTCAAAATTGAAAAAAGTGGATAGAAAATACTCGTGAAGTGAGGCGAATGCAAAAAGTGTGAAGAAAAAGGCGCCATTCAAGAAGTATTTAAAATCAGCAGTTGCAAGATGTTAATAATCTAAACCAATGGTTAGTGTGCACCTGGTCCATTCAAATTGTCAACAGCTGTAAATAGGATCCACCTGGAAAATCGAAGTCAAAGTCTGTGGTAAGAGAAGCCGGATACCGTGGTAGCAAGTGGCGGTGAAGCTCAGAAGAACACTTCAACTGCTGCCTCCAGCGACTGTCAGAAAGAGCAGTTCGACTGCCGAAAAGAAGAAAGTGAGGCGAATGAAAAAAGTCTGAAGAAAAGTGGTATCGTGAAAGCAAAGACCAACATTTGCAAAATGTTGGCGACAACTTAAAGAAAATATTTTTATTTACCCAAGAAAATGTAGAACAATGGTGAAAAGAATTGTATAAAGATATTACTTTTTTCCCCGTTTGTACAAATATTACGCTTCTCGGCGCTTCTCATTTGTCCAAGTAAGTTTCATTTGGTGGTTGGGTGTGTCAAAATTGAAAAAAATGAATAGAAAATACTCGTGAAGTGAGGCGAATGAAAAAAGCGTGAAGAAAAGTGGTACCGTGAAAGCAAAGACCAGCGACTGTAAAAAAGAGCAGTTCAACTGCCGAAAAGAAGAAAGTGAAAAGTGAGGCGAATGAAAAAAGTCTGAAGATAAATGGTACCGTGAAAGCAAAGACCAACATTTGCAAAATGTTGGCGACAGCTTGAAGAAAATATTTTTATTTACCCTAGAAAATGTAGAACAAAGGTGAGTGCATATATTTACATCTCTTTCAATTACATTCCAGAATACTTTCCGTTAAATGTTTTATCATTTGAAAAGAATTGGATAAAGATATTACTCTTTTCTCCGTTTGTATAAATATTACGCTTCTCGGCGCTTCTCATTTATCCAAGTAAGTTTAATTTAGTGGTTGGATGTGTCAAAATTGAAAAAAGTGAATAGAAAATACTCGTGAAGTGAGGCGAATGCAAAAAGTGTGAAGAAAAGTGGTGCCGTTCATGAAGTATTTAAAATCAGCAGTTGCAAGATGTTAATAATCTAATCCAATGGTTAGTGTGCACCTGGTCCATTGAAATTGTCAACTGCTGTAAATAGGATCCATCTGGAAAATCGAAGGCAAAGTCTGTGATAAGAGAAGCCGGATACCGTGGTAGCAAGTGGCGGTGAAGCTCAGAAGAAAACTTCTACCGCTGCCTCCAGCGACTGTAAGAAAGAGCAGTTCGACTGCCGAAAAGAAGAAAGTGAGGCGAATGAAAAAAGTCTGAAAATAAATGGTACCGTGAAAGCAAAGACTAACATAGGCATTGCAAAATGTTGGCGACAACTTGAAAAAAATATTTTTATTTACCCTAGAAAATGTAGAACAAAGGTGAGTGCATATATTTACATCTCTTTCAATTACATTCCAGAATACTTTCCGACTAAATGTTTTATCATTTGAAAAGAATTGCATGTAGATATTACTCTATTCTCCATTTGTATAAATATTACGCTTCTCGGCGCTTCTCATTTGTGCAAGTAAGTTTAATTTAGTGGTTGGATGTGTCAAAATTGAAAAAAGTGAATAGAAAATACTCGTGAAGTGAGGGGAATGCAAAAAGGGTGAAGAAAAAGACGCCATTCAAGAAGTATTTAAAATCAGCAGTTGCAAGATGTTAATAATCTAAACCAATGGTTAATGTGCACCTGGTCCATTCAAATTGTCAACAGCTGTAAATAGGATCCATCTGGAATATCGAAGGCAAAGTCTGTGATAAGAGAAGCCGGTTACCGTGGTAGCAAGTGGCGGTGAAGCTCAGAAGAAAACTTCTACCGCTGCCTCCAGCGACAGTAAAAAACAGCAGTTCGACTGCCGAAAAGAACAAAGTGAAAAGTGAGGCGAATGCAAAAAGTCCGAAGAAAAGTGGTATCGTGAAAGCAAACACCGACATCGGCATTGCAAAATGTTGGGGACAACTTAAAGAAAATATTTTTATTTACCCTAGAAAATGTAGAACAAAGGTGAGTGCATATATTTCCATCTCTTTCAATCACATTCCAGAATACTTTCCGACCAAATTTTTTATCATTTGAAAAGAATTGCATAAAGATATTACTCTATTCTCCGTTTGTATAAATATTACGCTTCTCGGCGCTTCTCATTTGTCCAAGTAAGTTTAATTTAGTGGTTGGATGTGTCAAAATTGAAAAAAGTGAATTGAAAATGGTGGTGAAGTGAGGCGAATGAAAAAAGTGTGAATTAAAGTGGTCCTGTGAATGCAAAGACCAGCGACTGTAAAAAAGAGCAGTTCAAGTTTAATTTAGTGGTTGGATGTGTCAAAATTGAAAAAAGTGAATAGAAAATACTCGTGAAGTGAGGCGAATGCAAAAAGGGTGAAGAAAAAGGCGCCATTCAAGAAGTATTTAAAATCAGCAGTTGCAAGATGTTAATAATCTAAACCAATGGTTAGTGTGCACCTGGTCCATTCAAATTGTCAACAGCTGTAAATAGCATCCATCTGGAAAATCGAAGGCAAAGTCTGTGATAAGAGAAGCCGGTTACCGTGGTAGCAAGTGGCGGTGAAGCTCAGAAGAAAACTTCTACCGCTGAATCCAGCGACTGTAAAAAAGAGCGGTTCGACTGCCGAAAAGAAGAAAGTGAAAAGTGAGGCGAATGAAAAAAGTCCGAAGAAAAGTGGTACCGTGAAAGCAAAGACTAACATCGGCATTGCAAAATGTTGGGGACAACTTAAAGAAAATATTTTTATTTACCCTAGAAAATGTAGGACAAAGGTGAGTGCATATATTTCCATCTCTTTCAATCACATTCCAGAATACTTTCCGACTAAATTTTTTATCATTTGAAAAGAATTGCATAAAGATATTACTCTTTTCTCCGTTTGTACAAATATTACGCTTCTCGGCGCTTCTCATTTGTCCAAGTAATTTGCATTTGGTGGTTGGATGTGTCAAAATTGAAAAAAGTGAATAGAAAATACTCGTGAAGTGAGGCGAATGAAAAAAGTGTGAAGAAAAAAGGCGCCATTCAAGAAGTATTTAAAATCAGCAGTTGCAAGATGTTAATAATCTAAACCAATGGTTAGTCTGCACCTGGTCCATTCAAATTGTCAACAGCTGTAAATAGGATCCATCTGGAAAATCGAAGGCAAAGTCTGTGATAAGAGAAGCCGGTTACCGTGGTAGCAAGTGGCGATGAAGCTCAGAAGAAAACTTCTACCGCTGCCTCCAGCGACTGTAAAAAACAGCAGTTCGACGGCCGAAAAGAAGAAAGTGAAAAGTGAGGCGAATGAAAAAAGTCTGAAGAAAAGTGGTTCCGTGAAAGCAAAGACCAACATCGGCCTTGCAAAATGTTGGCGACAACTTAAAGAAAATATTTTTATTTACCCTAGAAAATGTAGAACAAAGGTGAGTGCATATATTTCCATCTCTTTCTATTACATTCCAGAATACTTTCCGACTAAATGTTTTATCATTTGAAAAGAATTGGATAAAGATTACTCTTTTCTCCGTTTGTATAAATATGACGCTTCTCGGCACTTCTCATTTATCCAAGTAAGTTTAATTTAGTGGTTGGATGTGTCCAAATTGAAAAAAGTGAATAGAAAATACTCGTGAAGTGAGGCGAATGCAAAAAGTGTGAAAAAAGGCGCCATTCATGAAGTATTTAAAATCAGCAGTTGCAAGATGTTAATAATCTAATCCAATGGTTAGTGTGCACCTGGTCCATTGAAATTGTCAACTGCTGTAAATAGGATCCATCTGGAAAATCGAAGGCAAAGTCTGTGATAAGAGAAGCCGGATACCGTGGTAGCAAGTGGCGGTGAAGCTCAGAAGAAAACTTCTACCGCTGCCTCCAGCGACTGTAAAAAACAGCAGTTCGACGGCCGAAAAGAAGAAAGTGAAAAGTGAGGCGAATGAAAAATGTCCGAAGAAAAGTGGTACCGTGAAAGCAAAAACCAGCGGCTGTAAAAAAGAGCGGTTCGACTGCTGAAATGAAGAAAGTGAAAAGTGAGGCGAATGAAAAAAGTCCGAAGAAAAGTGGTGCCGTGAAAGCAAAGACTAACATCGGCATAGCAAAATGTTGGCGACAGCTTAAAGAAAATATTTTTATTTACCCTAGAAAATGTAGGACAAAGGTGAGTGCATATATTTCCATCTCTTTCTATTACATTCCAGAATACTTTCCGACTAAATGTTTTATCATTTGAAAAGAATTGGATAAAGATATTACTCTTTTCTCCGTTTGTATAAATATTACGCTTCTCGGCGCTTCTCATTTATCCAAGTAAGTTTAATTTAGTGGTTGGATGTGTCCAAATTGAAAAAAGTGAATAGAAAATACTCGTGAAGTGAGGCGAATGCAAAAAGTGTGAAAAAAGGCGCCATTCATGAAGTATTTAAAATCAGCAGTTGCAAGATGTTAATAATCTAATCCAATGGTTAGTGTGCACCTGGTCCATTGAAATTGTCAACAGCTGTAAATAGGATCCATCTGGAAAATCGAAGGCAAAGTCAGTGATAAGAGAAGCCGGATACCGTGGTAGCAAGTGGCGGTGAAGCCCAGAAGAAAACTTCTACCTCTGCCTCCAGCGACTGTAAAAAACAGCAGTTCGACTGCCGAAAATAAGAAAGTGAAAAGTGAGGCGAATGAAAAAAGTCTGAAGAAAAGTGGTACCGTGAAAGCAAACACCAACATCGGCATTGCAAAATGTTGGCGACAACTTGAAAAAAATATTTTTATTTACCCTAGAAAATGTAGAACAAAGGTGAGTGCATATATTTCCATCTCTTTCAATCACATTCCAGAATACTTTCCGACTAAATTTTTTATCATTTGAAAAGAATTGCATGAAGATATTACTCTTTTCTCCGTTTGTTTAAATATGACGCTTCTCGGCACTTCTCATTTGTCCAAGTAAGTTTAATTTAGTGGTTGGATGTGTCAAAATTGAAAAAAGTGAATAGAAAATACTCGTGAAGTGAGGCGAATGCAAAAAGTGTGAAGAAAAAGGCGCCATTCAAGAAGTATTTAAAATCAGCAGTTGCAAGATGTTAATAATCTAAACCAATGGTTAGTGTGCTCCTGGTCCATTCAAATTGTCAACAGCTGTAAATAGGATCCATCTGGATAATCGAAGGCAAAGTCTGGTAAGAGAAGACGGATACCGTGGTAGCAAGTGGCGGTGAAGCTCAGAAGAAAACTTCAACTGCTGCCTCCAGCGACTGTCAGAAAGAGCAGTTCGACTGCCGAAAAGAAGAAAGTGAGGCGAATGAAAAAAGTCTGAAGAAAAGTGGTATCGTGAAAGCAAAGACCAACATTTGCAAAATGTTGTCGACAACTTAAAGAAAATATTTTTATTTACCCAAGAAAATGTAGAACAATGGTGAAAAGAATTGTATAAAGATATTACTTTTTTCCCCGTTTGTACAAATATTACGCTTCTCGGCGCTTCTCATTTGTCCAAGTAAGTTTCATTTGGTGGTTGGGTGTGTCAAAATTGAAAAAAATGAATAGAAAATACTCGTGAAGTGAGGCGAATGAAAAAAGCGTGAAGAAAAGTGGTACCGTGAAAGCAAAGACCAGCGACTGTAAAAAACAGCAGTTCAACTGCCGAAAAGAAGAAAGTGAAAAGTGAGGCGAATGAAAAAAGTCTGAAGATAAATGGTACCGTGAAAGCAAAGACCAACATTTGCAAAATGTTGGCGACAACTTGAAGAAAATATTTTTATTTACCCTAGAAAATGTAGAACAAAGGTGAGTGCATATATTTACATATCTTTCAATTACATTCCAGAATACTTTTGGACTAAATTTTTTATCATTTGAAAAGAATTGCATAAAGATATTACTCTTTTCTCCGTTTGTAAAAATATTACGCTTCTCGGCGCTTCTCATTTGTGCAAGTAAGTTTAATTTAGTGGTTGGATGTGTCAAAATTGAAAAAAGTGAATAGAAAATACTCGTGAAGTGAGGCGAATGCAAAAAGGGTGAAGAAAAAGGCGCCATTCAAGAAGTATTTAAAATCAGCAGTTGCAAGATGTTAATAATCTAAACCAATGGTTAGTGTGCACCTGGTCCATTCAAATTGTCAACAGCTGTAAATAGGATCCATCTGGAAAATCGAAGGCAAAGTCTGTGATAAGAGAAGCCGGTTACCGTGGTAGCAAGTGGCGGTGAAGCTCAGAAGAAAACTTCTACCGCTGCCTCCAGCGACTGTAAAAAACAGCAGTTCGACGGCCGAAAAGAAGAAAGTGAAAAGTGAGGCGAATGAAAAAAGTCTGAAGAAAAGTGGTTCCGTGAAAGCAAAGACCAACATCGGCCTTGCAAAATGTTGGCGACAACTTAAAGAAAATATTTTTATTTACCCTAGAAAATGTAGAACAAAGGTGAGTGCATATATTTACATCTATTTCAATCACAATCCAGAATACTTTCGGTCTAAATTTTTTATCATTTGAAAAGAATTGCATAAAGATATTACTCTTTTCTCCGTTTGTACAAATATTACGCTTCTCGGCGCTTCTCATTTGTCCAAGTAAGTTTCAGTTGGTGGTTGGATGTGTCAAAATTGAAAAAAGTGAATAGAAAATTCTCGTGAAGTGAGGCGAATGAAAAAAGTGTGAAGAAAAGTGGTACCGTGATAGCAAAGAGCAGTTCAACTGCCGAAAAGAAGAAAGTGAAAAGAGAGGCGAATGAAAAAAGTCTGAAAATGGTACCGTGAAAGCAAAGACCAACATCGGCATTGCAAAATGTTGGCGACAACTTGAAAAAAATATTTTTATTTACCCTAGAAAATACTCGTGAAGTGAGGCGAATGCAAAAAGTGTGAAGAAAAAAGGCGCCATTCAAGAAGTATTTAAAATCAGCAATTGCAAGATGTTAATAATCTAAACCAATGGTTAGTGTGCACCTGCTCCATTGAAATTGTCAACAGCTGTAAATAGGATCCATCTGGAAAATCGAAGGCAAAGTCAGTGATAAGAGAAGCCGGATACCGTGGTAGCAAGTGGCGGTGAAGCCCAGAAGAAAACTTCTACCTCTGCCTCCAGCGACTGTAAAAAACAGCAGTTCGACTGCCGAAAAGAAGAAAGTGAAAAGTGAGGCGAATGAAAAAAGTCTGAAGAAAAGTGGTACCGTGAAAGCAAACACCAACATCGGCATTGCAAAATGTTGGCGACAACTTGAAAAAAATATTTTTATTTACCCTAGAAAATGTAGAACAAAGGTGAGTGCATATATTTCCATCTCTTTCAATTACATTCCAGAATACTTTCCGACTAAATGTTTTATCATTTGAAAAGAATTGCATGAAGATATTACTCTTTTCTCCGTTTGTAAAAATATTACGCTTCTCGGCGCTTCTCATTTGTGCAAGTAAGTTTAATTTAGTGGTTGGATGTGTCAAAATTGAAAAAAGTGAATAGAAAATACTCGTGAAGTGAGGCGAATGCAAAAGTGTGAAGAAAAAAGACGCCATTCAAGAAGTATTTAAAATCAGCAGTTGCAAGATGTTAATAATCTACACCAATGGTTAGTGTGCACCTGGTCCATTCAAATTGTCAACAGCTGTAAATAGGATCCATCTGGAAAATCGAAGGCAAAGTCTGTGATAAGAGATGCCGGTTACCGTGGTAGCAAGTGGCGGTGAAGCTCAGAAGAAAACTTCTACCGCTGCCTCCAGCGACAGTAAAAAACAGCAGTTCGACTGCCGAAAAGAACAAAGTGAAAAGTGAGGCGAATGCAAAAAGTCCGAAGAAAAGTGGTATCGTGAAAGCAAACACCAACATCGGCATTGCAAAATGTTGGCGACAACTTAAAAAAATATTTTTATTTACCCTAGAAAATGTAGAACAAAGGTGAGTGCACATATTTTCATCTCTTTCAATTACATTCCAGAATACTTTCCGTCTAAATGTTTTATCATTTGAAAAGAATTGGATAAAGATATTACTCTTTTCTCCGTTTGTATATATATTACGCTTCTCGGCGCTTCTCATTTATCCAAGTAAGTTTAATTTAGTGGTTGGATGTGTCCAAATTGAAAAAAGTGAATAGAAAATACTCGTGAAGTGAGGCGAATGCAAAAAGTGTGAAAAAAGGCGCCATTCATGAAGTATTTAAAATCAGCAGTTGCAAGATGTTAATAATCTAATCCAATGGTTAGTGTGCACCTGGTCCATTGAAATTGTCAACTGCTGTAAATAGGATCCATCTGGAAAATCGAAGGCAAAGTCTGTGATAAGAGAAGCCGGATACCGTGGTAGCAAGTGGCGGTGAAGCTCAGAAGAAAACTTCTACCGCTGCCTCCAGCGACTGTAAAAAACAGCAGTTCGACGGCCGAAAAGAAGAAAGTGAAAAGTGAGGCGAATGAAAAATGTCCGAAGAAAAGTGGTACCGTGAAAGCAAAAACCAGCGGCTGTAAAAAAGAGCGGTTCGACTGCTGAAATGAAGAAAGTGAAAAGTGAGGCGAATGAAAAAAGTCCGAAGAAAAGTGGTGCCGTGAAAGCAAAGACTAACATCGGCATAGCAAAATGTTGGCGACAGCTTAAAGAAAATATTTTTATTTACCCTAGAAAATGTAGGACAAAGGTGAGTGCATATATTTCCATCTCTTTCTATTACATTCCAGAATACTTTCCGACTAAATGTTTTATCATTTGAAAAGAATTGGATAAAGATATTACTCTTTTCTCCGTTTGTATAAATATTACGCTTCTCGGCGCTTCTCATTTATCCAAGTAAGTTTAATTTAGTGGTTGGATGTGTCCAAATTGAAAAAAGTGAATAGAAAATACTCGTGAAGTGAGGCGAATGCAAAAAGTGTGAAAAAAGGCGCCATTCATGAAGTATTTAAAATCAGCAGTTGCAAGATGTTAATAATCTAATCCAATGGTTAGTGTGCACCTGGTCCATTGAAATTGTCAACAGCTGTAAATAGGATCCATCTGGAAAATCGAAGGCAAAGTCAGTGATAAGAGAAGCCGGATACCGTGGTAGCAAGTGGCGGTGAAGCCCAGAAGAAAACTTCTACCTCTGCCTCCAGCGACTGTAAAAAACAGCAGTTCGACTGCCGAAAATAAGAAAGTGAAAAGTGAGGCGAATGAAAAAAGTCTGAAGAAAAGTGGTACCGTGAAAGCAAACACCAACATCGGCATTGCAAAATGTTGGCGACAACTTGAAAAAAATATTTTTATTTACCCTAGAAAATGTAGAACAAAGGTGAGTGCATATATTTCCATCTCTTTCAATCACATTCCAGAATACTTTCCGACTAAATTTTTTATCATTTGAAAAGAATTGCATGAAGATATTACTCTTTTCTCCGTTTGTTTAAATATGACGCTTCTCGGCACTTCTCATTTGTCCAAGTAAGTTTAATTTAGTGGTTGGATGTGTCAAAATTGAAAAAAGTGGATAGAAAATACTCGTGAAGTGAGGCGAATGCAAAAAGTGTGAAGAAAAAGGCGCCATTCAAGAAGTATTTAAAATCAGCAGTTGCAAGATGTTAATAATCTAAACCAATGGTTAGTGTGCTCCTGGTCCATTCAAATTGTCAACAGCTGTAAATAGGATCCATCTGGATAATCGAAGGCAAAGTCTGGTAAGAGAAGCCGGATACCGTGGTAGCAAGTGGTGGTGAAGCTCAGAAGAAAACTTCAACTGCTGCCTCCAGCGACTGTCAGAAAGAGCAGTTCGACTGCCGAAAAGAAGAAAGTGAGGCGAATGAAAAAAGTCTGAAGAAAAGTGGTATCGTGAAAGCAAAGACCAACATTTGCAAAATGTTGGCGACAACTTAAAGAAAATATTTTTATTTACCCAAGAAAATGTAGAACAAAGGTGAGTGCATATATTTCCATCTCTTTCAATCACATTCCAGAATACTTTCCGACTAAATTTTTTATCATTTGAAAAGAATTGCATGAAGATATTACTCTTTTCTCCGTTTGTTTAAATATGACGCTTCTCGGCACTTCTCATTTGTCCAAGTAAGTTTAATTTAGTGGTTGGATGTGTCAAAATTGAAAAAAGTGAATAGAAAATACTCGTGAAGTGAGGCGAATGCAAAAAGTGTGAAGAAAAAGGCGCCATTCAAGAAGTATTTAAAATCAGCAGTTGCAAGATGTTAATAATCTAAACCAATGGTTAGTGTGCTCCTGGTCCATTCAAATTGTCAACAGCTGTAAATAGGATCCATCTGGATAATCGAAGGCAAAGTCTGGTAAGAGAAGCCGGATACCGTGGTAGCAAGTGGCGCTGAAGCTCAGAAGAAAACTTCAACTGCTGCCTCCAGCGACTGTCAGAAAGAGCAGTTCGACTGCCGAAAAGAAGAAAGTGAGGCGAATGAAAAAAGTCTGAAGAAAAGTGGTATCGTGAAAGCAAAGACCAACATTTGCAAAATGTTGGCGACAACTTAAAGAAAATATTTTTATTTACCCAAGAAAATGTAGAACAATGGTGAAAAGAATTGTATAAAGATATTACTTTTTTCCCCGTTTGTACAAATATTACGCTTCTCGGCGCTTCTCATTTGTCCAAGTAAGTTTCATTTGGTGGTTGGGTGTGTCAAAATTGAAAAAAATGAATAGAAAATACTCGTGAAGTGAGGCGAATGAAAAAAGCGTGAAGAAAAGTGGTACCGTGAAAGCAAAGACCAGCGACTGTAAAAAACAGCAGTTCAACTGCCGAAAAGAAGAAAGTGAAAAGTGAGGCGAATGAAAAAAGTCTGAAGATAAATGGTACCGTGAAAGCAAAGACCAACATTTGCAAAATGTTGGCGACAACTTGAAGAAAATATTTTTATTTACCCTAGAAAATGTAGAACAAAGGTGAGTGCATATATTTACATATCTTTCAATTACATTCCAGAATACTTTTGGACTAAATTTTTTATCATTTGAAAAGAATTGCATAAAGATATTACTCTTTTCTCCGTTTGTACAAATATTACGCTTCTCGGCGCTTCTCATTTGTCCAAGTAAGTTTCAGTTGGTGGTTGGATGTGTCAAAATTGAAAAAAGTGAATAGAAAATACTCGTGAAGTGAGGCGAATGAAAAAAGTGTGAAGAAAAGTGGTACCGTGAAAGCAAAGAGCAGTTCAACTGCCGAAAAGAAGAAAGTGAAAAGAGAGGCGAATGAAAAAAGTCTGAAAATGGTACCGTGAAAGCAAAGACCAACATCGGCATTGCAAAATGTTGGCGACAACTTGAAAAAAATATTTTTATTTACCCTAGAAAATGTAGAACAAAGGTGAGTGCATATATTTCCATCTCTTTCAATCACATTCCAGAATACTTTCCGACTAAATTTTTTATCATTTGAAAAGAATTGCATAAAGATATTACTCTTTTCTCCGTTTGTACAAATATTACGCTTCTCGGCGCTTCTCATTTGTCCAAGTAAGTTTCATTTGGTGGTTGGATGTGTCAAAATTGAAAAAAGTTAATAGAAAATACTCGTGAAGTGAGGCGAATGCAAAAAGTGTGAAGAAAAAAGGCGCCATTCAAGAAGTATTTAAAATCAGCAGTTGCAAGATGTTAATAATCTAAACCAATGGTTAGTGTGCACCTGCTCCATTGAAATTGTCAACAGCTGTAAATAGGATCCATCTGGAAAATCGAAGGCAAAGTCAGTGATAAGAGAAGCCGGATACCGTGGTAGCAAGTGGCGGTGAAGCCCAGAAGAAAACTTCTACCGCTGCCTCCAGCGACAGTAAAAAACAGCAGTTCGACTGCCGAAAAGAACAAAGTGAAAAGTGAGGCGAATGCAAAAAGTCCGAAGAAAAGTGGTATCGTGAAAGCAAACACCAACATCGGCATTGCAAAATGTTGGCGACAACTTAAAAAAATATTTTTATTTACCCTAGAAAATGTAGAACAAAGGTGAGTGCATATATTTCCATCTCTTTCAATCACATTCCAGAATACTTTCCGTCTAAATGTTTTATCATTTGAAAAGAATTGGATAAAGATATTACTCTTTTCTCCGTTTGTATATATATTACGCTTCTCGGCGCTTCTCATTTATCCAAGTAAGTTTAATTTAGTGGTTGGATGTGTCCAAATTGAAAAAAGTGAATAGAAAATACTCGTGAAGTGAGGCGAATGCAAAAAGTGTGAAAAAAGGCGCCATTCATGAAGTATTTAAAATCAGCAGTTGCAAGATGTTAATAATCTAATCCAATGGTTAGTGTGCACCTGGTCCATTGAAATTGTCAACTGCTGTAAATAGGATCCATCTGGAAAATCGAAGGCAAAGTCTGTGATAAGAGAAGCCGGATACCGTGGTAGCAAGTGGCGGTGAAGCTCAGAAGAAAACTTCTACCGCTGCCTCCAGCGATAGTAAGAAAGAGCAGTTCGACTGCCGAAAAGAAGAAAGTGAGGCGAATGAAAAAAGTCTGAAAATAAATGGTACCGTGAAAGCAAAGACTAACATAGGCATTGCAAAATGTTGGCGACAACTTGAAAAAAATATTTTTATTTACCCTAGAAAATGTAGAACAAAGGTGAGTGCATATATTTCCATCTCTTTCAATTACATTCCAGAATACTTTCCGACTAAATGTTTTATCATTTGAAAAGAATTGCATAAAGATATTACTCTATTCTCCGTTTGTATAAATATTACGCTTCTCGGCGCTTCTCATTTGTGCAAGTAAGTTTAATTTAGTGGTTGGATGTGTCAAAATTGAAAAAAGTGAATAGAAAATACTCGTGAAGTGAGGCGAATGCAAAAAGGGTGAAGAAAAAGGCGCCATTCAAGAAGTATTTAAAATCAGCAGTTGCAAGATGTTAATAATCTAATCCAATGGTTAGTGTGCACCTGGTCCATTCAAATTGTCAACAGCTGTAAATAGGATCCATCTGGAAAATCGAAGGCAAAGTCTGTGATAAGAGAAGCCGGTTACCGTGGTAGCAAGTGGCGGTGAAGCTCAGAAGAAAACTTCTACCGCTGCCTCCAGCGACAGTAAAAAACAGCAGTTCGACTGCCGAAAAGAACAAAGTGAAAAGTGAGGCGAATGCAAAAAGTCCGAAGAAAAGTGGTATCGTGAAAGCAAACACCAACATCGGCATTGCAAAATGTTGGCGACAACTTAAAAAAATATTTTTATTTACCCTAGAAAATGTAGAACAAAGGTGAGTGCATATATTTCCATCTCTTTCAATCACATTCCAGAATACTTTCCGTCTAAATGTGTTATCATTTGAAAAGAATTGGATAAAGATATTACTCTTTTCTCCGTTTGTATATATATTACGCTTCTCGGCGCTTCTCATTTATCCAAGTAAGTTTAATTTAGTGGTTGGATGTGTCCAAATTGAAAAAAGTGAATAGAAAATACTCGTGAAGTGAGGCGAATGCAAAAAGTGTGAAAAAAGGCGCCATTCATGAAGTATTTAAAATCAGCAGTTGCAAGATGTTAATAATCTAATCCAATGGTTAGTGTGCACCTGGTCCATTGAAATTGTCAACTGCTGTAAATAGGATCCATCTGGAAAATCGAAGGCAAAGTCTGTGATAAGAGAAGCCGGATACCGTGGTAGCAAGTAGCGGTGAAGCTCAGAAGAAAACTTCTACCGCTGCCTCCAGCGATTGTAAAAAACAGCTGTTCGACTGCCGAAAGGAAGAAAGTGAGGCGAATGAAAAAAGTCTGAAGAAAAGTGGTACCGCGAAAGCAAAGACTATCATCGGCATAGCAAAATGTTGGCGACAGCTTAAAGAACATATTTTTATTTACCCTAGAAAATGTAGAACAAAAGTTAGTGCATATATTTCCATCTCTTTCAATTACATTCCAGAATACTTTCCGACTAAATTTTTTATCATTTGAAAAGAATTGCATAAAGATATTACTCTTTTCTCAGTTTGTACAAATATTACGCTTCTCGGCGCTTCTCATTTGTCCAAGTATGTTTCATTTGGTGGTTTTGTGTGTCAAAATTGAAAAAAGTGAATAGAAAATACTCGTGAAGTGAGGCGAATGCAAAAAGTGTGAAGAAAAATGGAGCCATTCTAGAAGTATTTAAAATCAGCAGTTGCAAGATGTTAATAATCTAAACCAACGGTAAGTGTGCACCTGGTTCATTCAAATTGTCAAGAGCTGTAAATAGGATCCATCAGGAAAATCGAAGGCAAAGTCTGTGGTAAGAGAAGCCGGTTACCGTGGTAGCAAGTTGCGGTGAAGCTCAGAAGAAAACTTCTACCGCTGCCTCCAGCGACTGTAGAAAACAGCAGTTCGACTGCCGAAAAGAAGAAAGAAGTGAAATGTGAGGCGAATGAAAAAAGTCTGAAGAAAAGTGGTACCGTGAAAGCAAAGACCAACATCGGCATTGCAAAATGTTGGCGACAACTTGAAGAAAATATTTTTATTTACCCTAGAAAATGTAGAACAAAAGTTAGTGCATATCTTTCCATCTCTTTCAATTACATTCCAGAACACTTTCCGACTAAATTTTTTATCAATTGAAAAGAATTGCATGAAGATATTACTCTTTTCTCCGTTTGTACAAATATTACGCTTCTCGGCGCTTCTCATTTGTCCAAGTAAGTTTCATTTAGTGGTTGGGTGTGTCCAAATTGAAAAAAGTGAATAGAAAATAGTGGTGAAGTGAGGCGAATGCAAAAAGTGTGAAGAAAAGTGGTGCCGTTCAAGATATATTTTAAATCAGCAGTTGCAAGATGTTAATAATCTATACAAATGGTTAGTGTGCAACTGGTCCATTCAAATTGTCAACAGCTGTAAATAGGATCCATCAGGAAAATCGTAGGCAAAGTCTGTGGTAAGAGAAGCCGGATACCGTGGTAGCAAGTGGCGGTGAAGCTCAGAAGAAAACTTCAACCGCTGCCTCCTGCGACTCTAAAAAAGAAGAAAGTGAGAAGTGAGGCCAATGAACAAAGTCTGTGAAAAGTTGTACCGTGAAAGCAAAGACCAACATCGGCATTGCAAAATATTGGCGACAACTTAAAGAAAATATTTTTATTTTCCCTAGAAAATGTAGAACAAAGGTGAGTGCATTTATTTCCATCCTTTTCAATTACATTCCAGAATAGTTTTCGACTAAATTTTTTATCATTTGAAAAGAATTGCATGAATATATTACTCTTTTCTCCGTTTGTACAAATATTACGCTTCTCGGCGCTTCTCATTTGTCCAAGTAAGTTTCATTTGGTGGTTGGGTGTGTCAAAATTGCAAACAGTGAATAGAAAATACTCGTTAAGTGAGGCGAATGAAAAAAAACGTGAAGAAAAGTGGTACCGTGAAAGCAAAGACCAGCTACTGTAAAAAAGAGCAGTTCGACTGCCAAAAAGAAGAAAGTGAAAAGTGAGGCGAATGAAAAAAGTCCGAAGAAAAGTGGTACCGTGAAAGCAAAGACCAACATCGGCATTGCAAAATGTTGGGGACAACTTAAAGAAAATGTTTTTATTTACTCTAGAAAATGTAGAACAGAGGTGAGTGCATATATTTACATCTCTTTCAATTACATTCCAGAATACTTTCCGACTAAATTTCTTATCAGTTGAAAAGAATTGCATGAATATATTTCTCTTTTCTCCGTTTGTACAAATATTACGCTTCTCGGCGCTTCTCATTTGTCCAAGTAAGTTTCATTTGGTGGTTGGGTGTGTCAAAATTGAAAACAGTGAATAGAAAAAACTCGTTAAGTGAGGCGAACGAAAAAAACGTGAAGAAAAGTGGTACCGTGAAAGCAAAGACCAGCTACTGTAAAAAAGAGCAGTTCGACTGCCGAAAAGAAGAAAGTGAAAAGTTAGGCGAACGAAAAAAGTCCGAAGAAAAGTGGTACCGTGAAAGCAAAGACCAACATCGGCATTGCAAAATGTTGGGGACAACTTAAAGAAAATGTTTTTATTTACCCTAGAAAATGTAGAACAAAGGTGAGTGCATATATTTACATCTCTTTCAATTACATTCCAGAATACTTTCCGACTAAATTTCTTATCAATTGAAAAGAATTGCATGAATATAATACTCTTTTCTCCGTTTGTACAAATATTACGCTTCTCGGCGTTTCTCATTTGTCCAAGTAATTTTCATTTGGTGGTTGGGTGTGTCGAAATTGAAAAAAAGTTAATAGAAAATACTCGTGAAGTGAGGCGAATGAAAAAAACGTGAAGAAAAGTGGTACCGTGAAAGCCAATATACTGTAAAAAGAGCAGTTCGACTGCCGAAAAGAAGAAAGTGAAAAGTGAGGCGAATGAAAAATGTCTGAAGAAAAGTGGTACCGTGAAAGCAAAGACCAACATCGGCATTGCAATATGTTGGCGACAACTTAAAGAAAATATTTTTATTCACCCTAGAAAATGTAGAACAAAGGTGAGTGGATATATTTTCATCTCTTTCAATTACATTCCAGAATACTTTCCGACTAAATTTTTTATCATTTGAAAAGAATTGCGTAAAGATATTCCTCTTTTCTCCGTTTGTACAAATATTACGCTTCTCGGCGCTTCTCAATTGTCCAAGTAAGTTTCATTTGGTGGTTGGGTGTGTCAAAATTGAAAAAAGTGAATAGAAAATACTCGTGAAGTGAGGCGAATGAAAAAAGTGTGAAGAAAAGTGGTACCGTGAAAGCAAAGACCAGCTACTGTAAAAAAGAGCAGTTCGACTGCCGAAAAGAAGAAAGTGAAAAGTGAGGCGAATGAAAAAAGTCCGAAGAAAAGTGGTACCGTGAAAGCAAAGACGAACATCGGCATTGCAAAATGTTGGGGACAACTTAAAGAAAATGTTTTTATTTACCCTAGAAAATGTAGAACAAAGGTGAGTGCATATATTTACATCTCTTTCAATTACATTCCAGAATACTTTCCGTCTAAATTTTTTATCATTTGAAAAGAATTGCATGAATATATTACTCTTTTCTCCGTTTGTACAAATATTACGCTTCTCGGCGCTTCTCATTCGTCCAAGTAAGTTTCATTTGGTGGTTGGGTGTGTTAAAATTGAAAAAAGTGAATAGAATATACTCGTGAAGTGAGGCGCATGAAAAAAAGAGTGAAGAAAAGTGGTACCGTGAAAGCAAAGACCAGCTACTGTAAAAAAGAGCAGTTCGACTGCCGAAAAGAAGAAAGTGAAAAGTGAGGCGAATGAAAAAAGTCCGAAGAAAAGTGGTACCGTGAAAGCAAAGACGAACATCGGCATTGCAAAATGTTGGGGACAACTTAAAGAAAATGTTTTTATTTACTCTAGAAAATGTAGAACAAAGGTGAGTGCATATATTTACATCTCTTTCAATTACATTCCAGAATACTTTCCGACTAAATTTCTTATCAATTGAAAAGAATTGCATGAATATAATACTCTTTTCTCCGTTTGTACAAATATTACGCTTCTCGGCGTTTCTCATTTGTCCAAGTAATTTTCATTTGGTGGTTGGGTGTGTCGAAATTGAAAAAAAGTTAATAGAAAATACTCGTGAAGTGAGGCGAATGAAAAAAACGTGAAGAAAAGTGGTACCGTGAAAGCCAATATACTGTAAAAAGAGCAGTTCGACTGCCGAAAAGAAGAAAGTGAAAAGTGAGGCGAATGAAAAATGTCTGAAGAAAAGTGGTACCGTGAAAGCAAAGACCAACATCGGCATTGCAATATGTTGGCGACAACTTAAAGAAAATATTTTTATTCACCCTAGAAAATGTAGAACAAAGGTGAGTGGATATATTTTCATCTCTTTCAATTACATTCCAGAATACTTTCCGACTAAATTTTTTATCATTTGAAAAGAATTGCGTAAAGATATTCCTCTTTTCTCCGTTTGTACAAATATTACGCTTCTCGGCGCTTCTCAATTGTCCAAGTAAGTTTCATTTGGTGGTTGGGTGTGTCAAAATTGAAAAAAGTGAATAGAAAATACTCGTGAAGTGAGGCGAATGAAAAAAGTGTGAAGAAAAGTGGTACCGTGAAAGCAAAGACCAGCTACTGTAAAAAAGAGCAGTTCGACTGCCGAAAAGAAGAAAGTGAAAAGTGAGGCGAATGAAAAATGTCTGAAGAAAAGTGGTACCGTGAAAGCAAAGACCAACATCGGCATTGCAATATGTTGGCGACAACTTAAAGAAAATATTTTTATTCACCCTAGAAAATGTAGAACAAAGGTGAGTGGATATATTTTCATCTCTTTCAATTACATTCCAGAATACTTTCCGACTAAATTTTTTATCATTTGAAAAGAATTGCATAAAGATATTCCTCTTTTCTCCGTTTGTACAAATATTACGCTTCTCGGCGCTTCTCAATTGTCCAAGTAAGTTTCATTTGGTGGTTGGGTGTGTCAAAATTGAAAAAAGTGAATAGAAAATACTCGTGAAGTGAGGCGAATGAAAAAAGCGTGAAGCAAAGTGTTACCGTGAAAGCAAAGACCAGCTACTGTAAAAAAGAGCAGTTCGGCTGCCGAAAAGAAGAAAGTGAAAAGTGAGGCGAATGAAAAATGTCTGAAGAAAAGTGGTACCGTGAAAGCAAAGACCAACATCGGCATTGCAATATGTTGGCGACAACTTAAAGAAAATATTTTTATTCACCCTAGAAAATGTAGGACAAAGGTGAGTGGATATATTTTCATCTCTTTCAATTACATTCCAGAATACTTTCCGACTAAATTTCTTATCAATTGAAAAGAATTGCATGAATATATTTCTCTTTTCTCCGTTTGTACAAATATTACGCTTCTCGGCGCTTCTCATTTGTCCAAGTAAGTTTCATTTGGTAGTTGGGTGTGTTAAAATTGAAAAAAGTGAATAGAATATACTCGTGAAGTGAGGCGCATGAAAAAAAAGTGAAGAAAAGTGGTACCGTGAAAGCAAAGACCAGCTACTGTAAAAAAGAGCAGTTCGACTGCCGAAAAGAAGAAAGTGAAAATTGAGGCGAATGAAAAATGTCTGAAGAAAAGTGGTACCGTGAAAGCAAAGACCAACATCGTCATTGAAAAATGTTGGGGACAACTTAAAGAAAATGTTTTTATTTACCCTAGAAAATGTAGAACAAAGGTGAGTGCATATATTTACATCTCTTTCAATTACATTCCAGAATACTTTCCGACTAAATTTCTTATCAATTGAAAAAAATTGCATGAATATAATACTCTTTTCTCCGTTTGTACAAATATTACGCTTCTCGGCGTTTCTCATTTGTCCAAGTAATTTTCATTTGGTGGTTGGGTGTGTCAAAATTGAAAAAAAGTTAATAGAAAATACTCGTGAAGTGAGGCGAATGAAAAAAACGTGAAGAAAAGTGGTACCGTGAAAGCCAATATACTGTAAAAAGAGCAGTTCGACTGCCGAAAAGAAGAAAGTGAAAAGTGAGGCGAATGAAAAATGTCTGAAGAAAAGTGGTACCGTGAAAGCAAAGACCAACATCGGCATTGCAATATGTTGGCGACAACTTAAAGAAAATATTTTTATTCACCCTAGAAAATGTAGAACAAAGGTGAGTGGATATATTTTCATCTCTTTCAATTACATTCCAGAATACTTTCCGACTAAATTTTTTATCATTTGAAAAGAATTGCGTAAAGATATTCCTCTTTTCTCCGTTTGTACAAATATTACGCTTCTCGGCGCTTCTCAATTGTCCAAGTAAGTTTCATTTGGTAGTTGGGTGTGTCAAAATTGAAAACAGTGAATAGAAAATACTCGTTAAGTGAGGCGAATGAAAAAAAACGTGAAGAAAAGTGGTACCGTGAAAGCAAAGACCAGCTACTGTAAAAAAAAGCAGTTCGACTGCCGAAAAGAAGAAAGTGAAAAGTGAGGCGAATGAAAAATGTCTGAAGAAAAGTGGTACCGTGAAAGCAAAGACCAACATCGGCATTGCAATATGTTGGCGACAACTGAAAGAAAATATTTTTATTCACCCTAGAAAATGTAGAACAAAGGTGAGTGGATATATTTTCATCTCTTTCAATTACATTTCAGAATACTTTCCAACATCGGCATTGCAAAATGTTGGCGACAACTTAAGGAAAATATTTTTATTTTCCCTAGAAAATGTAGAACAAAGGTGAGTGCATATATTTCCATCCCTTTCAATTACATTCCAGAATAGTTTCCGACTAAATTTTTTATCATTTGAAAAGAATTGCATAAAGATATTACTCTTTTCTCAGTTTGTACAAATATTACGCTTCTCGGCTGTTAGAATTTTCTTGATGCAAAAAGATAAAAATATAATCAACTTGTAATAAATTTGTAGTACTTTATTCGAGAGCAGGAGAAAGAAGAAGGAGAATAGAAACTTTACAAGAAATGTCAAACTTATAGAAGATAGAAAATTAATTAATAGAGAAAAGAATAGTGATGCCAGACTTGCGTATTGTCGTCTTACAATAATCTTGACACGCCCCCTCAATACGCAGGTATATCAGTTTATCATTCCAGAAACACAAGACCTTGCCGACATTTCACATGATTAACTTTTGGCAGCGATTTTGTCAATACGTCTGCAATCATTTCTTGCGTTGGAATGTGCTTTAACTGGAACATAGAGGCAGCCACGGCATCTCGAATGAAATGGTGCTTGATGTCAATATGTTTTGTTCGTGCATGAAAAACTGGATCATTAGCCAGAAATAAGGCCCCCTTATTATCGACAAAAAGCGTTATTTGTTGAACAACGTGAACAAGACCAAGCTCATGTAGCAACCCACGTAAATAGATAGCCTCTTTTCCAGCTTCAGTGTAGCTTACGTATTCCGCTTCAGTAGAAGATAGCGCAACAGTTCTTTGTTTTTGTGACTTCCAACTTATCGCAGCACCACTCAGAATGAAAACGTAGCCTGAATAGGATCTCCGGTCGAGAGTGCATCCACCCCAGTCCGCATCAGCGTATCCAACAAGTGACTCATTTGTTTTTCTGTAGATCAGTCCAAGCTCCTTTGTTCCAGCAAGGTATCTTAGAACTCTCTTGGCAGCATTCCAATGATCTTGGCTAGGTTCTTCAACAAATTGTGCAAGTTTTGAAATAATGTGTGCTATATCAGGCCTCGATGCTACGCTCAAGTACATAAGGCTTCCAATAAGTTCTCTATATGTTTCCTTTTTACATGTGCCATCAGATTGGCTGTAGTCTAAGTGCAAATTTACTTCAGCGGGAGTTGCCAAAGAATTGCATTCACTCATACCATATCTAGTGAGTAATTCTCGTATATAATTCGATTGCTTCAACTCAATTGAGGAACTCCGTTGATTTATCTGTAAACCAAGGCAATGCTTTGCTTCACCAATAACTTTTATATCAAAATCCATCATCAAATGACCTTTTATTTTTAGAAGGCTTTCATCATTGCAAGTCGCCACCAACAAATCATCGACGTATACCAAAACAAGTGTCAGAGTTTGATTGTCTTTAACATAGAATAGGCAAGGTTCACTTTTCATTGGTTTCAGTCCAATTTCAGTCAGCTTCTCACTGAGCTTAGTATACCATTGTCGCCCAGCTTGTTTAAGGCCATATAATGCCTTATTAAGTTTACATACATTGGCGCCATCATGAATGATATGCAGCATCTCTTTGGCTCCGATATATACTGCCGAAAGTTCATCTTCATTTCTTAAAATGCGTTCGAGCATCTCATTCATCATATCTGGAATCTTCATAAAGACTGTTTCGTTTAACGTTCCATTCAGGTAAGCCGTCACTACATCAAACTGCCATATCTTTAAACCAAACTGCGCGGACAAGGCCAGAAGAAGTCGAATAGTTTCCAGTCTTGCAACTGGTGCAAAAGTTTGATGATAGTTAACACCAAATTTTTGGTTGTAACCCTTAGCTACAAGGCGTGCTTTTCGGTGATCAATTTCTCCATTATGTGAATATTTGTTAGTAAGCACATAGCGGCATCCAATTATATCCACAGTGTCAGGTGCTTTAATGAGATCCCAAGTCTGGTTTTTAATTAAACTTTTGACTGCTTGCTTCCACTCTTCGCTTTCCTTTCCATCAAGGGCATCTCGCATGTCAACTTCAGCAGCATTAACAAAAACTTCGTTCTCAAAATCATCACATTGATCACTTGCACTTAAGATGCCATCATCTTCAGTTGCCACACTCAAAGTACGTGCTTTCCTCGGACGCAATTGGCGATCTGTGAGCAAAGGTGTTGGTCGTCTCACATTCCTTTTAGTTTTCTCTTTGTTTTCAGTCTCAGGTGCGGCAACAGTTTCTATAGAGTTGGACCGCATTGGAGTATTCAACATAACCTCCAACTCACATGCGTTGTCACCTTTCTCTCCTTGATGGAGTAAATTATATTCATCGGTTGATGTGTCGGACCTGTTTTCTGGATCCTCAATAAATCTTACATCACGAGCGTATAGTATTTGTCTGCTGACCGGATTCCAGATTCGATACCCTTTTCGGTCCCTTGGATATCCAACAAAAATTCCTTCAATACCCCTGGGATCAAGTTTACTTTTGCTTGGATCTTTGTTTAGCATGACTGCTTTTGAACCAAACACTCGAAAATAATTTACATTTGGTTTTTTGTTGAATAGCCTCTCATAAGGTGTATTGCCACCAAGAGCACTTGTTGGACAGCGATTCCGGATCTCTGCAGCCGTAGCGACCGCATCGGACCAAAAAGATGGAGGCAGTCTGGAATGCAGCAGTAAACACCTGGCCATATCTAACAGAGTACGATTCATTCGCTCAGCCAGTCCATTTTGTTCCGGGGTGTAGGGAATCGTTAATCTTCTCCGTATGCCATTATCTGAAAGAAACTTATCAAAATCATTATTACAATACTCACGTCCATTGCCGGACTGCAAAGCCTTTATTTTCTTCCCGGTCTGCCTCTCAAAATACAGCTGGTATTGTTTAAACGCCTCGAGAACACCAGATTTCTCCCTCAGAAAGTAAACTTCACACCATCTCGTACAATCATCGATGAAAGTAACAAAGTACTTTGCGCGACCAGTGCCTTCTACTCTAAATGGACCGACAACATTAGTATGCACAACTTCTAAAGGTTTCTTACAAGGAATATTTCCTTTACCAAATGGTAAAGCTGACATTT
This sequence comes from Clusia tigrina, assembly GCA_920105625.2. NCBI lineage: Eukaryota > Metazoa > Arthropoda > Insecta > Diptera > Clusiidae > Clusia > Clusia tigrina. The sequence goes on from OV050032.1 coordinate 175,720,471, forward strand.
TTGCCCTTAGGCATACAGTGCAATTAATTACATGTTCGGTCTCCTTAGAATTGTTCAACGTAATAATACCACTTTTAATCAGGTGTAGAAGGTCCTTCGTGTTTAAATGACCAAAACGACAGTGCCACCTCGACAGTTCGGAACACTTCGTTTCGACGTTAGCACATTCTACGCTTTCACGAATAAAGAATAAATCGCCTCTTCTTTCAGCAAACATGGATTGGTTGCCAAATTTATCAGTGACAACTGCATCAGATTTTGTAAATGTCACAGTATAGTCCTTATCTGTGATTTTTGCCACGGACACGAAGATTTAACCTCAAATCAGGGACAAAAAGCGTGTTCTTAAGCTCAATTTTTAGATTCTGGCCAGTTCGTGGAGCCACAGACAGCTGAACAGCACCTTGTCCATTCACTTTTGCAGAATTATGACTTGCTAGATTAACTTTTTTCATTCCTGATTCAATTATTGATGAAAAAACTTCTTTGTCCCCGCATAGATGGGATGTGCAACCGCTATCAATAATCCAGCTACGCGCCCCCATCACATTTTCGTCTGCCGAACAGGCACTCTCTGCCACATGACACACAGCGAAACTCTCATCAATTTCGTCTGTTGACTGTTTTTGAGTATATGCTTGTTTCTCTAAATTTCTGCCACTATTCTTTTGACAAACGTTTGCTTTATGGCCCAATGTGCCACATTTATAGCATCTAATTTTAAAACCTCCTCTTGATGGTCTCCCAGCTGCCATTGCGATTACAGAACTTCCACTTGACTGCTTGCGCGCTTCACTTTCCTCGATAATTTTTATTTTTAGTACCTCGGCGGCTGGTAGTTTATCGCGAGATTCAATAGCACAACGAAAATTTTCATAAGTAGACGGCAAGCTGTATAGCAACATTATGGTTAGGAGATCACCATTTGTTTGCACATCCATATTCTCAAGTTTGTCAACTGCATCAAAAAACCTTGCTATATGCTCACGAACATCACCATCTTCGTCCAATTTCTGCAACATCAACTGCTTAAGCAACGTTGCCTTTCGAGCTGGTCCACGTGAGGCGTAAATAGACTCCAACTTTAACCAGACATCGCGCGAAGTGTTGCAGCCTCGTACCTGTTTCACTTCTGAAGGATGGATTGATAAAATTAAGTCCGCCTTTGCTTTTCTATCGAGTTTATGCCACTCATCTGTCGCTGTTGCATTCGCTGCAGCGGGTAGCACATATGCTCCGCTTACAAATTCCCATAAATCATTCTTCACCAACCAGGCTTCAACTTGCATACTCCAGGTATCAAAATTATCTTTCGACAATAATTCAATGCGCGTTGATGCCGACAAAACATTTGCTGACATGTTTGACATGGTAAAAGAATTTATCGCTTCACTCGTTTCCAAAACAGGTTTATCAAGAATTGATTCGTAGTTTGTTTTTATCGATGCCTCACTCATTTAACTTTAGGTATATGCAGAGAGCTTTAGAAGTACTCTGGGCCCATAACCTGTTAGAATTTTCTTGATGCAAAAAGATAAAAATATAATCAACTTGTAATAAATCTGTAGTACTTTATTCGAGAGCAGGAAAAAGAAGAAGGAGAATAGAAACTTTACAAGAAATGTCAAACTTATAGAAGATAGAAAATTAATTAATAGAGAAAAGAATAGTGATGCCAGACTTGCGTATTGTCGTCTTACAATAATCTTGACATCGGCGCTTCTCATTTGTTCAAGTAAGTATAATTGGTGGTTGAGTGCGTCACAATTGAAAAAAAGTGAATTGAAAATAGTGGTGAAGTGAGGCGAATGAAAAAAGTGTGAAGAAAAGTGGTACCGCGTGAAAGCAAAGACCAGCGCCTCTAAAAAAGAGCAGTTCGACTGCCGAAGAGAAGAAAGTGAAAAGTGAGACCAATGAAAAAAGTCTGGAGAAAAGTGGTGACGTTCAAAATATATTTAAAATCAGCAGTTGCAAGATGTCTAAACAAATGGTAAGTGTGCAACTGGTCCATTCAAATTGTCAATAGCTGTAAATAGGATCCATCTCAAAAATCGAAGGCAAAGTCTGTGGTAAGAGAAGCCGGATACCGTTCAGAAGAAAACTTCTACCGCTGCCTCCTGCGACTGTAAAAAAGAGCAGTTCGACTGCCGAAAAGAAGAAAGTGAAAAGTGAGGCGAATGAAAAAAGTCTGCAGAAAAGTGGTGCCGTTCAAAAAATATAAAATCAGCAGTTGCAAGATGTTAATAATCTAAACAAATGGTTAGTGTGCAACTGGTCCATTCAAATTGTCAACAGCTGTAAATAGGATCCATCAGGAAAATCGTAGGCAAAGTCTGTGGTAAGAGAAGCCGGATACCGTGGTAGCAAGTGGCGGTGAAGCTCAGAAGAAAACTTCTACCGCTGTCTCCTGCGACTGTAAAAAAGAGCAGTTCGACTGCCGAAAAGAAGAAAGTGAAAAGTGAGGCGAATGAAAAAAGTCTGAAGAAGTGATACCGTGAAAGCAGGCATTGCAAAATGTTGGCGACAACTTAAGAATATATTTTTATTTTCCCTAGAAAATGTCGAACAAAGGTGAGTGCATATATTTCCATCCCTTTAAATTACATTCCAGAATATTTTCCGACTAAATTTTTTATCATTTGAAAAGAATTGCATGAAGATATTACCCTTTTTTTCTTCTTTTGTACAAATATTACGCTTCTCGGCGCTTCTCATTTGTCCAAGTAAGTTTCATTTGGTGGATGGGTGTGTCCAAATTGAAAAAAGTGCATAGAAAATAGCGGTGAAGTGAGGCGAATGAAAAAAGCGTGAAGAAAAGTGGTGCCGTGAAAGCAAAGACCAGCGACTGTAAAAAAGAGCAGTTCGACTGCCGAAAAGAAGAAAGTGAAAAGTGAGGCGAATGAAAAAAGTCTGAAGAAAAGTTGGACCGTGAAAGCAGAGACCAACATCGGCATTGCAAAATGTTGGCGACAACTTAAAGAAAATGTTTTTATTTTCCCTAGAAAATGTCGAACAAGGGTGAGTGCATATATTTCCATCCCTTTAAATTACATTCCAGAATATTTTTCGACTAAATTTTTTATCATTTGAAAAGAATTGCATAAAGATACGACTCTTTTCTCCGTTTGTACAAATATTACGCTTCTCAATTGTCCAAGTAAGTTTCATTTGGTGGCTGGGTGTGTCAAAATTGAAAACAGTGAATAGAAAATACTCGTTAAGTGAGGCGAATGTAAAAAAACGTGAAGCAAAGTGGTACCGTGAAGGCAAAGACCAGCTACTGTAAAAAAGAGCAGTTCGACTGCCGAAAAGAAGAAAGTGAAAAGTGAGGCGAATGAAAAATGTCTGAAGAAAAGTGGTACCGTGAAAGCAAAGACCAACATCGGCATTGCAAAATGTTGGCGATAACTTAAAGAAAATATTTTTATTCATCCTAGAAAATGTAGAACAAAGGTGAGTGGATATATTTCCATCACATTCCAGAATACTTTCCGACTAAATTTCTTATCAATTGAAAAGAATTGCATGAATATATTACTCTTTTCTCCGTTTGTATAAATATTACGCTTCTCGGCGCTTCTCATTTGTCCAAGTAAGTGTCATTTGGTGGTTGGGTGTGTCAAAATTGAAAACAGTGAATAGAAAATACTCGTGAAGTGAGGCGAATGCAAAAAGTGTGAAGAAAAGTGGTGCCGTTCAAGATATATTTAAAATCAGCAGTTGCAAGATGTTAATAATCTAAACAAATGGTAAGTGTGCAACTGGTCCTTTCAAATTGTCAACAGCTGTAAATAGGATCCATCAGGAAAATCGTAGGCAAAGTCTGTGGTAAGAGAAGCCGGATACCGTGGTAGCAAGTGGCGGTGAAGCTCAGAAGAAACTTCTACCGCTGCCTCCTGCGACTGTAAAAAAGAGCAGTTCGACTGCCGAATAGAAGAAAGTGAATAGTGAGGCGAATGAAAAAAGTCTGAAGAAAAGTGATACCGTGAAAGCAGAGACCAACATCGGCATTGCAATATGTTGGCGACAACTTAAAGAAAGTATTTGTATTCACCCTAGAAAATGTAGAACAAAGGTGAGTGCATATATTTCCATCCCTTTAAATTACATTCCAGAATATTTTCCGACTAAATTTTTTATCATTTGAAAAGAATTGCATAAAGATACGACTCTTTTCTCCGTTTGTACAAATATTACGCTTCTCGGCGCTTCTCAATTGTCCAAGTAAGTTTCATTTGGTGGCTGGGTGTGTCAAAATTGAAAACAGGGAATAGAAAATACTCGTTAAGTGAGGCGAATGTAAAAAAACGTGAAGCAAAGTGGTACCCTGAAAGCAAAGACCAGCTACTGTAAAAAAGAGCAGTTCGGCTGCCGAAAAGAAGAAAGTGAAAAGTGAGGCGAATGAAAAATGTCTGAAGAAAAGTGGTACCGTGGAAGCAAAGACCAACATCGGCATTGCAATATGTTGGCGACAACTTAAAGAAAGTATTTGTATTCACCCTAGAAAATGTAGAACAAAGGTGAGTGCATATATTTCCATCTCTTTCAATCACATTCCAGAATTCTTTCCGACTAAATTTTTTATCATTTGAAAAGAATTGCATAAAGATATTCCCCTTTTCTCCGTTTGTACAAATATTTCGCTTCTCGGCGCTTCTCAATTGTCCAAGTAAGTTTCATTTGGTAGTTGGGTGTGTCAAAATTGAAAACAGTGAATAGAAAATACTCGTCAGGTGAGGCGAATGTAAAAAAACGTGAAGCAAAGTGGTACCGTGAAGGCAAAGACCAGCTACTGTAAAAAAGAGCAGTTCGACTGCCGAAAAGAAGAAAGTAAAAAGTGAGGCGAATGAAAAATGTCTGAAGAAAAGTGGTAGCGTGAAAGCAAAGACCAACATCGGCATTGCAAAATGTTGGCGATAACTTAAAGAAAATATTTTTATTCACCCTAGAAAATGTAGAACAAAGGTGAGTGGATATATTTCCATCTCTTTCAATTACATTCCAGAATACTTTCCGACTAAATTTTTTATCATTTGAAAAGAATTGCATAAAGATATTCCTCTCTTCTCCGTTTGTACAAATATTTTGCTTCTCGGCGCTTCTCAATTGTCCAAGTAAGTTTCATTTGGTAGTTGGGTGTGTCAAAATTGAAAACAGTGAATAGAAAATACTCTTTAAGTGAGGCGAATGTAAAAAAACGTGAAGCAAAGTGGTACCGTGAAGGCAAAGACCAGCTACTGTAAAAAAGAGCAGTTCGGCTGCCGAAAAGAAGAAAGTGAAAAGTGAGGCGAATGAAAAATGTCTGAAGAAAAGTGGTACCGTGAAAGCAAAGACCAACATCGGCATTGCAAAATGTTGGGGACAACTTAAAGAAAATGTTTTTATTTACCCTAGAAAATGTAGAACAAAGGTGAGTGGATATATTTCCATCTCTTTCAATTACATTCCAGAATACTTTCCGACTAAATTTCTTATCAATTGAAAAGAATTGCATGAATATATTACTCTTTTCTCCGTTTGTATAAATATTACGCTTCTCGGCGCTTCTCATTTGTCCAAGTAAGTTTCATTTGGTGGTTGGGTGTGTCCAAATTGAAAAAAGTGCATAGAAAATAGTGGTGAAGTGAGGCGAATGAAAAAAGCGTGAAGAAAAGTGGTGCCGTGAAAGCAAAGACCAGCGACTGTAAAAAAGAGCAGTTCGACTGCCGAAAAGAAGAAAGTGAAAAGTGAGGCGAATGAAAAAAGTCTGAAGAAAAGTTGGACCGTGAAAGCAGAGACCAACATCGGCATTGCAAAATGTTGGCGACAACTTAAGAATATATTTTGATTTTCCCTAGAAAATGTAGAACAAAGGTGAGTGCATCTATTTCCATCCCTTTCAATTACATTCCAGAATAGTTTCCGACAAAATTTTTTATCATTTGAAAAGAATTGCAAAAAGATATTACTCTTTTCTCCGTATGTACAAATCTTACGCTTCGAAAAATGTCTGAAGAAAAGTGGTAGCGTGGAAGCAAAGACCAACATCGGCATTGCAATATGTTGGCGACAACTTAAAGAAAGTATTTGTATTCACCCTAGAAAATGTAGAACAAAGGTGAGTGCATATATTTCCATCTCTTTCAATTACATTCCAGAATTCTTTCCGACTAAATTTTTTATCATTTGAAAAGAATTGCATAAAGATATTCCCCTTTTCTCCGTTTGTACAAATATTTCGCTTCTCGGCGCTTCTCAATTGTCCAAGTAAGTTTCATTTGGTAGTTGGGTGTGTCAAAATTGAAAACAGTGAATAGAAAATACTCGTTAAGTGAGGCGAATGTAAAAAAACGTGAAGCAAAGTCGTACCGTGAAAGCAAAGACAAGCTACTGTAAAAAAGAGCAGTTCGGCTGCCGAAAAGAAGAAAGTGAAAAGTGAGGCGAATGAAAAATGTCTGAAGAAAAGTGGTACCGTGAAAGCAAAGACCAACATCGGCATTGCAAAATGTTGGGGACAACTTAAAGAAAATGTTTTTATTTACCCTAGAAAATGTAGAACAAAGGTGAGTGCATATATTTCCATCTCTTTCAATTACATTCCAGAATTCTTTCCGACTAAATTTTTTATCATTTGAAGAGAATTGCATAAAGATACGACTCTTTTCTCCGTTTGTACAAATATTACGCTTCTCGGCGCTTCTCAATTGTCCAAGTAAGTTTCATTTGGTGGCTGGGTGTGTCAAAATTGAAAACAGGGAATAGAAAATACTCGTTAAGTGAGGCGAATGTAAAAAAACGTGAAGCAAAGTGGTACCCTGAAAGCAAAGACCAGCTACTGTAAAAAAGAGCAGTTCGGCTGCCGAAAAGAAGAAAGTGAAAAGTGAGGCGAATGAAAAATGTCTGAAGAAAAGTGGTACCGTGGAAGCAAAGACCAACATCGGCATTGCAATATGTTGGCGACAACTTAAAGAAAGTATTTGTATTCACCCTAGAAAATGTAGAACAAAGGTGAGTGCATATATTTCCATCTCTTTCAATCACATTCCAGAATTCTTTCCGACTAAATTTCTTATCAATTGAAAAGAATTGAATGAATATATTACTCTTTTCTCCGTTTGTATAAATATTACGCTTCTCGGCGCTTCTCATTTGTCCAAGTAAGTTTCATTTGGTGGTTGGGTGTGTCCAAATTGAAAAAAGTGCATAGAAAATAGCGGTGAAGTGAGGCGAATGAAAAAAGCGTGAAGAAAAGTGGTGCCGTGAAAGCAAAGACCAGCGACTGTAAAAAAGAGCAGTTCGACTGCCGAAAAGAAGAAAGTGAAAAGTGAGGCGAATGAAAAAAGTCTGAAGAAAAGTTGGACCATGAAAGCAGAGACCAACATCGGCATTGCAAAATGTTGGCGACAACTTAAAGAAAATGTTTTTATTTACCCTAGGAAATGTAGAACAAAGGTGAGTGCATATATTTCCATCTCTTTCAATTACATTCCAGAATTCTTTCCGACTAAATTTTTTATCATTTGAAGAGAATTGCATAAAGATACGACTCTTTTCTCCGTTTGTACAAATATTACGCTTCTCGGCGCTTCTCAATTGTCCAAGTAAGTTTCATTTGGTGGCTGGGTGTGTCAAAATTGAAAACAGGGAATAGAAAATACTCGTTAAGTGAGGCGAATGTAAAAAAACGTGAAGCAAAGTGGTACCCTGAAAGCAAAGACCAGCTACTGTAAAAAAGAGCAGTTCGGCTGCCGAAAAGAAGAAAGTGAAAAGTGAGGCGAATGAAAAATGTCTGAAGAAAAGTGGTACCGTGGAAGCAAAGACCAACATCGGCATTGCAATATGTTGGCGACAACTTAAAGAAAGTATTTGTATTCACCCTAGAAAATGTAGAACAAAGGTGAGTGCATATATTTCCATCTCTTTCAATCACATTCCAGAATTCTTTCCGACTAAATTTTTTATCATTTGAAAAGAATTGCATAAAGATATTCCCCTTTTCTCCGTTTGTACAAATATTTCGCTTCTCGGCGCTTCTCAATTGTCCAAGTAAGTTTCATTTGGTAGTTGGGTGTGTCAAAATTGAAAACAGTGAATAGAAAATACTCGTCAGGTGAGGCGAATGTAAAAAAACGTGAAGCAAAGTGGTACCGTGAAGGCAAAGACCAGCTACTGTAAAAAAGAGCAGTTCGACTGCCGAAAAGAAGAAAGTAAAAAGTGAGGCGAATGAAAAATGTCTGAAGAAAAGTGGTAGCGTGAAAGCAAAGACCAACATCGGCATTGCAAAATGTTGGCGATAACTTAAAGAAAATATTTTTATTCACCCTAGAAAATGTAGAACAAAGGTGAGTGGATATATTTCCATCTCTTTCAATTACATTCCAGAATACTTTCCGACTAAATTTTTTATCATTTGAAAAGAATTGCATAAAGATATTCCTCTCTTCTCCGTTTGTACAAATATTTTGCTTCTCGGCGCTTCTCAATTGTCCAAGTAAGTTTCATTTGGTGGTTGGGTGTGTCAAAATTGAAAACAGTGAATAGAAAATACTCTTTAAGTGAGGCGAATGTAAAAAAACGTGAAGCAAAGTGGTACCGTGAAAGCAAAGACCAGCTACTGTAAAAAAGAGCAGTTCGGCTGCCGAAAAGAAGAAAGTGAAAAGTGAGGCGAATGAAAAATGTCTGAAGAAAAGTGGTACCGTGAAAGCAAAGACCAACATCGGCATTGCAAAATGTTGGGGACAACTTAAAGAAAATGTTTTTATTTACCCTAGAAAATGTAGAACAAAGGTGAGTGGATATATTTCCATCTCTTTCAATTACATTCCAGAATACTTTCCGACTAAATTTCTTATCAATTGAAAAGAATTGCATGAATATATTACTCTTTTCTCCGTTTGTATAAATATTACGCTTCTCGGCGCTTCTCATTTGTCCAAGTAAGTTTCATTTGGTGGTTGGGTGTGTCCAAATTGAAAAAAGTGCATAGAAAATAGTGGTGAAGTGAGGCGAATGAAAAAAGCGTGAAGAAAAGTGGTGCCGTGAAAGCAAAGACCAGCGACTGTAAAAAAGAGCAGTTCGACTGCCGAAAAGAAGAAAGTGAAAAGTGAGGCGAATGAAAAAAGTCTGAAGAAAAGTTGGACCGTGAAAGCAGAGACCAACATCGGCATTGCAAAATGTTGGCGACAACTTAAGAATATATTTTGATTTTCCCTAGAAAATGTAGAACAAAGGTGAGTGCATCTATTTCCATCCCTTTCAATTACATTCCAGAATAGTTTCCGACAAAATTTTTTATCATTTGAAAAGAATTGCAAAAAGATATTACTCTTTTCTCCGTATGTACAAATCTTACGCTTCGAAAAATGTCTGAAGAAAAGTGGTACCGTGGAAGCAAAGACCAACATCGGCATTGCAATATGTTGGCGACAACTTAAAGAAAGTATTTGTATTCACCCTAGAAAATGTAGAACAAAGGTGAGTGCATATATTTCCATCTCTTTCAATTACATTCCAGAATTCTTTCCGACTAAATTTTTTATCATTTGAAAAGAATTGCATAAAGATATTCCCCTTTTCTCCGTTTGTACAAATATTTCGCTTCTCGGCGCTTCTCAATTGTCCAAGTAAGTTTCATTTGGTAGTTGGGTGTGTCAAAATTGAAAACAGTGAATAGAAAATACTCGTTAAGTGAGGCGAATGTAAAAAAACGTGAAGCAAAGTCGTACCGTGAAAGCAAAGACAAGCTACTGTAAAAAAGAGCAGTTCGGCTGCCGAAAAGAAGAAAGTGAAAAGTGAGGCGAATGAAAAATGTCTGAAGAAAAGTGGTACCGTGAAAGCAAAGACCAACATCGGCATTGCAAAATGTTGGGGACAACTTAAAGAAAATGTTTTTATTTACCCTAGAAAATGTAGAACAAAGGTGAGTGCATATATTTACATCTCTTTCAATTACATTCCAGAATACTTTCCGACTAAATTTCTTATCAATTGAAAAGAATTGCATGAATATATTACTCTTTTCTCCGTTTGTATAAATGTTACGCTTCTCGGCGCTTCTCATTTGTCCAAGTAAGTTTCATTTGGTGGTTGGGTGTGTCCAAATTGAAAAAAGTGCATAGAAAATAGCGGTGAAGTGAGGCGAATGAAAAAAGCGTGAAGAAAAGTGGTGCCGTGAAAGCAAAGACCAGCGACTGTAAAAAAGAGCAGTTCGACTGCCGAAAAGAAGAAAGTGAAAAGTGGAGCGAATGAAAAAAGTCTGAAGAAAAGTTGGACCATGAAAGCAGAGACCAACATCGGCATTGCAAAATGTTGGCGACAACTTAAAGAAAATGTTTTTATTTACCCTAGGAAATGTAGAACAAAGGTGAGTGCATATATTTCCATCTCTTTCAATTACATTCCAGAATTCTTTCCGACTAAATTTTTTATCATTTGAAGAGAATTGCATAAAGATACGACTCTTTTCTCCGTTTGTACAAATATTACGCTTCTCGGCGCTTCTCAATTGTCCAAGTAAGTTTCATTTGGTGGCTGGGTGTGTCAAAATTGAAAACAGTGAATAGAAAATACTCGTTAAGTGAGGCGAATGTAAAAAAACGTGAAGCAAAGTGGTACCGTGAAGGCAAAGACCAGCTACTGTAAAAAAGAGCAGTTCGGCTGCCGAAAAGAAGAAAGTGAAAAGTGAGGCGAATGAAAAATGTCTGAAGAAAAGTGGTACCGTGGAAGCAAAGACCAACATCGGCATTGCAATATGTTGGCGACAACTTAAAGAAAGTATTTGTATTCACCCTAGAAAATGTAGAACAAAGGTGAATGCATATATTTCCATCTCTTTCAATTACATTCCAGAATACTTTCCAACTAAATTTTTTATCATTTGAAAAGAATTGCATAAAGATACGACTCTTTTCTCCGTTTGTACAAATATTTCGCTTCTCGGCGCTTCTCAATTGTCCAAGTAAGTTTCATTTGGTAGTTGGGTGTGTCAAAATTGAAAACAGTGAATAGAAAATACTCGTTAAGTGAGGCGAATGAAAAAAGCGTGAAGAAAAGTGGTGCCGTGAAAGCAAAGACCAGCGACTGTAAAAAAGAGCAGTTCGACTGCCGAAAAGAAGAAAGTGAAAAGTGGAGCGAATGAAAAAAGTCTGAAGAAAAGTTGGACCATGAAAGCAGAGACCAACATCGGCATTGCAAAATGTTGGCGACAACTTAAAGAAAATGTTTTTATTTACCCTAGAAAATGTAGAACAAAGGTGAGATCATATATTTCCATCTCTTTCAATTACATTCCAGAATACTTTCCAACTAAATTTTTTATCATTTGAAAAGAATTGCATAAAGATACGACTCTTTTCTCCGTTTGTACAAATATTACGCTTCTCGGCGCTTCTCATTTGTCCAAGTAAGTTTCATTTGGTGGTTGGGTGTGTCAAAATTGAAAAAAGTGAATAGAAAATACTCGTGAAGTGAGGCGAATGCAAAAAGTGTGAAGAAAAGTGGTGCCGTTCAAGATATATTTAAAATCAGCAGTTGCAAGATGTTAATAATCTAAATCAGGAAAATCGTAGGCAAAGTCTGTGGTAAGAGAAGCCGGATACCGTGGTAGCAAGTGGCGGTGAAGCTCAGAAGAAAACTTCAACCGCTGCCTCCTGCGACTCTAAAAATAGCAGTTTGACTGCCGAAAAGAAGAAAGTGAGAAGTGAGGCCAATGAAAAAAGTCTGTGAAAAGTTGTACCGTGAAAGCAAAGACCAACATCGGGATTGCAAAATATTGGCGACAACTTAAAGAAAATATTTTTATTTTCCCTAGAAAATGTAGAACAAAGGTGAGTGCATCTATTTCCATCCCTTTCAATTACATTCCAGAATAGTTTCCGACAAAATTTTTTATCATTTTAAAAGAATTGCAAAAAGATATTACTCTTTTCTCCGTATGTACAAATCTTACGCTTCTCATTTGTCCAAGTAAGTTTCATTTGGTGGTTGGGTGTGTCAAAATTGAAAAAAGTGAATAGAAAATACTCGTTAAGTGAGGCGAATGAAAAAAAACGTGAAGAAAAGTGGTACCGTGAAAGCAAAGACCAGCTACTGTAAAAAAGAGCAGTTTGACTGCCGAAAAGAAGAAAGTGAGAAGTGAGGCCAATGAAAAAAGTCTGTGAAAAGTTGTACCGTGAAAGCAAAGACCAATATCGGCATTGCAAAATATTGGCGACAACTTAAAGAAAATTTTTTTATTTACCCTAGAAAATGTAGAACAAAGGTGAGTGCATATATTTACATCTCTTTCAATTACATTCCAGAATACTTTCCGACTAAATTTCTTATCAATTGAAAAGAATTGCATGAATATATTACTCTTTTCTCCGTTTGTACAAATATTACGCTTCTCGGCGCTTCTCATTTGTCCAAGTAAGTTTCATTTGGTGGTTGGGTGTGTCAAAATTGAAAAAAGTGAATAGAAAATACTCGTTAATTGAGGCGAATGAAAAAAAACGTGAAGAGAAGTGGTACCGTGAAAGCAAAGACCAGCTACTGTAAAAAAGAGCAGTTCGACTGCCGAAAAGAAGAAAGTGAAAAGTGAGGCGAATGAAAAATGTCTGAAGAAAAGTGGTACCGTGAAAGCAAAGACCAACATCGGCATTGCAATGCAAATGCAAAATGTTGGCGATAACTTAAAGAATATATTTTTATTTACCCTAGAAAATGTAGAACAAAGGTGAGTGCATATATTTGCATCTCTTTCAATTACATTCCAGAATACTTTCAGACTAAATTTCTTATCAATTGAAAAGAATTGCATGAATATATTACTCTTTTCTCCGTTTGTACAAATATTACGCTTCTCGGCGCTTCTCATTTGTCCAAGTAAGTTTCATTTGGTGGTTGGGTGTGTCAAAATTGAAAACAGTGAATAGAAAATACTCGTGAAGTGAGGCGAATGAAAAAAGCGTGAAGCAAAGTGGTACCGTGAAGGCAAAGACCAGCTAATGTAAAAAAGAGCAGTTCGGCTGCCGAAAAGAAGAAAGTGAAAAGTGAGGCGAATGAAAAATGTCTGAAGAAAAGTGGTACCGTGGAAGCAAAGACCAACATCGGCATTGCAAAATGTTGGCAACAACTTAAGAATATATTTTGATTTTCCCTAGAAAATGTAGAACAAAGGTGAGTGCATATATTTCTATTTACAGTGAATAGAAAATACTCGTGAAGTGAGGCGAATGGAAAATGTCTGAAGAAAAGTGGTACCGTGGAAGCAAAGACCAACATCGGCATTGCAATATGTTGGCGACAACTTAAAGAAAGTATTTGTATTCACCCTAGAAAATGTAGAACAAAGGTGAGTGCATATATTTCCATCTCTTTCAATTACATTCCAGAATTCTTTCCGACTAAATTTTTTATAATTTGAAAAGAATTGCATAAAGATATTCCCCTTTTCTCCGTTTGTACAAATATTTCGCTTCTCGGCGCTTCTCAATTGTCCAAGTAAGTTTCATTTGGTGGTTGGGTGTGTCAAAATTGAAAAAAGTGAATAGAAAATACTCGTGAAGTGAGGCGAATGGAAAAAGTGTGAAGAAAAGTGGTGCCGTTCAAGATATATTTAAAATCAGCAGTTGCAAGATGTTAATAATCTAAACAAATGGTTAGTGTGCAACTGGTCCATTCAAATTGTCAACAGCTGTAAATAGGATCCATCAGGAAAATCGTAGGCAAAGTCTGTGGTAAGAGAAGCCGGATACCGTGGTAGCAAGTGGCGGTGAAGCTCAGAAGAAAACTTCTACCGCTGCCTCCTGCGACTGTAAAAAAGAGCAGTTCGACTGCCGAAAAGAAGAAAGTGAAAAGTGAGGCGAATGAAAAAAGTCTGAAGAAAAGTGATACCGTGAAAGCAGAGACCAACATCGGCATTGCAAAATGCTGGCGACAACTTAAAGAAACTGTTTTTATTTACCCTAGAAAATGTAGAACAAAGGTGAGTGCATATATTTCCATCTCTTTCAATTACATTCCAGAATACTTTCCAACTAAATTTTTTATCATTTGAAAAGAATTGCATAAAGATACGACTCTTTTCTCCGTTTGTACAAATATTACGCTTCTCGGCGCTTCTCAATTGTCCAAGTAAGTTTCATTTGGTGGCTGGGTGTGTCAAAATTGAAAAAAGTGCATAGAAAATAGCGGTGAAGTGAGGCGAATGAAAAAAGCGTGAAGAAAAGTGGTGCCGTGAAAGCAAAGACCAGCGACTGTAAAAAAGAGCAGTTCGACTGCCGAAAAGAAGAAAGTGAAAAGTGAGGCGAATGAAAAAAGTCTGAAGAAAAGTTGGACCGTGAAAGCAGAGACCAACATCGGCATTGCAAAATGCTGGCGACAACTTAAAGAAACTGTTTTTATTTACCCTAGAAAATGTAGAACAAAGGTGAGTGCATATATTTCCATCTCTTTCAATTACATTCCAGAATACTTTCCAACTAAATTTTTTATCATTTGAAAAGAATTGCATAAAGATACGACTCTTTTCTCCGTTTGTACAAATATTACGCTTCTCGGCGCTTCTCAATTGTCCAAGTAAGTTTCATTTGGTGGCTGGGTGTGTCAAAATTGAAAACAGTGAATAGAAAATACTCGTTAAGTGAGGCGAATGTAAAAAAACGTGAAGCAAAGTGGTACCGTGAAGGCAAAGACCAGCTACTGTAAAAAAGAGCAGTTCGACTGCCGAAAAGAAGAAAGTGAAAAGTGTGGCGAATGAAAAAAGTCTGAAGAAAAGTGATACCGTGAAAGCAGAGACCAACATCGGCATTGCAAAATGTTGGCAACAACTTAAGAATATATTTTGATAGAAAATGTAGAACAAAGGTGAGTGCATATATTTCCATCTCTTTAAATTACATTCCAGAATATTTTTCGACTAAATTTTTTATCATTTGAAAAGAATTGCATGAAGATATTACTCTTTTCTCCTTTTGTACAAATATTACGCTTCTCGGCGCTTCTCATTTGTCCAAGTAAGTTTCATTTGGTGGTTGGGTGTGTCCAAATTGAAAAAAGTGCATAGAAAATAGCGGTGAAGTGAGGCGAATGAAAAAAGCGTGAAGAAAAGTGGTGCCGTGAAAGCAAAGACCAGCGACTGTAAAAAAGAGCAGTTCGACTGCCGAAAAGAAGAAAGTGAAAAGTGAGGCGAATGAAAAAAGTCTGAAGAAAAGTTGGACCGTGAAAGCAGAGACCAACATCGGCATTGCAAAATGCTGGCGACAACTTAAAGAAACTGTTTTTATTTACCCTAGAAAATGTAGAACAAAGGTGAGTGCATATATTTCCATCTCTTTCAATTACATTCCAGAATACTTTCCAACTAAATTTTTTATCATTTGAAAAGAATTGCATAAAGATACGACTCTTTTCTCCGTTTGTACAAATATTACGCTTCTCGGCGCTTCTCATTTGTCCAAGTAAGTTTCATTTGGTGGTTGGGTGTGTCAAAATTGAAAACAGTGAATAGAAAATACTCGTGAAGTGAGGCGAATGAAAAAAGCGTGAAGCAAAGTGGTACCGTGAAGGCAAAGACCAGCTAATGTAAAAAAGAGCAGTTCGGCTGCCGAAAAGAAGAAAGTGAAAAGTGAGGCGAATGAAAAATGTCTGAAGAAAAGTGGTACCGTGGAAGCAAAGACCAACATCGGCATTGCAAAATGTTGGCAACAACTTAAGAATATATTTTGATTTTCCCTAGAAAATGTAGAACAAAGGTGAGTGCATATATTTCTATTTACAGTGAATAGAAAATACTCGTGAAGTGAGGCGAATGGAAAATGTCTGAAGAAAAGTGGTACCGTGGAAGCAAAGACCAACATCGGCATTGCAATATGTTGGCGACAACTTAAAGAAAGTATTTGTATTCACCCTAGAAAATGTAGAACAAAGGTGAGTGCATATATTTCCATCTCTTTCAATTACATTCCAGAATTCTTTCCGACTAAATTTTTTATCATTTGAAAAGAATTGCATAAAGATATTCCCCTTTTCTCCGTTTGTACAAATATTTCGCTTCTCGGCGCTTCTCAATTGTCCAAGTAAGTTTCATTTGGTGGTTGGGTGTGTCAAAATTGAAAAAAGTGAATAGAAAATACTCGTGAAGTGAGGCGAATGGAAAAAGTGTGAAGAAAAGTGGTGCCGTTCAAGATATATTTAAAATCAGCAGTTGCAAGATGTTAATAATCTAAACAAATGGTTAGTGTGCAACTGGTCCATTCAAATTGTCAACAGCTGTAAATAGGATCCATCAGGAAAATCGTAGGCAAAGTCTGTGGTAAGAGAAGCCGGATACCGTGGTAGCAAGTGGCGGTGAAGCTCAGAAGAAAACTTCTACCGCTGCCTCCTGCGACTGTAAAAAAGAGCAGTTCGACTGCCGAAAAGAAGAAAGTGAAAAGTGAGGCGAATGAAAAAAGTCTGAAGAAAAGTGATACCGTGAAAGCAGAGACCAACATCGGCATTGCAAAATGTTGGCAACAACTTAAGAATATATTTTGATAGAAAATGTAGAACAAAGGTGAGTGCATATATTTCCATCTCTTTAAATTACATTCCAGAATATTTTCCGACTAAATTTTTTATCATTTGAAAAGAATTGCATGAAGATATTACTCTTTTCTCCTTTTGTACAAATATTACGCTTCTCGGCGCTTCTCATTTGTCCAAGTAAGTTTCATTTGGTGGTTGGGTGTGTCCAAATTGAAAAAAGTGCATAGAAAATAGCGGTGAAGTGAGGCGAATGAAAAAAGCGTGAAGAAAAGTGGTGCCGTGAAAGCAAAGACCAGCGACTGTAAAAAAGAGCAGTTCGACTGCCGAAAAGAAGAAAGTGAAAAGTGAGGCGAATGAAAAAAGTCTGAAGAAAAGTTGGACCGTGAAAGCAGAGACCAACATCGGCATTGCAAAATGCTGGCGACAACTTAAAGAAACTGTTTTTATTTACCCTAGAAAATGTAGAACAAAGGTGAGTGCATATATTTCCATCTCTTTCAATTACATTCCAGAATACTTTCCAACTAAATTTTTTATCATTTGAAAAGAATTGCATAAAGATACGACTTTTTTCTCCGTTTGTACAAATATTACGCTTCTCGGCGCTTCTCAATTGTCCAAGTAAGTTTCATTTGGTGGCTGGGTGTGTCAAAATTGAAAACAGTGAATAGAAAATACTCGTTAAGTGAGGCGAATGTAAAAAAACGTGAAGCAAAGTGGTACCGTGAAGGCAAAGACCAGCTACTGTAAAAAAGAGCAGTTCGACTGCCGAAGAAGAAAGTGAAAAGTGAGGCGAATGAAAAAAGTCTGAAGAAAAGTGATACCGTGAAAGCAGAGACCAACATCGGCATTGCAAAATGTCGGTGTCAAAATTGAAAACAGTGAATAGAAAATACTCGTTAAGTGAGGCGAATGTAAAAAAACGTGAAGCAAAGTGGTACCGTGAAGGCAAAGACCAGCTACTGTAAAAAAGAGCAGTTCGACTGCCGAAAAGAAGAAAGTGAAAAGTGAGGCGAATGAAAAAAGTCTGAAGAAAAGTGATACCGTGAAAGCAGAGACCAACATCGGCATTGCAAAATGTTGGCAACAACTTAAGAATATATTTTGATAGAAAATGTAGAACAAAGGTGAGTGCATATATTTCCATCTCTTTAAATTACATTCCAGAATATTTTCCGACTAAATTTTTTATCATTTGAAAAGAATTGCATGAAGATATTACTCTTTTCTCCTTTTGTACAAATATTACGCTTCTCGGCGCTTCTCATTTGTCCAAGTAAGTTTCATTTGGTGGTTGGGTGTGTCCAAATTGAAAAAAGTGCATAGAAAATAGCGGTGAAGTGAGGCGAATGAAAAAAGCGTGAAGAAAAGTGGTGCCGTGAAAGCAAAGACCAGCGACTGTAAAAAAGAGCAGTTCGACTGCCGAAAAGAAGAAAGTGAAAAGTGAGGCGAATGAAAAAAGTCTGAAGAAAAGTTGGACCATGAAAGCAGAGACCAACATCGGCATTGCAAAATGTTGGCGACAACTTAAAGAAACTGTTTTTATTTACCCTAGAAAATGTAGAACAAAGGTGAGTGCATATATTTCCATCTCTTTCAATTACATTCCAGAATACTTTCCAACTAAATTTTTTATCATTTGAAAAGAATTGCATAAAGATACGACTCTTTTCTCCGTTTGTACAAATATTACGCTTCTCGGCGCTTCTCATTTGTCCAAGTAAGTTTCATTTGGTGGTTGGGTGTGTCAAAATTGAAAACAGTGAATAGAAAATACTCGTGAAGTGAGGCGAATGAAAAAAGCGTGAAGCAAAGTGGTACCGTGAAGGCAAAGACCAGCTAATGTAAAAAAGAGCAGTTCGGCTGCCGAAAAGAAGAAAGTGAAAAGTGAGGCGAATGAAAAATGTCTGAAGAAAAGTGGTACCGTGGAAGCAAAGACCAACATCGGCATTGCAAAATGTTGGCAACAACTTAAGAATATATTTTGATTTTCCCTAGAAAATGTAGAACAAAGGTGAGTGCATATATTTCTATTTACAGTGAATAGAAAATACTCGTGAAGTGAGGCGAATGGAAAATGTCTGAAGAAAAGTGGTACCGTGGAAGCAAAGACCAACATCGGCATTGCAATATGTTGGCGACAACTTAAAGAAAGTATTTGTATTCACCCTAGAAAATGTAGAACAAAGGTGAGTGCATATATTTCCATCTCTTTCAATTACATTCCAGAATTCTTTCCGACTAAATTTTTTATCATTTGAAAAGAATTGCATAAAGATATTCCCCTTTTCTCCGTTTGTACAAATATTTCGCTTCTCGGCGCTTCTCAATTGTCCAAGTAAGTTTCATTTGGTGGTTGGGTGTGTCAAAATTGAAAAAAGTGAATAGAAAATACTCGTGAAGTGAGGCGAATGGAAAAAGTGTGAAGAAAAGTGGTGCCGTTCAAGATATATTTAAAATCAGCAGTTGCAAGATGTTAATAATCTAAACAAATGGTTAGTGTGCAACTGGTCCATTCAAATTGTCAACAGCTGTAAATAGGATCCATCAGGAAAATCGTAGGCAAAGTCTGTGGTAAGAGAAGCCGGATACCGTGGTAGCAAGTGGCGGTGAAGCTCAGAAGAAAACTTCTACCGCTGCCTCCTGCGACTGTAAAAAAGAGCAGTTCGACTGCCGAAAAGAAGAAAGTGAAAAGTGAGGCGAATGAAAAAAGTCTGAAGAAAAGTGATACCGTGAAAGCAGAGACCAACATCGGCATTGCAAAATGTTGGCAACAACTTAAGAATATATTTTGATAGAAAATGTAGAACAAAGGTGAGTGCATATATTTCCATCTCTTTAAATTACATTCCAGAATATTTTCCGACTAAATTTTTTATCATTTGAAAAGAATTGCATGAAGATATTACTCTTTTCTCCTTTTGTACAAATATTACGCTTCTCGGCGCTTCTCATTTGTCCAAGTAAGTTTCATTTGGTGGTTGGGTGTGTCCAAATTGAAAAAAGTGCATAGAAAATAGCGGTGAAGTGAGGCGAATGAAAAAAGCGTGAAGAAAAGTGGTGCCGTGAAAGCAAAGACCAGCGACTGTAAAAAAGAGCAGTTCGACTGCCGAAAAGAAGAAAGTGAAAAGTGAGGCGAATGAAAAAAGTCTGAAGAAAAGTTGGACCGTGAAAGCAGAGACCAACATCGGCATTGCAAAATGCTGGCGACAACTTAAAGAAACTGTTTTTATTTACCCTAGAAAATGTAGAACAAAGGTGAGTGCATATATTTCCATCTCTTTCAATTACATTCCAGAATACTTTCCAACTAAATTTTTTATCATTTGAAAAGAATTGCATAAAGATACGACTCTTTTCTCCGTTTGTACAAATATTACGCTTCTCGGCGCTTCTCAATTGTCCAAGTAAGTTTCATTTGGTGGCTGGGTGTGTCAAAATTGAAAACAGTGAATAGAAAATACTCGTTAAGTGAGGCGAATGTAAAAAAACGTGAAGCAAAGTGGTACCGTGAAGGCAAAGAGCAGCTACTGTAAAAAAGAGCAGTTCGACTGCCGAAAAGAAGAAAGTGAAAAGTGAGGCGAATGAAAAAAGTCTGAAGAAAAGTGATACCGTGAAAGCAGAGACCAACATCGGCATTGCAAAATGTTGGCAACAACTTAAGAATATATTTTGATAGAAAATGTAGAACAAAGGTGAGTGCATATATTTCCATCTCTTTAAATTACATTCCAGAATATTTTCCGACTAAATTTTTTATCATTTGAAAAGAATTGCATGAAAATATTACTCTTTTCTCCTTTTGTACAAATATTACGCTTCTCGGCGCTTCTCATTTGTCCAAGTAAGTTTCATTTGGTGGTTGGGTGTGTCCAAATTGAAAAAAGTGCATAGAAAATAGCGGTGAAGTGAGGCGAATGAAAAAAGCGTGAAGAAAAGTGGTGCCGTGAAAGCAAAGACCAGCGACTGTAAAAAAGAGCAGTTCGACTGCCGAAAAGAAGAAAGTGAAAAGTGAGGCGAATGAAAAAAGTCTGAAGAAAAGTTGGACCGTGAAAGCAGAGACCAACATCGGCATTGCAAAATGCTGGCGACAACTTAAAGAAACTTTTTTTATTTACCCTAGAAAATGTAGAACAAAGGTGAGTGCATATATTTCCATCTCTTTCAATTACATTCCAGAATACTTTCCAACTAAATTTTTTATCATTTGAAAAGAATTGCATAAAGATACGACTCTTTTCTCCGTTTGTACAAATATTTCGCTTCTCGGCGCTTCTCAATTGTCCAAGTAAGTTTCATTTGGTAGTTGGGTGTGTCAAAATTGAAAACAGTGAATAGAAAATACTCGTTAAGTGAGGCGAATGTAAAAAAACGTGAAGCAAAGTGGTACCGTGAAGGCAAAGACCAGCGACTGTAAAAAAGAGCAGTTCGACTGCCGAAAAGAAGAAAGTGAAAAGTGAGGCGAATGAAAAAAGTCTGAAGAAAAGTTGGACCGTGAAAGCAGAGACCAACATCGGCATTGCAAAATGCTGGCGACAACTTAAAGAAACTTTTTTTATTTACCCTAGAAAATGTAGAACAAAGGTGAGTGCATATATTTCCATCTCTTTCAATTACATTCCAGAATACTTTCCGACTAAATTTCTTATCAATTGAAAAGAATTGCATGAATATATTACTCTTTTCTCCGTTTGTACAAATATTACGCTTCTCGGCGCTTCTCATTTGTCCAAGTAAGTTTCATTTGGTGGTTGGGTGTGTCAAAATTGAAAAAAGTGAATAGAAAATACTCGTTAATTGAGGCGAATGAAAAAAAAACGTGAAGAGAAGTGGTACCGTGAAAGCAAAGACCAGCTACTGTAAAAAAGAGCAGTTCGACTGCCGAAAAGAAGAATGTGAAAAGTGAGGCGAATGAAAAATGTCTGAAGAAAAGTGGTACCGTGAAAGCAAAGACCAACATCGGCATTGCAATGCAAATGCAAAATGTTGGCGATAACTTAAAGAATATATTTTTATTTACCCTAGAAAATGTAGAACAAATGTGAGTGCATATATTTGCATCTCTTTCAATTACATTCCAGAATACTTTCAGACTAAATTTCTTATCAATTGAAAAGAATTGCATAAAGATATTACTCTTTTCTCCGATTGTACAAATATTACGCTTCTCGGCGCTTCTCATTTGTCCAAGTAAGTTTCATTTGGTGGTTGGGTGTGTCAAAATTGAAAACAGTGAATAGAAAATACTCGTGAAGTGAGGCGAATGCAAAATATCTGAAGAAAAGTGGTACCGTGAAAGCAAAGACCAGCGCCTCTAAAAAAGAGCAGTTCGACTGCCGAAAAGAAGAAAGTGAAAAGTGAGGAGAATGAAAAAAGTCTAAAGAAAATTGTTACCGTGAAAGCAAAGACCAACATCGGCATTGCAAAATGTTGGCGACAACTTAAGAAAATATTTTTGTTTACCGTAGAAAATGTAGAACAAAAGTGAGTGCATATATTTCCATCTCTTTCAATTACATTCCAGAATACTTTGCGACTAAATTTTTTATCGTTTGAAAAGAATTGCATAAAGATATTACTCTTTTCTCCGTTTGTACAAATATTTCGCTTCTCGGCGCTTCTCATTTGACCAAGTTAGTTTCATTCTGGGGTGTGTCAAAATTGAAAAAAAGTGAATAGAAAATACTCTTGAAGTGAGGCAAATGAAAAAAGTGTGAAGAAAAGAGGTACCGTGAAAGCAAAGACCAACATCGGCATTACAAACTGTTGGCGACAACTTAAAGAATATAATACTCTTTTCTCCGTTTGTACAAATATTACGCTTCTCGGCGCTTCTCATTTTTCCAAGTAAGTTTCATTTGGTGGTTGGGTGTGTCAAAATTGAAAAACTGAATAGAATATACTCGTGAAGTGAGGCGAATGCAAAAAGTGTGAAGAAATGTGGTACCGTGAAAGCAAAGACCAGCGACTGCAAAAAAGAGCAGTTCGACTGCCGAAAAGAAGAAAGTGAAAAGTGAGGCGAAAGATAAAAGTCTGAAGAAAAGTGGTACCGTGAAAGCAAAGGCCAACATCAGCATTGCAAAATGTTGGCGACAACTTAAGAAAATATTTTTGTTTACCCTAGAAAATGTAGAACAAAAGTGAGTGCATATATTTCCATCTCTTTCAATTACATTCCAGAATACTTTGCGACTAAATTTTTTATCATTTGAAAAGAATTGCATAAAGATATTACTCTTTTCTCCGTTTGTACAAATATTTCGCTTCTCGGCGCTTCTCATTTGTCCAAGTAAGTTTCATTTAGTGGTTGGGTGTGTCAAAATTGAAAAAAGTGAATAGAAAATACTCGTGAAGTGAGGCGAATGCAAAAAGTGTGAAGAAAAGTGGTACCGTGGAATCAAAGACACACATCGGCATTGCAAAATGTTGCCAACAACTTAACGAAAATATTTTTATTTACCCTAGAAAATGTAGAACAAAAGTGAGTGCATATATTTCCATATCTTTCAATTACATTCCAGAATACTTTCCGACTAAATTATCGTTTGAAAAGAATTGCATAAAGATATTACTCTTTTCTTCGTTTTTACAAATATTACGCTTCTCGGCGCTTCTCATTTGTCCAAATAAGTTTCATTTGGTGGTTGGGTGTGTCAAAATTGAAAAAAGGGAATAGAAACTACTCGTGAAGTGAGGCGAATGCAAAAAGTGTGAAGAAAAGTGGTACCGTGAGAGCAAAAACCAGCGACTGTAAAAAAATAGCAGTTCGTAAACCAATGGTAAGTGTGGTCTGAAGAAAAGTGGTACCGTAAAAGCAAAGACCAACATCGGCATTGCAAAATGTTGGCGACAACTTAAAGAAAATATTTTTATTTACCCTAGAAAATGTAGAACAAAGGTGAGTGCATATATTTCCATATCTTTCAATTACATTCCAGAATACTTTCCCAAACAATTTTTTATCATTTGAAAAGAATTGCATAAAGATATTACTCTTCTTCGTTTGTACAAATATTATTCTTCTCATTTGTCCAAGTAAGTTTCATTCTTGGGTGTGTCAAAATTGAAAAAAAGTGAATAGAAAATACTCGTGAAGTGAGGCGAATGAAAAAACTCTGAAGCAAAGTGGTACCGTGAAAGCAAAGACCAACATCGGCATTGCAAAATGTTGGCGACAACTTAAAGAAAATATTTTTATTTACCCTAGAAAATGTAGAACAAAGGTGAGTGCATATATTTCCATCTCTTTCAATTACATTCCAGAATACTTTCCGACTAAATTTTTTATCATTTGAAAAGAATTGCATGAATATATTACTCTTTTCTCCGTTTGTACAAATATTACGCTTCTCGGCGCTTCTCATTTGTCCAAGTAAGTTTCATTTGGTGGTTGGGTGTGTCAAAATTGAAAAAAGTGAATAGAAAATACTCGTGAAGTGAGGCGAATGAAAAAAGTCTGAGGAAAAGTGGTACCGTGAAAGCAAAGACCAACATCGACATTGCAAAATGTTGGCGACAACTTAAAGAAAATATTTTTATTTACCCTAGAAAATGTAGAACAAAAGTGAGTGCATATATTTCCATCTCTTTCAATTACATTCCAGAATACTTTCCGACTAAATTTTTTATCGTTTGAAAAGAATTGCATAAAGATATTACTCTTTTCTTAGTTTGTACAAATATTACGCTTCTCGGCGCTTCTCATTTGTCCAAGAAAGTTTCATTTGGTGGTTGGGTGTGACAAAATTGAAAAAAGTGAATAGAAAATACTC
Source organism: Clusia tigrina (assembly GCA_920105625.2). Taxonomy (NCBI): domain Eukaryota; kingdom Metazoa; phylum Arthropoda; class Insecta; order Diptera; family Clusiidae; genus Clusia; species Clusia tigrina. The sequence continues at coordinate 175,744,728 of OV050032.1, forward strand.
GTGAAGTGAGGCGAATGCAAAATATCTGAAGAAAAGTGGTACCGTGAAAGCAAAGACCAGCGACTGCAAAAAAGAGCAGTTCGACTGCCGAAAAGAAGAAAGTGAAAAGTGAGGCGAAAGATAAAAGTCTGAAGAAAAGTGGTACCGTGAAAGCAAAGGCCAACATCAGCATTGCAAAATGTTGGCGACAACTTAAGAAAATATTTTTGTTTACCCTAGAAAATGTAGAACAAAAGTGAGTGCATATATTTCCATCTCTTTCAATTACATTCCAGAATAATTTGCGACTAAATTTTTTATCGTTTGAAAAGAATTGCATAATGATATTACTCTTTTCTCCGTTTGTACAAATATTTCGCTTCTCGGCGCTTCTCATTTGTCCAAGTAAGTTTCATTTAGTGGTTGGGTGTGTCAAAATTGAAAAAAGTGAATAGAAAATACTCGTGAAGTGAGGCGAATGCAAAAAGTGTGAAGAAAAAAGGCCCCATTCAAGATGTATTTAAAATCAGCAGTTGTAAGATGTTAATAATCTACACCAATGGTTAGTGTGCACCTGGTCCATTTAAATTGTCAACAGCTGTAAATAGGATCCATCTGGAAAATCGAAGGCAAAGTCTGTGATAAAAGAAGCTGGATACCGTGGTAGCAAGTGGCGGTGAAGCTCAGAAGAAAACTTCTACCGCTGCCTCCAGCGACTGTAAAAAACAGCAGTTCGACTGCCGAAAAGAAGGAAGTGAAAAGTGAGGCGAAAAGAAAAGTGGTACCGTGAAAGCAAACACCACCATCGGCATTGCAAAATGTTGGCGACAACTTAAAGAAAATGTTTTTATTTTCCCTAGAAAATGTAGAACAGAGGTGAGTGAATATATTTCCATATCTTTCAATTACATTCCAGAATACTTTCCGATTAAATTTTTTATTATTTGAAAAGAATTGCATAAAGATATTACTCTTTTCTTCGTTTTTACAAATATTACGCTTCTCGGCACTTCTCTTTTGTCCAAGTAAGTTTCATTTGGTGGTTGGGTGTGTCATAATTGAAAAAAGTGTATAGAAAATACTCGTGAAGTGAGGCGAATGAAAACAGTGTGAAGAAAAGTGGTACCGTGAAAGCAAAAACCAGCGACTGTAAAAAAAGGGCAGTTCGTAAACCAATGGTAAGTGTGGTCTGAAGAAAAGTGGTACCGTGGAATCAAAGACAAACATCGGCATTGCAAAATGTTGCCGACAACTTAACGAAAATATTTTTATTTACCCTAGAAAATGTAGAACAAAGGTGAGTGCATATATTTCCATCTCTTTCAATTACATTCCAGAATACTTTCCGACTAAATTTTTTATCATTTGAAAAGAATTGCATAAAGATATTACTCTTTTCTTCGTTTGTACAAATATTACGCTTCTCGGCGCTTCTCATTTGTCCAAGTAAGTTTCATTTGGTGGTTGGGTGTGTTAAAATTGAAAAAAGTGAATAGAAAATACTCGTGAAGTGAGGCGAATGAAAAAAGTCTGAGGAAAAGTGGTACCGTGAAAGCAAAGACCAACATCGACATTGCAAAATGTTGGCGACAACTTAAAGAAAATATTTTTATTTACCCTAGAAAATGTAGAACAAAGTGAGTGCATATATTTCCATCTCTTTCAATTACATTCCAGAATACTTTCCGACTAAATTTTTTATCGTTTGAAAAGAATTGCATAAAGATATTACTCTTTTCTTAGTTTGTACAAATATTACGCTTCTCGGCGCTTCTCATTTGTCCAAGTAACTTTCATTTGGTGGTTGGGTGTGACAAAATTGAAAAAAGTGAATAGAAAATACTCGTGAAGTGAGGCGAATGCAAAATATCTGAAGAAAAGTGGTACCGTGAAAGCAAAGACCAGCGACTGCAAAAAAGAGCAGTTCGACTGCCGAAAAGAAGAAAGTGAAAAGTGAGGCGAAAGATAAAAGTCTGAAGAAAAGTGGTACCGTGAAAGCAAAGGCCAACATCAGCATTGCAAAATGTTGGCGACAACTTAAGAAAATATTTTTGTTTACCCTAGAAAATGTAGAACAAAAGTGAGTGCATATATTTCCATCTCTTTCAATTACATTCCAGAATACTTTGCGACTAAATTTTTTATCGTTTGAAAAGAATTGCATAAAGATATTACTCTTTTCTCCGTTTGTACAAATATTTCGCTTCTCGGCGCTTCTCATTTGTCCAAGTAAGTTTCATTTAGTGGTTGGGTGTGTCAAAATTTAAAAAAGTGAATAGAAAATACTCGTGAAGTGAGGCGAATGCAAAAAGTGTGAAGAAAAAAGGCCCCATTCAAGATGTATTTAAAATCAGCAGTTGTAAGATGTTAATAATCTACACCAATGGTTAGTGTGCACCTGGTCCATTTAAATTGTCAACAGCTGTAAATAGGATCCATCTGGAAAATCGAAGGCAAAGTCTGTGATAAAAGAAGCTGGATACCGTGGTAGCAAGTGGCGGTGAAGCTCAGAAGAAAACTTCTACCGCTGCCTCCAGCGACTGTAAAAAACAGCAGTTCGACTGCCGAAAAGAAGGAAGTGAAAAGTGAGGCGAAAAGAAAAGTGGTACCGTGAAAGCAAACACCACCATCGGCATTGCAAAATGTTGGCGACAACTTAAAGAAAATGTTTTTATTTTCCCTAGAAAATGTAGAACAGAGGTGAGTGAATATATTTCCATATCTTTCAATTACATTCCAGAATACTTTCCGATTAAATTTTTTATTATTTGAAAAGAATTGCATAAAGATATTACTCCTTTCTCCGTTTATACAAATATTACGCTTCTCGGCCCTTCTCATTTGTCCAAGTAGGTTTCATTTGGTGGTTGGGTGTGTCAAAATTGAAAAAAGTGAATAGAAAATACTCGTGAAGTGAGGCGAATGAAAAAAGTGTGAAGCAAAGTGGTACCGTGAAGGCAAAGACCAGCTAATGTAAAAAAGAGCAGTTCGGCTGCCGAAAAGAAGAAAGTGAAAAGTGAGGCGAATGAAAAATGTCTGAAGAAAAGTGGTACCGTGGAAGCAAAGACCAACATCGGCATTGCAAAATGTTGGCAACAACTTAAGAATATATTTTGGTTTTTCCCTAGAAAATGTAGAACAAAGGTGAGTGCATATATTTCTATTTACAGTGAATAGAAAATACTCGTGAAGTGAGGCGAATGGAAAATGTCTGAAGAAAAGTGGTACCGTGGAAGCAAAGACCAACATCGGCATTGCAAAATTTTGGTGACAACTTAAAGAAAATGTTTTTATTTACCCTAGAAAATGTAAAACAGAGGTGAGTGAATATATTTCCATATCTTTCAATTACATTCCAGAATATTTTTCGACTAAATTTTTTATCATTTGAAAAGAATTGCATAAAGATACGACTCTTTTCTCCGTTTGTACAAATATTACGCTTCTCAATTGTCCAAGTAAGTTTCATTTGGTGGCTGGGTGTGTCAAAATTGAAAACAGTGAATAGAAAATACTCGTTAAGTGAGGCGAATGTAAAAAAACGTGAAGCAAAGTGGTACCGTGAAGGCAAAGACCAGCTACTGTAAAAAAGAGCAGTTCGACTGCCGAAAAGAAGAAAGTGAAAAGTGAGGCGAATGAAAAAAAGTCTGAAGAAAAGTGGTACCGTGAAAGCAGAGACCAACATCGGCATTGCAAAATTTTGGTGACAACTTAAAGAAAATGTTTTTATTTACCCTAGAAAATGTAAAACAAAGGTGAGTGCATATATTTCCATAACATTCCCGAATACTTTCAATTTCAATTCAATTTCAATTTATTGTTTAAAGTTATAACATAAGACAAAGTCTTTTAATATATAACTATATATCAGTTATTAATATATATATATTAAATTAAATTAGCAACTAATTAAATAGATAATTAAAAAAAATGAATAAGTAAATAAGTAATAAATAATAAATAATACATAAATAAATTAATAAATTAATACAATAATAAATAAAAGAATACATACAGAAAAGAATAATAAAAGAGATATTTGGTTATTTTCAAGGGTAAAAATTTAGAGAGCTCTATGGTAGCTCTCGACAAAAGTACTGGAACACTAAATGCCTAAACTCACTAGTCCCTGCCACGCCTCTCATAGCTGAAGGCAGCGAATTCCAGATCCTGATGGCATTAATGAAATAGTATCGAGTTGAATTAGAATAGGCAAATTTAGGTATTATCATGCACCGACTTCTTTTTGATTGGCTCTGCTGAAGTTTCTCAAAGAGATAATTAGGAGTTCTCGTGATAATCAGCTTGTGAAGAAAAATACAATTTCTGATCCGCAAGTAGTTCTCAATACTGCAACCAAGAACACTTGGCTTCCAGGAAGTTATATGGTCAAACCTACGTAATCCAAACACATATCGTGTAGCATAGTTAAACACAACTTGTATTTTATGTAGGGAGTTTGAATCCAACTTACTATATACAAGCTCTGAATAGCAAATTATCGGTACAACCAGCTGCTTAACCAACATTATCCTAGTCTCGACAGGGGTAAAGTCTGCTGACATCCGTAACTGTCTCAGCACAAAAAAAACTTTTTTCACAATACTATTTACTTGATCAGTGCAAGTGAAAGAAGAATTAATATGAAAGCCCAACCTACATGATCTCTCAACGAATTTCAGCTAAATTTTTTATCATTTGAAAAGAATTGCATAAAGATATTACTCCTTTCTCCGTTTATACAAATATTACGCTTCTCGGCCCTTCTCATTTGTCCAAGTAGGTTTCATTTGGTGGTTGGGTGTGTCAAAATTGAAAAAGTGAATAGAAAATACTCGTGAAGTGAGGCGAATGCAAAAAGTGTGAATAAAAGCGGTGCCGTTCAAGATATATTTAAAATCAGCAGTTGCAAGATGTTTATAATCTAAACCAATGGTAAGTGTGCAACTGGTGCATTCAAATTGTCAGCAGCTAGAAATAGGATCCATCAGGAAAATCGAAAGCAAAGTCTGTGGTAAGAGAAGCCGGATACCGTGGTAGCAAGTGGCGGTGAAGCGCAGAAGAGAACTTCACAGTGGCACTTTTGAGCTATTTAGGAGCTAAAAAGTCTAATATTTGGTGACTTTTTTTAGTACTATTTGGTTACCAGATGTGTTCACTGTGCAATATTTTTCTTTTTATTTTGTTTTTATCGCCACACTCCTTGCACCGTTACTTGTCAATTTGCCATGTGCTATTATTTTTGGTGAAAGTTCGTTGTTTTTAGGCTAAATTCAAGAAGTCAATTTCAGTATTTCGCGAATTTATCAGCTCTAATTCGATATATTTTTTTAAGTTCATTCAAGTTACTAATAGGATTTTTAAAATCGAGGCTTTTACAATTGTCGTAAATTGCCGTAATTGCCGATTAGGTAAGTGTATACAAAAGATTAAAATTTGTGAACCTGAAGGTTTCAAGGTTTGCCAAAGTTGTGCATAACGCAACATTAAGATAATTCTTACTGATTTTGAATCTTTGATTAATCCCTAGTCGAAATACAAAAAGTTCATCTCTTCCAAATTGGATATGCCATCGATTTCTCGAAAGGAGTGGTTGGAGATTTGGTTTGCTCAACGAGACTGTAGCAAGAAAACTGCTGCTGTTTACAATCATATATGTAGTAAACTTAGAATCGAAGACTTGGACAGTGACTGTTATGGAAACTATAAGAAGGAAGTGTCAATTTTTTTAACAAATCTTAAAGCTAAGTGGCGGAAAGTAGGACGATCCACAGACAAAATGTTGCGAGACTATTCACCATGGCTTGAAAACTGCTTAGTTTTTGGAACTGATGAGCCAACTTCATCATCATGTCATCTTAGAAGGCCTCAGGGCGATTTTGAAGATCTTTGTGAATCAGCAAAGAGAGCAAGAGTTCAATTTTTGGTTCAAAACTATAGCCATGCAGAACTCGCGTATTCTGCTCGTGTAAACTTTAACCGCGTCGGTCTTCGGAATGCAGCACAAGTAGTAAAGCAGCAACCATTTCTCCTGAAGAGGCAAAAAAAATGTTTTCTCTCTCGAGTGTGAATGCAGTGAATATGGTCCCGAAGAAGCTTTATCACTTTATGTCGACTGCCATCTCCGAAAATAATCACGCCGTTGAAAGAATAGCACAAATCGAAGATGCTCGTAAAGTTTTAGAAGATAATCTGAAGGTGGTTGTTCTAGGCTTGACAATGGATGTGAAATGGGGTTGCGATGGGAGTTGTAGTCATTCTCACTACAACCAAAAAATTGTAAACAGCGAAAGTGATTTTAATGACAGCCATATTTTTTCGATCTGCATGGTCCCGCTACAATTAAAAACAATTGATGGAAAGTTAATAATATGGGAAATACGTCACCCTCTTCTGCAAGATTTTGTCGACCTATTAAAATTTGTTTTGAAAAAGAAACTAAATTTTAAATTAAAAATGAATCTGCAAATATTCAAATGCAACTATCGGAATCGCAGCCCTCAATAATTACAGTTAAAGAAAAAGATATTTTTGTTAGAAGTGTGACAAAATTAACAAGAGATAGATGGCAAAACTTTTAGCGCACTGAGTGATACATCTGTGCAAATATGTGGTATTTGCAAAGCTACTCCGAAAGAGATGAATAGTTTGCAGATTATGTATGAACGAAATAGTGATGAAATGTTGTACGATTGCGGGCTTTCTACTTTGCATGCCTATATCAGATGTTTGGAATGTATTCTACACATTGCTTACCGAATGAAGCCTAGGGTATGGAGAGTTACTGGGCCAGAACATCAAATAATTTATAAATCAACAAAAATGTCTGTACAGGTAGGAATAAAAAATACAATGGACTTGATTGTTGATATGCCAAACCCGGGTACCGGTAATTCAAATAATGGCAACACTGCACGGCGATTTTTTTACCACTATTCCTTGGCAGCTCTTGCAACTGAGGTGAATGAAGACCGTTCTCCGATTTGGCGTCATTATGAGTTGCTTGTCAAGTGGGCTAGAAATAAATGACCAAGCATTTTCCGAATACTGCAGAGATACGGCCAAAGTATATGGTGAACATTATCCCTGGTATCCCATGCCTCCAAGTGTGCACAGAATCTTAATTCATTGACCAAGTATTGTAAAATCTTGTCTATTGCCCATTGGTATAATGTCGGAGGAAGCTTTAAAACCTAGAAATAAAGACATGAGGAGATTCCGCAAACATAACACCAGAGAAACCAGCCGTGTAGATACAATGTGCGATCTTTTCCACACCCTACTGTTTTCTTCAGACCCTTTAATTTCTACATTATCTAGAAACAACAGAACTCTGCATAACAATTTTCATTTTTATAGTGAAGAAACAATGTCTACTAAAACTACTGACTATCGGAGAGTATCACGATCTTTCCCCCCGATATTTCCTGTCAATGTTGATCTGGGCACATATTTCAATAGCGTTAGTCTCCGCTTGAAAAATGCTTGGGAAAGAACCCATTGATTCCCAGTAGTTGGTTCTAGACTCAAATACTAGATGTAAGGGTGTTAGGATCTAGTATAACTTCCATTGCTGCCGTTGGTCAGGTGCGCATAGCTCCAGGCGTTGTACTTTACTTAATGCAGATTTCATTGTCTTAAGTCTGACCTTATTTGACCAGGCTACAGAACCACAGGTGATGATTGCTCACCACCATGGTATACATACAGCGAACGATTTTGGGGCTACATCCCCAAGATTTACCAATAAGCCCGTCTGCATATCATTAAGGAAGCTGTAGTCATCTTGGCGGTTTCTGTCAGGTGAGCCTTCCACAACAACTGTTTGTCGAAAATGACTCCGCGGTATTTGGTCCCAGAGCTAATATCGACCTGTGCACCATTTAGAAGAATAGGTTTCATATATGGTAGAGATCTTTTTCTAGTAAACGGCACAATGGTGGTCTTTGAGGCATTGATTTTCAATCCTGTTCCCCTGTACCATTCACTAGCTGCGAATAAGCCCCTCTGGATAAAATCACAAAGGGTGGATTCAGATGTTCCTCTAGTTATTATCACAATATCGTCCGCATATCCTTGACATTATATCCCTAGATTTGTAGTGGCTTCGGGAGTGGCGGTGTTCCCGTCGCAAGTTATTGACGGACGGAGAGGATGGAGTTCCTATTCAATTTATGAAACTTATTTTACCTTTCCTTCTAAGCCCGTTGCCCCATATAATTAACCATTGTTTAACGAGTTCCTGCTTCCCCTATTTGGAAAGTAGCGACGATCATCCACATAGCTAAAAAGTCCATTGCTAATGCACCGTCTGATTTCCGTCCTGTAAGTCTGTTGTCGGCTTTATCAAAGGCATGTGAATCTCTCATTGCTGAGCACATCTCAAAACACGTCAGAAATTTTATTTCCCCACTCCCATCTGGGTTTCGGCCTGGACACAGTCTGCGTTCAGTAATTTAACCTGTGAGGTGCCTCAGGGCTCAGTGCTTGGTCCACTTTTATTTACACTGTTCGTAGATGGCATTTTCAGTAAGTGTCATCTGATGACCTTCAATTGTATTTGTCCAGACCTCATTGATCATTTATGTGCTAGGGTAATCGAAGACTGGATCACAATAGCAGAATGGGCTCTAACTAATTGGCTGATGCTCAACTACCAAAAATCATTGTCCTCCCTTTCCAAGCCTGGTTACCGTCCCTCTGATATACCGACAATTTCACCAAATAATATTAAACTTAACTTTGTTGAAAAGAACTTGGATACCACATTAACTCCGCACTATCCTGTGAGAGTCACATAAATTCTGTGGTGAGCAAGGTGTACTGTACCTTACGGAAACTGAGGAGGACTGCATCATTTGCGCCTATTAAGACCAGAAGAGGGTGGGTGCTTCAGCTTATAGTGCCAATCATGACTTACTCAGATGTTGTTTATGGTTGACGTGACTCCACATTTCTAAACAGATTTTAAAGAGGAACAGGAAAAATTGAAAATGGCGAATTCTGAGCAAGCGTTGGTAATTTGACTTTAAATGTGTACAGATTAATGAATACACGATAATATAGTTTATGTTTTATATAATTACAGCTTTTTGTATAATTGCAGCGGTTAACTCTTAGTTTACCCTTTTTCTCGTTCACAGATGACAACAAAAATGCTGTGGCAGCACTTCCGTTTGCGGCGCTAAACCACAAGCGAATACAAACAACTTCGCGTTAACTAAGCGGTCTGTATGCGTAAGCGGGCGTTTTATTCACACTCGCGCTGAGAGAAACACAGCTATTCTACAATAGAAACATGCGAAAGAAGACCCAATGCTACTCTTTCATATAATTTTTACAATGAAGTAAGTTCATTATCACATTATCACATCATTATCGCATTATTTACAAAAGAAAATAAAATCTGAAACATTTTCTAGACGCAGTCCAAGGGAGCTGCTCGTTTAAGTCTGCGCGTTGATGCCGTTGATTCCAGCAGATTCAGAGCGAAGTACGTTCGAGTGCGTACTGAGCCGTGCCCAGTATTTAGTGCTAATGTTTTCGTTTCCTCGTGGACTGTCGGTATGTTAAGATCGCTTCGTAGTGTCCTGTTACTGACCCTGGTGAGTTGACAATCATCCGCAAAGGTTTTGCTTGGAATCCTTCCAAAATATTTACTTTAGCACTCGCTGCTGAGTCCCACAGCCGAACTCCATAGGTCCATTTAGGTTCTATTGTATTTTTATCAAGCAGAAGTTTATTATTCAATGTTAGCTTCGAATTGTTACCCATCAACCCATCATTGAGCTGAGTTTGATGCCCAGTTGCTTCCCTTTTGTAAATATGTTTTTTTTCCATGTCAAATGCCGATCAAGGTGCAACCCGAGATATTTGACATCTTCTGCTTGAGGCAATGGGCGGCTATTTAGAATCATAGGCGGACAGGAACTCCTTTCCAAAGTGAAAGTTGCTTTTGTGGCCTCGTTCTCCAGTTGTTAAGCCAAATTTGAGTTTTATCGATGTGTTGTTGTAGTTGGTTTGCGGCAGTTGCATGATTCGAGCTTGCAGCCATTGTAACGGTGTCATCAGCATATGTTGCAGTTTCAGTGTTCTCAGTCAGGGCTGAATCTGCTCTAAAGATGCTGTAAAGCACAGGACCCAAGACGCTTCCCTGTGGAACACCTGCTGTAATTGGGAATATTGCGGTAGTTTCTGACTCAAATTTCACTCTGAAATGGCGCTCTTCAAGATGTGACTTTAAAATATCAAAATATGTTTCAGGTTGTAACTTCTTTAGTTTGAACAGTATGCCAAGGAGCCAACTTTATCGAACGCTCGTGGGATATCAAGGAATGCTGCTGTCAAAGCTGACCCTGTTCGAGGGCATATCTTACATTTTGATGAACTCTGTGTGCTTGTTCGGTGGAAGAATGGTGCTCTCGAAACCCGAATTGCTGATTAGTGAGTTCTATCTTAAGCAGCATTGGCTGAAGCTTACTCAGCAGCGGGTTTTCAAACACTTTGGAAATAATCGGCAGCAAACTCATCGGCCTTCTTCTTCATTCCTTTCCAGGTTTAATTGCAAAGTTAGAGTTATTTCAGCAACTTTCCATTGACGAGGCACCTCAATACTGCATTGTGCAAATGGGTGATGTATTTTGTGGCTTTATCCGGCAGCTCCTTGACAATTTTACCTGTTATCAAATCATTGCCTTGTTTTTGTTCAGCTAACATGTGAGCACTGTTCAACTTAACAAACTAAACTCAATTGGCATTTGAATGTTCTAGAAAAAGGCGTTTGCTGTTTGGAAGAATAGTTGGTAATAATAAAGAACTGTGTGACTGTTCTGCTATTTAAGCTCTCAGTTCTATAACTATTTGAGTTGACCACGTTTGTCTGTGTAGATTAGAGATTTTGGGATGGGTCCTTATTGGATGTAGGCATGAATGATAAATGTTCTGACAATCTGAGGGGAGGTGGGAAGGGGTTATTGGATTTGAAAGGTTGCAAAATGGACGGTAGAGAGCAGTTCCATTGTTCATTAAGTGTTGGTGGATAAAAATAGTCTGCCCGAGTCGTAGTCATTCAACTTTGATTATATCGAGCCTGGATAGGCTTTTGTTGTTTATTTCGTGTGCATCTTCCAGTTTATCTTATTTGGATTTGTAGGTTTATTCCAGTCCGTGGTTGAGTCCACATTTGTATATTTTTGCTTTCAAATTTGTTTTTAAAGTAATGCGTTGTATCGTTTGCACTGTAGGCAGGTAGGTTGGGCAGCCACATCACCAACAAACCAGTGATGCCACTTAGACCACCAGATGAGTCCGCTATGAGCCGCGGATGCGAGGCATGGCTATGCTTCCTATTGAAGTCTCCTATTAAAGTCATAATTTGTAGTCTATTGAGTCTAATGATGTTCCTAGATAGACGCAGATTTAGCCTCGGCCATGTTTTTGCACTGTAATTAAAGTAAGTAGGCAGCATTAGCGTCCTTGGCTGACTGATCTGCAAGCTCATTGCCTTCTATTGAAACATGTCCCGGGATCCAAATGAGTGTAATTTTAGGGAAGTTGTTGGAAAGTGTGTTTCTGATGAAGGGAGCGTAGTATTCGTAGTTGCCTGTATTGGCAATGGGTTCTACTGATGAAGGCGAGTCAGTGCATAGAACACAGTTCAGGTTTCCTTTTAAAGCACGTTGTATCCCTTCGTGGATAGCAATAATTTCCGCACAAAATATGGAACTGGATTGCATGAAATGAAAATCTGAAAATCGCTGGATTGGGCGCGGTTGTGTGTGCTCAGAAGTCGACTGGACGTAGAGTAGCACGTAAGCAATTGGCTGCAAAAGCTGCTCGGAACGGTCCGCAGCAACTGGCTGTGAAGAAACCACATCGTTGCCGTAACGGCATGGTGACTCTACTCTGAAATTCGTTGCTGGGAGAAAAACTGAATTACCGATTGATGGCGAACACGAAGCTGTTTGGGCCTTTTCAGGATACCAATTTGTGTGCTACTCATGCGAAGCGTGTCAATTGTATGCCCCGACTTCCAATTAGCTTGACCTATTCGTGGTGCACGTGCTTAAACAGAGTCGGTATGAAGGAAGTCTACCACCACTGCTACGCTACTCGTAGGCAACGAAGGAATAAGAAACACTGTTCTTTTCAGAACACAATCTGTTTATATAAAGAGAACAAAAATTAACACTTATTCTGAGAGTCTGATAACAAATATCCAAATTTTAAGTCCATTGAAACTTTACTTTCGCCATTTCAGTCAAATTGTTCAACTTGTGATGCTAGATCAGGACATCCGCCACGAATGCATCAAATCGGAAATAAAGACATTGTGCTCGAGATTCAAATTGCCCCCAACTGGGGCTTTGTCTGCGTTACTGTACCAGAAATAATAAAGTCGTGTTTTCTTTTAGTTCTCAAATGACAAAAGTCTCCGCAAATCTATTTTTGTGTCTGAGGAGGATCAGGTTACTTGCAATTAAAATATTGTTCGACTGCTCTGGTGCCTTCGCTCACAGCGTATTTGCCCAGTTCACCAGGCACCACAAGACGAACAGCAGTTTGGATGTGGCAACTATTAATGATCGGCCGCTTACTGTAATGCGCCAAGCGGGACGCCTCAGAAGCAATTCGATTAAAGATATCATTCACGAAACTGTTCATGATGCTCTTTGTTTTTGCGGAAATGCCAATGTTAGGATGCACTTCCTTCAGCAGTTTGTAAATGTAGATAGCGTACCGCTGCTTCCTCTTGCGCCTCTTCTTTTCGCCTCTGGCGCCGTGCTTTTGGGCCTTTCCAGCCTTCTCGACAGCTTCCCCATTCGTTTTGGGAGGCATTCTCAAATCTTCTCACGGAACTAGTTTTCTTGTCAATTATCAATTCACTCCCTTCACGCCTTCAATTTCCGGAACTAGGAGGACGGTTTTCTACTGAGTCTTTTAAACGGCGAGAAGAAAATGTCTGAGTGGAAGACGCTGTAAAGAATAAAGAGTGTGAATAAAAGGATTCTGACGGAAAAATGGCAAAATATTGTTTTGCTCTAATTTTCTTCTGCACTAAATAAACACCTTTTATTTTCTTATGTGAGAATACCACAAATTGCGACCGAATTATTCCTCTTCACGTAATATTTCCCCGTGTTACCAGACTGCTTGATATTCAATCTATTCACAGTAATTATCCCGCTGCTTGAGTTCAGTAGCGAAATAATTTGAGTGCTTCGACAAACTTCGCTCTGTGTGCCTAGAATAGTCGGTCCAGTATTTTGAAACTACTTTACTCACATCATTGATTTTGTTTTTTAAATGTTCGCAGTCAACATTTTATTTTTGAATGTCTAACAAGGTATTGATGACCTTCAAAAGAGCCCCCAATCTGTAACTGAAACTGTAACCTCGACGATCTTACACTTGATAAAGCTATCTGAAAACATTGTTACGAAATCAACATGCGACCTGATTGGTTGATGGTTTTAGGGTGAGCGTCGTTTTCAACCTCTAAAAATGCATATGAGAGAAGGCATGCGAAGCTGCGTTCGGAGGCTGGTTGAGGTTCTTGTGTGCAAGAGACGTCAGGTTCAGTAAATCCAGTCGCAGAGCGATGTAAATAGAAAAGTGTGGTGCAATAACTGACTAACTGTCAGCGAAGACGAAGTGTGGGAATCGAGCCTACTTTTAGAGCCAATAGTGAGTTGGACGAATGCTAATAAAGACAATTGTTCCAACTGAAGAAGGAATTGTTTGCTTATTACACAATCCAGCGATACGAATCCAAGTGTTGAGCTTGGTATAAATTGTCTGAAAGGCAATTACGAAACAATATCAAAAAAATTTCAAATTTGGCTTTCTACGCATACTAATTCCAGCCAGAAGTGGTTTTTTGTAAGCTGTCTAACAACGAAAAGTGGCGGGTTTGTGACTTTTTGCTTGTTTTATGTAAAAGTGCGCAAATTTGCGCAGTGATGAACTTTTGTGCCAAAAAGTAGAAAGCCTGAGGAACATAAATCGATTTATTCCGATGAAGCCCACGCCTTCTATTGTTATATCAATATAGGAAAAATATCCACAAATCAAAGTTTTGATATGGAGAGAATTTTTAAAATTATATTGTTTGTGATACGATGTGAGACTTTGTGGCAGCAACTGTTGTGACTTCTTCGGACTGGTGCATAGACCCCCTGGATATACTCGCAGGCGTTTACTTTGTACAATCATCGAATTGTGTATAAATAAGATTTTTGATAAATTCATGTCTTTGGGGCATTGAGACAATCGAATATCGTTCATAACATATTTCGTGAGTCCAGAGAACAAACACAGCACAAAAGTGTGAGTATATGCAACATTCTTTGGTATTTGTATTTGTAATTCCTCTCGAGAAAAAACCATCAACATTTTCAACTTCTATAACGAGTCTCGCAATGGCGTTGAATCCGTTTTTTCTGCGGATCTTGTTCAACAAAGAATTTTGTATATATGCGATGGGTCCGTTCTGTTGAAATATGTGGCTGAACTGATGATATGAGGTTTATTGGAAATAATAGCATAACCAGTCACGATATTTACGGCATCCGAGAACATGGAAAATTAATAGAACTTGAAACAACCACAACCACGAATAAAGAATATTCACCGGTCTCCAGCGTTGTAGTGTTCTTACATCTGTGAAGACGGAACACACAACACTACTTACGAACCACCAGCATCAATATAGACCGACTCCAACTACTACGAATAAGCAAATGGCTACACACACCTTAGTACGGAGACCTACCAAAAATATACAGTGTACAAGATTTGAAAATTAACAAAAGTAGACGCCCCCGTGTTAATTACACCAACACGGTTAAGCAAAGACGGGAGCGCAGAATACATGAAACGAAGAAACGATTATAGTGGTTGGTTGTGTCAAAATTGAAAAAGGTGAATGAAAAATACTCGTGAAGTGAGGCGAATGCAAAAAGTGGGAAGAAAAAAGGCGCCGTTCAAGAATCATCAGGAAAATCGAAGGCAAAGTTCTGTGATAAGAGAAGCCGGACACCGTGGTAGTAAGTGGCGGTGAAGCTCAAAAGAAAACTTCTACCGCTGCCTCCAGCGAATCTACAAAAGAGCAGTTCAACTGCCGAAAAGAAGAAAGTGAAAAGTGAGTCGAATGAAAAAAGTGTGAAGAAAAGTGGTACCGTGAAAGCAAAGCCCAACATTGGCATTGCAAAATATTAGCGACAACTTAAAAATTATTTTGATTCTTTATCGTGGGAAAAGTAGATGAAAAGTGAATGCATATGTTTGCACCTCTTTCAATTATATTCTAGAATACTTTCCGATTAAATTTTGAATTGCATAAAGATACAAAGCATAAAGAGGAGAAGCAGAATTAAATATCCAATAATTAATATTTTTAAATATTTTATGCCATCGATATAAAATATCAACAAAGTGCTGAAGGTGGCCGAAGGACAAATAGCAACAACAACAAATAACACAAGGAACAACAACAAGGTAAATCATCACAACAACAACACAATATTGAAGGTGGCCCAAGGGCAAAAAACTTACAAGAATAACAGCGAGAAAACAACAACAATGTGCTGAAGGTGGCCCAAGGTCAAATTCAAACGAGAAGAACAATGCGGGCAACCGTAGCAATATGCCACAACAAACTACAGTTCCCACACAACAACAACTATTGGATGATCTACACTAAACCTGGAGCATAAAAGCAGGAGCAACTGGCAACCCAGCCTCTTTCTTCCATTCGGCATCAGGCAGACAAGACGCTATTTCTTTCATTCGGCATCAGGCAGACAAGACGCTCTTTATTTCGACATCAAGCAGACAAGACGGTTCTTTCTTTCAGCATCAGGCAGACCAGACGCATCGTACTAAAGAGAGTTATACACACTGACAAACGCAACAGAAGCTAGGGGAATCTAGAGGAGATTATGGTTTATAATCGATTCTCTGCTAGAGACCCATACTGACAAACGCAACAGAAGCTAGGGGAATCTAGAGGTGATTATGGTTTATAATCGATTCTCTGCTAGAAACCCACACTGACAAACGCTACAGAAGCTAGGGGGACATAGAGTTCAACTGTGTCCGTATTTAAGTTTAGTAAAAATAATTGTATCAAGTAGTAGCCTTTTTTTAAAATTAATAAATAAATAAAATAATTAAATCAACGTAAACAAGCTTTGAATACTTTAGAGATTTTCTGTAAACGACTCCTGGAAATCCGGCGAGCTTACCCCGGCGAAAACGAGTCGTTACAAACTCAACAGGCGGTGCAAGACTTTCCAATCTATTCCAGTCCGTTCAAACATGAAAATATCATAACTACAGCTAGACCTAGCATAAAATGTGTACCATCAGACAGCTCAGACCAACTTAACCTCTCAGATATCATGGATTATATTTCTGAAAAATCAAAGGAAGCGAAGGTTACTGCTAGCCCTCCTGGTCACTCATATATCTTCAACGAGGAAATTATTTGTATTAAGTAAGGTTTGGAAGCTGCAGCCGACTCCTGGACAAAGTCTCAAGCTTCAATGTAGACCGTGCTGACACTCTGGCTAACCAAAGCACCTATTCCAACCTCGCCTGTTGACGCAATCGAAAGAAAACTTAGCAGCAACAATGCACTTTAGCGAGGCAAGTATGCAGCAGCGATTAGAAAAAAACGCTGAATCCGTTAAATAGTCGCAACGTCCGCTTCAGCAAATACTACTCTTCTCGGCGCTTCTCATTTGTCCAAGTAAGGTTCATTCGGTGGTTGGGCGTGTTAAAATTGAAACAAGTGAAAGCATTGCAAAATATTGCGACAACTTAAAAATTATTTTGATTCTTTACCGTTTGAAAAGTAGAAGAAAACTTTGTGCATATTATTCCATCTCTTTCAATTACATTCTAGAATACTTGCCGATAAAATTTTGTCTCATTATTTCCTGATTTGGAAAGAATTGCATAAAGATATCCCTTTTCTCCGTTTGTGCAAATATTACTCTTCTCGGCGCTTCTCATTTGCCAAAGTAAGTTTCATTTGGTGGTTGGGCGTGTTAAAATTGAAAAAAGTGAAAGAATTGCAAAATATTGGCGACAACTTAAAAATTATTTTGATTATTTATCGTAGGAAAAGTAGATGAAAAGTGAGTGCATATTTTTCCGTCTGTTTTAATTACATTCTAGATACTTGCCGATAAAATTTTGTCACATTATTTCCTGATTTGGAAAGAATTGCATAAAGATATTCCTTTTCTCCCTTTGTGGAAATAATTGCATAAAGATATTCCTTTTCTCCGTTTGTGCAAATATTACTCTTCTCGGCGCTTCTCATTTGTCCAAGTAAGTTTCATTTGGTGGTTGGGCGTGTTAAATTTGGAAAAAGTTAAAGCATTGGAAAATATTGGCGACAACTTAAAAATTATTTTGATTATTTATCGTGGGATACGTAGATGAAAAGTGAGTCCATATTTTTCCGTCTCTTTCAATTACATCCTAGAATACTTTTCGATAAAATTTTGTATCATTATTTCCTGATTTGGAAAGAATTGCATAAAGATATACCTTTTCTCCGTTTGTGCGAATATTACTCTTCTCGGCGCTTCTCAATTGTTCAAGTAAGTTTCATTTGGTGGTTGGGCGTGATAAATTTGAAAAAAGTGAAGGCATTGGCAAATTTTGGCGACCACTTAAAAATTATTTTCTTCTCATTTGTCCAAGTAAGTTTCATTTGGTGGTTGGGCGTGTTAAAATTGAAAAATGAAAGAATTGCAAAATATTGGCGACAACTTAAAAATTATTTTGATTATTTATCGTAGGAAAAGTAGATGAAAAGTGAGTGCATATTTTTCCGTCTGTTTTAATTACATTCTAGATACTTGCCGATAAAATTTTGTCACATTATTTCCTGATTTGGAAAGAATTGCATAAAGATATTCCTTTTCTCCCTTTGTGGAAATAATTGCATAAAGATATTCCTTTTCTCCGTTTGTGCAAATATTACTCTTCTCGGCGCTTCTCATTTGTCCAAGTAAGTTTCATTTGGTGGTTGGGCGTGTTAAATTTGGAAAAAGTTAAAGCATTGGAAAATATTGGCGACAACTTAAAAATTATTTTGATTATTTATCGTGGGATACGTAGATGAAAAGTGAGTCCATATTTTTCCGTCTCTTTCAATTACATCCTAGAATACTTGCCGATAAAATTTTGTCTCATTATTTCCTGATTTGGAAAGAATTGCATAAAGATATTCGTTTTCTCCGTTTGTGCAAATATTACTCTTCTCGGCGCTTCTCATTTGTCCAAGTAAGTTTCATTTGGTGGATGGGCGTGTTAAATTTGGAAAAAGTGAAAGCTTTGGAAAATATTGGCGACAACTTAAAAATTATTTTGATTATTTATCGTGGGATACGTAGATGAAAAGTGAGTCCATATTTTTCCGTCTCTTTCAATTACATCCTAGAATACTTTTCGATAAAATTTTGTATCATTATTTCCTGATTTGGAAAGAATTGCATAAAGATATACCTTTTCTCCGTTTGTGCAAATATTACTCTTCTCGGCGCTTCTCAATTGTTCAAGTAAGTTTCATTTGGTGGTTGGGCGTGATAAATTTGAAAAAAGTGAAGGCATTGGCAAATTTTGGCGACCACTTAAAAATTATTTTCTTCTCATTTGTCCAAGTAAGTTTCATTTGGTGGTTGGGCGTGTTAAAATTGAAAAATGAAAGAATTGCAAAATATTGGCGACAACTTAAAAATTATTTTGATTATTTATCGTAGGAAAAGTAGATGAAAAGTGAGTGCATATTTTTCCGTCTCTTTTAATTACATTCTAGATACTTGCCGATAAAATTTTGTCACATTATTTCCTGATTTGGAAAGAATTGCATAAAGATATTCCTTTTCTCCCTTTGTGGAAATAATTGCATAAAGATATTCCTTTTCTCCGTTTGTGCAAATATTACTCTTCTCGGCGCTTCTCATTTGTCCAAGTAATTTTCATTTGGTGGTTGGGCGTGTTAAATTTGGAAAAAGTTAAATCATTGGAAAATATTGGCGACAACTTAAAAATTATTTTGATTATTTATCGTGGGATACGTAGATGAAAAGTGAGTCCATATTTTTCCGTCTCTTTCAATTACATCCTAGAATACTTGCCGATAAAATTTTGTCTCATTATTTCCTGATTTGGAAAGAATTGCATAAAGATATTCGTTTTCTCCGTTTGTGCAAATATTACTCTTCTCGGCGCTTCTCATTTGTCCAAGTAAGTTTCATTTGGTGGTTGGGCGTGTTAAATTTGGAAAAAGTGAAAGCTTTGGAAAATATTGGCGACAACTTAAAAATTATTTTGATTATTTATCGTGGGATACGTAGATGAAAAGTGAGTCCATATTTTTCCGTCTCTTTCAATTACATCCTAGAATACTTTTCGATAAAATTTTGTATCATTATTTCCTGATTTGGAAAGAATTGCATAAAGATATACCTTTTCTCCGTTTGTGCAAATATTACTCTTCTCGGCGCTTCTCATTTGCCCAAGTAAGTTTCATTTGGTGGTTGGGCGTGTTAAAATTGAAAAAAGTGAAAGAATTGCAAAATATTGGCGACAACTTAAAAATTATTTTGATTATTTATCGTAGGAAAAGTAGATGAAAAGTGAGTGCATATTTTTCCGTCTCTTTTAATTACATTCTAGATACTTGCCGATAAAATTTTGTCACATTATTTCCTGATTTGGAAAGAATTGCATAAAGATATTCCTTTTCTCCCTTTGTGGAAATAATTGCATAAAGATATTCCTTTTCTCCGTTTGTGCAAATATTACTCTTCTCGGCGCTTCTCATTTGTCCAAATAAGTTTCATTTGGTGGTTGGGCGTGTTAAATTTGGAATAAGTGAAAGCTTTGGAAAATATTGGCGAGAACTTAAAAATTATTTTGATTATTTATCGTGGTAAACGTAGATGAAAAGTGAGTCCATATTTTTCCGTCTCTTTCATTTACATTCTAGACTACTTTCCCATTAAATTTTGTATCATTTTTTCGTGATTTGGAAAGAATAGCATAAAGATATTCCTTTTCTCCGTTTGTGCAAGTATTACTCTTCTCGGCGCTTCTCATTTGTCCAAGTAAGTTTCATTTGGTAGTTAGGCGTGTTAAATTTGGAAAAAGTGAAAGCATTGCAAAATATTGCGACAACTTAACAATTATTTTGATTCTTTATCGTGGGAAAAGTGAGTGCATATTTTTCCGTCTCTTTCAATTATATTCTAGACTACTTCCCCATTAAATTTTGTATCATTTTTTCGTGATTTGGAAAGAATTGCATAAAGATATTCGTTTTCTCCGTTTGTGCAAATATTACTCTTCTCGGCGCTTCTCATTTGTCCAAGTAAGTTTCATTTGGTGGTTGGGCGTGTTAAATTTGGAATAAGTGAAAGCTTTGGAAAATATTGGCGAGAACTTAAAAATTATTTTGATTATTTATCGTGGGATACGTAGATGAAAAGTGAGTCCATATTTTTCCGTCTCTTTCATTTACATTCTAGAATACTTGCCGATAAAATTTTGTCTCATTATTTCCTGATTTGGAAAGAATTGCATAAAGATATTCCTTTTCTCCGTTTGTGCAAATATTACTCTTCTCGGCGCTTCTCATTTGTCCAAGTAAGTTTCATTTGGTGATTGGGCGTGTTAAAATTGAAAAAAGTGAAACCATTGCAATATCTTGGCGACAACTTAACAATTATTTTGATTCTTTATCGTGGGAAAAGTGAGTGCATATTTTTCCGTCTCTTTCAATTATATTCTAGACTACTTCCCCATTAAATTTTGTATCATTTTTTCGTGATTTGGAAAGAATTGCATAAAGATATTCCTTTTCTCCGTTTGTGCAAATATTACTCTTCTCGGCGCTTCTGATTTGTCCAAGTAAGTTTCATTTGGTGGTTGGGCGTGTTAAATTTGGAAGAAGTGAAAGCATTGGAAAATATTGGCGACAACTTAAAAATTATTTTGATTCTTTATCGTGGGATACGTAGATGAAAAGTGAGTCCATATTTTTCCGTCTCTTTCATTTACATTCTAGAATACTTGCCGATAAAATTTTGTCTCATTATTTCCTGATTTGGAAAGAATTGCATAAAGATATTCCTTTTCTCCGTTTGTGCAAATATTACTCTTCTCGGCGCTTCTCATTTGTCCAAGTAAGTTTCATTTGGTGATTGGGCGTGTTAAAATTGAAAAAAGTGAAACCATTGCAATATCTTGGCGACAACTTAACAATTATTTTGATTCTTTATCGTGGGAAAAGTGAGTGCATATTTTTCCGTCTCTTTCAATTATATTCTAGACTACTTCCCCATTAAATTTTGTATCATTTTTTCGTGATTTGGAAAGAATTGCATAAAGATATTCCTTTTCTCCGTTTGTGCAAATATTACTCTTCTCGGCGCTTCTGATTTGTCCAAGTAAGTTTCATTTGGTGGTTGGGCGTGTTAAAATTGAAAAAAGTGAAAGCATTACAAAATATTGGCGACAACTTAAAAATTATTTTGATTCTTTATCGTGGGAAAAGTAGATGAAAAGTGAGTGCATATTTTTCCGACTCTTTCAATTATATTCTGGAATACTTTCCGATAAAATTTTGTCTCATTATTTCCTGATTTGGAGAGAATTGCATAAAGATATTCCTTTTCTCCGTTTGTGCAAATATTACTCCTCTCGGCACTTCTCATTTGTCCAAGTAAGTTTCATTTGGTGGTTGGGCGTGTTAAAATTGAAAAAAGTGAAAGCATTACAAAATATTGGCGACAACTTAAAAATTATTTTGATTCTTTATCGTGGGAAAAGTAGATGAAAAGTGAGTGCATATTTTTCCGACTCTTTCAATTATATTCTGGAATACTTTCCGATAAAATTTTGTCTCATTATTTCCTGATTTGGAGAGAATTGCATAAAGATATTCCTTTTCTCCGTTTGTGCAAATATTACTCTTCTCGGCGCTTCTCATTTGTCCAAGAAAGTTTCATTTGGTGGTTGGGCGTGATAAATTTGAAAAAAGTGAAGGCTTTGGCAAATTTTGGCGACAACTTAAAAATTATTTTGATTCTTTATCGTGGGAAAAGTGAGTGCATATTTTTCCGTCTCTTTCAATTATATTCTAGAATACTTCCCCATTAAATTTTGTATCATTTTTTCGTGATTTGGAAAGAATTGCATAAAGATATTCCTTTTCTCCGTTTGTGCAAATATTACTCTTCTCGGCGCTTCTCATTTGTCCAAGTAAGTTTCATTTGGTGGTTGGGCGTGTTAAAATTGAAAAAAGTGAAAGCATTACAAAATATTGGCGACAACTTAAAAATTATTTTGATTCTTTATCGTGGGAAAAGTGAGTGCATATTTTTCCCGTCTCTTTCAATTATATTCTAGAATACTTGCCGATTAAATTTTGTATCATTTTATCGTGATTTGGAAAGAATTGCATAAAGATATTCCTTTTCTCCGTTTGTGCAAATATTACTCTTCTCGTGGCTTCTCATTTGTCCAAGTAAGTTTCTTTTGGTGGTTGGGCGTGTTAAAATTGAAAAAAGTGAAAGCATTGTAAAATATTGCGACAACTTAAAAATTATTTTGATTCTTTATCGTGGGAAAAGTGAGTCCATATTTTTCCATCTCTTTCAATTACATTCTAGAATACTTCCCGATAAAATTTTGTATCATTATTACTTGATTTGCAAAGAATTGCATAGATATTCCTTTTCTGTGTTTGTGCAAATATTACTCTTCTCGGCGCTTCTCATTTGTCCAAGTAAGTTTCATTTGGTGGTTGGGCGTGAAAAATTTGAAAAAAGTAAAGGCATTGGAAAATTTTGGCGACAACTTAAAAATTATTTTGATTCTTTATCGTGGGAAAAGTGAGTGCATATTTTTCCGTCTCTTTCAATTATATTCTAGAATACTTCCCCATTAAATTTTGTATCATTTTTTCGTGATTTGGAAAGAATTGCATAAAGATATTCGTTTTCTCCGTTTGTGCAAATATTACTCTTCTCGGCGCTTCTCATTTGTCCAAGTAAGTTTCATTTGGTGGTTGGGCGTGTTAAAATTGAAAAAAGTGAAAGCATTACAAAATATTGGCGACAACTTAAAAATTATTTTGATTCTTTATCGTGGGAAAAGTAGATGAAAAGTGAGTGCATATTTTTCCGACTCTTTCAATTATATTCTGGAATACTTTCCGATAAAATTTTGTCTCATTATTTCCTGATTTGGAGAGAATTGCATAAAGATATTCCTTTTCTCCGTTTGTGCAAATATTACTCCTCTCGGCACTTCTCATTTGTCCAAGTAAGTTTCATTTGGTGGTTGGGCGTGTTAAAATTGAAAAAAGTGAAAGCATTACAAAATATTGGCGACAACTTAAAAATTATTTTGATTCTTTATCGTGGGAAAAGTAGATGAAAAGTGAGTGCATATTTTTCCGACTCTTTCAATTATATTCTGGAATACTTTCCGATAAAATTTTGTCTCATTATTTCCTGATTTGGAGAGAATTGCATAAAGATATTCCTTTTCTCCGTTTGTGCAAATATTACTCTTCTCGGCGCTTCTCATTTGTCCAAGTAAGTTTCTTTTGGTGGTTGGGCGTGATAAATTTGAAAAAAGTGAAGGCTTTGGCAAATTTTGGCGACAACTTAAAAATTATTTTGATTCTTTATCGTGGGAAAAGTGAGTGCATATTTTTCCGTCTCTTTCAATTATATTCTAGAATACTTCCCCATTAAATTTTGTATCATTTTTTCGTGATTTGGAAAGAATTGCATAAAGATATTCCTTTTCTCCGTTTGTGCAAGTATTACTCTTCTCGGCGCTTCTCATTTGTCCAAGTAAGTTTCATTTGGTGGTTGGGCGTGTTAAAATTGAAAAAAGTGAAAGCATTACAAAATATTGGCGACAACTTAAAAATTATTTTGATTCTTTATCGTGGGAAAAGTGAGTGCATATTTTTCCCGTCTCTTTCAATTATATTCTAGAATACTTGCCGATTAAAGTTTGTATCATTTTATCGTGATTTGGAAAGAATTGCATAAAGATATTCCTTTTCTCCGTTTGTGCAAATATTACTCTTCTCGTGGCTTCTCATTTGTCCAAGTAAGTTTCTTTTGGTGGTTGGGCGTGTTAAAATTGAAAAAAGTGAAAGCATTGTAAAATATTGCGACAACTTAACAATTATTTTGATTCTTTACCGTGGGAAACGTAGATGAAAAGTGAGTCCATATTTTTCCGTCTCTTTCATTTACATTCTAGAATACTTGCCGATAAAATTTTGTCTCATTATTTCCTGATTTGGAAAGAATTGCATAAAGATATTCCTTTTCTCCGTTTGTGCAAATATTACTCTTCTCGGCGCTTCTCATTTGTCCAAGTAAGTTTCATTTGGTGGTTGGGCGTGTTAAAATTGAAAAAAGTGAAAGCATTACAAAATATTGGCGACAACTTAAAAATTATTTTGATTCTTTATCGTGGGAAAAGTAGATGAAAAGTGAGTGCATATTTTTCCGACTCTTTCAATTATATTCTGGAATACTTTCCGATAAAATTTTGTCTCATTATTTCCTGATTTGGAGAGAATTGCATAAAGATATTCCTTTTCTCCGTTTGTGCAAATATTACTCTTCTCGGCGCTTCTCATTTGTCCAAGTAAGTTTCATTTGGTGGTTGGGCGTGATAAATTTGAAAAAAGTGAAGGCTTTGGCAAATTTTGGCGACAACTTAAAAATTATTTTGATTCTTTATCGTGGGAAAAGTGAGTGCATATTTTTCCGTCTCTTTCAATTATGTTCTAGAATACTTCCCCATTAAATTTTGTATCATTTTTTCGTGATTTGGAAAGAATTGCATAAAGATATTCCTTTTCTCCGTTTGTGCAAATATTACTCTTCTCGGCGCTTCTCATTTGTCCAAGTAAGTTTCATTTGGTGGTTGGGCGTGATAAATTTGAAAAAAGTGAAAGCATTACAAAATATTGGCGACAACTTAAAAATTATTTTGATTCTTTATCGTGGGAAAAGTGAGTGCATATTTTTCCCGTCTCTTTCAATTATATTCTAGAATACTTGCCGATTAAATTTTGTATCATTTTATCGTGATTTGGAAAGAATTGCATAAAGATATTCCTTTTCTCCGTTTGTGCAAATATTACTCTTCTCGTGGCTTCTCATTTGTCCAAGTAAGTTTCTTTTGGTGGTTGGGCGTGTTAAAATTGAAAAAAGTGAAAGCATTGTAAAATATTGCGACAACTTAACAATTATTTTGATTCTTTCCCGTGGGAAAAGTAGGAGAAAACTGAGTGCATATTATTCCATCTCT
This sequence comes from Clusia tigrina, assembly GCA_920105625.2. Lineage (NCBI taxonomy): Eukaryota > Metazoa > Arthropoda > Insecta > Diptera > Clusiidae > Clusia > Clusia tigrina. The sequence goes on from OV050032.1 coordinate 175,770,078, forward strand.
TTCAATTACATTCTAGAATACTTCCCGATAAAATTTTGTATCATTATTACCTGATTTGCAAAGAATTGCATAGATATTCCTTTTCTCCATTTGTGCAAATATTACTCCTCTCGGCGCTTCTCATTTGTCCAAGTAAGTTTCATTTGGTGGTTGGACGTGTTAAATTTGAAAAAAGTGAAAGCATTGGAAAATATTGGCGACAACTTAAAAATTATTTTGATTATTTATCGTGGGAAACGTAGATGAAAAGTGAGTGCATATTTTTCCATCTCTTTCAATTACATTCTAGAATACTTGCCGATAAAATTTTGTCTCATTATTTCCTGATTTGGAAAGAATTGCATAAAGATATTCCCTTTCTCCGTTTGTGCAAATATTACTCTTCTCGGCGCTTCTCATTTGTCCAAGTAAGTTTCATTTGGTGGTTGGACGTGTTAAATTTGAAAAAAGTGAAAGCATTGGAAAATATTGGCGACAACATAAAAATTATTTTGATTGTTTATCGTGGGAAACGTAGATGAAAAGTGAGTGCATATTTTTCCACCTCTTTCAATTACATTCTAGAATACTTGCCGATAAAATTTTGTCTCATTATTTCCTGATTTGGAAAGAATTGCATAAAGATATTCCCTTTCTCCGTTTGTGCAAATATTACTCTTCTCGGCGCTTCTCATTTGTCCAAGTAAGTTTCATTTGGTGGTTGGACGTGTTAAAAATGAAAAAAATGAAGACATTGCAAAATATTGGCGAAAACTTAAAAATTATTTTGATTATTTATCGTAGATGAAAAGTGAATGCATATTTTTCCATCTCTTTCAATTACATTCTAGAATACTTTCCGATCACATTTTGAGTTGCATAAAGATATTTTTTAAATTTTAATACCTTTTAAATAAATTTCCAGTTACATCAATGCAGCTGAATTTGCAAACACCTTTCCGATCCTCCATGTCTGTGGAAATGAAACAGTCACAAGTCGTTCTACCACAGCAGCCGTATGTAGTAAGTCGACAGATGGTCCACCGGCCGCACTCCAAGGCAAAACGCACTCGGACTTCGTTTACCAGTATTCAACTAATGACACTAGAAGCGGAATTTCAGCGGGCCAAGTATATACAGCGCTCTCGACGTATTGAGATTTCAAATCTCCTTTCGTTATGTGAGCGTCAGGTGAAAGTCTGGTTCCAGAACAGACGCATGAAAGACAATAAGGACCTTAATCAACAACCTGTTGACAACGCTCTAAATAAGGAAAATGAACGACACGGATTTGTACAGCGTCCGATGGCGTACTACTCCCAAAATATTATAACTCAACAGGCGGTGCAAGACTTTCCAATCTATTCCATTCCGTTCCAACATGAAAATATCATAACTACAGCTAGACCTAGCATAAAATGTGTACCATCAGACAGCTCAGACCAACTCAATCTCTCAGATATCATGGATTATATTTCTGAAAAATCAAAGGAAGCGAAGGTTACTGCTAGTCCTCCTGGTCACTCATATATCTTCAACGAGGAAATTCTTCGTATTAAGCAAGGTTTGGAAGCTGCAGCCGACTCCTGGACAAAGTCTCAAGCTTCAATGTAGACCGTGCTGACACTCTGGCTAACCAAAGCACCCATTCCAACCTCGCCTGTTGACGCAATCGAAGGAAAACTTAGCAGCAACAATGCACTTTAGCGAGGCAAGTATGCAGCAGCGATTAGAAAAAAACGCTGAATCCGTTAAATAGGCGCAACGTCCGCTTCAGCAAATACTACTCTTCTCGGCGCTTCTCATTTGTCCAAGTAAGTTTAATTTGGTGGTTGGGCGTGTTAAAATTGAAACAAGTGTAAGCATTGCAAAATATTGCGAACACTTAACAATTATTTTGATTCTTTATCGTGGGAAAAGTAGAAGAAAACTGAGTGCATATTATTCCACCTCTTTCAATTACATTCTAGAATACTTTCCGATAAAATTTTGTATCATTATTACCTGATTTGCAAAGAATTGCATAGATATTCCTTTTCTCCGTTTGTGCAAATATTACTCTTCTCGGCGCTTCTCATTTGTCCAAGAAAGTTTCATTTGGTGGTTGGGCGTGTTAAAATTAAAAAAAGTGAAAGCATTGCAAAATATTGCGACAACTTAAAAATTATTTTGATTATTTATCGTGGGAAACGTAGATGAAAAGTGAATCCATATTTTTCCGTCTCTTTAAATTACATCCTAGAATACTTGCCGAAAAAATTTCGTCTCATTATTTCCTGATTTGGAAAGAATGGCATAAATATATTCCTTTTCTCCGTTTGTGCAAATATTACTCTTCTCGGCGCTTCTCATTTGTCCAAGGAAGTTTCATTCGGTGGTTGGGCGTGTTAAAATTGAAAAAAGTGAAAGCATTGGAAAATATTGGCGACAACTTAAAAATTATTTGGATTATTTAACGTGGGAAACGTAGATGAAAAGTGAGTTCATATTTTTCCGTCTCTTTCAATTACATCCTAGAATACTTGCCGATAAAATTTTGTCTCATTATTTCCTGATTTGGAAAGAATTGCATAAAGATAATCCTTTTCTCCGTTTGTGCAAATATTACTCTTCTCGGCGCTTCTCATTTGTCCAAGTAAGTTTCATTTGGTTGTTGGGCGTGTTAAAATTAAAAAAAGTGAAAGCATTGCAAAATATTGCGACAACTTAAAAATTATTTTGATTATTTATCGTGGGAAACGTAGATGAAAAGTGAATCCATATTTTTCCGTCTCTTTAAATTACATCCTAGAATACTTGCCGAAAAAATTTCGTCTCATTATTTCCTGATTTGGAAAGAATTGCATAAAGATATTCCTTTTCTCCGTTTGTGCAAATATTACTCTTCTCGGCGCTTCTCATTTGTCCAAGTAAGTTTCATTCGGTGGTTGGGCGTGTTAAAATTGAAAAAAGTGAAAGCAGTGGAAAATATTGGCGACAACTTAAAAATTATTTTGATTCTTTATCGTGGGAAAAGTAGATGAAAAGTGAGTGCATATTTTTCCGACTCTTTCAATTATATTCTAGAATACTTTCCGATAAAATTTTGTCTCATTATTTCCTGATTTGGAAAGAATTGCATAAAGATATTCCCTTTCTCCGTTTGTGCAAATATTACTCTTCTCGGCGCTTCTCATTTGTCCAAGTAAGTTTCATTTGGTGGTTGGACGTGTTAATTTTGAAAAAAGTGAAAGCATTGAAAAATATTGGCGACAACTTAAAAATTATTTTGATTATTTATCGTGGGAAACGTAGATGAAAAGTAAGTCCATATTTTTCCGTCTCTTTCAATTACATCCTAGAATATTTGCCGATAAAATTTTGTCTCATTATTTCCTGATTTGGAGAGAATTGCATAAAGATATTCCTTTTCTCCGTTTGTGCAAATATTACTCTTCTCGGCGCTTCTCATTTATCCAAGTAAGTTTCATTTGGTGGTTGGGCGTGTTAAATTTGGAAAAAGTGAAAGCATTGGAGGAAATTCTTCGTATTAACCAAGGTTTGGAAGCTGCAGCCGACTCCTGGACAAAGTCTCAAGCTTCAATGTAGACCGTGCTGACACTCTGGCTAACCAAAGCACCCATTCCAACCTCGCCTGTTGACGCAATCGAAGGAAAACTTAGCAGCAACAATGCACTTTAGCGTGGCAAGTATGCAGCAGCGATTAGAAAACAACGCTGAATCCGTTAAATAGTCGCAACGTCCGCTTCAGCAAATACTACTCTTCTCGGCGCTTCTCATTTGTCCAAGTAAGTTTAATTTGGTGGTTGGGCGTGATAAATTTGAAAAAAGTGAAGGCATTGGCAAATTTTGGCGACCACTTAAAAATTATTTTGATTCTTTATCGTGGAAAAAGTGAGTGCATATTTTTCCGTCTCTTTCAATTATATTCTAGAATACTTCCCGATTAAATTTTGTATCATTTTTTCGTGATTTGGAAAGAATTGCATAAAGATATTCCTTTTCTCCGTTTGTGCAAATATTACTCTTCTCGGCGCTTCTCATTTGTCCAAGTAAATTTCTTTTGGTGATTGGGCGTGTTAAAATTGAAAAAAGTGAAAGCATTGCAAAATATTGGCGACAACTTAAAAATTATTTTTATTCTTTATCGTGGGATGAAAAGTGAGTCCACATTTTTCCGTCTCTTTCAATTACATCCTAGAATACTTCCCGATAAAATTTTGTCTCATTATTTCCTGATTTGGAAAGAATTGCATAAAGATATTCCTTTTCTCCGTTTGTGCAAATATTACTCTTCTCGGCGCTTCTCATTTGTCCAAGTAAGTTTCATTATTTGGTTGGGCGTGTTAAATTTGGATAAAGTGAAAGCATTGGAAAATATTGGCGACAACTTAAAAATTATTTTGATTATTTAACGTGGGAAACGTAGATGAAAAGTGAGTCCATATTTTTCCGTCTCTTTCAAATACATCCTAGAATACTTGCCGATAAAATTTTGTCTCATTATTTCCTGATTTGGAAAGAATTGCATAAAGATATTCCTTTTCTCCGTTTGTGCAAATATTACTCTTCTCGGCGCTTCTCATTTGTCCAAGTAAGTTTCATTTGGTGGTTGGGCGTGTTAAAATTGAAAAAAGTGAAAGCATTACAAAATATTGGCGAAAACTTAAAAATTATTTTGATTATTTATCGTAGGAAAAGTAGATGAAAAGTGAATGCATATTTTTCCATCTCTTTTAATTACATTCTAGAATACTTTCCGATTACATTTTGAATTGCATAAAGATATTTTTTTAATTTTAATACCTTTTAAATAAATTTCCAATTACATCAATGCAGCTGAATTTGCAAACACCTTTCCGATCCTCCATGTCTGTGGAAATTAAGCAGTCACAAGTCGATCTACCACAGCAGCCGTATGTAGTAAGTCGACAGATGGTCCACCGGCCGCACTCCAAGGCAAAACGCACTCGGACTGCGTTTACCAGTATTCAACTTATGACACTAGAAGCGGAATTTCAGCGGGCCAAGTATATACAGCGCTCTCGACGTATTGAGATTTCAAATCTCCTTTCGTTATGTGAGCGTCAGGTGAAAGTCTGGTTCCAGAACAGACGCATGAAAGACAATAAGGACCTTAATCAACAACCTGTTGACAACGCTCTAAATAAGGAAAATGAACGACACGGATTTGTTCAGCGTGCGATGGCGTACTACTCCCAAAATATTATAACTCAACAGGCGGTGCAAGACTTTCCAATCCATTCCATTCCGTTCAAACATGAAAATATCATAACTACAGCTAGACCTAGCATAAAATGTGTACCACAGACAGCTCAGACCAACTTAATCTCTCAGATATCATGGATTATATTTCTGAAAAATCAAAGGAAGCGAAGGTTACTGCTAGTCCTCCTGGTCACTCATATATCTTCAACGAGGAAATTCTTCGTATTAAGCAAGGTTTGGAAGCTGCAGCCGACTCCTGGACAAAGTCTCAAGCTTCAATGTAGACCGTGCTGACACTCTGGCTAACCAAAGCACCCATTCCAACCTCGCCTGTTGACGCAATCGAAGGAAAACTTAGCAGCAACAATGCACTTTAGCGAGGCAAGTATGCAGCAGCGATTAGAAAAAAACGCTGAATCCGTTAAATAGTCGCAACGTCCGCTTCAGCAAATACTACTCTTCTCGGCGCTTCTCATTTGTCCAAGTAAGTTTAATTTGGTGGTTGGGCGTGTTAAAATTGAAACAAGTGTAAGCATTGCAAAATATTGGCGACAACTTAAAAATTATTTTGATTCTTTATCGTGGGAAAAGTAGATGAAAAGTGAGTGCATATTTTTCCGACTCTTTCAATTATATTCTAGAATACTTTCCGATAAAATTTTGTATCATTATTACCTGATTTGCAAAGAATTGCATAGATATTCCTTTTCTCCGTTTGTGCAAATATTACTCTTCTCGGCGCTTCTCATTTGTCCAAGTAGGTTTCATTTGCATTTGCATTGCAAAATATTGCGACAACTTAAAAATTATTTTGATTATTTATCGTGGGAAACGTAGATGAAAAGTGAGTCCATATTTTTCCGTCTCTTTCAATTACATCCTAGAATACTTGCCGATAAAATTTTGTCTCATTATTTCCTGATTTGGAAAGAATTGCATAAAGATATTCCTTTCCTCCGTTTGTGCAAATATTACTCTTCTCGGCGCTTCTCATTTGTCCAAGTAAGTTTCATTCGGTGGTTGGGCGTGTTAAAATTGAAAAAGTGAAAGCATTGGAAAATATTGGCGACAACTTAAAAATTATTTTGATTCTTTATCGTGGGAAAAGTAGATGAAAAGTGAGTGCATATTTTTCCGACTCTTTCAATTATATTCTAGAATACTTTCCGATAAAATTTTGTTTCATTATTTCCTGATTTGGAAAGAATTGTATAAAGATATTCCCTTTCTCCGTTTGTGCAAATATTACTCTTCTCGGCGCTTCTCATTTGTCCAAGTAAGTTTCATTTGGTGTTTGGACGTGTTAAATTTGAAAGAAGTGAAAGCATTGGAAAATATTGGCGAGAACTTAAAAATTATTTTGATTATTTATCGTGGGAAACGTAGATGAAAAGTAAGTCCATATTTTTCCGTCTCTTTCAATTACATCCTAGAATACTTGCCGATAAAATTTTGTCTCGTTATTTCCTGATTTGGAAAGAATTGCATAAAGATATTCCTTTCCTCCGTTTGTGCAAATATTACTCTTCTCGGCGCTTCTCATTTGTCCAAGTAAGTTTCATTCGGTGGTTGGGCGTGTTAAAATTGAAAAAAGTGAAAGCATTGGAAAATATTGGCGACAACTTAAAAATTATTTTGATTCTTTATCGTGGGAAAAGTAGATGAAAAGTGAGTGCATATTTTTCCGACTCTTTCAATTATATTCTAGAATACTTTCCGATAAAATTTTGTCTCATTATTTCCTGATTTGGAAAGAATTGCATAAAGATATTCCTTTTCTCCGTTTGTGCAAATATTACTCTTCTCGGCGCTTCTCATTTGTCCAAGTAAGTTTCATTCGGTGGTTGGGCGTGTTAAAATTGAAAAAAGTGAAAGCATTGGAAGATATTGGAGACAACTAAAAAATTATTTTGATTATTTAACGTGGGAAACGTAGATGAAAAGTGAGTCCATATTTTTCCGTCTCTTTCAATTACATCCTAGAATACTTTCCGAAAAAATTTCGTCTCATTATTTCCTGATTTGGAAAGAATTGCATAAAGATATTCCTTTTCTCCGTTTGTGCAAATATTACTCTTCTCGGCGCTTCTCATTTGTCCAAGTAAGTTTCATTTGGTGGTTGGGCGTGATAAATTTGAAAAAAGTGAAGGCATTGGAAAATTTTGGCGACAACTTAAAAATTATTTTGATTATTTAATGTGGGAAACGTAGATGAAAAGTAAGTCCATATTTTTCCGTCTCTTTCAATTACATCCTAGAATACTTGCCGATAAAATTTTGTCTCATTATTTCCTGATTTGGAGAGAATTGCATATAGATATTCCTCTTCTCCGTTTGTGCAAATATTACTCTTCTCGGCGCTTCTCATTTGTCCAAGTAAGTTTCATTTGGTGGTTGGGCGTGTTAAATTTGGAAAAAGTGAAAGCATTGGAAAATATTGGCGACAACTTAAATTATTTTGATTATTTAACGTGGGAAACGTAGATGAAAAGTGAGTCCATATTTTTCCGTCTCTTTCAAATACATCCTAGAATACTTGCCGATAAAATTTTGTCTCATTATTTCCTGATTTGGAAAGAATTGCATAAAGATATTCCTTTTCTCCGTTTGTGCAAATATTACTCTTCTCGGCGCTTCTCATTTGTCCAAGTAAGTTTCATTTGGTGGTTGGGCGTGTTAAAATTAAAAAAAGTGAAAGCATTACAAAATATTGGCGAAAACTTAAAAATTATTTTGATTATTTATCGTGGGAAACGTAGATGAAAAGTGAATCCATATTTTTCCGTCTCTTTAAATTACATCCTAGAATACTTGCCGAAAAAATTTCGTCTCATTATTTCCTGATTTGGAAAGAATTGCATAAAGATATTCCTTTTCTCCGTTTGTGCAAATATTACTCTTCTCGGCGCTTCTCATTTGTCCAAGTAAGTTTCATTCGGTGGTTGGGCGTGTTAAAATTGAAAAAAGTGAAAGCAGTGGAAAATATTGGCGACAACTTAAAAATTATTTTGATTCTTTATCGTGGGAAAAGTAGATGAAAAGTGAGTGCATATTTTTCCGACTCTTTCAATTATATTCTAGAATACTTTCCGATAAAATTTTGTCTCATTATTTCCTGATTTGGAAAGAATTGCATAAAGATATTCCCTTTCTCCGTTTGTGCAAATATTACTCTTCTCGGCGCTTCTCATTTGTCCAAGTAAGTTTCATTTGGTGGTTGGACGTGTTAATTTTGAAAAAAGTGAAAGCATTGAAAAATATTGGCGACAACTTAAAAATTATTTTGATTATTTATCGTGGGAAACGTAGATGAAAAGTAAGTCCATATTTTTCCGTCTCTTTCAATTACATCCTAGAATACTTGCCGATAAAATTTTGTCTCATTATTTCCTGATTTGGAGAGAATTGCATAAAGATATTCCTTTTCTCCGTTTGTGCAAATATTACTCTTCTCGGCGCTTCTCATTTATCCAAGTAAGTTTCATTTGGTGGTTGGGCGTGTTAAATTTGGAAAAAGTGAAAGCATTGGAGGAAATTCTTCGTATTAACCAAGGTTTGGAAGCTGCAGCCGACTCCTGGACAAAGTCTCAAGCTTCAATGTAGACCGTGCTGACACTCTGGCTAACCAAAGCACCCATTCCAACCTCGCCTGTTGACGCAATCGAAGGAAAACTTAGCAGCAACAATGCACTTTAGCGTGGCAAGTATGCAGCAGCGATTAGAAAACAACGCTGAATCCGTTAAATAGTCGCAACGTCCGCTTCAGCAAATACTACTCTTCTCGGCGCTTCTCATTTGTCCAAGTAAGTTTAATTTGGTGGTTGGGCGTGATAAATTTGAAAAAAGTGAAGGCATTGGCAAATTTTGGCGACCACTTAAAAATTATTTTGATTCTTTATCGTGGGAAAAGTGAGTGCATATTTTTCCGTCTCTTTCAATTATATTCTAGAATACTTCCCGATTAAATTTTGTATCATTTTTTCGTGATTTGGAAAGAATTGCATAAAGATATTCCTTTTCTCCGTTTGTGCAAATATTACTCTTCTCGGCGCTTCTCATTTGTCCAAGTAAGTTTCATTTGGTGGTTGGACGTGTTAAATTTGAAAAAAGTGAAAGCATTGGAAAATATTGGCGACAACATAAAAATTATTTTGATTGTTTATCGTGGGAAACGTAGATGAAAAGTGAGTGCATATTTTTCCACCTCTTTCAATTACATTCTAGAATACTTTCCGATCACATTTTGAGTTGCATAAAGATATTTTTTAAATTTTAATACCTTTTAAATAAATTTCCAGTTACATCAATGCAGCTGAATTTGCAAACACCTTTCCGATCCTCCATGTCTGTGGAAATGAAACAGTCACAAGTCGTTCTACCACAGCAGCCGTATGTAGTAAGTCGACAGATGGTCCACCGGCCGCACTCCAAGGCAAAACGCACTCGGACTTCGTTTACCAGTATTCAACTAATGACACTAGAAGCGGAATTTCAGCGGGCCAAGTATATACAGCGCTCTCGACGTATTGAGATTTCAAATCTCCTTTCGTTATGTGAGCGTCAGGTGAAAGTCTGGTTCCAGAACAGACGCATGAAAGACAATAAGGACCTTAATCAACAACCTGTTGACAACGCTCTAAATAAGGAAAATGAACGACACGGATTTGTACAGCGTCCGATGGCGTACTACTCCCAAAATATTATAACTCAACAGGCGGTGCAAGACTTTCCAATCTATTCCATTCCGTTCCAACATGAAAATATCATAACTACAGCTAGACCTAGCATAAAATGTGTACCATCAGACAGCTCAGACCAACTCAATCTCTCAGATATCATGGATTATATTTCTGAAAAATCAAAGGAAGCGAAGGTTACTGCTAGTCCTCCTGGTCACTCATATATGTTCAACGAGGAAATTCTTCGTATTAAGCAAGGTTTGGAAGCTGCAGCCGACTCCTGGACAAAGTCTCAAGCTTCAATGTAGACCGTGCTGACACTCTGGCTAACCAAAGCACCCATTCCAACCTCGCCTGTTGACGCAATCGAAGGAAAACTTAGCAGCAACAATGCACTTTAGCGAGGCAAGTATGCAGCAGCGATTAGAAAAAAACGCTGAATCCGTTAAATAGTCGCAACGTCCGCTTCAGCAAATACTACTCTTCTCGGCGCTTCTCATTTGTCCAAGTAAGTTTAATTTGGTGGTTGGGCGTGTTAAAATTGAAACAAGTGCAAATATTACTCTTCTTGCAAAATATTGCGAACACTTAACAATTATTTTGATTCTTTATCGTGGGAAAAGTAGAAGAAAACTGAGTGCATATTATTCCACCTCTTTCAATTACATTCTAGAATACTTTCCGATAAAATTTTGTATCATTATTACCTGATTTGCAAAGAATTGCATAGATATTCCTTTTCTCCGTTTGTGCAAATATTACTCTTCTCGGCGCTTCTCATTTGTCCAAGAAAGTTTCATTTGGTGGTTGGGCGTGTTAAAATTAAAAAAAGTGAAAGCATTGCAAAATATTGCGACAACTTAAAAATTATTTTGATTATTTATCGTGGGAAACGTAGATGAAAAGTGAATCCATATTTTTCCGTCTCTTTAAATTACATCCTAGAATACTTGCCGAAAAAATTTCGTCTCATTATTTCCTGATTTGGAAAGAATGGCATAAAGATATTCCTTTTCTCCGTTTGTGCAAATATTACTCTTCTCGGCGCTTCTCATTTGTCCAAGGAAGTTTCATTCGGTGGTTGGGCGTGTTAAAATTGAAAAAAGTGAAAGCATTGGAAAATATTGGCGACAACTTAAAAATTATTTGGATTATTTAACGTGGGAAACGTAGATGAAAAGTGAGTTCATATTTTTCCGTCTCTTTCAATTACATCCTAGAATACTTGCCGATAAAATTTTGTCTCATTATTTCCTGATTTGGAAAGAATTGCATAAAGATAATCCTTTTCTCCGTTTGTGCAAATATTACTCTTCTCGGCGCTTCTCATTTGTCCAAGTAAGTTTCATTTGGTTGTTGGGCGTGTTAAAATTAAAAAAAGTGAAAGCATTGCAAAATATTGCGACAACTTAAAAATTATTTTGATTATTTATCGTGGGAAACGTAGATGAAAAGTGAATCCATATTTTTCCGTCTCTTTAAATTACATCCTAGAATACTTGCCGAAAAAATTTCGTCTCATTATTTCCTGATTTGGAAAGAATTGCATAAAGATATTCCTTTTCTCCGTTTGTGCAAATATTACTCTTCTCGGCGCTTCTCATTTGTCCAAGTAAGTTTCATTCGGTGGTTGGGCGTGTTAAAATTGAAAAAAGTGAAAGCAGTGGAAAATATTGGCGACAACTTAAAAATTATTTTGATTCTTTATCGTGGGAAAAGTAGATGAAAAGTGAGTGCATATTTTTCCGACTCTTTCAATTATATTCTAGAATACTTTCCGATAAAATTTTGTCTCATTATTTCCTGATTTGGAAAGAATTGCATAAAGATATTCCCTTTCTCCGTTTGTGCAAATATTACTCTTCTCGGCGCTTCTCATTTGTCCAAGTAAGTTTCATTTGGTGGTTGGACGTGTTAATTTTGAAAAAAGTGAAAGCATTGAAAAATATTGGCGACAACTTAAAAATTATTTTGATTATTTATCGTGGGAAACGTAGATGAAAAGTAAGTCCATATTTTTCCGTCTCTTTCAATTACATCCTAGAATATTTGCCGATAAAATTTTGTCTCATTATTTCCTGATTTGGAGAGAATTGCATAAAGATATTCCTTTTCTCCGTTTGTGCAAATATTACTCTTCTCGGCGCTTCTCATTTATCCAAGTAAGTTTCATTTGGTGGTTGGGCGTGTTAAATTTGGAAAAAGTGAAAGCATTGGAGGAAATTCTTCGTATTAACCAAGGTTTGGAAGCTGCAGCCGACTCCTGGACAAAGTCTCAAGCTTCAATGTAGACCGTGCTGACACTCTGGCTAACCAAAGCACCCATTCCAACCTCGCCTGTTGACGCAATCGAAGGAAAACTTAGCAGCAACAATGCACTTTAGCGTGGCAAGTATGCAGCAGCGATTAGAAAACAACGCTGAATCCGTTAAATAGTCGCAACGTCCGCTTCAGCAAATACTACTCTTCTCGGCGCTTCTCATTTGTCCAAGTAAGTTTAATTTGGTGGTTGGGCGTGATAAATTTGAAAAAAGTGAAGGCATTGGCAAATTTTGGCGACCACTTAAAAATTATTTTGATTCTTTATCGTGGAAAAAGTGAGTGCATATTTTTCCGTCTCTTTCAATTATATTCTAGAATACTTCCCGATTAAATTTTGTATCATTTTTTCGTGATTTGGAAAGAATTGCATAAAGATATTCCTTTTCTCCGTTTGTGCAAATATTACTCTTCTCGGCGCTTCTCATTTGTCCAAGTAAATTTCTTTTGGTGATTGGGCGTGTTAAAATTGAAAAAAGTGAAAGCATTGCAAAATATTGGCGACAACTTAAAAATTATTTTTATTCTTTATCGTGGGATGAAAAGTGAGTCCACATTTTTCCGTCTCTTTCAATTACATCCTAGAATACTTCCCGATAAAATTTTGTCTCATTATTTCCTGATTTGGAAAGAATTGCATAAAGATATTCCTTTTCTCCGTTTGTGCAAATATTACTCTTCTCGGCGCTTCTCATTTGTCCAAGTAAGTTTCATTATTTGGTTGGGCGTGTTAAATTTGGATAAAGTGAAAGCATTGGAAAATATTGGCGACAACTTAAAAATTATTTTGATTATTTAACGTGGGAAACGTAGATGAAAAGTGAGTCCATATTTTTCCGTCTCTTTCAAATACATCCTAGAATACTTGCCGATAAAATTTTGTCTCATTATTTCCTGATTTGGAAAGAATTGCATAAAGATATTCCTTTTCTCCGTTTGTGCAAATATTACTCTTCTCGGCGCTTCTCATTTGTCCAAGTAAGTTTCATTTGGTGGTTGGGCGTGTTAAAATTGAAAAAAGTGAAAGCATTACAAAATATTGGCGAAAACTTAAAAATTATTTTGATTATTTATCGTAGGAAAAGTAGATGAAAAGTGAATGCATATTTTTCCATCTCTTTTAATTACATTCTAGAATACTTTCCGATTACATTTTGAATTGCATAAAGATATTTTTTTAATTTTAATACCTTTTAAATAAATTTCCAATTACATCAATGCAGCTGAATTTGCAAACACCTTTCCGATCCTCCATGTCTGAGGAAATTAAGCAGTCACAAGTCGATCTACCACAGCAGCCGTATGTAGTAAGTCGACAGATGGTCCACCGGCCGCACTCCAAGGCAAAACGCACTCGGACTGCGTTTACCAGTATTCAACTTATGACACTAGAAGCGGAATTTCAGCGGGCCAAGTATATACAGCGCTCTCGACGTATTGAGATTTCAAATCTCCTTTCGTTATGTGAGCGTCAGGTGAAAGTCTGGTTCCAGAACAGACGCATGAAAGACAATAAGGACCTTAATCAACAACCTGTTGACAACGCTCTAAATAAGGAAAATGAACGACACGGATTTGTTCAGCGTGCGATGGCGTACTACTCCCAAAATATTATAACTCAACAGGCGGTGCAAGACTTTCCAATCCATTCCATTCCGTTCAAACATGAAAATATCATAACTACAGCTAGACCTAGCATAAAATGTGTACCATCAGACAGCTCAGACCAACTTAATCTCTCAGATATCATGGATTATATTTCTGAAAAATCAAAGGAAGCGAAGGTTACTGCTAGTCCTCCTGGTCACTCATATATCTTCAACGAGGAAATTCTTCGTATTAAGCAAGGTTTGGAAGCTGCAGCCGACTCCTGGACAAAGTCTCAAGCTTCAATGTAGACCGTGCTGACACTCTGGCTAACCAAAGCACCCATTCCAACCTCGCCTGTTGACGCAATCGAAGGAAAACTTAGCAGCAACAATGCACTTTAGCGAGGCAAGTATGCAGCAGCGATTAGAAAAAAACGCTGAATCCGTTAAATAGTCGCAACGTCCGCTTCAGCAAATACTACTCTTCTCGGCGCTTCTCATTTGTCCAAGTAAGTTTAATTTGGTGGTTGGGCGTGTTAAAATTGAAACAAGTGTAAGCATTGCAAAATATTGGCGACAACTTAAAAATTATTTTGATTCTTTATCGTGGGAAAAGTAGATGAAAAGTGAGTGCATATTTTTCCGACTCTTTCAATTATATTCTAGAATACTTTCCGATAAAATTTTGTATCATTATTACCTGATTTGCAAAGAATTGCATAGATATTCCTTTTCTCCGTTTGTGCAAATATTACTCTTCTCGGCGCTTCTCATTTGTCCAAGTAGGTTTCATTTGCATTTGCATTGCAAAATATTGCGACAACTTAAAAATTATTTTGATTATTTATCGTGGGAAACGTAGATGAAAAGTGAGTCCATATTTTTCCGTCTCTTTCAATTACATCCTAGAATACTTGCCGATAAAATTTTGTCTCATTATTTCCTGATTTGGAAAGAATTGCATAAAGATATTCCTTTTCTCCGTTTGTGCAAATATTACTCTTCTCGGCGCTTCTCATTTGTCCAAGTAAGTTTCATTCGGTGGTTGGGCGTGTTAAAATTGAAAAAGTGAAAGCATTGGAAAATATTGGCGACAACTTAAAAATTATTTTGATTCTTTATCGTGGGAAAAGTAGATGAAAAGTGAGTGCATATTTTTCCGACTCTTTCAATTATATTCTAGAATACTTTCCGATAAAATTTTGTTTCATTATTTCCTGATTTGGAAAGAATTGTATAAAGATATTCCCTTTCTCCGTTTGTGCAAATATTACTCTTCTCGGCGCTTCTCATTTGTCCAAGTAAGTTTCATTTGGTGTTTGGACGTGTTAAATTTGAAAGAAGTGAAAGCATTGGAAAATATTGGCGAGAACTTAAAAATTATTTTGATTATTTATCGTGGGAAACGTAGATGAAAAGTAAGTCCATATTTTTCCGTCTCTTTCAATTACATCCTAGAATACTTGCCGATAAAATTTTGTCTCGTTATTTCCTGATTTGGAAAGAATTGCATAAAGATATTCCTTTCCTCCGTTTGTGCAAATATTACTCTTCTCGGCGCTTCTCATTTGTCCAAGTAAGTTTCATTCGGTGGTTGGGCGTGTTAAAATTGAAAAAAGTGAAAGCATTGGAAAATATTGGCGACAACTTAAAAATTATTTTGATTCTTTATCGTGGGAAAAGTAGATGAAAAGTGAGTGCATATTTTTCCGACTCTTTCAATTATATTCTAGAATACTTTCCGATAAAATTTTGTCTCATTATTTCCTGATTTGGAAAGAATTGCATAAAGATATTCCTTTTCTCCGTTTGTGCAAATATTACTCTTCTCGGCGCTTCTCATTTGTCCAAGTAAGTTTCATTCGGTGGTTGGGCGTGTTAAAATTGAAAAAAGTGAAAGCATTGGAAGATATTGGAGACAACTAAAAAATTATTTTGATTATTTAACGTGGGAAACGTAGATGAAAAGTGAGTCCATATTTTTCCGTCTCTTTCAATTACATCCTAGAATACTTTCCGAAAAAATTTCGTCTCATTATTTCCTGATTTGGAAAGAATTGCATAAAGATATTCCTTTTCTCCGTTTGTGCAAATATTACTCTTCTCGGCGCTTCTCATTTGTCCAAGTAAGTTTCATTTGGTGGTTGGGCGTGATAAATTTGAAAAAAGTGAAGGCATTGGAAAATTTTGGCGACAACTTAAAAATTATTTTGATTATTTAATGTGGGAAACGTAGATGAAAAGTAAGTCCATATTTTTCCGTCTCTTTCAATTACATCCTAGAATACTTGCCGATAAAATTTTGTCTCATTATTTCCTGATTTGGAGAGAATTGCATATAGATATTCCTCTTCTCCGTTTGTGCAAATATTACTCTTCTCGGCGCTTCTCATTTGTCCAAGTAAGTTTCATTTGGTGGTTGGGCGTGTTAAATTTGGAAAAAGTGAAAGCATTGGAAAATATTGGCGACAACTTAAATTATTTTGATTATTTAACGTGGGAAACGTAGATGAAAAGTGAGTCCATATTTTTCCGTCTCTTTCAAATACATCCTAGAATACTTGCCGATAAAATTTTGTCTCATTATTTCCTGATTTGGAAAGAATTGCATAAAGATATTCCTTTTCTCCGTTTGTGCAAATATTACTCTTCTCGGCGCTTCTCATTTGTCCAAGTAAGTTTCATTTGGTGGTTGGGCGTGTTAAAATTGAAAAAAGTGAAAGCATTACAAAATATTGGCGAAAACTTAAAAATTATTTTGATTATTTATCGTAGGAAAAGTAGATGAAAAGTGAATGCATATTTTTCCATCTCTTTTAATTACATTCTAGAATACTTTCCGATTACATTTTGAATTGCATAAAGATATTTTTTTAATTTTAATACCTTTTAAATAAATTTCCAGTTACATCAATGCAGCTGAATTTGCAAACACCTTTCCGATCCTCCATGTCTGTGGAAATGAAGCAGTCACAAGTCGATCTACCACAGCAGCCGTATGTAGTAAGTCGACAGATGGTCCACCGGCCGCACTCCAAGGCAAAACGCACTCGGACTGCGTTTACCAGTATTCAACTTATGACACTAGAAGCGGAATTTCAGCGGGCCAAGTATATACAGCGCTCTCGACGTATTGAGATTTCAAATCTCCTTTCGTTATGTGAGCGTCAGGTGAAAGTCTGGTTCCAGAACAGACGCATGAAAGACAATAAGGACCTTAATCAACAACCTGTTGACAACGCTCTAAATAAGGAAAATGAACGACACGGATTTGTTCAGCGTCCGATGGCGTACTACTCCCAAAATATTATAACTCAACAGGCGGTGCAAGACTTTCCAATCCATTCCATTCCGTTCAAACATGAAAATATCATAACTACAGCTAGACCTAGCATAAAATGTGTACCATCAGACAGCTCAGACCACCTTAATCTCTCAGATATCATGGATTATATTTCTGAAAAATCAAAGGAAGCGAAGGTTACTGCTAGTCCTCCTGGTCACTCATATATCTTCAACGAGGAAATTCTTCGTATTAAGCAAGGTTTGGAAGCTGCAGCCGACTCCTGGACAAAGTCTCAAGCTTCAATGTAGACCGTGCTGACACTCTGGCTAACCAAAGCACCCATTCCAACCTCGCCTGTTGACGCAATCGAAGGAAAACTTAGCAGCAACAATGCACTTTAGCGAGGCAAGTATGCAGCAGCGATTAGAAAAAAACGCTGAATCCGTTAAATAGGCGCAACGTCCGCTTCAGCAAATACTACTCTTCTCGGCGCTTCTCATTTGTCCAAGTAAGTTTAATTTGGTGGTTGGGCGTGTTAAAATTGAAACAAGTGTAAGCATTGCAAAATATTGCGAACACTTAACAATTATTTTGATTCTTTATCGTGGGAAACGTAGATGAAAAGTGAGTCCATATTTTTCCATCTCTTTCAATTACATTCTAGAATACTTTCCGATAAAATTTTGTATCATTATTACCTGATTTGCAAAGAATTGCATAGATATTCCTTTTCTTCGTTTGTGCAAATATTACTCTTCTCGGCGCTTCTCATTTGTCCAAGTAGGTTTCATTTGCATTTGCATTGCAAAATATTGCGACAACTTAAACATTATTTTGATTATTTATCGTGGGAAACGTAGATGAAAAGTGAGTCCATATTTTTCCGTCTCTTTCAATTACATCCTAGAATACTTGCCGAAAAAATTTTGTCTCATTATTTCCTGATTTGGAAAGAATTGCATAATAATATTCCTTTCCTCCGTTTGTGCAAATATTACTCTTCTCGGCGCTTCTCATTTGTCCAAGTAAGTTTCATTCGGTGGTTGGGCGTGTTAAAATTGAAAAAAGTGAAAGCATTGGAAAATATTGGCGACAAATTAAAAATTATTTTGATTCTTTATCGTGGGAAAAGTAGATGAAAACTGAGTGCATATTTTTCCGACTCTTTCAATTATATTCTAGAATACTTTCCGATAAAATTTTGTTTCATTATTTCCTGATTTGGAAAGAATTGTATAAAGATATTCCCTTTCTCCGTTTGTGCAAATATTACTCTTCTCGGCGCTTCTCATTTGTCCAAGTAAGTTTCATTTGGTGCTTGGACGTGTTAAATTTGAAAAAAGTGAAAGCATTGGAAAATATTGGCGACAACTTCAAAATTATTTTGATTATTTATCGTGGGAAACGTAGATGAAAAGTAAGTCCATATTTTTCCGTCTCTTTCAATTACATCCTAGAATACTTGCCGATAAAATTTTGTCTCGTTATTTCCTGATTTGGAAAGAATTGCATAAAGATATTCCTTTCCTCCGTTTGTGCAAATATTACTCTTCTCGGCGCTTCTCATTTGTCCAAGTAAGTTTCATTCGGTGGTTGGGCGTGTTAAAATTGAAAAAAGTGAAAGCATTGGAAAATATTGGCGACAACTTAAAAATTATTTTGATTCTTTATCGTGGGAAAAGTAGATGAAAAGTGAGTGCATATTTTTCCGACTCTTTCAATTATATTCTAGAATACTTTCCGATAAAATTTTGTCTCATTATTTCCTGATTTGGAAAGAATTGCATAAAGATATTCCTTTTCTCCGTTTGTGCAAATATTACTCTTCTCGGCGCTTCTCATTTGTCCAAGTAAGTTTCATTCGGTGGTTGGGCGTGTTAAAATTGAAAAAAGTGAAAGCATTGGAAGATATTGGAGACAACTAAAAAATTATTTTGATTATTTAACGTGGGAAACGTAGATGAAAAGTGAGTCCATATTTTTCCGTCTCTTTCAATTACATCCTAGAATACTTGCCGAAAAAATTTCGTCTCATTATTTCCTGATTTGGAAAGAATTGCATAAAGATATTCCTTTTCTCCGTTTGTGCAAATATTACTCTTCTCGGCGCTTCTCATTTGTCCAAGTAAGTTTCATTCGGTGGTTGGGCGTGTTAAAATTGAAAAAAGTGAAAGCATTGGAAAATATTGGCGACAACTTAAAAATTATTTTGATTCTTTATCGTGGAAAAAGTGAGTGCATATTTTTCCGTCTCTTTCAATTATATTCTAGAATACTTCCCGATTAAATTTTGTATCATTTTTTCGTGATTTGGAAAGAATTGCATAAAGATATTCCTTTTCTCCGTTTGTGCAAATATTACTCTTCTCGGCGCTTCTCATTTGTCCAAGTAAATTTCTTTTGGTGATTGGGCGTGTTAAAATTGAAAAAAGTGAAAGCATTGCAAAATATTGGCGACAACTTAAAAATTATTTTTATTCTTTATCGTGGGATGAAAAGTGAGTCCACATTTTTCCGTCTCTTTCAATTACATCCTAGAATACTTCCCGATAAAATTTTGTCTCATTATTTCCTGATTTGGAAAGAATTGCATAAAGATATTCCTTTTCTCCGTTTGTGCAAATATTACTCTTCTCGGCGCTTCTCATTTGTCCAAGTAAGTTTCATTCGGTGGTTGGGCGTGTTAAAATTGAAAAAAATGAAAGCATTGCAAAATATTGGCGAAAACTTAAAAATTATTTTGATTATTTATCGTAGGAAAAGTAGATGAAAAGTGAATGCATATTTTTCCATCTCTTTTAATTTCATTCTAGAATACTTTCCGATTACATTTTGAATTGCATAAAGATATTTTTTTAATTTTAATACCTTTTAAATAAATTTCCAGTTACATCAATGCAGCTGAATTTGCAAACACCTTTCCGATCCTCCATGTCTGTGGAAATTAAGCAGTCACAAGTCGATCTACCACAGCAGCCGTATGTAGTAAGTCGACAGATGGTCCACCGGCCGCACTCCAAGGCAAAACGCACTCGGACTGCGTTTACCAGTATTCAACTTATGACACTAGAAGCGGAATTTCAGCGGGCCAAGTATATACAGCGCTCTCGACGTATTGAGATTTCAAATCTCCTTTCGTTATGTGAGCGTCAGGTGAAAGTCTGGTTCCAGAACAGACGCATGAAAGACAATAAGGACCTTAATCAACAACCTGTTGACAACGCTCTAAATAAGGAAAATGAACGACACGGATTTGTTCAGCGTCCGATGGCGTACTACTCCCAAAATATTATAACTCAACAGGCGGTGCAAGACTTTCCAATCCATTCCATTCCGTTCAAACATGAAAATATCATAACTACAGCTAGACCTAGCATAAAATGTGTACCATCAGACAGCTCAGACCAACTTAATCTCTCAGATATCATGGATTATATTTCTGAAAAATCAAAGGAAGCGAAGGTTACTGCTAGTCCTCCTGGTCACTCATATATCTTCAACGAGGAAATTCTTCGTATTAAGCAAGGTTTGGAAGCTGCAGCCGACTCCTGGACAAAGTCTCAAGCTTCAATGTAGACCGTGCTGACACTCTGGCTAACCAAAGCACCCATTCCAACCTCGCCTGTTGACGCAATCGAAGGAAAACTTAGCAGCAACAATGCACTTTAGCGAGGCAAGTATGCAGCAGCGATTAGAAAAAAACGCTGAATCCGTTAAATAGTCGCAACGTCCGCTTCAGCAAATACTACTCTTCTCGGCGCTTCTCATTTGTCCAAGTAAGTTTAATTTGGTGGTTGGGCGTGTTAAAATTGAAACAAGTGTAAGCATTGCAAAATATTGGCGACAACTTAAAAATTATTTTGATTCTTTATCGTGGGAAAAGTAGATGAAAAGTGAGTGCATATTTTTCCGACTCTTTCAATTATATTCTAGAATACTTTCCGATAAAATTTTGTATCATTATTACCTGATTTGCAAAGAATTGCATAGATATTCCTTTTCTCCGTTTGTGCAAATATTACTCTTCTCGGCGCTTCTCATTTGTCCAAGTAGGTTTCATTCGGTGGTTGGGCGTGTTAAAATTGAAAAAAGTGAAAGCATTGGAAAATATTGGCGACAAATTAAAAATTATTTTGATTCTTTACCGTGGGAAAAGTAGATGAAAAGTGAGTGCATATTTTTCCGACTCTTTCAATTATATTCTAGAATACTTTCCGATAAAATTTTGTTTCATTATTTCCTGATTTGGAAAGAATTGTATAAAGATATTCCCTTTCTCCGTTTGTGCAAATATTACTCTTCTCGGCGCTTCTCATTTGTCCAAGTAAGTTTCATTTGGTGCTTGGACGTGTTAAATTTGAAAGAAGTGAAAGCATTGGAAAATATTGGCGAGAACTTAAAAATTATTTTGATTATTTATCGTGGGAAACGTAGATGAAAAGTAAGTCCATATTTTTCCGTCTCTTTCAATTACATCCTAGAATACTTGCCGATAAAATTTTGTCTCGTTATTTCCTGATTTGGAAAGAATTGCATAAAGATATTCCTTTCCTCCGTTTGTGCAAATATTACTCTTCTCGGCGCTTCTCATTTGTCCAAGTAAGTTTCATTCGGTGGTTGGGCGTGTTAAAATTGAAAAAAGTGAAAGCATTGGAAAATATTGGCGACAACTTAAAAATTATTTTGATTCTTTATCGTGGGAAAAGTAGATGAAAAGTGAGTGCATATTTTTCCGACTCTTTCAATTATATTCTAGAATACTTTCCGATAAAATTTTGTCTCATTATTTCCTGATTTGGAAAGAATTGCATAAAGATATTCCTTTTCTCCGTTTGTGCAAATATTACTCTTCTCGGCGCTTCTCATTTGTCCAAGTAAGTTTCATTCGGTGGTTGGGCGTGTTAAAATTGAAAAAAGTGAAAGCATTGGAAGATATTGGAGACAACTAAAAAATTATTTTGATTATTTAACGTGGGAAACGTAGATGAAAAGTGAGTCCATATTTTTCCGTCTCTTTCAATTACATCCTAGAATACTTGCCGAAAAAATTTCGTCTCATTATTTCCTGATTTGGAAAGAATTGCATAAAGATATTCCTTTTCTCCGTTTGTGCAAATATTACTCTTCTCGGCGCTTCTCATTTGTCCAAGTAAGTTTCATTTGGTGGTTGGGCGTGATAAATTTGAAAAAAGTGAAGGCATTGGAAAATTTTGGCGACAACTTAAAAATTATTTTGATTATTTAATGTGGGAAACGTAGATGAAAAGTAAGTCCATATTTTTCCGTCTCTTTCAATTACATCCTAGAATACTTGCCGATAAAATTTTGTCTCATTATTTCCTGATTTGGAAAGAATTGCATATAGACATTCCTCTTCTCCGTTTGTGCAAATATTACTCTTCTCGGCGCTTCTCATTTGTCCAAGTAAGTTTCATTTGGTGGTTGGGCGTGTTGAATTTGGAAAAAGTGAAAGCATTGGAAAATATTGGCGACAACTTAAATTATTTTGATTATTTAACGTGGGAAACGTAGATGAAAAGTGAGTCCATATTTTTCCGTCTCTTTCAAATACATCCTAGAATACTTGCCGATAAAATTTTGTCTCATTATTTCCTGATTTGGAAAGAATTGCATAAAGATATTCCTTTTCTCCGTTTGTGCAAATATTACTCTTCTCGGCGCTTCTCATTTGTCCAAGTAAGTTTCATTTGGTGGTTGGGCGTGTTAAAATTGAAAAAAGTGAAAGCATTACAAAATATTGGCGAAAACTTAAAAATTATTTTGATTATTTATCGTAGGAAAAGTAGATGAAAAGTGAATGCATATTTTTCCATCTCTTTTAATTACATTCTAGAATACTTTCCGATTACATTTTGAATTGCATAAAGATATTTTTTTAATTTTAATACCTTTTAAATAAATTTCCAGTTACATCAATGCAGCTGAATTTGCAAACACCTTTCCGATCCTCCATGTCTGTGGAAATGAAGCAGTCACAAGTCGATCTACCACAGCAGCCGTATGTAGTAAGTCGACAGATGGTCCACCGGCCGCACTCCAAGGCAAAACGCACTCGGACTGCGTTTACCAGTATTCAACTTATGACACTAGAAGCGGAATTTCAGCGGGCCAAGTATATACAGCGCTCTCGACGTATTGAGATTTCAAATCTCCTTTCGTTATGTGAGCGTCAGGTGAAAGTCTGGTTCCAGAACAGACGCATGAAAGACAATAAGGACCTTAATCAACAACCTGTTGACAACGCTCTAAATAAGGAAAATGAACGACACGGATTTGTTCAGCGTCCGATGGCGTACTACTCCCAAAATATTATAACTCAACAGGCGGTGCAAGACTTTCCAATCCATTCCATTCCGTTCAAACATGAAAATATCATAACTACAGCTAGACCTAGCATAAAATGTGTACCATCAGACAGCTCAGACCACCTTAATCTCTCAGATATCATGGATTATATTTCTGAAAAATCAAAGGAAGCGAAGGTTACTGCTAGTCCTCCTGGTCACTCATATATCTTCAACGAGGAAATTCTTCGTATTAAGCAAGGTTTGGAAGCTGCAGCCGACTCCTGGACAAAGTCTCAAGCTTCAATGTAGACCGTGCTGACACTCTGGCTAACCAAAGCACCCATTCCAACCTCGCCTGTTGACGCAATCGAAGGAAAACTTAGCAGCAACAACACTTTAGCGAGGCAAGTATGCAGCAGCGATTAGAAAAAAACGCTGAATCCGTTAAATAGGCGCAACGTCCGCTTCAGCAAATACTACTCTTCTCGGCGCTTCTCATTTGTCCAAGTAAGTTTAATTTGGTGGTTGGGCGTGTTAAAATTGAAACAAGTGTAAGCATTGCAAAATATTGCGAACACTTAACAATTATTTTGATTCTTTATCGTGGGAAACGTAGATGAAAAGTGAGTCCATATTTTTCCATCTCTTTCAATTACATTCTAGAATACTTTCCGATAAAATTTTGTATCATTATTACCTGATTTGCAAAGAATTGCATAGATATTCCTTTTCTCCGTTTGTGCAAATATTACTCTTCTCGGCGCTTCTCATTTGTTCAAGAAAGTTTCATTTGGTGGTTGGGCGTGTTAAATTTGGAAAAAGTGAAAGCATTGCAGAATATTGGCGACAACTTAAAAATTATTTTGATTCTTTATCGTGGGAAACGTAGATGAAAAGTGAGTCCCTATTTTTCCGTCTCTTTCAATTACATCCTAGAATACTTGCCGAAAAAATTTTGTCTCATTATTTCCTGATTTGGAAAGAATTGCATAATAATATTCCTTTCCTCCGTTTGTGCAAATATTACTCTTCTCGGCGCTTCTCATTTGTCCAAGTAAGTTTCATTCGGTGGTTGGGCGTGTTAAAATTGAAAAAAGTGAAAGCATTGGAAAATATTGGCGACAAATTAAAAATTATTTTGATTCTTTATCGTGGGAAAAGTAGATGAAAACTGAGTGCATATTTTTCCGACTCTTTCAATTATATTCTAGAATACTTTCCGATAAAATTTTGTTTCATTATTTCCTGATTTGGAAAGAATTGTATAAAGATATTCCCTTTCTCCGTTTGTGCAAATATTACTCTTCTCGGCGCTTCTCATTTGTCCAAGTAAGTTTCATTTGGTGCTTGGACGTGTTAAATTTGAAAAAAGTGAAAGCATTGGAAAATATTGGCGACAACTTCAAAATTATTTTGATTATTTATCGTGGGAAACGTAGATGAAAAGTAAGTCCACATTTTTCCGTCTCTTTCAATTACATCCTAGAATACTTGCCGATAAAATTTTGTTTCATTATTTCCTGATTTGGAAAGAATTGCATAATAATATTCCTTTCCTCCGTTTGTGCAAATATTACTCTTCTCGGCGCTTCTCATTTGTCCAAGTAAGTTTCATTCGGTGGTTGGGCGTGTTAAAATTGAAAAAAGTGAAAGCATTGGAAAATATTGGCGACAAATTAAAAATTATTTTGATTCTTTATCGTGGGAAAAGTAGATGAAAACTGAGTGCATATTTTTCCGACTCTTTCAATTATATTCTAGAATACTTTCCGATAAAATTTTGTTTCATTATTTCCTGATTTGGAAAGAATTGTATAAAGATATTCCCTTTCTCCGTTTGTGCAAATATTACTCTTCTCGGCGCTTCTCATTTGTCCAAGTAAGTTTCATTTGGTGCTTGGACGTGTTAAATTTGAAAAAAGTGAAAGCATTGGAAAATATTGGCGACAACTTCAAAATTATTTTGATTATTTATCGTGGGAAACGTAGATGAAAAGTAAGTCCACATTTTTCCGTCTCTTTCAATTACATCCTAGAATACTTGCCGATAAAATTTTGTCTCGTTATTTCCTGATTTGGAAAGAATTGCATAAAGATATTCCTTTCCTCCGTTTGTGCAAATATTACTCTTCTCGGCGCTTCTCATTTGTCCAAGTAAGTTTCATTCGAAGGTTGGGCGTGCTAAAATTGAAAAAAGTGAAAGCATTGGAAAATATTGGCGACAACTTAAAAATTATTTTGATTCTTTATCGTGGGAAAAGTAGATGAAAAGTGAGTGCATATTTTTCCGACTCTTTCAATTATATTCTAGAATACTTTCCGATAAAATTTTGTCTCATTATTTCCTGATTTGGAAAGAATTGCATAAAGATATTCCTTTTCTCCGTTTGTGCAAATATTACTCTTCTCGGCGCTTCTCATTTGTCCAAGTAAGTTTCATTCGGTGGTTGGGCGTGTTAAAATTGAAAAAAGTGAAAGCATTGGAAGATATTGGAGACAACTAAAAAATTATTTTGATTATTTAACGTGGGAAACGTAGATGAAAAGTGAGTCCATATTTTTCCGTCTCTTTCAATTACATCCTAGAATACTTGCCGAAAAAATTTCGTCTCATTATTTCCTGATTTGGAAAGAATTGCATAAAGATATTCCTTTTCTCCGTTTGTGCAAATATTACTCTTCTCGGCGCTTCTCATTTGTCCAAGTAAGTTTCATTCGGTGGTTGGGCGTGTTAAAATTGAAAAAAGTGAAAGCATTGGAAAATATTGGCGACAACTTAAAAATTATTTTGATTCTTTATCGTGGGAAAAGTAGATGAAAAGTGAGTGCATATTTTTCCGACTCTTTCAATTATATTCTAGAATACTTTCCGATAAAATTTTGTCTCATTATTTCCTGATTTTGAAAGAATTGCATAAAGATATTCCCTTTCTCCGTTTGTGCAAATATTACTCTTCTCGGCGCTTCTCATTTGTCCAAGTAAGTTTCATTTGGTGGTTGGACGTGTTAATTTTGAAAAAAGTGAAAGCATTGAAAAATATTGGCGACAACTTAAAAATTATTTTGATTATTTATCGTGGGAAACGTAGATGAAAAGTAAGTCCATATTTTTCCGTCTCTTTCAATTACATCCTAGAATACTTGCCGATAAAATTTTGTCTCATTATTTCCTGATTTGGAGAGAATTGCATAAAGATATTCCTTTTCTCCGTTTGTGCAAATATTACTCTTCTCGGCGCTTCTCATTTGTCCAAGTAAGTTTAATTTGGTGGTTGGGCGTGTTAAAATTGAAACAAGTGTAAGCATTGCAAAATATTGCGAACACTTAACAATTATTTTGATTCTTTATCGTGGGAAACGTAGATGAAAAGTGAGTCCATATTTTTCCATCTCTTTCAATTACATTCTAGAATACTTTCCGATAAAATTTTGTATCATTATTACCTGATTTGCAAAGAATTGCATAGATATTCCTTTTCTCCGTTTGTGCAAATATTACTCTTCTCGGCGCTTCTCATTTGTTCAAGAAAGTTTCATTCGGTGGTTGGGCGTGTTAAAATTGAAAAAAGTGAAAGCATTGGAAAATATTGGCGACAACTTAAAAATTATTTTGATTCTTTATCGTGGGAAAAGTAGATGAAAAGTGAGTGCATATTTTTCCGACTCTTTCAATTATATTCTAGAATACTTGCCGATAAAATTTTGTCTCATTATTTCCTGATTTGGAAAGAATTGCATAAAGATATTCCTTTTCTCCGTTTGTGCAAATATTACTCTTCTCGGCGCTTCTCATTTGTCCAAGTAAGTTTCATTCGGTGGTTGGGCGTGTTAAAATTGAAAAAGTGAAAGCATTGGAAAATATTGGTGACAACTTAAAAATTATTTTGAATATTTAACGTGGGAAAAGTGAGTATTTTTTCTGTCTCTTTCAATTACATTGTAGAATACTTCCCGATAAAATTTTCTAACATTCTTACCTGATTTGCAAAGAATTGCATAGATATTTCTTTTCTTCGTTTGTGCAAATATTACACTTCTCGGCGCTTCTCATTTGTCCAAGTAGGTTTCATTTGGTGGTTGGGTGTGTTAAAATTGAAAAACTGAAAGCATTGCAAAATATTGCGACAACTTAAAAATTATTTTGATTATTTATCGTGGGAAACGTAGATGAAAAGTGAGTCCATATTTTTCCGTCTCTTTCAATTACATCCTAGAATACTTGCCGAAAAAATTTTGTCTCATTATTTCCTGATTTGGAAAGAATTGCATAAAGATATTCCTTTCCTCCGTTTGTGCAAATATTACTCTTCTCGGCGCTTCTCATTTGTCCAAGTAAGTTTCATTCGGTGGTTGGGCATGTTAAAATTGAAAAAAGTGAAAGCATTGGAAAATATTGGCGACAAATTAAAAATTATTTTGATTCTTTATCGTGGGAAAAGTAGATGAAAAGTGAGTGCATATTTTTCCGACTCTTTCAATTATATTCTAGAATACTTTCCGATAAAATTTTGTTTCATTATTTCCTGATTTGGAAAGAATTGTATAAAGATATTCCCTTTCTCCGTTTGTGCAAATATTACTCTTCTCATTTGTCCAAGTAAGTTTCATTTGGTGGTTGGGCGTGTTAAATTTGGAAAAAGTGAAAGCATTGGAAAATATTGGCGACAACTTAAAAATTATTTTGATTATTTATCGTGGGAAACGTAGATGAAAAGTAAGTCCATATTTTTCCGTCTCTTTCAATTACATCCTAGAATACTTACCGATAAAATTTTGTCTCGTTATTTCCTGATTTGGAAAGAATTGCATAAAGATATTCCTTTCCTCCGTTTGTGCAAATATAACTCTTCTCGGCGCTTCTCATTTGTCCAAGTAAGTTTCATTCGGTGGTTGGGCGTGTTAAAATTGAAAAAAGTGAAAGCATTGGAAAATATTGGCGACAACTTAAAAATTATTTTGATTCTTTATCGTGGGAAAAGTAGATGAAAAGTGAGTGCATATTTTTCCGACTCTTTCAATTATATTCTAGAATACTTTCCGATAAAATTTTGTCTCATTATTTCCTGATTTGGAAAGAATTGCATAAAGATATTCCTTTTCTCCGTTTGTGCAAATATTACTCTTCTCGGCGCTTCTCATTTGTCCAAGTAAGTTTAATTTGGTGGTTGGGCGTGATAAATTTGAAAAAAGTGAAGGCATTGGCAAATTTTGGCGACCACTTAAAAATTATTTTGATTCTTTATCGTGGGAAAAGTGAGTGCATATTTCTCCGTCTCTTTCAATTATATTCTAGAATACTTCCCGATTAAATTTTGTATCATTTTTTCGTGATTTGGAAAGCATTGCATAAAGATATTCCTTTTCTCCGTTTGTGCAAATATTACTCTTCTCGGCGCTTCTCATTTGTCCAAGTAAGTTTCATTTGGTGGTTGGGCGTGTTAAATTTGGATAAAGTGAAAGCATTGGAAAATATTGGCGACAACTTAACAATTATTTCGATTATTTATCGTAGGAAAAGTAGATGAAAAGTGAATGCATATTTTTCCATCTCTTTTAATTACATTCTAGAATACTTTCCGATTACATTTTGAATTGCATAAAGATATTTTTTTAATTTTAATACCTTTTAAATAAATTTCCAGTTACATCAATGCAGCTGAATTTG
The DNA here is from genome assembly GCA_920105625.2 of Clusia tigrina. Classification (NCBI taxonomy): domain Eukaryota; kingdom Metazoa; phylum Arthropoda; class Insecta; order Diptera; family Clusiidae; genus Clusia; species Clusia tigrina. Next base: position 175,799,132 of record OV050032.1, read on the forward strand.
CAAACACCTTTCCGATCCTCCATGTCTGTGGAAATGAAGCAGTCACAAGTCGATCTACCACAGCAGCCGTATGTAGTAAGTCGACAGATGGTCCACCGGCCGCACTCCAAGGCAAAACGCACTCGGACTGCGTTTACCAGTATTCAACTTATGACACTAGAAGCGGAATTTCAGCGGGCCAAGTATATACAGCGCTCTCGACGTATTGAGATTTCAAATCTCCTTTCGTTATGTGAGCGTCAGGTGAAAGTCTGGTTCCAGAACAGACGCATGAAAGTCAATAAGGACCTTAATCAACAACCTGTTGACAACGCTCTAAATAAGGAAAATGAACGACACGGATTTGTTCAGCGTCCGATGGCGTACTACTCCCAAAATATTATAACTCAACAGGCGGTGCAAGACTTTCCAATCCATTCCATTCCGTTCAAACATGAAAATATCATAACTACAGCTAGACCTAGCAAAAAATGTGTACCTTCAGACAGCTCAGACCAACTTAATCTCTCAGATATCATGGATTATATTTCTGAAAAATCAAAGGAAGCGAAGGTTACTGCTAGTCCTCCTGGTCACTCATATATCTTCAACGAGGAAATTCTTCGTATTAAGCAAGGTTTGGAAGCTGCAGCCGACTCCTGGACAAAGTCTCAAGCTTCAATGTAGACCGTGCTGACACTCTGGCTAACCAAAGCACCCATTCCAACCTCGCCTGTTGACGCAATAGAAGGAAAACTTAGCAGCAACAATGCACTTTAGCGAGGCAAGTATGCAGCAGCGATTAGAAAAAAACGCTGAATCCGTTAAATAGTCGCAACGTCCGCTTCAGCAAATACTACTCTTCTCGGCGCTTCTCATTTGTCCAAGTAAGTTTAATTTGGTGGTTGGGCGTGTTAAAATTGAAACAAGTGTAAGCATTGCAAAATATTGCGAACACTTAACAATTATTTTGATTCTTTATCGTGGGAAACGTAGATGAAAAGTGAGTCCATATTTTTCCATCTCTTTCAATTACATTCTAGAATACTTTCCGATAAAATTTTGTATCATTATTACCTGATTTGCAAAGAATTGCATAGATATTCCTTTTCTCCGTTTGTGCAAATATTACTCTTCTCGGCGCTTCTCATTTGTTCAAGAAAGTTTCATTTGGTGGTTGGGCGTGTTAAATTTGGAAAAAGTGAAAGCATTGCAGAATATTGGCGACAACTTAAAAATTATTTTGATTCTTTATCGTGGGATGAAAAGTGAGTCCATATTTTTCCGTCTCTTTCCATTACATCCTAGAATACTTGCCGATAAAATTTTGTCTCATTATTTCCTGATTTGGAAAGAATTGCATAAAGATATTCCTTTTCTCCGTTTGTGCAAATATTACTCTTCTCGGCGCTTCTCATTTGTCCAAGTAAGTTTCATTCGGTGGTTGGGCGTGTTAAAATTGAAAAAGTGAAAGCATTGGAAAATATTGGTGACAACTTAAAAATTATTTTGAATATTTAACGTGGGAAAAGTGAGTATTTTTTCTGTCTCTTTCAATTACATTGTAGAATACTTCCCGATAAAATTTTCTAACATTCTTACCTGATTTGCAAAGAATTGCATAGATATTCCTTTTCTCCGTTTGTGCAAATATTACTCCTTTCGGCGCTTCTCATTTGTCCAAGTAAGTTTTTGGTGGTTGGGTGTGTTAAAATTGAAAAACTGAAAGCATTGCAAAATATTGCGACAACTTAAAAATTATTTTGATTATTTATCGTGGGAAACGTAGATGAAAAGTGAGTCCATATTTTTCCGTCTCTTTCAATTACATCCTAGAATACTTGCCGAAAAAATTTTGTCTCATTATTTCCTGATTTGGAAAGAATTGCATAAAGATATTCCTTTCCTCCGTTTGTGCAAATATTACTCTTCTCGGCGCTTCTCATTTGTCCAAGTAAGTTTCATTCGGTGGTTGGGCATGTTAAAATTGAAAAAAGTGAAAGCATTGGAAAATATTGGCGACAAATTAAAAATTATTTTGATTCTTTATCGTGGGAAAAGTAGATGAAAAGTGAGTGCATATTTTTCCGACTCTTTCAATTATATTCTAGAATACTTTCCGATAAAATTTTGTTTCATTATTTCCTGATTTGGATAGAATTGTATAAAGATATTCCCTTTCTCCGTTTGTGCAAATATTACTCTTCTCATTTGTCCAAGTAAGTTTCATTTGGTGGTTGGGCGTGTTAAATTTGGAAAAGTGAAAGCATTGGAAAATATTGGCGACAACTTAAAAATTATTTTGATTATTTATCGTGGGAAACGTAGATGAAAAGTAAGTCCATATTTTTCCGTCTCTTTCAATTACATCCTAGAATACTTACCGATAAAATTTTGTCTCGTTATTTCCTGATTTGGAAAGAATTGCATAAAGATATTCCTTTCCTCCGTTTGTGCAAATATAACTCTTCTCGGCGCTTCTCATTTGTCCAAGTAAGTTTCATTCGGTGGTTGGGCGTGTTAAAATTGAAAAAAGTGAAAGCATTGGAAAATATTGGCGACAACTTAAAAATTATTTTGATTCTTTATCGTGGGAAAAGTAGATGAAAAGTGAGTGCATATTTTTCCGACTCTTTCAATTATATTCTAGAATACTTTCCGATAAAATTTTGTCTCATTATTTCCTGATTTGGAAAGAATTGCATAAAGATATTCCTTTTCTCCATTTGTGCAAATATTACTCTTCTCGGCGGTTCTCATTTGTCCAAGTAAGTTTCATTTGGTGGTTGGGCGTGTTAAAATTGAAACAAGTGTAAGCATTGCAAAATATTGCGAACACTTAACAATTATTTGGATTCTTTATCGTGGGAAAAGTAGAAGAAAACTGAGTGCATATTATTCCATCTCTTTCAATTACATTCTAGAATACTTTCCGATAAAATTTTGTATCATTATTACCTGATTTGCAAAGAATTGCATAGATATTCCTTTTCTCCGTTTATGCAAATATTACTCTTCTCGGCGCTTCTCATTTGTTCAAGAAAGTTTCATTTGGTGGTTGGGCGTGTTAAATTTGGAAAAAGTGAAAGCATTGCAGAATATTGGCGACAACTTAAAAATTATTTTGATTCTTTATCGTGGGATGAAAAGTGAGTCCATATTTTTCCGTCTCTTTCCATTACATCCTAGAATACTTGCCGATAAAATTTTGTCTCATTATTTCCTGATTTGGAAAGAATTGCATAAAGATATTCCTTTTCTCCGTTTGTGCAAATATTTCTCTTCTCGGCGCTTCTCATTTGTCCAAGTAAGTTTCATTTTGTGATTGGGCGTGTTAAAATTGGAAAAAATGAAAGCATTGAAAAATATTGGCGACAACTTAAAAATTATTTTGATTATTTATCGTGGGAAACGTAGATGAAAAGTGAGTCCCTATTTTTCCGTCTCTTTCAATTACATCCTAGAATACTTGCCGATAAAATTTTGTCTCATTATTTCCTGATTTGGAAAGAATTGCATAAAGATAATCCTTTTCTCCGTTTGTGCAAATATTTCTCTTCTCGGCGCTTCTCATTTGTCCAAGTAAGTTTCATTTTGTGATTGGGCGTGTTAAAATTGAAAAAAGTGAAAGCATTGCAGAATATTGGCGACAACTTAAAAATTATTTTGACTCTTTATCGTGGGAAAAGTGAGTATTTTTCCGTCTCTTTCAATTACATTCTAGAACACTTCCCGATAAAATTTGCTAACATTATTACCTGATTTGCAAAG